>CM060361.1:116157201-117464701 GCA_030545235.1 Helianthus tuberosus | reverse complement strand
GCTTTCACAGGATCAAGATTATGACCTGTCTCTATACTCAAACTTCAGAATCCAGGCTATCCTGCACATCCTCTACCTCATAATAAATTTCACAAATTTAACATTTGACAAATTTATATAACCAGACTCCCCCTCAAATTTATCCAGAATGATTAAACAATGTTAATAATTGATGAACCACTTGTAAGTAAATATTCAAAATCTTTTCTCATTTAAACACAAGCTCCCCCTCACCATATGCTCATCATGTTTAGCACTTGGAATTTTGAAAATCAGCTCTCCAACATCAGTTGTCAAAAATCTTTTTGAATTTTTCATGATTTATGCTAAAACACACTGAAAATCTTTTTTGGAATTTTTGAATAGAATAAGAATGCAGTAAAGAAATATATACAGACAATATTTTTGTGAGTTTGTATAAGAGGATCATATCAGTTTTTGACAAATTACAAGTACCGTTGAGCTTAGTTACACATTAAGAATTAAACAATTCACTTAGATTGCCGATATACTGATCCACTTAAATTTTCACACAAATTTCAACTGATTCAGGATATGAATTAGGTGAATTAAGGACTTAAACTCATTCATGTGTCCCACCTCTTGAATATACTCCCGTATCCAGATCCCAATATTCAGTCTTACAGGTGGGTATACCACAGATGATATCTGTAAGGGGTTAGATGCAAAGAACCGTGAGAGCTCAGGTCAGAACTTCCGTTCAGCAGAGAGATGACGGCTTCGACTTTTGGTGGGTCCCCTTTAGAGGATCTTTTTTACAACAGCACATGATTTGCATTTTTCAATGTTTCATCATTTTTTATGCTGAGGGCGGGCTATATTTCAAGTAAGCGTAAAGTATTCTCCGGGGACTAGGCCATTGCTTCCGCAAAATCAGAAGTCCCGGGATAATACCCCAGATATCACTGAGCATAAAGACCTAGTATCTCAGAAAGAGGGATCCTTCAAACGAAATTTCAGGGGTTACCTATATATCCAAGTAGTGTTCCCCATAAAATAAGCAAGTTTAAATTTAAGTTTATATCCCGAAAAAGCTTACTAAATGTGTAAAAACCTATCGGCATATCATCAGTGAGACTGTTTAATACTATTTAAACATTACATATCTTTAGCATACTGTAACTGTCCACTGATGTACTATCATTTCCTCTTTTCGACACCAAAACTCATTTTGTATTTTATCATGTTTTTGTTTTTTTCAAATTTTCTAATATTTTTGGATTTTCTGAAAATTCTTACTCCCCCTAAAATTCAAACACATTTAAAGGAAATTTGAAAACAAACTATACAAGAAAACTAAGAACTGATATCGAATCGCTTCAAATCGCCATTCACTTGGCATAAACAATCAGAAATTCCCCTTTCAACAAACTATTTTCTCATTATGATTTCAAAACACTTAAGTTTGTTTTAACCAAAATGATTTTTCCGGAAAATAAGTTTTGTTGATTTTACCACTTGTAGATTAGGGGTTCATCACATTGTTTTCTCAACCATTTGAAATTTTTAACAATTTTAGATTTAATCAACAATATCACTTGTAGAAAATCAAGTACAACTTAATGTCCCTGATTTACCACTTGTTAGTCGAAATATCACACACGTGAATTTCTCAAGTAAAATGCCGATTCCTGCTCCACATTAACAACTTGGGAGCTCCGGCAAGTCAGGATTTTTACTCATGAAAAACTGCCATCCAAGCCTGACTAAACTTGGATGTGACCACCTCTTCATCTTTTTCACTCGGGATATAAGTAGCCTTCTTTGTTTCATAAAAATCTTTTACCCCTTTCACTTTTCCCTCAACCATTTTTTCAAAAATCTTTTTAACATTCCGATTAAATGCTTTCTCTACATCAAATTCTTTCTTTTCAGAATAGAATTGATTCGAGATCTAAACCTTTCCAACCTTTGATTTAAAATTCTCAGTCCGCAATGGTGGAAAAAGAACATCATCCAAAGGCGGAACTGAGTTTTCATCATTTTTAACAACATGTGGCTCCTCTGATTTTGTGGAATTAGATTCATCGCCAGATTTTACATCTGATTTCTTAACAACACAAGCTTGGTTTTCAAGATTTCCCCTTCTCTTGTAAAACCTTTTTGAACACTCACCAACTTCATATATAGAATTTTTAAACACTTTAAATTTTTCAGTTGATGGTTCGGTTTTATCAACAACTATTTCTTTGAGTTTTTCTGAAACTCCTTGTTTTGTGTTGGTTGCTTTAGGACAGTTCCAAGCTATGTGACCAACTTCTTGACACCTGTAACATGTTCTATTCTCTTTTCTCTGTTGAGCTTCAGTTTTCTTCTTTTCAGCAAGAAATTCCTGATTTGACTGTCTCCAGAATGAGCTATTCTTTTCATCCTCAGCAGAAGTACCTGACACAAATTTTGTATTTTTAGCAATTTTCTCATTTTTATAATTTTCTGGTGGAATAAAACCCAATCCTTTCTTTTTGAAATTACCGTTATGGTTTGGTTTCTTTCGATAACCTGAACCAGAACTGTTACCCATTTTCTTGTTTAATTTTTGTTTTATTCTTGAGGTGTAAGGTCTAGGTTTTGTAGAAAAATTTTCATCTTTTATTTCAGAAATATTAATTTCTGTCAATTTGAAAATCTTTTTGATCATTTCAATTTTAACACCTCTTATTGGAAATTCTTTATCAAAATATAATTTGTCAGAATCATTCAAAGTATATGCTACTTCAAATGTTTCGTCATTCAAATTAGATTTTGTCAATAAAAATTCTTTACTATACACCCGTTTTCCCGACGACTTTGAACTCCTGACAGACGAACTCGAACTCCTGGACTCAGACATTGACTCGGACTCCTCATCCTTATCTAACACCTGATCGACCATCCTTTTTATTAACTCAGACTCATGATCTATGTCGGACGCTGTGAATGTGTTGTCAATATTGTCTGGTAATACATCTGTTATCTCAGACTCCAACTTTATATTGACTGCCTTTTTTACTTGTTCCTCATTCAGTTTTCTAGACGTATACCCTTCCCAAATTGGAGGCAGACACTTGTTATAACAGACACTCTGTTTCTTACCAGTATCCTTTTTCTTCGGCTTCTTGTCTTCAAACACTTCAAAACCTGCAACAGTTGGATAAATTCTGTCAATTAAGTAATCAGAACTTGAATAACTTTTCAGTAATCGTCTGATTCTTTCATTTTCAACTTTCTCAATTTCCAACTCCTGCTTCAACTTAGCACACTCTTCAATGTAGTGATTGATCTCTTTTTTTTGGACATCATTGTTGCATTCACCATTGTCAAAGCATCTTCTCTTTCAGAGTTTGTCTTCTGCAAACTATTCACAGTTTTTTTAATACATCATACGACTCTTTCACATTCTTGACATCAAACAACAACTTCTCTTTCAACTTTTCAAGCTCACTAAACCTTTCATCTTTATCTTCACATTGTTTGCAAGGTTCCAAACATGTAAGACAAGGTTTTGTGACTTCAACAATCTTTTCAATCTCCACAATTTTCTCAACTTCAACTACCTTTTCTACTTCAACAATCTTTTCAACAACCTTAACTTCTTCCATTTCTTTTGCAGCTTTTCTCTCTTTAAGTTTCTTCAATTTATCTGCAAAATAAAATTCAAAACTGTCAGAAGATAAATGAGTTTTCCCAATGTTTATCTGTTCAATTTCTTCATCATCATCACTAGTATCTGTTGAACTGTTTTCAGAAGAAACAGATTCTTTATCTTGACTTTTCTCTTCATCAGATAACACTGCTATCCATTCTTTCATCAATTCTGGGTTTTGAACAATTTGAGCAATGAAAGCTTTAAACTCCCCATTCTCATCTACAAACATATCCCAGCTAAATCCTGGAGCCATTTTCTCATCGTCTTGATCAATGATACCATAATAAGCTTTCTTGTTTGCATCTTCGATCATTTTCCCATGAGCAGTTTGTGAATCTTTTTGTTGATGTGGTTGATGAGAAACTTGTTGATATATGGATTTTCGATAGTAATCATCTTTTCCAAATGGATTCTTTGCTCCACTCGCTTCCTGATTTTTGCATTCTCTTTTGAAATGGCCTTTCTCCCTGCATCGAAAACAAGTAACTTTAGATTTATCAAAACCCAAAGTAGAAACATGTGCATCTAAGAAATCATTTCTTCCTGTAATCATTTTGAACTTTTCAGCTCTTCTCAAGACACTAGCTAAGCACCATTTGATATCCATAAGCTCCAATTCCTCTGCATCAATCTGGTCATAATCTTCCTTGGTTAACATAGGATTACCAATTCTTCCAGCAATCAATCTTTCATACGATTCCAAAGCAGTAACCAGTAATTCCATATGATTTTTAACAACTTCTTCAGAAAAATTCTGACCATTTTGAAGATGCAATGCAACATTGCACTAAATCATATGTCCATTACCAACATTTGCACTTTGAACACTTGGAGGATTAACGTTTGAAAATCCACTAGTGTTGATTGAACTTTGACTGACTGATCCAAATGAATTTCCTGTACTAAAGGCTGTTTGGATCTTTGGACTGGCTTCAAATTTCTCAACACTTCCTTTGTAATATAACTTGATGTCTTGTTGAACATTTGAATTATTCATTCTTGCAATTTTTTGTTGTTCAAGATCTTGTCCCTCAAGTTTCTCAATGAATTGTGCAATTGATAATCTACTAAACTCTCCTGTATTCTTTAAAATCATGAGATATATACCCCATTCTTTCTGAGGTAAAGCATCAGCTAACTTCCCAACCCATTCTGCTGGAGTTTTAGTAATTTTCAACTGAGACATGGTACGCACAAGATGACAATATCTTTCAATGAGAGTCTTTGTAGATTCACCTGACATACTTGTAAACAACTCAAATTCTTTCTTCAATAATGATTTTTTGTTGTTGATCATTTCCGTACTTCCTTCGAATTTCATCTTAAGTGCCTCCCATATTGAAAAAGCACTACCATCATGCTGAAGCAACACAAATATATCCTCTTTGACAGCTTGTTGTAAAAGACTAATCATCATTTTCTCTCCTTTATAACTATCTCTCTCTTTGTCTGAAAATTCTGAGATAATTTTATCAACATTCAACGATGTCTGTGGTCTAACATATTTTGTTTCAATGCTTTCCCAAGCTCTTAGATGGTTTGCCTGAACCCAATTCTCAAAACGATTTTTCCAGCCATGATACTCCTCAATTTCCATAAGTTTCGGGGGTTTTTGCAAAGTTCCAGTTTCGTTTTCCAAGTTCATGTTCTTAGCAATGTCAGCAGGACTAGTCGGGGATGTAGCAAACGCGTTATAGAACTCTTCTTCCATAATTCGTTAAAAAGTTTCACAAACAGACACTTTCAAACGGAATTAAGTCTTCAAGCGAAATTACTCTCCAAGTGAAATTACCTTCAAACGAGATTACCTGCACAATCAACTTCAAACAAAATTAAGACTTCAAGCGGAATTACCAAACGGAATTAGAGTTTGAAGCAAAATTACTAATTTCTCTTGAGATGTTTCAAACGGAATCAGTTTTCAAACGGAATTACTAATTCTGTTTCAAATTTTCAAACAGAATAACACCTTTCAAGCGGAATTAGGTGCAATTCAAACGGGATTATGATGATGTCAGCATATTTGATCTGAAGTTCAAGCGGAATTATCAATTTTAGCAGATTTAAGTCGAATTAAAGTCCAATTTTCTGAAGGATTTGTTAAAACATCATTTCGCTTATGATATATGAAATTCAGATCATTTTGACCAGTAAAACTTGTTCAATTGAGAAAAGAAGGTATAGAAGTAAGAAAACAAGATGAAATCAATCTGAAATTGGCAGAACTCCTCCTCCTGAGCTCTGATACCACTTGTAGGATCGTGTATGGACCCGAAATGAGTCAATCAGAGGCGTTCTATTCAATATGAAAGGCGGAAACAGACATATTGAGTTGGATTCAGCAAGAATATCACATTAAATGTCTTATTGATTAATCTGACAAAGTTTTACAGCAAAACGAGACTTCGGCAACACTTCAGCTCCGGAAACACACATACAAGAATGACTCAAACGGAATCAGGACTCAACTATATATAGGCGGGCTAATTCCGCTTGAACATGGCTCAAGCGGAATCATCGTTCAAATGAGATTAGTCATTCAAATGGAATTACATGTTCAAGCGAGATCACCATTTCAAGCGGAATTAACAGGATAATTCTGTTTGAAATCCCTGAACCATTTCAAGCGAAATTACATCTCGTAATTTCGTTTGAACTTGCCTTTTAACCTATTTTCTCGTTTTCCGTGCCCTGATTAATCTAAAACAATGCAAGACTCGATACAAGACGAAGTCGACAGACGTATGCACCAACAGTACATCGGCAAGTTAGACTGTCACACTAAAAATGAATTAAATTGCTTAAGTGTGATAGCAGCTTCATCATATGATGTACCAGTAGGCAAAAAGCATGAAATAATCAACTTACCAATGTGATATAAACCTAAACGAACTGTGTATGAGTGGGGAACACATCTGTGGTATATGGTTTAATGACCTTAAATCTTGCGTTGATAGATTGCCAAAATCTGAGGTTTTGGGTCTTTATACTATTATTTCATCTGGGGATATCAGGGTTGTCCTTCTACTGCATCCAGATACATGCTGACCTAGGCACAACCAGGATATCTTAAAAGAGCTAAAAATGCCAAAACCCTGAAAATGAAGAAGCTCTCCTAGAGAGTCATTCAAAATGTGCAAAATGAATTAATCGTACCAAAAATGGTATTTTTCTTAGCCCTCGTTAGATATTTTGGTCTCTTTGCTGTACGAAAGTACTGACCTGATCACCAATTATCTAAACGTTGAAAAATACAACGGATGAATTCAGTATACTCACCTACTACGATGAATCTTTGTGCATACCTTGATCGCGGGGGTATATCCTGAAGTGGGACACACTAGTATATCAATAATAAAATTACCTTAATGTATCATATGGTAATGGAAATTGAAATGTTCATGCATTTTGTTTAAGTGGACAAACATATTGGTAATCGTCTTGGACTACTTTTCACGAAAAAATTAAATAAAGTATTATCTAATAGTGTGAAAACAGTATGATTGTGCTTATATGATCTTCTTACCGGTGATTCTCACAAAAACAGAGTGTTTATTGCTTTTGTTATTTACTTGCTTTCAGAAAATATAAAAATCCAAAAATAGTGTCTTTTTCTGTTTAAAACTCTTAATGTATGGAAAACTGTTATTCTTGGAGGAATTGTTATTGATAGGGGGAGACGGTGTTAGAAAGTGAGTTCCAAAATTTTAAATCATACAGGGTCTTGTGTGTTGGACAAATAGTTTTACGTGTTGGTGATAAGTTGAAAATGCTTAATCTGTGATATCGTTTAACTATCTCTTGAATAATAATAATTTATTTAACTGTGTTGAAAAATTCTTATGGTTTCTCGAGATGTTTGTTTTATAGTATACAGGTTGAAGCAGTGTGTTGCTGAGAAGTTAAAGTGATGAGTTGCTGTGAAGAGATGAGAGTTTGATTGGATTCTTGGTAGAACCTCCTTTCTACATTACAAACAAAGTTGAAGAGTTTGAAGATCGCTATGCAAATGTTGAACTGGAGTTCGCTCAAGTGCTAACGTTTTGAAGATTTGGTGATTGGATGCATCAGCTTAGGGGGAGTCTGTTGATGTCAGAAACAGTGTAGCTGACGCTATCCAAAGACCAAAAGGACACAAGATGTTTGAAGACAAAGTTACACTATGAAGCTATTGTCAAGGGGGAGTCTGTTGGTGCATATTCTGTGACAATAGCTTAATAGTTTAATTATTTAGTCTTTGGATATTTTGTAATGGGCTTAGCATATTGGTTAGTGAGTTATTTGTTGTATTGGGCTTGGAAAATGGCCTAGCCCAGTTCACAGACATGTGGTACATAAACATGTTTAGTGATTAGGGTTTTAGAAGTTAAGGGGTTAGAGAATTTTAGAGAGAGAAATTCTAGAGAGAGAAATAATTTTGAAATTAGGGTTTGAGCAAGATCACAGAGAGAGGCTGTGAGGTTGTGCTTGTCTTGAATTGATTGTAAAACTTTTTGTTTGGATAATCAATAGAAGACTGATTAATTGTAAAATTTTGTTTCTACTCATTTCTGTGAAAATCTAATCAAGAGGATTCCGCACTCTAGATTGGATATACAATTCTGTGACGATCCGTACGAACAAGGGGACCTACAATTGTCTTTTAGTGCCTATTGGTACTTGACTGGTTAATGGAGTGATAGAAAGCCAGTAAAAAGACAGATGTTTTGGGATTGACTTCTGGTGAGAACCCCTTCACTGATGTTGCCAATGATTTGGTCTGGTGGATGAGACTTCAAGAAGATTAAATCTCCTTTGTATGGAACAATGGCATTTAAGGGTGAGGGCTACAGATGTGAATCATCTGAGCTAACAACTGTTGGAGACTTTGATGATCCAACAATATCTTGAAATGGAGGTGGAGGAATATGTGGAATTGGTGTGTCACATTGTTGATTTTTATCCACTGTTTGTAGATTTTTATCAACAGTGGTTGAGGAGATGGTGACAGAGGTTGAAGGGCTACTTTGGTCAACAACTGTTGATGCAGCAGTGGCTGAGCTTTGACAGCTGTTTTGAACATCTGATGCTTTGGCAATGGATGTGAATTTCTATTGTGGGATTATCACTTCATATCCATTGTCTGATGGAGGAGGCTGAGATGGACCTGCACTGTTAGTCTTGACAGAAACATTTTCAAAAGTGATTTTTTCAAGATCAAATAACTCAGCAGGGTTTGCAGGGATTTTCATTGAAGAAAGTTTATTGAACTTTACATTCAAAGTCTCTTCCACACACTTAGTCCTAGTGTTAAACACTTTGTAGGCCTTAGCAGTGGTTGAGTATCCCAAATGATAACCACAATCTACTTTGGCTGCAAACTTTGAAATTGAGTCTTTTAAGTTTAAAATGAGGCATGGGCAGCCAAATACTTTGAAGTATGAGATTAGTGGTTTGATTTTATACAAAATTTCATAGGCAGTCTTTTGATGCCTGGGATTTATCAAAACTCTGTTCTAGACATAGCAGGCAGTGTTTACAGCCTCTGCCCAGAAAAATAATGGAAAACCTGAATCTGCAAGCATGGTTCTGGCAGCCTCAATCAGTGTTCTGTTCTTCCTTTCAACAACCCCATTTTGTTCTGGTGTCCTTGGAATGCTGTACTGCCTTACAATTCCTTTTAACACACAAAACTCATCCAACTCCCTATTTCTGAATTATGTGCCATTGTCACTCCTAAAGATTTTTACTGGCAAGTCAAACTGCTTTTCAACCTGTTTAAAAAAGTCTTGCAAAATGCCTGCAATCTCATCTTTAGAATGTAAGAAATAAGTCCATATAAACCTAGAAAAGTCATCTACAATTACCAAACAATATCTTTTCTTTTTAAGACTCATGACTTTTACTGCGCCAAACAGATCCATGTGAAGCATTTGTAAACACTTGGTCTTTTTGGACTCTTCAATGGACTTAAATGAGCTTTTATGTTGTTTGCCTTTTAAACAGGAAACACAATGCTCAGGACAGGTGAACAATTTTTGTGGAAGACCTCTTACAAGGCCTTGTTTTGACAAAGCAGTGATTGTCTTGAGATTTGTGTGCCCCAATCTTCTGTGCCATAGTTATGTCTCTTTGTTAGAGGCAACTGAAACAGACAGGCATCAGTCATAGGGCTCTCTTTTGACAAATCAACTACATAAACATTGCCACTCCCTTGAGCAACAAGTTGAGTTTTTCCAGTTTTTATTATTTCTTCAATCTTTTTGACCATTTCTGGTCCAACAATCCTACAACACTCCTTAGTAAAAAACGACCCATAACCTTTGTCACTCATTTGTGAGACACTAAGGAGGTTGAATTTTAGATTGTCAATTAGATTGACATTTTCAAACTTAACTTTTCCAGACTGAACTGTACCAGAACCCATCACCTTTCCCTTACTATTATTACCAAAAAAATATATCACCCCCTCCATGAGTTTTGAATTCTTTGAGTAGGGCTCTACATCCAGTCATGTGCCTGGAGCCTCCACTATCTACATACCAAAGACTATCTAAGCATGCAGAAGCTCCCTGCACATCAAGTAAATAATTAGTTCAGGAGGGTCTCCAAAGCCAATAAGGCTTTGGATGGGGTCATAACAGTGCCTGAGTTAAGTTCAGGAATATGGATAGTGGTTAGATCAGGGGTTTGGACAGCTTTTGTTGCATTTCTTTCTAACTACTGTTAGGAGCCATTTCCTATCAGCTATTGATATCTAAAGGGATGCATGTTCACTTTTGGTTTAGAAGGCCTTTTGTAAGCCTCATAAACATGTGGGACCCTTTGGTATGGAGGTTGACCTTTTCCTCTTTGGAATTGGTTAGTAGGGGGTACATCTGTCACTTGAACCTCTCTTTTAAGAGAGTTTTGGTTCAGCTGTTTTGTAACAGCTGTTTGGACAGGCACAAATGATGGTTGTTTCTTGACTTGTGAACTTGATGAACTCATGAGTGTTTTGGAAGTGTACTCTTCCTTTTTGACCTCAAAGGTTCTGAGGTACACACACTCCTAAGTAAGATGGTTTGATTTACCACAGATGGTGCAGCTTTTTGAAGGCACAATGGTACTTGTTTTGTTAATGTCATATGCTTTTAAATGAAAACAGTCTTTTGTTAAATGATTTTTCTTTTCACAAAACAAGTTTTTAATCTTTTCTCTCTTTTTCTTCTTTTCAGAATCCTTTGCCACAGAGTTTTGAACCACTGTTGGGATGTCCTTAAGAGGAATTACCTTGGCCTTTGGTGCTTTTACACCATCCACTGTGGTGAAGTCCATTGGTTTGAAATTTTCAAGGAGGTCACACTCATCAGACCATGTGGGTTTGAATTGGTATTTCTCAATCTCCTCAAATGTTGAGGACCCCACTGGTCTTTCAAGAGTGATTTTGTTGCCACTTTTGTCATTTATTTTGATTTCTTGACCATCCTTGTTAGTGGGTATGATTTCAACAGATTCATTTGTAGCATTGTTTTCAACTTGGTCATTTTTCCTAAAACCTACACCAAATTTTACATTGCTTTTGATCTGTTTCTCAAGCATAACTTCATAACCTTTGCAGGATTCCACCCATTTTTCACATGTGATTTGGATGGATTCCAACTCCTTTTTACAGGTCTGATATTTTTCTATCATGTCCTGAAGTTGGTCCTTGGTTATGCTATGCTCATGTTTGAGGCTGCAAATCTCATTTTCCTTTTCTGACAATTTGATTTTCAATTCTTTTAAAGATTTTTCAAATTGTATCTCATCATTTAACATTTGATCTCTAAGGTTTTCATTCACCTCCTTGACATTTGCAAATGCTATGATGCATTTGTCTGAATAAAGGTTTTTAAGAACCTAGGGTGATACCTTAGTTGCAGCCATCATGGCACAATCACAGACATGTTCACTTTCTTCTGGCTTTTTCTCTTCACTTTCTTCTTGCTTCTTCTCTTCTTCTTCAACAGACAATGGGTCAGACAGTGGTTCCATCAGGGGTTCTGAATTTTCTTCCAACAGTTGTTCATCAACCACAGCAGTAACCACTGCTTCAGCAATTGTATCCACTGTTTCTGCACTTGATGTTCCTTCTTCAGTTTCCATCCCTTCTGGAATGGACTCTAATGCTGCAAAACAGAATTCATCACTAGAAACATCATTCTCAGCATATAGAGCAAAGTTTTCATCAGCTAAATCTTCAGGCAAGCTACTCCAATCAACAAAGCCTTGGGTGAAGAAGCTTTGCTGATCAGTTTGAACAGAAGTTTGAGTAGCTTGTTGAGGTGCAACTTGTTGCACCTGAACCTGAGGAGCTGGGGCCTGAAGATACTTTATCTGAGGAATAGTGGTTTGGACATAGTGCACTGGAACAGGGATTGCAAGGTGTGCATAGTGAGCAGTGTTTACATGAGCAGCAGGGGCATATTAAGAATACTGCACAGTGGTTTGCTTATTTTGTGGTCTAGGGCTAGGATGTGTGATGATTGGTCCATTAGTTTGACTCTTACACTCTCTAGCAAAATGACCTAACCTATTACAATTGTAGCATTTTATCTTTGATTTATCCAACCCTACTTTCAAGTTCCCATGTAACCCTAGAATTTTTCTCCCTGTTCTCTTGTAAAACTTGTTGGTTCTAACACTCAGAAGTGCAAGTTGGTGCAAAATATCCATTTCCTCCAGATCAGTTGGATCAAAATGCTGGAGATCATTGAGTTCAAAGGAGAGATTATCAGAAACCTGGTTTTCACTACTAGCTATAAAAGCATAGTTAGTTGAGTAAGAATTAGAGTTGTTAAAAGCTCCACCAGCAGTTATGTCAATGTGATGATCATAACTCTGATCCTTACTACTACCAGATTCTTCTTGACCAAGAAGTGTTGTGCTACCAAACGTGTAGTCATCAGCAACCTTCCCTGACTCTTGTAACTTCTTTTTCTGGTTCAACTCTCTCTCATAAGTGAGGAGTCTACCATGAAGTTGAGTCAGTGTTAACTCTTTGAACCCAACTGAATTTCTGGTTACAAAAGCAATTGTGTCCCATTTTTCTGGAAGTGACCTTAGAAACCTACTATTTAGAGTTGATTTAGTAAATTAAACATTAACAAGTGTCAGTTCACTTATGAGACAACTAAAATGTTCAAACTGTTGTGTTAATGATTCACCCTTGATTTGACAAAAAGGTTTCATACTGTTGATTCAAAACCTCCCTATTGTTTTTAATTACTTCTTCAGTACCACTAAATTGTTCCTTAAGTGCATCCCATAATTCCTTGGCACTGTTACAGTGTAACAGTCCAGCATAGATTTCATTTGGGAGTGATGATGCAACTATTCTAAAGCCCTTTGCATCTAGTTCAATTTTTTGAAAATCCTGTTCGGAATAGTTTTCAATTTTCTTAGGTACAAAGGTTTTTGGATCTTCAGCACTCGGCACCATTGGAACATGTGGTCCAAAGACAACCGACTTCCAACATCCTGTATTTTGTTGAGCCAAAATGTGACCCATCCTACGCTGCCAGATGTTGTACTCGGATCTGACCAACATAGGTGGTTTAAAGAGCGAGCCAGTATTGTGAATGTCTTATGATTGTGACGTCATTCTGGTTGTTTTACAAGTACTGAATAATCAAATTTTGTACGTGATTACCCCTTACTCTATTTTTCAACTAAATACGAACATTCGAAAGTATCAATAAAATCGAGCTGAACTTTTACGTCAAAATGATTGTTAGATCAAATTTGACTGTCCAAAGCTCTGATACCAATTGTTAGGATCTGTGTTTCTTAGATTGTGTTTGTTTCATTAAAATGAGATGAAACAGAGATATGAATTGCAGCGAAATATGAAAGTAAACTTTGAATACACAATCATTGGAAGAAAAGTTTAAGCAAACATGTTTAACAATGAGTCGAATGATTGTATTTAATTACAATAATCAAATAAATTGCATGTATGCACAAGTCTCCCCCTCAGTCTGAGCTCAGTAATTGATCGTACAGAATGACTTAGAAGAAAAAAGCTTATAGAACAGTACAGAGTACTGCTCTATTTATAGTACAACACAACGACTGAGCATCTTCGGCTGACGTCACCATGAAAGTGACATCTAACCTCCTAACAAACTCTAAGGACTGATGCATACAACCACTGATTACTAAACTATTGATTACATAGACAATACATGAATAAACTACTAATTCTTCATTCCACTGTTGTAGCCAAAGCACTGATGTTGAGCATCAGTGCTTTATTCAAAGGATAATCAGTTCTCTGGAGGAGCAGTGCTTTGGTCTTTAACAGTGCTTGGGACACATGAGTAGATTGAGCTTCAGTACTTTAATCTTTATCAGTGCTTGGTATGTCAACAATTGTAATGAGCAGTGCTTGGAGTCTATCAGTTGTTGAAGCCACTGTCAAGGGGAAAGTCTTGTACAAACACTGCTTATGAGGATCCACTGTTCTGAACCAGTTTTGGCTTTGGATATCATCTGTTCCTTTGTAAGGTTCAATTCCAACACTCTTAAATGCCAAAATATACACGTGTGATTTAGTTTAAGAAGATTTTTCAATGCCGAGAACCTCGATCAGAGAGAAAAAAAGGCGTAAGGTTCACAATGGTGTAAAACAAAAACGGGATATACCGGGCTAGGATTCGAGTTACAGGACCAAGGGCCAAACCAACCACCCAAGAATGGAATTGTCGAGCGAAAACACTTGACAACCGCCTGGAAGCAGCTTTTCTTGCCACCAGACCTTTCTCCATCAATTAGGAATCTGATGCCGTCACTAAACACACTCCTTAAAATGTAGCCATTTTTTGAGTGTTTATTTTTTGGTGTCTAATCTGCATATATATCACCATTGCTCTTGATTTTCTTAACTGTATATCTCTTAAATGTCAACATATAAACGTGTGATTTAGTTTTCAAAGATTTTTCAATGCCGAGAACCTCGACCGGAGAGTAAAAAAGGTGTAAGGTTCACAATGGTGTAAAACTAAAATGGGATATACCGGGCTAGGATTCGAGCTACAGAAATAAGGGCCAAACCAACCACCCAAGAATGGAATCGTCGAGCAAAAACACTTGACAACCTCTTAGAAGCAGCTTTTCTTGCGACTAGACCTTTCTCCATCAATTAGGAATGTGATGCCATCATTAAACACATTCCTTAAATTGTAGCCATTTTTTAGTGTTTATTTTTTGGTGTCTAATCTGCATATGTATCACCATTGCTCTTGATTTTCTTGACTGTATATCTCTTAAATGTAAAAATATACATGTGTGGTTTAGTTTACGAAGATTTTTAAATGCCGAGAACCTCGATCAAAGAGTAAAAAGGGGTAAGGTTCACAATGTTGTAAAACTAAAATGGATATACTAGGCTAGGAATCGAGTTACAGGAACAAGGGCCAACCCAACCACCCAAGAATGGAATCGTCGAGCGAAAACACTTGACAACCTCCTGGAAGCAGCTTTTCTTGCCACTAGACCTTTCTCCATCAATTGGGAATCTGATGCCGTCACTAAACACATTACTTAAATTGTAGCCATTTTTTTCAGTGTTTATTTTTTGGTGTCTAATCCGCATATATATCACCATTGCTCTTGATTTTCTTAACTGTATATCTCTTAAATGTCAACATATACACATGTGATTTAGTTTACGAAAATTTTTCAATGCCCAGAACCTCGATCAGAGAGTAAAAAAGACGTAAGGTTCACAATGGTGCAAAACTAAAATGGGATATACCGGGCTAGGATTCGAGTTACAGGAACAAGGGCCAAACTAACCACCCAAGAATGGAATCGTCGAGTGAAAACACTTGACAACCACCTGGAAGCAGCTTTTCTTTCCACCAGACCTTTCTCCATCAATTAGGAATCTGATGCCATCACTAAACACATTCCTTAAATTGTAGCCATTTTTTTAGTGTCATTTTTTGGTGTCTAATCCGCATATATATCACCATTGCTATTGATTTTCTTGACTGTATATCTCTTAAATGTCAACATATGCACATGTGATTTAGTTTATGAAGATTTTTTAAAGCCAAGAACCTCGATTAGAGAGTAAAAAAGGCTTAAGGTTCACAATCGTGTAAAACTAAAATGGGATATACCGGGCTAGGATTCGAGTTACAGGAACAAGGGCCAAACCAACCGCCCAAGAATTGAATCGTCGAGCGAAAACACTGGACATCCTCCTGGAAGCAGCTTTTCTTGCCCCCAGACCTTTCTCCGTCAATTAGGAATCTGATGCCATCACTAAAAACATTTCTTAAATTGTAGCCATTTTTTGAGTGTTTATTTTTTAGTGTCTAATCCGCATATATTTCACCATTGCTCTTGATTTTCTTCACTGTATATCTCTTAAATATCAACATATACACGTGTGATTTAGTTTACGAAGATTTTTCAATGCCGAGAACCACGATCAGGGAGTAAAAAAGGGGTAAGGTTCACAATGGTGTAAAACTAAAATGGGATATACCAGGCTAGGATTCGAGTTACAGGAACAAGGGTTAAACCAACCACCGAAGAATTGAATCATCAAGAGAAAACACTTGACAACGTCCTAGAAGTAGCTTTTCTTGCCACCAGACCTTTGTCCATCAATTAGGAATCTTACGCCCTCACTAAACACATTCCTTAAATTGTAGCCATTTTTTGAGTGTTTATTTTTTGGTGTCTAATCCGCATATATATATCACCATTGCTCGTGATTTTCTTGACTATATATCTCTTAAATGTCATCATATACACATGTGATTTAGTTTACGAAGATTTTTCAATGCCAAGAACCTCGATCTAAGAGTTAAAAAGGGGTAAGGTTCACAATGGTGTAAAACTAAAATGGGATATACCGGGCTAGGATTCGACCAAGCGGTATTATTATAATACCGTATCCCAAGCCCGTATAAGGGAAAATAAGTTAAAAGTATTTACCTGAGCTAGATGTGTAAGGATGTAACTTAGCCGTATATTTCCTAAAGCCTTATGAAAATACTTTCTACCGAAGCTACTCAATCTGTATAGAAGGTTTATTAACCTATTAGGATACTAACGGGTCTTTATTTAAGTCAAAGACTTAGACCGGTTAGTTTGAATGTCATTTAGACCCGACAAGTTTGGATACTTGTATAATATGGGTAAACTAAACATATTCTGGATTTTGAAGAATAATGATAAGGTTAAACCCATTTCGGCTAATTTATGTAAACTAGCTACATAAATCGAACCGAACGCATAAATGCATAATGGGTAACCAAATGAATTATATACAGGTCTCATATGTTATTATGCTTAAAATATGATAATACATCGGTAGGATATTAACATATATGCCCAAAAAATTATTTAAAACCAATTTAAGTCCCGTAGGGGCATTTTGGTCATTTTAATGCTCATAAAAGAGGTTTTATACTAAACTGATATTCTGGTCTTAAATAATCTGCAAAAAATATTTATTTTATGTTGTTATAACAGTAAGATATCATCCATATGTGAGGTTTACCATTTATGGCCAAACTATGCCCCGAAAGGGTATTTTGGTCATTTCACATATGCTTTTAAGGACATTTTTGGAAGTCTGAGTTCATGACTTATCCCTACTATAATAATATTAAAATTTATTTATAAAATCAGTAGGTAACAAGTCTTTGGTGTTTAGTATGATTTTAAACCATACTACGCGCTTAAATAGCGTAAAAGTCGATAATTGACGATAATTAAGCTGTTTATGGAAATCTGAGATTTTGAACAGTCTTAAATGTTCAAAATATTTTATTTAATATATAATGTCAGTAGGAAAAGGTTTGGTATGCAAATCATATGTTAATCTCATTTTATGAATGAAAAAGGGTATTATCGTCATTTACCGAATTATACAAGAACTCAATGATATGGTCAGTTTATAATCTGACCAAAAAATTCAAAAATCCCTAAAAATAATATCTTAACAGTAGGTGATGAGTTTTGGGTCAAAATCCATGTTTAAACATGCCTTATGCAAAATAGCGTAATTTAATTAATAAAAAGTTCTAATTTACGATATCATGCATAACTTTAGTTTGAGACCAGAAACTGATGTCAAATTTATTTGACATACTTATATATCAGTAATAAAACTTTTTCTCCTCTCACATTTCCAAAAATCTCGTTTTTAGATCAAAAGGGCAAAATGGGCATTTATAAGCATAATAACGGAGATTAGTATATAATTCAGAATACTAATGACCAGGTAATATAACCTCAGAAGGTTATACTACAACATAATTTGGTCCTAATGGAAGCTTACAACATGGAAGAATTAAGCTTAATCGGGCCAGAACTGAAAGTCAAAGCAAAAGTCAAGCTTTTGCAGCTTTCGGTTGTGAACCGACCCTAAACTCAGAATTGTCGGGTTGAACATGCTTAAACATGTTCTAATAATAATTACCAAGTTATTAGAATGATCAAATATACTTTATAACCTCTGCATTGTTAGTTTTGATTATTATTTCAAATTCTGACCAGTTTGACTTTTCGGTTAAATAGTTTAACCCGACAATTAACTAAGCAAACGAGATAATTAGGAGATGCCCTTTTAAGGGATTAACACCTACATAATTATGGTCACATAGCCATATTCGCCTCGAACAATGGCTGGACCATTTGTGTTTAAATCGAGAGTCAAAGCTATTTTACGTAATTTTGACTTTTCGGTTTTTAAATAAGAAAACTGAACTAAAGAGGGGACTAAGATACTTACAAAGGGTCCTAGCAATCTTTTCTACTAAGGCGAGCTTCCTTTTGAATCAGGAACCTCCAGAATGCTCAAGAAACTCAAGCTAGAGAGATGAGAGTGAAATGTTTGAATGTGTGACGTATGCGCGTATATACATATTTTTATAATGAAATTACACACGATTCGGTTTTAAATTTATAAAAGTGATTTATACTTCAACATCAAAACACACACGAAAGAGGCAAGTGTACCCCGTCATATATGTAGTAAAGTATTGGTAAGAACCAAGTATCGATCCAAGGAAATGGGCGGAGGAATAATACTAGACTGTTGTCATTAAATTAACGGAAGAAGGATAAGTTGTTTGATTTTATAAATACTAAAATAAGCATAAACAAAAACTAATAAGAACATAATAGACTTAAAATATGAAAATAGATAAATAGCCTTGCTTTATACACAACCAAAGCATGTCAACTAAGTCGGTTTTGTCACTAGAAACATTTGGTCAATTCTCCATTTTCAAGACAATTAGTATCCCTTTCGGGAATCCTAACATGACAATCATTCGGAAAGCTAAAACGATAAACACACTTTAACCACCTAAAATTGTTCTTTAACGTGCAATTGATAAATGTCTACGAAAATCTCTTAAAAATAAGTTATTCATCCGTTAGGAGTTTTCTAACCTCACTTAATCAAGGAAAGTGACACCGATAAACACAATGCAACCACCAAGACAAGCATAAACTAGATTAAATCACAACCGAGTTCATTTTATGAATCTTGCATATAAATTCACCAAGATAGCAATTTTGGCCTAAACTACTAACTAAGCTAACAATTCATGGCAAGAATTCATAACAACACCATTTAACCCGTTAAGGTCCTTACGTGACGGAAAGCTTTCTTGATTAACAATAATTACTTTTTATTAAACCACTAACCATTTCTAGTATCATGGTGCACACATTTTAAACAAGTTAAGCATGCTCAAAGTTTACTAATACATGATTAATTAAGCTTCATCTTTCAACTATCTCAACTAACCAAATACTAATCATCCAACATAATTACTTATAATCAAGAAATCAACATCAATAACAAGGTTGCAAAATAATCATCAAAGATTAACATAGAAAATACTTCCAAGTGTCATTACAAACAAAATTAACATACTAATGGTTATAAGTAAGCAAGGGATTATAGTGTTTTTGCCCAAAGACTACAATAATACATAAACATTAATCTAAATGCTTGAAACATTAACAAAATTATGGAAAGATTAGAAAACCAAACCATAAACAAGCACTAGATTAAGAATCCGGAAGATAACGGAGCTAATCGGCAAAATGTGGCTTGAATCCGGGTGAAAGCTAATGCCTCCGGAGCCTGAAAATCGCCTGAATTACTCCCAAAATATCCAGAGTTATGAGCAGAATGTTTCTGCATGTTTTTTATAACATTTTGCAATCGCACGGTCGTGCCAATAAAGTGCACGACCGTTCACTTTTTGAATTATTGGAGTTACTGTTCACCATACCGCAAGACATCATCAGATCTTGACAAGTCTTCGATCTCGCACGACCGTTCCGTTGGTGGCACGATCGTGCATCTCCGGGTTAAGGTTGCACGTGCAGCTGCACTGGTGGTGCAGTTCCGGGCTGGGCTTGGTCATCGGAGTTGCACGAGAGTGCCTCCATCCGCACGATCGTTCCTATCCGAGAAAGGCTTGCACTCCGGATCGCACTGGCGTGCATTGTCGGTGTAGGCTATGTTGTCGGATCCGCACGGTCGTTCCACGCATTGCACGACCGTGCCAATCGCTCAGGTCAGAATTTCCACAGAATGTTCGCAGCTTTGTCGTTTCGTCCGGAAAGTCCTCGTTTTCACTATCATCTTGTTTAGCATGCAGTTTTAGGCCTGTAAACAAAAGTATACCTGATTAAGTATCCGATTAACGATTTTACGGCCAAAAACGCATAAAATGGGGGACTAAAATATATGCAAATTGGTGAATATCAAATATCCCCACACTTGAACCATGCTTATCCTCATGCAAGCTAAACTAAAATGCAATAAAAACTAGAATCTAACAAGAACGAGTATTTACAAAATACCTACTAAAATACAAACATACGGTTAGCCGGTTTTTCGAAAGACAACATCAAATGAATCAAACCAAACAAGCGCTTGCAAATATGTATATAGATGTAACCAAAAAGCCATGACTTCACTTTCAATTGACTTAACATGCTAATCTTCACACACCTCACAATGTTCACAAACACTCGGCTTTATTTGTGAAACATACATAAAATGTGTATGTGCAAACACTCAATGCCATGTCAATGAAACGTGTAATATCATAAGCTTGTCATAAGATCTCATCTCCACTAACTAACATGCGAAAAAGTGCAAATCAAGAGGTCTTTACGGGGTGTAACGTTAGGCTTGGGTGAAGGGTATGGAAAGGGATTTTTAAAGTAGCGAAATGGTTAAAACTCGGTAATAGAGTTTAACTAGCGTAAAACATTACAACTATACATACTAACGCCTTAAAAAGGCGGCTTTTGCGATATCGAGCTCATCAACGAGATTTCAACAATTTAGCATTCAAAATTGCTCGATTTTTGTCGACTTCACCCTATTTTAGGGTGTTTTATTTTCTTTTTTTTAACATAAATAAACTAATGGATTTGTACAATGAACAATAAACTATAACAAGCGCTAGTTAAAGGATGCTTTTGGCCGAGTTTTAACACTAAAAGGTTTAAAAAAATAAAAAGGCTAAATTTGGCTAAGTGGGTGATTATGTTGGGTAAACAAAGGGAAACACGGGGAAGGCTCGACAAGGTTAATCCTAAGGGTAATGTAAGGTTTACGGGAAACACAACACAAAGAACAAGGATAACAACAAAGGGTTTTCTAAGTGCCTCTATCACTTCTACACAATATCGCAAGTTCATGGTCTTAACAAGCATGCTAGTGACAAGTTCTAAATTACACATGACATCCGGCTCACTCGTACTCCAAAATGAACAATCATATAACAATTTTACGGCTCAAATATGCTTACATAATCGGACGGAATGGGTAAAAGTCGTGAAGAGTCTTGCTCGCATAATAGATCGGGTGAAAGTGCTTTTCCTTCTTCTGTCCTAAAACGGCCCCTATAGCATAATCACTCGCGTCGCGCATAATTTCAAATGGCAGACTCCAGTCAGGTGCAACTAAAATAGGGGCCTCAATCAACTTTTGCTTGAGAAGGTCAAAAACCCTCAAGAAATTATCTCTAAATATGAACAGAGCGTCTTTCTCCAACAGACGGGTCATGGGCCTAGCGATTTTTGAAAAATCCTTAATGAATCGCCTATAGAACCCCGCATGACCAAGAAAGCTCCGTATCGCTCTCACAGAGGTGGGAGGCGGAAGTCGTGAAATAATGTCAACTTTAGCTGGATCGACCTCCATACCAGCATGAGAAATCTTATGTCCCAGAACTATGCCCTCCTTCACCATGAAGTGGCATTTTTCCCAGTTTAGGACCAGATTCGTCTCCTCGCACCTCTTCAACATCTTCTTCAAATTTTCCAAACAATGATCGAAGGAATCCCCAAATACCGAAAAGTCATCCATGAAAACCTCCATAGAATCCTCGATCATATCATGAAAAATTGCAACCATGCATCGCTGGAAGGTCGCCGGTGCATTACACAACCCAAAAGGCATACGCCGGTAGGAGAATGTGCCGAAGGGGCATGTAAAGGTAGTCTTCTCCTGATCCTCAGGAGCAATAGGAATTTGGAAGTACCCAGAGAACCCGTCCAAGAAACAGTAATACAACTTCCCCGACAGACGTTCCAACATTTGATCGATGAATGGAAGCGGGAAGTGATCCTTACGAGTAGCATTGTTGAGTTTGCGGTAATCAATGCAAACTCGCCACCCAGTGACGGTACGGGTAGGAATTAGCTCATTCCTATCATTTGAGACTACAGTAATACCACCTTTCTTGGGTACTACCTGCACTGGACTCACCCACACAGAGTCAGATATAGGATAAATCATCCCGGCATCCAACAACTTAATCACTTCTTTCTTCACCACGTCTTGCATATTCGGATTTAAACGCCTCTGATGCTGTGCACAGGGTTTGTACTCATCTTCCATCAGAATCTTGTGAGTACAAAAAGAAGGATTGATGCCCTTGATATCCATGATTTTCCACGCAGTGGCTCTCTTATGAAGTCTCAGAACCTCGAGAAGCTGTTTCTTCTCATCCTTTTCCAATGATGCCGAAATGATGACCGGCAAGCGAAACTCCTCGTCCAGAAATGCATACTCGAGATGTGGTGGGAGTTCTTTCAACTCCAAAGACGGTGGATCTTCAATCGAAGGTTTTGCTTTCTCTTCTTCTACATGGCCAATTTCTAGAAATCTCTCCTGACTCTGGGAACCATCGTCACCAATCTGATAGACTAGCTGCTCAAAATCGTGGCCCTCCTGCGTAATGCCAATCAGGTCCCCACATGACAGACGTGTGTCCGAATCAATCTTGTCAATAGTGCCTTGAAAATGAGAGCACACACATGCATCGACAATGTCGACATAATAAAGCACGTCATCGTGACTTTGCGGATGTTGCATTGATCTTTTAATATTAAATGTCACGTGCTCGTCATTTACTCGGAGCGTGATTTGGCCAGCTGCCACATCAACAATCGTCCTCGCAGTATTGAGGAACGGGCGTCCAAGTATCAAAGGCACTCTTGAATCTTCGTCCATGTCAAGAATAACAAAATCCACGGGGAAAACAAATTTATCGATTTTAACAAGCATGTTTTCAACAAATCCACGCGGATACTTAATTGAACGATCTGCCAACTGAATGCTCATTCTAGTGGGTGACGGCTCACCCAGATCCAGTTTAGTAAAAACCTCATATGGCATAAGGTTGATACTCGCTCCCAAGTCAGCCAATGCATGGCTAACAGACATGTTTCCAATCAAACAAGGGAGCGTAAAACTACCAGGATCTCCCATTTTCATGGGCAGACGGTTTTGTAGAACGGCAGAACAAGTTTCATTCATCACCACACATGATATATCCTCGAGCTTCTGTTTATTCCAGAGGATGTCCTTTAGGAATTTCGCATACTTTGCCATCTGGGACAAGGCTTCAACAAACGGTATATTAATGTGTAGTTGCTTAAACAACTCAAGGAACTTACCGTATTGTTCGTCGTTTTTATGTTTCTTCAGCCTGCCCGGATATGGTACTGGTGGAGGGTAATCTTTGACCGGCTCCTGGACTTGTGCTGTACATGCAGGGCGTAGCCTGGCTTGCACCTCGTCCGGTGTGTCAGTCGGGACCGCTCCAGTGATCGGTGATGAGTCCGATATTTCGGGTCCGGTAGTCTTAACACTCCTGGTCATGACAGCATTCACATGCCCGCTTGGGTTTGTCTCTGTATATCCCGGAAGACCACCTGGGGGTCTTTTAGACATCATCTTTGCCAGCTGACCAACCTGGTTCTCGATATTCTGAATCGAGGCATTGTGCCTCCTCATTTCCCCCTCGTGGGAAAGAAAACGATCCTCGCTCTGTTGGTATCGTTTTTCTGCCAACTGATTCACACTCAAGGAGCTAGTAAGAAGCTGAGCCATCATATCCTCCAGCTTGGAACTAGATTAAGGGGCATACTGCTGGGAACTACTCCCAGTGCCCTGATTCTGATATGAATATGGACGTTGCTGGTAAGGTTGGTTGTATGGCTGGAACTGCTGACCCTGTTGCGGCGCTGGAGCGCGCAGAGTAAATCCCAATGGGTTTTGATTACCCGTATTCGCTCGCCACCCAAAATTTGGGTGATTTCTCCATCCGGGGTTATAGGTGTTGCTGTAGGGATTGTTCTGCGGCCTTACCTGATTACTCACAAAATCTACTTCTTCGTGGCCTTCATACACGACTCCCTGAAAGCACGCACCAGGCTCATGTGACGCTCCACACTGGTCACATCCCGAACCAGCCTGCGCGACTATATGAGAATTATCGAATTTCGCTGCAAGAGCCGAGATTTGTGCAGTAATGGTCGTGTAATCGTCCACAGCGTGAACTCCTGGGCGAGGTGCTGATGATGATGATGTTGCCTGGCCTATGTCTCCTTCGCGACGCGAGCTAGACTTCAATGCAGCTTTTTCAATGATATCATAAGCTTCGTTCGGCGTCTTCGTTCCTAGATCGCCTCCTGCATTCACATCTAATCTCTCCTGCGTGTGGTAGCTAAGCCCTTGATAGAACGTCAAGACCAGCTGTCTCTTGGAGAAGCCATGATGTGGAACATCAATCAACAAATCTTTAAATCTCTCCCAAGCCGCATGCAACGACTCTCCCTCGTCCTGGCAAAAGGTCACAATCCGGTTCCGTAGTTTGGTTGTTTTCTCAGGTGGAAAATATTTTTGTATGAATAACTCCGCCAGTTCATTCCAGGTCCTGATGGACCCAGCTGGAAGTGACATAAGCCAAGCTCTAGCTTTGTCACGCAACGAGAATAGAAACAACCTCAACCGAACAGCATCCTCAGAAACACACCTAATCCTAAGTGTCGAACAAACAGCGAGAAAAGCAGCGATATGTCTTCTGGGATCCTCATGCTCACGTCCGTCAAACTGCACCGAATTCTGCACCATATTAATAATACTAGATTTAATTTCAAAAGTAGGTGCATCTATAGTGGGCTGTAGGATACTCGGCTCCAGGCCTACCCCTCCGGGCTGATTCGAATCATTCAAAGGTCGCTCGTCGTCTGCCATGATTGCGTTTCCTACTGCCCCTGAGCCCTCGGCTTCAGCGGGTACCACCTGCTCCTGCTCACCAGCTGCAAGTAGCAGCGCTACCGCACGGGATCTATCACGAATACTCCTCCTCAGATCACGCTCGGGCACGTCTGACGGTTCAACAGGATCAGGAGCGGGGGTTGAGGACATCAACCTGCAAACGAAAATTTGACACAATGGAATATTTTATTAATATAATATGCTGTTTTTTTTACTGAAATGAAACAGAATATTATTTTAAATGGGCTGAAAATTTTATAAAAATCCGAAAATGGGCCCAAGATTTTATAAAAATTAAAGCAATAAAAATAATCGAATCGGCTAGCGTAAAAATGATTTCCGGAGTCAAAAACTCAAAGAATAAATGAATAATGAGTTCGAATTCGAACAAATAAATGGAACAAAAATTTACAAGTGTACAAAATAATCAAGAACACGAATAAATTGAATTAAAAGAAAGAAATATTAACAAATAAATAAATGAATAAATAATCAAGAAAATATTCACAAATATTAACAAGTATAAACACCGATAAAACAATGACTCGGGTCGTTCCTAAAGCTCGCCATTTCCCCGGCAACGGCGCCAAAAACTTGACGTATGCGCGTATATACATATTTTTATAATGAAATTACACACGATTCGGTTTTAAATTTATAAAAGTGATTTATACTTCAACATCAAAACACACACGAAATAGGCAAGTGTACCCCGTCATATATGTAGTAAAGTATCGGTAAGAACCAAGTATCGATCCAAGGAAATGGGTGGAGGAATAATACTAGACTTTTGTCATTAAATTAACGGAAGAAGGATAAGTTGTTTGATTTTATAAAAACTAAAATAAGCATAAACAAAAACTAATAAGAACATAATAGACTTCAAATATGAAAATAGATAAATAGCCTTGCTTTATACACAACCAAAGCATGTCAACTAAGTCGGTTTTGTCACTAGAAACATTTGGTCAATTCTCCATTTTCAAGACAATTAGTATCCCTTTCGGGAATCCTAACATGACAATCATTCGGAAAGCTAAAACGATAAACACACTTTAACCACCTTAAATTGTTCTTTAACGTGCAATTGATAAATGTCTACGAAAATCTCTTAAAAATAAGTTAGTCATCCGTTAGGAGTTTTCTAACCTCACTTAATCAAGGAAAGTGACACGGATAAACACAATGCAACCACCAAGACAAGCATAAACTAGATTAAATCACAATCGAGTTCATTTTACGAATCTTGCATATAAATTCACCAAGATAGCAATTTTGGCCTAAACTACTAACTAAGCTAACAATTCATGGCAAGAATTCATAACAACACCATTTAACCCGTTAAGGTCCTTACGTGACGGAAAGCTTTCTTGATTAACAATTATTACATTTTATTAAACCACTAACCATTTCTAGTATCATGGTGCACACATTCTAAACAAGTTAAACAAGTTAAGCATGTTCAAAGTTTACTAATACATGATTAATTAAGCTTCATTTTTCAATTATCTCAACGAACCAAATACTAATCATCTAACATAATTACTTATAATCAAGAAATCAACATCAATAACAAGGTTGCAAACTAATCATCAAAGATTAACATAGAAAATACTTCCAAGTGTCATTACAAACAAAATTAACATACTAATGGTTATAATTAAGCAAGGGATTGTAGTGTTTTTGCCCAAAGGCTACAATAATACATAAATAACAAGGTTGCAAACTAATCATCAAAGATTAACATAGAAAATACTTCCAAGTGTCATTACAAACAAAATTAACATACTAATGGTTATAATTAAGCAAGGGATTGTAGTGTTTTTGCCCAAAGGCTACAATAATACATAAACATTAATCTAAATGCTTGAAACATTAACAAAATTATGGAAAGATTAGAAAACCAAACCATAAACAAGCACTAGCTTAAGAATCCGGAAGATAACGGAGCTAATCGTCACATTGTGGCTTGAATCCGGGTGAAAGCTAATGCCTCCGGAGCCTGAAAATTGCCTGAATTGCTCCCAAAATATCCAGAGTTACGAGCAGAATGTTTCTGCATGTTTTTATAGCATTTTGCAATCGCACGGTCATGCCAATAAAGTGCACGACCGTTCACTTTTTGAATTATTGGAGTTACTGTTCACCATACCGCATGACATCATCAGATCTTGACCAGTCTTTGATCTCGCACGACCGTTCCGTTGGTGGCACGATCGTGCATCTCCGGGTTAAGGTTGCACGTGCAGCTGCACTGGTGGTACAGTTCCGGGCTGGGCTTGGTCATCGGAGTTGCACGGGAGTGCCTCCATCCGCACGATCGTTCCTATCCGAGAAAGGCTTGCACTCCGGATCGCACTGGCGTGCACTGTCGGTCTAGGCTATGTTGTCGGATCCGCACGGTTGTTCCACGCATTGCACGACCGTGCCAATCGCCCAGGTCAGAATTTCAATAGAATGTTCGCAGCTATGTCGTTTCGTCCGGAAAGTCCTCGTTTTCACTATCATCTTGTTTGGCATGCAGTTTTAGGCCTGTAAACAAAAGTATACCCGATTAAGTATCCGATTAACGGTTTTACGGCCGAAAACGCATAAAATGGGGATAAAATGGGGGACTAAAGTATGTGTAAATTGGTGAATATCAATGTGCAAGTGAAATGGCTACACTAAAGGACCTATTTATAGTGAATTGAGATTGCCCAAGATCATCACAGGTGTTTAGGGTGTTGTAGGATGGCTCCAGGTGTCTTGGTGGTAATTTAAAACCATCAACAATCCATCGAAATCGATTTGTTTTGGTTTGGAGCACAAGGAAGGACATAACCAGCACCTGGCATCATCAATCTGTCGAAACAGGGTCGTCGGGTCGCGCGACGGCATATATGGCAGGGTGTCGCGCAGCGCGACCCTATAGAAGACCAGCCAAACAAGTTTTAAACTTATCATATTCAGTCCCTGCACCTTTTTAAGCTTTATATCTTTCCTTTTAAGCACAATAGGCCCTTGTAGTTAATTTGTAGATGATCTAGGGAGTATAACTAAACACCGTTAGGTCCGGTTTCGTTAAACGATCACCGAAAACATAAGTTTCGCCCCGTTGATGCTATCACTTATTCTTAAGAGTATAGTTGAATATTACGAAGCCCCGGGTTCGTTAAAAGGTCACTCAGAGGTAAGAATTAACATGTTAACACGTTTAACCCCTGTAGTTTATAATCTTTCGATTATTTTCCAAACGGCTTCTTATATCTGAATAATTACTCGTTTAAGAATATATTATTCGTGTTTGGTCATTCAGAGGCACAAGTTTGGCATGTTGACACTTTTAGTCCCTTCGCATACATAATTTCATCTTTTTACAACTTTAGTCCTTCAAACTCAATCTTTCACATGATTAGGGTTTAGGACACGTGTCTTCACATAATTGGACACGTTTTTACGAGGTGTTACATCCTCACCCCCTTAAGAGAAATCTTGACCCCGAGATTTACTGAAAGAAGTGAGGGTACTTTTGTCGCATAGTGGACTCAACCTACCACGTATATTCTGGGCCTCTACGGGCATCCCATTTAACTTTCACTATAGGCACGTGCTTCATTCGGAGCTTTTTAACCTATCGATCCTCGATCGATAAAGGTCTTTCAACAAATATCAGGCTTTCATCAATCTGTACGTCTTTATGAGACATTGCTAGCGATTCATCAGCTAGACATTTCTTTAGATTACAGATGTGAAACACATTGTGAATTCCACTGAGCTCCTCAGGTAAGTTTAGCTTATAAGCTACACTACCGACACATTCGATAATCTTGATGGTCCAATATACCTCGGGCTTAGCTTGCCCTTCTTACAAAAACGCATCACTCCTTTCCAGGGTGATACTTTTAGTAAGACTTTGTCGCCTACCTCAAACTTTAGAGGTTTTCGCCTCTTATTAGCATAACTTTTCTGCCTATCCCAGGCAGCCTTTAGGCGATCACGAATTTGGACAATCTTGTCCGTGGTTTCAAGGACTATATCAGGTCCTGATAACTGAGCTTCTCCTACTTCCGCCCAACAAACAGGCGTTCTGCATTTCCTTCCATACAATGCCTC
The DNA here is from genome assembly GCA_030545235.1 of Helianthus tuberosus. Taxonomy (NCBI): domain Eukaryota; kingdom Viridiplantae; phylum Streptophyta; class Magnoliopsida; order Asterales; family Asteraceae; genus Helianthus; species Helianthus tuberosus. Next base: position 117,435,386 of record CM060361.1, on the reverse strand, counting down.
AAAAGGCGCAGCCTGAATGCTAGTATGGTAGCTATTATTATAGGAGAACTCGATCAACGGTAGGTGGTCATCCCAGCTACCACCCAAATCAATAACGCATGCACGAAGCATGTCTTCCAAAGTTTGAATTATACGCTCACTTTGTCCATCCGTTTGGGGATGGTAAGCAGTACTAAAATTCAAACGAGTGCCTAATGATTGTTGGAAGCTTTTCCAAAAGTGAGAGGTGTATCTAGTATCTCTATCGGATATAATAGATACTAGCACTCCGTGGAGAGATACAATCTCATCCACGTACAACTGAGCTAGCTTGTCGGAGCTATAAGTCTCCTTGATGGGTAAGAAATGTGCTGACTTAGTTAGTCTATCAACTATAACCCATATAGTATCATTTCCATGCCTTGTTTTAGGTAACTTGGTTATAAAATCCATAGTTACCATCTCCCACTTCCATGTGGGAAGTTTTGGTTGTTGTAGCAAACCTGATGGCTTTTGATGTTCAGCTTTAATCTGAGCACATGTCAGACATTTAGCTACATGATGGCTTTAATAGTTGGCTTTCAAATCTTGATACATTTTGTCACCTACAAGATGAACTGAGTATTTGGAATTGTGAGCTTCCTAGAGGATTATATCTCTAAGTCCTCCATAGATAGGAACCCAGATCCTACCATTCAACCTGAGGATTCCATCCTTGCAAGGTGCCAACTGTTCAGCAGTTACACCTAACTTTTCACTTGGAAGGTTAGCTTCCATAACAGCTTCCTTTTGAGCAGCTAACAATCTTTCATTCAAGCTGTTCTTAAGTTCAATGCTCTTGGAATTAATCCTTATAGGTTTGGCTCTTTCCTTTCTGCTTAATGCATCTACGACTACATTCGCTTTACCAGGATGGTAGCGAATTTCAGAATCGTAGTCATTTAGAGTCTCCATCCAACGGCGCTGCCTCATATTGAGATCCTTTTGATTGAATAAGTGTTGGAGACTTTTGTGATCTGAATATATCACACATTTAGTTCCATATAAATAATGTCTCCACAACTTAAGTGCAAAGACAATGGCACCCAACTCCAAATCGTGGGTAGTGTAATTCTTTTCATGCACTTTTAACTGTCGTGATGCATAGGCAATCACCTTGCCTCTCTGCATAAGTACACAACCCATACCGGTGTGTGAAGCATCACGGTACATGACAACCTCTTCTATTCCTTCGGGCAATGTCAACACCGAAGCATTGCTCAATTTCTGTTTAAGAATCTCAAAAGATTCATGTTGCTTAGGACCCCAATCAAACTTTACATTCTTGCGGGTCAGGGTAGTCAACGGTGCAGCTATTCTTGAGAAGTTCTAAATGAATCTTCTATAATAACCAGCTAATCCCAAAAAGCTGAAAATCTCCGTAGGTGTCTTAGGTGCTTCCCAGTTCATAATTGCTTCTATTTTGGTGGGATCCACTTGGATACCACGCTCACTCACAACATGTCCAAGGAATTGGACTTCACGAAGCCAGAACTCACATTTGGAGAATTTAGCATACAACTTCTCATGTCGTAGCAATCCTAAGATACATCGAAGGTGCTTCTCGTGATCAACTTGACTACGAGAATAGATAAGTATGTCATCTATAAAGACAATGACAAACTTGTCTAAGTATGGCTTCCAGACTCGATTCATGAGGTCCATGAATGCTGTAGGTGCATTAGTGAGCCCGAAAGGAATCACCAAGAATTCATAATGGCCATATCTAGTTCTAAACGCTGTCTTAGGTACATCTTCAGTTCTAACCTTAAGTTGATGATACCCAGATCTCAAATCGATCTTCGAGAAGAAGCTTGCCCCTTGGAGTTGGTCGAACAAGTCGTCGATCCTGGGCAATGGATAACGATTCTTGATCGTTACCTTGTTTAGTTCTCGATAATCAATACATAGACGCATTGATCCATCCTTTTTTCTCACAAACAATATAGGAGCTCCCCAAGGCGAAGAGTTGGGTTGTATGAAACCCTTTTCCAATAAATCATCCAATTGAGTCCTTTGCTCTTTTATTTCTGTAGGCGCTAGACGGTAAGGAGCTCGTTCAATTGGTGCAGATCCTGGCAGAATGTCTATCCTGAATTCAACTTGCCTCTCAGGAGGTAATCCAGGTAGCTCATCAGGAAAGACATCAGGATATTCATATATAATGGGAATGTCTTCAATCTTGGGTTTCGGGTCATCTACTGTCACTTGTGCCATGTAAATGACACATCCGTTCTTCAGATACTTCGATGCTTTGAGAATAGACACATTGTCGGGCAAACCATATTGTGTATCTCCTTGAATGGTGACTAATTCACCAGATGGGGTTTTGATGTTAACTAGTTTCTTATCTTAGGCAATTTGGGCTTGGTTATGCGATAACCAATCCATGCCTAAAACTACATCAAACCCGGCCAATTTCATCGGCAAGAGGGATAGTGGGATAGAATGATTCTTAATGGATAAACGCATCCATCAAGAAGAGTTGAAGCAGTTTCTAAGGTACCGTCTGCGAGCTCTACCTCAAATTTTATGTCTAGTGTTTTAATAGGCAGATTCAGTTACTTACTAAACTTATGGTCTACAAACGACTTATAAGCACCTGAATCAAATAAAATTCTAGTATAAATATCATTAATGAGGAAGGTACCTGTTATAACGTTATCGTCGTTCACCGCCTCCCTGGCGTTCATCTAAAAAACCCTTGTATTGGTTTTCTTTGCCTCATCAGGCTTCTTAGCATTTTTAGGGCAGTTAGTCTTAATGTGCCCCTTTTCGTTGCAACCATAGCAGGTTGCATCCTTGATGTTTTCGCACTCCATAGTCTTGTGCCCTTTCTTCTTGCAGATTCCACAAGTTTTAGCTTGTGGATCCTGATTGCACTTTCCAAAGTGCCTCTTATCACAAGGTTTACATCTGGGCCTGTCACCCGACTGCCCTTTCTTGGAACTAGAGTTCCCTTTCTTCTTTTTGTTCGATTGATGGGACTGGTCATCCTCCCTCTTCATCTTCCCCTCCTCGGTGGTTTTCTTTGACCTACTCCTTACAATATCGAGAGTAAGTGACAAGGATAGATCTACAGCCAATCTATATGTAGCAGGCTTAGAAGCCTTGACATTTCCTTTAACCTCAGGGGATAAACCACCTATAAAACGTGCAATGCGTTTAGGTTCAGGGGTGACCAGATATGGGACGAGTCGAGACATCGAGTTAAAACTGGTCACATAAGACCTACAATCCAAATCTTTCATCACCAGAGTGAGGAAATCAGTCTCTACCCTTTCAAATTCATGCTGTGGACAATAAGTGTCCTTCACAAGATCAACAAATTGATTCCAAGAAAGGTTATACAAAGGAACCTTTCCAGTGGATTGCAGCAAGGCTTTCCACCATGTTAGGGCGTCCCCCTTGAAGGACCGAGACACAAATTTGACGATGTCCTCCTTAGCACACCCACTGATATCTATCACAGTTTTCATTTCATCCAACCACTTCATACAGTTGATAGCTCCCTTTTCTCTCGTGAAATCTCTTGGTTTACATGAGATGAAATATTTATAAGTACAACCTTTGTTATACCTGGGAGTCTGATCAAGGACAATTTGCCTCTGTGGTTCACTTTTCTGATTGGATGAGTGTCGAGACTCATCCTTTTTCAGTGTATGGGAATGTGATAGGGGCTTTGTATGAGTTTTGGACCGAACATTACTCGGCTCCTTAAACATATTATCCACAGCTTGAGCAACAACTGTGTTTATCATTGCTTGCAATTCAGCACAAGTAACATTTGTCCTGGTATTATTATTTCCTTCAACAGGATGACTGCTTGCTTCGTCAGAGCCAACCATGATTTGAGTACTAAAATCAAACAATAATGATGTATTTAGATTATATAGTGAATCATCGCATTGATGATTAGATTGCCATGGTATTAATAAACCATATAGACCATTTTAGATAACAAGTCAAAAATCTATTTGATCATGATTTGTCTAGGCTACAAATGAACGATTATTGGCAATCAATAGGATATAATCCTTTATATTTATTAGACAGGGGACATAAATCACAACTGTCAATGTCATAGAGACATTTTCATATAGCACAAGGCTCGTCTCGAAGGACATTTAAATGGCGCAAAAGGCCTTTTCACTAACACTTAAAGTATTATCAATGATCTTTTGGATCAATGATTTTTAAGGGTCGAACATAGTTCATCCCCTTTTTGAAAAGAAGTTTGTAAAATAAAACTATCGTTGTCATAAATACACCTTTGCCCGTAGGCATACTCCTCAAATGGATGTTTTGATGTATACATCATATTGATGTTTAATAGCCATGATTCGCATTGATCATATAGGCCATGAAGGTGGCTTGAAAAGATCCAAGTACTTTTGGAAGCTAGTGTGGTCTCTCAAGTCACACTGCCAGGAATGTTAACATGTTTTCAGATGGTAACAGGGAATTATTGTCTTAAAAAGGTTATACCATCATAGCTATTTAATAATTTGGCTAGGTTATACCTTTAAGAACCTCTTTTGAAATTACCTTGGCAGATCAATTTAAAATTGAAATGATATTGCATGATGATGTAATAAAATATACATATAAAATTTTCAAAAGAAATTCCATAAAAATACTAGACGATTACAAGAAACGCCCTAAACGGGTCTTGAAATAAACAAACTGTCCACGCAGGGACTACAGAAAAGAAACAAGTCCACGCAGGGACTAAATACAGAAATGAAATGTCTGCACAGGGACTTAATTTAAATTACAATACAAAATAAAATAAAACAAACTTCTACTTCTTTTTGTCCTTTATGAAGTTCGTGAGGCCTTTAAGAAATTTGTTATGCTTTTTATCGCGTTCCTCCGCTTTTTGTTCAACCTGATCCAACCTCTGTAGGATTTGTTGCGTTTGAAGTTGTTGAGGAGGAGGAGGTTGTTGTTGATAAGGTGGGTATTGATACCCTTGCACTGGATACCCAGTTGGGTATACTGGAGGAAATGGTGAAGTATAAAGTGCATTAAATTGAGCTGCCTCAAGATATGGATCTTGGGCAGGGGCTTGATATCCATAATCCGTAGGAGTGGGATGTTCAAACGGGTTATACCCAGATGAAGCTGGGTAAGTTGGTATTGGGTTTTCATAACCCACTAGCGGTGGCGGTGGTGCAAATGTAACTGGCGGGGGATCATCTTTCGGCACCGCATGAGAAGGTCCACCCATTTGTGGATCTTCGGGAATTGGAGGGTATGTGCTTGAAGCTTCTGGGGAACTAAATCTTGGTCCCCCTCGCACGGACATCCGTGCATTCCTCATTCGCCTTGGTGGCTGAGGAGGTGGTTGTTGAGGTGGTTCCTCAATGTGCAATGGCGGTGGAGTAACCGCTTGAAGATACGGTTCCTCCAATGGAGGTTGTGGAGGAGAATTATGAAAAGAAGGGGTAAATTCCCACTGGTACGTGTTCCATCTTTCGGCCCATGAATCGGGGCCTTGATATGGCGATCCTTCATAAGGAGAACCGCTGGTGATACTGATGGGATGTGTTGGTGTTCCAGTTGGTGGCATTTCCGGATTTGGGTCATCATCCATTTCCATATCTTGGGAGAAATGGTCCTCGGGTCCAAGAGGGTTGTAACCTTGTGGTTCATTAATATAATTGTTGCGGTTAAATTGACCCGGAGAATAAGAATCAGAATGGTGAAAGGAATGAGAATGTAGAGAGTGGTATGAACGATGTGAGTGGTGAGAATGTTGGGGCTCGTCTTGAATAGGCATCCCAAAAGAAGGGTGATACGATGGTGAAGAACTTAACGAAACTGACTGTCTTGCAGGCTCAAAAGAGTGTCTCCAATTGTCTTTTGAATCGGAGGTAGTAAAAGACGCTGATGGCGTGCGTCGGTGTGAGGGTCCAGCATTGCTAGGTGGTCCTCCCCTCGTAGGACCTTTTCCTTTTCCTCCACGGCCCCTAAGTCTTGGCGGCATTTTAAATTAATAAACCTGTCAAAATAAATAAAACAAATATAAACGACAAAAGGAAAATTAAGAATAATCCTTGGTCATTTACGTAGACTCGGAAGTCTAAGGAATGTGCTTATTGAGTCATTGAGATTAAACACAAAAGGCTAGTGTTTAATTCACTCAATGTTGGCTCTGATACCAACCTGTCACACCCCGATATTTCCACATATTACCGGTGGGCCTGGTGGGGAGTATCGTGACATAGTTGATATCATCATAGTCAATATACACAATAAAATAGCACAGCGGAAGGCTTGGTAATTAATTACTATTACAAACCATAATATCCGAGTGTCCAAATAAAAGAATATATAGACTGGTTGTAATAGAGATCCACAGGTGGATCATAAAAACAAAATACAAGAAACTGAAATAATAGACTCCAGGCATCTAAGGATTTGCAAGATCCTCTTATTTGACACCAAGTAGCTCTAGCCTAATTTCGTGAGGTACCTGTCACTTAGTCTTTGGAAAATACGTCAGTTTACACTGGTAAATACAATTAACCGACTCATTTGAAAAGAGTTTATTAAAATTGATTTAGGCGCACAAGGCACAAACCATTTATAACTTGGGACAATCTTTATTAAAATATTGTATACAGTTTTACATGTTTGTCATACATATGGGGCCGGTTTGGAAGCCGGTCATGATTAACCGACTCACCACTTATAAAACCCACAAAGGAGTTATCCCCAACATGTGGGTTATTTAGCATTTGCATCTGTCAGGTGTATGTCTACACCCCGTGCATAGGTCGTGGCCATTTTCAAATGAAATGAGCCGAGGATATCTAGGACACGGTCGTATTAACCCCCAATGTTTATGTTATCAAACAAAACAGATTAAAACGGGTTATGCAAATTTATTAATCACAATCCGATTAAATGATTTCGTACCCGACCAAGCGGTATTATTATAATATTGTATCCCAAGCCCGTATAAGGGAAAATAAGTTTAAAGTATTTACCTGAGCTAGATGTGTAAGGATATAACTCAACCGTATATTTCCTAAAGCCTTATGAAAATACCTTCTACCGAAGCTACTCAATCTGTATAGAAGGTTTATTAACCTATTAGGATACTAACGGGTCTTTATTTAAGTCAAAGACTTAGACCGGTTAGTTTGAAAGAATCTTTACGGTTCGAAATGCTAGATTAAGCGGAGACCGGAATGGAATGTGATTTAGACCCGAAAAGTTTGGATACATGTATAATATGGGTAAACTAAACACATTCTGGATTTTGAAGATTTAATGATAAGGTTAAACCCATTTCGGCTAATTTATGTAAACTAGCTACATAAATCGAACCGAACGCATAAACGCATAATGGGTAACCAAATGAATTATATACATGTATCATATGTTATTATGCTTAAAATACGATAATACATCAGTAGGATATTAACATATATGCCCAAAAAGTATTTAAAACCAATTTAAGTCCCGTAGGGGCATTTTGGTCATCTTAATGTTCATAAAAGAGGTTTTATAGTAAACTGATATTCTGGTCTTAATAATCTGCAAAAATAATTATTTTATGCTGTTATAACAGTAAGATATCATCCATATGTGAGGTTTACCATTTATGGCCAAACTATGCCCCGAAAGGGTATTTTGGTCATTTAACATATGCTTTTAAGGACATTTTTGGAAGTCTGAGTTCATGAATTATACCTACTGTAATAATATTAAAATTTATTTATAAAATCAGTAGGTAACAAGTCTTAGGTGTTTAGTATGATTTTAAACCATACTATGCGCTTAAATAGCGTAAAAGTCGACAATTGACGATAATTAAGATATTTATGGAAATCTGAGATTTTGATCAGTCTTAAATGTTCAAAATATTTTATTTAAAATATAATTTCAGTAGGAAAAGGTTTGGTATGCAAATCATATGTTAATCTCATTTTATGAATGAAAAGGGTATTATCGTCATTTACCGAATTATATACAAGAACTCAATGATATGGTCAGTTTATAATCCGAACAAAAAATTCAAAAATCCCTAAAAATAATATCTTAACAGTAGGTGATGAGTTTTGGGTCAAAATCCATGTTTAAACATGCCTTATGCAAAATAACGGAATTTAATTAATAAAAAGTTCTAATCTACGATATCATGCATAACTTTAGTTTGAGACCAGAAACTGATGTCAAATTTATTTGACATACTTATATATCAGTAATAAAACTTTTTGTCCTCTCAAATTTCCAAAAATCTCGTTTTTAGATCAAAAGGACAAAATGGGCATTTATAAGCATAATAACGGAGATTAGTATATAATTCAGAATACTAATGACCAAGTAATATAACCTCAGACGGTTATACTATAACATAATGTGGTCCTAATGGAAGCTTAAAACATGGAAGAATTAAGCTTAATCAGGTCAGAACTGAAAGTCAAAGCAAAAGTCAAGCTTTTGCGGCTTTCGGTTGTGAACCGACCCTAAACTCAGAATTGTCAGGTTGAACATGCTTAAACATGTTCTAATAATAATTACCAAGTTATTAGAATGATAAAATATAATTTATAACCTCTGCATTGTTAGTTTTGATTATTATTTCAAATTCTGACCAGTTTGACTTTTCGGTTAAATAGTTTGACCCGACAATTAACTAATCAAACGAGATAATTAGGAGGTACCCTTTAAGGGATTAACACCTACCTAATTATGGCCACATAGCCATATTCGCCTCGAACAATGGCTGGACCATTTCTGTTTAAATCGAGAGTCAAAGCTATTTTACGTAATTTTGACTTTTTGGTTTTTAAATAAGAAAACTGAACTAAAGAGGGGACTAAGACACTTACAAAGGGTCCTAGCAATCTTTTCTACTAAGGTGAGCTTCCTTTTGAATCAGGAACCTCCAGAATGCTCAAGAAACTCAAGCTAGAGAGATGAGAGTGAAATGTTTGAATGTGCAAGTGAAATGGATGCACTAAAGGACCTATTTATAGTGAATTGAGATTGCCCAAGATCATCACAGGTGTTTAGGGTGTTGTAGGATGGCTCCAGGTGTCTTGGTGGTAATTTAAAACCATCAACAATCCATAGAAATCGATTTGTTTTGGTTTGGAGCACAAGGAAGGAGATAACCAGCACCTGGCATCATCAATCTGTCGAAACAGGGCCGTTGCGTCACGCGACGGCATATGTGGCATGGTGTCGCGCAGCGCGACCCTATAGAAGACCAGCCAAACAAGTTTTAAACTTGTTATATTCAGTCCCTGCACCTTTTTAATCTTTATATCTTTCCTTTTAAGCATAATAGGCCCTTGTAGTTAATTTGTAGATGATCTAGGGAGTACAACTAAACACCGTTAGGTCCGGTTTCGTTAAACGATCACCGAAAACATAAGTTTCGCCTCGTTGACGCTTTTAACCCTATTTCTTGGGAATTTGCGTAAACAACACATAACGATCTCGAAACCTTGTGAAATTGATATCACTTATTCTTGAGAGTATATTTGAATATTACGAAGCCCTGGGTTCGTTAAAAGGTCACTCAGAGGTAAGAATAAACATGTTAACACGTTTAACCCCTGTTGTTTATAATCTTTCGATTATTTTCCAAACGGCTTCTTATATCCGAATAATTACTCGTTTAAGAATATATATTCTTCGTGTGTGGTCATTCAGAGGCACAAGTTTGGCATGTTGACACTTTTAGTCCTTTCGCACACATAATTTCATCGTTTTACAACTTTACTCCTTCAAACTCAATCTTTCACATGATTAGGGTTTAGGACACGTGTCTTCACATAATTGGACACGTTTTTACGAGGTGTTACATCCTCACCCCCTAAAAAGAAATCTTGACCCTGAGATTTACTGAAAGAAGTGAGGGTATTTTTGTCGCATAGTGGACTCAACCTACCACGTATATTCTGGGCCTCTACGGGCATCCCATTTAACTTTCACTATAGGCATGTGCTTTCTTCGGAGCTTTTTAACCTGTCGATCCTCGATTGATAAAGGTCTTTCAACAAATCTCAGGCTTTCATTAATCTGTACGTCTTTATGAGACATTGCTAGCGATTCATCAGCTAGACATTTCTTTAGATTACAGATGTGGAACACATTGTGAATTCCACTAAGCTCCTCAGGTAAGTTTAGCTTATAAGCTACACTGCTGACACATTCGATAGTCTCGATGGTCCAATATACCTTGGGCTTAGCTTGCCCTTCTTACCAAAATGCATCACTCCTTTCCAGGGTGATACATTTAGTAAGACTTTGTCGCCTACCTCAAACTTTAGAGGTTTTCGCCTCTTATTAGCATAACTTTTCTTCCTATCCCTGGCAGCCTTTAGGCGATCACGAATTTGGACAATCTTGTCCGTGGTTTCAAGGACTATATCAGGTCCTGATAACTGAGCTTCTCCTACTTCCGCCCAACAAACAGGCGTTCTGCGTTTCCTTCCATACAATGCCTCAAAAGGCGGAGCCTGAATGCTAGTATGGTAGCTATTATTATAGGAGAACTCGATCAACGGTAGGTGGTCATCCCAGCTACCACCCAAATTAATAACGCATGCATGAAGCATATCTTCCAAAGTTTGAATTATATGCTCACTTTGTCCATCCGTTTGGGGATGGTAAGCAGTACTAAAATTCAAACGAGTGCCTAATGATTCTTGGAAGCTTTTCCAAAAGTGAGAGGTGTATCTAGTATCTCTATCGGATATAATAGATAATGGCACTCCGTGGAGAGATACAATCTCATCCACGTACAACTGAGCTAGCTTGTCGGAGCTATAAGTCTCCTTGATGGGTAAGAAATGTGCTGACTTAGTTACTCTATCAACTATAACCCATATAGTATCATTTCCATGCCTTGTTTTAGGTAACTTGGTTATAAAATCCATAGTTACCATCTCCCACTTCCATGTGGGAAGTTCTGGTTGTTGTAGCAAACCTGATGGCTTTTGATGTTCATCTTTAATCTGAGCACATGTCAGACATTTAGCTACATGTGTGGCTATAGATTTCTTCAAACCTATCCACCAATAGTTGGCTTTCAAATCTTGATACATTTTGTCACCTCCAAGGTGAACTGAGTATTTGGAATTGTGAGCTTCCTGGAGGATTGTATCTCTAAGTCCTCCATAGATAGGAACCCTGATCCTACCATTCAACCTGAGGATTCCATCCTTGTAAGGTGCTAACTGTTCAGCAGTTACACCTAACTTTTCACTTGGAAGGTTAGCTTCCATAACAGCTTCCTTTTGAGCAGCTACCAATCTTTCATTCAAGCTGTTCTTAAGTTCAATGCTCTTGGAATTAATCCTTATAGGTTTGGCTCTTTCCTTTCTGCTTAATGCATCTACGACTACATTCGCTTTACCAGGATGGTAGCGAATTTCACAATCGTAGTCATTTAGAGTCTCCATCCAACGGCGCTGCCTCATATTGAGATCCTTTTGATTGAATAAGTGTTGGAGACTTTCGTGATCTGAATATATCACACATTTAGTTCCATATAAATAATGTCTCCACAACTTATGTGCAAAGACAATGGCACCCAACTCCAAATCGTGGGTGGTGTAATTCTTTTCATGCACTTTTAACTGTCGTGATGCATAGGCAATCACCTTGCCTCTCTGCATAAGTACACAACCCATACCGGTGTGTGAAGCATCACGGTACACGACAAACTCTTCTATTCCTTCGGGCAATGTCAACACCGGAGCATTGTTTAATTTCTGTTTAAGAATCTCAAAAGATTCCTGTTGCTTAGGACCCCAATCAAACTTTACATTCTTGCGGGTCAGGGTAGTCAATGGTGCAGCTATTCTTGAGAAGTTCTCCATGAATCTTCTATAATAACTAGCTAATCCCAAAAAGCTAAAAATATCCATAGGTGTCTTAGGTGCTTCCCAGTTCATAATTGCTTCTATTTTTGGCGGGATCCACTTGGATACTATGCTCACTCAAAACATGTCCAAGGAATTGGACTTCACGAAGCCAGAACTCACATTTGGAGAATTTAGCTTACAACTTCTCCTGTCGTAGCAATCCTTAGATACATCGAAGGTGCTTCTCGTGATCAACTTGACTACGAGAATAGATAAGTATGTCATCTATAAAGACAATGACAAACTTGTCTAAGTATGGCTTGCAGACTCGATTCATGAGGTCCATGAATGCTGTAGGTGCATTAGTGAGCCCGAAAGGCATCACCAAGAATTCATAATGGCCATATCTAGTTCTAAACATTGTCTTAGGTACATCTTCAGTTCTAACCTTGAGTTGATGATACCCAGATCTCAAATCGATCTTCGAGAAGAAGCTTGCCCCTTGGAGTTGGTCGAACAAGTCGTCGATCCTGGGCAATGGATAACGATTCTTGATCGTTACCTTGTTTTGTTCTCGATAATCAATGCACAGACGCATTGATCCATCCTTTTTCTTCACAAACAATATAGGAGCTCCCCAAGGCGAAGAGCTGGGTTGTATGAAACCCTTTTCCAATAAATCATCCAATTGAGTCCTTAGCTCTTTCATTTCTGTAGGCGCTAGACGGTAAGGAGCTCGTGCAATTGGTGCAGATCCTGGCAGAATGTCTATCCTGAATTCAACTTGCCTCTCAGGAGGTAATCCAGGTAGCTCATCAGGAAAGACATCAGGATATTCTATTATAATGGGAATGTCTTCAATCTTGGGTTTCGAGTCATCTACTGTCACTTGTGCCATGTAAAAGACACATCCGTTCTTCAGGTACTTCGATGCTTTATGAATAGACACATTTTCGGGCAAACCATAATGTGTATCTCCTTGAATGGTGACTAATTCACCAGATGGGGTTTTGATGTTAAGTAGTTTCTTATCTTAGGCAATTTGGGCTTGGTTATGCGATAACAAATCCGTGCCTAAAACTACATCAAACCCGGCTAATTTCATCTGCAAGAGGGATAGCGGGACAGAATGATTCTTAATGGATATAACGCATCCATCAAGAAGAGTTGAAGCAGTTTCTAAGGTACCGTCTGCGAGCTCTACCTCATATTTTATGTCTAAAGTTTTAATAGGCCGATTCAGTAACTTACTAAACTTATGGTCTACAAACGACTTATAAGCACCTGAATCAAATAAAATTCTAGCATAAATATCATTAATGAGGAAGGTACCTGTTATAACATTATCGTCGTCACCGCCTCCCTGGCGTTCATCTGAAAAACCCTTGTATTGGTTTTCTTTGCCTCATCAGGCTTCTTAGCATTTTTAGGGCAGTTAGTCTTAATGTGCCCCTTTTCGTTGCAACCATAGCAGGTTGCATCCTTGATGTTTCGGCACTCCACAGTCTTGTGCCCTTTCTTCTTGCAGATTCCACAAGTTTTAGCTTGTGGATCCTGATTGCACTTTCCAAAGTGCTTCTTATCACAAGTTTTACATCTGGGCTTGTCACCCGACTGCCCTTTCTTGGAACTAGAGTTCCCTTTCTTCTTTTTGTTCGATTGATGGGACTGGTCATCTTCCCTCTTCCTCTTCCCCTCCTCGGTGGTTTTCTTTGACCTACTCCTTACAATATCGAGAGTAAGTGACAAGGACTGATCTACAGCCGATCTATATGTAGCAGGCTTAGAAGCCTTGACATTTCCTTTAACCTCAGGGGATAAACCACCTATAAAACGCGCAATGCGTTTAGGTTCAGGGGTGACCAGATATGGGACGAGTCGAGACATCGAGTTAAAACTGGTCACATAAGACCTACAATCCAAATCTTTCATCACCAGAGTGAGGAAATCAGTCTCTACCCTTTCAACTTCATGCTGCGGACAATAAGTGTCCTTCACAAGATCAACAAATTGATTCCAAGAAAGGTTATACAAAGGAACCTTTCCAGTGGATTACAGCAAGGCTTTCCACCATGTTAGGGCGTCCCCCTTGAAGGACTGAGACACAAATTTGACGATGTCCTCCTTAGCACACCCACTGATATCGATCACAGTTTCCATTTCATCCAACCACTTCATACAGTCGATAGCTCCCTTTTCTCCCGTGAAATCTCTTGGTTTACATGAGACGAAATATTTATAAGTACAACCTTTGTTATACCTGGGAGTCTGATCAAGGACAATTTGCCTCTGTGGTTCACTTTTCTGATTGAATGTGATAGGGACTTTGTATGAGTTTTGGACCGAACATTACTCGGCTCCTGAACATATTATCCACAGCTTGAGTAACTGCTGTGTTTATCATTGCTTGCAATTCAGCACAAGTAACATTTATCCTGGTATTATTATTTCCTTCAACAGGATGATTGTTTGCTTCGTCAGAGCCAACCATGATTTGAGTACTAAAATCAAACAATAATGATGTATTTAGATTATATAGTGAATCATCGCATTGATGATTAGATTGCCATGGTATTAGTAAACCATATAGACCATTTTAGATAACAAGTCAAAAATCTATTTGATCATGATTTGCCTAGTGTAACACCCTAGTTGCTATTTAACGGTTTTACATTTAAATATAAAAAATAGGATGTATAGGTAGGACTACACATGCTATAAAAATACGGGTTTATAAAAACTTTACAAATCATAAGTTATTTGACATAACGTGATCGGATTCGTCGTTTAGATTTATGACAAGGCAATGTGCGGAAGCATGAATCTTTATCGTGTTCGGTTCTTCGTTGAGCTTGATCGTCTTTCGGCATCCAAAATGTACCTACATTTCATAAACATGAAATGCTTTAGTCATACGGGGATTAAAATGTGTCTAAACAAGTCCGGTAATGATAATGGAAGGAAAAAGAATCCCAACGTTAAACTCTTGATCTCAAAACAAAGATTTCCAACTGGCCTCCACCGTAACTTACGGTGGGCACTGTAAGTTACGGTGGCCCCTGTATTACAAATCTCCTACCGTACTTCAGTAGGCAACCACCGTAACTAAATCAGCTCCACCGTAACTTACGGTGGACACCGTAAGTTACGGTGGTCCCTGCATTCAACCTTTCCATTTTGCCGTTTATTGACACGAAAACATTCATATCTTTCAATCCGCTTATCCGTTTGACCTACTGTTTCTTCCTACATGATTGTAATTTGATCCTCCATCATATGGAGTTTAAATCCAACATTCGGTTTAACAACATTTCAGACTTTTAAGTCTTCGGCTTATTACCCTTTTTACCAAATTTTGACCCGTTCGATTCTTTATCAAACAAACAAGTTTGTTTGACCCTTATTTCTCATAAACCTATTAAATTCAATGATGTTTAACATATTAGGTTCCAATTACAGGTTCATATACCTTCTTAAACCCATTTTCACTCATAGGCTTATTTTGACCAGTTAAGGGTATTTAAGCATATTTTAAGCACAAATCGCTTTCATTCGTTTCTAAATACTTATGTCCACATTTCTTATCAAATGATCTCCCACCACAACTATATTTGTGGTGGATTCAATGTGGTGATTTATATATTCCAAATTTTACCCTTCAAATCATTATTTTACGGCAAAGACTCTTTATAGAGTCATTTGACCAATATTTTACATCTTTCGCTTTTCATACTTATTCGAAATATTTATTTCATCCTATCACTTATTTCAAAACAACCTTTATGGTTCGTTTGCTCAATTTCGCTTACAAGGGCGTTTTAGTCAATTTTTAGTCCTTCTTTTACGACGAAGGACTTTTAGTACTTGTTTGACCCAAAAATCCGACTTTTTAACTATAGTCTTGTTTAGAAACCATTATGTTTCTAAAACGTTATAATCATAACTAAATTTATTCGGTTTACCTAAAAGATAACCAAATATCTATGTTTTAACCTTGTCTAACTCTTATAGAAGACCAAATTCTACATGATGAGTTGTATCATTATACATACCTGGCTCGGATCAATATATTGACCTGTTTCAATACCTTTCCTTAGTGGCTGCTAAGTGATAGCGATGTAAGCATCCATGTGGTATTTATTTCCTAAAATCATACAACTTGACAACCCATTAGTCGATATTGTCAAAGGGTGATAATTTCACCTTTTGACCCGTTTGGTCTAAATGACCAATTACCATCGTCAAATTGTCAAATTACTATTTTGCCCTTAATGGTTATCATGATTTAACTTATATGATAACCATTAAAAGTACATATTTCATTCGTCATAATATGATCGAATTACCGATTTAACTCATTTTTAGCCATCACTATGTTTTCTTATCATATTTGATTATCTTGTTCCGTACGACTACACGCCGGAACACTATATCTCAATTAGGTATTTGTCTTTTACGTAATTAATACGACAAAAGAATATTCTAAAATATACGACTTGTGTAAGATATACCTACCTTGAATCCATGCCACGCTTTTCTTTCCGTATTCGCTCCGTTTGACCCGCTTCCTCCACAAGCTTCCACCTAGCTTGTTAGGCGTCAAACTATCATCATATTTCATAAGATGGTTACTTTAGTCATTGTTAATCATAACTATTCCACCTTACGTATTTTTCTATCAAAATTATCATTCGATCTTATTAATAGTCGGTTTGACTACTAAAAGTCAAACGCCCCTTAGCATATAAGATGCACATTCAAGTTCGACAACTAGTTTAAGCATTCCAATAATTACCCGGTAGGCATTATTTTTAGGCCCCTGTTTTAACTAAAGGTCTAACTAAGTCCATTGTCTTTTCAACACTTCAACTAGCTCAAGCGATTATCAAAGCTAGTTTGTTCATTCATTTCACAAGAACTAAGGGTCTCTCATATATGAGCGAAAACCCAATTTCATCCTATTACTAGCATTCATCCAAACATTTAATAAAATCAAGTTCTATCTATCAATTAGTAGATAACATGATCTCATACACTTAGTTACATGAATATGACTACCAAATTTCATCATAACATTCAAAACCCATTTCAATCATGTATGAACAAGTATCCAAATTCATGGTTAAATCGAACACCTTCTATTTGTTATCATGCATGTTGATTCTAAGCATAGTTATATCATCAAAATCATCATAACATTAAAACCCACTTATCTAAGTGTGTTAATTCATCAAATCCTTCAATTCATAGCATGTTATGTATGATTTTCACTTAGGGTTTTGTTCCTAAGCAAGTATACATCACTAATCTAGCCCTATCTTCTCTAATCCATGCCTAATTCGCGATTAGGATGATTATCAACTTTTTACAACTTCATGAATGTTAGAAATTCGACATACCTTAAGATCCCCTTGACTTGGTGATCACGAATATGTGCTTGAATTTCGATTTGGGTTTGATTTGCCCTTCCAATTTTCTTGATTTGTGCTTGTTAGGGTTTTGAGCTCAAGATGTTCTTGGCTCCTGTGGATATCTCGACCAGAACACACACTTTAAGTGTGTGTTTTGGTGTTTAACTTTTGTTTTAATAAAACAAGTTTCCCACTTGACAATATTAGTCCCTCATGTTTCCTTTTGATCAAATGAAGCTATAACTCACCATTAGTCACTTAATCACATGCTACTAACTAGGTTAATTATTCCTTGTTACTTTAGCGGGTTCGGGAAGTTATAACCCGTTATGTTTTTAAGTCCCGTTAACTCGGGCCTTTCGTAACTTTATTTCCTCAAGCATTTATTTTCCTTTTAAATTAATATTAGGATTATTTGTTTTAGTCCTACTACTCGCCGGGTTAGTTTTACCATTAACGGTATTTTATCTGTCTTTTAGTACTCACGTGGTTTGACTACCAAACCCGTTTTCGGGGTGTTACAAGTCTACCCCCCTTAAAGAGGTTTCGTCCTCGAAACCTTTTCTTACATAATTCATTGAGTTCAAACTCAATCTATTTGATCTGAGAAATCTTTTAAACATTACTTATACTTTTAACCAATTGTTAGTATTACCAGAAAAGTATGGTAACATCTTTCTGGTTACTAATTGTCTACGTATCTCATACAACATAGTGCAACTCGAAATAACGTAATCTCGTTATTTCCACTAGTTTAGTTAAATTAGCGATTTCCATCGCTTTCATATACTCTCGAATTCTTTATGAATCCGTTACTTTGGCCCGTTTAAAGGTCTTTAATGAAATCTGTCACTTTTCGCAACGATTTCTTTTGTTTTCAATTTTATTTATTCGGTTCAGTTATACCGAATCCACCGCTTACAAGTAAACCAAATTTATTTAAATGACCTTAACCGGTCTCACTAATTAGACTTATTAGTCCAGTTACTTTTTACCGCTTGCTTGGTTATAATGTGATTCTACTTCACATTGCATTTCTTGACCGTGATCGTGTCACATCATGTTTAATTTATATCAAAATTTCATTTTCCAAAATATCACTTTTCGAATATAACGTCTTGCGCCTATCAGTGTCAAGACTTGAACCTTTCATGCTTAATTTTCAATTTCCTATCAGGATTCATATTTGTAAAAACGTTATTTCTTACTAAAACCAAAGTTTTAGTTTAGGATCTTCTCTTTATCTTTTGTCAATTATCCGTACCAGGACATTGACAGTCTGTAATTTATTCTTTTACAGTCTTAGTTTTATGTGGGAATTCTCTACTGGTTCCCTCGCTCGTCTAAGTAACCCGTAGATTCTTTCACTTAGCCTCGTAGGCTATTTCTTTAGGCTTTCACCTCTTTAGGGCGTTGCCTTTATGATTCTTTTCCTTTTTATTCATGACCCATGGGTCAGTTTAGTCCCGTAGACCATTACACTGTTTATAACCCGAAGGTTACAATGATCCTGTAGATCGTCCTTTTTATATTTGAAAATCATTTGTTTTTGTATCAAAATTTCGTTCATTCCGACTGTGATTCGTGTCCACAATCATTTCATATTTAATTCCGACCCATTACATGGGTTCATTAATATCTCGCGCTTTCCTTTATTCGGTTTGCGCTCATATTTGTATTCAAGCTCGTCCCATTACCGGGCTCATTATCCTTTCCAATGTTACGTTTTATCTAACCCGTTTAACTTGTTCGTGTGAGTTTCACCACTTTTGATAGTCAACCTTATCCTCTATGCCTTAGTATTCTTAGTAGTCGGTTTGTATTTTCATTTACTTAGTTATTGTCCCTTCCCTTGGGTCCATTGTACTAACGTAATACGCTTCTGTCTTCAGGCTTGCGTTTACGTTTATTATCAAATATTTAACTTATTTGATCTGTTTTGGGCACCTTTTCGATTCGTCCCATTCATCATGTCCTTACTACATCGGATGTAAATGTGTCCGCTATATGAAGTCCATGGTATCATATGCCACTACTTACTTGGCCATAGTAAGCGATTAACACATGACACACATGACCTTTTTATAGTTTTCACATCACACCCCATGTAAGTAACACCTCTATTTAGTTTTCTTGGAAATAATATCCTGGATAGGTATTCTATTCAGGTTTCCCAAGTTTCTAATTTACATATGCAACAATCATTCTGTACATGTTTGTTGCATATTGCTAATTGCGCGATTATATTTAAAGCACGCACCTGGTAATGCTTGACCCGACGAGCGTTTCTTGCCATTAACCTTGTTCGCAGTCGTTACGCGATTTAGTCCTTAGTGAGCATGTTCCTCTTGTCATACCTCGGACTGTCCCTCTATCACATCCTTAATTTGTTTAACCATTGTCATCTTTAAATGCAACTGTCCTTCAATTAAGACATTCACAAAAGTTAGCCATGTCAACTTCACAAAACGCCCGTATCATAATACAAGGCTTTTCTACTATGTGTGTCAACGCACAAAATTTCGTTAGTTATCTCTATCATTTAATTGGGGTGACGTGTATTACACGATAACCCTATGTGTTGTTTACAACACTTTAATATGCTAAACTATTAACATACATGCACTTACCGGAATTGCGATCAAGCCTCGAACCGAACACCAATCTTTGTCAAGAGCATAAGGTTTAAGTCCAAGCATGGTTTTTCCCCACCATACTTGAATCCCTTAAACCAAGGCTCTGATACCAACTTGTAACACCCTAGTTGCTATTTAACGGTTTTACATTTAAATATAAAAAATAGGATGTATAGTTAGGACTACACATGCTATAAAAATACGGGTTTATAAAAACTTTTACAAATCATAAGTTATTTGACATAACGTGATCGGATTCGTCGTTTAGATTTACGACAAGGCAATGTGCGGAAGCATGAATCTTTATCGTGTTCGGTTCTTCATTGAGCTTGATCGTCTTTCGGTATCCAAAATGTACCTACATTTCATAAACATTAAATGCTTTAGTCATACGGGGATTAAAATGTGTCTAAACAAGTCCGGTAATGATAATGGAAGGAAAAAGAATCCCAACGTTAAACTCTTGATCTCAAAACAAAGATTTCCAACTGGCCTCCACCGTAACTTACGGTGGGCACTGTAAGTTACGGTGGCCCCTGTATTACAAATCTCCTACCGTACTTCAGTAGCCAACCACCGTAACTAAATCAGCTCCACCGTAACTTACGGTGGACACCGTAAGTTACGGTGGTCCCTGCATTCAACCTTTCCATTTTGCCGTTTATTGACACGAAAACTTTCGTATCTTTCAATCCGCTTATCCGTTTGACCTACCGTTTCTTCCTACATGATTGTAATTTGATCCTCCATCATATGCAGTTTAAATCCAACACTCGGTGTAACAACATTTCAGCTTTTAAGTCTTCGGCTTATTACCCTTTTTACCAAATTTTGACCCGTTCGATTCTTTATCAAACAAACAAGTTTGTTTGACCCTTATTTCTCATAAACCTATTAAATTCAATGATGTTTAACATATTAGGTTCCAATTACAGGTTCATATACCTTCTTAAACCCATTTTCACTCATAGGCTTATTTTGACCAGTTAAGGGTATTTAAGCATATTTTAAGCACAAATCGCTTTCATTCGTTTCTAAATACTTATGTCCACATTTCTTATCAAATGATCTCCCACCACAACTATTTGTGGTGGATTCAATGTGGTGATTTATATATTACAAATTTTACCCTTCAAATCATTATTTTACGGCAAAGACTCTTTATAGAGTCATTTGACCAATATTTTACATCTTTCGCTTTTCATACTTATTCGAAATATTTATTTCATCCTATCACTTATTTCAAAACAACCTTTATGGTTCGTTTGCTCAATTTCGCTTACAATGGCGTTTTAGTCAATTTTTAGTCCTTCTTTTACGACGAAGGACTTTTAGTACTTGTTTGACCCAAAAATCCGACTTTTTAACTACTGTCTTGTTTAGAAACCATTATGTTTCTAAAACGTTATAATCATAACTAAATTTATTCGGTTTACCTAAAAGATAACCAAATATCTATGTTTTAACCTTGTCTAACTCTTATAGAACTCCAAATTCTACATGATGAGTTGTATCATTATACATACCTGGCTCGGATCAATATATTGACCTGTTTCAATACCTTTCCTTAGTGGCTGCTAAGTGATAGTGATGTAAGCATCCATGTGCTATTTATTTCCTAAAATCATACAACTTAACAACCCATTAGTCGATATTGTCAAAGGGTGATAATTTCACCTTTTGACCCGTTTGGTCTAAATGACCAATTACCATAGTCAAATTGTCAAATTACTATTTTGCCCTTAATGGTTATTATGATTTAACTTATATGTTAACCATTAAAAGTACATATTTCATTCGTCATAATATGATCGAATTACCGATTTAACTCATTAAAAGTACATATTTCATCCTATTACTAGCATTCATCCAAACATTTAATAAAATCAAGTTCTATCTATCAATTAGTAGATAACATGATCTCATACACTTAGTTACATGAATATGACTACCAAATTTCATCATAACATTCAAAACCCATTTCAATCATGTATGAACAAGTATCCAAATTCATGGTTAAATCGAACACCTTCTATTTGTTATCATGCATGTTGATTCTAAGCATAGTTATATCATCAAAATCATCATAACAAAAAATCCACTTATCTAAGTGTGTTAATTCATCAAATCCTTCAATTCATAGCATGTTATGTATGATTTTCACTTAGGGTTTTGTTCCTAAGCAAGTATACATCACTAATCTAGCCCTATCTTCTCTAATCCATGCCTAATTCGTGATTAGGATGATTATCAACTTTTTACAACTTCATGAATGTTAGAAATTTGACATACCTTAAGATCCCCTTGACTTGGTGATCACGAATATGTGCTTGAATTTCGATTTGGGTTTGATTTGCCCTTCCAATTTTCTTGATTTGTGCTTGTTAGGGTTTTGAGCTCAAGATGTTCGTGGCTCCTGTGGATATCTCGACCAGAACACACACTTTAAGTGTGAGTTTTGGTGTTTAACTTTTGTTTTAATAAAACAAGTTTCCCACTTGACAATATTAGTCCCTCATGTTTCCTTTTGATCAAATGAAGTTATAACTCACCATTAGTCACTTAATCACATGCTACTAACTAGGTTAATTATTCCTTGTTACTTTAGCGGGTTCGGGAAGTTATAACCCGTTATGTTTTTAAGTCCCGTTAACTCGGGCCTTTCGTAACTTTATTTCCTCAAGCATTTATTTTACTTTTTAATTAATATTAGGATTATTTGTTTAAGTCCTAATACTCGCCGGGTTAGTTTTACCATTAACGGTATTTCATCCGTCTTTTAGTACTCACGTGGTTTGACTACCAAACCCGTTTTCGGGGACTTAATTTAAACAAACTGTCCATGCAGGGACTAGAGAAAAAAACAAGTCCATGCAGGGACTAAATACAGAAATGAAATGTCCGTACAGGGACTTAATTTAAATTACAATACAAAATAAAATAAAACAAACTTCTACTTCTTTTTGCCCTTTATGAAGTTCGCGAGGCCTTTAAGAAATTTGTTATGCTTTTTATCGTGTTCCTTCGCTTTTTGTTCCACCTGATCCAACCTCTGTAGGATTTGTTGCGTTTGAAGTTGTTGAGGAGGAGGAGGTTGTTGTTGATAAGGTGGGTATTGATACCCTTGCAATGGATACCCAGTTGGGTATACTGGAGGAAATAGTGAAGTATAAAGTGCATTAAATTGAGCTGCCTCAAGATATGGATCTTGGCAGGGGCTTGATATCCATAATCCGTAGGAGTGGGATATTCAAACGGGTTATACCCAGATGAAGCTGGGTAAGTTGGTGTTGGGTTTTCATAACCCACTAGCAGTGGCGGTGGTGCAAATGTAACAGGCGGGGGATCATCTTCTGGCACCGCATGAGAAGGTCCACCCATTTGTGGATCTTCGGGAATTGGAGGGTATGTGCTTGAAGCTTGTGGGGAACTAAATCTTAGTCCCCCTCGCACGGACATCCGTGCATTCCTCCTTCGCCTTGGTGGCTCAGGAGGTGGTTGTGGTGGTTGTTGAGGTGGTTCCTCAACGGGCAATGGCGGTGGAGTAACCGCTTGAAGATACGGTTCCTCCAATGGAGGTTGTGGAGGAAAATTATGAAAAGAAGGGGTAAATTCCCACTGGTACGTGTTCCATCTTTCGGACCATGAATCGGGGCCTTGGTATGGCGATCCTTCATATGGAGAACCGCTGGTGATACTGATGGGATGTGTTAGTGTTCCAGTTGGTGGCATCTCTGGATCTGGGTCATCATCCATTTCCATATCTTGGGAGAAATGGTCCTCGGGTCCAAGAGGGTTGTAACCTTGTGGTTCATTAATATAATTGTTGGGGTTAAATTGACCCGGAGAATAAGAATCAGAATGGTGAAAGGAATGAGAATGTAGAGAGTGGTATGACTGATGTGAGTGGTGAGAATGTTGGGAATGGTGAGAATGTTGGGGCTCATCTTGAATAGGCGGCCCAAAAGAAGGGTGATATGATGGTGAAGAACTTAACGAAACTGAGTGTCTCACAGGCTCAAAAGAGTGTCTCCAATTGTCTTTTGAATCGGAGCTAGTAAAAGACACTGATGGCGTGCGTCGGTGTGAGGGTCCAGCATTGCTAGATGGTCCTCCCCTCATAGGACATTTTCCCTTTCCTCCACGGCCCCTAAGTCTTGGCGGCATTTTAAATTAATAAACTTATCAAAATAAGTAAAACAAATATAAATGACAAAAGGAAAATTAAGAATAATCCTTGGTCATTTACCTAGACTCGGAAGTCTAAGGAATGTGCTTATTGTGTCATTGAGATTAAACACAAAAGGCTAGTGTTTCATTCACTCAATGTTGGCTCTGATACCAACCTGTCACACCCCGATATTTCCACATATTACCGGTGGGCCCGGTGGGGAGTATCGTGACGTAGTTGATATCATCATAGTCAATATACACAATAAAATAGCACAGCGGAAGGCTTGGTAATTAATTACTATTACAAACCATAATATCCGAGTGTCCAAATAAAAGAATATACAGACCGGTTGTAATAGAGATCCACAGGTGGATCATAAAACAAAATACAAGAAACTGAAATAACAGACTCCAGGCATCTAAGGATTTGCAAGATCCTCTTATTTAACACCAAGTAGCTCCAGCCTAATTTCGTAAGGTACCTGTCACTTAGTCTTTGGAAAATACGTCAGTTTACACTGGTAAATACAATTAACCGACTCATTTGAAAAGAGTTTATTAAAATTGATTTAGGCGCACCAGGCACAAACCATTTATAACTTGGGACAATCTTTATTAAAATCTTGTAAACAGTTTTACATGTTTGTCATACATATGGGGCCGGTTTGGAAGCCGGTCATGATTAACCGACTCACCACTTATAAAACCCACAAAGGAGTTATCCCCAACATGTGGGTTATTTAGCATTTGCATCTGTCAGGTGTATGCCTACACATCGTGCATAGCTCGTGGCCATTTTCAAATGAAATGAGCCGAGGATATCCAGGACACGGTCGTATTAACCCCCAATGTTTATGTTATCAAACAAAACAGATTAAAACGGGTTATGCAAATTTATTAATCACAGTCCGATTAAATGATTTCATACCCGACCAAGCGGTATTATTATAATACCGTATCCCAAGCCCGTATAAGGGAAAATAAGTTTAAAGTATTTACCTAAGCTAGATGTGAAAGGATATAACTCAGCCGTATATTTCCTAAAGCCTTATGAAAATACCTTCTACCGAAGCTACTCAATCTCTATAGAAGGTTTATTAACCTATTAGGATACTAACGGGTCTTTATTTAAGTCAAAGACTTAGACCGGTTAGTTTGAAAGATACTTTACGGTTCGAAACGCTAGATTAAGCGGAGACCGGAATGGAATGTGATTTAGACCCAACAAGTTTGGATACTTGTATAATACGGGTAAACTAAACACATTCTGGATTTTGAACATTTAATGATAAGGTTAAACCCATTTCGGCTAATTTATGTAAACTAGCTACATAAATCGAACCGAACGTATAAATGCATAATGGGTAACCAAATGAATTATATATAGGTCTCATATGTTATTATGCCTAAAATATGATAATACATCAGTAGGATATTAACATATATGCCCAAAAAGTATTTAAAACCAATTTAAGTCCCGTAGGGGCATTTTGGTCATTTTAATGTTCATAAAAGAGGTTTAATAGTAAACTGATATTCTGGTCTTAAATAATCTGCAAAAATAATTATTTTTTGTTGTTATAACAGTAAGATATCATCCATATGTGAGGTTTACCATTTATGGCCAAACTATGCCCCGAAAGGGTATTTTGGTCATTTAACATATGCTTTTAAGGACATTTTTGGAAGTCTGAGTTCATGAATTATACCTACTGTAATAATATTAAAATTTATTTATAAAATCAGTAGGTAACAAGTCTTAGGTGTTTAGTATGATTTTAAACCATACTATGCGCTTAAATAGCTTAAAAGTCGACAATTGACGATAATTAAGATATTTATGGAAATCTGAGATTTTGATCAGTCTTAAATGTTCAAAATATTTTATTTAATATATAATTTCAGTAGGAAAAGGTTTGGTATGCAAATCATATGTTAATCTCATTTTATGAATGAAAACGGTATCACCGTTATTTACCGAATTATACAAGAACTCAATGATATGGTCAGTTTATAATCTGACCAAAAAATTCAAAAATATCTAAAAATAATATCTTAACAGTAGGTGATGAGTTTTGGGTCAAAATCCATGTTTAAACCTGCCTTATGCAAAATAGCGTAATTTAATTAATAAAAAGTTCTAATTTACGATATCATGCAAAACTTTAGTTTGAGACCAGAAACTGATGTCAAATTTATTTGACATACTTATATATCAGTAATAAAACTTTTTGTCCTCTCACATTTCCAAAAATCTCGTTTTTAGATCAAAAGGGCAAAATGGGCATTTATAAGCATAATAACGGAGATTAGTATATAATTCAGAATACTAATGACCAGGTAATATAACCTCAGACGGTTATACTACAACATAATGTGGTCCTAATGAAAGCTTAAAACATGGAAGAATTAAGCTTAATCGGGTCAGAACTGAAAGTCAAAGCAAAAGTCAAGCTTTTGCGGCTTTCGGTTGTGAAACGACCCTAAACTCAGAATTGTGGGGTTGAACATGCTTAAAGATGTTCTAATAATAATTACCAAGTTATTAGAATGATAAAATATAATTTATAACCTCTGCATTGTTAGTTTTGATTATTATTTCAAATTCTGACCAGTTTGACTTTTCGGTTAAATAGTTTGACCCGACAATTAACTAAGCAAACGAGATAATTAGGAGGTGCCCTTTTAAGGGATTTACACCTACCTAATTATGGTCACATAGCCATATTCGCCTCGAACAATGGCTGGACCATTTGTGTTTAAACCAAGAGTCAAAGCTATTTTACGTAACTTTGACTTTTCGGTTTTTAAATAAGAAAACTGAACTAAAGAGCGGACTAAGACACTTACAAAGGGTCCTAGCAATCTTTTCTACTAAGGTGAGCTTCCTTTTGAATCAGGAACCTCCAGAATGCTCAAGAAACTCAAGCTAGAGAGATGAGAGTGAAATGTTTGAATGTGCAAGTGAAATGGCTGCACTAAAGGACCTATTTATAGTGAATTGAGATTGCCCAAGATCATCACAGGTGTTTAGGGTGTTGTAGGATGGCTCTAGGTGTCTTGGTGGTAATTTAAAACCATCAACAATCCATATAAATCGATTTGTTTTGGTTTGGAGCACAAGGAAGGAGATAACCAGCACCTGGCATCATCAATCAGTCGAAATAGGGCCGTCACGTTGCGCGACTGCATATGGGGTAGGGTGTCGCGCAGCGCGACCCTATAGAAGACCAGCCAAACAAGTTTTAAACTTGTCATATTCAGCCCCTGCACCTTTTTAAGCTTTATATCTTTCCTTTTAAGCACAATAGGCCCTTGTAGTTAATTTATAGATAATCTAGGGAGTATAACTAAACACTGTTAGGTCCTGTTCCGTTAAACGATCACCGAAAACATAAGTTTCGCCTCGTTGATGCTTTTAACCCTAATTCATGGGAATTTGCGTAAACAACACATAACGATCTCGAAACCTCGTGAAATTGATATCACTTATTCTTGAGAGTATATTTGAATATTACGAAGCCCCGGGTTAGTTAAAAGGTCAAACAGAGGTAAGAATTAAAATGTTAACACGTTTAACCCCTGTAGTTTATAATCTTTCGATTATTTTCCAAACGGCTTCTTATATCCGAATAACTACTCGTTTAAGAATATATTCTTCGTGTGTGGTCATTCAGAGGCATAAGTTTGGCATATTGACACTTTTAGTCCCTTCGCATACATAATTTCATCGTTTTACAACTTTAGTCCTTCAAACTCAATCTTTCACATGATTAGGGTGTAGGACACGTGTATTCACATAATTGGACACGTTTTTACGAGGTGTTATACGTGTAAAACTAAAATGAGATATAACGGGCTAGGATTCAAGTTACAGGAACAAGGGCCAAACCAACCACCCAAGAATGGAATCATCGAGCGAAAACACTTAACAACCTCCTGGAAGCAGCTTTTCTTGCCACCAGACCTTTCTCCATCAATTAGGAATCTAATGCAGTCACTAAACCCATTCCTTAAATTGTAGCAATTTTTTGAGTGTTTATTTTTTGGTGTCTAATCCGCATATATATCATCACCATTGCTCTTGATTTTCTTGACTGTATATCTTTTAAATACCAACATATACACGTATGATTTAGTTTATGAAGATTTTTCAATGCCGAGAACCTCGATCAGAAAGTAAACAAGGCGTAAGGTTCACAATGGTGTAAAACTAAAATGGGATATACTGCGCTAGGATTCGAGTTACATGAACAAGGGCAAAACCAACCACCCAAGAATGGAATCATCGAGTGAAAACACTTGACAACCTCCTGGAAGCAGTTTTTCTTGCCACCAGACCTTTGTCCTTCAATTAGGAATCTGATGTCGTCACTAAACACATTCATTAAATTGTAGCCATTTTTTGAGTGTTTATTTTTTTTGTGTCTAATCCGCATATATATCACCATTGCTCTAGATTTTCTTGACTTTATATCTCTTAAATGTCAACACATACACGTGTGATTTAGTTTACGTAGATTTTTCAATGCCGAGAACCTCGATCAGAGAGTAAAAAAGGCGTAAGGTTCACACTGGTGTAAAACTAAATGGGATATACCAGGCTAGGATTCTAGTTACAGGAACAAGGGCCAAACCAACCACCCAAGAATGGAATCGTCGAGCGGAAACACTTGACAACCTCCTGGAAACAACTTTTCTTGCCACCAGACCTTTCTCCATCAATTAGGAATCTGATGCCGTCACCAAACATATTCCTTAAATTGTAGCCATTGTTTGAGTTTATTTTTTGGTGTCTAATCCGCATATATATCACCATTATTCATGATTTTCTTAACTGTATATCTCTTAAATGTCAACATATACACGTGTGATTTAGTTTACGTAGATTTTTCAATGTCGAGAACCTCGATCAGAGGGAAAAAGGTGTAAGGTTCACAATGGTGTTAAACTAAAGTAGGATATACCGGGCTAGGATTCGAGTTACAGGAACAAGGGCCAAACTAACCACCAAAGAATGGAATCGTCGAGCGAAAACACTTGACAACCTCCTGGAAGAAGCTTTTCTTACCACCAGACCACTCCCCATCAATTAGGAATCTGATGCCGTCACTAAACACATTCCTTAAATTGTAGCCATTTTTTAGTGTTTATTTTTTGGTGTGTAATCCGCATATATATCATCATTTCTCTTGATTTTCTTTACTATATATCTCTTAAATGTCAACATATACACGTGCGATTTAGTTTACGGAGATTTTTCAATGCCGAGAACCTCGATCAGAGAGTAAAAAAGGCGTAAGTTTCACAGTGGTGTAAAACTAAAATGGGATATTCCGGGCTAGGATTCGAGTAACAGGAACAGTGTCAAACCAACCACCCAAGCATGGAATTGTCATGCGAAAACACTTGACAACCTCCTGGAAGCAGCTTTTCTTGACACCAAACCTTTCTCCATCAATTAGGAATCTGATGCCGTCACAAAACACATTCCTTAAATTATAGCCATTTTTTGAATGTTTTTTTTTGGTGTCTAATCCGCATATATATCACCATTGCTCTTGATTTTCTTTACTGAATATGTCTTAAATGTCAACATATACATGTGTGATTTAGTTTACGAAGATTTTTCAATGCCGAGAACCTTGATCAGAGAGTAAAAAAGGCGTAAGGTTCACAATGGTGTAAAACTAAAATGGGATATACTAGGCTAGGATTTAAGTTATAGGAACAAGGGCCAAACGAACCACCCAAGAATGGAATCGTCCAGCAAAAACACTTGGCAACCTCAAGGAAGCAGCTTTTCTTGCCACCAGACCTTCTCCATCAATTAGGAATCTGATCCCGTCACTAAACACATTCCGTAAACAGTAGCCATTTTTTGAGTGTTTATTTTTTGGTGCCTAATCCGCATATATATCACCATTGCTCTTGATTTTCTTGACTGTATATCTCTTAAATGTCAACATATACACGTATAATTTAGTTTACGAAGATTTTTCAATGCCGAGAACCTTGATCAGAGAGTAAAAAAGGCGTAAGGTTCACAATGGTGTAAAACTAAAACGAGATATACCTGGCTAGGATTCGAGTTACAGGAATAAGGGCCAAACCAACCACCCTAGAATGGAATCGTCGAGCGAAAACACTTGACAACCTCCTGGAAGCAGCATTTCTAGACACACCAGACCTTTCTCCATCAATTAGGAATCTGATGTCGTCACTAAACACATTCCTTAAATTGTAGCCATTATTTGAGTGTGTATATTTTGGTGTCTATTCTGTATATATATCACCATTGCTCTTGATTTTATTGACTGTATATCTCTTAAATGTCAACATATACATGTGTGATTTAGTTGACGAAGATTTTTCAATGCCGAGAACGTCGATCAGAGAGTAAAAAAGGCGTAAGGTTCACAATGGTGTAAAACTAAAATTGGATATACCGAGCTAGGATTCGAGTTACAGGAACAAGGGCCAAACCAACCGCCCAAGAATGGAATCGTCGAGCAAAAACACTGGACATCTTCCTTGAAGCATTTTTTTCTTTCCACCAGACCTTTCTCCATCAAATAGGAATCTGATGCCGTCACTAAACACATTCCTTAAGTTGTAGCCATTTTTTGATTGTTTATTTTTTGGTGTCTAATCCGCATATAGATCACCATTGCTCTTGATTTTCTTGACTTTATATCTCTTAAATGTCAACATATACACGTGTGATTTAGTTTACGAAGATTTTTCAATGCCGAGAACCTCGATCAGAGAGTAAAAAAGGCGTAAGATTCACAATGGTGTAAAACAAAAATGGGATATACCGGGCTAGGATTCGAGTTACAGGAACAAGGGCCAAACCAACCACACAAGAATGGAATCGTCGAGTGAAAACACTTGACAACCTCCTGGAAGCAGCTTTTGTTGACACTAGACATTTCTCCATTAATTAGTAATCTGATGCCGTCACTAAACACATTCCTTGAATTGTAGCCATTTTTTGAGTGTTTAATTTTTGGTGTCTAATCCGCATATATATCACCATTTCTCTTGATTTTCTTGACTGTCTATCTCTTAAATGTCAACATATACACGTGTTATTTAGTTTACGAAGATTTTTCAATGCCGAGAACCATGATCAGAGAGTAAAAAAGGCGTAAGGTTCACAATGGTGTAAAACTAAAATGGGATATACCGGGCTAGGATTCGAGTTACAGGAACAAGGGCCAAACCAACCATCCAAGAATGGAATCGCCGAGCGAAAACACTTGACGACCTCCGGGAAGCAGCTTTTCTTACCACCAGACCGTTCTCCATGTTGGTGCATGTTTGTGACAACAGCTTAGATTTGGTCTTTGGATATCTGGTAATTAGTTAAACGATAAACGGTTAGCGGGTTTAGCTTTGTATTAGTGAGTTGTAATGTTTGGGCTAACCAAACCCACACATATTCGGTGTATGGGGGCGAATTGGGCTTACTCCAATTCGCAGTCCATGAGGTTTATCCTTGCCCAAGTTGCAAACCTTGTGTTATATATACAAGGTTATGCATTAGGGTTTAGGTGAATCAGCCAAAACAAAGTTTGTGAGAGAGGATTTTCGTGAGAGCCATAGCTTAGATGAATTAGGGTTTTGATTGATTGTAATACGCGAGTTTGATAATCAATAGAAACCCGGTTGATTGGGAATTATGGTTCTTACACGTTTTCTGCTATATTCTGATCAAGAGGATTCCGCACTCTTGATTAGATTGACAATTCTGTGAAAGATCCATACATCAAGGGGACCTACAATTGGTATCAGAGCGTTAGGCTCTTGAAGGCTCGGTTCAGAATTGTTCTTGAAACCTGAAAAACTAGGGTTTCGAAATTTTTTATGTGTTTGATATTAATTTTCAAAATTTTGGCTGTTTTTGAACTTCTGCTTTGTTTGGTTGCTGTTTTGCAGGTTTTTGGGTTTCCAGGACAGTTTTTGGTTGATTGTTTTGAAGAATTCTGGCTGAAAGACTTGAAGATTCGAAGACTGTTCTTCGTGTTCTTCGTGGTTTTCCATCTGTTCTTCATATTTTTCGAAAATATTGTGCTGATTAGGTTATTTGATTTTGCAGATTTGTGTTGAAGAAGAGATAAAATCTTCAGAATTTCAAACAGATTAAGTTTCTGAATTTACTGGATCTGCGAAATTAACAGACCTGCAAAATTAACTGTTCAGCACACTTATCGGCGAAATTAAAATCCAAAGGCGACTTTGGTAACCGTATAATTTTCCATAGCGAAATTATCACGGTTTCGGCGACTTTACCAGTCGTCGTAATAGCGAAAATAACCAGCGAAATTGACACAGCATACCTAAACCAACGAAATTAATTAAAGTGGTGGAATCTTAGTTGGCAAGCGTCGATAAAATTTCACAGTTTTGCAAATAGAAATTGATCCGTAACTCATCTGACGAAACCGTCTGCACCGTTAAATTCCTTGCATTTTTAGGACAAATAAAAACAGTGGTTACCAACTCTGGAAAATCCCGAATTCGGTTTTCGACATTAGATGTCATTGGATTCGTCTTTTCGAGACGATTCTAATGGTGTAATTTGGTAACCATTGTTTTCGGAGAAATTTTGTACGGTTTTATCAGTCTGTTACGTTAAAATGTCAAACATGTCAAGTTTGAATGAGCTTTTGAGAATGAAACATGAGGTTGGCACTACCAACAAACCACCTAAGATGATGAAGGTGGAAAATTATTTGACATGGAAGGATCGTTTTCAATCCTTCATTGAAGATCAAGACACTCGCATGTGGATATGTATCGAAGATGGGTACACAAACCCAACACACGACTTTGAGGGCAGACCACGTAGAACTGCCTATGTAAACATGGAAGATGCTGATAAAAAGATGTATGAGGCTGAAAAGAGAGCCTTGGCTGCAATAAAGATGTCCTTACCTGATAGCATCAAGCATACCTTCAAGAAGTACACTAATTCAAAGGATATGTGGGATGTATTAGAAAAATGATATGCTGGAAATGAAGATGTTAAGAAAAACAAAGTTGATTTACTGAAGAAGCAGTTTGCTGTTTTCAAGTACATGAAACATGAGTCACTTGAGGACATCATCACTCGATACTACCATCTGACGTCGGAAATGGAGAATTATGAGATAGAGTGCTATACTGACGTTGAAAAGAATGACAAGTTGCTCGATGCCTTACCTACTAAATGGGATATCTACACTCTCATGATCAAGGGAGAAGCAGATTATGAGACTAAAGAGCTTGAAGAAGTGGTAGGAAAGCTGAGAGCTTATGAGCTCAGTATGAAGAAGAAAGACACTGGATATGATCAGGTTCAAGATCCAGCGATTTAAGAATGATCCTACAAAGAAGAAAAATGCTCCTACAGTTTGAAGAATGGCCAATAATCGCTCTAAAGCATGAGGCTGAGAGGATTGACAGAATTAAGAATGATCCTACAAAGAAGAAAAATGCTCCAAACTGGAACAAATTCAAAAAGCTCATTGCTGACTTCACTGCTGAGTATAAAAGAAAGAAAAAGGAGCTGGTGGATGCAAAAATGGATACTGCTGAAGCCTACGAAAGGCTGAAGAAAAGAAAGATAACTGTTTCAGGCACTTCTAAGAAGCAAGAACAAATGATGAAGCTTGAACAGAAGATGGGAAACCTCGACACACTGTTCCGGTCTACTTTTGTAACAAATCAAGAAGAGGGAGAACAGCTGACTGAAGAAGAGGTAATAGAAAAGGAAGCAGAGTTCTTCAAAGATACCATCACGAAAATGGGTCTAAAAGAAGAAAATTCAACAAAGCTTCAAAGCCTTTTTAAGGCATTAAACAAACCTGCGTCTCCAAACACTGCTAAAGACAAGACAGAAGCTGAAAGACAAGAACTTATTGAACAAGAAACTGCAGAAGATATAGCTGCAGCAGACAAAGTCATTGAAGAAGCTTTCAAAAGAATGTCTGAAAGTCTGCAGGTGTTTTCAAGGCCATTATCCCTCAACTCATCATCAAATAAATCTCTCCCAAGAAATCCATTGGGTTCGAAAGTACTAAAGTGGATGTCTGACCAAAAGACCCATGTATTGACTATTGTCAGATCCAATGGAAATGTGAAGTACATATCAAGGAAAGAAGCACTAGGCCTTAGTGTTCAAGATTTGTAGGATCTCCTTGAACTGTCACTATGTAGGGATGAGGATGACCAGAGTGCAAAGGAATTTGAAGCTGAATTCAAAGAACAAGCTAAGGCACTCTTGATGAGTAATAAAGATCCAGAATAATGACAGGTTTTGGCATTATCTGTTCCAGGGGAGATTGTTGGGATTGAACCCTACCAGAGGAACAGATAATGTAAAGCCAAAACCATGTCACAACAGTGGATTCATAATAAGCAGCAGTTTACATTAAGCTTTCCCCTTGAAAGTGATTTATAACAACTGATGGTCTCTATCCGCTGTTCATATTCAACTGCTGCTGCCCTTTCAACTGCTGATGAAAACCCTGAAGTATCTAACACTGCTGGTCCTATCTACTGATGATAAAGCACTGCCCAGTCAAGGACTGATCAACCTTGAGGAAAGCACTGACATAAAGGGAGAGCAGCTGTTTAGTAAATTGTTTGTTTTATGTATAGTCAGTGGTTAGGTTAGCAGTGTTTGTGTAAGGACAGTAGATACAGGTTGTTAGGCTGTTAGACGTCGATTTCATGGTGACGTCAGCTGAGATACCTCAGTGGTTTGGTTTGCCTATAAATGTATCAGTACCCTGTACTGTTACATTCGATTGACTGAGCGAGTTCTTCTCCTCATGTCTAATCCTTTCATCTTGTGTGCAACCAACCTTGGGGCATCAGGCTGAGGGGGAGTTTAGTTTGTAAGCACATCTGTAATCTTTTGCTTTGATTTGTAAATCTTTTGACTCTATGAGAAGCAATTGTTTATCAAACTATTTTCTCCATTTGATTGTGTTTACAAAGTTTGTTTTCATTTCAGCTGCACTTTACATGTCTTCATGTTTACAAATCATTCTAAACATACAAACAAACACAATCATGAGAGCCTCCGATCCTAACAATTGGTATCAGAGCCTGGACAGTCAAATTCGATCTAACAATCAATTTGACACAACAGTTCGGCTCAAAATTCATTGATACTAAGGTTGGTTGTATATTGTTGAAAAACAGAGTATCGATTAAATCATGTTCAAAATGGTTATTCAAAAACTCTGTAAATCAACCAAGATGTCATATGACACACAAATTTCACACAACAAGAAAATTCATGCACAAGATCCTCATGGTTTCTAGATCTGAAAGCAATATCTGTTAAACCATGAGATTATTTTTATTTTCTAAATTGATTTAAACTGTTGTTGTGTAATCTATGATGTTTTCATTAAATACTAAAGTACAATCCTCAGATTAACAAAACCTATGTTCATAAAAACATTGATGTCTTGCTAACTCAAAAAGAGGGAATTAAAACTTTAGTCATTCAGATCTTATGTGTTAAAAACAGGTTGAGTCCCTCAAAAGGACAAAATCAACTTTGTTAAAATACACTGAGGAAATTCACAAAAACTCAGAAGTGTGTTTATCTCAAAACTTTTGAAGTCAAAAGAAAAGAGTATAAACAAAAAACACTTATGAGTCAAAGTTTAGGGTAATAATGGTAATTAAGCAACTATGTGCATTTATCTGTTCAAAAAAAAAGGTTTTGATTCCAGTTAATGAATTCCAAAGAGGACTAGACAAATGTTCAAAAATTTTCTCCATGTGTCCTCAGGTTTGCAATCAACTGACAAAGAAAATGGTTCCAAACAGTGGTCAAAATGTATCCAAAAGTTTCCACCACTGTTGTCAAACCACTGACCATTTTCAAAAACTTGTGAATGATATGATATTGAAATTATACCAGATCCTTTTTGATACTATTCTCAGAAAATCCTTTAACTATTTTTTTGTTGTTCAAAGGATTTTCTCAAATAACCAGGATATATTATTCATTTTTTTTGGAATAATATATTTGGAACTTATGCTTGTTTTTGTTGGCAATAGTTTCTGCTCCTATCAGGATGTAATATTTTTTTTTGTATTAGTGTCCTCATAAATGGGTCAAAAGGAAATGGTACATATGTCATGATCATGTCATACTCAGGTTTGCTCCTAAATTTTTATCAAAGGTTGATTGCAAACTGTGCTTAAATTACTAGGGTACTCATGTGTTAATTGAATATTAAATGAAAATGAGTTCCCTTAGTAAAAAGTTTTCATCATCTGGGGTACTAAACCACTGTCTTTCAAAATTGACATGTGGCAAAACCTTGAATGAAAATCTTCAAAACTATTGCTGAAACACCTGTCCTTCAGAGTAGTACTATTTACCCTAACCACTGTTTTGTTCTAACGTCTGATCTCTAAACACTGTCCACTGCTGAAAGTTAACCACTGATCCCTCATTTTCTTGAAAAGCACTGATGCTCAAAATCAGTGTGTTATACACTGATATGCTATCCACTGATAGTAAAAATCATCCACTGCCCATAATTTTTACCGTTGTAACCACTGATGCTTGATACGTCAGTGGCCCTTAAAACAACTGTTCTCCATACTTCATCCACTTCATCAGTGTTTGACACGTGGTCAGTTTTTAGCCCTCAGATCTTAATAACCGCTGCCACATCAGCGATCATTTTTTTTAAATAAAACCCTGCCCTAAACCCCAAACAGGGTTTTACACTGTCGAATTAAATTCCAAAATTCTCTTCTCATAGCAGTTTCCAACCCTTCTTCTCAAAATCTCCAAAATCATCTTTCGTTCTTCTCCGCAAAAATGACAAAATCAAAATCAAAACCTAAATCACCATCACCTTCCAAAGAGGTCGCTCAAACGGCCGAAGAACCCATCGAAATACCATTCAAACAATCTCACAACTATCTGGGTTTACTCACAAAATCTACTGATAATCACACCTTTGACACCATCATTGATACATTATCTGCATCAAAGTACAAAACTTTGTTGACAGCAAATGCTCCCATCTATCTGCAAACCCAGAGAGAGTTTTGGAAAAAGGCGTCGCTTGAAAAACAAGACGGAAAAGTCATAGCCATTAACTCCTCAATACAGGGTAAAGCAGTTCAAATAACCCCACAGTCGATCTCCGAAGTCTTTAATCTCAACGATCAGGAAGGTAAACTCTCTTTTGAGAAAGCCGAGATGAAAACTGATTTCGTAAACAGGGGGTATGCAGAACAATCAAAGGTTGATACCTTACAAAAAGGTTATTTTCCTTCTGCTCCAAGATTTTTATTTCACACACTTCTGATGTGTGCTTCGAATAAAACAACATCTTTTAACGAAATACCATTGAAAATTCAATGCCTGGGTTACGCTATTTTGAATAATAAGGACTACAACTACTCCCAGGAGATTTTCAATGACATGGTGAAAAACGTTGAAAGTAAAGCATTTTTACTTTTTCCAAAATTTTTGAGTTACTATTTTGAACAAAAATTTGAAAAGGAAAATTTAAATTTGCTAAAACAAGGTGTTCATTGTCAAATAAAAAGCTTAACAAAAGAAACATTTTCAAGGATGATGGCACCAATAAAAACAAAAGCAGGGGTACCTGAGCAGATTTTAGTGGTTACAACTGCTCCTCAGGTATCAGCTGCTGAGCCCACTGCTCCAGGTGATCATAGCAGCACAACCACTGCTTTGAAACCCACACCTGACATAACCAAAAAGACCAAAAGAAAAACATCCAGAAAACCCACCAAACCCAAAACAAAGGTAACTCTGGAAGATGAGATCCCAGAGGAAATGCCTGTGACAACACAAAAGTCACCACAAACCACTGCTGCTACTTCCTCACAGCAGTTGGAAGAAAGATCTCAACCCATGCCTAAAACTCCTCCTGCATCCTCACAAAAGGATCAGGTTGTAAGCACAGGGACACCACAATATGAAGCTCTGAATCCACTTGGATCCATCTTCCTCAGTCCTGATCCCAAGGACATGTCTCTTTCAACCCCCATACCCTCACCAATAATAATGCCACAATCCATGCTACCTTTGTTGCATGCAGCTGCTATAGCTCAGACACAAACCAGTTCCTCTCTATCACCTGTCACTGAGAGTATACCCCCACAGGTGACTGGGTCTGATGCTACTACTCCTGCTATCCCAGCAACAATTGAGGAGGTTACACCCCCTGAGTTACAAATAACTCTCGGTGGTAGTTCAAGTGGAGCAGCAACTACAACTGGTGGATCAACAGATTTTCAGTGGGACAGTTGTTTCATAAGTAAGACTCCCTTGAAGGCAATTTCTTCAATAGCACCACTGATAACCACTAGTGAGCCTATTTTGACCACTAGTAACATCAAAGGTTTATCAAGTGCTGAAGAAAGAAGTCCCCAGTACCAAGAATAAGGGGCATCAATGGGTGATTTTTGGGACTCTGTTCCTAAGACACACATTGATATAACCACTGCTAGTGGGGATTCAGATGATCCTACTAAAGTAGGTGATGATTCAAAATATCAGGAATTGGCGGGCAGAGTTGACAAACTTGAAGAATCAGTTGCTGAAATAAAGGAGATGGTGCAAGAGATTTTAAAAGCTCAGAAAGCACAAGCCACTGCTATTCCTGCTCAAGCATCTGCACAACATGCATTTGCTGAAAATGAGCTTTGGAATATTTTTCAACCCATGCTTGAAGCACAGCAACTTATGGCTGACAAAAAGCATGCTATTGAAGTACAAATGCTGACCAACATGGTTGAATCAAGGTTCAAGGACATTCAAGCAGATATCAAGGCTATAAAGGCAAGCATTCAAAGTGTCTCTGGCAAAGCTCCTTCTTCCATATCATTCCTTGATAACCCCCCTTCAGATAATGCCAAAAAGGGGGAGAATATCAAGCTGTTGAGAAAAATGAATACGAAGGGAATAGAGCATGGCCTTCATATTGAGCCTGAAAAAGAAAAAGAAAAGTAGGTCTCAAAACCTGTTAGCCAAACAGCTAATACAGCAGTAGTTACAAAAACTGCTGTCAGTAGCCAAACAGCTGCTATGTTATCAACACACACCACTCTACCACACACCACTACAACTACTGCTCCACCATCATCATCTACAATCATACCATCACCACTGCCTCCTGTCATAAAACAGAAGACAACAGATGTTACAACATCTGTTGTAATGACAACAGTGATTGAAACACAAGTTGTTTCAACCACTGTCAGTCAATCACTGCCACAAACCACTGCTATCCAATCTACCACCACTGATCCACCCAAAACATCATCTGCTCCTTCTTCATTAAAAAGGAGAAGGAATCTCATATCAGATGATGATTCATCACCACCATCACCACCATCAAAAATTACCTCACCACTTCCATCCCCTGCTCAAAAGCAGAAGACAACTGCTGACATATCAGCAGTTGTAATGACAACAGATGTTGAGACACCAGTTGTTTCAACAGCTGTTAGTCAGTCATCCACCACTGCTCTCATCCTTTCTACATCACAACCAAAGCTCTTCAACAGAAAAAGAAAGCCAATACCTGCCGATGAGGGTACACATGATCCTAATGCTGCACAACATCCACTGGAGCTTGAAGCTATCAAAAATGAGATGAGACAATTCTATACAGAAGAAGAACCTTCAAAAAGGAGATTCTCCTCACTCATAGGCTACATGCCACCAGAGGATATGGATGATTACCTCAAACTCAAGGCAAGGCAGGCTAAAGCAAGAGCTAAATTTGAAAGTGAACGTGAATGTCTAAGCGAAGAAGGCATTGCTAAAAGACTGGATTTCTTCCTTGAAAAGGTAAAGCAGATGGAAGAATTTGCACAGGAACTAATCAAAGAAAAGGCTGAACAACGCAAAGAGCTAAGAAAAAATTATCTTGCCTACATTATGAAAGAAAAATTCTATACTGCTGAAGAAAAACAATTTGAAGAATGGCCAATAATCGCTCTAAAGCATGAGGCTGAGAGGATTGACAGAATTAAGAATGATCCTACAAAGAAGAAAAATGCTCCAAACTGGAACAAATTCAAAAAGCTCATTGCTGACTTCACTGCTGAGTATAAAAGAAAGAAAAAGGAGCTGGTGGATGCAAAAATGGATAATGCTGAAGCCATATCAAAGTGGTCAAGACAGCAGACTGATGAAGCCTACGAAAGGCTGAAGAAAAGAAAGATAACTATTTCAGGCACTTCTAAGAAGCAAGAACAAATGATGAAGCTTGAACAGAAGATGGGAAACCTCGACACACTGTTCCGGTCTACTTTTGTAACAAATCAAGAAGAGGGAGAACAGCTGACTGAAGAAGAGGTAATAGAAAAGGAAGCAGAGTTCTTCAAAGATACCATCACGAAAATGGGTCTAAAAGAAGAAACTTCAACAAAGCTTCAAAGCCTTTTTAAGGCATTAAACAAACCTGCGTCTCCAAACACTGCTAAAGACAAGTCAGAAGCTGAAAGACAAGAACTTATTGAACAAGAAACTGCAGAAGATATAGCTGCAGCAGACAAAGTCATTGAAGAAGCTTTCAAAAGAATGTCTGAAAGTCTGCAGGTGTTTTCAAGGCCATTATCCCTCAACTCATCATCAAATAAATCTCTCCCAAGAAATCCATTGGGTTCGAAAGTACTAAAGTGGATGTCTGACCAAAAGACCCATGTATTGACTATTGTCAGATCCAATGGAAATGTGAAGTACATATCAAGGAAAGAAGCACTAGGCCTTAGTGTTCAAGATTTGTAGGATCTCCTTGAACTGTCACTATGTAGGGATGAGGATGACCAGAGTGCAAAGGAATTTGAAGCTGAATTCAAAGAACAAGCTAAGGCACTCTTGATGAGTAATAAAGATCCAGAATAATGACAGGTTTTGGCATTATCTGTTCCAGGGGAGATTGTTGGGATTGAACCCTACCAGAGGAACAGATAATGTAAAGCCAAAACCATGTCACAACAGTGGATTCATAATAAGCAGCAGTTTACATTAAGCTTTCCCCTTGAAAGTGATTTATAACAACTGATGGTCTCTATCCGCTGTTCATATTCAACTGCTGCTGCCCTTTCAACTGCTGATGAAAACCCTGAAGTATCTAACACTGCTGGTCCTATCTACTGATGATAAAGCACTGCCCAGTCAAGGACTGATCAACCTTGAGGAAAGCACTGACATAAAGGGAGAGCAGCTGTTTAGTAAATTGTTTGTTTGATGTATAGTCAGTGGTTAGGTTAGCAGTGTTTGTGTAAGGGCAGTAGATACAGGTTGTTAGGCTGTTAGACGTCGCTTTCATGGTGACGTCAGCTGAGATACCTCAGTGGTTTGGTTTGCCTATAAATGTATCAGTACCCTGTACTGTTACATTCGATTGACTGAGCGAGTTCTTCTCCTCATGTCTAATCCTTTCATCTTGTGTGTAACCAACCTTGGGGCATCAGGCTGAGGGGGAGTTTAGTTTGTAAGCACATCTGTAATCTTTTGCTTTGATTTGTAAATCTTTTGACTCTATGAGAAGCAATTGTTTATCAAACTATTTTCTCCATTTGATTGTGTTTACAAAGTTTGTTTTCATTTCCGCTGCACTTTACATGTCTTCATGTTTACAAGTCATTCTAAACATACAAACAAACACAATCATGAGAGCCTCCGATCCTAACATGAAGCTACAGTAGATGATGCTGAAGTTGAGAAGAAAAGTGAAGCTGAGGTAGATAAGGCTGATTAGACAACAGATGTTGAAGAAGAAAAGCAAAAGTCTGACCATGAAAAGGAAGCTGAAGAAGAAAAGGAAGCAAAATATAAAAGAATGGAAGCTCAACTTGAAGCTCTAATGGCAAATCTTGACAAACAAACATGAGAGGTACAGTCTAATTTTGTGTGTTTAAAATGTCATGAACTACAGGGTGAGGTTGACAGGTTGTCAACACAAAACCAAAGTCTAGTAAGCGAGATGTCTAACATAAAAGAATCAAACTTTTTTGCTAAAAGAAATGAATCCTCATACTTGAAGAAGATAAAAGGTTATGAAAGTAAAATTGACTCTTTAACCTACAAACTAAACGAAAAAATTCAAGGCATAGACTTAGCTCATGAAATGATGGCTGGGAAAACAAAAGAGATTTCTGAAAAATGCAAAGAGTTGTCAGATGCACAACTCAAAATTGTTGAACTTGAAAAGAAATTAGGTCAATTCAGGGACTCTACTTTTGTTATGAAACATATGATGGGTGGCTTGAAGAAAAGTAATGACAAAACCAGTGTGGGATTTCATGGTTTCAATGAAGTTCCACCTCCTGTTAGTCATGACTATTCTTTCTTACCTAATGAAGATGAGCTCATGGACTTTGGGTCAACATCACCAAGTAGTTCCACGTCAAGTCAAGGAAATGTGTTTGAGAGTGCTGATGCTGAGAAGGATAATAACAGCAAACCTGTTTTGAAAAAGAAAACATCACATCCTAAGAATAACAATCCAACTTTTGTTAAAAGGGTTAATTTTGTTCAAGGAAGTGACATGAAAGATGAAACAGTTGTTATTGAAAATGAATCTAATGTAGAGTTTGCTAAAAATAAGAACAAAGAAAATTATGGAACTAAGCAAACTGAACCAAATCCTTCTAAGGCATCATCATCAAAACCCGAATCTAGTTCAAAGGCTTCAAATAAGAAGTCTTCGAAAAAGAGATCGTACTTCAAATGTCACACCAAGGGACATGTAGCTAGCTGTTGTCCTAACAAAAAGAGTGAAGCACAAATTAGTGAGAAATAGAGAGGGAAATCACCTGAGAAGAAAGGTGATAATATGGAGAAAGTTGCAAATTCTCCAAAGAAATCTGGTCCTAAGCAACCAGAGAATGTTGCTGTTGGTGTAGATAAGGCTGAAAAAGGAACTCCACAAGTTCCTCGTTTTTAATGAAATCAACCAAGATTTCAGCCTAAATCTCCACCAGGCAGATATGAGAGACCTAGAAGCAGTTCACCAAGAATGAACAATTATAATTCTAATAATTTCAGAAGTCAATGTCAATATCAAAATCGATACCAAAATAATGGTGGTCGAACTTTTTATAACAATGGCTTTAGAAATTACAACAATCATGCTTCTTGGAATCAAAATTCAACGTACCAAAATCAAAATTTTCAAAGGTCAAATAGTCCAAACACATATAGGAACCCTCAGGACCAAAGACCTAGTGGAAATCAAAATCAAATTCCATCAACAGGTCTGAGATCCAAGACTCCAGTTAGGAGTAATGGATATTGGATGGATGTTCCAATAGTTGGTGAATTTGGACGACCCAAGACCATTAAGGCTTGGGTCCCCCAATCTAACTAATTTTTGGTTGGTGTGTGCAGGAGCTGCTAAGGAGGATTATCAACTTATGGTAT
Organism: Helianthus tuberosus; assembly: GCA_030545235.1. NCBI lineage: Eukaryota > Viridiplantae > Streptophyta > Magnoliopsida > Asterales > Asteraceae > Helianthus > Helianthus tuberosus. The sequence goes on along the minus strand of CM060361.1, from coordinate 117,391,867 downwards.
GTTGATAGTGGCTGCTCCAGGCATATGACGGGGGATGCGAGATTGTTAACTGAGTTTGAAGATTATGATGGTGGACATGTGAATTTTGCGGGTGCTAAAGGTGGTAGAATTACATGACGAGGAAAAGTGACCAATGGGAAGATCACACTGGACAAAGTGAACTATGTTGAGCAGCTTAAACACAATCTGATGAGCGTGTCACAAGTCTGCGACAAGGGTTACTCGGTCCATTTTACCAAGAATGAAGCATTAGTATTGAAACCAGGTTTGAAGATTCCGGACGATTGGATAGTGATGCGAGCGCCAAGGAGAAATGACACTTATGTCATGGACATGGGTGCTAAGGATCCGACTGCTGTGGTGGCGTGTTTACTATCAAAAGCATCTGAAGCTGAATCGATGTTGTGGCACAGACGCATGGCCCATATTCACTATCAAAAAATGAATTACCTTGTTAAAAATGAGCTAGTGAAAGGGGTTCCAATGCAAAGGTTTCAAATGGAAGATAAATGTCTTCCATGTCAAAAGGGAAAACAACACAAGAAACCTCATAAGTCTAAAACAGTAAATTCCATAGATGCCCCTTATGAATTACTTCACATAGATTTATTCGGTCCAGTGAACGTGAGGAGCATAGGTGGAAAATACTATTGTCTTGTTGTTACTGATGATTACTCACGGTATTCATGGGTTTTCTTTTTAGGTACAAAAGATGAGACGGCGGAGATGTTGATAGATCTTTTTACGAAATTGGAAAACGTCCATGATGCTAGGATCAAGAGGATAAGGAGTGATAATGGTACGGAGTTCAAGAATTGAATTCTGGATCTCTACTGTCTTCGAAAGGGAATTGAACATCAATATTCTGCTCCTTATACACCTCAACAAAATGGAGTCGCTGAGTGGAAAAACAGGACGTTGATTGAAGCCACAAGGACGATGCTTTTAGATTCAAAGCTACCAGTTCTCTTCTGGGGAGAAGTTGTGAATACAGCCTGCTACGTCCTAAACAAAGTTTTGACTGTTAAACGTTTTAATAAAACTTGACATGAATTGATGTTTAACAAGAAACCAAACTTGGAAGGCTTTGAACCATTTGGATTACCCTGCACCATTGTGCGAAATAAAGATAAACAAAAATTCGGTGAGGTGGTTGACGATGGCTACTTTCTAGGTTATGTGCCTGGCACACCGAATAAAAGGGTTTTTAATCTAAAAACTGGTAAAATTGAGGTTGTTTACAATGTTGAAATTACTACATACAAACCTCAACAATCAATGAGTGGTCCAGCTATATCATATGATTATGATAGTGTTTTTAAATCATTTAATATTCCTGAGTTTCCAAATGCAGATGATTCTCAGTTGATTCAAACAGTGATTGGTGAAGACGATGAAGGCAAGTTCATGCCTAGATCGAATGTTGATATGACAGATGCTCCAGAAACTTCTCAAGGTGCTGCTGATCCTAATTCAAGTGATAGTGACTCTGAACCTATTCAGGGGGGGGGATTTCATTAATCCATTTGCAGATCAGAATATTCAGGGGGAGGTTGGATCAAACCTGGGTGATAACTTAGAAGTGGATATTGTTGCTACTACACGAGCAAATAGGGATCATCCAGTTGACATGATACTTGGGGATCCTACTGCAGGTGTTCAGAAGAGAAGAAGCATAGCTGTAAATTCTGGGTTATTTGTTTCGATTGAGAAGACTGGGATTGTGAACGAGTGCTTGTATAGTTGCTTTATTTCCCAAGATGAGCCGAAGAACATTCATATGGCTCTTAAAAACAATTCATGGGTTGAAGCTATGCAAGAAGAATTGGCGCAGTTTGCTAAGTTGAAGGTTTGGGAGTTAGTTGACCTTCCTAAAGGTGAAAGAGAGATTGGCACTAAATGGGTATTTAGGTGCAAGAAGGATGAAAGAGGAATAGTAACGCGAAACAAGGCTCGATTAGTTGTCAAAGGTTTCAAACAGCAAGAAGGAATAGATTACAATGAAGTGTTTGCACCAGTGGCAAGGTTGGAGGCAATTCGGTTGTTCCTAGCCTTCGCAACATTCAAGGGCTTCAAAGTTTACCAACTAGACGTGAAGAGTGCATTTCTTTACGGGAAAGTCCAAGAAGTGGTGCATGTCTCACAACCAGATGGGTTCGTTGATCCAGATTATCCAGATCGGGTGTACAAGCTTGATAAGGCTTTATATGGATATCAAGCTCCCAGGGCGTGGTACGAGACACTGTCTACACATCTGATCAAAAATGGTTTTGAAAGAGGTCAGATTGACAGTACAATGTTCATCAAGAGGAAGAAGGAAGATTTTCTGCTAGTACAGGTATACGTGGATGACATCATCTTTGGGTCATCAGATGAAAACATGTGTAAAGAGTTCGAGCAGGTGATGAAGAGCAAGTTCGAAATGAGTGTTGTGGGTGAGTTGTCTTACTTTCTGGGATTACAAGTTGAACAGAAGGAGGATGGGATGTTTATTCATCAAACAAAGTATGTGTATGACATTTTGAGTTGGTTCAAAATGAATGATTGCTCTTCTTTCAACACACCCAATTGCAAAAATCACAATCTTGGCCCAGATCATGAAAGTACTGAAGACATTGATCCAACTCAATACAGGGCAATGATGGGTTCTCTAATGTACTTGACTGCTTCAAGACCTGACATCATGTTTGCAGTATGCTTGTGTGCCAGATATCAGGCGAATCCGAAAGAGTCACACATGAAAGCAGTGAAGCGTATACTTCTTTACTTGAAGGGGAAACCTAAACTTGGGTTGTGGTATCCAGCTGATAGTGATCTGAATTTTGTTGCTTACACTGACTCAGACTTTGGAGGATGCAAGTCGAACAGAAAGTCTACAACAAGTGGTTGTCAGTTCTTAGGAGGCAGGATTGTGTCTTGGCAATGCAAGAAGCAATCTTGTGTGTCTACCTCTACGTGTGAAGCTGAATATATTGTTGCGGGTAGCTGCTGCTCTCAGGTTCTCTGGATACAACAGCAGATGCGCGATTACGGTTTAGATTTCACTCGTACTCCTATTATGATAGACAATAATGCCACGATTTCTATAACTAATAATCCCGTGAAACACAGTCGCACAAAACATATTGACATACGTCATCATTTTATACGGGATTGTGCTGAAAAGAGACTAATTGAATTACATCGAGTCGACACACTAGATAACCTGGCAGATCTTTATACGAAAGCTTTTGACAGGGCTCGCTTTGAACATTTAGTCGAACTCAACGGGATGAGGAATCCTGAATCACTGGTTTTTCATAAGAATTTTGTAAACAGTTTACTGTTTTTCTTAAAAATAAAAAATAAAAAAAATAGAAAACCACAAAATCCAAAAACATTGAAAATGAAAAATAAAAAAAAATAGAAAATCACATATGAGTTATCACTGTGTGAAAAAGAAGAAATGATAGTACATCAGCAAGTTAGACTATCACACTGAAAATGAATTAAATTGCTTAAGTGTGATAGCAGCTTCATCATATGATGTACCAGTAGGCAAAAAGCATGAAATAATCAACTTACCAATGTGATATAAACATAAATAAACTGAATATGAGTGGGGAACACATCAGTGGTGTATGGTTTAATGACCTTAAATCTTGCGTTGATAGATTGCCAAAATCTGAGGTTTTGGGTCTTTATACTGTTATTTCATCTGGGGATATCAGGGTTGTCCATCTGCTGCATCCAGATACATGTTGACCTAGACACAACCAGGATATCTTAAAAGAGCTAAAAATGCCAAAACCCATAAATGAAGAAGCTCTCATAGAGAGTCATTCAAATGTGCAAAAAGCATAAATCGTACCAAAAATGGTATTTGTCATAGCCCTCGTTAGATATTTTGGTCTCTTTGCTGTACGGAAGTACTGACCTGTTCACCAATTATCTAAACGTTGAAAAATAAAACGGATGAATTCAGTATACTCACCTACTACGATGAATCTTTGTGCATACCTTGATCGCTGGAGTATATCCTGAAGTGGGACACACTAGTATTTCAGTAATAATATTACCTTAACGTATCATACGGTAATGGAACTTGAAATGTTCATGCATTTTGTTTAAGTGGACAAGCATACTGGTAATCATCTTGAAATGCTCTTCACGAAAAATTAAATAAAGAATAACTACAAGTGTGAAACAGTTTGATTTTTTTGATATGATCTTCTTACCAGTGATTCTCACAAAAATAGAGTGTTTATTGCTTTTTTATTTGCTTTCAGAAAATACAAAAATACAAAAATAGTGTCTTTTTCTGTTAAAATTCTTAATGTACGGAAAACTGTTATTCTTGGAGGAATTGTTACTGATAGGGGGAGACGGTGTTAGAAAGTGAGTTCAAAATTTTAAATCATGCGGGTTATAGGGTGTGTGATTAAAAAGTTTTGCGTGTTGGTGATAAACTAAAAATGCTTAATCTGTAATATAGTTTAACTATCTCTTGAAAAATAATAATTTATTTAACTTTGTTGAAAAAAAATTCTTATGGTTTCTCGAGATGTTTGTTTTATAGTATACAGATTGAAGCAGTATGTTGCTGAGAAGTTGTTGAGAAGATGAGAGTTTAATTGGATGCATGGTAGAACCTCCTTTCTATATTGCAGACAAAGTGAAGAGTTTAAAGATTGTTGTGCAAATGCTAAACTGGAGTTTACTCAAGTGCTAACGTTTTGAAGATTTGGTGATTGGATGCATCAGCTTAGGGGGAGTCTGTTGCTGACAGAAGCTATTGAAGCTGAAGCTATCCAAAGACCAAAGACAGTGCAAGACTACATGGAGATTGCAAGAAGACTGAAGACAGAGTTATTTTATGAAGCTATTGTCAAGGGGGAGTTTGTTGGTGCATGTTTGTGACAACAGCCTAGATTTGGTCTTTGGATATCTTGTAATTAGTTAAACGATAAACGGTTAGCGGGTTTAGCTTTATATTAGTGAGTTGTAATGTTTGGGCTAACCAAACCCACACATATTGGGTGTATGGGGGCGAATTGGGCTTACTCCAATTCGCAGTCCATGAGGTTTATCCTAGCCAAGTTGCAAACCTTGTGTTATATAAACAAGGTTATGCATAAGGGTTTAGGTGAATCAGCCAAAACAAAGTTTGTGAGAGAGGATTTCCGTGAGAGCCATAGCTTAGATGAATTAGGGTTTTGATTGATTGTAATACGCGAGTTTAATAATCAATAGAAACCCGATTGATTGTGAATTGCTGTTCTTACACGTTTTCTGCTATATTCTAGTCAAGAGAATTCCGCACTCTTGATTAGATTGACAATTCTGTGAAAGATCCATACATCAAGGGGACCTACACTCCATCAATTAGGAATCTGATGTCGTCCCTAAACACATTCCTTAAATTGTAGCCATTTTTTGAGTGTTTATTTTTTGGCGTCTAATCCGCATATATATCACCATTGCACTTGATTTTCTTGATTGTATATCTCTTAAAACTCAACAAATACACGTGTGATTTAGTTTACGAAGATCTTTCAATGCCGAGAACCTCGATCAGAGAGTAGAAAAGGCGTAAGGTTCACAATGGTGTAAAACTAAAATGGGATATACCGGGCTAGAATTCGAGTTACAGGAACAAGGGCCAAACCAACCACCCAATAATGGAATCGTCGAGCGAAAACACTTGACAACCTCCTGGAAGCAGCTTTTCATGCCACCAAACATTTCTCAATCAATTAGGAATCTGATGTCGTCACTAAACACATTCCTTAAATTGTAGCCATTTTTTGAGTGTTTAGTTTTTGGTGTCTAATTCGCATATATATCACCATTTCTCTTGATTTTCTTGACTGTATATCTCTTAAATGTCAACATATACACGTGTGATTAAGTTTACGAAGATTTTTCAATGCCGAGAACCTCGACCAGAGAGTAAAAAAGGCGTAAGGTTCACAATGGTGTAAAACTAAAATGGGATATACAGGGCTAGAATTCGAGTTACAGGAACAAGAGCCAAACCAACCACCCAAGAATGGAATCGTCGAGCGAAAACACTTGACAACCTCCTGGAAGCAGCTTTTCTTGCCACCAGACCTTTCACCAACAATTAGGAATCTGATGCTGTCACTAAACACATTCCTTAAATTGTAGCCATTTTTTAAGTGTTTATTTTTTGGTGTGTAATCCGCATATATATCACCATTGCTCTTGGTTTTCTTTACTGTATATCTCTTAAATGTCAACATATACACGTGCGATTTAGTTTAGGAAGATTTTTCAATGCCGAGAACCTCGATCAGAGAGTAAAAAAGGCGTAAGGTTCACCATGGTGTAAAACTAAAATGGAATATTCCGGGGCTAGGATTCGAGTTACAGGAACAAGTGCCAAACCAACCACTCAAGAATGGAATCGTCGTGCGAAAACACTTGACAACCTCCTGGAAGCGGCTTTTCTTGTCACCAAACCTTTCTCCATCAATTAGGAATCTGATGCCGTCACAAAACACATTCCTTAAATTGTAGCCCTTTTTTGAATGTTTATTTTTTGGTGTCTGATCCGCATATTTATCGTCGTTGCTCTTGATTTTCTTTACTGTATATCTCTTAAATGTCAACATATACATGAGTGATTTAGTTTACGAAGATTTTTTAATGCCGAGAACCTCGATCAGAGAGTAAAAAAGGCCTAAGGTTCACAATGGTGTAAAACAAAAATGGGATATAACGGGCTAGAATTCGAGTTATAGGAACAAGGGCCAAACCAACCTCCCAAGAATGAAATCGTCGAGCAAAAACACTTGGCAACTTACTGGAAGCAGCTTTTCTTGCCACCAGACCTTTCTCCATCAATTAGGAATCTGATCCCGTCACTAAACACATTCCTTACACAGTAGCCATTTTTTGAGTGTTTATTTTTTGGTGTCTAATCCGCATATATATCACCGTTGCTCTTGATTTTCTTGACTGTATATCTCTTAAATGTCAACATATACGTGCATGATTTAGTTTACGAAGATTTTTCAATGCCGAGAACCTCGATCAGAGAGTAAAAAAGGGGTAAGGTTCACAATGGTGTAAAACTAAAATGGGATACACCGGGCCAGGATTCGAGTTACAGGAACAAGGGCCAAACCAATCACCCAAGAATGGAATTGTCGAGCGAAAAGACTTGACAACCTCCTGGAAGAAGCTTTTCTTGACACCAGACCTTTCTCCATCAATTAGGAATCCGATGCCGTCACTAAACACATTCCTCAAATTGTAGCCATTTTTCGAGTGTTTATTTTTTTTGTCTATTCTGCATATATATCACCATTGGCTCTTGATTTTCTTGACTGTATATCTCTTAAATGTCAACATATACACGTGTGATTTAGTTTACGAAGATTTTTCAATGCCAAGAACCTCGATCAGAGAGTAAAAAGGCGTAAGGTTCACAATCGTGTAAAACTAAAATGGGATATACCGAGCTAGAATTCGAGTTACAGGAACAAGGGCCAAACCAACCACCCAAGAATGGAATCGTCGAGCGAAAACACTTGACAACCTCCTTGAAGCAGTTTTTCTTGCCACCAGACCTTTCTCCGTCAATTAGGAATCTGATGTCATCACTAAACACATTCCTTAAATTGTAGCCATTTTTTGAGTGTTTATTTTTAGTGTCTAATCCGCATATAGATCACCATTGCTCTTGATTTTATTGACTGTATATCTCTTAAATTTCAACATATACACGTGTGATTTAGTTTACGAAGATTTTTCGATGCCCAGAACCTCGATCAGAAAGTAAAAAAGGCGTAAGGTTCACAATGGTGTAAAATAAAAATGGGATATACTGGGCTAGGATTCGAGTTACAGGAACAAGAGCCAAACCAACCACCCAAGAATGGAATCGTCGAGTCAAAACACTTTACAACCTCCTGGAAGCAGCTTTTGTTGACACCAGACCTTTCTCCATCAATTAGGAATCTGATGTTGTCACTAAACACATTCCTTAAATTGTAGCCATTTTTTGAATGTTTATTTTTTGGTGACTAATCCGCATATATATCACAATTGCTCTTGATTTTCTTGACTGTATATCTCTTAAATGTCAACATATACACGTGTGATTTAGTTTACGAAGATGTTTCAATGCCGAGAACCTCAATCAGAGAGTAAAAAAGGCGTAAGGTTCACAATGGCGTAAAACTAAAATGGGATATACCGGGGAGCCAAACCAACCACCCAAGAATGGAATTGTCGAGCGAAAACACTTTGACAACCTCCAGGAAGCAGCATTTCTTGCCACCAGACCTTTCTCCATCAATTAGGAATCTGATGCCGTCACTAAACACATTCCTTAAATTGTAGCCATTTTTTGAGTGTTTATTTTTTGGTGTCTATTCTGCATATATATCACCATTGCTATTGATTTTCTTGACCGTATATCTCTTAAATGTCAACATATACACGTGTGATTTAGTTTACGAAGATTTTCAATCCCAAGAACCTCGATCAGAGAGTAAAAAAGGCGTAAGGTTCACAATGGTGTAAAACTAAAATGGGATATACCGGGCTAGGATTCGAGTTACAGGAACAAGGGCTAAACCAACCACCCAAGAATGGAATCGTCGAGCGAAAACACTTGACAACCTCCTGGAAGCAGTTTTTCTTGCCAGCAGACCTTTCTCCATCAAATAGGAATGTGATGCCGTCACCAAACACATTCATTAAATAGTAGTCATTTTTTGAGTGTTTATTTTTTGGTGTCTAATCCGCATATATATCACCATTGCTCTTGATTTTCTTGACTGCATATCTCTTAAATGTCAACATGTACATGTGTGATTTAGTTTACGAAGAGTTTTCAATGGAGAACCTCGATCAGAGAGTCAAAAAGGCGTAAGGTTCACAATGGTGTAAAACTAAAATGGGATATACCGGGCTAGGATTTGAGTTATAGGAACAAGGGCCAAACCAACCACCCAAGACTGGAATCATCGAGCGAAAACACTTGACAACCATCTGGAAGCAGCTTTTCTTGCCACCAGACATTTCTCCATCAATTAGGAATCTGATGCCGTCACTAAACACATTCCTAAAATTGTAGCCATTTTTTTAGTATTTAATTTTTCGTGTCTAATCCGCATATATATATCACAATTTCTCTTGATTTTCTTGACTGTATATCTCTTAAATGTCAACATATACACGTGTTATTTAGTTTACGAAGATATTTCAATGCCGAGAACCTCGATCAATGAGTAAAATAGGCGTAAGGTTCACAATGGTGTAAAACTAAAATGGGATATACCGGGGGCTAGGATTCGAGTTACAGGAACAAGGGCAAAACCAACCATCCAGGAATGGAATCGTCGAGCGAAAACACTTGACGACCTCCGGGAAGCAGCTTTTCTTGCCACCAGACCTGTCTCCATCAATTAGGAATCTGATGCCGTCACTAAACACATTCCTTAAATTGTAGCCATTTTTTGAGTGTTTATTTTTTGGTGTCTAATCCGCATATATATCACCATTGCTCTTGACTTTCTTGACTGTATATCTCTTAAATGTCAACATATACACGTGTGATTTAGTTTACCAAGATTTTTCAATGCCGAGAATCACGATCGGAGAGTAAAAAAGGCGTAAGGTTCACAATGGTGTAAAACTAAAATGGGATATACCGGGGCTAGGATTCGAGTTACAGGAACAAGGGCCAAACCAACCCCCCAAGAATGGTATCGTCGAGCGAAAACACTTTGACAACCTCCTGGAAGCAGTTTTTCTTGCCACCAGACCTTTCTCCATCAATTAGGAATCTGATGCCGTTACTAAACACATTCCTTAAATTGTAGCCATTTTTTGAGTGTTTATTTTTTGGTATCTAATCCGCATATATATCCCCATTGCTCTTGATTTTCTTGACTGTATATCTATTAAATGTCAGCATATACACGTGTGATTTAGTTTACCAAGATTTTTCAATGCCGAGAACCACAATCAGAGAGGAAAAAAGGCGTAAAGTACCCAATGTTGTAAAACTAAAATGGTATATACCGTGCTAGGATTCGAGTTACAGGAACAAGGGCCAAACCAACCACCCAAGAATGGAATCGTAAAGCGAAAACACTTTTCTTGCCACCAGACTTTCTCCATCAATTAGGAATCTGATGTCGTCACTAAACACATTCATTAAACTGTAGCCATTTTTTGAGTGTTTATTTTTTGGTGTCTAATCCGCATATATATCCCCATTGCTCTTGATTTTTTTGACTGTATATCTCTTAAATGTCAACATATACACGTGTGATTTAGTTTACCAAGATTTTCCAATGCTGAGAACCACGATCAGAGAGTAAAAAAGGCGTAAGGTTCACAATGGTGTAAAAGTAAAATGGGATATATCGGGCTAGAATTCGAGTTACAGGAACAAGGGCCAAACCAACCACCCAAGAATGGAATCGTTGAGCGAAAACACTTGACAACCTCCTGTAAGCAGCTTTTCTTGCCACCAGACCTTTCTCTATCAATTAGGAATCTGATGCCGTCACTAAACACATTCCTTAAATTGTTTCCATTTCTGAGTGTTTATTTTTTGGTGTCTAATCCGCATATATATCACCATTGCTCTTGATTTTCTTGACGGTATATCTCTTAAATGTCAATATATACACGTGTGATTTAGTTTACGAAGATTTTTCAATGCCGAGAACCTCAATTAGCGAGTAAAAAAGGCGTAAGGTTCACAATGGTGTAAAACTAAAATGGGATATACCGGGGCTAGGATTCGAGTTACAGGAACAAGGGCCAAACAAACCCACCAAGAATGGAATTGTCGAGCGAAAACACTTTGACAACCTCCTGGAAGCAGCTTTTCTTGCCACCAGACCTTTCTCCATCAATTAGGAATCTGATGCCGTTACTAAACACATTCCTTAAATTGATGCCATTTTCTGAGTGTTTAGTTTTTGGTGTCTAATCTGCATATATATCACAATTACTCTTGATTTTCTTGATTGTATATCTCTTAAATGTCAACATATACACGTGTGATTTAGTTTACGAATATTTTTCATTGCCAAGAACCTCGATCAGAGAGTAAAAAAGGCGTAAATTTCACAATGGTGTAAAACTAAAATGGGATATACCGGCCTAGGATTCGAGTTACAGGAACATGGGCCAAACCAACCACCCAAGAATGGAAGCATGGAGCGAAAACACTTGACAACCTCCTGGAAGCAGCTTTTATTGCCACCAGACCTTTCTCCATCAATTAGGAATCTGATGCCGTCACTAAACAATTTCCTTAAATTGTAGCCAATTTTTTAGTGTTTATTTTTTGGTGTCTAATCCGCAAATATATCAACATTGCTCTTGATTTTCTTGACTGTATATCTCTTAAATGTCAACATATACACGTGTGATTTAGTTTACGAAGATTTTTCAATGCCGAGAACCTCAATCAGATCGTAAAATAGGCGTAAGGTTCCCAACGGTGTAAAACTAAAATGGTATATACCGGGCTAGGATTCGAGTTACAGGAACACTGGCCAAACCAACCACCCAAGAATGGAATCGTAAAGCGAAAACACTTTGACAACCTCCAGGAAGCAGCTTTTCTTGCCACCAGGCCTGTCTCCATCAATTAGGAATCTGATGCCATCACTAAACACATTTCTTAAATTGTAGTCGTTTTTTGATTTTTTATTTTTTCGTGTCTATTCTGCATATATATCATCATTGCTATTGATTTTCTTTACTGTATATCTCTTAAATGTCAACATATACACGTGTGATTTAGTTTACGAAGATTTTTCAATGCCGAGAACCTCGATCAGAGAGTAAAAAAGGCGGAAGGTTCACAATGGTGTAAAAGTAAAATGGGATATACCGGCTAGGATTCGAGTTACAGGACCAAGGGCCAAACCAACCACCCAAGAATGGAATTGTCGAGCGAAAACACTTGACAACCTCTTGGAAGCAGTTTTTCTTGCCACCAGACCTTTCTCCATCAATTAGGAATCTGATTCCCTCACTAAACACACTCCTTAAATTGTAGCCATTTTTTGAGTGTTTATGTTTTAGTGTCTAATCCGCATATATATCACCATTGCTCTTGATTTTCTTGACTGTATATCTCTTAAATGTCAACATATACACGTGTGATCTAGTTTACGAAGATTTTTCAATTCCGAGAACCTCGATCAGAGAGTAAAAAAGGCGTAAGGTTCACAATGGTGTAAATCTAAAATGGGATATACCGGGGCTAGGATTCGAGTTACAGGAACAAGGGCCAAACCAACCATCCAAGAATGGAATCGTCGAGTGAAAACACTTGACGACCTCCGGGAAGCAGCTTTTCTTGCCACCAGACAGTTCTCCATCAATTAGGATTCTGATGTCGTCACTAAACACATTCCTTAAATTGTAGCCATTTTTTGAATGTTTATTTTTTGGTGTCTAATCCGCATATATATCACCATTGCTCTTGATTTTCTTGACTTTATATCTCTTAAATGTCAACATATAAACGTGTGATTTAGTTTACGAAGATTTTTCAATGCTGAGAACCTCGATCAGAGAGTAAAAAAGGCGTAAGGTTCACAATGGTGTAAAACTAAAATGGGATATACCGGGGCTAGAATTCGAGTTACAGGAACAATGGCCAAACCAACCACACAAGAATGGAATCGTCGAGCGAAAACACTTGACAACCTCCTGGAAGCAGCTTTTCTTACCACCAGACATTTCTTCATTAATTAGGAATCTGATATCGTCACTAAACACAATCCTTAAATTGTAGCCCTTTTTTGAGTGTTTAGTTTTTGGTGTCTAATCGGCATATATATCACCATTGCTCTTGATTTTTTGACTGTATATCTCTTAAATGTCAATATATACACGTGTGATTTAGTTTACGAATATTTTTCAATGCCGAGAACCTCGATCAGAGAGTAAAAAAGGCGTAAGGTTCACAATGGTGTAAAACTAAAATGGGATATACCGGGATAGGATTCGAGTTACAGGAATAAGGGCCAAACCAACCACCCAAGAATAGACAACCTCCTGAAAGCATCTTTTCTTGCCACCAGACCTTTCTTCATCAAGAAGGAATCTGATGCAGTCACTAAACACATTCCTTAAATTGTAGCCATTTCTGGAGTGTTTATTTTTTGGTGTCTAATCCGCATATATATCACCATTGCTCATGATTTTCTTGACTGTATAACTCTTAAATGTCAACAAATACCCGTGTGATTTAGTTTTACGAATATTTTTCAATGTCGATAACCTCGATCGGAGATTAAAAAATGCGTAAGGTTCACAATGGTGTAAAACTAAAATGGGATATACCGGGCTAGGATTCGAGTAACAGTAACAAGGGCCAAACCAACCACCCAAGAATGGAATCGTCGAGAGAATACACTTGACAACCTCCTAGAAGCAGCTTTTCTTGCCACCAAACCTTTCTCCCTCAATTTGGAATCTGATGCGTCACTAAACACATTCCTTAAATTGTAGCCATTTTTTGAGTTTTTATTTTTTGGTGTCTAACCCGCATATATATCACCATTGTTCATGATTTTCTTGATTGTATATCTCTTAAATGTCAACATATACACGTGTGATTTTGTTTATGAAGACTTTTCAATGCCGAGAACCTCGATCAGAGAGTAAAAAGGCGTAAGGGTCACAATGGTGCAAAACTAAAATGGGATATACCGGGCTAGGATTCGAGTTACTGGAACAAGGGCCTAACCATCCACCCAAGAGTGGAATCGTCGAGCTAAAACACTTAACAACTTCTTGGAAGCAACTTTTCTTGCCACCAGACCTTTCTCCATCAATTAGGAATCTGAAGCCGTCACTAAACACATTCCTTAAATTGTAGCCATTTTTTGAGTGTTTATTTTTTGGTGTCTAATCCGCATATGTATCACCATTGCTTTTGATTTTCTTGACTGTATATCTCTTAAATGTCAACCTATACACGTGTAATTTAGTTTACGAAGATTTTTCAATGCCGATAACCTCGATCAGAGAGTAAAAAAGGCGTAAGGTTCACAATGGTGTAAAATTAAAATGGGATATACCAGGCTAGGATTCGAGTTGCAGGAACAAGGGCCAAACCAACCACCCAAGAATGGAATCGTCACGCGAAAACACTTGACAACCTCCAGGAAGCAGATTTTCTTGCCACCAGACCTTTCTCCATCAATTAGGAATCTGATAACGTCACTAAACACATTCCTTAAATTTTAGCCGTTTTTTGAGTGTTTATTTTTTGGTGTCTAATCCGCATACATATCACCATTGCTCTTGATTTTCTTGACTGTATATCTCTTAAATGTCAACATTTACACGTGTGATTTAGATTATGAAGATTTTTCAATGCCGAGAACCTCGATCAGAGAGTAAAAAAGGCGTAACATTCACAGTGGTGTAAACCTAAAATGGGTAAACCGGGCAAGGATTCGAGTTACAGGAACATGGGCCAAACCAACCACCCAAGAATGGAATCGTCGAGTGAAAACACTTGACAACCTCCGGGAAGCAGCTTTTCTTGCCACCAGACCTTTCTCCATCAATTAGGAATCTGATGTCATCACTAAACACATTCCTTAAATTGTAGTCATTTTTTGAGTGTTTATTTTTTGGTGTCTAATCCGCATATGTATCACCATTGCTCTTGATTTTGTTAACTGTATATCTCTTAAATGTCAACATATACACGTGTGATTTTGTTTACGAAGATTCTTCAAGGCTGAGAACCTCGATTAGAGAGTAAAAATGTCGTAAGCTTCACTATGGTGTAAAACTAAAATGGAATATACCAGGCTAGGATTCAAGTTACAGGAACAAAGGCCAAACCAACCACCCAAGAATGGAATCGTTGAGCGAAAACACTTGACAACCTCCAGGAAGCAGCTTTTCTTGCCACCAGACCTTTCACCATCAATTTGGAATCTGATGCTGTCACTAAACCCACTCCTTAAATTGTAGCCATTTTTTTAGTGTTTATTTTTTGGTGTCTAATCCGCAAATATATAACCATTGCTCTTGATTTTCTTGACTGTATATCTCTTAAATGTTAACATATACACGAGTGATTTAGTTTACGAAGATTTTTCAATGCCGAGAACCTCGATCAGAGAGTAAAAAAACGTAAGATTCACAATGGTGTAAAACTAAAACGGGATATACCGGGCTAGGATTCGAGTTACAGTAACAAGGGCCAAACCAACCATGCAAGAATGGAATCGTCGAGCGAAAACACTTGACAACCTCCTGGAAGCAGCTTTTCTTGCCACCAGACCTTTCTCCATCAATTAGGAATCTGATGCCGTCACTAAACACATTCCTTAAACTGTAGCCATTTTTTGAGAGTTTATTTTTTGGTGTCTAATCCGCAATATATCACCATTTCTCTTGATTTCCTTGATTGTAATCTCTTAAATGTCAACATATACACGTGTGATTTAGTTTACGAAGATTTTTCAATGCCGAGAACCTCGATCAGAGAGTAAAAAAGGCGTAAGGTTTACAATGGTGTAAAACTAAAATGGGATTCACCGGGCTAGGATTCGAGTTACAGGAACAAGGGCCAAACCAACCACTCAAGAATGGAATCGTCGAGCGAGAACACTTGACAACCTCATGGAAGAAGATTTTCTTACCACTAGAGTTTTCTCCATCAATTAGAAATCTAATGCCGTCACTAAACACATTCCTTAATTTGCAGCCATTTTTTGAGTATGTATTTTTTGGTGTCTAATCCGCATATATATCACCATTGCTCTTGATTTTCTTCAATGTATATCTCTTAAATGTCAACATATACACGTGTGATTTAGTTAATGAAGATTTTTCAATGCCGAGAACCTCGATCAGAGAGTAAAAAAGGCGTAAGGTTCACAATGGTGTAAAACTAAAATGGGATATACCGGGCTAGGATTCGAGTTACAGGAACAAGGGCCAAACTAACCACCCAAGAATGGAATCGTCGAGCGAAAACATTTAACAACCTCCTGGAAGCAGCTTTTCTTGCCACCAGACATTTCACCATCAATTAGGAATCTGATGCCGTCACTAAACACATTCCTTAAATTGTATCCATTTTTATAAGTGTTTATTTTTGGTGTCTAATCCGCATATATATCACCATTGGTCTTGATTTTTCTTGACTGTATATCTCTTAAATTTCAACATATACACGTGTGATTTAGTTTACGAAGTTTTTTCAATGCCGAGAACCTCGATCAGAGAGTAAAAAAGGCGTAAGGTTCACAATGGTGTAAAACAAAAATGGGATATACCGGGCTAGGATTCGAGTTTCAGGAACAAGGGCCAAACCAACCACCCAAGAATGGAATCGTTGAGCGAAAACACTTGACAACCTCCTGGAAGCAGCTTTTCTTGCCACCAGACCTTTCTCCCTCAATTAGGAATCTGATGCCGTCAAAAAACACATTCCTTAAATTGTAGCCATTTTTTGAGTGTTTATTTTTGGAGTCTAATCCGCATATATATCACCATTGCTCTTGGTTTTCTTGACAGTATATCTCCTAAATGTCAGCATATACACGTGTGATTTAATTTACGAAGATTTTTCAATGACGAGAACCTCGATCAGAGAGTAAAAAAGCGTAAGGTTCACAATGGTGTAAAACTAAAATGGGATATAACGGGCTAGGATTCGAGTTACAAGAAAAAGGGCCAAACCAACCACCCAAGAATGGAATCGTCGAGCGAAAACACTTGACAACCTCCTGGAAGCAGCTTTTCTTGCCACCAGACCTTTCTCCATCAATTTGGAATCTGATGCCGTCACTAAACACATTCCTTAAATTGTAGCCATTTTTTGAGTGTTTATTTTTTTGTGTTTAACCTGCATATATATCACCATTGCTCTAGATTTTCTTGACTATATATCTCTTAAATGTCAACATATACACGTGTGATTTAGTTTACAAAGATTTTTCAATGCCGAGAATGTAACACCCCAATCGCGTAATATAACAACACACGGCGGAAATATCAGGGAGTCACGTTACAAATTGCTCACAACTACTGGTACTAAATTGTTTCAATATCATTAACATAGTTTTACAAACAAAGAATAAATGTAATTGTTCTTTTTAGAAGTCTAAGGCCCGTATGCAATCCTATGCGTTGCATGCTTGAACAGTCGAAAACTTGAAACATATGCGAAAACAGTCAGCATAAAAATGCCAGCGAATACATAGGTTTTATTAGCCAAATAAATGGCAAAACATTTGGTATTAATCTTAATTGTGAAAACTCGTGACAAAATAGGTTTATATATGGCAATATGATATTTACCAAGTCATTTTATGCCTTATATTGAAATCTCGACTAAACCATCGTAAAAACTTGTTAATATGTTATTAGGAATCCAATCAAGGATTAATGATAACTGTTTTGAAATAAATCAAAACTTATATAAGTATTATATAAATCTAATCAATGATCTATGATAATACTTTAAATATCCTTCTAAGAATCTAACATATAAAGATATGGGAGATTCTACAAGGATTTCGATAATCGAATACTGAAACTATAGTACACAAAATCCTAAAGTGATCCAGATAACGCTACAAGAATAATAAAATAAGAACACTTATATACAGGAAGTACCTGCGGCGTATCCACCATGTTCTTATTTTATTATACCCGTTTCGTTATCTAAATCACAACTACCACATAACACATAAATCGTCAACTTGTACCAACTCGTAAACACGCATTAAAGCACACAATGAATCCAATCAAGGACTCCAATATAAGTACTTTAAACATCCTACAAGAATCAACCTTTGAAGATAGATAGATGCTATAAGGATTCGGGTTCTGTCACATTGTCTAATCTAACATGCATTAAAGTACACAATGAATCCAAACATGGACTCCAATATTAGTATTGTAAACATCCCTTATAAGTCTAACTATGAATATAGATAGATACTACAGGGATCCTAGGTTCTTGTCATATTGAATCATTGAATCAAAACAATCCTAAATCCTAAAGGTGATTCGGGATAACGCCACGAAAGGTAATACAATAAGCACACTTATATATAGGAAGTACCAGCGGCATATCTACCATGTGCTTATTGTATTATCTAGTTTCGTTATCTAAATCGCCAACAATCTACATAAAACCAACCATCGAATTGTAAAGTACTTCTTAAAAATCTCACTATGAAGATAGGAAGATTTAAGACTGTACTTCAAATATCCTACATGAAGATAGGTAGATCACTTAAGGATAAAACATTACATTTGCATAATCGGAATAATACACATAAAAGCACTTAGTGAACACACATATGCCATACATTTTGAAAACAGATCGATTACACATATGAATCACCCCAAAACATTTGAAAACGGTAAAAAGAGGGGAACTATGTACTTGCCTGGGGTTGCGTATAGTCCCGGTTCAAAGGGTATAACAAAGCTCAAAAGACCAGAGTTCAAGTGTTGAAGCGGTTCCTAGGGTAACAGATACTATGTTAGGGAATCGACACCTAAATCGGAAGATCAGGTAGAATGAGGTCATGTAAACCAAGTGAGTGTTGGAACTCATGTGATATGGTTTAACAAAGCCTACATTCTAAATCGGAACCTATCCTAAGTGCTTACGGCCCATTACGACTCATTAAGGTAGCTTACGCCACTTTAACGCGTCGTTCATGCAAAAGCGCGTTCGAGATGCCTAACTAGTCCTATGACAAGTATTATATGCCTTAACATATCTAATTATGTTATATAATCAGTTTAGATGTCAAAACATGTGTTACATATGCTTAAAATGAAATTATGCGAAAAAAGGGCATTTTGGTCATTTTCCTAAGGCATATAAACTACCTATCATACAACTAACTAAACGAAGTGATCATAAGGTATAACCTCGGAAGGTTATTCCCTATACAACTATGGTCACAATACATGTTTGGTCGGATCCTAATGATTGACCAAACGGGTCGGATTCGAAAGTCTAAGCGGTTGTTTAGACCGCTTATCTTACGACCCTATATAAGCACTATCCTAAAAGTGACGAGTTAAACATGTTTAACGAAGTTAGAAAACAAGTTTGATATCAAAACAAACGGTTTTGATACCCAAAAATAGTTTGTTTGCAAAATACGCATAGACGCGTATTTTGACCGAAACTATGACTCGTCACTACACCTAATTAACATGGTAATCAGTAGGTATAGTCACACGGGACTATAACCATCATGATTACGCTCATGTTGCGAAGTTCAAACGAACTTCATGTTGACCAAAGACTGGTCAAAGCAGAAAGTCAAACATTGTTTGACTTTCCCGCTTAAAAACGCATAAAAGAATGAAAGAAGCTTACAAAGGGTCCAAGCTAGGAAGTTTGAACCAAGTTTGCTCAAGTATGATGTGTTTAAACCTCAACTTAGAGCAAAATGAATCAAGTGTGAGTTGAAGTGAATGAAAGCATGGGTATTTATAGATTTTGGAGAACCGTTAGGATCGTTCCTCACAAAACGTGCCTTGATCTAGACCTTACATGTGGGCACATAGTTTTCAAAACCATGGGAATACTTAAAACCATCAAATTCCAGCCCATAGAGTGCAAAACCGTGGGTTAAAACCATCAAATCCTCAAAAATGGACCAAGTTCAATGTATCTGCCAGAAATTTCAAAAATGGTCCCTGCACTTGTAAAACTTGATTTTTTTGGCACTTTTAAACCCCGTTAACCTCATTTCAAGGCTCCAAAATAATGTTAAAGTATAGGGAACTTAAAATATGCTCAAAGACATCACGGATGTCGGTTCGTTTGGCCGTACGGTTGCGTTATTCGGGTAATTACGATGGAAGTCGTAACGAACGCAAAAACGATCCAAATTAAGCGACGAATGAAATTTTATCATGCCAATCACTAAAATAAAATATTTTAATGATTACATAAATTTTTGGATGTCCGGATATATTCAGAACGTAAGTTATGCGCGAAAATGCAAACTTATGCACTTTTTGACGCTTTTAGTCCCTATTGATCAAATAAGTTTATTTTTGCGCACCAAACACCTCAAAGCCTATTTCTAAGCTATTTAAAGGATATTTAGGGCATGTTTAACTTATGGTCAAATTCCGGAATGTTCGATACTATGTGAATCAGCAGACTTTCGCAGTTTGATGCAAATAGTCCCTGAGTGTGAATAAACTTGTTTTTGACACACCAAAGCTTTCAAAACCTTTTTCTAAGTTATATAAAAGTTATTTAAGGTATGTTAAGCCAAGTGTTTGCCACATTAAACTGATTACGTTTACGCATCAGTTCGCGTTTAACTTTCCAGAAAGCGATTTAAAGCTTGTAAATGAACTAGAATCAAAATGTGAAATTGTAAAACCAAAATAAATAAATTTTTGAGACCAAAACACATTGTTTCTTGATAAAAGATAGTGTCCTACATCGTGTGTGTTTACGGAGTACAAGTGTCACAGTCTCCCCTACTTCAGTAAATTTCGTCCCGAAATTTGTTCGAAGGAGACCGTAGAGTGGAATTGAAACAACTAATGGATAAGCAGATTGCTAGATCCCAAAAATGCGGAGCATCATTTGGAATGGAATTCAAAATGTGATTTGGGATATTCAAAGTATCTCAAGGTATCCAACCTTTTGAAACTTGTGGTAGTCGACTAGTGTTCAAAAATCATTTAAGTATGGCACTATGTCATACTAAGCTCCTAGTGTAATTCCTAGCAAACAAAGGGGTGTACATTCAAGCCCTACACGTACACGGTTTCTATCGTCCCACGAGGTACATCCAATGGACCGTGAGCATCTCATGCATAGGAGACGGGTCAACATACCTATGGAATCAAGATCGTCACCTTTAACACCATAATATACTCCCGGTCGGCTCGATTTAAGTTAATGAATGTACTCGTCGTCTTCCATCGGAAATAACCACACAAATAACACTAAAACACATAATCACATAATGGTCCAAGATAACATAAAATCACCAAATGATCTCAGCAACGCTCTGAAGAATAACACAATAAGAACACTTATATATAGGAAGTACCATCGGCGTATCCACCATGTTCTTATCGCATCATACTTCTCCCGTTACCTTAATCACTCTAGATTTTATGCCACCATACTTAACAAGTCTTACTTTGATTCTCATGCGTCGAATCTCATAATTAAGTGTGCACCCATAATTACTCGTTTCGTTGCATGGTGCACATAGCTCCTCTTGTTAAGCGAGGGTAAACAAACAATAAGGTCGAACTATCATCTAAATCAACTAAATAATGTCACAATAATATATATGTCAAATCAAATCGTATTTCATACTAGCAATGATAATACTACTTATTTTGCATACAACAATTTTAGTAGTAGGTGTTCTATTCTAGTATGAATATTTATATATATGTTTCATATTAACCAAACAGGTAGAATGCAACATATACTAATCATACATTATCATCATAATGTAAGCATATCAAGAAAATGTTCTCAATTCATGTGCTAGGTATGCTAAGTTAACAAACTAAGTACGTTAAATCAACATACGAAGCAAATTGAATTTATAATCATGTGCTATACATATTAGATAAACAAATCATGTATATAATGCTATGATCATAAAACAGTATTAACTTGTATTGATCGTGTTACCAAGTTTGTACGAATGCACCAGAGTGCAATCACATTATACTAAATTATAAGATTTAGTTCCTAAAGAACGGAATCCTCAAAATTAGCATGAAATTTGAAATCACACATAGTGCAATCACATTAGAGTTTGAAATTGAAAATTGAATAACAAAGATAAAGATAAACTTCTTGAAATTTGTATTGTCATTACAAACATAGTTAAAATACGTACATTGTTCTTGAAAATAAACAGGAAATTTAGAGGTTCAAATGATCATAAGCGCTTGATCATTGGCTTGAGCCTTGTTGATGTTGAACACTCGTCCATCAGCATTGGCAAGCTTGGGGCAGTTTCTCTTGAAGTGATTTAAGTCACCACAATTAAAACATGCTCTTGGGCGAGTCTGAGTAGGGGCTGCTCGGTTCTGGATACGACAGGTCACAGCTAGATGTCCAAATAAACCACAAATTGTACACTGCCGACAAGGGGAATTTGACGCATGATGATAACTGCAATGATTGCACCGAGGTTGCTTCCCACGATAAAATCCCTTAAAGGGTACTAAGTTCAGTGGAGCAGGTGCAGGAATTGCAAAATTCTTTGAAGCCTTGCGCTTCCTAGAACTTTTAGAAGATTCGGCCTTTGATCTTCTCGAATTCTCGTTAACAGATTCGGTGTCTTGTTTCTTGTCTCCTTGTCGAAATAACTTACCTTTTCTAACCTGAGAGTCAGTCAAGATAGCAGCTAATTCCTTAACTCCCTAAGCGTTGCAGGTTGGCTGCCAGTGACAATGTATTGGACAGGGTCAGGTAAACCATCGATGTATTTCTCAATGGCCCGATCCAAAGGTGTGACCATAGTGGGGCAAAGTAGGCTTAAATGTTCAAATCGGTCAGTGTAGGCATGGTTTTCCCCACAATCCTGTTTTAAATAACATAACTCATTTTCAAGTGCCCTAGTTTCGCTTCGTGGGCAGAATTCTTTCTTCATAACATCCTTAAATTCCTCCTACGTCAGTTCCATTGCTACATCGGCACCTCGGTATCTCATAATACCATTCCACCAAGTGAGTGCTCTCCTTTGAAAGACACTCGAAGCGAAATCTACCTTGCGCTCATTGGGGCACTGAACATGGCGGAATGTGCTTTCTATACTTTCAAACCATTACAAGAGTGCGGTTGCTCCTTCAGACCCAGAAAATTTTAGCGGTTTGGCTAAATTAAAGGTCTTGAAATTACACTGGGCATTGTTGTTGTTATTGTTGTTGTATATCTGATGAATCTGGGTTACCACGTTTGTAAGCACAGCAGCCATCTGCTGAGTGACAAGGGCTGCGATTTCTTCGTTGGTTTGAGGTTGTGCATCTCGTCGAGGAGGCATTTCGAAAATACACCTCGATCAGAGAGTAAAAAAGGCATAAGGTTCACAATGGTGTAAAACTATAATGGGATATACCGGGCTAGGATTCGAGTTACAGGAACAAGGGCCAAACCACCCACCCAAGAATGGAATCCAAGCGAAAACACTTGATAACCTCCTGGAAGCAGCTTTTCTTGCCACCGGACCTTTCTCCATCAATCAGGAATCTGATTCCGTCACTAAACACATTCCTTAAATTGTAGCCATTTTTTGAGAGTTTAGTTTTTGGTGTCTAATCCGCATATATATCACCATTGCTCTTGATTTTCTAGACTGTATATCTCTTAAATTTCAACATATACACGTGTGATTTAGTTTACGAAGATTTTTCAAGGCCGAGAATCTCGATCAGATGGTAAAAAAGGCGTAAGGTTCACAATGGTGTAAAACAAAAATGGGATATACCGGGCTTGGATTTGAGTTACAGGAACAAGGGCCAAACTAACCAACCAAGAATGGAATCGTCAAGCAGAAAACACTTGACAACCTCCTGGAAGCAGCTTTTCTTGCCACCAGACCTTTCTCCATCAATCCAAAATCAGATGCCGTCACTTAACACATTTCTTAAATTGTAGCCACTTTTTAGTGTTTATTTTTTTGGTGTCTAATCCGCATATATATCCCTATTGCTCTTGATTTTCTAGACTGTATATATATCTCTTAAATGTCAACATGTACACGTGTGATTTAGTTTACAAAGATTTTTCAATGCCGAGAACCTCGATCAGAGAGTAAAACAGGCATAAGGTTCACAATGGCGTAAAACTATAATGTGATATACCGGGCTACGATTCGAGTTACAAGAACAAGGGGCAAACCACCCACCCAAGAATGGAATCGTCTAGCGAAAACACTTGACAACCTCCTGGAAGCAGCTTTTCTTGCCACCAGACCTTTCTCCATCAATCAGAAATCTGATACCGTCACTAAACACATTCCTTAAATTGTAGCCATTTTTTGAGTGTTTATTTTTTGGTGTCTAATCCGAATATATATCACCATTGCTCTTGATTTTCTTGACTGTATATCTCTTAAATGTCAAGATATACACGTATGATTTAGTTTACGAAGATTTTTCATTGCTGAGAACCGCGATCAGAGAGTAAAAAAGGTGTAAGGTTCACAATGGTGTAAACCTAAAATGGGAGATACCGGGCTAGGATTCGAGTTACAGGAACAAGGGCCAATCCAACCACCCAAGAATGCAATCGTCAATCGAAAACACTTGACAACCTCCTGGAAGCAGCTTTTCTTGCCACCACACCTTTCTCCATCAATCAGGAATCTGATGCCGTCACTAAACAAATTCCTTAAATTGTAGCCATTTTTTGCGAGTTTATTTTTTGGTGTCTAATCCGCATATATATCACAATTGCTCTTGATTTTCTTGACTGTATATCTCTTAAATGTCAACATATACACGTGTGAAGTAGTTTACGAAGATTTTTTAATGCCGAGAACCGCGATCATGGAGTAAAAAAGGTGTGAGGTTCACAATGGTGTAAACCTAAAATGGGATATACCGGGCTAGGAATCGAGTTACAAGAACAAGGGCCAAACCATCCACCCAAGAATGCAATCGTCGAGTGAAAACACTTGACAACCTCCTGGAAGCAGCTTTTCTTGCCACCAAACCTTTCTCCATCAATCAGGAATCTGATGCCATCACTAAACACATTCCTTAAATTGTAGCCATTTTTTGAAGGTTTATTTTTTGGTGTCTAATCCAAGAATGGATCGTCGAGCGAAAACACTTGACAACCTCCAAGAAGCAGCTTTTCCGCATATATTTCACCATTGCTCTTGAATGTCTCTTAAATGTTAACATATACAAGTGTGATTTAGTTTACGAAGATTTTTCAATGCCGAGAACCTCGATCAGAGAGTAAAAAAGGCATAAGGTTCACAATGGTGTAAAACTAAAATGGGATATACCAGTATAGGATTCGAGATACAGGAACAGGGCCAAACCAAACACCATGAATGGGATCTTCGAGCGAAAACACTTGACAATCTCCTGGAAGCAGCTTTTCTTACCTCCAGACCTTTCTCCATCAATTAGGAATCTGATGTCGTCACTAAACACATTCCTTAAATTGTAACCATTTTTGAGTATTTTTTTTGGTGTCTAATCCGCATATATATCACCATTTCTCTTGATTTTCTTGACTGTATATCTCTTAAATGTCAACATATACACGTGTGATTTAGTTTACGAAGATTTTCAATGCTGTGAACCTCGATCAGAGAGTAAAAAAGGCGTAAGGTTCACATTGGTGTAAACCTAAAATGGGATATACCAGGCTAGGATTCGAGTGACAGGAACAAGGGCCAACCAACCACCCAAGAATGGAATCGTCGAACGAAAATACTTGACAACCTCCAGGAAGCAACTTTTCTGGCCACCAGACCTTTCACCATCAATCAGGAATCTGATGTCATCACTAAACACATTCCTTAAATTGTAGCCATTTTTTGAGTGTTTATTTTTTGGTTTCCAATCCGCATATAAATATCACCATTGCTCTTGATTTTCTTGACTGTATATCTCTAAAATGTCAACATATACACGTTTGATATAGTTTCCGAAGATTTTTCAATGCCGAGAACCTCAATCAAAGAATAAAAAAGGCGTAAGGTTCACAATGGTGTAAACTAAAATGGATATACCGGGCTAGGATTCAAGTTACAGGAACAAGGGCCAAACCAACCACCCAAGAATGGAATCGTCGAGCGAAAACACTTGACAACCTCCTGCAAGCAGCTTTTCTTGCCACAAGACCTTTCTCCATCAATCAGGAATCTGATGCCGTCACTAAACACATTACTTAAATTATAGCCATTTTTTGAGTGTTTATTTTTTGATGTCTAATCTGCATATATTTCACCATTGCTCTTGATTATCTTAACCGTATATCTCTTAAATGTCAACATATACATGTGTGACTTAGTTTACGAAGATTTTTCAATATCGAGAACCTCGATCAAAGAGTAAAAAAGGCGTAAGGTTCACAATGGTGTAAAACTAAAATGAGATATACCGGGATAGGATTCGAGTTACAGCAACAAGGGCCAAACCAACCACCCATGAATGGAATCTTCGAGTGAAAACACTTGACAACCTCCTGGAAGCAGCTTTTCTTGCCACCGGACCTTTCTCCATCAATCAGGAATCTGATGAAGTCACTAAACACATTCCTTAAATTGTAGCCATTTTTTGAGTGTTTATTTTTTTGTGTCTAATCTGCATATATTTCACCATTGCTCTTGATTTTCTTGATCCGTGTATCTCTTAAATGTCAACATATACACATATGACTAAGTTTACGAAGATTTTTCAATGCCGGGAACCTCGATCAGAGAGTAAAAAAGGCGTAAGGTTCACAATGGTGTAAAACTAAAATGGGATATATCGGGCTAGGATTCGAGTTGCAGGAATAAGGCCCAAACCAACTACCCAAGAATGGAATCGTCGAGAGAAAACACTTGACAACCTCCTGGAAGCAGCTTTTCTTGCAACCAGACCTTTATCCATCAATTAGGAATCTGATGCCGTCACTAAACACACTCCTTAAATTGTAGCCATTTTTTGAGTGTTTATTTTTTGGTGTCTATTATGCATATATATCACCATTGCACTTGATTTTCTTGACTGTATATCTCTTAAATGTCAACATATACACGTGTGACTTAGTTTACGAAGATTTTTCAATCCCGAGAACCTCGATCAGAGAGTAAAAAAGGCGTAAGGTTCACAATGGTGTAAAACTAAAATGTGATATACCGGGCTATGATTCGAGTTACAGGGACAACGGCTAAACCAACCACCCAAGAATGGATCGTCGAGCGAAAACACTTGACAACCTCCAAGAAGTAGCTTTTCTTGCCACTAAACCTTTCTCCATCAATCAGGAATCTGATGCCGTCACTAAATACATTCCTTAAATTATAGCCATTTTTTTAGTGTTTATTTTTTGGTGTCTAATCCTAATATATATTTCACCATTGCTCTTGATTTTCTTGACCGTATATCTCTTAAATGTTAACATATACACGTGTGATTTAGTTTACGAAGATTTTTCAATGCTGAGAACCTCGATCAGAGAGTAAAAAAGGCATAAGGTTCATAATGGTGTAAAACTAAAATGGTATATACCAGGCTAGGATTCGAGTTACAGGAACAGGGTCAAACCAACCACCATGAATGGAATCTTTGAGCGAAAACACTTGACAATCTCCTGGAAGCAGCTTTTCTTACCTCCAGACCTTTCTCCATCAATTAGGAATCTGATCCCGTCACTAAACACATTCCTTAAATTGTAGCCATTTTTTGAGTATTTCATTTTGGTGTCTAATCCGCATATATATATCACCATTGCTCTTGATTTTCTTGACTGTATATCTCTTAAATGTCAACATATACAGGTGTGATTTAGTGTGACAACCCTCACCAAACCAGGTATCCGTACAAATTAATTAATATTAAATTGCTGCTTAATTACTGTGCTTACTTGAAACTGTGCTTAAACTGCTTACTGATTTCTGATACATACATACTTATGCATCACATTTTATACTGTCACACTATTATTTATACACTAACACCAGTGACAACCTTGATGCACAAAAAGCACAGTGAGCACACTATACGGGATACCCAGTAAACATGCTGACATAACCAGCATCAGGCAGACACTGCCTCTAAGGCTAGTATGAGCCGGGAATACATTGCTACACTGGTAGTGAGTGTAGGGCGGTGAGGATTGTAGAACTGCGTCACTAGGTGAGATTTATAGTGACCGGGTGTGCCTAAAACGTACTTTAAATACAAAATTCTGCGCTTTATTATAAAACTCAGCATTTTAAATTTCTAATACAGTGCAAAAACATTGCAGAACGGTCCCGTATATTTTCCTAAGTACCGGGAATAATTTATGTTACAAAATATATACATAAAGGACCTTTTGCGGTATAATTAAACATTTTAACGGAACGGTACTTAACCGTATAACCGGACATTACCCGGGGCACTAAAATTTTGTCAAATACTTTATTTTATTATTTATGGCTAGTCATGATCCCCGTATGCCATAACACCCGCCTAAAATAAATCAACTAACACATATCACATTACTTACACTTATACACTTTAGTCACAATATTTACATAATACCCCCCCCCCCCCCCCCAACGAATTTATTTCCCCAAGTGGGACCCCACATGTCATAACATCATACTCCCTATCTTCTTGCTTGGATTCAATGATCTAGTATTAAGTGTTTTGCTTGTCTATCTATCCAAGATATGTGAAGAATAAATAAAAGTAAGGTCCCTTATAAATGTACATCACTTCACAAGATTTTTGCAACCCATTTTCACCTAGCTCTCTCTCTCTATTCGGTTCTACTACAACCGAATCCACCACCACACTCCAACATTCATCACTTTCTTCATTTACTCATACCATTCAAGCTTTGAAGATCAAACATGGAAGGTGCAACTTGAAGGCATTGCAAGGGAGCATTGTTCTTGCTTGGTTCTACATCTTTTCTCATCATTTTTACACAAGATTCTTCCCTAGCTAGAGGCTAGTAGTGAGTTTCTTCATACTTGATCTCATCTTGTTCGAAAATTATGGCATTTAACATGTAGTATTGTTGTTTAAATCACTAGATTGCAAGAATATTAGAAAAATATGAAACATAAGTATGAACATAAAAATCTACGTAAAGGTTTACTTGTGTATGATTTATAAAGTGGAATCTCGTCGGGTTAAGGGTTGGATAACACATACTTGATATTTAAAAGTCGTTTTCTTGTTTAACCCGCTAATCGGACACTTATAACGCGATTTAATAACATCGAAATCACAAAACAGCATGCTGAGTCACTGTTTCAGCCGCCTTTAACAGGCTGTAAACGGACCTTAAAAACTCGAAAAACGGAATTTCAAAAGCCTAAATCGTGTCATTTCAAAAAACGAAGAAAATGGCGCTGGAATCGTATTTTTCTGATGTCGGTTACTATTTTAAAAATCTGTTTCCGTGACAGCAGCTAAGGCTGTTTGTTACTGCAGAAAATTGGGCTGTGTGTTTTCGATCACAACTTAAAACCTGAACCGAACCAGCCCCTGAAACTTTTATCAAAGATGAACACAGATGTATTTGTGACCCTCGAACTGGATTTTCGACAAACGGACTTACGAGGAATTTTTGGCGAATTATTCTGTAAACTGTGATCAGAATGTAACAAATCTGATCACAGTTCGGTAAACGATTTTCTATAAATTTTTGGTAATGATTTAGACCCCGAAATTTTTACACAATAATTTGTGGGTCGGTTATGACGTTCCACAAAAATTTGGGAATTTTTGGAATAAGTTAAGTAATTTATTTACACGTCCGAAAACAGTCCAGTTTTCACAAATTGAAACTGAATCGACAAGGGTAGTATTTTGCGTGTTAAAACGTAATGGTTGATTGTTGATGATTATGAGTTGATTTCAAAAAGAAAATGATGTGCGTATTAGCACGGACACTCCCGTTTTTAGGGGAAGTTCTGGCGAATTTTTCTAAAAATACCAAGACTTAGAAAAATTATTTTTCTATCGTGTATGTGAAACTTTATATCTCATAATTAAACCTCGCCTTGAGTTTTGACATAAAACTTTAAAGTGTTGGATAGGAGACTTGTAAATGTATTTTTTTTTTTTTTTTAATACGTTAAGTCACCAAATACATAATACCTGTACGAATACCCCATCCTTGGGAAGGAATCTATTTATACGTTAACCAAGAAATTTAAACACGAAATAGTTGTCTAACTATTTCCCCAAGAACATTAAGACCCTAAGCTAAGGCACGTCCGCTCGTCTAATAGATATTAGCACGTTGTAGGTTGTCGTGCTGCAGACTGAGTTGATTTGCTGTTATTCGAGGACGCATTACTGTGAGTTCATGTCCCCCTTTTCTCTTAACTGTTTTCAGTTTTCTAAACTGCGGGGGTGAAATACATGTTACTATGATTACGAGTACTTTTACATGGTATGGTTAGCATAAGGAGGGTTACTGCATACAGATCATGTGAGTGGGTAGGTGGTACTTAAGGCCATTAATCCTCATGGTAGGACCGAGGGACACAATGCGGTAGATCTATCTGGGTGTAGCGAGCCCAGCCCCAGGCCAAACAGTTAACGGACCTTGGGGTGACTATGTACCCGACGCACAAATCCGCTAGGTTTGAGTCTTCCTACTTGCACTTCACACATATCAATGGCCTTGCAAACCATTGGTGATCTCTTTTTCCTTATTTGCTACATACCAGGGTTTTTCTACTTACAAGGATTTTACATACTCACTTACGCATGAACTCGCTCAACATTGTGTTGATTTTTCCAACTTACATGTATTTCAGGGAACTAAGGATCTGGCCCGGTATGCTACGTTTTCCCGCTGTGTTAGAATTACAGGATCATCCATGTTTAGGGATTGCGACTTTTACCTGGACGAGTCGCAAGTCTTAAACAAATGTTATGTTATATTTTGGGGTTGTGTGTTAAGAACAAAGTTTTTATGTTGTAATTTCCGTTGCATGTGTCAACGTATTAAGACAATGTTGTGGTATTTTACTTAAATCAATGGATGATCTGCATGTTTTATTTTCATATAGCTTTGTTGTGATTAAGCTATGGTATTAAGAAGTCACACCAAATTAACCCACGCTTCCGCAAAGCCAGGGTGTGACAGCTTGGTATCAGAGCTCTGATCATAGCGAACTAGGATTCCTCCTCGAGTCTAGACTATGATCACTAGGGCTCTCACGAAAACATTTTTACACTGCATACCACTTAAAGTCCAGATCCAAACTGTTTTTACAAACAAATGTTGAGCACATTTTATTTGTTAATTATAGGCTCAGTCTGGGAGGCTGAGGCTCGGTCTGGGAGGCTGAGGTAGTTGTCTAGTGGGACTAGGGAGTCAGTCTGGGAGGCTGGGAGACTAGTGGGACTAGGGAGTCAGTCTGGGAGGCTGGGAGACTAGTGGGACTAGGGAGTCAGTCTGGGAGGCTGGGAGACTAGTCGGACTAGGGAGTCAGTCTGGGAGGCTGGGAGGCTAGTGGGACTAGGAGAGCTATTTGATTGCTTATTGGTGACTAATATGTTTATTTGACTATATGATTGATTATTTGTGCATATGTGTGTTTATATTACAAAATGTCATGCCTTCATCAGATACTGGAGAGTCGGACACTACAGATCCCATGGCCATAGTATCAGACGACATAGTTTCATCGGAGCACGAGGTGTACATTTCCGATACTACCAGCACAGACGATGACGACTTTCAGCCCTTTGCGCTGCCTGATGCCGTAGCAGAGCCTGCTGATGGCCATCTTGTTGGGGATTTGCCACTCGTGGAGATCCCTGTTCCTGTGCCCCTGGTCGTTTATCCCGTTTTTGATATGCCCCCGACGTTGTCTCTGACGACGATGTCGAACCATTAGAGGAGGACCCACTTGAGGGCGAGGCCCTATTGCTGCTGGTGATAGCCTACTGCTTGCTGACGCTCCTGCAGAGGAGGCTCATGCCCTTTCCCCTGTCCCAGACTCATTTGAGTCTATAACGTCCGCATCCTTGTATACACAGGGAGTGCAGCACCACTCACACGACGACGACCCGGATATGGCGTCATCCGCTGCACCTGCTCCTGCACACAGCTTTGAGATTGATCACGATATTGAGGATGATCCTGTTTTTCCACCTGGTTTTGATCCAGACCATGACATTGAGTTCATACACTTAGACCAGCCCTTGGAGGATCCTGTAACCCCTGTGTTTGTTGATCCAGCTGATTTTGAGATGGAGTTTGTTGATCCGGAGCCAGCCGTGGCCCCTGAGCCAGGCGTTGCTCCTGACCCCGCATTGGAGCATGACCCTGTTCATGCCGATGCACCTGCTGTTGCTCCTTGATTGATCATCTCCTTGGACGAGAGAAAATTTGGGGTAACTGTGCAAGACAATCTATTATTACGGGGGCCCACGTAATAACGGCTTGTAGTGCACAGAAATCCTGGTGGACTCTGCGGGCCAAGCTAATGAAAACCCATGTAGCAGGAAATGATTGAGAAGAGATGCTGTTCTAGGACTGGAATCCAGAAGCTTGAGGTGGAGTTCTGGAATTTGATAATGGTCGAACCAAAGATTCCTGAATACGTCCAGCGATCTCACGACTTGTCTAGGGTCGTCCCCTACTAAGTCATTGATGTTGTATGATACAGTTGTGTACTTGTAAACTTTACATTGTGGTCCCGATTTATGGCAATGCAATCGCAGTATTCTCATCACTTGTGATGTTTGATCTATTGTTTATGTTCTATGACATGAGATGTTATGCGGTTGATTTATTTATAGCATGAGATGTTATGTGTTGATATTGTTGAATACATACGTACACTTTACTTGCTATGACCTAACCTATGTGAAACACCTTTTAGAAGATGCCGCCAAGACGCGAAATGCGCATGCCCACCTCAGAGGCGGAACTTCAAGAGATAATTGCTGCAGCTATAGCACAGCACGAGGCCCTACGCTCCGAACCTAGTAGAGGTACCTCAGAAAATAACGGTTGTTCCTACTGGCACTTCCTCAACTACGAGCCTCCGAAGTTCGACGGCACTGGAGGTGTCATAGCCTTTGTGAAGTGGATCGAAAGAATGGATTCCATCTTTCAAGTGAGCGGTTGTACACCGGAACAACAAGTCCCATACGTTTCTGAGCTGTTTCTAGATGAAGCCCGATTATGGTGGAATCTTCAGATCCGTATAAAGGGCGCTACTGCAGCATATGCGTTAACCTGGGGTGAACTGAAAGGAATGATGCATAAGAAGTATTGCTCCCAAACGGAAACCCAGAAGTGGGAAGATGAATTTCGGAGCCTGATGATGGAAGGTCCGAAGGTGTTGGAGTACGTGCAAAGACTTCATGATTTGTCACGGGTTGTTCCGTACCTGGTGAAACCAGAATTAAAGAAATTGGAACAATTCATTTGGGAACTGGCGCCTCAAGTCTTGAGCTTGATGACAACATCAACGCCACCAACAACTGATGCTGCAAGTAAGATGGGTTTGGCACTCGCTACGGAGGCACTTAGACTAGAAGAACTTACAAACCCTGCCAAGAAGAAGGAGACTCAGGTAAAGTCATCCAGAAAGAACAAAAGAAAGCTCACCGAAGATACCCGAACGGATAATGAGAACAAAAGAAAGGGT
Organism: Helianthus tuberosus; assembly: GCA_030545235.1. NCBI lineage: Eukaryota > Viridiplantae > Streptophyta > Magnoliopsida > Asterales > Asteraceae > Helianthus > Helianthus tuberosus. The sequence continues at coordinate 117,358,517 of CM060361.1, read as the reverse complement.
TATATGGGCACTCTGCCCAAGTGTAACACCTGCCAGCATCATCATTTTGGTCGGTGTGGGCCAAAAGTATGTGAAGCTTGTGGAAAGGTTGGCCACTTGAAGGATTCTTGCTGGGCTAGTGCTGGCCGGGGAGGCCAAGGAGGTCTTGGAAATCGGAACAACAATCGAGGAGGTAACGGAAACGGGAACCATGGAAATGTTGCGAATCAAGCTGGGAATGGGAATGGCCGAGGGCCAGGATGTTTTAAGTGTGGGGAAATTGGGCACTTCAAGAAGAAAAGCCCGAAGCCGAATCAAGCCCGTGGGGGAGCATTCCACATTGGCGCAAGGGAAGCGCGCCAGGATCCAAACGTTGTCACTGGTACGTTCCCGATAAACTAACGCTTTGCATCTGTTCTGTTTGATACTAGTGCCGATTATAGCTTTGTATCGTTAGAATTTAAGAAAAATACTTGGATTGACGCCTAGCAAGTTAGACGTGCCGTACTCCATCAAATTAGCAAAGGGGAAACTAGTTGAGACCAGTGAAGTTGTCCGAGGATGTGTGATTGAACTAGGAGGGCACGAGTTTACGTTGGACTTACTACCTGTCGAGCTGGGAAGCTTTGATGTGGTAGTGGGAATGGATTGGCTAACGAGTAACAAAGCCGAGATCGTTTGCCATAAGAAGACCATCCGCATCCCACTGACGGATGAAGAAACGATCATAGTGCACGGAGAGAAGCATGATACGCCGCTGAGAATTATCAGTTGCCTGAAAGCTCGTAAGTGTTTACAAAAAGGATGTGCTGCCTTCCTGGCACACATCGTGGATAGGAAAGCTGCTGAGCCGAAAATCGAAGACATCCCTGTCGTAAGGGAATATCCTGAAGTCTTTCCAGAGGACTTGCCAGGATTGCCACCCCAAAGGCAAGTAGAATTTCACATTGACTTAGTTCCAGGCGCCGCGCCTGTAGCTAGGGCACCTTATAGACTTGCACCGTCTGAGATGCAGGAGTTGTCTACACAACTCCAGGAATTTCTTGACAAAGGATTCATCCGACCAAGCTTCTCACCTTGGGGAGCTCCAGTTTTATTTGTCAAAAAGAAAGACGGTAGTTTCCGTATGTGTATTGACTACCGGGAGTTGAATAAACTAACAATCAAGAATAGATACCCTCTGCCAAGAATCGATGATTTATTCGATCAGCTTCAAGGTTCAAGTTTTTACTCTAAGATCGATCTTTGATCTGGGTACCATCAGCTAAGAATACAAGAAGAGAGCATCCCGAAGACAGCCTTCAGAACTCGTTATGGACACTACGAGTTCCTAGTTATGCCGTTTGGGTTGACAAACGCGCCTGCTGTTTTTATGGACCTAATGAACCGAGTCTGTAAGCCGTATCTCGATAAGTTCGTGATTGTGTTCATCGACGATATTTTGATTTATTCAAAGACAAAGGCTGAACACGAACAACACTTAAGAACTATTCTGGAGTTGTTGAAAAAGGAACAGTTGTATGCCAAATTCTCTAAGTGCGAGTTTTGGCTACGTGAAGTCCAATTCCTTGGACACGTGGTTAATGGAAATGGAATCCATGTCGATCCCACAAAGATCAAGGCGATAAAGAACTGGGAGACTCCAAAGACGCCAACCGAGATTCGACAATTCTTAGGCTTGGCTGGTTACTATCGAAGGTTCATTGAGGATTTTTCAAAAATCGCTCAATCACTGACCCTCCTCACACAGAAGGATAAGAAGTTTGATTGGGGAATCAAACAGGAAGAAGCATTTCAGTTGTTGAAGGATAAGCTCTGCAATGCGCCGATCTTAGCACTACCGGAAGGTACAGATGATTTCGTGGTATACTGTGACGCCTCACGTCAAGGATTGGGTTGCGTGTTGATGCAACGCCAGAAAGTTATAGCTTACGCGTCACGCCAGTTGAAAGTACATGAAAAGACTATACCACTCACGATTTGGAACTAGGCGCAGTGATATTCGCATTAAAGATCTGGAGACACTACCTATATGGTACGAAGTGTACAATCTTCACAGACCACAAGAGTTTACAACACATATTCAACCAGAAAGAGCTGAACATGAGACAAAGACGTTGGGTCGAATTGTTGAACGATTACGACTGCGAGATAAAGTATCATCCAGGGAAGGCGAATGTGGTCGCCGATGCCCTAAGTCGTAAAGAAAGGATCAAGCCCATAAGGGTTAGGGCTTTGGAGATGATTATCCAGACAAATCTTTCCCTGCGCATTCATACCGCGCAAAAAGAAGCTCTTAAGAAAAGAAACCTTGAAGAAGAATATCTCCGTGGGATGGAGAAGCAATTAGTACCAAACAAGGAAGGAACGTTATGTTTTGTGAGAAGGATTTGGGTTCCTCTGTTTGGTGGGTTGAGAAAAGTTATTTTTGATGAGGCACACAAATCACGGTACTCTATTCATCCCGGTGCGGATAAGATGTACCAGGACCTTAAAGATTGTTATTGGTGGCCTAAAATGAAAGGCGACGTTGCTGTTTATGTTAGCAAATGTTTGACGTGCGCCAAGGGGAAAGCTGAATACCAGAAGCCCTCGGGACTTCTGCAACAACCTGAAATTCCCAAGTGGAAATGGGAACAGATTTCAATGGATTTTATAACGAAACTGCCCAAGACACCCAGGGGTCATGATACTATTTGGGTGATAGTTGACCGCCTAACAAAGTCTGCACATTTCTTGCCAATCAAAGAGAAAGACAATACGAGTAAACTTGCGGAAATATATATGCGAGAAATCGTTACACGTCATGGAGTGCCGCTCTCAATCATCTCTGATAGAGATGGGAGATTTGTATCAAGGATTTGGCAATCCTTCCAAGAAGCTTTTGGCTCACAATTGAACCTAAGTACCGCATTTCATCCGCAAACTGATGGCCAAAGTGAAAGGACTATTCAAACATTGGAGGATATGCTGAGAGCATGTGTAATGGATCTTGGTGGTAGCTGGGATAAACATTTACCACTGGCCGAATTCTCATACAACAACAGCTACCACACCAGTATTGGAGCCGCGCCATTTAAAGCCCTTTACGGACGCAAGTGTCGATCACCACTATGTTGGGCTGACGCCGGTGATAGACAGCTTGTTGGTCCCGAAATCGTCCAAGAGACGACAGATAAGATTGCGCAGATTCGAAAACGCATCGAAGCGGCTCGCGAAAGACAGAAAGTCTATGCAGATCCAAACCGGAAACATTTGGAATTCCAAGTTGGAGATATGGTTTTATTGAAAGTTTCACCCTGGAAGGGGGTGGCACGCTTAGGAAAGCGTGGGAAGTTGAATCCGCGTTACATTGGCCCTTTCAGAATTCTGCAAAGGATTGGGCTTGTAGCCTACAAGTTGGACCTACCTGCTGAACTCCATGGTGTTCACGATACATTCCATGTATCTAATTTGAGAAAAAGTCCAACACAATATACAGTGATCATTCCTGCTGACGAAGTTCATATCGACAATACGCTCCACTTTACTGAAGAACCTGTTGAGGTCACGGATTGGAAAGTTAATAAAACTCGCAGGAGCAGTGTCAAACTCGTCAAAGTTCATTGGAATGCTAGGCATGGACCTGAATTCACGTGGGAACGTGAGGATCGAATGAAAGAGAAATACCCCCATTTGTTTCCTAAGAATCCTGCATCTCGTAGCAGAACTTAAATTTCGGGACGAAATTTCTTTAACGGGGGGAGAATGTGACAACCCTCACCAAACCAGGTATCCGTACAAATTAATTAATATTAAATTGCTGCTTAATTACTGTGCTTACTTGAAACTGTGCTTAAACTGCTTACTGATTTCTGATACATACATACTTATGCATCACATTTTATACTGTCACACTATTATTTATACACTAACACCAGTGACAACCTTGATGCACAAAAAGCACAGTGAGCACACTATACGGGATACCCAGTAAACATGCTGACATAACCAGCATCAGGCAGACACTGCCTCTAAGGCTAGTATGAGCCGGGAATACATTGCTACACTGGTAGTGAGTGTAGGGCGGTGAGGATTGTAGAACTGCGTCACTAGGTGAGATTTATAGTGACCGGGTGTGCCTAAAACGTACTTTAAATACAAAATTCTGCGCTTTATTATAAAACTCAGCATTTTAAATTTCTAATACAGTGCAAAAACATTGCAGAACGGTCCCGTATATTTTCCTAAGTACCGGGAATAATTTATGTTACAAAATATATACATAAAGGACCTTTTGCGGTATAATTAAACATTTTAACGGAACGGTACTTAACCGTATAACCGGACATTACCCGGGGCACTAAAATTTTGTCAAATACTTTATTTTATTATTTATGGCTAGTCATGATCCCCGTATGCCATAACACCCGCCTAAAATAAATCAACTAACACATATCACATTACTTACACTTATACACTTTAGTCACAATATTTACATAATACCCCCCCCCCCCCCCCCAACGAATTTATTTCCCCAAGTGGGACCCCACATGTCATAACATCATACTCCCTATCTTCTTGCTTGGATTCAATGATCTAGTATTAAGTGTTTTGCTTGTCTATCTATCCAAGATATGTGAAGAATAAATAAAAGTAAGGTCCCTTATAAATGTACATCACTTCACAAGATTTTTGCAACCCATTTTCACCTAGCTCTCTCTCTCTATTCGGTTCTACTACAACCGAATCCACCACCACACTCCAACATTCATCACTTTCTTCATTTACTCATACCATTCAAGCTTTGAAGATCAAACATGGAAGGTGCAACTTGAAGGCATTGCAAGGGAGCATTGTTCTTGCTTGGTTCTACATCTTTTCTCATCATTTTTACACAAGATTCTTCCCTAGCTAGAGGCTAGTAGTGAGTTTCTTCATACTTGATCTCATCTTGTTCGAAAATTATGGCATTTAACATGTAGTATTGTTGTTTAAATCACTAGATTGCAAGAATATTAGAAAAATATGAAACATAAGTATGAACATAAAAATCTACGTAAAGGTTTACTTGTGTATGATTTATAAAGTGGAATCTCGTCGGGTTAAGGGTTGGATAACACATACTTGATATTTAAAAGTCGTTTTCTTGTTTAACCCGCTAATCGGACACTTATAACGCGATTTAATAACATCGAAATCACAAAACAGCATGCTGAGTCACTGTTTCAGCCGCCTTTAACAGGCTGTAAACGGACCTTAAAAACTCGAAAAACGGAATTTCAAAAGCCTAAATCGTGTCATTTCAAAAAACGAAGAAAATGGCGCTGGAATCGTATTTTTCTGATGTCGGTTACTATTTTAAAAATCTGTTTCCGTGACAGCAGCTAAGGCTGTTTGTTACTGCAGAAAATTGGGCTGTGTGTTTTCGATCACAACTTAAAACCTGAACCGAACCAGCCCCTGAAACTTTTATCAAAGATGAACACAGATGTATTTGTGACCCTCGAACTGGATTTTCGACAAACGGACTTACGAGGAATTTTTGGCGAATTATTCTGTAAACTGTGATCAGAATGTAACAAATCTGATCACAGTTCGGTAAACGATTTTCTATAAATTTTTGGTAATGATTTAGACCCCGAAATTTTTACACAATAATTTGTGGGTCGGTTATGACGTTCCACAAAAATTTGGGAATTTTTGGAATAAGTTAAGTAATTTATTTACACGTCCGAAAACAGTCCAGTTTTCACAAATTGAAACTGAATCGACAAGGGTAGTATTTTGCGTGTTAAAACGTAATGGTTGATTGTTGATGATTATGAGTTGATTTCAAAAAGAAAATGATGTGCGTATTAGCACGGACACTCCCGTTTTTAGGGGAAGTTCTGGCGAATTTTTCTAAAAATACCAAGACTTAGAAAAATTATTTTTCTATCGTGTATGTGAAACTTTATATCTCATAATTAAACCTCGCCTTGAGTTTTGACATAAAACTTTAAAGTGTTGGATAGGAGACTTGTAAATGTATTTTTTTTTTTTTTAATACGTTAAGTCACCAAATACATAATACCTGTACGAATACCCCATCCTTGGGAAGGAATCTATTTATACGTTAACCAAGAAATTTAAACACGAAATAGTTGTCTAACTATTTCCCCAAGAACATTAAGACCCTAAGCTAAGGCACGTCCGCTCGTCTAATAGATATTAGCACGTTGTAGGTTGTCGTGCTGCAGACTGAGTTGATTTGCTGTTATTCGAGGACGCATTACTGTGAGTTCATGTCCCCCTTTTCTCTTAACTGTTTTCAGTTTTCTAAACTGCGGGGGTGAAATACATGTTACTATGATTACGAGTACTTTTACATGGTATGGTTAGCATAAGGAGGGTTACTGCATACAGATCATGTGAGTGGGTAGGTGGTACTTAAGGCCATTAATCCTCATGGTAGGACCGAGGGACACAATGCGGTAGATCTATCTGGGTGTAGCGAGCCCAGCCCCAGGCCAAACAGTTAACGGACCTTGGGGTGACTATGTACCCGACGCACAAATCCGCTAGGTTTGAGTCTTCCTACTTGCACTTCACACATATCAATGGCCTTGCAAACCATTGGTGATCTCTTTTTCCTTATTTGCTACATACCAGGGTTTTTCTACTTACAAGGATTTTACATACTCACTTACGCATGAACTCGCTCAACATTGTGTTGATTTTTCCAACTTACATGTATTTCAGGGAACTAAGGATCTGGCCCGGTATGCTACGTTTTCCCGCTGTGTTAGAATTACAGGATCATCCATGTTTAGGGATTGCGACTTTTACCTGGACGAGTCGCAAGTCTTAAACAAATGTTATGTTATATTTTGGGGTTGTGTGTTAAGAACAAAGTTTTTATGTTGTAATTTCCGTTGCATGTGTCAACGTATTAAGACAATGTTGTGGTATTTTACTTAAATCAATGGATGATCTGCATGTTTTATTTTCATATAGCTTTGTTGTGATTAAGCTATGGTATTAAGAAGTCACACCAAATTAACCCACGCTTCCGCAAAGCCAGGGTGTGACATTTAGTTTACGAAGATTTTCAATGCCGAGAACCTCGATCAGAGAGTAAAAAAGGCGTAAGGTTCACATTGGTGTAAAACTAAAATGGGATATACCAGGCTAGGATTCGAGTGATAGGAACAAGGGCCAAACCAACCACCCAAGAATGGAATTGTCGAGCGAAAACACTTGACAACCTCCAGGAAGCAACTTTTCTGGCCACCAGACCTTTCACCATAAATCAAGAATCTGCTGTCATCACTAAACACATTCCTTAAATTGTAGCCATTTTTTGAGTGTTTATTTTTTAGTGTCTAATCCGCATATATATATCACCATTACTCTTGATTTTCTTGACTGTATATCTCTAAAATGTCAACATATACACGTGTGATATAGTTTACGAAGATTTTTCAATGCCGAGAACCTCAATCAAAGAATAAAAAATGCGTAAGGTTCACAATGGTGTAAACTAAAATGGATATACCGGGCTAGTATTCGAGTTACAGAAACAAGGGCCAAACCAACCACCCAAGAATGGAATCGTCGAGCGAAAACACTTGACAACCTCCTGCAAGAAGCTTTTCTTGCCACCAGACCATTCTCCATCAATCAGGAATCTGATGCCGTCACTAAACAAATTCCTTAAATTGTAGCCATTTTTTGTATGTTTATTTTTTGGTGTCTAATCCGCATATATATCACCATTGCTCTTGATTTTCTTGACTGTATATCTCTTAAATGTCAACATATACACGTGTGAATTAGTTTACGAATATTTTTTAATGCCGAGAACCGCTATCATGGAGTAAAAAAGGTGTGAGGTTCACAATGGTGTAAACCTAAAATGGGATATACCGGGCTAGGAATCGAGTTACAAGAACAAGGGCCAAACCATCCACCCAAGAATGCAATCGTCGAGTGAAAACACTTGACAACCTCCTGGAAGCAGCTTTTCTCGCCACCAGACCTTTCTCCATCAATCAGGAATCTGATGCCATCACTAAACACATTCCTTAAATTGTAGCCATTTTTTGAAGGTTTATTTTTTGGTGTCTAATCCAAGAATGGATGGTCGAGCGAAAACACTTGACAACCTCCAAGAAGCAGCTTTTCCGCATATATTTCACCATTGCTCTTGATTTTCTTGACCGTATGTCTCTTAAATGTTAACATATACACGTGTGATTTAGTTTACGAAGATTTTTCAATGCCGAGAACCTCGATCAGAGAGTAAAAAAGGCATAAGGTTCACAATGGTGTAAAACTAAAATGGGATGTACCAGGATAGGATTCGAGTTACAGGAACAGGGCCAAACCAACCACCATGAATGGAATCTTCGAGCGAAAACACTTGGAAATCTCCTGGAAGCAGCTTTTCTTACCTCCAGACCTTTCTCCATCAATTAGGAATCTGATGCCATCACTAAACGCATTCCTTAAATTGTAACCATTTTTTGAGTATTTTTTTTTTGGTGTCTAATCCGCATATATATTGTAACACCCCAACCCGGAAGGGCTGACGTGTCACAATAACAGTGATATCATAAACAAAAGTCATAACTCCATTTATTTATTTGACAAGGATATAACAACTGAACTTAAATTTAATATACAAACGGACACATCGACTTAATTTCTAACATCTTCGGATTTATTCCTAGGCTTTATTCTTCTCTCTTTTCCCCGCCCAAAGTAACCTGCTGACCTGTAAATACAAAATTTATACGGAATGAGCCGAATGCTCAGTACGGAATTATAGGCTCAAAGAACAAGTAACGCTTTATAGAAATGTTATCTGAATGGAACTTTATGCGAAAATAATATGATGCAAGAACATAATTTCATAATCATATCTTACGGATGTACCCATGAGCAAACTGAAAATGTGACAATACACAGGTAGCTACTCCTGCATAATTATCACACGAGATGGCGAGTTGGCATACCCATTATCCACCTCCTGAAACTTAAATTCTAGGATCGATCCATACGCCTCCTAATAGCTTATATGTACCACACTTGTACTTAATAGATGCCGTGAACTGATCTCTCCGTCACGGATGGAGCACATGATGTTGATGCCACAACAACATGCTCGTGGGACACTCCACGAGAAGCGATACTCAGGGTATCAGAGTACAAATGATCTTATTCACATAACTTATAAAACTTATTTTCATAACAAAACTTAACATATATTGGAACATGCGATAATGAGTAAAATAACATAATACTATCGCATGACATGAAAGCTAAATCAAATGATTAGAATAGGAATCGAACGGACTGTCAAATGAATCGATAATCAAAGACGTGAGAAGTTTTTAAAAGATATAGTAATTTAGTGGTTTATAACAATTTGAATATGAAGCAATAAAGAGTGGGGTAAGGATCCGTACCTTAATAATTCCAAATTGATGATATTTCAGATTTATACGGACAGAGTTTAGATTACTGATTAGTCTTTTAACCTAATTTAAATAACATGCACACAAACTAGGTTAGTAACTTAATACAGCCTTTATGATAACTCACGAGATCAAATTCTCGCAACGAACGACAAAGTGCGATACTTCATCCATCGAATTAACGATGATCCGTCAAATTAATGACGAACGACAAAGTACAATACTTTATCCATCGAATTAACGATGATCCGTCAAATTAATGACGAACGACAAAGTATAACCCTAATGTGGGCAGCACTTAAACATCCATTGGATATATTGATTGATCGGACAATGAATCGTAATAGCGATCGAGTTATTACCCTGTTCTGCAGCACCCCGCTACTCTTAATTAGTGTTTTGTGTGTGTTTGGAGAGTAATTGGATGATAACTCAGAGTGAATTTGAAGTTTGAACGTCGTTTTTGTGCCCAGAATCAAGTCCCAACATCCTCAATTTATACTGGATTTTTGACCCAGTCGCGTAGCGCGACTGGTAACACCTATAGCCGTCGCGCAGCGCGACTGCCAACCTATTTTCATAGGGTTGCCACGTGTATGAGTAGGCTTGCTGAGTTGACGGATTTCTTAAATTCGATTTCTACAGGTAGTTATGTGGATAATCGTAACTAGGTTTTATCCCCCCCTGAGTTTTAGGGGCCCTAATCCTGATTCTGAAAATTCTGAAATTTCTAGGGTTTGTACGGAATTACTTGGGTGTCTTAATTAGGGTTTCCTATTAACTAAAATAAATAATAATAATAATAATAGTTTTAAATTTTTGGGTATTACAACTATTACCCCCATAAAAGAAATTTCGTCCTCGAAATTTTTCGAACATATCGTATAAGTAACGGAACTTTCATAGCAGAGTTATTAACAAGAATCTCCTAAACACACATGTGTATCTGAAATTTATAATTACGTTTATGACCATAATTGTTAATTACCTTATCATCATGTCCTAATGGTTCTCCTATAACGCATCTTAATAAAATATCTTACCGTACGAAAAGTCAATAGAGACTTACAGATAATAGAGTGACTATTGGTACTGATATCTCCTACATAGACATGCTTAATCATAACTAAGATATATTCATATAAGGAAAAATATAAATGACCACAAACAAAAACAATTAAACATAGATCAAAGAGCAAGGTTTACTGTTACCTTGACTAAAATTCTATTGCGAGAATAGATTAGGGTATAGAGAGCGAATTGATTCTTCTGACTCCCATGTTGCTTCGTGTTCAGAGTGATTTTTCCAGAGGATTTTAACAAACGAAATTACTTTCCTACGCAAAACCCTTTCTTGTCGATCTAAGATGGCTTCTGGTTCCTCTTCGTAGGACAAATCTTCGCGAATTGTGAGTAACGGATAACTAATGACATGGAGTGGATGATAATTATATCCTCTTAATGAGGAGACATGAAAAACGTTATGAACGTGAGAGAGCTGAGGAGGTAAAGCCAGTCGATATGACACTTCTCCAATTCTTTCAAGGATTTCAAACGGACCGATGAAACGGGGACTAAGCTTCCCTTTAATTCCAAATCTACGAACGCCACGCCAAGGTGATACCTTTAAGAAAACGTGGTCGCCAATTTTAAATTCGAGTGGTCGTCTATCTTGATCTGCATAGCTCTTTTGTCTGCTCTGAGCTTCTTTCAGTTTTTCTCGTGCCATAGTGACTTTTTCATTTGTAATCTGAACTAGTTCTGGCCCTTCAATAATCTTTTCTCCGACTTCATCCCAGCATATCGGTGCTCGACATTTTCGACCGTACAAAAGCTCAAAAGGTGCCATGCCAATACTTGCTTGCCAACTATTGTTGTAAGCGAACTCCACAAGGCATAGATATTCATCCCAGTTTCCAGACCATTCAAGTGCACATGCTCGGAGCATGTCTTCCAAGGTCTGAATCGTGCGTTCCGACTGCCCATCTGTTTGTGGATGGAAAGCCGTACTAAACTTCAGTCGTGTACCCCAAGCTGTCTGAAAACCTTTCCAAAATCGTGAGGTGAAACGTGGGTCTCTATCGGAAACAATGGAAGATGGTGTGCCATGGAGTCGAATAATTTCTTGAAGAAATATTTCGGATAACTTATTAACCGAAAATCCTTGCTGAATCGGTAGAAAATGGGCTGACTTCGACAATCTATCGATAACAACCCATACAACATCATTCTTCTTGAATGTCTTAGGCAAACCGATAACAAAATCCATTGTGATCTCATCCCACTTCCATATGGGAATATCCAATGCCTGCAATAGACCGCTTGCTCGTTTGTGTTCAATTTTCACTTGTTGGCAAGTGAGGCATTTACTTACGTATCGAGCAACGTCTTCCTTCATGCCATTCCACCAGAAGTTCTGTCTTAAGTCTCGATACATCTTGGTAGATCCTGGGTGAATTGAAAATGGTGAGCTGTGAGCTTCGGCTAACAATGACTCACGAAGGCTGGAGTCATCGGGTACACAAAGTCTTTTACCGCACCAAATCACCCCATGATGGTCTATACTAAATTCAGATTGCTTACCCACCTCAAGATTTTTCACAATTGCCCAAAGTTCTCCATCTTGCTTTTGTGCATCTTTAATCCGTGATATGAGGTCGGGTTCAATCTGCATTCTAGCTAGATATCCATCAGATTTACCAACCTGGAGCCAAATGTTCATCCTTTCGAGATCCCTCCTAATACGAGGCTGAATTTGTAAGCAAGATATAGTCCCGGAATTCTTTCGGCTCAATGCGTCAGCTACAATATTGGCTTTGCCTGGATGGTATTGAATATTTACGTCGTAATCTTTTAAAAGTTCTAACCACCTTCTTTGCCTCATATTTAGCTCCTTTTGCGTAAATATGTACTTGAGGCTCTTGTGGTCGGTAAAGATGTCACAACTTTCACCATACAGATAGTGTCGCCAAATCTTAAGTGCAAAGACGACTGCGGCTAATTCTAAATCATGTGTAGGGTAGTTAACTTCATAAGGCTTTAACTGACGGGAGGCATAAGCGATAACCTTCCCATGTTGCATTAGCACACAACCTAATCCTTTCTTTGAGGCATCACTATAGACTTGGTAACCTCCTGATCCAGAAGGGAGAGCGAGTATTGGAGAGGATACGAGTCGTTTCTTCAATTCTTCAAAGCTTTTCTCTTGTTCCTCATTCCATGAGTACTTCACCCCTTTCCTTAGGAGTTTTGTGAGTGGTAAAGCAATTACCGAGAATCTTTCAACAAATCTTCGGTAATAGCCAGCAAGACCCAAGAAACTTCGTATTTCGGTAACAGAAGTGGGTCTTGGCCATTTTGTAATAGCTTCAACCTTTGTTGGGTCTACCATAATTCCCTCTGCTGATATGACATGACCTAGAAATGCCACTTGGCTAAGCCAAAAATCACATTTGGAAAACTTCGCGTACAACTTCTCATGCCGCAAGGTTCCAAGTACCGCATGTAGATGTGCTTCATGCTCTTCGTGACTCTTAGAATACACTAGAATGTCATCGATAAAGACAATAACGAATTTGTCTAGGAATTTGTGAAACACGCGATTCATCAAATCCATGAAGACTGCGGGTGCATTAGTTAGCCCAAAGGGCATAACCAAAAATTCGTAATGACCATATCGAGTACGAAAGGCGGTCTTGGGAACATCATCATTCTTGATCTTTAGCTGATGATACCCGGACCTCAGGTCAATTTTTGAGAAGAACTGAGCCCCCTGAAGTTGATCAAAGAGATCATCAATGCGAGGCAGAGGATACTGATTACGAATAGTAATCTTGTTCAGTTCTCGGTAGTCAATACATAAACGCATACTACCGTCTTTCTTCTTCACAAATAAGACCGGAGCACCCCAAGGTGAAACACTAGGTCTTATGAATCCTAGATCTAACAATTCTTGCAATTGTTCCTTCAACTCCTTCAGTTCCATTGGAGCCATACGATATGGAGCTTTAGAAATAGGTTCGGCACCAGTGATCAAGTCGATGGTGAATTCTACCTAACGGTCGGGTGGTAATCCTGGTAGTTCATCCGGAAATACATCAGGATATTCACGAACAACGGAATGGCTATCGATACTCTTAACACTAGCAGAAGTATCCCTAATCGATGCTAGGAATCCAGCACAACCGCTTGATATGAATTTTCGAGCTTTGAGTGCAGAAATAATCTTAAGAGATTTATGAGCTTGAGTTCCCTGATATATAATATCAGGATGATGAAGATCACCGAAAATAACACGGCGAGAATGACAATCTATAGTTACACGATGTCTAGACAACCAATCTATTCCTAGAATAACATCAAAGTCACACATATGTATTGGAAATAGGTCTGCCTTACACACAATAGATTCAATACGGATCGGGCAATCTTTATATACGTAAGTGATTGCGGATGAATTTTCCATGGGAGTGGAAATGATTAAGGTATGATTTAAGAGAGTTGGTCTTATCGGAAGGTTAGTAAACGAATGGGATACTAAAGAATGAGTCGCTCCTGTGTCGAATAACACATAGATACTATGTTTACCAAGCTGAAGGGTTCCCGACACAGTACCTGGGACATTAGCAGCATCAGTAGCAGAAAGTGTGAAAGCTCTTCCTCCAAGATTGGGTGGTGCAACGTTTGGTCGGTTATTCTTCTTAGTGTCTTTCTGTGTACACTCCTTGATCATGTGTCCAGTTTGGCCACATCTAAAGCATGCTCCTGTACTTCGGTGACATACTCCCTGATGTCGCTTGCCACAAGTATTACATAAAGGATATGTAATCTGATTCGGGTTTACATGTTGATTCAGTGGTTGAGCTCTAATAGGTTCTGCATACAACTGAATCTGGTTTTGAGCAGGTCTCGGGTTTTGCAGTCTCGGTTGCCATGGACGTGCCTGATTTCTAGAGTTTTGATTTCCTTGCACTTTGCGATCTTGATGTTGTGGCGTAGTGGATGATTGGCCGTTTTCTTGCTTAATTTGTCCTTCCCTATTTCTCTTCTTATTATCCCTAGTTCGAGATAAGAATTCTTTCCTTTCGAATTCAAAAGTTTTGATTGTATCAGCAACTTCGGTGATATCCTTAAATTTCATGTACATGATCGACTTCCGAATTCGATCATTGACTGCCCACTTGCATTTTTCTGCCTGGACTTCTGCTGATCCTGCAACGTCTCCTACAATACTAGCCAACCTTGAAAATCGAGTAATGAACTCAGAGGCTGGTTCATCACTTCCCTGTCGAATTACTGCATACTCTCTGATATAAGCTTCTTTATCAGCGGTCGAAAAATACTTGTCGTAAAAGATATTACGAAAGTCGACCCATGAAAGATTAGCGTCAAAATCATCCCCTCCTTTGACATGCTTATATCCTTCCCACCAAGTTTGTGCGTCATCTTCAAATTTGTAGGTAGCCAGTCTAACTTTGTATTGCTCCGGAACTCCAAGAACTCCAAAGATCTTTTCAATATGAGCTATCCAGTTCCTTGCTTCGACTGGATTATTAGCGTGACTAAAGGATTTCGGCTTTTGTTTTTGGAATTTAGCGATCCATATGTCTATACTATAATTAGTATTGTTCGTGGTATTTTCACGAGTTTCACCACCAGAGGTTGGATTAGTGTTAGTGCCTTCTGGATGACGAGTTTGTTGAATAACGGCCTCAGCTGTTTGAGCAACCAGGTTTGGAAGCAACCCGGCAACAGCCTGGTTGATAGCATTAATTACGCTTGGATCGACTGGAGTCTCATTCGAAGAAGTGTTGTTACGTACAGGGTTAGTACGAGTATTCCTACGTAGCGGACGACGAGGAGGCATCTATATGAATAAACATAGGAATTAAACCAAATAAGAGATCAAGTTGAATCCTATCATAGATATCTTACCCATTCCTCACAGGTTTTAATTACTATCTTCAAGTTTTCTACAGGAAAGAGCCTTTGCTCTGATACCATAGCTGTAACACCCCAACCCGGAAGGGCTGACGTGTCACAATAACAGTGATATCATAAACAAAAGTCATAATTCCATTTATTTATTTGACAAGGATATAACAACTGAACTTAAATTTAATATACAAACGGACACATCGACTTAATTTCTAACATCTTCGGATTTATTCCTAGGCTTTACTCTTCTCTCTTTTCCCCGCCCAAAGTAACCTGCTGACCTGTAAATACAAAATTTATACGGAATGAGCCGAATGCTCAGTACGGAATTATAGGCTCAAAGAACAAGTAACGCTTTATAGAAATGTTATCTGAATGGAACTTTATGCGAAAATAATACGATGCAAGAACATAATTTCATAATCATATCTTACGGATGTACCCATGAGCAAACTGAAAATGTGACAATACACAGGTAGCTACTCCTGCATAATTATCACACGAGATGGCAAGTTGGCATACCCATTATCCACCTCCTGAAACTTAAATTCTAGGATCAATCCATACGCCTCCTAATAGCTTATATGTACCACACTTATACTTAAGAGACGCCGTGAACTGATCTCTCCGTCACGGATGGAGCACATGATGTTGATGCCACAACAACATGCTCGTGGGACACTCCACGAGAAGCGATACTCAGGGTATCAGAGTACAAATGATCTTATTCACATAACTTATAAAACTTATTTTCATAACAAAACTTAACATATATTGGAACATGCGATAATGAGTATAATAACATAATACTATCGCATGACATGAAAGCTAAATCAAATGATTAGAATAGGAATCGAACGGACTGTCAAATGAATCGATAATCAAAGACGTGAGTAGTTTTTAAAAGATATAGTAATTTAGTGGTTTATAACAATTTGAATATGAAGCAATAAAGAGTGGGGTAAGGATCCGTACCTTAATAATTCCAAATTGATGCTACCTTGTGATAATATTTCAGATTTATACGGACAGAGTTTAGATTACTGATTAGTCTTTTAACCTAATTTAAATAACATGCACACAAACTAGGTTAGTAACTTAATACAGCCTTTACGATAACTCACGAGATCAAATTCTCGCAACGAACGACAAAGTGCGATACTTCATCCATCGAATTAACGATGATCCGTCAAATTAATGACGAACGACAAAGTACAATACTTTATCCATCGAATTAACGATGATCCGTCAAATTAATGACGAACGACAAAGTATAACCCTAATGTGGGCAGCACTTAAACATCCATTGGATATATTGATTGATCGGACAATGAATCGTAATAGCGATTGAGTTATTACCCTGTTCTGCAGCACCCCGCTACTCTTAATTAGTGTTTTGTGTGTGTTTGGAGAGTAATTGGATGATAACTCAGAGTGAATTTGAAGTTTGAACGTCGTTTTTGTGCCCAGAATCAAGTCCCAACATCCTCAATTTATACTGGATTTTTGACCCAGTCGCGTAGCGCGACTGGTAACACCTATAGCCGTCGCGCAGCGCGACTGCCAACCTATTTTCATAGGGTTGCCACGTGTATGAGTAGGCTTGCTGAGTTGACGGATTTCTTAAATTCGATTTCTACAGGTAGTTATGTGGATAATCGTAACTAGGTTTTATCCCCCCCTGAGTTTTAGGGGCCCTAATCCTGATTCTGAAAATTCTGAAATTTCTAGGGTTTGTACGGAATTACTTGGGTGTCTTAATTAGGGTTTCCTATTAACTAAAATAAATAATAATAATAATAATAGTTTTAAATTTTTGGGTATTACAACTATTACCCCCTTAAAAGAAATTTCGTCCTCGAAATTTTTCGAACATATCGTATAAGTAACGGAACTTTCATAGCAGAGTTATTAACAAGAATCTCCTAAACACACATGTGTATCTGAAATTTATAATTACGTTTATGACCATAATTGTTAATTACCTTATCATCATGTCCTAATGGTTCTCCTATAACGCATCTTAATAAAATATCTTACCGTACGAAAAGTCAATAGAGACTTACAGATAATAGAGTGACTATTGGTAATGATATCTCCTACATAGACATGCTTAATCATAACTAAGATATATTCATATAAGGCAAAATATAAATGACCATTGCTCTTGATTTTCTTGATCCGTGTATCTCTTAAATATCAACATATACACGTATGATTAGTTTACGAAGATTTTTCAAGGCCGAGAACCTCGATCAGAGAGTAAAAAAGGCGTAAGGTTCACAATGGTGTAAAACTAAAATGGGATATATCGGGCTAGGATTCGAGTTATAGGAACAAGGCCCAAACCAACTACCCAAGAATGGAATTGTCGAGCGAAAACACTTAACAACCTCCTGGAAGCAGCTTTTCTTGCAACCAGACCTTTATCCATCAATTAGGAATCTGATGCCGTCACTAAACACACTCCTTAAATTGTAGCCATTTTTTGAGTGTTTATTTTTTTGTGTCTAATCTGCATATATATCACCATTGCACTTGATTTTCTTGACTGTATATCTCTTAAATGTCAACATATACACGTGTGACTTAGTTTACGAAGATTTTTCAATGCCGAGAACCTCGATCAGAGAGTAAAAAAGGCGTAAAATTCACAATGGTGTAAAACTAAAATGTGATATACCGGGCTAGGATTCGAGTTACAGGGACAAGGGCTAAACCAACCACCCAACAATGGATCGTCGAGCGAAAACACTTGACAACCTCCAAGAAGCAGCTTTTCTTGCCACTAGACCTTTCTCCATCAATAAGGAATCTGATGCCGTCACTAAACACATTCCTTAAACTGTAGCCATTTTTTTAGTGTTTATTTTTTGGTGTCTAATCCAAATATATATTTCACCATTGCTCTTGATTTTCTTGACCGTATATCTCTTAAATGTTAACATATACACGTGTGATTTAGTTTACGTAGATTTTTCAATGCTGAGAACCTCGATCAGAGAGTAAAAAAGGTATAAGGTTCACAATGGTGTAAAACTAAAATGGGATATACCAGGCTAGGATTCGAGTTACAGGAACAGGGCCAAACCAACCACCATGAATGGAATCTTCGAGCGAAAACACTTGACAATCTCCTGGAAGCAGCTTTTCTTACCTCCAGACCTTTCTCCATCAATTAGGAATCTGATGCCGTCACTAAACACATTCCTTAAATTGTAGCCATTTTTTGAGTATTTTATTTTGGTGTCTATCCCGCATATATATATCACCATTGCACTTGATTTTCTTGACTGTATATCTCTTAAATGTTAACATATACAGGTGTGATTTAATTTACGAAGATTTTCAATGCCGAGAACCTCAATCAGAGAGTAAAAAAGGCGTAAGGTTCACATTGGTGTAAAACTAAAATGGGATATACCAGGCTAGGATTCGAGTGACAGGAACAAGGGCCAAACCAACCACCCAAGAATGGAATCGTCGAGCGAAAACACTTGACAACCTCCAGGAAGCAACTTTTCTGGCCACCAGACCTTTCACCATCAATCAGGAATCTGCTGTCATCACTAAACACATTCCTTAAATTGTAGCCATTTTTTGAGTGTTTATTTTTTGGTGTCTAATCCTCATATATATATCAACATTGCTCTTGATTTTCTTGACTGTATATCTCTAAAATGTCAACATATACACGTGTGATATAGTTTACGAAGATTTTTCAATGCCGAGAACCTCAATCAAAGAATAAAAAATGCGTAAGGTTCACAATGGTGTAAACTAAAATGGATAGTATTCGAGTTACAGGAACAAGGGCCAAACCAACCACCCAAGAATGGAATCGTCGAGCGAAAACACTTGACAACCTCCTGCAAGCAGCTTTTCTTGCCACCAGACCATTCTCCATCAATCAGGAATCTGATGCCGTCACTAAACACATTACTTAAATTGTAGCCATTTTTTGAGTATTTATTTTTTGGTGTCTAATCCGCATATATATCACCATTGCTCTTGATTTTCTTGACTGTATATCTCTTCAATGTCAACATTTACACGTGTGATTTAGTTTACGAAGAGTTTCAATGCCGAGAACCTAGATTAGAGAGAAAAAAAGGCGTCAGGTTCACAGTGGTGTAAAACTAAAATGGGATATACCGGGCTAGGATTCGAGTTACAGGAACAAGTGTCAAACCAACTACCCAAGAATGGAATCGTCTAGCGAAAACATTTGACAACCTCCTGGAAGCAGCTTTTCTTGCCACTAGACCTTTCTCCATCAATCACTACACACATTCCTTAAATTGTAGCCATTTTTAGTGTTTATTTTTTGGTGTCTAATCCGCATATATTTCACCATTGCTCTTGATTTTCTTGTCCGTATATCTCTTAAATGTCAACATATATACGTGTGATTTAGTTTACGAAGATTTTTCAATGTCGAGAACCTCGATCATAGAGTAAAAAAGGCGTAAGGTTCACAATGGTGTAAAACTAAAATGGGATATATCGGGCTAGTATTCGAGTAACATGAACAAGTGCCAAACCAACCACCCAAGAATGCAATCGTCGAGCGAAAACACTTGACAACCTCCTGGAAGCAGCTTTTCTTGGCATCAGACCTTTCTCCATCAATCAAGAATCTGATGTTGTCACTAAACACATTCCTTAAATTGTAGCCATTTTTTGAGTGTTTATTTTTTGGTGTCTAATTCACATGTATATCACCATTGCTCTTGATTTTCTTGACTGTATATCTCTTAAATGTCAACATATACACGTGTGATTTAGTTTAGGAAGAGTTTTCAATGCCGAGAACCTCGATCAGAGAGTAAAAAAGGCGTAAGGTTCACAATGGTGTAAAACAAAAAATGGGATATACCGGGCTAGCATTCGAGTTACAGGAACAAGGGCCAAACCAATGACCCATGAATGGAATCTTCAAGCGAAAACACTTGACAACCTCCTGGAAGCAGCTTTTCTTGCCTCCAGACCTTTCTCCATCAATTAGGAATCAGGTGTCGCTAAACACATTCCTTAAATTGTAGCCATTTTTGAGTGTTTATTTTTGGGTGTCTAATCCGCATATATATCACCATTGCTCTTGATTTTCTTGATTGTATATCTCTTAAATGTCAACATATACACATGTGATTTAGTTTACGAAGATTTTCAATGCCGAGAACCTCGATCAGAGAGTAAAAAAGGCGTAAGGTTCACATTGGTGTAAAACTAAAATGGGATATACCAGGCTAGGATTCGAGTGACAGGAACAAGGGCCAAACCAACCACCCAAGAATGGAATCGTCGAGCGAAAACACTTGACAAGGTTTGGGTTGCGTGCTCATGCAACGCCAGAAAGTCATCGCATACGCTTCGAGACAATTGAAGGTACATGAAAGAAACTACACCACTCACGACCTGGAGCTGGGAGGGGTGGTTTTCGCCTTGAAGATCTGGCGACATTATTTATATGGTACTCGATGTACAATTTTCACAGATCACAAAAGCTTACAACACATATTTGATCAGAAGGAATTGAATATGCGCCAGCGGCGATGGGTCGAGCTGCTAAATGACTACGACTGTGAGATCAAGTACCATCCTGGAAAGGAAAACGTTGTAGCGGACGCGTTGAGCCGAGCGTTGGAAATGACCATTCAAATGAACCTCACTGCACGCATTCGTGATGCACAACAAGAAGCTCTTAAAGGAGAGAACCGTAAAGCTGAATACCTCCGGGGTATGCTGAAATACATGATGCCAAACGAAGAGGGAGCCTTATACTTCAAGAAGCGTATTTGGGTTCCACTCTATGGTGGCATACGAGAAGTCATTCTTGACGAAGCGCACAAATCAAGATACTCGATCCATCCAGGATCAGATAAAATGTATCAAGATTTGAAAGAATATTATTGGTGGCCGAGACTCAAGAGCGACGTTGCTGTTTATGTTGGAAAATGCCTAACCTGTGCTAAGGTTAAGGCTGAATATCAGAAACCGTCCGGCCTACTACAACAACCAGAGATACCCATGTGGAAGTGGGAGCAAATCTCGATGGACTTCATAACAAAATTACCCAGGACCCCGAGAGGGCACGATATGATATGGGTGATAGTTGATCGGTTAACAAAGTCTGCGCACCTCCTACCGATCCGAGAAAAAGACAGCACTGGGAAGCTTGGTGGGATATACTTAAGAGAAATTATGGCACGCCATGGAGTGCCTATCTCAATCATTTCAGACAGAGATGGATGCTTTGTCTCGAGAATCTGGAAATCATTTCAGGAAGCCTTTGGATCTCAGTTAGATCTAAGCACGGCCTTCCATCCACAAACAGAAGGCCAGAGCGAACGGATTATACAAACGTTAGAAGATATGCTTCGCGCATGTGTCATGGACCTAGGCGGCAGCTGGGATACTCATCTACCTTTAGTTGAGTTTTCCTACAATAACAGTTATCATACGAGCATAAAAGCCGCGCCGTTCGAAGCTCTGTATGGCCGCAAGTGTCGATCGCCCTTATGTTGGGCAGATGCTGGGGATAAACGTATGGTTGGTCCTGAACTTGTACAAGAGACAACCGACAAGATTGCGCAGATCCGAGAGCGCATTAAGGCGGCTCGAGATCGACAAAAGAGCTACGCTGATCTGAAAAGAAAACTAGTAGAATTCGAGGTGGGAGACAAAGTGTTATTAAAGGTCTCACCTTGGAAGGGCGTAGTAAGATTTAGAAAGCGTGGAAAGCTGAATCCACGATACATCGGACCATTCAAGATTCTAGAAAGAATTGGTACCGTGGCATACAAGTTGTAGTTACCGGAAGAACTTAACAGAGTACATGATACGTTCCATATATCCAATCTCAAGAAGAGTCCAACACAAGAAAACGTGATCATCCCGGTGGATGAAGTGCATATTGATGACGCCCTCCGATTTACAGAACAACCCGTTGAGGTTACCGACTGGAAAGTCAACAAGACCAGGAGGAGCAATGTAAAACTTGTCAAAGTACGTTGGAACTCTAAGCACGGACACGAGTACACATGGGAACATGAAGACCAGTTCAAAGAAAAGTATCCCCACCTGTTCAAGAAGACTCCTGCGAGAGTTAGCTCAGCCTGAATTTCGGGACGAAATTCTTTTAACGGGGGGAGACTGTGACAACTGGCACGAAACAGGTAATTTTCGTACACTTTAACTATTAGTTAATGACTGCAATTATGTGCTTAATTGTCAGCAATGTCTGAACACATGCTAAACAAGTGAATTCATGCACGTTGTATACTACAAAATATTGCTTTATGCATAAACGAGAGCGTTGCGTCAGAAATACTAGTAAACTCACCGGTAAGACACACTGTGTCAACAGAACTGCAGAAAGCAGTCAGACAATAAAAATTGGAGCCTAGGTGTAGGTCCGACAACAAGAATACATTAAAACCCAAGAGTACATACAAGGGTTTAATATATAGACTTTACGAAAGCAAAAATAAGCACTAAAAAGCACACCCGAAACGCACTTTAAGTGCAGAATTTTATATAATTCGGCTCTAAACAGCTTTTAACAACATGAATATTGTGCAGAAATTACGTTTTATAATCCAGAATACTTCCCCAACTGTTGGGAATTGAAAGGGTACAAGAAAGATACTTAAAAGACACTAAAAAGTGTAATTTAGCACTTTAACGAATCGGTATCTAACCGAACAACCGGACATTACCCGGAACACCAAAATAATGCTAGAAGCATTGTTTTTATTTTTCTAAGCTAGTTAGGGTCCCCAAACACCCTAACACACCTCACATTATACTACACACAATTAACCCCTAAACTAACACTTTATGTGTAACTAGGATAAGTAACTTGGAAGTTGAAATGTAACCAAGACCCCCCCACTAGGGGTGTAAACAAGCCCAGAGGCTCGAGAGCTACTCGTGATCGGCTCGGTTAAAAGCTCGAACGAGCCGAGCCTTAACGAGCCCGAGCTCGAGCTCGAGCCTGAAATAGAGCTCGTTTTGTTATCGAGCCCGAGCTCGAGCCTGAAATACAAAGCTTGTTTAGGCTGGCGAGCCTAAACGAGCCCATACAAAATTTTAATTTTTTTATATATAATATATTAATAATGATGATAACATTGATGAGCCGAGCTCGAGCCGAGCTTTTCCTTGTTTAAGCGATGTTGAAGTGAGCTCGAGTCGAGCTTTTAGCTCATTTAAGGTTGTTCTCAAAATAGTTCGAGCCGATTAGAGCCGAGCTCGAGCTTTGGGTTTTACTAGCGAGCCGAGCTCGAGCTCAAAGAAGTAGGCTCGAACCGAGTCGAGCTCGAGCTCGGGCTTCATAAAAACCTAACGAGCCGAGCTCGAGCCTGGTCGAGCTCGGGTTCGGCTCGGCTCGTTTACAGGCCCCCACCCCCACTTACGGTTACCAACATGGGGGAACCACCATGATTTTATTTAAATTGTCTAGTAGATCTTGTTGCTTATTTTGAAACACATGGACCATTGGTTTAGGAAATGTTGGAAACTTGTCTTTATAAACCACAAGGTCTTAACCCATTATCATTCATCACCTCCAACAAAACAAAACCTTCTCTCCTTCCTTCCCTAGCTCACGGCTCAAGCACCCCCTCCCCACACATCCATTTTCAATCCACACTCATCCATTCCAAGGTGATATTAAGGTGTAAGAAGGTCACTAACGAAGCTCGGTGCAAGCAGATCTTGAAGGACCTTCGTCATTTGCTTTTATCCACTTCATTTGCCCTCTTGAACTTCCCTAGCCTTGTGCTAGTAGTAAGTGCTTCAAATCTTCATCTTGTTCTTGTTTATGATGGTTAATAGATGATTTAATGGCTAAAAATCATGAAACACTAAAGAACTTACATTAAAGTATTGAACATAAGATGAATAAGGTGGATAAAGAGAAGATATGTGTGTAAATCTTGTGAAACTTGTCTAGTTATGATTATTTGATGTTGTTTGTTACTAAAAGGGGGATGGAATATCATCTAACCATGCTAGATCATGTACAAGAACATGAACTAGTAGTGTGTTAGTGTAAAAAAAATTATAAAAGATGGTGAACCCTTCCACTCATGAAACATGAACTTGTGTAAATATAATTTTTCTTGTAAAATAAGATTCTAAACTAGTAGATCTAAAGATCTACAAGTGGTTTTTCGGAAGAAACAAGTGGAAAATACTAGATTGTTAAAAACCCGGATTTTGTATGAACTAAAATCATTTTTAGTAAGTAAACAAGTGTATAAACACTTGTGTAGACAGAAAATTCCACAAAGAAATACTTTTGAAATTCATGACTAGAAGTTGTGAAAATACATACTCTTTAAAAAAATAAAGTTTTTAAGAAACTAAACTTATTTTTAAGGGTAACAAGACTTACTAAATGTGCTAGTAAGTTACTACATATTTTTACAAACTTTCAAGTTCATAAGTTGTGATATATGCTTGTTTTGACAAGTTTGATAAATAAAGGTTGTTGTTGATTGTTGTTGATATTGTTGTTGATTTTAAAAGAAAATAAACACATGTTTTGAAAACATGGGAAACCTCCATTTTTAGGGGAAACTCTGTCAAAATTTTTATAAATTTTGACACTTAGAAAAAATATAAGTTTTGATAAACTTATTCCCTAAAAATGTATTTAAAAATATTACCAAGGTTTCCCTAATTTTTGGTGATAAGAAATGAGGATTTCTTCAAGAATAAAAATGGATATTAAGTATGTATATATTTTTGAGA
Organism: Helianthus tuberosus; assembly: GCA_030545235.1. Classification (NCBI taxonomy): domain Eukaryota; kingdom Viridiplantae; phylum Streptophyta; class Magnoliopsida; order Asterales; family Asteraceae; genus Helianthus; species Helianthus tuberosus. The sequence continues at coordinate 117,333,396 of CM060361.1, read as the reverse complement.
AAAATATATATATTATTTGATCACCAACTTTTGTGCTAAGTGTATATAGTATGTGTTATACGTGCTAGTGTATTAAGACTTAAAAATACACTAAATACTCATGAGGAGTATAAACACAAAGATACACATACAACATATAAGATACATAATTCGGTTGCAAAGTGCAAAACACGAGATACTTATATTAATTTATGAGAAAGTAATATAAGTAAGATACTTAGTTAAAAATATAAAATATTTTTAACACAATACAAATACGAAAGAGAGTGACTGTACTTGTGTGACGCAAGTCTAGTAACTAACGTTAAGAAAACGCGTATAGGTCACGACGTTAATTAAGCAAATCCGGTGAAGTTTACGACGCAAGGAACGCAAAGTTGTGAGTTCATGCTCCCCCTTTTCTTTTAACTGTTTTCAGTTTTATAACTTCGGGGGTGAAATACATGTACAAATGTTACAATGTTTATAAATGGTATGATAACGAGAAACGCACTTGGTGAGGACGAGAACCAAGTATGATGCGTTATGAGAAATGATACGAGAAATCGTGTCACGAATAGGGTACATAAGCACCATTAATCAACTATATACCTGGACCGCAGAACAAAAGGTTAGATCTAACGGGTGCCGGGCAGCCACACTCTCGGTGAGGGCGAGAATCGAGTAGTGCTTTTGTGTCTCAGAATATGCTAACTAGAAAATGCCTAAGGTTTGGTGACTTCCTATGTCGTGTCACATGTTAATGGCTTTGCAACCCATTAACAATCCTGATACTTACAGGAATACTTTATTTACATAAGATTCATACCATACTAAAACTTGATTTATACTTGAGTACGTGGGGTACTCAAGAAAACTTGAATTATACTTGAGTACGTGGGGTACTCAAGAAAACGGGAATTATACTTGAGTACGTGGGGTACTCAAGAAAAACTTGAATTATACATGAGTACGTGGTGTACACATGAATACTTGATTTATATATGAAAACTTGATTTATACATGACACAAACAATGTTTTCATACAAAGTATGTTGGGATTGAACCCTATCAGAGGAACAGATAATTAAAGCCAAAACTGGATCAGAGCAGTGGATCCAGAATAAGCAGACGATTACAGTTAGTTCATGCAAATCTCTCCCCTTGAAAGTGGCTTTGTATCTGCTGACCTCCTATCTGCTGATCTTACCAAGTGCTGATCCACAACTGTTGCCTTGCATCTACTGCCAAATGTTAAAGACTGATGGAAGACCAAAGCTCTGCTGATTCAATCTACTGCCTTGAGTCAAGTACTGCTGATCCGGACAAGCACTGCTGGATTCACAGCAGTGGAAGGATGCAGCAGCTGTTTAAGTGTCTTTTATGTAATGAATTGTAATAGCAGTAGTTAGTACATCAGTGTTTGTATAGATCAGAGGTTAGAGTTTGTTAGGAGGTTAGATGTCACTTTCATGGTGACGTCAGCTAAGATGCTCAGTGGTTTGCAAGTGCCTATAAATAGTTCAGTACTTTGTACTGTTCTATTAGCTCTTTCACAACATTGTCTTCTTTGCACGAACAAACTACTGAGCTCTGGCTGAGGGGGAGTTTGCATTCATTCATCAATCATTGTAATCGTTGTTGAAACAAATTCAATCTTTCGATTCATTGTGTAAAGATGTTTGATTAAAGTATTACTCTCGTTTGATTGTATGCAAAGTTTGCTTTCATCTTAATTCCGCTGCACAACTCTTTCATTTTCATCTTAATTTCAAATGAAAATACAATCAAAAAGAAACTCAGATCCAACAATTGGTATCAGAGCCTGGACAGTCAAATTTGATTTAACAATCATTTTGACGTAAATAGTTCAGCTCATAACAGTTGATACTGATCGTTTGTTCGTCCGTTGAAAAACAGAGCAAGGATTAATCACCATTAAAGTTGATTTCTCAGTGTCTGTAAAACAACAAGAATGACGTCACAATCTCAGGATGATAAAAACAACATCGGCTCGCTTTTTAAACCACCTATGCTAAAAAGAAATGAGTACAACATCTGGCAGAGGAGGATGGGACACATCCTCGCTCAACAAAGCACAAGTTGTTGGAAGTCTGTCATTTATGGTCCCCATGTTCCTTCAGTTCCAAGTGCTGAAGATGCTAAAAAGTTCGTTCCAAAACCAGTTGAAAATTATACCGAAACCGACTTTCAAAAGATCGAACTAGATGCTAAAGCATTTAGCATCGTAGCATCAGCGCTGCCCAATGAGATATATGCTGGACTTTTACATTGTAACAGTGCCAAAGAGTTATGGGACGCACTTAAGGAACAATTTGGGGGAACTGAAGAAGTCATAGAAAACAATAGGGAAATCCTGAACCAACAGTATGAAACATTTTGCTACGTTAAAGGCGAATCACTAACGCAACAATTTGAGCGTTTCAGTTGTCTCATCAGTGAACTGAGGCTTGTTAACACCACTTTTACAAACTCAACTCAAAATAGCAGGTTCCTCAGGTCACTGCCAGAAAAATGGGACACCATAGCTTTTGTCATGCCATGATGATGACTATTCAGAATTTACTTATGTATTCATGTGATAGTTTGTTTTGATTGTTATGTGCGTTAGTATGCATGTACTAGGGAATCTCACATGTTGTTGACTAATCGAATTGACAAATGATCCATGATGGCAGCCATGTTTTAATATTATGTAAAGGTGGTTTGATTAAGTCAAAGGAGATATCAAGCAAATGGCGGTCACATTGGTGTTTGTGGTTTCGATAAAGTCCAACCATGTGCACATTTGATTGATGTTGTCAGACTTGCTTAGTAAGACCTATGTTCTTGTATTAATTATTGATGTAGGCTATTGTGTATTCAAACCTAAAATTCCAAACTGTTAATAATCGGAAGTGGATTCTGGTCCATAATTATTTCGCCATACAAGTGATTTCGGCCATAGAGGGTTTTCGGCCCTGTTAGTTATAATCTATTAATTGTAACTCCATTAGTTTGTAATCTTGTTACGCATGTCAACCTCTGTTAAGATGTTAAGTGGTTAACGCTGTTTGTTTACTAGCTCAGTTAGTTAATAACTCTGTTAAGTGACCAATGCTATTAGTTGTTGATCAACCCGGTTAGTTCAGTTAACTTTATTTGTTTGATTAACTCAGTTGAGTTAAGACTGTTAACTCTGTTAAAATATGTTACTCTTTTAAGCATGCTAATTAATTAAAGAACTTGCAAGTAACTTCGTATCTTGTATGATTGACAAACTGTTTATGTGATATTTGATGATAACTGCCAAATCACTCGGTAATACTGATTGTACGCGAAACATTACGAATATGAACTGATTTAGTATACGTGCACTATAGGACGTGATTGATTTCTGGTGAGCACTTAACTTAGCATACCGAGCAAACCAAGGTGAGTTCACACCCTTACTAAGGCATGGGATTCCCAGGGTTTGGGGAATGGGATTGAAGGAATAAGGTTGAATAGATTCGTACATACACTGATACTAGACTACCATACCATTGTCCTCGGTTGTGCAGGACACATACGTAAAACCTACGTATACTTATGCTACTCGCTATCCTCGGTTGTGAAGGATACTCACGTAAAACCTACGTGAACCTATACTTACTACTGCCTCGGTTGTGTCAGGCACTTACGTAAGACCTACGTAAACCCCCACGTACCCCTATCCTCGGTTGTGAAGGATACTTACGTAAATCCTACGTAAACTTGTACGTATTACTGTTCTCGGGATATGTAGAACACTTATGGTTGCGAATAGTCTAGTGGTTATACAACATGGGAAGCCCCCACAAATAGAACGTACTATCGGCCCAGTAGAGCCACATGTTACAAACGAACTTACCATTACGCATTTACTTTCTGTGAACTCGCTCAACTAGTTGTTGATCCTCTGTTACATGCCTTGCAGGTCGTTAGGTACATGGAGCTTGCACAGGGAGGAGCTGGTCGTTGTGGGCTTGGATCGTGTTTGTGTGTTAAACACTTTATGACATTACATACTTATTTATGCTGAGTTTTATCTATACGCTTCCGCTAAACTTTGATATGATACTTATGTTTTGGAACACCTTTCATATGGATTGGTTTGGTTTAATACAATTACTTTTACTTTATACATTGTTCTATATGATTGGTGGCTTGATCCTGGTCAGTCACGCTCCCAAGCGGTGATACTCCGCAGGTGGATTTTGGGGGTGTGACAGATTGGTATCAGAGCCATTGGTTATAGAGAACTTGGTTTTAATATGGGAAAACGTTTTTATTAAAACCGGACTATAACCAGAACAGTGCTCTCAACGATCCACAACGACGCTTCGCTCCACGTGCAAGACTCGACATCTTAAGTAATAAGGTTTATGTTTATTGCCTACTTGCTAGAATTGCATAGAACCTTGATCGTAGTATGCTTAGATTACATTGCTCACTACTTGTTATTGCTTGGGGAACATTTGTGTGCTTACACTCTTCTGTCATCGCACTATGAAGATCATGTCCGGAGGTGTGAACATGACTCAAGCCCAGTTGACGGCTCTTATCAATGAACAAGTTGCTGCGGCACTTGCAGCTGCAAACGCAGGAGGTATACCCTGCAGTCGTAACTCATCCTAGGATCTTTAGATCCTACGTTCCTAAACAACTCTTGTGTTTAACTTTATTCTGTTCTTACACATCAGGTCAACCCGTTCAGCAACCTGTGTGTACTTTCAAGACTTTCATGGACTGTCGTCCTAGCACATTCAGTGGCACGGAAGGAGCAGTTGGACTCCTCCACTGGTTTGAAAAGCTTGAGTCAGTATTCGAAATGTGTGAATGCCCTGAGGCACGCAGGGTGAAGTATGCTACCGGTACTCTCGAGGGTTTAGCCCTCACATGGTGGAAAGCTCAGGTCCAAATGCTGGGGTTGGTTCCTGCTAACGCCACCCCATGGAACAACTTCAAAGAGATGATCAAGGAGGAATACTGCAGTCGTGACGACATTCATAAGCTGGAAGTCGAGTTCTTCCATCTCAAGATGACGGGGTCAGAAATTGAGGTGTTTACAAAGAGATCTAATGAGCTTGCATTACTGTGTCCTACTATGGTGGACCCCCCAATTAAGTGTATCGAACTTTATCTTCAGGGTCTAGTGCCAGAGATCCAAAGTCTTGTAACTTCAGCAAACCTTGCCACCTACCAGCAGGTTGTTCAGTTGGCTCACCGTCTCACTGATCAGGCGGTGGAGCAGAACAGGTTACCTAAACGTCTCAGCGCTACTACTACCGCTACCACTTCAGCTACTCCTGCTACTCCTAGTGATAACAAGACAAAATGGGAGGGGGATTCCAGCAAAGGTTCAGCTACAGTTCAGTCACAGGTTTAGCAGCGAAAGACTGACAGTTATCAGAGTCCCAGTCAGCACTCTTCAGGTAGCCACAGGCAGGGCGGATATCGAGGAAACCTCCCAAAGTGTAACACCTGTAACAGACATCACAGTGGCCAGTGTAACAAGGGTCGCTGCCAAAGATGCCTCAAGTTGGGTCATGAGGCCAAGGATGGTCGGAGCCCTCGGCCTGCGAATCAGAATCAGCAGCAGCCACCAGCACAGCAGAACCAACAGCAGGGTAACAAAGGATGTTTTCATTGTGGTGCTGAAGGTCATTTCAAAAGACACTGCCCTCAGTTAAACCGAAACCAGAATAACAACAACAATAATCAAGGCAACGGGAACAACAATGGGGGAAACAACAACAACAATGGTGCTAGGGGTCGTGCATTTGTGATTGGTCAGGGTGATGCAAGGAATGATCCTAATGTGGTTATGGGTAAGTTTCTTCTCGACGACTTTTATGTTACTGTATTATTTGATTCGGGTGCGGATACCAGTTATATGTCTCTGAAAGTTAGTCAAATGCTTAAACGCGCACCAACACTTTTGAACACCAAACATGTCGTAGAGTTAGCTAACGGTAAAAGTCTAGAGGCCACACACATAGTTCAGGGTTGTAATCTTATCCTCGCTGGGCAGACTTTCTCTATCGATCTCATTCCTATAACTCTGGGTAGTTTCGATATCGTCATCGGTATGGATTGGTTATCCCAACAACAAGCAGAGATCCTATGCAAGGAGAAGATCATTCGTATTCCCCGTTCTGGCAAGGAACCTCTCGAAGTTCAAGGCGACAAGAGTGGTGCTGTGGTTGGCATCATCTCTTTCTTGAAGGCTCAGAAATGTTTACGAAAGGGTCACACTGCCATTTTGGCACTAGTTACTGATGCTGCTACGAAAGAGAATAGAATAGAGGATATTCCAGTTGTGCGCGAATTTCCTCAAGTGTTTCCAGAAGATTTACCTGGTCTACCGCCTCATCGCCAGGTCGAGTTTCAAATCGAGCTAGCTCCAGGAGCAGCACCTATAGCTCGCGCACCATATCGTTTAGCTCCAACTGAACTGGAAGAACTGTCTAAGCAACTACAAGAGCTCTTGAATAAGGGCTTCATTCGTCCAAGCTCTTCGCCTTGGGGAGCTCCAGTACTATTCGTGAAAAAGAAGGATGGCACTTTCAGGATGTGCATAGACTACCGCGAACTGAACAAGGTCACAGTGAAGAACCGTTATCCTCTTCCTCGTATTGACGACTTATTCGACCAGTTGCAGGGGTCGAGTTACTACTCCAAGATTGATCTAAGGTCAGGGTACCATCAGCTGAGAGTCCGGGATGAGGACGTCTCCAAAACAGCATTCAGAACTCGCTACGGCCATTATGAGTTTTTGGTCATGCCTTTCGGGCTAACGAACGCGCCTGCGGTTTTCATGGATCTTATGAACAGGGTGTGCAAACCTTATCTTGACAAGTTTATTATTGTTTTCATCGACGACATCCTGATCTATTCGAAGAGTCAGGAGGAACACGAGCAGCACTTACGACTTATTCTGGAACTCCTACGAACGGAACAGCTATACGCTAAGTTTTCAAAATGCGACTTCTGGCTTCGTGAAGTCCACTTCCTAGGCCATGTGGTAAACAAGGATGGGATTCATGTCGATCCATCCAAGGTAGATTCGATCAAGAACTGGCCTGCACCTCGCACACCAACAGAAATACGCCAATTCTTGGGTTTGGCGGGTTATTACAGACGGTTCATCAAAGACTTCTCAAAGATTGCACAGCCGCTCACATTACTGACACAGAAAGGTGTTGTTTATCGTTGGGGTAATACACAGGAAACAGCATTTCAGCACTTAAAGGATAGACTTTGTAGCGCACCTATCCTCTCATTGCCTGAAGGCACGGACGATTTTGTAGTCTACTGCGACGCATCTATCCAGGGTCTTGGATGTGTGTTGATGCAGCGGGATAAAGTCATTGCTTATGCTTCACGCCAACTTAAGATTCACGAACGGAATTACACTACACATGATTTAGAGCTGGGAGCTGTTGTCTTTGCGCTCAAGATATGGCGACACTACCTATATGGCACTAAGTGCACCATCTACACCGATCACAGGAGTCTCGAGCATATATTCAAGCAGAAAGAGTTGAACATGCGACAACGTAGATGGGTCGAACTGTTGAACGATTACGAATGTGCTATAAAGTACCATCCGGGCAAAGCTAATGTAGTGGCCGACGCCCTCAGTCGAAAGGTTACTACACCTAGGCGTGTGCGAGCACTACAACTCACTATTCAGTCTAGTCTTCCTTCACAGATACGAGATGCTCAAGTAGAAGCATTGAAACCAGAAAACGTCAGGGCTGAAGCCCTACGCGGCTCAAGGCAACGGTTAGAACAAAAGACAGACGGCGCCTACTATGTAACAGGACGCATTTGGGTCCCACTCTACGGCAACTTACGCGAGCTTGTAATGGATGAAGCTCATAAGTCTCGCTACTCAGTACATCCTGGTTCGGATAAAATGTACCACGATATCAAAACTACATATTGGTGGCCTAGCATGAAAGCCCACATAGCAACATACGTTAGCAAATGCTTGACTTGTGCGAGAGTCAAGGCGGAATATCATAAACCTTCAGGCCCACTCCAACAACCTGAGATACCACAATGGAAATGGGAACAAATTTCCATGGATTTTGTTACTGGCCTACCTAGATCTCAGCGTGGGAATGATACTATTTGGGTGATCGTGGATCGACTCACAAATTCTGCACAGTTCCTGGCTATTAAGGAAACAGACAAGTTCTCTACCTTAGCAGACATCTATTTAAGAGAAGTGGTTTCAAGGCATGGAGTGCCAACCTCTATTATCTCTGATCGTGATGCACGTTTTACTTCAGAACTGTGGCAAGCAATGCACAAATCTTTTGGCTCTCGTTTAGACATGAGCACGGCTTATCATCCTCAGACAGATGGGCAGTCTGAGCGCACTATTCAAACTCTAGAAGACATGGTTCGGGCGTGCGTAATTGACTTTGGCAATGGCTGGGAAAAACATCTGCCACTTGTGGAATTTTCGTACAATAACAGCTACCACACCAGCATTAAAGTTGCTCCATTCGAGGCATTGTACGTACGTAAATGCCGGTCACCTCTTTGTTGGGCAGAGGTGGGTGACAGTCAGATCACAGGTCCAGAGATGGTAGTTGATACTACTGAAAAGATTGCTCAAATACGACAACGCATGGCGGCAGCTCGTGACCGTCAGAAAGCATACGCAGATAAAGACAGGAAACTACTCGAATTCCAGGTTGGGGATCGAGCGCTACTCAAAGTTTCACCCTGGAAGGGTGTTGTTCGTTTTGGCAAACGAGGCAAGCTCAATCCACGATACGTTGGACCATTCGAAGTCATAGAGAAAATAGGCAAAGTGGCCTACAGACTAAACTTACCAGCCGAACTCAGTGCAGTTCACAACGTCTTCCACGTGTCGAATCTGAAGAAGTGCCTGTCAGATGAGACCCACATAGTTCCTTTGAAGGAACTCACTATCGACGAACAGTTGCGATTCGTCGAGGAACCAGTTGAAATCACGGACCGGGATGTTAAGGTCCTCAAGCACACCAGAATACCTCTAGTACGAGTTCGTTGGAACTCCCGTCGTGGCCCAGAGTTCACCTAGGAACGAGAAGATCAAATGAAACTTAAGTATCCCCAGTTATTCGGAAACAGTGCAACCACTACTGAGGCTGAAGCTACTACAGAATTTCGGGACGAAATTCCAAATCAACGGGGGGATGATGTGACACCCCAGGAAAACCAGTAAACGATACAACTCACCTAGCTTCCTCAGTAACCGCATACTAAATTTCGGGATGAAATTTCTTTCAAGTTGGGGATAATGTGACAACTCAAGTTTCCACGATTTCTATCTTCGCACTATTTCACGTTAATGGTTTATTTTGTTCACTGACACGACTTGTTGTTTCACAACTGTAAACGTTGATTATATCTTAAAGCGTATTGTGAATGATACTTTATATTTGATGTGTATTTAGTACGTTATCAAGTGGGTTGTATAATAGGGTGTTGCATTATATTTGAATATGAGTTAATAACATATTTGATGATTATATTCACGGTTTAATTTAGAGCCATGGCCGAACACCCCAACCCCCACCCACGAAAAGTGTTTTCGTCCATTGATTTCTGCCGAAAACCAAATGGGCCTTAGGCCCAGTACAAGCAGGAATATAATTTGATGTAAATCTGTACGTGAAACTTTAACTAGCAAACCCTAGAGTTCCTTGCGTACGTGCGGCAGTAGATACCCTCTTCGAAGCATCATTCTTACTTGATCAAAATTGTGGTTAGTTAATTCTCATACATAATGAATCTTGCTCGTATTGATCTTGTTCGTATGCGAAGTTTGTTTGAATATTATATAACGATTTTGATGATGATGAGCACATGTTTTACATAATATTGTCGGCCACTATAAAAGAACACACATATATATATATATATATATATATATATAGTATCGACATGCTGCCATGATTATTAGATGATGTCTTGTGACTTGGATTGAATGTGAATCTGGAACCGAAAGGTGGGATATATACGTGTCATGCCATGATGATGACTATTCAGAATTTACTTATGTATTCATGTGATAGTTTGTTTTGATTGTTATGTGCGTTAGTATGCATGTACTAGGGAATCTCACATGTTGTTGACTAATCGAATTGACAAATGATCCATGATGGCAGCCATGTTTTAATATTATGTAAAGGTGGTTTGATTAAGTCAAAGGAGATATCAAGCAAATGGCGGTCACATTGGTGTTTGTGGTTTCGATAAAGTCCAACCATGTGCACATTTGATTGATGTTGTCAGACTTGCTTAGTAAGACCCATGTTCTTGTATTAATTATTGATGTAGGCTATTGTGTATTCAAACCTAAAATTCCAAACTGTTAATAATCGGAAGTGGATTCTGGTCCATAATTATTTCGCCATACAAGTGATTTCGGCCATAGAGGGTTTTCGGCCCTGTTAGTTATAATCTATTAATTGTAACTCCATTAGTTTGTAATCTTGTTACGCATGTCAACCTCTGTTAAGATGTTAAGTGGTTAACGCTGTTTGTTTACTAGCTCAGTTAGTTAATAACTCTGTTAAGTGACCAATGCTATTAGTTGTTGATCAACCCGGTTAGTTCAGTTAACTTTATTTGTTTGATTAACTCAGTTGAGTTAAGACTGTTAACTCTGTTAAAATATGTTACTCTTTTAAGCATGCTAATTAATTAAAGAACTTGCAAGTAACTTCGTATCTTGTATGATTGACAAACTGTTTATGTGATATTTGATGATAACTGCCAAATCACTCGGTAATACTGATTGTACGCGAAACATTACGAATATGAACTGATTTAGTATACGTGCACTATAGGACGTGATTGATTTCTGGTGAGCACTTAACTTAGCATACCGAGCAAACCAAGGTGAGTTCACACCCTTACTAAGGCATGGGATTCCCAGGGTTTGGGGAATGGGATTGAAGGAATAAGGTTGAATAGATTCGTACATACACTGATACTAGACTACCATACCATTGTCCTCGGTTGTGCAGGACACATACGTAAAACCTACGTATACTTATGCTACTCGCTATCCTCGGTTGTGAAGGATACTCACGTAAAACCTACGTGAACCTATACTTACTACTGCCTCGGTTGTGTCAGGCACTTACGTAAGACCTACGTAAACCCCCACGTACCCCTATCCTCGGTTGTGAAGGATACTTACGTAAATCCTACGTAAACTTGTACGTATTACTGTTCTCGGGATATGTAGAACACTTATGGTTGCGAATAGTCTAGTGGTTATACAACATGGGAAGCCCCCACAAATAGAACGTACTATCGGCCCAGTAGAGCCACATGTTACAAACGAACTTACCATTACGCATTTACTTTCTGTGAACTCGCTCAACTAGTTGTTGATCCTCTGTTACATGCCTTGCAGGTCGTTAGGTACATGGAGCTTGCACAGGGAGGAGCTGGTCGTTGTGGGCTTGGATCGTGTTTGTGTGTTAAACACTTTATGACATTACATACTTATTTATGCTGAGTTTTATCTATACGCTTCCGCTAAACTTTGATATGATACTTATGTTTTGGAACACCTTTCATATGGATTGGTTTGGTTTAATACAATTACTTTTACTTTATACATTGTTCTATATGATTGGTGGCTTGATCCTGGTCAGTCACGCTCCCAAGCGGTGATACTCCGCAGGTGGATTTTGGGGGTGTGACAGTGGAAAAGGTGACTGAAGCAGTGGTTACTGCTGTGGCTGGTGAACTACTGTTGGGAGAAAGTTCAGGTACCCTGATTGAACCAATGACAGATCCATGGTCCGTAGAGGACAAAGAAGAAGAGAAAGAAGAAAAGGCTGGTGAAAAGAAGGTGAAAGCTGATGATGAAAAAGATCATCAATGTGATTGTGCAATGATGGCAGCTGCCAAGGGAGCTTCTGCATGCTTTGATAGTCTTTGGTATGTAGATAGTGGAGGCTCCAGGTACATGACAGGATGTAAAGCCCTCCTCAAAGACTTTAAAATCCATGGAGGGGGTAATATATCGTTTGGGAATAATAGTAAAGGAAAAGTTATGGGGTCGGGTACAGTGGAGTCTGGAAAAGTAAAATTTGAAAATGTCAATCTAATAGACAATCTAAAATTCAACCTTCTGAGTGTGTCCCAAATGAGTGACAAGGGTTTTGGGTCATTCTTCACAAAAGATTGTTGTAGGATTGTTGGACCAGAAATGGTCAAAAAGATTGAAGCAATAATCAAAACTGGTCAAACTAAACTTGTTGCTCAAAGAAGTGGCAATGTTTATGTTGTTGACATGTCAAAAGAGTGTCCCAGAGCTGATGCCTGTCTGTTCTCAGCTGCCTCTAACAAAGAGACAGAACTTTGGCATAGAAGGCTGGGACACACAAATCTTAAGACAATCACAGAAATTTCAAAAAATGGTTTGGTGAGAGGCCTACCACAAAAATTGTTTTCATGTCCTGAGCATTGCATTTCCTGTTTAAAAGGAAAACAGCATAAAAGTTCTTACAAGTCCATTGAAGAGTCCAAAACAACCCAGTGTTTGCAAATGCTACACATGGATTTGTTTGGCCCAGTTCAAGTCATGAGCCTCAAAAAGAAAAGATATTGTTTGGTTATTGTTGATGACTTTTCTAGGTTCACATGGACTTTCTTTTTGCACTCAAAAGATGAAACTGCAGGCATTTTGCAAGACTTTGTAATACAGGTTGAAAAGCAATTTGACCTTCCAGTGAAAAGCTTCAGGAATGACAATGGCACAGAATTCAAAAATAGGGAGTTGGATGCCTTCTGTGTGAAGAAAGGGATTGTAAGGCAGTACAGCATCCCAAGAACACTAGAGCAGAATGGGGTAGTGGAAAGGAAGAACAGAACTCTGATTGAGGCTGCCAGAACCATGCTTGCAGATTCAGGTTTGCCATTAACTTTCTGGGCAGAGGCAGTAAACACTGCTTGCTATGTTCAGAAAAGAGTTTTAATAAACCCCAGGCACAAAAAGACTGCCTATGAAATTCTGTATAAAATTAAACCACTGATCTCATATTTCAAAGTGTTTGGCTGCCCATGCTTTATTTTGAACTTAAAAGATTCCATTTCAAAATTTGCAGCCAAAATTGATTGTGGTTATCATCTGGGATACTCATCCACTGCCAAGGCCTACAAAGTGTTCAATACACGGACCAAGGCAGTGGAGGAGACTTTGAATGTTAAGTTCAATGAACTCTCATCAATGAAAATCCCAGCAAACCCTGCTGATCTGTTTGATCTTGAAAAATTCACTTTTGAAAATACTGCTCTCAAGACTAACAGTGCAGGTACATCAGAGGATACAACACCAGACTATGGGTATGAAATCATCATCCCTCAAAGGTCTGCCACAAAGGGAAAAGCACCAGCTGTTCAAAACAGTTGTCAAAGCTCAACCACTGCTACCTCAACAGTTGTTGACCAAAGTAGCCCATCAACCACTGCTTCCACATCCTCAAACACTGCTGACAAAAGTCCTCAAACAGTGGATAAAAGTCAGCAGTTGTCCACTTCATTACCTCCTATACCACCACCTTTTGAAGCCACTGCTGGATCATCAAAGTCCCCAGCAGTGGTTAGCTCAGATGATACACATTTGCAGCCCTCACCAACCAATGCCATCATACCATACCAAGGAGATTTAATCTTCTTGAGATCTCATCCACCTGATCAAATCATTGGCAACATAAATGAAGGGGTGCTCACAAGAAGTTAAACCCAAAACATTTGTCTTTTTGCTGGTTTTCTATCACTCCATCAGCCAGTCAAGTACCAAGAGGCACTGAAAGACAACAGCTGGGTAGAAGCCATGCAAGAGGAGCTCCAACAGTTTAAAAGACAACAAGTATGGGAGCTTGTACCACTGCAAGAAGAGGTTAGTCCCATTGGCACAAAGTGGGTCTTCAAGAACAAAACTGATGAAAGGGGTATTGTTGTCAAGAATAAAGCCAGGCTTGTGGTTCAAGGTTACAGACAGGAAGAGGGGATTGATTATGATGAAACATTTGCCCCTGTTGCAAGATTGGAAGCCATTAGACTGTTCCTGGCCTTTGCTGTCAACCACAATATGAAGGTGTTTCAAATGGATATCAAAAGTGCTTTCCTCTATGGTACAATTCAAGAAGAGGTGTATGTTTGTCAACCTCCAGGTTTTGAGGATCCATTTTATCCAGATCATGTCTACAGGCTAAACAAAGCCTTGTATGGCTTGAAACAAGCACCAAGGGCCTGGTATGAAACTCTTTCCAACTTCCTTCTCTCAAATGGTTTCAAAAGAGGTACCATTGATAAAACACTGTTTTTAAAATGGAGAGGGAAGGATTTAATGATTGTCCAGATTTATGTGGATGACATTATTTTTGGAAGCACATGTAACTCAATGTGTGAAGAGTTTAGAGAACTCATGACAGCTGAGTTTGAAATGAGTGCAATGGGTGAGCTACAATGCTGTACAGCCCAACTCCTGTGGCTTCAAAATCAGTTGCTGGATTTTGGTATCACTGCCTTAACGACACCACTCATGTTGGACAGTCAGGCAGCAGAAAATATCATCAAAAATCCAGTTTCCCACTCAACCACCAAACACATCGACATCAGACATCACTTTGTGAGGGATTGCTATGAAAAAGGTTTGATTTCTCTGCATCATGTCCCAACTAAAGACCAGCTGGCTGATGTGCTCACCAAAGCACTTGATACAGCCACTTTTGAAAGCTTGGTCTCTAGAATTGGAATGCTGAACATGGAATAACAAGCAACATCTTGTTTTTCTATGAATAAAAGTAACAAAATGTTTTCAGAAAATCAAAACTCCATCCTTAAAAATAGCTAAAAATGAAAATTTTTCATTAAAATCCTTAAAAGTCTGCCATTAACCACTGATTGTTCAAAAGTCTGCTTCCTTCAAAAGTCTGTCCACTGCTGAAAGTCAACCCCTGCTCTCTCATTACTTTGATAAACTCTGTTGTTCAAAAGCAGTGTCTTATCCACTGATATGCTATCCACTGATAGTGAAAATCATCCACTGCTTTCATACCACTGCCTTCATCTGTCCCTATCACACAAGTACTGTCCTTCACTTTCAACAGGGGTTGTCACGTGGGCAGTACATATTGGTCAGACCTTTTGTAACGGCTGCCACCTCAGCATTCACTTTCTTCCCTATAAAATCCCCCACTCACCACCAAAACAGGGTTTTACTGTCGAATTGAATTCTTAAAAATTCTCTTCTCAAAGCAGTTTTTCTTCTCATCTTTCACAACTTTCTTCGATCATTCATCTTCAAAATGACAAAATCGAAGTCATCCTCAAAACCCTCATCCAAACCACCATCGAAAACAGCCTCTCAAAAGGCAATCTCCACTGAAATTCCACATAAACCATCTCACAATCTCCTGGGTCTTCTCACAAAACCAAGAACCACCAAAGTTTTCGATTCCATCATTGATCTCATGGAAAAATCAAAGTACAAAACTTTGTTCACCGCCGATGCACCAATCTATTTGACGACCCAAAGGGAGTTCTGGAAAAATGCAACCCTTGAAAAACAAGGAGACACTGCAACCACTATAAACTCTTCGATAAAGGGTAAAGTTGTCCAAATCACGCCACAATCCATTTCAGAGGTCTTTCAACTCGGTGATCAGGAAGGTAAAATTTCTTTCACTAAAAACGAGTTACAAACTGACTTCATTGAGAGAGGGTATGAAGCCACAATGATGAAGAAAATTACCTTAGAAAAAGGTTATTTTCCGTCTGCAACCAGATTTTTATTTCATACCCTCCTACTATGTGTTTCAAATAAAACCACTTCTTTCAATGAAATCCCTTTAAAGATTCAAAATCTGGGATATGCAATTCTTCAAGGAGAAAATTTTAACTATTCTAGGGAAATTTTTAAAGATTTGGTTAATAATGTTGAAACAAAATCATTCTTACTGTTTCCAAGGTTTTTAAGTTACTATTTTTCAAAGAAATTTAGTAAGGATGATTTAGCTGTAATAAACCAAGGTGATTCTACTCAAATAAACAGTTTAACAACTGAAACTTTTTCAAGAATGTTAGCACCTTGCAAAACACAAGTAGAGGTGCCTGAGCAGATTTTAGCAGTTACAACTGCTCCTCAGGTATCTGCTGCTGAGCCCACTGCTCAAGGTGATCAAAGTAGCAGCACAACTGTTTTGAAACCCACACCTAAAATCACCAAAAAGCCAACAAAAAGAAAAACACAAAAACCCCCCCAAAACCATCAAAAAGGCATCTCTGGAGGATGAGATACCAGAGCTCCTTCCAGTGACAACACAAAAGTCACAAGAAACCACTGCTGCTACTTCCTCACAACAGTTGGTACAAATATCTCAACCCATAACCGAAACTCCTCCTGTTTCTTCACAAAAAGAACAGGTTGTACAAATAGGGTCTCCACATCATGATGCTCTGGAAACACTCGTTTCTATCATCCACAGTCCAATGCCCGGGACACATCCTATTTCTACACCAATCATCACATCCACAATTCCCTCACCAATAAAACCACTGTTGGATGCAATTGATTTGAACCAGGCATTAACCAGTCCTTCTCAATCACCTACTAATGAGAATATACCTCAACAACTGACTGGGTCTGATGCATCAATCTTTGTTAACCCACCAACACAACCTGAGGAGGTTACACCCCATGAGTTACAAGTAACTCTTGGTGGTAATCCAAGTGAAGCAGCCACTACAACTGTTGAACCTACAGGTTTACAGTTGGACAGTGGTTACATTAATAAGACTTCCTTGGAGGCAATTCCTTTTATAGCACCTCTGCCAACCACCAGTGGATTTATTTATCCTACTGGCAACATCAAAAGGTTGTCAAGTGTTGAAGGAAGAAGACCCCCAGTACCAAGAAAAAGGGGCATCAGTGGTTAATGTTTGGAGTATACTCCCTACATCTACCACTGATAAAACCACTACTAGTGGGAAATCAGATGATCCCATTAACTTGGGTGATGGTTTAAAGTACCAGAAATTGATGGATCGTATTGCAAAGCTTGATAACTCTGTTGCAGAACTCAAAGATATGCTACAACAGGTGTTACAAGTTCAGAAGGTACAATCAACTGTTATTCCACCTCAATCACCTGCTCTACAAAGGGCACCTGCTACAAATGAGCTCTGGAATCTATTTCAATCTTTTCTCCAACAACAAGCACAATTAGCAGATCAGCAACATGAAACACATGTACAACAGCTGAGAAATGCAATGGAGTCAAGGTTCAAGAACACTCAGGCTGATTTAAAGGCTCTTAAAACTCAGATCTTGCACACCACTGGCACTGCTCCTCCAAAAGTACGCTACATTTATCAACTCCCAGAAGATAATGCCAAAAAGGGGGAGAAAATTAAGGAGTGGAAAAAGAAGGGTATAGAGGATGGTCTCTATCTTGAACCAGAGAATTCAAACATGACCAAAAAGATCCCTTTGCCAGATGGTAGCAAGAAAATTGATGTGACAACAAATGCACTAGCAGAAGCAGTTGCAAGTGTAAAAAGGGATAGAGAGGCCAAAAGAAAAGCCAGGGTGGACAGAATGGATCATCCAGATCAGGGTACTTCTGGTTCAAAGGATCATGAAAATCCTGTTGAGGAAAAGAAGAAGCCTACTAGAAAAGTGAGGCAACCTAAATCCATTCCAATCAGACGTTCAAAGTCTGCTCAAAAACCACCATACAAAACAGCTGATGCACCAGGAGTTACAAAAACTACTGCTTGCCAAACAGTTGTTCCATCAACACACACCACTTCAACACACACAACATCCACTACTTTACCATCATCACCACCAAAAACAACACCTGCTGACATACAGCAGAAGACAGCAGATGTTATAACATCTGTTGTAATGACAACAGTGGTTGAAACACCAGTTGTTTCAACAGCTGTTAGTCATTCACAATCCACTG
Source organism: Helianthus tuberosus (assembly GCA_030545235.1). Lineage (NCBI taxonomy): Eukaryota > Viridiplantae > Streptophyta > Magnoliopsida > Asterales > Asteraceae > Helianthus > Helianthus tuberosus. Next base: position 117,315,391 of record CM060361.1, on the reverse strand, counting down.
CCACTACATCTACCACCACTATTCCATCCAAAACATCATCAGTCCCTCCTACAAAAAGGAGAAGACTAATTCTCAAAGATGATGACAATTCACCACCACAAACATCTTTAAAATCTTTAGCACTTGTCACAATTCCAAAACCTGTTCCTCTCTCTTCAGTTAAAATGTACAAGCCCTTACCTCCTGCAGGTGTTCAATTTCCTCTTGAATTAGCAGCTGTTAGAGAAGAAATAAAATCTTTTTACTTTGAGGATGACCCTGCCAAAAGGAGTTTGCCATCAATAAAAGGATATCCCTGGCCTAAAAATGTTGATGAATATTTGGAAATCAAGGCCAAGCAAGCAGAGGATATCTCAAAGAAAAATACACAAGGGAAATCTGATAAAGAGATTGCACAGAGAAGTCAATATTTGCTCACACAAGTCAGATCCCTAGAGCAATTTGCAAAAAATGTTAGTCAACAAATTTCTGAAAGAGCGGCTGAAACTCTGAAGAAAGACTACATTGAAAGCATCATGGCTCACAAGAAGTACAAAGGAGAGAGATACATGTACAAAGAGTGGACTATTCCTGAACTTGAAAATGAAGCAGCAAGAATTCAAGACATGATAAAAAGGAATGTCACTCACACTCCTCCTAACTGGGCAAAGTTTAGAAAGAATGTACCTGACAAACAGGAAGAGCTGAGGAGAATGAAAGAGGAATTGGTAGCAGCTGATTATGGAAACAAAAGACAAGTTGCTAGATGGAAAGAAGATGTGGTCAGGGCTACTTACAAAAAGTTGGAACAATTAAGAAAGAAAGATCCCACAGTTCCTCAAAAGCCTGACTATCCTGAAGTAGCGGTTTCAAAAAGACCATCAAAGCTGCAAATCAGGAGATCCATAGCTCCAGTTGGTGCTGCCATCTACAAAAGAAGGCCACAAAGACAACTGATTGCTGAAACCATCAAAGAGTTAATGGAAGGTGAAGACCTTGGAAAAGAGGGTATAAAGATGATGATCATAGAAACTCTTGGTTTGGATCAAACTGCAAGTACTGCTCAGCCAGTCATGAATAGGCCAGCCTCTCCAAATACTTCTGCAAATAAACATCTCCCAAGAAACCCACCAGGCTCAAAAATACAAAAGTGGGAAACTGACAAACAGACCTGCGTATTGACTTTGCTCAGGTCGGGTGGAGAAGTGGAGAAAATATCAAGGGAACAAGCTCTTGGCCTGAGTCTTGAAGATTTGCAGGATCTCCTTGATCTTCCACTTAGCAGGGATGATGAAGATACAGATGCCCTAGACTTTGAATTACAATTTAAAGGTCAGATAAGGGAGCTGTTGATGAGGCAATAAAGCATTCCACAAATAATGAAGAGTTTTGGCATTATCTGTTCCAGGGGGAGATTGTTGGGATTGAACCCTATCAGAGGAACAGATAATTAAAGCCAAAACTGGATCAGAGCAGTGGATCCAGAATAAGCAGACGATTACAGTTAGTTCATGCAAATCTCTCCCCTTGAAAGTGGCTTTGTATCTGCTGACCTCCTATCTGCTGATCTTACCAAGTGCTGATCCACAACTGCTGCCTTGCATCTACTGCCAAATGTTAAAGACTGATGGAAGACCAAAGCTCTGCTGATTCAATCTACTGCCTTGAGTCAAGTACTGCTGATCCGGACAAGCACTGCTGGATTCACAGCAGTGGAAGGATGCAGCAGCTGTTTAAGTGTCTTTTATATAATGAATTGTAATAGCAGTAGTTAGTACATCAGTGTTTGTATAGATCAGAAGTTAGAGTTTGTTAGGAGGTTAGATGTCACTTTCATGGTGACGTCAGCTAAGATGCTCAGTGGTTTGCAAGTGCCTATAAATAGTTTAGTACTTTGTACTGTTCTATTAGCTCTTTCACAACATTGTCTTCTTTGCACGAACAAACTACTGAGCTCTGGCTGAGGGGGAGTTTGCATTCATTCATCAATCATTGTAATCGTTGTTGAAACAAATTCAATCTTTCGATTCATTGTGTAAAGATGTTTGATTAAAGTATTACTCTCGTTTGATTGTATGCAAAGTTTGCTTTCATCTTAATTCCGCTGCACAACTCTTTCATTTTCATCTTAATTTCAAACGAAAATACAATCAAAAAGAAACTCAGATCCAACAATTGGTATCAGAGCCTGGACAGTCAAATTTGATTTAACAATCATTTTGACGTAAATAGTTCAGCTCATAACAGTTGATACTGATCGTTTGTTCGTCCGTTGAAAAACAGAGCAAGGATTAATCACCATTAAAGTTGATTTCTCAGTGTCTGTAAAACAACAAGAATGACGTCACAATCTCAGGATGATAAAAACAACATCGGCTCGCTTTTTAAACCACCTATGCTAAAAAGAAATGAGTACAACATCTGGCAGAGGAGGATGGGACACATCCTCGCTCAACAAAGCACAGGTTGTTGGAAGTCTGTCATTTATGGTCCCCATGTTCCTTCAGTTCCAAGTGCTGAAGATGCTAAAAAGTTCGTTCCAAAACCAGTTGAAAATTATACCGAAACCGACTTTCAAAAGATCGAACTAGATGCTAAAGCATTTAGCATCGTAGCATCAGCGCTGCCCAATGAGATATATGCTGGACTTTTACATTGTAACAGTGCCAAAGAGTTATGGGACGCACTTAAGGAACAGTTTGGGGGAACTGAAGAAGTCATAGAAAACAATAGGGAAATCCTGAACCAACAGTATGAAACATTTTGCTACGTTAAAGGCGAATCACTAACCCAACAATTTGAGCGTTTCAGTTGTCTCATCAGTGAACTGAGGCTTGTTAACACCAATTTTACAAACTCAACTCAAAATAGCAGGTTCCTCAGGTCACTGCCAGAAAAATGGGACACCATAGCTTTTGTCACCCAAAACTCACCTGAATTCAAGGATCTGACCTTGACCCAACTCCACGGTCGACTCCTGACCTACGAAAGGGAGTTGAACCAGAAAAGGAGGTTACAAGAGTCAGGAAAAGTTACCAATGATTATACTTTCGGTAATACTGCTCTTCTGGGTCAAGAAGAATCTGGGAGCAGTGGTAAGGATCAGGGTTATGATCACTTCATTGACATAACTGCTGGTGCAAATTTTAACAACCCTGATCCTCACTCTGCTAGTTATGCATTCACTGCAAATGAAAACCAGATGTCAGACAATTTAAGTTTTGAACTAAATGATTTGCAACATTTTGATCCCACTGATTTAGAGGAAATGGACATCCTGCACCAACTGGCTTTGCTAAGTGTTAGAACTAGCAAGTTCTACAAAAGAACAGGGCAAAAATTCCCAGGTTTGCATGGGAATCTAAGGGTTGGGTTGGATAAATCGAAAATCAAGTGCTACAAGTGTAATAGGTTGGGACATTTCACTAGGGAATGTAGGAGTCAAACTACCGGTCCCATAATTACTCATCCTAGCTCAAATCCTAGACCTCAAAACCAAAACACTGTGCACTATGCCCAATATGCCCCAGCAGCTCAAGTGAACACTGCTCACTATGCTGCTGCCCCTGTGCCAGTACATTATGTCCAAACTACTGTTCCACAAATCCAATATGTTCAAACCCCTGCTCCACAGGTACAAGTGCAACCTGTTGCACCTCAAACCACTGCTCCAGCAGCAGCACAACCAGATCAACAAAGTTTTTTCACTCAAGGGTTTGTTGACTGGAGCAGTATGCCTGAAGACCTTAATGATGAAAATTTTGCACTCTATGCTTCTAATGATTCTTCACAGGATGATTTTTGTTTGATGGCATTAGAGTCAATACAGGAGGGGGTTGAAACTGAGGAGGAACAGCAGTGCTTTGAAACAGTGGATGTGACAACTCGAGTTTCCACGATTTCTATCTTCGCACTATTTCACGTTAATGGTTTATTTGTTTACTGACACGACTTGTTGTTTCACAACTGTAAATGTTGATTATATCTTAAAGCGTATTGTGAATGATACTTTATATTTGATGTGTATTTAGTACGTTATCAAGTGGGTTGTATAATAGGGTGTTGCATTATATTTGAATATGAGTTAATAACATATTTGATGATTATATTCACGGTTTAATTTAGAGCCATGGCCGAACACCCCAACCCCCACCCACGAAAACATTATAATGAAAACACTTAAAAGTGTTTTCGTCCATTGATTTCTCCCGAAAACCAAATGGGCCTTAGGCCCAGTACAAGCAGGTATATAATTTGATGTAAATCTGTACGTGAAACTTTAACTAGCAAACCCTAGAGTTCCTTGCGTACGTGCGGCAGTAGATACCCTCTTCGAAGCATCATTCTTACTTGATCAAAATTGTGGTTAGTTAATTCTCATACATAATGAATCTTGCTCGTATTGATCTTGTTCGTATGCGAAGTTTGTTTGAATATTATATAACGATTTTGATGATGATGAGCACATGTTTTACATAATATTGTCGGCCACTATAAAAGAACACACACACATATATATATATATATATATATATATATATATATATATATATATATATATATATATATAGTATCGACATGCTGCCATGATTATTAGATGATGTCCTGTGACTTGGATTGAATGTGAATCTGGAACCGAAAGGTGGGATATATACGTGTCATGCCATGATGATGACTATTCAGAATTTACTTATGTATTCATGTGATAGTTTGTTTTGATTGTTATGTGCGTTAGTATGCATGTACTAGGGAATCTCACATGTTGTTGACTAATCGAATTGACAAATGATCCATGATGGCAGCCATGTTTTAATATTATGTAAAGGTGGTTTGATTAAGTCAAAGGAGATATCAAGCAAATGGCGGTCACATTGGTGTTTGTGGTTTCGATAAAGTCCAACCATGTGCACATTTGATTGATGTTGTCAGACTTGCTTAGTAAGACCCATGTTCTTGTATTAATTATTGATGTAGGCTATTGTGTATTCAAACCTAAAATTCCAAACTGTTAATAATCGGAAGTGGATTCTGGTCCATAATTATTTCGCCATACAAGTGATTTCGGCCATAGAGGGTTTTCGGCCCTGTTAGTTATAATCTGTTAATTGTAACTCCATTAGTTTGTAATCTTGTTACGCATGTCAACCTCTGTTAAGATGTTAAGTGGTTAACGCTGTTTGTTTACTAGCTCAGTTAGTTAATAACTCTGTTAAGTGACCAATGCTATTAGTTGTTGATCAACCCGGTTAGTTCAGTTAACTTTATTTGTTTGATTAACTCAGTTGAGTTAAGACTGTTAACTCTGTTAAAATATGTTACTCTTTTAAGCATGCTAATTAATTAAAGAACTTGCAAGTAACTTCGTATCTTGTATGATTGACAAACTGTTTATGTGATATTTGATGATAACTGCCAAATCACTCGGTAATACTGATTGTACGCGAAACATTACGAATATGAACTGATTTAGTATACGTGCACTATAGGACGTGATTGATTTCTGGTGAGCACTTAACTTAGCATACCGAGCAAACCAAGGTGAGTTCACACCCTTACTAAGGCATGGGATTCCCAGGGTTTGGGGAATGGGATTGAAGGAATAAGGTTGAATAGATTCGTACATACACTGATACTAGACTACCATACCATTGTCCTCGGTTGTGCAGGACACAAACGTAAAACCTACGTATACTTATGCTACTCGCTATCCTCGGTTGTGAAGGATACTCACGTAAAACCTACGTGAACCTATACTTACTACTGCCTCGGTTGTGTCAGGCACTTACGTAAGACCTACGTAAACCCCCACGTACCCCTATCCTCGGTTGTGAAGGATACTTACGTAAATCCTACGTAAACTTGTACGTATTACTGTTCTCGGGATATGTAGAACACTTATGGTTGCGAATAGTCTAGTGGTTATACAACATGGGAAGCCCCCATAAATAGAACGTACTATCGGCCTAGTAGAGCCACATGTTACAAACGAACTTACCATTACGCATTTACTTTCTGTGAACTCGCTCAACTAGTTGTTGATGTGACAACCCAAATTTTCAAGGTCTCAACCCGATTTAACTTCGTACTTACTTGTTATGTTTTTTTTAATAATTACAAGGTGTGTGCACCATAGAGTGTGTTGATGTATATATCAGTGTATTAATAACTTGCTGTGTATTATATTGGTGTGTTATAGATTAGAATAATAAAAAGAATACTTGTTGAAAACACACCTAGCCGAAAACACATAGAGTGTTTTCGTCCAGATAATGTCCAACAAAAATAAAAATGGGCTTTAGGCTCATTAGTGGGTCAGTATACTATTCTCTATTTTTACGTGAACAAACAAACAAACCCTAGAGTCTCTATCTCTTTGTGCGACGGCGATTCCGAGTATCCGAAGCTTTTCGTTCTGATCAAACTAGTGACCCTTTCATTCTGGTGAGTAATCACGGTTGCTTGGGTTTTGTATGATCGCATGTGATATGTGTATGTTTAATCGAATGTTGATGCTTCCACGTGTGTATGATATGATGATCTTAGGATGATTTGTTTTGCTAGATTATGATTAAACATTAATCAGGAATGTATAGTACTCGAGTAACTCAGATGGTTATATGAATTGTTCTGATGTTTGTGTTAATTAATGGATAAGCAAAACATGTGTGTTTTAGAGTATCGATGAATGACAGTAGCTTCTCATGTGTAATGTATGGGGATATGATGTGTTGCTTGGGAACCGAGATGATGATAAATGAATACTGAACTCTTTGACTATGTTATATATTTCCGATTTCATGATGCTTAGCTGTTTATGTTGTTGTGATGATTTATAGTATTGATAATATTGATGATTTCATGAATTAACATGACTGGGTGATAGTATGTTGATGCTGATTATAATTGCATGATGATTAATTATTATTTTATATAGTGGCCGACAATTTGGAACAAATAAACACATGGGTCTGACTCATGTTAACTTACAAATGTTATAAAATGTCTCTATTATATAGTGGTCGACAATTAAGATCTTAATAAGCATCCATTGGACCGATGTTGATGAAAGCTTTCGGTCATGAATTGCGTGTATGAATTAGAGTACTATTTTAATCAAAGTGCTGACTGTGATAATTAGATCTTCATTGTTATAGCATGATTAGAATTGTTGATTTCGTAACTGATATAACTGATGTTCGACGTAACTGAACTGTTTGACGAAACAGAACTCTCGGCGAAACAGAATGTGTTTCGCCAAGGGTAATCGACGAATTAGAAGTTCTGTTTCGCCAAAGGAAGACCTCGACGAAACAAATGTGTTTCGCCAATGTATGTGTTTCGCCAACATGTGTGTTTCGTCAATACATCTGTGTTTCGCCGAGTTAAAAATCAGCACATAGTAACTTCGTTAGATCTGTTAAATGTTAACTAGAATGATTAACTGCTGTTAAATGATGAGCATGACTGGTATGATCATGGAATACGTACAATGTGCTACTCGATGAATATTGATGCGTTGTAACAGACTTTTATACTTACATGTGAACTTAGCGAATATAAACTGATTATATACATGTGCGTACTTTAGGACGTGATTGATTACTTGTGAGCATACACTTAGCATACCGAGCAAACCAAGGTGAGTTCACACAGCCAAGGCATGGGATTCCCAGGATGGGAATGGGTTGGATTATTTATTCGTTCAGTTTATGGAACTTAGATATATGATTCCCGGGAGAGGAAGGATTATGGATAAGAACAGACTAGACTGGTTATACTAATTTAAACGATCTTCGCACACACGCCAAGGGTCGGCCGCGATATTATGACAATCTTCGCACACATGCCTAGGAAGGGCCGCGAACTATATACTCTAATCTTCGCACACATGCCTAGGAAGGGCCGCGAACTATATACTCTAATCTTCGCACACATGCCTAGGAAGGGCCGCGAACTATATACTCTAATCTTCGCAAACATGCCAGGAAGGGCCGCGATACTACTATACCTAGTCTAGCAAACATGGGAAATCCCCACTATACTTCGCAAACATGCCTAGAGGGCCGCGATACGATACATACGATACATGATTACTAGATGAACATACGAACTACATTATGAACACTATAACTAAACAAACTCACTGTGAACTCGCTCAACTAGTTGTTGACTCTCTGTTACATGCCTTGCAGGACCTTAGGTACTTATGGAGCTTGCACGGGAGGCACGGTCGTTGTGGGCACAGTTTGTGGATGTTATGAACAACATTTAAACATTTGAATTGCTACTTATGATTGGGTTTAATTATGCTTCCGCTAAACGTTGAATTTATACATAAGTCTTGAACACCTTTCATATTGGTTTGATTGCTTTACATTTAATACTTACTATGTTCAATATGATTGGTGGCTTGATCCTGGTCAGTCACGCCTCCAAGCGGTGATACTCCGCGTGTGGATTTTGGGGGTGTGACAGATTGGTATCAGAGCCATTGGTTATAGAGAACTCGGTTTTAATAAGGGAAAAACGTTTTTATTGAAACCAGACTATAACCAGTACAGTGCTCAACGATCCACAACGACACCTCGCTCCACGTGCAAGACTCAACATCCTAGGTAATAAGGTTTATGATTATTGCCTACTTGCTAGAATTACATAGAACCTTGCTCGCGGTATGCTTAGATTACATTGCCGACTATTTGCTACTGCTAGAGAACACTTGTGTGCTCACTCTCTCTACTGACATTGCACTTTCGCAAACCTCTCTCACTCATGTTCTCCTTGATATCAAGATCATGAGTGGACGCGCTAACCTAACTCAAGCCCAGTTGGCGGCTTCGATCACTGAACAAGTTACTGCAGCACTCGCAGCTGCCCAGGCAGGAGGTGTAACCTGCCATCACCACTTACTCTAGGATTTTTAGATCCTACTCTCGTAACTCAACACTTGTGCTTAATTTTGATTAATCTTACGCACACGACCAGTCAACACGCTCAGCCACCTGTATGCACACACACGACTTTTATGGACTGTCGTCCTACTACTTTCAGTGACACTGAAGGAGCTGTTGGACTCCTCCATTAGTTCGAGGAACTCGAACCGGACTTCGAATATGCGAATGACCTGAGGCTCGTAAGGTGAAATATGCCACTGATACTCTCGAAGGCACTGCGTTAACTTGGTGGAACACACAAGTTACGATGCTGGGGCTGGCGGTTGCTAATGCCACCCCATGGAATGATTCTAAGGAACTGATCAAACGTGAATACAGTAGTTATGATGCCATCCACAAGTTAGAAGTGGAGTCCTTTAACATGAAGATGACGGGGTCAGAGATAGAAGCGTGCACGAAACGATCCAACGAACTGACAATTTTGTGTCCAACTATGGTGGATCCTCTCATAAAGAGTTTTGAGCTGTACCTCAAAGGCTTAGTACCAGGAAATCAAAACTATGTGATGACGGCTAATCTTGCTACTATTCAAGATGTTACTCATCTTGCTCATCGTCTCACAGACCAGGCAGTGGAACAGAACAAGCTGCCTCAACGTATCAGCGATACTACTACCACTACTACTTCAACTACTTCTGCTACCCTCAGTAACAACGGATGAAAGTGGGATGGAACCTCTAGCAAGGGTTCGACTACGAATCTGTCCCAGGCCCAGCAGCGAAAGATCAATGACAACCAAAGTCCTGGACAACAACCTTTTAGTAGTCAAGGGCAGGGTGAATACAGGGGAAACCACCCTAAGTGCAAACGATGTAACCTGCACCACAGCAGGCAGGGCAAACGCAATCATTGTCAATAATGCAACAAGCTTGGTCATGGAACCAAAGATGGTAGAAACTCACGTCCTGCAAACCTGAACCAACAACAACAGCCACAAGATCTATAGAATCGGCGGCAACAGCAGGGTAACAAGGGATGTTATCAGACGATGCTGAAGGTCACTTCAAAATACACTGCCCACGGTTGAACCAGAACCAGAATCAGAACCACAATCAAAGAAACAGGAACAATAATGGAGGCAACAATGGGGGTAATAAGGACGGCAATGGTGCCAGGAGTCGAGTGTTCGTGATTGGTCAGGATGATGCTAGGAATGACCCCAACGTTGTGATGATTTCGACATCGTTATTGGTATGGATTGGCTACCTCAACATCGAGCAGAGACTCTTTGCAAAGAAAAGATCATCCGCATTCCTCGTGCTGGTTAAGAACCTTTGGTGATTCATGGCGACAAACTCCTAGAGCAGCACCCATAGCTCGAGCACCTTATCGTTTAGCTCCAACTGAATTGGAAGAACTGTCAAAGCAGCTACAAGAACTCTTGGAAAAGGGTTTCATACGTCCTAGCTCTTCGCCTTGGGGAGCTCCAGTGTTATTCGTAAAGAAGAAAGACGGTACGTTCAGGATGTGTATAGACTACCGTGAACTCAGCAAGGTGACGATCAAGAATCGTTATCCTCTTCCGCGCATAGATGATTTATTCGACCAGCTGCAAGGGTCGAGCTACTACTCCAAGATAGACTTAAGGTCAGGTTACCATCAGCTGAGAGTCTGGGATGAGGACGTCTCCAAAACAGCTTTCAGAACACGCTACGGCCACTACGAGTTTTTGGTCATGCCATTCGGGCTAACGAACGCGCCTGCGGTTTTCATGGATCTTATGAACAGGGTGTGCAAACCCTATCTCGACAAGTTCGTCATTGTTTTCATCGACGACATCCTGATTTATTCGAAAAGTCAGGAGGAACACGAGCAGCACTTACGACTTATACTGGAACTTCTACGGACGGAACAACTATACGCTAAGTTTTTCCAAAGGTGACTTTTGGCTTCGTGAAGTCCACTTCTTAGGCCACGTGGTAAACAAGGATGGGATTCACGTCGATCCATCCAAGGTAGATTCGATCAAGAACTGGCCTGCGCCTCGTACACCAACCGAAATACGCCAATTCTTGGGTTTGGCGGGTTATTACAGAAGGTTCATCAAAGACTTCTCAAAGATTGCTCAGCCGCTTACACTGTTGACGCAGAAAGGTGTTGTTTACCGTTGGGGTAATGCACAGGAAACAGCGTTCCAACACTTAAAGGATAGACTCTGTAGCGCACCTATCCTCTCATTGCCTGAAGGCACGGACGATTTCGTAGTCTACTGCGACGCATCTATCCAAGGTCTTGGATGTGTATTGATGCAGAGGGATAAAGTTATTGCTTATGCTTCGCGCCAGCTTAAGATCCACGAACGAAACTACACTACGCATGATTTAGAGCTGGGAGCGGTTGTTTTTGCACTTAAGATATGGCGACACTACTTGTACGGTACCAAATGTGCTATCTACACTGACCGCAGAAGCCTCGAACATATATTCAAACAGAAGGAACTGAATATGCGACAGCGACGATGGGTCGAACTGCTAAACGACTACGAATGCTCAATCAGGTACCACCCAGGCAAAGCCAATGTTGTGGCTGACGCCCTCAGTCGAAAAGACACTGCGCCTAAGCGCGTACGAGCTTTACAACTCACCATACAGTCTAGCCTTCCTTCCCAGATACGAGATGCTCAGATAGAAGCATTGAAACCAGAAAATGTCAGGGCCGAAGCCTTACGTGGCTCAAGACAACGCTTAGAACAGAAGGAAGATGGTGCTTACTACGTCACAGGACGCATTTGGGTCCCACTGTACGGCAACCTACGCGAGCTGGTAATGGATGAAGCTCACAAGTCTCGCTACTCGGTACATCCTGGTTCGGATAAAATGTACCACGACATCAAAACCACATACTGGTGGCCTAGCATGAAGGCCCACATAGCCACATACGTTAGCAAATGCTTGACTTGTGCGAGAGTCAAGGCAGAATATCAGAAACCGTCAGGTCCACTCCAACAACCAGAGATACCACAATGGAAATGGGAGCAAATTTCCATGGATTTTGTTACTGGCCTACCTAGATCTCAGCGCGGAAATGATACTATTTGGGTGATCGTGGATCGACTCACAAAGTCTGCTCACTTCTTGGCAATCAAAGAAACAGACAAGTTCTCTACACCAGCAGACATCTACTTGAAAGAAGTGGTCTCCAGGCACGGTGTGCCAACCTCTATCATCTCTGATCGAGACGCACGTTTTACTTCAGAACTGTGGCAAGCAATGCACAAATCTTTTGGCTCTCGATTAGACATGAGCACAGCTTATCATCCTCAGACAGATGGGCAGTCTGAGCGCACTATTCAAACTCTAGAAGACATGCTTCGGGCGTGCGTAATTGACTTTGGCAATGGTTGGGAAAAACATTTGCCACTTGTGGAATTTTCATACAATAACAGCTACCATACAAGCATTAAAGCTGCACCATTCGAGGCATTGTACGGGCGTAAATGCCGATCACCTCTCTGTTGGGCAGAGGTGGGAGATAGTCAGATCACGGGTCCAGAAATGGTAGTCGATACTACAGAAAAGATTGCACAAATACGACAACGCATGGCGGCAGCACGCGACCGTCAGAAAGTATACGCCGATAAAGATAGAAAACTACTCGAATTCCAAGTTGGGGATCGAGCGCTACTCAAAGTTTCGCCCTGGAAGGGTGTGGTTCGTTTTGGCAAACGCGGTAAACTAAATCCACGATATGTTGGACCATTCGAAGTTACAGAGAAAATAGGTAAAATGGCCTACAGACTGAACTTACCAGCTGAACTCAGTGCAGTTCACAACGTCTTTCACGTGTCGAATCTGAAGAAGTGTACGTCAGATGAGACCCACATAGTTCCCTTGAAGGAGCTCACTATCGACGAACGGTTGAACTTCGTCGAGGAACCTGTTGAAATCACGGACCGGGATGTTAAGGTCCTCAAGAACACGAGAATCCCTCTTGTACGAGTTCGTTGGAACTCCCGCCGCGGCCCAGAGTTCACCTGGGAGCGTGAAGATCAAATGGAACTCAAATATCCCCAGTTATTCGGAACCAATGCAACTACTACTGAGGCTGAAGCTACCAATGCAGAATTTTGGGACGAAATTCCAAATCAACGGGGGGATAATGTGACACCCCAGGAAAACCAGTAATCTTCGCAAACATGCTCGGGGAGCCGCGATACAATACAGGTAAACAACGTCACACTACTAGCTTCCTCAGTAACTGCATGCTAAATTTCGGGACGAAATTTCTTTCAAGTTGGGGATAATGTGACAACCCAAATTTTCAAGGTCTCAACCCGATTTAACTTCGTACTTACTTGTTATGTTTTTTTTAATAATTACAAGGTGTGTGCACCATAGAGTGTGTTGATGTATATATCAGTGTATTAATAACTTGCTGTGTATTATATTGGTGTGTTATAGATTAGAATAATAAAAAGAATACTTGTTGAAAACACACCTAGCCGAAAACACATAGAGTGTTTTCGTCCAGATAATGTCCAACAAAAATAAAAATGGGCTTTAGGCTCATTAGTGGGTCAGTATACTATTCTCTATTTTTACGTGAACAAACAAACAAACCCTAGAGTCTCTATCTCTTTGTGCGACGGCGATTCCGAGTATCCGAAGCTTTTCGTTCTGATCAAACTAGTGACCCTTTCATTCTGGTGAGTAATCACGGTTGCTTGGGTTTTGTATGATCGCATGTGATATGTGTATGTTTAATCGAATGTTGATGCTTCCACGTGTGTATGATATGATGATCTTAGGATGATTTGTTTTGCTAGATTATGATTAAACATTAATCAGGAATGTATAGTACTCGAGTAACTCAGATGGTTATATGAATTGTTCTGATGTTTGTGTTAATTAATGGATAAGCAAAACATGTGTGTTTTAGAGTATCGATGAATGACAGTAGCTTCTCATGTGTAATGTATGGGGATATGATGTGTTGCTTGGGAACCGAGATGATGATAAATGAATACTGAACTCTTTGACTATGTTATATATTTCCGATTTCATGATGCTTAGCTGTTTATGTTGTTGTGATGATTTATAGTATTGATAATATTGATGATTTCATGAATTAACATGACTGGGTGATAGTATGTTGATGCTGATTATAATTGCATGATGATTAATTATTATTTTATATAGTGGCCGACAATTTGGAACAAATAAACACATGGGTCTGACTCATGTTAACTTACAAATGTTATAAAATGTCTCTATTATATAGTGGTCGACAATTAAGATCTTAATAAGCATCCATTGGACCGATGTTGATGAAAGCTTTCGGTCATGAATTGCGTGTATGAATTAGAGTACTATTTTAATCAAAGTGCTGACTGTGATAATTAGATCTTCATTGTTATAGCATGATTAGAATTGTTGATTTCGTAACTGATATAACTGATGTTCGACGTAACTGAACTGTTTGACGAAACAGAACTCTCGGCGAAACAGAATGTGTTTCGCCAAGGGTAATCGACGAATTAGAAGTTCTGTTTCGCCAAAGGAAGACCTCGACGAAACAAATGTGTTTCGCCAATGTATGTGTTTCGCCAACATGTGTGTTTCGTCAATACATCTGTGTTTCGCCGAGTTAAAAATCAGCACATAGTAACTTCGTTAGATCTGTTAAATGTTAACTAGAATGATTAACTGCTGTTAAATGATGAGCATGACTGGTATGATCATGGAATATGTACAATGTGCTACTCGATGAATATTGATGCGTTGTAACAGACTTTTATACTTACATGTGAACTTAGCGAATATAAACTGATTATATACATGTGCGTACTTTAGGACGTGATTGATTACTTGTGAGCATACACTTAGCATACCGAGCAAACCAAGGTGAGTTCACACAGCCAAGGCATGGGATTCCCAGGATGGGAATGGGTTGGATTATTTATTCGTTCAGTTTATGGAACTTAGATATATGATTCCCGGGAGAGGAAGGATTATGGATAAGAACAGACTAGACTGGTTATACTAATTTAAACGATCTTCGCACACACGCCAAGGGTCGGCCGCGATATTATGACAATCTTCGCACACATGCCTAGGAAGGGCCGCGAACTATATACTCTAATCTTCGCACACATGCCTAGGAAGGGCCGCGAACTATATACTCTAATCTTCGCACACATGCCTAGGAAGGGCCGCGAACTATATACTCTAATCTTCGCAAACATGCCAGGAAGGGCCGCGATACTACTATACCTAGTCTAGCAAACATGGGAAATCCCCACTATACTTCGCAAACATGCCTAGAGGGCCGCGATACGATACATACGATACATGATTACTAGATGAACATACGAACTACATTATGAACACTATAACTAAACAAACTCACTGTGAACTCGCTCAACTAGTTGTTGACTCTCTGTTACATGCCTTGCAGGACCTTAGGTACTTATGGAGCTTGCACGGGAGGCACGGTCGTTGTGGGCACAGTTTGTGGATGTTATGAACAACATTTAAACATTTGAATTGCTACTTATGATTGGGTTTAATTATGCTTCCGCTAAACGTTGAATTTATACATAAGTCTTGAACACCTTTCATATTGGTTTGATTGCTTTACATTTAATACTTACTATGTTCAATATGATTGGTGGCTTGATCCTGGTCAGTCACGCCTCCAAGCGGTGATACTCCGCGTGTGGATTTTGGGGGTGTGACAGTTGATCCTCTGTTACATGCCTTGCAGGTCGTTAGGTACATGGAGCTTGCACAGGGAGGAGCTGGTCGTTGTGGGCTTGGATCGTGTTTGTGTGTTAAACACTTTATGACATTACATACTTATTTATGCTGAGTTTTATCTATACGCTTCCGCTAAACTTTGATATGATACTTATGTTTTGGAACACCTTTCATATGGATTGGTTTGGTTTAATACAATTACTTTTACTTTATACATTGTTCTATATGATTGGTGGCTTGATCCTGGTCAGTCACGCTCCCAAGCGGTGATACTCCGCAGGTGGATTTTGGGGGTGTGACAGATTGGTATCAGAGCCATTGGTTATAGAGAACTTGGTTTTAATATGGGAAAACGTTTTTATTAAAACCGGACTATAACCAGAACAGTGCTCTCAACGATCCACAACGACGCTTCGCTCCACGTGCAAGACTCGACATCTTAAGTAATAAGGTTTATGTTTATTGCCTACTTGCTAGAATTGCATAGAACCTTGCTCGTAGTATGCTTAGATTACATTGCTCACTACTTGTTATTGCTTGGGGAACATTTGTGTGCTTACACTCTTCTGTCATCGCACTACTCGCGAACCATTCTCACTTATTTTACCTTTACTATGAAGATCATGTCCGGACGTGTGAACATGACTCAAGCCCAGTTGACGGCTCTTATCAATGAACAAGTTGCTGCGGCACTTGCAGCTGCAAACGCAGGAGGTATACCCTGCAGTCGTAACTCATCCTAGGATCTTTAGATCCTACGTTCCTAAACAACTCTTGTGTTTAACTTTATTCTGTTCTTACACATCAGGTCAACCCGTTCAGCAACCTGTGTGTACTTTCAAGACTTTCATGGACTGTCGTCCTAGCACATTCAGTGGCACGGAAGGAGCAGTTGGACTCCTCCACTGGTTTGAAAAGCTTGAGTCAGTATTCGAAATGTGTGAATGCCCTGAGGCACGCAGGGTGAAGTATGCTACCGGTACTCTCGAGGGTTTAGCCCTCACATGGTGGAAAGCTCAGGTCCAAATGCTGGGGTTGGTTGCTGCTAACGCCACCCCATGGAACAACTTCAAAGAGATGATCAAGGAGGAATACTGCAGTCGTGACGACATTCATAAGCTGGAAGTCGAGTTCTTCCATCTCAAGATGACGGGGTCAGAAATTGAGGCGTTTACAAAGAGATCTAATGAGCTTGCATTACTGTGTCCTACTATGGTGGACCCCCCAATTAAGCGTATCGAACTTTATCTTCAGGGTCTAGTGCCAGAGATCCAAAGTCATGTAACTTCAGCAAACCTTGCCACCTACCAGCAGGTTGTTCAGTTGGCTCACCGTCTCACTGATCAGGCGGTGGAGCAGAACAGGTTACCTAAACGTCTCAGCGCTACTACTACCGCTACCACTTCAGCTACTCCTGCTACTCCTAGTGATAACAAGACAAAATGGGAGGGGGATTCCAGCAAAGGTTCAGCTACAGTTCAGTCACAGGTTCAGCAGCGAAAGACTGACAGTTATCAGAGTCCCAGTCAGCACTCTTCAGGTAGCCACAGGCAGGGCGGATATCGAGGAAACCTCCCAAAGTGTAACACCTGTAACAGACATCACAGTGGCCAGTGTAACAAGGGTCGCTGCCAAAGATGCCTCAAGTTGGGTCATGAGGCCAAGGATTGTCGGAGCCCTCGGCCTGCGAATTAGAATCAGCAGCAGCCACCAGCACAGCAGAACCAACAGCAGGGTAACAAAGGATGTTTTCATTGTGGTGCTGAAGGTCATTTCAAAAGACACTGCCCTCAGTTAAACCGAAACCAGAATAACAACAACAATAATCAGGGCAACGGGAACAACAATGGGGGAAACAACAACAACAATGGTGCTAGGGGTCGTGCATTTGTGATTGGTCAGGGTGATGCAAGGAATGATCCTAATGTGGTTATGGGTAAGTTTCTTCTCGACGACTTTTATGTTACTGTATTATTTGATTCGGGTGCGGATACCAGTTATATGTCTCTGAAAGTTAGTCAAATGCTTAAACGCGCACCAACACTTTTGAACACCAAACATGTCGTAGAGTTAGCTAACGGTAAAAGTCTAGAGGCCGCACACATAGTTCAGGGTTGTAATCTTATCCTCGCTGGGCAGACTTTCTCTATCGATCTCATTCCTATAACTCTGGGTAGTTTCGATATCGTCATCGGTATGGATTGGTTATCCCAACAACAAGCAGAGATCCTATGCAAGGAGAAGATCATTCGTATTCCCCGTTCTGGCAAGGAACCTCTCGAAGTTCAAGGCGACAAGAGTGGTGCTGTGGTTGGCATCATCTCTTTCTTGAAGGCTCAGAAATGTTTACGAAAGGGTCACACTGCCATTTTGGCACTAGTTACTGATGCTGCTACGAAAGAGAATAGAATAGAGGATATTCCAGTTGTGCGCGAATTTCCTCAAGTGTTTCCAGAAGATTTACCTGGTCTACCGCCTCATCGCCAGGTCGAGTTTCAAATCGAGCTAGCTCCAGGAGCAGCACCTATAGCTCGCGCACCATATCGTTTAGCTCCAACTGAACTGGAAGAACTATCTAAGCAACTACAAGAGCTCTTGAATAAGGGCTTCATTCGTCCAAGCTCTTCGCCTTGGGGAGCTCCAGTACTATTCGTGAAAAAGAAGGATGGCACTTTCAGGATGTGCATAGACTACCGCGAACTGAACAAGGTCACAGTGAAGAACCGTTATCCTCTTCCTCGTATTGACGACTTATTCGACCAGTTGCAGGGGTCGAGTTACTACTCCAAGATTGATCTAAGGTCAGGGTACCATCAGCTGAGAGTCCGGGATGAGGACGTCTCCAAAACAGCATTCAGAACTCGCTACGGCCATTATGAGTTTTTGGTCATGCCTTTCGGGCTAACGAACGCGCCTGCGGTTTTCATGGATCTTATGAACAGGGTGTGCAAACCTTATCTTGACAAGTTTATTATTGTTTTCATCGACGACATCCTGATCTATTCGAAGAGTCAGGAGGAACACGAGCAGAACTTACGACTTATTCTGGAACTCCTACGAACGGAACAGCTATACGCTAAGTTTTCAAAATGCGACTTCTGGCTTCGTGAAGTCCACTTCCTAGGCCATGTGGTAAACAAGGATGGGATTCATGTCGATCCATCCAAGGTAGATTCGATCAAGAATTGGCCTGCACCTCGCACACCAACAGAAATACGCCAATTCTTGGGTTTGGCGGGTTATTACAGACGGTTCATCAAAGACTTCTCAAAGATTGCACAGCCGCTCACATTACTGACACAGAAAGGTGTTGTTTATCGTTGGGGTAATACACAGGAAACAACATTTCAACACTTAAAGGATAGACTTTGTAGCGCACCTATCCTCTCATTGCCTGAAGGCACGGACGATTTTGTAGTCTACTGCGACGCATCTATCCAGGGTCTTGGATGTGTGTTGATGCAGCGGGATAAAGTCATTGCTTATGCTTCACGCCAACTTAAGATTCACGAACGGAATTACACTACACATGATTTAGAGCTGGGAGCTGTTGTCTTTGCGCTCAAGATATGGCGACACTACCTATATGGCACTAAGTGCACCATCTACACCGATCACAGGAGTCTCGAGCATATATTCAAGCAGAAAGAGTTGAACATGCGACAACGTAGATGGGTCGAACTGTTGAACAATTACGAATGTGCTATAAAGTACCATCCGGGCAAAGCTAATGTAGTGGCCGACGCCCTCAGTCGAAAGGTTACTACACCTAGGCGTGTGCGAGCACTACAACTCACTATTCAGTCTAGTCTTCCTTCACAGATACGAGATGCTCAAGTAGAAGCATTGAAACCAGAAAACGTCAGGGCTGAAGCCCTACGCGGCTCAAGGCAACGGTTAGAACAAAAGACAGACGGCGCCTACTATGTAACAGGACGCATTTGGGTCCCACTCTACGGCAACTTACGCGAGCTTGTAATGGATGAAGCTCATAAGTCTCGCTACTCAGTACATCTTGGTTCGGATAAAATGTACCACGATATCAAAACTACATATTGGTGGCCTAGCATGAAAGCCCACATAGCAACATACGTTAGCAAATGCTTGACTTGTGCGAGAGTCAAGGCGGAATATCAGAAACCTTCAGGCCCACTCCAACAACCTGAGATACCACAATGGAAATGGGAACAAATTTCCATGGATTTTGTTACTGGCCTACCTAGATCTCAGCGTGGGAATGATACTATTTGGGTGATCGTGGATCGACTCACAAAGTCTGCACACTTCCTGGCTATTAAGGAAACAGACAAGTTCTCTACCTTAGCAGACATCTATTTAAGAGTAGTGGTTTCAAGGCATGGAGTGCCAACCTCTATTATCTCTGATCGTGATGCACGTTTTACTTCAGAACTGTGGCAAGCAATGCACAAATCTTTTGGCTCTCGTTTAGACATGAGCACGGCTTATCATCCTCAGACAGATGGGCAGTCTGAGCGCACTATTCAAATTCTAGAAGACATGCTTCGGGCGTGCGTAATTGACTTTGGCAATGGCTGGGAAAAACATCTGCCACTTGTGGAATTTTCGTACAATAACAGCTACCACACCAGCATTAAAGTTGCTCCATTCGAGGCATTGTACGGACGTAAATGCCGGTCACCTCTTTGTTGGGCAGAGGTGGGTGACAGTCAGATCACAGGTCCAGAGATGGTAGTTGATACTACTGAAAAGATTGCTCAAATACGACAACGCATGGCGGCAGCTCGTGACCGTCAGAAAGCATACGCAGATAAAGACAGGAAACTACTCGAATTCCAGGTTGGGGATCGAGCGCTACTCAAAGTTTCACCCTGGAAGGGTGTTGTTCGTTTTGGCAAACGAGGCAAGCTCAATCCACGATACGTTGGACCATTCGAAGTCATAGAGAAAATAGGCAAAGTGGCCTACAGACTAAACTTACCAGCCGAACTCAGTGCAGTTCACAACGTCTTCCACGTGTCGAATCTGAAGAAGTGCCTGTCAGATGAGACCCACATAGTTCCTTTGAAGGAACTCACTATCGACGAACAGTTGCGATTCGTCGAGGAACCAGTTGAAATCACGGACCGGGATGTTAAGGTCCTCAAGCACACCAGAATACCTCTAGTACGAGTTCGTTGGAACTCCCGTCGTGGCCCAGAGTTCACCTGGGAACGAGAAGATCAAATGAAACTTAAGTATCCCCAGTTATTCGGAAACAGTGCAACCACTACTGAGGCTGAAGCTACTACAGAATTTCGGGACGAAATTCCAAATCAACGGGGGGATGATGTGACACCCCAGGAAAACCAGTAAACGATACAACTCACCTAGCTTCCTCAGTAACCGCATACTAAATTTCGGGATGAAATTTCTTTCAAGTTGGGGATAATGTGACAACTCGAGTTTCCACGATTTCTATCTTCGCACTATTTCACGTTAATGGTTTATTTGTTTACTGACACGACTTGTTGTTTCACAACTGTAAACGTTGATTATATCTTAAAGCGTATTGTGAATGATACTTTATATTTGATGTGTATTTAGTACGTTATTAAGTGGGTTGTATAATAGGGTGTTGCATTATATTTGAATATGAGTTAATAACATATTTGATGATTATATTCACGGTTTAATTTAGAGCCATGGCCGAACACCCCAACCCCCACCCACGAAAACATTATGATGAAAACACTTAAAAGTGTTTTCGTCCATTGATTTCTGCCGAAAACCAAATGGGCCTTAGGCCCAGTACAAGCAGGTATATAATTTGATGTAAATCTGTACGTGAAACTTTAACTAGCAAACCCTAGAGTTCCTTGCGTACGTGCGGCAGTAGATACCCTCTTCGAAGCATCATTCTTACTTGATCAAAATTGTGGTTAGTTAATTCTCATACATAATGAATCTTGCTCGTATTGATCTTGTTCGTATGCGAAGTTTGTTTGAATATTATATAACGATTTTGATGATGATGAGCACATGTTTTACATAATATTGTCGGCCACTATAAAAGAACACACATATATATATATATATATATATATATATATAGTATCGACATGCTGCCATGATTATTAGATGATGTCCTGTGACTTGGATTGAATGTGAATCTGGAACCGAAAGGTGGGATATATACGTGTCATGCCATGATGATGACTATTCAGAATTTACTTATGTATTCATGTGATAGTTTGTTTTGATTGTTATGTGCGTTAGTATGCATGTACTAGGGAATCTCACATGTTGTTGACTAATCGAATTGACAAATGATCCATGATGGCAGCCATGTTTTAATATTATGTAAAGGTGGTTTGATTAAGTCAAAGGAGATATCAAGCAAATGGCGGTCACATTGGTGTTTGTGGTTTCGATAAAGTCCAACCATGTGCACATTTGATTGATGTTGTCAGACTTGCTTAGTAAGACCCATGTTCTTGTATTAATTATTGATGTAGGCTATTGTGTATTCAAACCTAAAATTCCAAACTGTTAATAATCGGAAGTGGATTCTGGTCCATAATTATTTCGCCATACAAGTGATTTCGGCCATAGAGGGTTTTCGGCCCTGTTAGTTATAATCTGTTAATTGTAACTCCATTAGTTTGTAATCTTGTTACGCATGTCAACCTCTGTTAAGATGTTAAGTGGTTAACGCTGTTTGTTTACTAGCTCAGTTAGTTAATAACTCTGTTAAGTGACCAATGCTATTAGTTGTTGATCAACCCGGTTAGTTCAGTTAACTTTATTTGTTTGATTAACTCAGTTGAGTTAAGACTGTTAACTCTGTTAAAATATGTTACTCTTTTAAGCATGCTAATTAATTAAAGAACTTGCAAGTAACTTCGTATCTTGTATGATTGACAAACTGTTTATGTGATATTTGATGATAACTGCCAAATCACTCGGTAATACTAATTGTACGCGAAACATTACGAATATGAACTGATTTAGTATACGTGCACTATAGGACGTGATTGATTTCTGGTGAGCACTTAACTTAGCATACCGAGCAAACCAAGGTGAGTTCACACCCTTACTAAGGCATGGGATTCCCAGGGTTTGGGGAATGGGATTGAAGGAATAAGGTTGAATAGATTCGTACATACACTGATACTAGACTACCATACCATTGTCCTCGGTTGTGCAGGACACATACGTAAAACCTACGTATACTTATGCTACTCGCTATCCTCGGTTGTGAAGGATACTCACGTAAAACCTACGTGAACCTATACTTACTACTGCCTCGGTTGTGTCAGGAACTTACGTAAGACCTACGTAAACCCCCACGTACCCCTATCCTCGGTTGTGAAGGATACATACGTAAATCCTACGTAAACTTGTACGTATTACTGTTCTCGGGATATGTAGAACACTTATGGTTGCGAATAGTCTAGTGGTTATACAACATGGGAAGCCCCCACAAATAGAACGTACTATCGGCCCAGTAGAGCCACATGTTACAAACGAACTTACCATTACGCATTTACTTTCTGTGAACTCGCTCAACTAGTTGTTGATCCTCTGTTACATGCCTTGCAGGTCGTTAGGTACATGGAGCTTGCACAGGGAGGAGCTGGTCGTTGTGGGCTTGGATCGTGTTTGTGTGTTAAACACTTTATGACATTACATACTTATTTATGCTTAGTTTTATCTATACGCTTCCGCTAAACTTTGATATGATACTTATGTTTTGGAACACCTTTCATATGGATTGGTTTGGTTTAATACAATTACTTTTACTTTATACATTGTTCTATATGATTGGTGGCTTGATCCTGGTCAGTCACGCTCCCAAGCGGTGATACTCCGCAGGTGGATTTTGGGGGTGTGACAGTGGAAAAGGTGACTGAAGCAGTGGTTACTGCTGTGGCTGGTGAACTACTGTTGGGAGAAAGTTCAGGTACCCTGATTGAACCAATGACAGATCCATGGTCCGTAGAGGACAAAGAAGAAGAGAAAGAAGAAAAGGCTGGTGAAAAGAAGGTGAAAGCTGATGATGAAAAAGATCATCAATGTGATTGTGCAATGATGGCAGCTGCCAAGGGAGCTTCTGCATGCTTTGATAGTCTTTGGTATGTAGATAGTGGAGGCTCCAGGCACATGACAGGATGTAAAGCCCTCCTCAAAGACTTTAAAATCCATGGAGGGGGTAATATATCCTTTGGGAATAATAGTAAAGGAAAAGTTCTGGGGTCGGGTACAGTGGAGTCTGGAAAAGTAAAATTTGAAAATGTCAATCTAATAGACAATCTAAAATTCAACCTTCTGAGTGTGTCCCAAATGAGTGACAAGGGTTTTGGGTCATTCTTCACAAAAGATTGTTGTAGGATTGTTGGACCAGAAATGGTCAAAAAGATTGAAGCAATAATCAAAACTGGTCAAACTAAACTTGTTGCTCAAAGAAGTGGCAATGTTTATGTTGTTGACATGTCAAAAGAGTGTCCCAGAGCTGATGCCTATCTGTTCTCATCTGCCTCTAACAAAGAGACAGAACTTTGGCATAGAAGGCTGGGACACACAAATCTTAAGACAATCACAGAAATTTCAAAAAATGGTTTGGTGAGAGGCCTACCACAAAAATTGTTTTCATGTCCTGAGCATTGCATTTCCTGTTTAAAAGGAAAACAGCATAAAAGTTCTTACAAGTCCATTGAAGAGTCCAAAACAACCCAGTGTTTGCAAATGCTACACATGGATTTGTTTGGCCCAGTTCAAGTCATGAGCCTCAAAAAGAAAAGATATTGTTTGGTTATTGTTGATGACTTTTCTAGGTTCACATGGACTTTCTTTTTGCACTCAAAAGATGAAACTGCAGGCATTTTGCAAGACTTTGTAATACAGGTTGAAAAGCAATTTGACCTTCCAGTGAAAAGCTTCAGGAATGACAATGGCACAGAATTCAAAAATAGGGAGTTGGATGCCTTCTGTGTGAAGAAAGGGATTGTAAGGCAGTACAGCATCCCAAGAACACCAGAGCAGAATGGGGTAGTGGAAAGGAAGAACAGAACTCTGATTGAGGCTGCCAGAACCATGCTTGCAGATTCAGGTTTGCCATTAACTTTCTGGGCAGAGGCAGTAAACACTGCTTGCTATGTTCAGAACAGAGTTTTAATAAACCCCAGGCACAAAAAGACTGCCTATGAAATTCTGTATAAAATTAAACCACTGATCTCATATTTCAAAGTGTTTGGCTGCCCATGCTTTATTTTGAACTTAAAAGATTCCATTTCAAAATTTGCAGCCAAAATTGATTGTGGTTATCATCTGGGATACTCATCCACTGCCAAGGCCTACAAAGTGTTCAATACACGGACCAAGGCAGTGGAGGAGACTTTGAATGTTAAGTTCAATGAACTCTCATCAATGAAAATCCCAGCAAACCCTGCTGATCTGTTTGATCTTGAAAAATTCACTTTTGAAAATACTGCTCTCAAGACTAACAGTGCAGGTACATCAGAGGATACAACACCAGACTATGGGTATGAAATCATCATCCCTCAAAGGTCTGCCACAAAGGGAAAAGCACCAGCTGTTCAAAACAGTTGTCAAAGCTCAACCACTGCTACCTCAACAGTTGTTGACCAAAGTAGCCCATCAACCACTGCTTCCACATCCTCAAACACTGCTGACAAAAGTCCTCAAACAGTGGATAAAAGTCAGCAGTTGTCCACTTCATTACCTCCTATACCACCACCTTTTGAAGCCACTGCTGGATCATCAAAGTCCCCAGCAGTGGTTAGCTCAGATGATACACATTTGCAGCCCTCACCAACCAATGCCATCATACCATACCAAGGAGATTTAATCTTCTTGAGATCTCATCCACCTGATCAAATCATTGGCAACATAAATGAAGGGGTGCTCACAAGAAGTCAAACCCAAAACATTTGTCTTTTTGCTGGTTTTCTATCACTCCATCAGCCAGTCAAGTACCAAGAGGCACTGAAAGACAACAGCTGGGTAGAAGCCATGCAAGAGGAGCTCCAACAGTTTAAAAGACAACAAGTATGGGAGCTTGTACCACTGCCAGAAGAGGTTAGTCCCATTGGCACAAAGTGGGTCTTCAAGAACAAAACTGATGAAAGGGGTATTGTTGTCAAGAATAAAGCCAGGCTTGTGGTTCAAGGTTACAGACAGGAAGAGGGGATTGATTATGATGAAACATTTGCCCCTGTTGCAAGATTGGAAGCCATTAGACTGTTCCTGGCCTTTGCTGTCAACCACAATATGAAGGTGTTTCAAATGGATATCAAAAGTGCTTTCCTCTATGGTACAATTCAAGAAGAGGTGTATGTTTGTCAACCTCCAGGTTTTGAGGATCCATTTTATCCAGATCATGTCTACAGGCTAAACAAAGCCTTGTATGGCTTGAAACAAGCACCAAGGGCCTGGTATGAAACTCTTTCCAACTTCCTTCTCTCAAATGGTTTCAAAAGAGGTACCATTGATAAAACACTGTTTTTAAAATGGAGAGGGAAGGATTTAATGATTGTCCAGATTTATGTGGATGACATTATTTTTGGAAGCACATGTAACTCAATGTGTGAAGAGTTTAGAGAACTCATGACAGCTGAGTTTGAAATGAGTGCAATGGGTGAGCTACAATGCTTTCTTGGTCTCCAAGTACAGCAATTGCAAAATGGAACTTTCATTCATCAAAGCAAATATGCTAAAGAACTTTTAACCAAATTTGATATGAATGATTGTAAACCATGCAGCACACCCATGGCAACAAATAAGCTGGTCATGTCTGATGAAAAGGATGAGCTGATTGACCAAACACTTTATAGAAGCATGATTGGATCTTTATTGTATCTAACTGCATCTAGACCAGACATCATGTTTGCAACATGTGTCTGTGCAAGAAGTCAATCAGCTCCCAGAAAATCAAATCTCATTGCTGTAAAAAGGATCTTCAGATACATAAAAGGTGCTCCCACACTTGGTATCTGGTATCCAGCTAATGGGAACATCAAGCTTTCAGGTTTCTCAGACAGTGACTTTGCTGGATGTCACACCATAAGGAAGTCCACATCAGGAGGGTGCCAGTTTCTAGGTGATTGCTTAGTTTCATGGCAAGCAAAAAGCAAGCAGCTGTTTCAACATCCACTGCTGAAGCTGAATACATTGCTGCTGCAAGCTGTACAGCCCAACTCCTGTGGCTTCAAAATCAGTTGCTGGATTTTGGTATCACTGCCTTAACGACACCACTCATGTTGGACAGTCAGGCAGCAGAAAATATCATCAAAAATCCAGTTTCCCACTCAACCACCAAACACATCGACATCAGACATCACTTTGTGAGGGATTGCTATGAAAAAGGTTTGATTTCTCTGCATCATGTCCCAACTAAAGACCAGCTGGCTGATGTGCTCACCAAAGCACTTGATACAGCCACTTTTGAAAGCTTGGTCTCTAGAATTGGAATGCTGAACATGGAATAACAAGCAACATCTTGTTTTTCTATGAATAAAAGTAACAAAATGTTTTCAGAAAATCAAAACTCCATCCTTAAAAATAGCTAAAAATGAAAATTTTTCATTAAAATCCTTAAAAGTCTGCCATTAACCACTGATTGTTCAAAAGTCTGCTTCCTTCAAAAGTCTGTCCACTGCTGAAAGTCAACCCCTGCTCTCTCATTACTTTGATAAACTCTGTTGTTCAAAAGCAGTGTCTTATCCACTGATATGCTATCCACTGATAGTGAAAATCATCCACTGCTTTCATACCACTGCCTTCATCTGTCCCTATCACACAAGTACTGTCCTTCACTTTCAACAGGGGTTGTCACGTGGGCAGTACATATTGGTCAGACCTTTTGTAACGACTGCCACCTCAGCATTCACTTTCTTCCCTATAAAATCCCCCACTCACCACCAAAACAGGGTTTTACTGTCGAATTGAATTCTTAAAAATTCTCTTCTCAAAGCAGTTTTTCTTCTCATCTTTCACAACTTTCTTCGATCATTCATCTTCAAAATGACAAAATCGAAGTCATCCTCAAAACCCTCATCCAAACCACCATCGAAAACAGCCTCTCAAAAGGCAATCTCCACTGAAATTCCACATAAACCATCTCACAATCTCCTGGGTCTTCTCACAAAACCAGGAACCACCAAAGTTTTCGATTCCATCATTGATCTCATGGAAAAATCAAAGTACAAAACTTTGTTCACCGCCGATGCACCAATCTATTTGGCGACCCAAAGGGAGTTCTGGAAAAATGCAACCCTTGAAAAACAAGGAGACACTGCAACCACCATAAACTCTTCGATAAAGGGTAAAGTTGTCTAAATCACGCCACAATCCATTTCAGAGGTCTTTCAACTCGGTGATCAGGAAGGTAAAATTTCTTTCACTAAAAACGAGTTACAAACTGACTTCATTGAGAGAGGGTATGAAGCCACAATGATGAAGAAAATTACCTTAGAAAAAGGTTATTTTCCGTCTGCAACCAGATTTTTATTTCATAC
The DNA here is from genome assembly GCA_030545235.1 of Helianthus tuberosus. Classification (NCBI taxonomy): domain Eukaryota; kingdom Viridiplantae; phylum Streptophyta; class Magnoliopsida; order Asterales; family Asteraceae; genus Helianthus; species Helianthus tuberosus. The sequence continues at coordinate 117,287,263 of CM060361.1, read as the reverse complement.
CCTCCTACTATGTGTTTCAAATAAAACCACTTCTTTCAATGAAATCCCTTTAAAGATTCAAAATCTGGGATATGCAATTCTTCAAGGAGAAAATTTTAACTATTCTAGGGAAATTTTTAAAGATTTGGTTAATAATGTTGAAACAAAATCATTCTTACTGTTTCCAAGGTTTTTAAGTTACTATTTTTCAAAGAAATTTAGTAAGGATGATTTAGCTGTAATAAACCAAGGTGATTCTACTCAAATAAACAGTTTAACAACTGAAACTTTTTCAAGAATGTTAGCACCTTGCAAAACACAAGCAGAGGTGCCTGAGCAGATTTTAGCAGTTACAACTGCTCCTCAGGTATCTGCTGCTGAGCCCACTGCTCAAGGTGATCAAAGCAGCAGCACAACTGTTTTGAAACCCACACCTAAAATCACCAAAAAGCCAACAAAAAGAAAAACACAAACCCCCCCCCCCCCAAAACCATCAAAAAGGCATCTCTGGAGGATGAGATACCAGAGCTCCTGCCAGTGACAACACAAAAGTCACAAGAAACCACTGCTGCTACTTCCTCACAACAGTTGGTACAAATATCTCAACCCATAACCGAAACTCCTCCTGTTTCTTCACAAAAAGAACAGGTTGTACAAATAGGGTCTCCACATCATGATGCTCTGGAAACACTCGTTTCTATCATCCACAGTCCAATGCCCGGGACACATCCTATTTCTACACCAATCATCACATCCACAATTCCCTCACCAATAAAACCACTGTTGGATGCAATTGATTTGAACCAGGCATTAACCAGTCCTTCTCAATCACCTACTAATGAGAATATACCTCAACAACTGACTGGGTCTGATGCATCAATCTTTGTTAACCCACCAACACAACCTGAGGAGGTTACACCCCATGAGTTACAAGTAACTCTTGGTGGTAATCCAAGTGAAGCAGCCACTACAACTGTTGAACCTACAGGTTTACAGTTGGACAGTGGTTACATTAATAAGACTTCCTTGGAGGCAATTCCTTTTATAGCACCTCTGCCAACCACCAGTGGATTTATTTATCCTACTGGCAACATCAAAAGGTTGTCAAGTGTTGAAGGAAGAAGACCCCCAGTACCAAGAAAAAGGGGCATCAGTGGTTAATGTTTGGAGTATACTCCCTACATCTACCACTGATAAAACCACTACTAGTGGGAAATCAGATGATCCCATTAACTTGGGTGATGGTTTAAAGTACCAGAAATTGATGGATCGTATTGCAAAGCTTGATAACTCTGTTGCAGAACTCAAAGATATGCTACAACAGGTGTTACAAGTTCAGAAGGTACAATCAACTGTTATTCCACCTCAAGCACCTGCTCTACAAAGGGCACCTGCTACAAATGAGTTCTGGAATCTATTTCAATCTTTTCTCCAACAACAAGCACAATTAGCAGATCAGCAACATGAAACACATGTACAACAGCTGAGAAATGCAATGGAGTCAAGGTTCAAGAACACTCAGGCTGATTTAAAGGCTCTTAAAACTCAGATCTTGCACACCACTGGCACTGCTCCTCCAAAAGTACGCTACATTTATCAACTCCCAGAAGATAATGCCAAAAAGGGGGAGAAAATTAAGGAGTGGAAAAAGAAGGGTATAGAGGATGGTCTCTATCTTGAACCAGAGAATTCAAACATGACCAAAAAGATCCCTTTGCCAGATGGTAGCAAGAAAATTGATGTGACAACAAATGCACTAGCAGAAGCAGTTGCAAGTGTAAAAAGGGATAGAGAGGCCAAAAGAAAAGCCAGGGTGGACAGAATGGATCATCCAGATCAGGGTACTTCTGGTTCAAAGGATCATGAAAATCCTGTTGAGGAAAAGAAGAAGCCTACTAGAAAAGTGAGGCAACCTAAATCCATTCCAATCAGACGTTCAAAGTCTGCTCAAAAACCACCATACAAAACAGCTGATGCACCAGGAGTTACAAAAACTACTGCTTGCCAAACAGTTGTTCCATCAACACACACCACTTCAACACACACAACATCCACTACTTTACCATCATCACCACCAAAAACAACACCTGCTGACATACAGCAGAAGACAGCAGGTGTTATAACATCTGTTGTAATGACAACAGTGGTTGAAACACCAGTTGTTTCAACAGCTGTTAGTCATTCACAATCCACTGCCACTACATCTACCACCACTATTCCATCCAAAACATCATCAGTCCCTCCTACAAAAAGGAGAAGACTAATTCTCAAAGATGATGACAATTCACCACCACAAACATCTTTAAAATCTTTAGCACTTGTCACAATTCCAAAACCTGTTCCTCTCTCTTCAGTTAAAATGTACAAGCCCTTACCTCCTGCAGGTGTTCAATTTCCTCTTGAATTAGCAGCTGTTAGAGAAGAAATAAAATCTTTTTACTTTGAGGATGACCCTGCCAAAAGGAGTTTGCCATCAATAAAAGGATATCCCTGGCCTAAAAATGTTGATGAATATTTGGAAATCAAGGCCAAGCAAGCAGAGGATATCTCAAAGAAAAATACACAAGGGAAATCTGATAAAGAGATTGCACAGAGAAGTCAATATTTGCTCACACAAGTCAGATCCCTAGAGCAATTTGCAAAAAATGTTAGTCAACAAATTTCTGAAAGAGCAGCTGAAACTCTGAAGAAAGACTACATTGAAAGCATCATGGCTCACAAGAAGTACAAAGGAGAGAGATACATGTACAAAGAGTGGACTATTCCTGAACTTGAAAATGAAGCAGCAAGAATTCAAGACATGATAAAAAGGAATGTCACTCACACTCCTCCTAACTGGGCAAAGTTTAGAAAGAATGTACCTGACAAACAGGAAGAGCTGAGGAGAATGAAAGAGGAATTGGTAGCAGCTGATTATGGAAACAAAAGACAAGTTGCTAGATGGAAAGAAGATGTGGTCAGGGCTACTTACAAAAAGTTGGAACAATTAAGAAAGAAAGATCCCACAGTTCCTCAAAAGCCTGACTATCCTGAAGTAGCGGTTTCAAAAAGACCATCAAAGCTGCAAATCAGGAGATCCACAGCTCCAGTTGGTGCTGCCATCTACAAAAGAAGGCCACAAAGACAACTGATTGCTGAAACCATCAAAGAGTTAATGGAAGGTGAAGACCTTGGAAAAGAGGGTATAAAGATGATGATCATGGAAACTCTTGGTTTGGATCAAACTGCAAGTACTGCTCAGCCAGTCATGAATAGGCCAGCCTCTCCAAATACTTCTGCAAATAAACATCTCCCAAGAAACCCACCAGGCTCAAAAATACAAAAGTGGGAAACTGACAAACAGACCTGCGTATTGACTTTGCTCAGGTCTGGTGGAGAAGTGGAGAAAATATCAAGGGAACAAGCTCTTGGCCTGAGTCTTGAAGATTTGCAGGATCTCCTTGATCTTCCACTTAGCAGGGATGATGAAGATACAGATGCCCTAGACTTTGAATTACAATTTAAAGGTCAGATAAGGGAGCTGTTGATGAGGCAATAAAGCATTCCACAAATAATGAAGAGTTTTGGCATTATCTGTTCCAGGGGGAGATTGTTGGGATTGAACCCTATCAGAGGAACAGATAATTAAAGCCAAAACTGGATCAGAGCAGTGGATCCAGAATAAGCAGACGATTACAGTTAGTTCATGCAAATCTCTCCCCTTGAAAGTGGCTTTGTATCTGCTGACCTCCTATCTGCTGATCTTACCAAGTGCTGATCCACAACTGCTGCCTTGCATCTACTGCCAAATGTTAAAGACTGATGGAAGACCAAAGCTCTGCTGATTCAATCTACTGCCTTGAGTCAAGTACTGCTGATCCGGACAAGCACTGCTGGATTCACAGCAGTGGAAGGATGCAGCAGCTGTTTAAGTGTCTTTTATGTAATGAATTGTAATAGCAGTAGTTAGTACATCAGTGTTTATATAGATCAGAGGTTAGAGTTTGTTAGGAGGTTAGATGTCACTTTCATGGTGACGTCAGCTAAGATGCTCAGTGGTTTGCAAGTGCCTATAAATAGTTCAGTACTTTGTACTGTTCTATTAGCTCTTTCACAACATTGTCTTCTTTGCACGAACAAACTACTGAGCTCTGGCTGAGGGGGAGTTTGCATTCATTCATCAATCATTGTAATCGTTGTTGAAACAAATTCAATCTTTCGATTCATTGTGTAAAGATGTTTGATTAAAGTATTACTCTCGTTTGATTGTATGCAAAGTTTGCTTTCATCTTAATTCCGCTGCACAACTCTTTCATTTTCATCTTAATTTCAAACGAAAATACAATCAAAAAGAAACTCAGATCCAACAATTGGTATCAGAGCCTGGACAGTCAAATTTGATTTAACAATCATTTTGACGTAAATAGTTCAGCTCATAACAGTTGATACTGATGTTTTCAGTATGCTATCTCGTGTTGTAAACACTTGACTTATGTTTTCAGTAATGTAATGTTTTGAAGTTACTTTTGAGCATGTAGTATGTTTACTCTTCGTATGCAATGAGAACCTTTCATGATCACACCTCGTGCTTCCGCCGCAGAAAGGGGTGTGACAGATTGGTATCAGAGTTGCGATTGTAGTGAACCAGGATTCATTCTCGAGTCTAGTCTACAATCTCTAGGATCCTTTCACGAAAACAATTTTTCAAAGAGTTTTCATTGCATAAAACGTCCCACGACATCCACTACCTGAAACTGTCTACATGAGTCTAGAAAAGACACTACGAGACTTAGAGTGCACTTGAGTAGCACTTGTCGTTGACTAGAAACTACCTGCAATTATGTGTGATAATTAGCATATAAGTAGAATGTCACAAGTATACGTGACTTTATCTGAAAGCAATGGCCTATCTGAAGGAAGAAATACGCGGATGAAACGAACTGTGCGGACTGTGCAAGGAGTTACGTAATTATGGATGCATACATAATTATGGAATTCGTGCACAGAAACCATAGCAAGTCTTGTCACGTATAGAACCCCTCAGTGCAAGCCTACTAAGTACTATGCTAGAGTAGTAATTGTTTGATGTCACTTATGTGGTATATATCTGTGAATATATCTGTACTACTACTGTCCCGTATGACGATATCAAACAAATGCCTAAACCTATTGGGTTGACTTCTTCAGAACATGGCACCCAGAAGAGCTGTGAGCGCTCGTGACCAACCTCCTCCTCCCCCACTGCCAAGAACTGCTGAAGAGCTGAACGCTCTACTGGAAGAAAGGATCTCCGCTGCTATCATCCAATACGAGGCAAACCGTACTCAAGATAGCGGAGGACCAAGCAACACTAGACGTAACGGGCATGGGGATTCATCTGGAGGCGACGACGCAGTTCAAGGCTGCACTTTCAAGCAGTTCCTCGACTGCAAGCCGATGAACTACGACGGCACAGGAGGTGCAGTAGCATTTGTGCGTTGGACGGAGAAGACTGAAGCTACTATCCGCATGAGCAAGTGTACCACGGATCAGCAAGTCACCTTCGTACCTCCGCTGTCTTGAGGGGTTGACTTCTTCAGAACATGGCACCTAGAAGAGCTGTGAACGCTCGTGACCAACCTCCTCCTCCCCCACTGCCAAGAACTGCTGAAGAGCTGAACGCTCTATTGGAAGAAAGGATCTCCGCTGCTATCGTCCAATACGAGGCAAACCGTACTCAAGACAGCGGAGGACCAAGCAACACTAGACGTAACGGGCATGGAGATTCATCTGGAGGCGACGCAGTTCAAGGCTGCACTTTCAAGCAGTTCCTCGACTGCAAGCCGATGAACTACGACGACACAGGAGGTGCAGTAGCATTTGTGCGCTGGACGGAGAAGACTGAAGCTACTATCCGCATGAGCAACTGTACCGCGGATCAGCAAGTCACCTTCTCTACTGGACTGTTTGTCGATGAAGCTCTGACTTGGTGGAACTTGCAAGCCCAAACTTTGGGCGATGATGCCGCTTATGGCCTAACTTGGGATGAACTGAAGGAAAGAATGAGAGAGAAGTACTGCTCTCGTGCTGAACTCCAAAGACTGGAAATGGAGTTCTGGCACTTGACCATGGAAGGTGCTGACATTAATGGATATACTCGAAGGTTCCACGATCTGTCTAGAGTGCTTCCCTACATGGTGACTCCCAAATTCAAGCGCGTTGAACGCTACATTTGGGGACTGGCCCCAGAGTTTCGCGGCATGGTAACTTCGGCCAAACCTCAAACAATCACCGAGGCGGTAACTCTGGCTGCCAACCTTACTGAAGATTGTGTTCGTAGGAAGAGGTTATCACTAAACTCAACTGAAAGGACCGAGACGCATGCTAAGTCATCTGGTGACAAGAAGAGGAAGTATTCGAACCTGAATCAAGCAACTCACAACAACAACAAGGGCTTCAACAACAAGGAGCGCGAACCTAAACCGCCTCAGGAAGCGGAAACTCTCTCAACCATGAATGACGCTCATACCAAAAGGTACCTGGGCACTATGCATTTCTGCAACCAGTGCAAGTGCCATCACGGAGGAGTTTGTCGCATTCCAAAATGCGACAAGTGTGGAAACCTGGGTCACCGTACCGAGGACTGTTGGGGAAAAGGAAAGAATAGGAATGGAAACCGCAATGGTGCTGGTAACAAGAAAGGTAACGGGAATGGGCGAAACCAAGGATGCTTTGGTTGTGGAAGCATGGATCATTTCAAGAAAAATTGCCAAGGGGAAACAACGTTCAGACTTGAGAGTTTGTGATTGGGGCAAGGAAAGCACGCGAGGACCCTAACGTGGTCACCGGTACGTTTCTCATTAACAATCACTTTGCATCCATATTATTTGACACTGGCGCCGATTATAGTTTCGTGTCTGTGGAATTTAAACGCATGCTTGGAATAGAATCTAGTAGAATAGAAATTCCTTATTCCATAGAACTAGCCAATGGTAAACTTGTTGAATCGGGCGAAGTTGTTAGAGGCTGCACACTAGAACTTGGTGAACGAAGATTTAGCATCGACCTCTTACCTATTCAATTGGGTAGCTTCGATGTAGTAGTCGGAATGGACTGGTTGTCCAAGAACAAAGTTGAGGTTATTTGTCATGAGAAAATCATTCGCATCCCTCTGTCGAATAATGAAACTTTCATTGTACATGGAGAAAAACAAAACGCACCTCTTCGAATCATCAGTTGCATGAAGGCACAAAAGTGCTTAAGGAAAGGATGTGTTGCCTTCCTAGCACACGTTGTAGATAAGAAGGCTGCGGAGCCGAAACTCGAAGACATTCCTGTGGTGAAGGAATTTCCTAATGTGTTCCCTGAAGATCTGCCAGGACTACCTCCGCAACGACAAGTCGAGTTCCGTATAGACTTGGTTCCAGGAGCCGCTCCTGTAGCCAAGGCACCCTATCGACTTGCGCCATCCGAAATGCAAGAATTATCTACACAACTTCAGGAGTTGTTGGATAAAGGATTCATAAGGCCAAGCTTCTCACCCTGGGAGCTCCTGTATTGATCGTAAAGAAGAAGGATGGAACACTGCAGATGTGCATCGATTACAGAGAACTGAACAAGCTCACGATCAAGAATCGGTATCCACTACCGAGGATTGATGACTTATTTGATCAGTTGCAAGGATCAAGCTACTATTCCAAGATCGACCTTCGATCTGGATACCATCAGCTGAGAATCCAAGAGGAAAGCATACCAAATACTGCATTCAGAACACGCTATGGGCACTACGAATTTCTTGTGATGCCATTCGGACTGACAAATGCACCAGCGGTCTTTATGGATCTAATGAACCGCGTATGCAAACCATATCTCGATAAATTCGTGATTGTATTTATTGATGATATCCTGATTTACTCGCGAACGAAAGAAGAACACGAGCAACATCTCAGAACCATCTTGGAACTACTGAAGAAAGAGAAACTTTATGCAAAGTTCTCGAAATGCGAATTCTGGATTCGCGAAGTACAATTTCTTGGTCACGTTGTGAATGAGAAGGGCATTCATGTGGACCCGTCCAAGATAGAAGCAATAAAGAATTGGGAAGCTCCCAAGACCCCAACTGAAGTTCGATAATTTTTGGGCTTAGCGGGCTATTATCGACGATTCATCGAGAATTTCTCAAAGATAGCTCAACTGCTAACGACCCTTACTCAGAAAGACAAGAAGTACGACTGGGGTGTTAAACAAGAAGAAGCCTTCCAACTACTCAAGAACAAGCTATGCGATGCACCCATACTATCATTACCCGAAGGCACTGATGACTTCGTGGTATACTGTGACGCCTCACGACAAGGTTTGGGTTGCGTGCTCATGCAACGCCAGAAAGTCATCGCATACGCTTCGAGATAATTGAAGGTACATGAAAGAAACTACACCACTCACGACCTGGAGCTGGGAGCGGTGGTTTTCGCCTTGAAGATCTGGCGACATTATTTATATAGTACTCGATGTACAATTTTCACAGATCACAAAAGCTTACAACACATATTTGATCAGAAGGAATTGAATATGCGCCAGCGGCGATGGGTCGAGCTGCTAAATGATTACGACTGTGAGATTAAGTACCATCCTGGAAAGGCAAACATTGTAGCGGACGCGTTGAGCCGAAAAGAAAGGGTTAAGACCCTAAGGGTTCGAGCGTTGGAAATGACCATTCGAACGAACCTCACTGCACGCATTCGTGATGCACAACAAGAAGCTCTTAAACGAGAGAACCGTAAAGCTGAATACCTCCGGGGTATGCTGAAATACATGATGCCAAACGAAGAGGGAGCCTTATACTTCAAGAAGCGTATTTGGGTTCCACTCTATGGTGGCATACGAGAAGTCATTCTTGACGAAGCGTACAAATCAAGATACGCGATCCATCCAGGATCAGATAAAATGTATCAAGATTTGAAAGAATATTATTGGTGGCCGAGACTCAAGAGCGACGTTGCTGTTTATGTTGGAAAATGCCTAACCTGTGCTAAGGTTAAGGCTGAATATCAGAAACCGTCCGGCCTACTACAACAACCAGAGATACCCATGTGGAAGTGGGAGAAAATCTCGATGGACTTCATAACAAAATTACCCAGGACCCCGAGAGGGCACGATATGATATGGGTGATAGTTGATCGGTTAACAAAGTCTGCGCACTTCCTACCAATCCAAGAAAAAGACAGCACTGGGAAGCTTGCTGAGATATACTTAAGAGAAATTGTGGCACGCCATGGAGTGCCTATCTCAATCATTTCAGACAGAGATGGACGCTTTGTCTCGAGAATCTGGCAATCATTTTAGGAAGCCTTTGGATCTCAGTTAGATCTAAGCACGGCCTTCCATCCACAAACAGACGGCCAGAGTGAACGGACTATACAAACGTTAGAAGATTTGCTTCGTGCATATGTCATGGACCTAGGCGGCAGCTGGGATACTCATCTACCTTTAGTTGAGTTTTCCTACAATAACAGTTATCATACGAGCATAAAATCCGCGCCGTTCGAAGCTATGTATGACCGCAAGTGCCGATCGCCCTTATGTTGAGCAGATGCTGGAGATAAACGTATGGTTGGTCCTGAACTTGTACAAGAGACAACCGACAAGATTGCGCAGATCCGAGAGCGCATTAAGGCGGCTCGAGATCGACAAAAGAGCTACGCTGATCTGAAAAGAAAACCAGTAGAATTCGAGATGGGAGACAAAGTGTTATTAAAGGTCTCACCTTTGAAGGGCGTAGTAAGATTTGGAAATCGTGGAAAGCTGAATCCACGATACATCGGACCATTCAAGATTCTAGAAAGAATTGGTACCGTGGCATACAAGTTGTAGTTACCGGAAGAACTTAACGGAGTACATGATACGTTCCATGTATCCAATCTCAAGAAGAGTCCAACACTAGAAAACGTGATCATTCCGGTAGATGAAGTGCATATTGATGAAGCCCTCCGATTTACAGAACAACCCATTGAGGTTACCGACTGGAAAGTCAACAAGACCAGAAGGAGCAGTGTAAAACTTGTCAAAGTACGTTGGAACTCTAAGCACGGACCCGAGTACACATGGGAACATGAAGACCAGTTCAAAGAAAAGTATACACGCCTGTTCAAGAAGACTCCTGCGAGAGTTAGCTCAGCCTGAATTTCGGGACGAAATTCTTTTAACGGGGGGAGACTGTGACAACTGGCACGAAACAGGTAATTTTCGTACACTTTAACTATTAGTTAATGACTGCAATTATGTGCTTAATTGTCAGCAATGTCTGAACACATGCTAAACAAGTGAATTCATGCATGTTGTATACTACAAAATATTGCTTTATGCATAAACGAGAGTGTTGCGTCAGAAATACTAGTAAACTCACCGGTAAGACACACTGTGTCAACAGAACTGCAGAAAGCAGTCAGACAATAAAAATTGGAGCCTAGGTGTAGGTCCGACAACAAGAATACATTAAAACCCAAGAGTACATACAAGGGTTTAATATATAGACTTTACGAAAGCAAAAATAAGCAGCACTAAAAAGCACACCCGAAACGCACTTTAAGTGCAGAATTTTATATAATTCAGCTCTAAACAGCTTTTAACAACATGAATATTGTGCAGAAATTACGTTTTATAATCCAGAATACTTCCCCAAGTGTTGGGAATTGAACGGGTACAAGAAAGATACTTAAAAGACACTAAAAAGTGTAATTTAGCACTTTAACGAATCGGTATCTAACCGAACAACCGGACATTACCCGGAACACCAAAATAATGCTAGAAGCATTGTTTTTATTTTTCTAAGCTAGTTAGGGTCCCCAAACACCCTAACACACCTCACATTATACTACACACAATTAACCCCTAAACTAACACTTTATGTGTAACTAGGATAAGTAACTTGGAAGTTGAAATGTAACCAAGACCCCCCCCCCCCACTTACGGTTACCAACATGGGGGAACCACCATGATTTTATTTAAATTGTCTAGTAGATCTTGTTGCTTATTTTGAAACACATGGACCATTGGTTTAGGAAATGTTGGAAACTTGTCTTTATAAACCACAAGGTCTTAACCCATTATCATTCATCACCTCCAACAAAACAAAACCTTCTCTCCTTCCTTCCCTAGCTCACGACTCAAGCACCCCCTCCCCACACATCCATTTTCAATCCACACTCATCCATTCCAAGGTGATATTAAGGTGTAAGAAGGTCACTAACGAAGCTCGGTGCAAGCGGATCTTGAAGGACCTTCTTCATTTGCTTTTATCCACTTCATTTGCCCTCTTAAACTTCCCTAGCCTTGTGCTAGTAGTAAGTGCTTCAAATCTTCATCTTGTTCTTGTTTATGATGGTTAATAGATGATTTAAAGGCTAAAAATCATGAAACACTAAAGAACTTACATTAAAGTATTGAACATAAGATGAATAAGGTGGATAAAGAGAAGATATGTGTGTAAATCGTGTGAAACTTGTCTAGTTATGATTATTTGATGTTGTTTGTTACTAAAAGTTGGATGGATCATCATCTAACCATGCTAGATCATGTACAAGAACATGAACTAATAGTGTGTTAGTGTAAAAAAAATTATAAAAGATGGTGAACCCTTCCACTCATGAAACATGAACTTGTGTAAATATAATTTTTCTTGTAAAATAAGATTCTAAACTAGTAGATCTAAAGATCTACAAGTGGTTTTTCGGAAGAACCAAGTGGAAAATACTAGATTGTTAAAAACCCGGATTTTGTATGAACTAAAATCATTTTTAGTAAGTAAACAAGTGTATAAACACTTGTGTAGACAGAAAATTCCACAAAGAAATACTTTTGAAATTCATGACTAGAAGTTGTGAAAATACATACTCTTTAAAAAAATAAAGTTTTTAAGAAACTAAACTTATTTTTAAGGGTAACAAGACTTACTAAATGTGCTAGTAAGTTAGTACATATTTTTACAAACTTTCAAGTTCATAAGTTGTGATATATGCTTGTTTTGACAAGTTTGATAAATAAAGGTTGTTGTTGATTGTTGTTGATATTGTTGTTGATTTTAAAAGAAAATAAACACATGTTTTGAAAACATGGGAAACCTCCATTTTTAGGGGAAACTCTGTCAAAATTTTTATAAATTTTGACACTTAGAAAAAATATAAGTTTTGAGAAACTTATTCCCTAAAAATGTATTTAAAAATATTACCAAGGTTTCCCTAATTTTTGGTGATAAGAAATGAGGACTTCTTCAAGAATAAAAATGGATATTTAGTATGTATATATTTTTGAGAAAAATATATATATTATTTGATCACCAATTTTTGTGCTAGGTGTATATAGTATGTGTTATACGTGCTAGTGTATTAAGACTTAAAAATACACTAAATACTCATGAGGAGTATAAACACAAAGATACACATACAACATATAAGATACATAATTCAGGTGCAAAGTGCAAAACACGAGATACTTATATTAATTTATGAGAAAATTATATAAGTAAGATACTTAATATAAAATATTGTTAACACAACAATACAAATACTGAAGAGAGTGACTATACTTGTGCGACGCAAGTCTAGTAACTAACGTTAAGAAAACGCGTATAGGTCACGACGTTAATTAAACAAATCCGGTGAAGTTTATGACGCAAGGAACGCAAAGTTGTGAGTTCATGCTCCCCATTTTCTTTTAACTGTTTTCAGTTTTATAACTTCGGGGTTGAAATACATGTACAAATGTTACAATGTTTATAAATGGTATGATAACGAGAAACGCACTTGGTGAGGACGAGAACCAAGTATGATACGTTATGAGAAATGATACGAGAAATCGTGTCACGAATAGGGTACATAAGCACCATTAATCAACTATATACCTAGACCACAGAACAAAAGGTTAGATCTAACGGGTGCCGGGCAGCCACACTCTCGGTGAGGGCGAGAATCGAGTAGTGCTTTTGTGTCTCAGAATATGCCAACTAGAAAATGCCTAAGGTTTGGTGACTTCCTATGTCGTGTCACATGTTAATGGCTTTGCAACCCATTAACAATCCTGATACTTACAGGAATACTTTATTTACATAAGATTCATACCATACTAAAACTTGATTTATATTTGAGTACGTGGGGTACTCAAGAAAACTTGAATTATACTTGAGTACGTGGGGTACTCAAGAAAACGGGAATTATACTTGACTACGTGGGGTACTCAAGAAAAACTTGAATTATACATGAGTACGTGGTGTACACATGAATACTTGATTTATATATGAAAACTTGATTTATACATGACACAAACTATGTTTTCATACAAAGTATACAAACGTGAAATACAAAAACTGCATGAATTCACACCAACATTATGTTGACGTTTTTCCAAAACTCACATGTATTTCAGATAACTAGGATGGATGTGCACGTGGCCGTACTCATGCTAGTGGATGTCGCTATGTTTATCATTAAATAAAGTTGTAACTTTTAAAACAATATGCTATCTCGTGTTGTAAACACTTGACTTATGTTTTCAGTAATGTAATGTTTTGAAGTTACTTTTGAGCATGTAGTATGTTTACTCTTCGTATGCAATGAGAACCTTTCATGATCACACCTCGTGCTTCCGCCACAGAAAGGGGTGTGACAGATTGGTATCAGAGCTGCGATTGTAGTGAACCAGGATTCCTTCTCGAGTCTAGTCTACAATCTCTAGGATCCTTTCACGAAAACAATTTTTCAAAGAGTTTTCATTGCATAAAACGTCCCGCGACATCCACTACCTGAAACTGTCTACATGAGTCTAGAAAAGACACTACGAGACTTAGAGTGCACTTGAGTAGCACTTGTCGTTGACTAGAAACTACCTGCAATTATGTGTGATAATTAGCATATAAGTAGAATGTCACAAGTATACATGACGTTATCTGAAAGCAATGGCCTATCTGAAGGAAGAAATACGCTGATGAAACGAACTGTGCGGACTGTGCTAGGAGTTACGTAATTATGGATGCATACATAATTATGGAATTCAGTGCACAGAAACCACAGCAAGTCTTGTCACTTATAGAACCCCTCGGTGCAAGCCTACTAAGTACTCTGCTAGAGTAATAATTGTTTGATGTCACTTTTGTGGTATATATCTGTGAATATATATATACTACTACTGTCTCGTATGACGATATCAAACAAATGCCTAAACCTATTGGGTTGAGTTCTTCAGAACATGGCACCCAGAAGAGCTGTGAACGCTCGTGACCAACCTCCTCCTCCCCCACTGCCAAGAACTGCTGAAGAGCTGAACTCTCTACTGGAAGAAAGGATCTCCGCTGCTATCGTCCAATACGAGGCAAACCGTACTCAAGACAGCGGAGGACCAAGCAACACTAGACGTAACGGGCATGGAGATTTATCTGGAGGCGACGCAGTTTAAGGCTGCACTTTCAAGCAGTTCCTCGACTGCAAGCCGATGAACTACGACGACACAGGAGGTGCAGTAGCATTTGTACGCTGGACGGAGAAGACTGAAGCTACTATCCGCATGAGCAAGTGTACCGCGGATTAGCAAGTCACCTTCGCTACTGGACTGTTTGTCGATGAAGCTCTGACTTGGTGGAACTTGCAAGCCCAAACTTTGGGCGATGATGCCGCTTATGGCCTAACTTGGGATGAACTGAAGGAAAGAATGAGAGAGAAGTACTGCTCTCGTGCTGAACTCCAAAGACTGGAAACGGAGTTCTGGCACTTGACCATGGAAGGTGCTGACATTAATGGATATACTCGAAGGTTCCACGATCTGTCTAGAGTGCTTCCCTACATGGTGACTCCCGAATTCAAGCGCATTGAACGCTACATTTGGGGACTGGCCCCAGAGTTTCACGGCATGGTAACTTCGGCCAAACCTCAAACAATCACCGAGGCGGTAACTCTGGCTGCCAACTTTACTGAAGATTGTGTTCGTAGGAAGAGGTTATCACTAAACTCAACTGAAAGGACCGAGACGCATGCTAAGTCATCCGGTGACAAGAAGAGGAAGTATTCGAACCTGAATCAAGCAACTCACAACAACAACAAGGGCTTCAACAACAAGGAGTGCGACCCTAAACCGCCTCAGGAAGCGGAAACTCTCTCAACCATGAATGACGCTCATACCAAAAGGTACCTGGGCACTATGCCTTTCTGCAACCAGTGCAAGCGCCATCACGGAGGAGTTTGTCGCATTCCAAAATGAGACAAGTGTGGAAACCTGGGTCACCGTACCGAGGACTGTTGGGGAAAAGGAAAGAATAGGAATGGAAACCACAATGGTGCTGGTAACAAGAATGGTAACGGGAAGGGGCGAAACCAAGGATGCTTTGGTTGTGGAAGCATGGATCATTTCAAGAAAAATTGCCCAAGGGGAAACAACGTTCAGACTCGAGCGTTTGTGATTGGGGCAAGGAAAGCACGCGAGGACCCTAACGTGGTCACCGGTACGTTTCTCATTAACAATCACTTTGCATCCATATTATTTGACACTGGCGCCGATTATAGTTTCGTGTCTGTGCAATTTAAACGCATGCTTGGAATAGAATCTAGTAGATTAGAAATTCCTTATTCCATAGAACTAGCCAATGGTAAACTTGTTGAATCGGGCGAAGTTGTTAGAGGCTGCACACTAGAACTTGGTGAATGAAGATTTAGCATCGACCTCTTACCTATTCAATTGGGTAGCTTCGATGTAGTAGTCGGAATGGACTGGTTGTCCAAGAACAAAGCTGAGGTTATTTGTCATGAGTAAATCATTCGCATCCCTCTGTTGAATAATGAAACTCTCATTGTACATGGAGAAAAACGAAACGCACCTCTTCGAATCATCAGTTACATGAAGGCACAGAAGTGCTTAAGGAAAGGATGTGTTGCCTTCCTAGCACACGTTGTAGATAAGAAGGCTGCGGAGCCGAAACTCGAAGACATTCCTGTGGTGAAGGAATTTCCTGATGTGTTCCCTGAAGATCTGCCAGGACTACCTCCGCAACGACAAGTCGAGTTTCGTATAGACTTGGTTCCAGGAGTCGTTCCTGTAGCCAAGGCACCCTATCGACTTACGCCATCCGAAATGTAAGAATTATCTACACAACTTCAGGAGTTGTTGGATAAAGGATTCATAAGGCCAAGCTTCTCACCCTGGGAGCTCCTGTATTGATCGTAAAGAAGAAGGATGGAACACTGCGGACGTGCATCGATTACAGAGAACTGAACAAGCTCACGATCAAGAATCGGTATCCACTACCGAGGATTGATGACTTATTTGATCAGTTGCAAGGGTCAAGCTACTATTCCAAGATCGACCTTCGATCTGGATACCATCAGCTGAGAATCCAAGAGGAAAGCGTACCAAATACTGCATTCAGAACACGCTATGGGCGCTACGAATTTCTTGTGATGCCATTCGGACTGACAAATGCACCAGCGGTCTTTATGGATCTAATGAACCGCGTATGCAAACCATATCTCGATAAATTCATGATTGTATTTATCGATGATATCCTGATTTACTCACGAACGAAAGAAGAACACGAGCAACATCTCAGAACCATCTTGGAACTACTGAAGAAAGAGAAACTTTATGCAAAGTTCTTGAAATGCGAATTCTGGATTCGCGAAGTAAAATTTCTTAGTCACGTTGTGAATGAGAAGGGCATTTACAAGAAGTACGACTAGGGTGTTAAACAAGAAGAAGCCTTCCAACTACTCAAGAACAAGCAATACGATGCACCCATACTATCATTACCCGAAGGCACTGATCACTTCGTGGTATACTGTGACGCCTCACGACAAGGTTTGGGTTGCGTGCTTATGCAACGCCAGAAAGTCATCGCATACGCTTCGAGACAATTGAAGGTACATGAAAGAAACTACACCACTCACGACCTGGAGCTGGGAGTGGTGGTTTTCGCCTTGAAGATCTGGCGACATTATTTATATGGTACTCGATGTACAATTTTCACAGATCACAAAAGCTTACAACACATATTTGATCAGAAGGAATTGAATATGCGCCAGCGGTGATGGGTCGAGCTGTTAAATGATTACGACTGTGAGATCAAGTACCATCCTGGAAAGGCAAACGTTGTAGCGGACGCGTTGAGCCGAAAAGAAAGGGTTAAGACCCTAAGGGTTCGAGCGTTGGAAATGACCATTCGAACGAACCTCACTGCACGCATTCGTGATGCACAACAAGAAGCTCTTAAAGGAGAGAACCGTAAAGCTGAATACCTCCGGGGTATGCTGAAATACATGATGCCAAACGAAGAGGGAGCCTTATACTTCAAGAAGCGTATTTGGGTTCCACTCTATGGTGGCATACGAGAAGTCATTCTTGACGAAGCGCACAAATCAAGATACTCGATCCATCCAGGATCAGATAAAATGTATCAAGATTTGAAAGAATATTATTGGTGGCCGAGACTCAAGAGCGACGTTGCTGTTTATGTTGGAAAATGCCTAACCTGTGCTAAGGTTAAGGCTGAATATCAGAAACCGTCCGGCCTACTACAACAACCAGAGATACCCATGTGGAAGTGGGAGCAAATCTCGATGGACTTCATAACAAAATTACCCAGGACCCCGAGAGGGAACGATATGATATGGGTGATAGTTGATTGGTTAACAAAGTCTGCGCACTTCCTACCGATCCGAGAAAAAGACAGCACTGGGAAGCTTGCTGAGATATACTTAAGAGAAATTGTGGCACGCCATGGAGTGCCTATCTCAATCATTTCAGACAGAGATGGACGCTTTGTCTCGAGAATCTGGCAATCATTTCAGGAAACCTTTGGATCTCAGTTAGATCTAAGCACAGCCTTCCATCCACAAACAGATGGCCAGAGCGAACGGACTATACAAACGTTAGAAGATATGCTTCGCGCATGTGTCATGGACCTAGGCGGCAGCTGGGATACTCATATAACTTTAGTTGAGTTTTCCTACAATAACAGTTATCATACGAGCATAAAAGTCGCTCCGTTCGAAGCTCTGTATGGCCGCAAGTGTCGATCGCCCTTATGTTGGGAAGATGCTAGAGATAAACGTATGGTTGGTCCTGAACTTGTACAAGAGACAACCGACAAGATTGCGCAGATCCGAGAGCGCGTTAACGCGGCTCGAGATTGACAAAAGAGCTACGCTGATCTGAAAAGAAAACCAGTAGAATTTGAGGTGGGAGACAAAGTGTTATTAAAGGTCTCACCTTGGAAGGGCGTAGTAAGATTTGGAAAGCGTGGAAAGCTGAATCCACGATACATCGGACCATTAAAGATTCTAGAAAGAATTTGTACCGTGGCATACAAGTTGTAGTTACCAGAAGAACTTAACGGAGTACATGATACGTTCCATGTATCCAATCTCAAGAAGAGTCCAACACAAGAAAATGTGATCATCTCGGTGGATGAAGTGCATATTGATGACGCCCTCCGATTTACAGAACAACCCGTTGAGGTTACCGACTGGAAAGTAAACAAGACCAGGAGGAGCAGTGTAAAACTTGTCAAAGTACGTTGGAACTCTAAGCACGGACCCGAGTACACATGGGAACGTGAAGACCAGTTCAAAGAAAAGTATCCCCACTTGTTCAAGAAGACTCCTGCGAGAGTTAGCTCAGCCTGAATTTCGGGACGAAATTCTTTTAACGGGGGGAGACTGTGACAACTGGCACGAAACCGGTAATTTTCGTACACTTTAACTATTAGTTAATGACTGCAATTA
The DNA here is from genome assembly GCA_030545235.1 of Helianthus tuberosus. NCBI lineage: Eukaryota > Viridiplantae > Streptophyta > Magnoliopsida > Asterales > Asteraceae > Helianthus > Helianthus tuberosus. The sequence goes on along the minus strand of CM060361.1, from coordinate 117,268,571 downwards.
TGTGCTTAATTGTCAGCAATGTCTGAACACATGCTAAACAAGTGAATTCATGCACGTTGTATACTACAAAATATTGCTTTATGCATAAACGAGAGCGTTGCGTCAGAAATACTAGTAAACTCACCGGTAAGACACACTGTGTCAACAGAACTGTAGAAAGCAGTCAGACAATAAAAATTGGAGCCTAGGTGTAGGTCCGACAACAAGAATACATTAAAACCCAAGAGTACATACAAGGGTTTAATATATAGACTTTACGAAAGCAAAAATAAGCAGCACTAAAAAGCACCCGAAACGCACTTTAAGTGCAGAATTTTATATAATTCAGCTCTAAACAGCTTTTAACAACATGAATATTGTGCAGAAATTACGTTTTATAATCCAGAATACTTCCCCAATTGTTGGGAATTGAAAGGGTACAAGAAAGATACTTAAAAGACACTAAAAAGTGTAATTTAGCACTTTAACGAATCGGTATCTAACCGAACAACTGGACATTACCCGGAACACCAAAATAATGTTAGAAGCATTGTTTTTATTTTTCTAAGCTAGTTAGGGTCCCCAAACACCCTAACACACCTCACATTATACTACACACAATTAACCCCTAAACTAACACTTTATGTGTAACTAGGATAAGTAACTTGGAAGTTGAAATGTAACCAAGACCCCCCACCCCCACTTACGGTTACCAACATGGGGGAACCACTATGATTTTATTTAAATTGTCTAGTAGATCTTGTTGCTTATTTTGAAACACATGGACCATTGGTTTAGGAAATGTTGGAAACTTTTCTTTATAAACCACGAGGTCTTAACCCATTATCATTCATCACCTCCAACAAAACAAAACCTTCTCTCCTTCCTTCTCTAGCTCATGGCTCAAGCACCCCCTCCCCACACATCCATTTTCAATCCACACTCATCCATTCCAAGGTGATATTAAGGTGTAAGAAGATCACTAACGAAGCTCGGTGCAAGCGGATCTTGAAGGACCTTCTTCATTTGCTTTTATCCACTTCATTTACCCTCTTGAACTTCCCTAGCCTTGTGCTAGTAGTAAGTGCTTCAAATCTTCATCTTGTTCTTGTTTATGATGGTTAATAGATGATTTAATGGCTAAAAATCATGAAACACTAAAGAACTTACATTAAAGTATTGAACATAAGATGAATAAGGTGGATAAAGAGAAGATATGTGTGTAAATCGTGTGAAACTTGTCTAGTTATGATTATTTGATGTTGTTTGTTACTAAAAGTTGGATGGATCATCATCTAACCATGCTAGATCATGTACAAAAACATGAACTACTAGTGTGTTAGTGTAAAAAAAAATATGAAAGATGGTGAACCCTTCCACTCATGAAACATGAACTTGTGTAAATATAATTTTTCTTGTAAAATAAGATTCTAAACTAGTAGATCTAAAGATCTACAAGTGGTTTTTCGGAAGAACCAAGTGGAAAATACTAGATTGTTAAAAACCCGGATTTTGTATGAACTAAAATCATTTTTAGTAAGTAAACAAGTGTATAAACACTTGTGTAGACAGAAAATTCCACAAAGAAATACTTTTGAAATTCATGACTAGAAGTTGTGAAAATACATACTCTTTAAAAAAATAAAGTTTTTAAGAAACTAAACTTATTTTTAAGGGTAACAAGACTTACTAAATGTGCTAGTAAGTTAGTACATATTTTTACAAACTTTCAAGTTCATAAGTTGTGATATATGCTTGTTTTGACAAGTTTGATAAATAAAGGTTGTTGTTGATTGTTGTTGATATTGTTGTTGATTTTAAAAGAAAATAAACACATGTTTTGAAAACATGGGAAACCTCCATTTTTAGGGGAAACTCTGTCAAAATTTTAAATTTTGACACTTAGAAAAAATATAAGTTTTGAGAAACTTATTCCCTAAAAATGTATTTAAAAATATTACCAAGGTTTCCCTAATTTTTGGTGATAAGAAATGTGGATTTCTTCAAGAATAAAAATGGATATTAAGTATGTACATATTTTTTAGAAAAATATATATATTATTTGATCACCAACTTTTGTGCTAAGTGTATATTGTATGTGTTATACGTGCTAGTGTATTAAGACTTAAAAATACACTAAATACTCATGAGGAGTATAAACACAAAGATACACATACAACATATAAGATACATAATTCGGGTGCAAAGTGCAAAACACGAGATACTTATATTAATTTATGACAAAATAATATAAGTAAGATAATTAGTTAAAAATATAAAATATTTTTAACACAACAATACAAATACGAAAGAGAGTGACTGTACTTGTGCGACGCAAGTCTAGTAACTAACGTTAAGAAAACGTGTATAGGTCACGACGTTAATGAAGCAAATCCGGTGAAGTTTACGACGCAAGGAACGCAAAGTTGTGAGTTCATGCTCCCCCTTTTCTTTTAACTGTTTTCAGTTTTATAACTTCGGGGGTGAAATACATGTACAAATGTTACAATGTTTATAAAAGGTATGATAACGAGAAACGCACTTGGTGAGGACGAGAACCAAGTATGATGCGTTATGAGAAATGATACGAAAAATCGTGTCATGAATAGGGTACATAAGCACCATTAATCAACTATATACCTAGACCGCAGAACAAAAGGTTAGATCTAACGGGTGCCGGGCAGCCACACTCTCAGTGAGGGTGAGAATCGAGTAGTGCTTTTGTGTCTCAGAATATGCCAACTAGAAAATGCCTAAGGTTTGGTGACTTCCTATGTCGTGTCACATGTTAATGGCTTTGCAACCCATTAACAATCCTGATACTTACAGGAATACTTTATTTACATAAGATTCATACCATACTAAAACTTGATTTATACTTGAGTACGTGGGGTACTCAAGAAAACTTGAATTATACTTGAGTACGTGGGGGAATCAAGAAAACGGGAATTATACTTGAGTACGTGGGGTACTCAAGAAAAACTTGAATTATACATGAGTACGTGGTGTACACATGAATACTTGATTTATATATGAAAACTTGATTTATACATGACACAAACTATGGTTTCATACAAAGTATACAAACGTGAAATACAAAAACTGCATGAATTCACACCAACATTATGTTGACGTTTTTTTCCAAAACTCACATGTATTTCAGGTAACTAGGATGGATGTGCACGTGGTCGTACTCATGCTCGTGGATGTCGCTATGTTTATCATTAAATAAAGTTGTAACTTTTAAAACAATATGCTATCTCGTGTTGTAAACACTTGACTTATGTTTTCAGTAATGTAATGTTTTGAAGTTACTTTTGAGCATGTAGTATGTTTACTCTTCGTATGCAATGAGAACCTTTCATGATCACACCTCGTGCTTCCGCCGCAGAAAGGGGTGTGACATCCTGGAAGCAGCTTTTCTTGCCACCGGACCTTTCTCCATCAATCAGGAATCTGATGCCGTCACTAAACACATTCCTTAAATTGTAGCCATTTTTTGAGTGTTTATTTTTTGGGGTCTAATCCGCATATATATCACCATTGCTCTTGATTTTCTAGACTGTATATCTCTTAAATGTCAACATATACACGTGTGATTTAGTTTACGAAGATTTTTCAATGCCGAGAACCTCGATCAGAGAGTAAAAAAGGGGTAAGGTTTATAACGGTGTAAAACTAAAATGGGATATACCGGGCTAGGATTCGAGTTACAGGAACAAGGGTCAAACCAACCACCTAAGAATGGAATCGTCGAGCGAAAACACTTGACAACCTCCTGGAAGCAGCTTTTCTTGCCACCAGACCTTTCTCCATCATTTAGGAATCTGATGCCATCACTACACACATTCCTTAAATTGTGGCCATTTTTTAGTGTTTATTTTTTGGTGACTAATCCGCATATATATCACCATTGCTCTTGATTTTCTTGACTGTATATCTCTTAAATGTCAACATATACACGTGTGATTTAGTTTACGAAGATTTTTCAATAATGAGAACCTCGATGAAAGAGTAAATAAAGAGTAAGGTTCACAATGGTGTAAAACTAAAATGGGATATACCGGGCTAGGATTCGAGTTACAGGAACAAGGGCCAAACCGACCACCCAAGAATGGAATCGCCGATCAAAAACACCTGGCAACCTCCTGGAAGTAGCTTTTCTTGCCACCGGACCTTTCTCCATCAATCAGGAATCTGATGCCGTCACTAAACACATTCCTTAAATTGTAGCCATTTTTTAGTGTTTATTTTTTTGGTGTCTAATCCCCATATATATCACTGTTGCTCTTGATTTTCTTGACTGTATATCTCTTAAATGTCAACATATACACGTGTGATTTATTTACGAAAATTTTTCAATGCCGAGAACCTCGATCAAAGAGTAAAAAAGGTGTAAGGTTCACAATGGTGTAAAACTAAAATGGGATATACCTGGCTAGGATTCGAATTATAGGAACAAGGGCCAAACTAACCACCCAAGAATGGAATCGTCGAGCGAAAACACTTGACAACCTCCTGTAAGCAGCTTTTCTTGCCACCAGACCTTTTTCTATCAATCAGGAATTTGATGCTGTCACTAAACACATTCCTTAAATTGTAGCCATTTTTTGAGTGTTTATTTTTTGGTGTCTAATCAGCATATATATCACGATTTCTCTTGATTTTCTTGACTGTATATCTTTAAATGTCAACATATACACGTGTGATTATGTTTACGAAGATTTTTCAATGTCAAGAACCTCGATCAGAGAGTAAAAAAGGTGTAAGGTCCACAATGGTGTACCCAAATATTATTCAAAAGCTTCTAAATTAACTAAGATGTCTTTCTAAGCAGCATCCTAGCAAGTTTCTTGAATCCTCAGCTACTATCAACCTGCAACATGTATTAAAATACTATTAACAAAAATGTTGGCGAGTATACAAGTTTGAGTACGTAATAGCATAATTGTTTAAAACGTTCCAAAACTCGTATCCGCCATGAAACATATAACAAGTTTCACCATGCTAAGCTAACGCGATCCCTATTTAACACGCATTTCCAATGCAATTAACATAGCAATCCCAAGAGTCTAGCGGGAGCTATAAACGTTCAGTGCCTTTCCCAAAGTCTAACGGGAGGTTTGATCTTAGCAATGCCCAAGAGAATAGCAGGCGGGGCGTTACAACCTATAGCATATGCATATAACCATAATTGCTAAGACATGTCACATACAAGGATTAAACGTTACATAGCATATAAGTCTCAAGTTCCACAAGTATCCTGTTTCACGCTGATAGAGTAAGTTTCCAAACAAGTTTCAAGTGTCAAGTTTATAGAATACATGTTGCATCCCAAAAGTGTTTAAAAATGGATCGAGTACACTCACAGTGGGTGCTAAGTATCAACATCAACTAGTTGGATCGAAGGGAGCTCTGGGGTTAGCCTGATTATAGTTTAACAGTATGAGCGTTGAATAGAGTGTCGAATCGTGCGGACATTGAATGAAAGTGTTTGTTTCCTGCTCGGAAGGTCATCCGGACGGATGGTCATCCGGTCGGATGACCATTCGGCCCAAATGTAACCCATTCGATCGGACGGTCGTCCGGACAGTTGATCAGTAATGTGTTGCAGTTTCAAACTTTTGAAGTTTTCGTTGTAGTGTAAATCCAAGTCGTTCGATCGGATGACTGTTCGGGTGAAAGTTTAATAGTTTGAAGTTCTGAGTCAAAATAGTTTAAGTATTGAAGGCTACAGGGAACAGGGTGTTCGGTCAGATGGCGGTTCGATCAGAGGATCGTTTGATCGGATGGTCATTCGGTAGTTGTGATCTTGTTCCTTTGAAACCTTCGTAAAATTCCTAAGTTTGAGTTTAACGGAGACGAAGTGATAACGTATCAAGACAACAGAACCCCGCCAAGGTTCAGCTCATCTGATCGAATGGGAATCACCCCGTTTTAGTCATCTCTCCGGTGGAAATCCGTTATCGGGCCGACTCCAGACTAAGGAACAAGTCCTAGGCCTGTTTTGGTCCAGATCCCACCGATTGGAGTATAAAGTTAAGAAAGTTTGAAGAAAAGCGTGCAATCAACTGAAAATGTCTAACTTTTGTAAAGATTCATGGTAAAACATGTAGAAATCCCTTAGATCCGGCCTAAATCTTGACGGAATGACATCACACAGCCGATTATACAAACTGTTCTGATGATGTCTTCCTCAAGAGCCCACTTCTTAGTGATTTCACAGTGAAGAGTATGAGTTTGATGAAGAATCTAGTGAGAAAGTGTGTAATGATGAAAGTTGTACAAGAGTTACGGAGAAAACTTACAAGATTCGCCTGAAATCGAAGGAAAAGTGCCTTAGAATGAGAGAGACTGCGTCTGGTCGGAGGAGGCTGTCACATCAGTGGAGAATGATGTGACAGTGGGTATTTATAGGTGAGAGTGACAGTTAGGCAGTGTAAGTGTACTGGGTTGGATGGTTGTTCGGTCGAACGGCCTTCTGATCGGATGGTCATCCGATCGAATGTCCATTCGGACAGCCGAGACCCGTTTGCTAGATTTCTTATTTCGATTCGATTTACGAGCTAGATTAAGCGTTGCGTTGCGTATTATTGTGTAAGATTATCACATAACAATATTATATAACTAACACAAAAGTTTTCATGTTTCAAGTCTACGTATGAGCTAGCTAGTAAGTGTCAAGTTTCAAGTTTCTCGTTCAACAAAGTCTCAAAGTTTCTCTTTCCATAAATATCAAGAGTCTCGTTTAATAGTATCAAGAGTCAAGAATCAAGTATCGAGAGTCTAGTATCAAGTATCAAGTTTCACCAAGAGTCAAGATTCATAATGTTTAAGTATCAAGCATCAAGAGTCAAGTTTTAAGTATCAAAGAGTCTAGATTCAAAGTATCATAAGATTCAAGTATCACAAAGTTTCCCAAATGTTTCACATAGTTTCACAGTTAGGTCTCAAATAGTATAGGGACTAAAATTGCCAAAAGTCAAAAGTTCAGGGACGCAGGGCGTCACAGTCTCCCCTCTTTTAGGAGATTTCGTCCCCGAAATCTAAGAGGATGACATCTAAAGATCCAAGAAAAGGATCGTATAAGTCTAGATCATAAAGTCTCGTAGTATATAGTTTCACACACAGTCGCATAGAGACTCAAGTTTCAAGCGTCACAAAACATTCAACAAGTTTTACAAAGATTCAACATTCTCATCACAAGTCCGCAAACCCACGACTTTCGCATGGCACGTGGTACGAAAGTTCGGTAACATGCTGGAAACACTTATATATAGGAAGTACCAGTGGCGTGCGTATCCACCATGTTTCGACCATGTCACGTCCGTCTCGTCGTTCAGTGTCATGCTACGTGTCGTGTTTTGCCAACCATAATAGTACACTCCATCATTTTCATGCGATTCAACCAGTTGCGTACACATAGATCAATCAAGTAGTTTCACATAGCTCAACGTTCAACATTTTCATCCCAGGTCTGCAAAACACCAAATTTCGCATGGCACGTGGTACGAAAGTTGGTAACATGTTGGAAACACTTATATATAGGAAGTACCAGTGGCGTATCCACCATGTTTCGTCCATGTTACTTCCGTCTCGTCATTCGGTGCCATGTTACGTATAGTGTTTTACTACCCATAACAGCACATTCCACATAGATTAAGTAAGTAGTTTCAATAGCATCACGTTCAATCATGTTTCCCATAGTTTAATCAAGATTCCCACATAGTATATCATAATGAGTAAAGCATCGTAAATTTAGTTCAATCCAGAGAGATTTATTATTATTGTTTTAGATTGCAGAGATACGTGCGATTTGTGTGAAAAGTCTCAAAACGAACAAAGAATCAAGTTTAAAACCACATGTAAAATCGGGATAACATAAAAGGTAGGCTCATAAAACATAGGATTGTTCCGGGTAGAGGAACGTCGACTAACCAGTGTGGATCGAACCGCTCTAGAATTGAGGCAATGTAACTTGACTTACTTAGACAAATACGTCATCGATGTTAGGCCTACAAGATTTGCCCTTTCGATCATTACACGTCCCTAATTGGTTAGGAATTTCAAGACTTTGGCGAGACTGAAAATCAAAGAGTGGGACTAGTTATCAAGGTGTGAGTTTCACCTCTAACTTGGCAACATCGTACCCTAATAGTGTCTGTGTTTATCAAAAGATAAGACCTACTGGAATATGATATGGAGATTTCCCTTCCAGGTTTGGATGTCACTCCTGACTTGAGGGTAAATCTCGTGCAAAATACAAACACTGACCAGCAGCATTTTCAAAGTATCCAAGTGCATATTGTGTCAGCCTTAGGAAAGGCATGTAAGTTTAACAGGAAGTGTGTTGCTAGGAAGCAAGTACGGTAGAATGCAAAAGTCTTAAACAACAGATAAGAGTCAAGATTCCTAGAACTATAGACTAGGGCATTATTCCTACTTTTCCTAATTCCTTACAGTTATGGCTCTGATACCAATCTGTCACACCCCAACCGATGGCAGAAACATCGGGGCGTGGCACTAAGTGTTCAGATTTCTCAAGAATTACCATAACACTTATAGTTTCCAATATAGATTAATCAATTTCAAAACATTGTCTAAGCATCAAAGTTTCACAACCACAAAATAACCATTACGTAACATCCCAAATATTATTCAAAAGCTTCTAAATTAACTAAGATGTGTTTCTAAGCAGCATCCTAGCAAGTTTCTTGAATCCTCAGCTACTATCAACCTGCAACATGTATTAAAATACTATCAACAAAAATGTTGGCGAGTATACAAGTTTGAGTACGTAATAGCATCTATACATATAATAAAAGAAACCTTTTATAGGACAGGTGTCATCTTCTGAGGCCATGCCCATTTCTTTTACCCGCTCATTTTTTCAGACCCATTTAGGCTAACCCTCACATTTAATGAACTCGACCCATTACCTTATCACCAAAATCGTGTACCTACTTTCTCTGCTACTTTCCCTCCTCATCCTCCAAAACCCTAATGGCGATTTTAACAAAAACCTTCCTCCGTTTCTATTTATACCAGCAAATAAATCTTGTGGCAGATTAAACAACAGCTTGGTAAGTGCTAATTTGTTAATTCCTAAAACTCCATCACAAACCCTAATGGCGAAATCAAAGATGTGAAGTTAAACTCTTCAAAATCCAGTTTTCTACTCCATATTCCACCATTAATGCATTCTCTAAGATTTTGTAATCCATTAGTTTTGTTTTGTTTATGTTTTTGCATTCTATTGTAATAATTTTAAACCTTTGTGATCAGATTTCTATTTCTAGGGGCAGTTCACGTTCATCTAAATTTCAATTTCATCAGATGGCACGCCGTACAGGTAATTGATTCTAACCTTTAGCTTTGTATGCCTAATATTGGACTTTCAGTTGATGTTTAGTATCAGTAATCTTCTAGGATTAATGTTTCAATTTTAGGGTTCATGCAAGAATTACTACTATTTTATAGAACACTATTAGGTTTTTACGGATTTGGGTAAAAAAAATCTTAGCTGATTTACTTTATTAATATACTTTCAAATTGATGCAGATTAAAACCATTTAGATCAGATCTTGATTATGTGAAGAAGACAAATAGGTGAGTATCCCTGACTTTCAGATTGAATACCATATTTATTTGTTTGCTAATTTATTTATTGTGTATGTATATGGTTGGTATTTTGAATTTTAATCTTTATTGATGTTCCCTGTATGTATTCTGCATAATTTTTTTTGTTTTGTATAGATATTATTCACTTTTATCTTAAACAAGTTCTTAGTTTTGTCTGAATAAGACTGAATAGTCGCCCTAAAAAACCATAGCTTGGACCGACATGCTTGCAGGTTAGTTGCTTTTTGGTAGCTTTGTTTTGAAATTCTTTAATGAAAGTTGCGGGTCAAACAGTCCTTATTTAATAAATTTGAATGAAAGTTTCATTGATAGAAGATTTTATCAATGATCACTGTAATGGATCACGCACCGCTAACTTAAATGTCTATTACGTTTTTCTCTCTTGGTTCATAAAAAAGTCGATGTTGGACTTCTGGCATCTGATCATCCCAATTGTTGCCTCTAAAATGCATTTTCAAATTTTAAATAAGTTCAATGAAAATAAATCATTTTGACTTGTGACTAATGAAGATGTTAGAAGCATCAAACTTCAGATTGAGATAATGATAAGGTTATACGGGCATCCGAATGTTGTTGATCTCAAAGCAGTTTATGAGGAAGAGGGTTGTGTTCATTTGGTTATGGAGTTTTGTGTAGGCGGAGAACTTTTTCATCAGTTGGAACATCAGGGGAGGTTTTCTATTAGCAACCAATGTGTCCTCTTCGCATATAAAGTTGGCTGATTTTGGTATTACTACTTACATCAAGCGAGGCATGTACTAAACTCTCATCTAATTTATTATGTTTTTGTTGTAAAATCTTGAATTTAGGATATTGTATTCTATGTTGTTTAGTGTGGTGGAAATTGTTATGAGCAACAGGAAACAATAAATTTAGTAATTTACTCTCTTAAAGTTTTATCATTTTTCTTCTTTTGAATAAAAATCTCCATATGGGCCTATGCCCTTTTAGTCTTTTATTCACTTGTGAAAATATACAAAAGCTTTATTAAGATGTCAAAATAGCAGCGATCCTTGATTTTATATTTATGAGTTGTCATTTGGACTTATTTGTGGAAGAGTTGGTTGGGCTTAAATCTTATACTATTTGGCTAAAACAGGTCAAGGTTACATGGAATTGTTGGGAGTCTGTTTTATATAGCTCCAGAGGTGCTTATGGGCGGTTACAACCAGGCAGCCGATGTTTGGAGTGCGGGTGTCATTTTGTAAGGCTATGCGGTATGGTGATGGTCCTCCCTTGATGATCCGCCACGTAGGTGCCACGTAGATCGAGTGTGAGGATGGGGCAAAGAGGATGGAGCTAAGGAAATGGGGGTTGGACCTAAAATGTATATGCATAAGTTGTATGTATAGGTGTGTGAGAGAGGGGTTTGTCCTGTAGTGGACCGTCTCCATCATCCATATCTTGACGATCTCGATGCTGCCGGTGGGGGGAATGGGGGAGGACTGGCGCCGGACCAAAGATGTGAGGGGATGAACCCCATACCGCCTGGCCTAAGATGTTAGATGTAGTAGTTATTACTACGAGGCATATCATAGATAAATAGATCATCCCAATAGTTTGAATCTTAATGAAATTTGAGTTATTTTTTTGTATAATTTTCTGTATTTTTTAACTATCCATTAGTGTACAAGGAAATATTATCGAAATTTGAATTATTTGTTAATTTTTTTCTATTCTATGCATTTTTAAGTTTATTTTATTAATATTGAATAATATTTCATTTTATTTTTATTAAATTCGAACAAATTTAAAGTATTTTTATTTGTTAAACTGCGTGTATACGCGGGCTCTAACCTAGTAATAGTTTAAAACGTTCCAAAACTCGTATCCGCCGTGAAACATATAACAAGTTTCACCATGCTAAGCTAACGCAGTCCCTATGTAACACGCATTTCCAACATAATTAACATAGCAATCCCAAGAGTCTAGCGGGAGCTATAAACGTTCAGTGCCTTTCCCAAAGTCTAACGGGAGGTTTGATCTTAGCAATACCCAAGAGAATAGCAGGCGGGGCGTTACAACCTATAGCATATGCATATAACCATATTTGCTAAGACATGTCACATATAAGGATTAAACGTCACATAGCATATAAGTCTCAAGTTCCACAAGTATCTTGATTCACGCAGATAGAGTAAGTTTCCAAACAAGTTTAAGTGTCAAGTTTATAGAATATATATTGCATCCCAAAAGTGTTTAAAAAGGGATCGAGTATACTCACAGTGGGTGCTAAGTATCAACACCAACTAGTTGGATCGAAGGGAGCTCCGGGGTTAGCCTGATTATAGTTTAACAGTATGAGCGTTGAACAGAGTGTCGAATCGTACGGACATTGAATGAAAGTGTTTGTTTCCTGCTCGGATGGTCATCCGGACGGATGGTCATCTGGTCGGATGACCATTCGGCCCAGATGTAACCCATTCGATCAGACGGTCGTCCGGACAGTTGATCAGTAGTGTGTTGCAGAGTGTTTCAAACTTTTGAAGTTTTCGTTGTAGTGTAAATCCAATTCGTTCGATCGGATGACTGTTCGGGTGAAAGTTTAATAGTTTAAAGTTCTGAGTCAAAATAGTTTAGTGTTGAAGGCTACAGGGAACAGGTCGTTCGATCGGATGGTCATTCGGTTGTTGTGATCTTGTTCCTTTGAAACCTTCGTAAAATTCCTAAGTTTGAGTTTAACGGAGACGACGTGATAACGTATCAAGACAACGGAAACCTACCAAGGTTCAGCTCATCTGATCGAATGGGAATCACCAATTCGATCGGATGACTGGTCTTTGATGGAGTTTCATGTTTGATCCGTAATTTGGTCATCTCTCTGGTGGAAATCCGTTATCGGGCGGACTCCAGACTAAGTAACAAGTCCTATGCCTGTTTCAATCAACTAAAAATGTCTAACTTTTTTAAAGATGCGTGGTAAAACATGTAGAAATCCCTTAGATCTGGACTAAATCTTGACAGAATGACATCACACAGCCGATTATACAAACCATTCTGATGACGTCATCCTCAAGAGGCCAATTCTTAGTGATTTCACGGTGAAAAGTATGATTTTAATGAAGAATCTAGTGAGAAAGTGTGTAATGATGAAAGTTGTACAAGAATTACGGAGAAAACTTACAAGATTTGGCTGAAATCAAAGGAAAAGTGCCTTAGAACGAGAGAGAGTGCGTCTGGTCGGAGGAGGCTGTCACATCAGTGGAGAATCATGTGACAGTGGGTATTTATAGGTGAGAGTGATAGTAAGACGGTGTAAGTGTGCTGGGTCGGATGGCTGTTCGATCGAACGGCCTTTCGATCGGATGGTCATCTGATTGAATGTCCATTCGGATAGCCGAGACCCGTTTGACTTACGTGATACTACTATAGCTTCCTGGTGATTCTCCTGGTTATTATCTATTAAAATTAAACAATGCACACATGTTAGTAAAATAACCAAAATCACATTAATCGTACAACTCGAGACAGAACTCCAATGACTGAGTCAGGTAGAGCCTTGACATGCATTATGGAGCCCTAGATCAATCGGGTGTAACACGAGATAGAACTCCAACGACTGAGTCAGACAGAGCCTTGACATGCCTTACGGAGCCCTAAATCAATTTGTAGGGTAATAGCAGGGTTATAGTACTTACAATGAGGCAGAGCTTCACTTTATAGTGGCCATTATGCCCAGGTATAATTTCTACTATAAGAAACTGAGAGAGAATTTTAATTTCTGAACGAATTTCAAATGAACCCGTTCACCCTATTTATAGGCCAGATCGGAGGCGGCTCGCGGCCTGCGTAAACCTAAGCTGACCCTCTCACGGCCCGCAAGAGAGCACGTGTCACTTATAGCTTGGTCGAGTCAATATGTAGGTCTGCTGAGTCATCTGCCACGTGGCACCATGCAGTGTCGAGCAAGCAAATATGCTCGCGCCCCGCGAGAGACCAAGGAGGTCTTGGTCGCACCCCGCGAGAAACCTATAATTTTTGTTTTTCTTGAATTTTTTAAGTACAAGGGTATTTCGGGCTTGGTTCTCGCATACGGGGTATATTTAGGAACGTTTAGGGTTACGTTAAGGGTTCTAGGAGGGTTGTTATATTTATAATATAATCCATCATAAAATATCATAGAATTCATGTAAGTCAAGCATGAAGCTATGTATACCTCTTTGTATGATTCACCAAAGCACAAAGTTTATCAACATAGTTGATAATCCCAGTTGGTCATGAATAAAAATAACATAAGCTAACCAATTTTGTCAAGTAAGATCAACCCGGGTGTTCCATACCCATCATGGTAAATGTTGGAGGTGCAGCGGGGTTGTATTATTTTGAGTCTTGGAAGCTACTTGAATGTTCATACACAAGTACACAAGTGAGGTAGTGGAACTAGTTTGGAAATCCAAGGCTCCCACGGTTCGCACTTCTACCAAAATACAAGTTCATCCATATTGAAGATGGTGAATCTTATATGGTTTCAACATTTGGGACATGTATGACCGAAATTTAAAAGAGTTTTTGAACTTGTTTCTTGGTGGAAATCAACCACAACACAAACCCACAACTATGAGCTTAGTTGGGAGCTTGGTGGGTACAAGATTTCACCAAGTTTTAGTGAAAAAATGTAAGTTATAAAAACATAAACTAAAGCAGAATTCTATCTCTACTTTGGACATCGAATATGGTGAGGTTTCACCTTAGTTTCCCATGGCCAACTTGTGAAAACCTTCCTAGAGGTTATCAAGTAGAATGAAAGAAGAAAACATGAAGAAATAAGAAGAGAAGTGAGCTAAAACTCACTTAGAAGTCTAGCAACTTTCTGCCAAGTCTTGCAAATTGGAGAGAAAACAAGAAGATTTGAAAGTGATTTAAGTGTTGGAAAGTGTTTAGGAGTGTATGGAGGCTCCTATTTATAATGGGGTTAATTAGGGTTAGAGTTAAATGAGTTAGGAGGTGATTGGAGGTGAAAAAGGTGATAAAAATGGACCAACCCGTGAGCTGGCACCATTCTGTTGCAGATCGACCTCTCCCGCGTATCGCTAGAGATACCCTGATATCTCCCGCGTGGTGCTAGGGAATACTTTCTGAAATGTCCATTTTGGCCCCTAAACTTTGTAATTATGATATTTTATGTCGTAAACTTGCATTTTAGCCCATTTTTAGGTATGCAAAATGTAATAAAGTATAGTATGAGTGTATGCATATATGATTAATATATCCAAGTGTTTCGAGTTTCGATCTATGCGTATAAACATGTATTCGACGTGCGATTGCGGATAACACAAGTATGTAATAAGTATATGTATAAAAATGAATTTCCATTATGATCAAAGCCTCGGCTCACAAGATTGGAAATGAATTATGGCTACAATATGATTACAAGTTTTCAAAAATAGAAATATGATTACAGCTTTCTAAATAAGGAAAGTACAAAAAATGCGAAGCGTTACATTATATGACCCAATATTTGTCATGTCAGATTATTCTATACGACCCTTGATTAAACATGTCGACCCGCCAATCTGTTTAATATAAAAGTTGACCTGCTAACCCGCTTAACAAACTAACAACTTGAATACTACTCAGCAAACCATTTGACGTATTTAGATAAATGAGTTAAACAGATCATGTTTAGGTTACACGAATTTAAGTGTGTGGGTTAGAGTTGATGATTGTGACATGAGTAAAAATATAGGTTGTGTTCTAATTAAACAATTTAACTCGAAACACATCAAACATAAAAAAAACAAGTAGAATGATGTGGAATAACATCAAACTTGAGGGTTAATGTGGAATATCATTAAACATAAAAACAAGTAGATGTTATAAAAGAACGTTGTTACGTTGTCATATACGAATAAATGAAGAAAGATATTGTTAATTTTTTATGAATAAGTATGGTAACTGAAAATCTGAAATAGTAGGAATCTCGCCTCTATATCTTCTCGATGGTTCGCAAAATCATAGAATTGGGGAAACAGGTAATGCTTCAACCCTTGCAACAATGCCCTTTTTAGTTTCATATATTGAATTAGGATTTTGTACATGCGTTTCTTGATTTCAGATATTGTGGGTCATGCTGTTAAAGATTGATATGTAATGACAATTTGAATCTGGGTTTGTTGTTGTAATCATTTTCGGTTTCCCTTGTATACCTTCCAACTGTTTAATAAAATGCCTGACCCAAAACAATAATGTTCTGTAGTTCAAACTTTCCATTGAAATCACTTGCTATATGATTTTTTTCATTCAGGACTTGATCCAGCAGAGATTCTAATGATATAGGCTTATTATCAATACAATATTAAATCTACCATGAATGTCATGACCACCATTCCACAGCCCATCATCTCCTCAACCATTCACGTAAACCACTACAACCACCTATTAACCACCCTCTCGGCGTCATCCTCCCTCTCACACCTCAAGCAAATTCATGCCCGAATTATTCGTTCGGGTCTTGACCGCTCAAACTCCCTCCTCAGCAAACTCGTTATTACGGCATGCACATTATCTTCCCCGTCCTTCGACTACGCCCTATCGGTCTTTTACCAAATGCACAACCTAGAACCACATTTATCTAACAAATTGTTACGTGAACTTTCCCGAAGAACCAAACATGAAAAGGACCATTTAGTTTATGCCAAGATGAGGGAAAACGGATATGTTATTGACAGTTTTAGCCTCCCTCCGCTTTTAAAAGCATCAACACGAATTTCAGCATTAAGTGAAGGGATGGAACTTCATGGGTTTGATTCAAAAATGGATTTTGTGTCGGACCCGTTTGTGCAGACTGGTTTGGTTGCAATGTACTCGGCCTGTGGACATATTGAAGTTGCACGTTTGATGTTTGATAAAATGCCAGAAAGAGATATTGTTGCTTGGAATATTATGATTGACGGGTATGGCTTCTTTACACACCGGTTGCTTTCTTTCGTATTGTTAGCATGAATTGTTGATTTAGTTTGTCTATATTTCTAAATTGTGAACAGTTATTGCGTGAACGGGCGCTACAACAATGTTATGCCTTTGATTGAGGAGATGAACAGATCAAACGTACAACCAGATGAGAAGATCTTTTCAACCGTCGTGTCCGCTGGTGCCCGTGCTGGAAATTTAGAATTCGGGAAAGCATTTCACGAGTTCATTACCCAAAACAAAGTTTCTGTTGACTATAACCTGCAATGTGCGCTCGTGATTATGTACGCAGGTTGTGGCTCCATGGACATGGCGGCTAATATGTTAAAAAATTTGTCTCCAAAAAACATCATTGTTTCTACCGCCATGATTACAGGTGTCACACCCCAACCGATGGCGGAATCATCGGGATGAGACGAAAACTAGATTACAAGAGACTTCATAACACTAATGTGACGAGTATTTAATAGTTACTTTTACATTGTTTGAACTAGAAATACCACAAGTTTGAAATAAATAATATAAAAAAATATTCAAGCAATTAAACTTCGTTTCATTGATAATGGTTTAATACAAAGATTGGAAACAAAATACAACATGTTTAAAAATAAATTACAATACAAAAAGTATTAAAGTTTAAGGGCGTTTCTAGGCAAGCCTACTAGATTCCTTGCATCATCAAAATCCTGCAACATGTATTAAAAGCATAGTTCAATACAAAAAGTATTGGCGAGCATACAAGTTTGAAAAAAAAATATAAGTATAAAACTTTGACTCAAATCCAACATGGCAACTTATATTCAAGTTGTAACTAGCATACATAAACAACCTAAGCATAACAAATAGCATGGATATACAAGTTGAAACTAGCATACATAAATAGCCTAAGCATAACAAATAACATGTATGATGGATTGAGTGGTTGAATACGTTTGATTGTGTATATTGTGAATTTTGTTAATTGATACATGTTACACCCAAAAATACATTAAAGCGTAAAAGGGTCAAGTATGCTCACTTTGGTTGCGTATGAGAATTTCTTGTAAATAAGCGCATGAGTAAGGATGGAGAATTTCCAAAATAACGAACGAGATACGTTTATCCGAACAGTGACGAGATGATTCCCGTTGCAAACTTCGGTCGTCTCCAACGTCTTCGATGAATTCCAGTGACGTGATCTCCGACGTGATTACGTGACTCCGACGACGGCTCGTAGTTTCGGCAAGTTGCAGGTACTTCGGTGACTTGCGAGTCACTCCAGTGGCGTTCCGTTGTGCGAGAGGGAGTGAGGCAGATAGAGAAAGGTTGGGTGTCGGAGAACAAGAGAGTGTACCGGAGAAGGCAGAGAGCAGGGGGAGGTTGTCGGGATGTGTGGGTGTGGCCGGAGACGAGTAGCCGGAACCGGAATCCGAAGACCGGAAATCGTAGAGAGAAGGCAGCGTTGGGGCTAGGGTTTTTGTTAGGATGAAGGTGGGTATGAGATGTTTAAATAGGTCTAGGGTTTGAGTGGATTGGGCCCAAAGCCCGTTAGCGGCCCAATCACGTTTCAAGACCCGTTTTCACACCCGAACTTCATAAAATGTCGTAATATTTTATTTAAAGTTGAAAATACGTAAAATGTATGTTGAAATTCGGTTTTGACGCGTACGTTCGTTAATTGCGTTAAAACGCTTCGGTTGTCGTTTCTAGTTAGTTTTTCGATCTGATTTCGATTGTGATTCCAAGAATAGAAAAACGAACACGTATTTTCTAAAAACATGGAAATATGGAAATACGAGGTGTTACAGTCTCCCCTACTTTAGGAAATTTTGTCTCGAAATTTATTCAAGATGAAGACTTTTAGAAAAAAGAAAAAAAAACTGGCATTTCGAAGTATGTTTGGGTACAACCGAAAAATAGATTGCAAGTGATCAAAATTTATATTCAATAAGGTGTGGGGAAACATTGAATTTCTCATGGCACGTTTTTACGAAAGTTTGGTAACATGGTAGGAACACTTATATATAGGAAGTACCAGCGGCGTATCCACCATGTTCATACCATATTACGTCTGTTTCGCTATTCGATGTCATGTTACGTTCCGTGTTATGAAACACAGTAGAACCTACTATGGTTTTCATGCGCCTACCAATATAATGATGTATGCATCCGTGATTATTTTGGTAGGTGCATGATCCGCATAGTTTGTACTTGTAGTGTACGGGTCAGGGTACATTAACGTATTACGGCTGATAATGATAGCGTATAGAATTTTAAGTATGCATGCATGATTGTATTTAAGTATGAGAGTATAGAGTTTAAGTATGGTATGAGTAAATCTTTGAGTAAACCACATGACATACTTAGTTAACAAGATTAACGCATTGCTGGCATGTGAATAAACAGGTCAAACCATCGCTCCCGCTAGTATGAATGTATGACTTAACATGACCACAAATCCATGTGGCGGTGCGCTACTCCTATAGTTCTACACAAGCACTATACATGTTAAGGTGTGGCTTCTTACGAAGTTAATGACAAGTTGTCAACCCATCGCTCCCGCTAGTATGAATGAATGACTTAACATTACCACAAATCCATGTGGCGGTGCGTTACTCCTATAGTGCTCCACAAGCACTATATATGTTAAGGTGTGGCTTCTTACGAAGTTAATGACAAGTTGTCAACCCATCGCTCCCGCTAGTATGAATGAATGACTTAACATTACCACAAATCCATGTGCCGGTGCGTTACTCCTATAGTGCTGCACAAGCACTATATATGTTAAGGTGTGGCTTCTTACGAAGTTAATGACCAGTTTATCACATAAGAATATCCCAGCAATCCCGAACCAAGTATAACGTATTAGTATGCATGTATCGAATTGTTGTGAAATAAATTTTGAATTTTGGAATTGCGAAGTGTGTTGTGCATAAAATCGATTCTAGTATAACGTTGATTGATTTTTTTATGAACGTGGTAATAAGTATTAAATTGTATAGAAATTAAGATAACGTAAAAGAGAGACTTGGTAAGTATTGGAGCGTTTCGGGTTGAGAAACTTCGACTATTCCAAAGTGAATCATAAGTCCTTTCGAATTAGGGGGCATGCTTTGGCCTAATAGGTATAATACTCTCGTCGCTAGGCGATTAACGGCATTTTACCCTTCCAGTTAATACACGTTCCTGATTTGATGGAAGATACGAAACTTTGGCGAGATTGAAAATCGAAGAGTGGGACCAGTCATCAAGGTGTTGATATCAATCCTAGCTTGACAATTTCATCCCCAAAATGTGGTTTATTGAACGAACAAGATAAAATTTCAAGTCATCAATAAGGATCCATTAGAATATGAAATGGAAAATTCCCATCAAGATATGGATATCACTCCTGACTTGATGGTGAATCATCACCCCTATTTTGATGAGTTATTTCGATTGTGGAATATGAGTGTCTTAAAGCTATTTATTGCGTAAAATGTCTTAGAAAAGGCACATTGTATATTTAGACAAAACGAAGAGGTAGAAGCAAATAGGGAGAATTTCATATTAAGCAAGAATCAGGAATGGTCAAGTTTTGGTACTTAGACTATAGACTAGGTCGAACATGGCAATTCTATCTAATTCCCTATAGTTATGGCTCTGATACCAATCTGTCACACCCCAATCGATGGCGGAATCATCGAGATGAGATGAAAACTAGATTGCAAGAGACTTCATAACACTAATTGTGACGAGTATTTAATAGTTACTTTTACATTGTTTGAACTAGAAATACCACAAGTTTGAAATAAATAATATAAAAAAAATATTCAAGCAATTAAACTTTGTTTCATTGATAATGTTTTAATACAAAGATTGGAAACAAAATACAACATGTTTGAAAAATAAATTACAATACAAAAAGTATTAAAGTTTGAGTGCATTTCTAGGCAATCCTACTAGATTCCTTGCATCATCAAAATCCTGCAACATGTATTAAAAGCATAGTTCAATACAAAAAGTATTGGCGAGCATACAAGTTTGAAAAAAATATAAGTATAAAAGTTTGTCTCAAATCCAACATGGCAACTTATATTGAAGTTGTAACTAGCATACATAAACAACCTAAGCATAACAAATACCATGGATATACAAGTTGAAACTAGCATACATAAATAGCCTAAGCATAACAAATAACATGTATGATGGATTGAGTGGTTGAATACGTTTGATTGTGTATATTGTGAATTTTGTTAATTGATACGTGTTACACCCAAAAATACATTAAAGCGTTAAAGGGTCAAGTATGCTCACTTTGGTTGCGTATGAGAATTCCTTGTAAATAAGTGCACGAGTAAGGGTGGAGAATTTCCAAAATAACGAACGAGATACATTTATCCGAACAGTGACGAGATGATTCCCGTTGCGAACTTCGGTCATCTCCGACGTCTTCGATGAATTCCGGTGACGTGATCTCCGACGTGGTTACGTGACTCCGGTGACGGCTCGTAGTTTCGGCAAGTTGCAGGTTATCCGGTGACTTGCGGGTCACTCCGGTGGCGTTCCGATGTGCGAGAGGGAGTGAGGGAAATAGAGAAAGGTTGGGTGTCGGAGAACAAGAGAGTGTACCGTAGAAGGCAGAGAGCAGGGGGAGGTTGTCGGGATGTGTGGGTGTGGCCGGAGACGAGTAGCCGGAACCGGAATCCGATGACCGGAAATCGTAGAGAGAAGGCAGGGTTGGGGCTAGGGTTTTTGTTAGGATGAAGGTGGGTATGAGATGTTTAAATAGGTCTAGGGTTTGAGTGGATTGGGCCCAAAGCCCGTTAGCGGCCCAATCGCGTTTCAAGACCCGTTTTCACACCCGAACTACATAAAATGTCGTAATATTTTATTTAAAGTTGAAAATA
Source organism: Helianthus tuberosus (assembly GCA_030545235.1). Taxonomy (NCBI): domain Eukaryota; kingdom Viridiplantae; phylum Streptophyta; class Magnoliopsida; order Asterales; family Asteraceae; genus Helianthus; species Helianthus tuberosus. Next base: position 117,247,173 of record CM060361.1, on the reverse strand, counting down.
CGTAAAATGTATGTCGGAATTCGGTTTTGACGCGTACGTTCGTTAATTGCGTTAAAACGCTTCGGTTGTCGTTTCTAGTTAGTTTTTCGATCTGATTTCTATTGTGATTCCAAGAATAGAAAAACGAACACGTATTTTCTAAAAACATGGAAATACGAAAATACGAGGCGTTACAATAGGGTATTCAAAAGCAGGACAGATTGATGTCGCACGGTTGACATTCGATCAAATGACTGAAAAGGACTTGATTTGTTGGAGTGCAATGATTTACGTGTATACAGACGGAGTTCAGCCTCAGAAAGCCCTCGAACTTTTCGACAAAACGCTAACCTCGGGAGTAAAACCCGATCAGGTCACTATGCTAAGTGTTATTTCGGCTTGTGCTAGTCTTGGTGTTGTAGATAACGCGATAAAAATCCAATCATATATCAATGAAAATAGGTTTAGTGAAGTCTTACCAGTGAATAACGCCCTTATTGACATGTATGCAAAATGCGGGGATCTCGATAGGGCTAAACAAGTTTTTGCTAGAATGCGTAAACAAAACGTTGTTACATGGAGTAGCATGATCGGGGCCTATGCGGTTCATGGAGATGCTGTTAAGGCACTTGACCTTTTTCATGAAATGAAATCCCAGAGAGTTGAGCCAAATGGTGTAACATTTGTGGGTTTGTTGTATGCTTGTAGCCACGCAGGATTAGTTGAAGAGGGTCGGAAAATCTTTGCGTCGATGGTTAACGACTACGGCATGACACCCAAACGCGAGCATTACGGTTGCATGGTGGATCTCTACAGCTGAGCTAATTTGCTTAAAGAAGCTCTTGAGGTGATTGAACAGATGCCTATGGCACCAAACGTTGTCATTTGGGGATCCCTAATGGCTGCTTGTCGAATCTACAATGAGACTGAACTAGGCGAGTTTGCGGCAAAACGGGTTCTTGAGCTCGACCCGTATCATGATGGGGCCCACATTTTTCTATCAAACGCTTATGCAAAAGAAAGAAAATAGGAAAGTGTTGGGGAAATTTGAAAGCTGATGCTGAACAAAGGCGTGGTAAAGCAACGGGGATGTAGTAGAATTGAACTGGATGGGGAGATACATGAGTTTTTAACCGCGGATAAAAACCACGCTCATGTGGATGAGATATATGAAAAGTTAGACGTGGTTGTGAATGAGTTAGAGGTGGCGGGTTACACTCCAAACATGTCTTGTGTTTTGGTTGATCTGGACGAGGATGAAAAGACAAAGGCGTTATTATGGCATAACTTCATGAAGTTGGCATCTAAGGTTTACAGGATTCAGATTCTCGTACGGGATAGGACTCGGTTTCATCAGTATGAGGATGGTATGTGCTCTTGCAAAGACTATTGGTGACTTTCATATTATATAACAAAAATCTAAGTATGTCAATGTATTATGTGTAATCTTGCATATCAAAGCTACCTAGTTTTTGAACTTGACTTGATAGTTGATGCTCTCCTCCTTTTCCTCTACTCACTTCTACAGTTCTACTTAATTTAATTGCTATATTTTGCATATATAATCTATAAATTCATAAAATAAAAGTTTGAAAAGAAAAAAAACAGACTTAATCAGTCGCTTAGAATTTTTATCATACAACAAATCAATTTAGTTCAAGTTAAAGGATACTATAGTTGTTTCTTTATTTTTTGAATAGCAAGTATAACTTGTATGTTGCAGGATTTGAACTCCTTAACTCCTAATTTTTTAGTTGTGAAGTATCTATACTACTTTATTAAGAGAACTAGGATTTTTACCCTTTTGGTAATTTTACATTGTGTACACATTTTGAAGCAACATGTACAAGAGAACCAAGCTATTTTACAGGGGGTAAACTTGCACATTGTCCAAAAATTTAAGACACTTTAGGGGCATTTTAGGTATTTTCTTCCATTCATTGCCCTGCTCCTCCCATCTTGACCCATTAGTTATGACGCCTCAGATCAAATTGAATGTCGACATTGTGAAATTGATTAACAGTTGCCACCATGTGAATGGAGAATCAATTTAAGGTCTCAAGTTTAATTCAAAACCTTTCATCTTTCCTCTAGATTGAATGAGCAATTTATATAATATTAAAGACAAATGTCGGTGCACAAACAGACAAAACACTGCCTTCTTTGACGCAATTACAGTTTTGCCCTTTCTAAAATTACAGAATTTCCTTCCTTTTATTTCAGTATTTTTTCTTTGTACGACACATATTACATGTCTAGTAATCCACACAAACATTGTCTTCACATAGCGTTGTTTTGCCAGACAACTTTCCAGGTGCAGACAGCCACCGTCTTCACATGCCGCATGGCAATATTATTTAATCAATTCATGTAGTCAGTACTTGGTTTATTTACTTTGAATAATTTGAAATAGCCATTGAAATATTCACACCGATGAGTTGATGACCAAATATTTGTAAAAATGAATACCTGCGGTCCAAATCGATCATATGGAGATATAATACCTTCGGTTAATTCAAGTATTGGAAATATTGGTTCGATTAATCATGGTTATATTTTGATCAAATAAAATATAACAATCTTTTTCATTTATTAAAGAGAATAAGCAACAACAAATCGGTTATTTATAAAAGAAAATTATAACAACTTTATAAAAAAAATATAATATCCACATGCATAATTTAAACCCATTCATTGTTTAACATGGTGGTTCGAGATTTAGTAGAAAACTACTATTAAAGCATGGTGTACCAACCAACTATAAAATATGGAATGTAAGCCTTCTTTCAAAACCAATACACACGGTTTTATACTATGTTTTCTATTAATTACCATGTAATTGTATACGAATGAGGTGTGGTGGTCCATGTAAAGGCAAAACGTTTAAACATTTTGTTATAATAATTGCTATAATAATTCAATCTGATCTCGCAATTGCATATTGTTTTCGCTCTATGTTTCTTAAGTTTATGCCCTTTCGAAAGCTACATCTGCTACATGCATGGTAAAATGAACTAGACAGAACAATAGTGATTGTTTTGCTTAAATTGTTTGAAATTTTGATGTTTATATATCATTACAAGGTAAATAAATAATTAGGTTAAAAATTGCTATACATCTAGATTTTTAAACAAGTCATATTATATTACCATTTCGTTGTAAAAATGTTTTTTCTGTTATTACTTATATAGAAGATAAGAGAATTTATAAAATTATAAAGGATAATTTAAGAGATAACATCGAGCTCAAATAAGTGTTTTTTTTATCTCAACAGTCATTGGCTCATTGCACAGGTTAAGTTCTTCATGTGTTTATTATAAACGGATGAGTGTGGTAGCGTTTCAGGTGTATGTTGTGAAACTATAATCATAATATCATCTTTTTATCCCCATTGTCAAAAAGCACATTGGATTTTTGTTTGTTTCGACTAATCCAAAATGTTGGTTAATATGGTTGTCTAACTTGTGTGCAGAACGCATTTGAGCTAGCTTCGTTCTTTTGGTTCTAGGTAATTTCTCTTATTTGATTTCATAACCGCAATTCGTCTTAAATCTTGAGTTATATTAACTGCTTTATGTTTTTTTGCAGCGGCAATTCAGCTATAATTCTTGTTTTATCATACGACTGATTTTGGGTATGCATTTGTTTCCATTCAGTTTGACTTGGATTTCATACATGTTTAAAAGTAACGAAATGGTGGGTCGTTAATGAGTCAAAACACCCATCCTTTTAAAAATTGTGTTGCGCCTAAGATGAACGTGTTTATATCTTTGGTGTACCTTCATAAGTATTTGTTTGTTTATTGTTTAGTTACCGGTTATTATTCTGAACCAGCCATAAGCAGTCTAAACAAGCCAAAATCCAAACGAAAACAAGTCTAAAACAGTGAAAACTGGCCTAGACTCAGATGTGGCCTTGCTTGTTTCAGGGGTCGGCTTTGCGCCTAGGCAGCATTCTCAATTTTTCACTTTTAGTGTACCTTGATAATTTAATTTAGAGTAAACTGCAATTTTACCCCCTGGGGTTTAGGGCAATTGGCATGTCTACCCCCCCTAAGGAAATAATTGCAATTTTACCCCCAACGTTTGTTGTTATGTTGCAACTTTACCCCCCCCCCCAGACCATGTCAACGTTAATATTACCATTAGTGTGTATTGAAATGTCCAAAGTGCCCTTTTTCTTCCCCATTAAGAAGCTTGAAGCCCTCAATTCACTGCCCTAAACGTTGTTCTCACCCAATTCTTCAATCGACCCCCAAATTCATCGCTCTTGCTGAACATGTCTTCATCTTCTTCCTCTGTGCTTCGATCCAAGGAGACTATGGGCAAAACTCAAGCTTCAGACATCATCTGTCCTTGTGGTGGGAAAACATTGGTCAAACAATCAGAATCCAAAGCTAATCCTGGTCGATGGTATCTTCGATGTGTAAGTTTCTTCTGTTTTATGCTTATTGAAACTCAAGTTTGTTTGTCGTGTTGCTTATGATGTCCGATAATAGGTTGGAGGATGTGGATTCCTCAGATGGGCTGATGTTGGTGAAGAATAGGGATGTCTGATTTGTCCAGAGGTAATACCTGCTTTAATTCAAAGCATTAAAGATAAGGATGAGTTGGCTAAGTGCAAAGACTAGTTGGCTCGGTACAAGAATGGTGATGTGTTCAAACTGAAGATGTACTTAGGGATTACTTGGGTCTTGATTGTTCTACTTTTTTTGCTTAAGTAGTTAAATGTGGAGAAATTGGATTAGTTTGTGTATTTTGACTCTAACTGTATTTGAGTTATGAGTTTTCAAGTTTATGCAATGGTCCTTTTCAAGTTCTTACTTTATGTTTGTTTTGGTAGCCTGCTTGTAATTCTATAGGTATTGCTGACAAAGAGAATGATATAGTTGAGAATGAGAAAGATATTACTAAGGATGAAGACGTCATTGTAGCCAAAGAACCAGACAGTTATGTATACTTTGAGGATCAAGACTCTGAGATACTCAGACCTTACATGGAGCAAGAAACAGATTATGAAAAGATATTCGGAGATCCGACAAAGGATTATGACCCTGAAGTGCTGGAACATGCATGGGATTACACATATTGGGATGAAGAGGATGATTGGTACTTTGACCCATATGAAGGGGAGCATGGTTCTGATTCGGATTGGTCTTGTTTTGATGATTGTCACTGGAAATAGGGTAGATTTGTTTGGTTGCATGTTTGTATTTTGGACCTCTTATTTGTACTAAATGTTGCAATGTAATCGAATCAATTTTCGCCAAAATTCTGTTTGAACACGTTATTTGTACTAAAGCAGCCATATACAAACTATATTCAAACAACCAAACATGTTCATGACAACATAACCATCCGTCACTCATAAAGATTGTAAACCAAACATTGTCTTGAACAAACTTGACAAACCAAACATTGTCTTGAACAAACAAACAAACAAACAAACATAGTCTAAAGTTACAAACCAAACATTGTCTTGAACCATCCGTCAAACAAACAAACATACATAGTCTAAAGTGACAAACCAAACTTGACAAACAAACAAACATAGTCTAAAGTTACAAACCATCCGTCACTCATAAAGATTGTAAACTGGTGCACCTTGAGTGGCAGTGTGTGATTCCTATGAAGCAGTGGATTGTTCACCCCCTTGTCCTTTGTAGCTCCTGACATTGTAACCCATGTTCCCACATTTACCACACTTGACTCTGGTTCCCTTTCTGGTCATTTTACCTCCTTTGTCGAACTCCTGCTCAAGCTCTTTTTCACCAAATGCCTTCTTTCGTTTCTTCTTTGGCCTTCCAACTTGTGTATGATGCTTTAGTGGGATGAGTGTTGTTGGACACTGTGAAGGAGTCCACATCTCCGGCCCGTTGATTGGCTCTATCACATTGTCATAAACTTTCTTCCATGTTGACAGCCAATACACATCAGAAACCCACTCTTCTGGTGTGCCAGCATCAATGCTATTCCTTGACATATCCCACATGGCTGCAACTGCATGTTTGCAAGGCATCCCTGTCAAATCCCACTTCCTTCATGCACAAGTTTTATGTTTAACATTCACAACACACTGTGATCTCGGACCTATTACTTGATACTTGTCTGAATCAACCATTAAAACAGACATTTCAGCAGCCTGTTTCTTGATCTCATCGAAGACCTCAGTGGCATGAGGTGTCAGTGGCCCCATACACTTTGCTTGCAATTTATTGACATTCACTATCCTCTTGGTCATGTACTCCCTAATGAATTCTAGGCATGTGATAATCGGCTTGTCCCTTGCTCCTATGATTTGTCTGTTAAAAACCTCACATATGTTGTTCAGCAACATATCACATTTAGCTCTTCCAGAAAAATATGCTCTTGACCAAGCGGTGTATGGGATCTCATTCAGCCAGTCATACATAGCTCGTTCTGTTGTCTTAATTTCTTCCATAGCTTTGTTAAAATATGGAATAGATGTCTTCCTTCCGGCTGATCAAATCAAATTCTTGTAAAGATCTCCACGCCACTTGGATTTCATGTTCTCATGGATGTGCCTCAAACAAAATATGTGCTCACCATTAGGAAAAACAGCTAGCATAGCTGGAATCAGACCCTGTGATACAAAATGCAATTAATCCTAATATTTTGCAACCAAAGTTATTTGCAAGTTATTAATTAACACTTAAGAAGTTATTACCTTTTGTCTGTCACTGATGAAGGTGAAACAAGACTCAGCCGTACACCCTAGGTCATCTCTCAACAGTTGCAAAAACCATTTCCAGCTTTGTGTTGTTTCTGCCTCAACAAGGGCATAACAAACTGGATATATGCTATTGTTCCCATCTATACCAACAGCACTCAAGATCTGTCCAGGAAATGGACCTTTCATGAAACAACCATCCACACCCAGCAATGGTCTTCCAATCATCTTAAATCCTCTCATCATAGAGGCAAAACAAACATAAATCCTTCGAAACTGCCTTGTAGGACTACCTGAGTTCCCACATGGCTCCACAACAATTTTAATTGTACTACCTGGGTTGGCTTTTAGAAGTTCATCACAGTATGACCTTTAGCAGACCATACTGTTCTTGGTAATCGCCATAAATCCTCGTAGTTGCTATCATCTTGGCTCTGAAGACCTTATGTAGTGATATTTCTAGTTGATGCTTCCGAAGCAGTTGACTTTGAATTGCATGAATTGGTATGTCTGGATTGCTTTCAATCATAGGTTCGATCTCTCTGGCAATCGAACTCATTGTGTACAAGGAAACGGCCCTTGTTGTCAAACAATTATGTTGATTATGAATGGTCTTTACACACCACTTATCCTTGTATGTATTCCTTGAGATGTGAACTGCCCAAGGACAGGTGGGCTTGGTATGCCTTTTAAGGTGCTTGTATTTTTGCCCTACTTTGGTGCATTTACTATTTTGCCCCTCATCTCCCTTTTTTTACAGGACCAAGTAGTGGAGGATTACTTCCAAAACATACTACCCTATACCTTAACAATTCATTTTTTAGAATAAACACATCCCTCCTTGCCTTAAGAGAATAATCTTTCACCATCTGATTCATCTTTTCTTGTCATCAATAAGCTAACCAACAAAGAATGGCAGATCATTTGGACCTTTTAAAGCACCCTTGTTTCTCATCCTTATCTTCCTGGAAACCTTATCTCTAAGGCTTGAACTGTCATCAGACCCACTTTCAAAGTCCTCCAGGTCTACAGGCAGATGACCTTCTTCGCTTCTCTCGTCATCATGATCCCCATCAGTTGAACCATCCAGTTCTTCCCTAGTAAATTCAACATTAGCCCTAAACCTCTGCATATCCACCTCTATTTCATAAACCAAATTATTTTCCTCAATATACTCATAATCAGGATCACTTCCTTCAGTCTCTTCATTATGATCTTCAATTTCTTCCTCATCTTCATTCATACTTTGATTCTGAGTATTTATTGTAAATGATGCTGGAACAATTGCTTTACATGTTCTATCAACAGGAACTTCACTTGACTCAATCAAGATTGTTGACCTCCGGTGTTCAACGTACATGTCTATCATGTGGACTCCTTGACGCACATGATCAAAGATAGGCTCTAAGTCAACATCACATTTTAATGTCCTAAGACCAAAATCCAACGAACAGTACGGCTCCTTGTAATGAATGCAGAAAAACAGACCATCATTGTATCCTAATTTCTTAACCATCTCCTCTAAAACATCAGTATTCAACACTCGAAAATCTACATGATCAATGTAGTTCATCTTCCCACCAAAGTATTTCCTATTTGGGTTTTCTACAAAATTACCTCCATGGTGAAATTTTATGGTAAATTGAGATTGGGTTTGACCTGTAAACAAACATCAACAACAAATTAACACAGAAAAAGGTTCAAACTTTACCTAATTCAGACCCTGTGAGCTTGCATGTCACTTACGGTACATTTCAGCCGGTTTGAAATACTGATCTTCAGCTCATACCTTCCACAATCGAAGATCCATGCTCGTAACAGACTTCTAATCGACTGTAATTCTTGAAGAATGCCTGATCGCCAATGATCATCTCTTTAATTTAGAGGTAGGTTAACTTGAGGGTTTCAAAGTGATGAAATGGGAATTATATGAGGTTGCAGCTCAAGAGAATGGTGAATTTACCTATTTTCCCTTTGACCATTCAAAGAAAACGGTGATCTATGACGGAAACATGACCCGGGGGTAAAGTTGCGACATAACAGCAAACGTTGGGGGGTAAAATTGCAATTATTTCCTTAGGGGGGTAGACATGCCAGTTGCCCTAAACCCCAGGGGGTAAAATTGCAGATTACTCTTTAATTTATGTGATTAACTTGGTTTTATATATTATATTCAACCCGTTTTCCTTTTTAGGGTTTTTTTCCACCCATTTGAAATAAGGTTATGCCTTTCATGCTTTTATATGCTCATGTTTAGAATTTCTTTATAATAGTAGTAATCTACATCTTTTACTTAAATGATTAAATTGGTTCTTTAGCATTGGATTAAAATATCCAAAATATGTTGATTTTATTGGTATCCAAATTATGCATTCATGTTATAATCTCTGTGTATCATACACATTGGATTGGATTAAGTATATAGTCGTGTAGGTATTTCGGCTTGCATATAAACCGATACATATAGCATCTAATATCATTATTGTTAATAAGGTCATAGATAAACCTACTTTTGATTTTTTTTTTAATGAAAATCTCTTATGGTTTAATAAACACGGGCCTTCATATGGAAATTCTAGACTTTCTTTACAAGTTTGTGACCTTATAGGTTCTATGGCTATTTTCGTTGAATAGAATAAAATATTAGAACACATAATGGGTTGTGGTTTGTAATAGACATCATAATTGAATTGGATATCAATCGGGTCACCCGCCGCAATGCGCGGGCATTCCCACTAGTACATAACACCAAGATGTTCCATTGGGGAGTGGAGACGGGTCACTCATATATAACTTGTTAATTTTAAAATGGCTACAAACACATCAACACAACCCACGGCCATTCTTTTTCACAACCACCACCACTCCCATCGTTGACAGCGCCACCTGCCAGGAGCACCACCATATCATCATTGCCGCCACAAGCGACACCACCGCAACGCCACAACCATTGTCTACTTATGCCAACGCCACCTTCATTGCCGCTATTAGCAGCTATAAAAAATATAAAACGAGTTAACCTATTTTGTTCATTTTTTTAGTGAATCATTTCAACCCAAACTTATTTTGGTAAAACCTCGTTTCGACCCGAACCAAACTGATGTTTTAAAACGACCAGTTTTAACCTGAACTCATCTTGCTTAGAATCTTGACCCGAACCTAGTTTGACCTCAATCCTCTTTGACATGTGAGCGAACCCAATCCTACTCCCAATTAGTGAGACTCGTTTGACGATTTCGACATAATCTTTTAATTTTTTAGAAAAAAAAAAACAATTTTGAAAAAACAATATTTTTTTAACATTTTTAGATGATGTTAAAAAATTTATATTAGTAAACATTATTACAAATGTATAGTACATTTGCATAGCTACATAGTTTTAAACGAAAAGATGATATAGATTATTCACTTGGTTTCCAGTTCCAAACCCTCAAACGGATAGTTAAGCCATTAAAATTGAACTGTGAACCGAACTATATAAATCTTAAATATGCCAACTTGTTTCACTTTTAAAAATTTACCATGAGCATCCCAACGCTAAAAACTACAAAGGACCCGGAAAAAAGAGGTAATTACTAGAATGGTCCATGTGTTTTGCCCATACTGCAACTTTGGTCCTAAGCGTTTCAAAATTACAAAGATGCTCCTAGCGGTATGCATTTTATAACTATGACGGTCCATACATCGGCGGCATTGGTGAAACCAAAAGGACCATCTGATTAATTAACTCTCGAAGAAATTTAATCTTTTAAGAAAATAAAGAGAAGTTGAAGGGGTTAAGGTGTAATAACACTAAACATAAAGGAGTATGGTAACCAACACTTTTCATCTTTTCAGATTACAGGGGACTGTTTGTTCGTTGTGATTTTTCATGAACTAAGATCACTCAAGCTCGCATCTTTATCTCCTCGATGGTTCGAAAATTTTATAGAGCTGCCGAAACATGTAATTTCGAACCCCTACGACTATTTCTTTATCAATCAGAATTTTGTTCGTCCATTTTATAATAGGCGTGTTTATGATTTTGTGGGTCATGTTGTTAGTGATTGATAAGAATTAGTTTCTGAACCTGGGTTTTGAATTTTGATGCATTACACTTGTTTCTTTTTGTGTATTAACATATGCCCACCAACTGTTTAATAAAATGACTGACCCAAAATTCATCATTTTTATGTTCTTTGAGAGGATTACAAGAAAATTTTTAAGGTGATTAACGTTTGGTTTTCTTGTTAACGAACTTTGGAGTGTGATGAACTTTGGGTGTTTAAGGTCCTTAGTTGTCAAGAGTAAAACTCATTGTTGTAGGGTTATCCAAAATTACCTGTTTGATTGGATGTTTGGCTCATAGTCACATGGTTCGTGGTACGCTCCGGTACGGGAACGTGAACGGGGTCGCAATTCGCTAGGTCTCTAAAATTCGGTACGAGCGGGGGTAGGCTCAATTCGGATCGCTCCGGTACGATTTACCATATAATATGGTATGATGTACATGTTGAAGTTAACTATAAATAAGTTGGAGGTTCTTAAAAGCAAGATCTTGACATAGTTTGGATAAGCAATACCAACATCCTTCAAAGCAAGATCTTGACATACATGAAGAGAAAACTTGAAAACAAACTTGACAGAATTTGCCCGGATTCTCTTCAAATTCTCTACGGCACAAACCGCTCTGAATTAGAGAAAATGGACCTCACCATGGTGTTCGGAACGTCGAAATTAGTAGAAAAAGTGTACCTTTGGCCGGAAAACCGCCGCCGAAAGGTTTGCCGGAAAACCGCCGCCGGCATGTGCCGCCGTGGTCGGCTGCCGCCATCGCCACGGCTCCGCCATGTGGTGGTTGGATTCTGGTCGAGGATCTTGTGTTCTAGATAGAGAATGTAGAGAGAGGTTAGAGAGAAATGAGGCAGAGAGATAAAATGTTTGTGAATAATGAAGGATGTGGAGGTATATAGGGGTTTATATACCTAAGTTTTGGTGGAGTTGGTTTGAACTTTGAAGCCCATCAGCCAAGCTCATCCTTCTTCAGCCCACCATTGTCTGCACACAACTCTGTTCCAGCATGTTCTTGAGTTAGAATTCTCGTTTTCTCGCGTAAATTTCAATACAAATTAGTTTATAAATTAAAATAATTATTTTTATGCTCAAAATATTAGTATTTTGCTGATATGGCATTAAATGTCGTGCACACGCGCTACGTGTTGGAATCGCGTAAGTTGATTTACTTGCTGATTCTTGTCGTTTCAATGACCCGAAAGTTGCTATAACTTATAAACATACTTTTTCAATAATACATAAGTATTCTAAACATATTCATTATGATTAACACATGAATTCTTGTTATCCCATGCCCAGTGTTGACCGTATACACGTCAAAACACTATGTATCTCTCCTAAATGCTAACTTTTAAATCTTAAAGATACAATTTCTTTCTTAATCATAAAATTTAAAATAGAGAGTAAAACATTTTTCTTGAGTTATATTTTCGGTTGAGTCTTTGTTTTCCTGTACACTAATCGGGTTTTTCAATGTTAGTGTGTTCTTAAATAATCATTAGTTTTTGTCTACATCTTATTTTAAGATGGTGTTTGTTTTTCTAAAAAAATATCTGCTTAGGCTCTTCTGTCTGTTCCACGCAGACATTGCCATCTGCAGACTGTTTGTTTTTTCAAATATGTTTCATTAAAAAACATTTTCGCGAGCTGTTGTTGGTGCAGACTTGGACCAACCACTTTTAAGATCTTCTAAGGTGTGTAGAGGATTAAACACCACCACGTCCATCACCACCGTCCACCACCCCCGTCCAACACCACCACCCATCATCCACGTCCACCTCCTACCACCACCGCCACTAGGGATGGGATTGGTATCGTACCCGTACCGGTACCGATACCGAAAATACTGATATCGAATTTGAACAAAACTGGGTACCAAATACCGTACCAAATATATAGGTACCGTACGGGTACGGGTATTTTCGATACAGTACCCGCTTTGGTACCATTTTGTTTTTATATAGTTTTTAAGCACTTGTACGGGGTACTAAATAGGTAAAATTGACATGAGTACGAATATAGTACGGGTGCCAAATATGTAGAATTGGTATGGGTACCAATATGATACGGGTTGTCACACCCTGATGTTTGCGGAAGCGTATGATGTGTGACTTGCTTAATATCATTGCATTCATTTATAACAAACACCTATATGATTAAAACCATGATGTTCATCCATTAATAAGTCTCAAAATAATATAAACCAAATTGTTTAGTACCAACCATCACTTCAAGTTTGACTTACAAACCATTTGAATGAAACAAGTTCCATGAAGGACTTTAACAAAAGACACAGAAAAACCAAGGCTTTGACTCGTATGTCTTATCTAAGATAAGACATCCAAGTCAAACCCTTCAAAAGTTCAGATGACATCATTTCTTGTAAACACTTCTTGAAAACTTTGAAACGCCCGCCAGATCCATATCAGTTTCCTGAAATACATGTAGTTTAAAAACATCAACAAAAGTTTAGCGAGTTCATGTGTTTTTGTATGTGTGCACGAATAACCTTGTAAACATTTGTAACTATGCCTTTGTAAACCGGTATGAAAGCGTCTATGAACAGATCAATTAATGTGTAGCTAATACATTAATATGTGTTCAATGGTGCAGGACGGCTCAAACCTAGCGGATTTTGTACCGATCCACCCGGCTGGAACGACATAGTCACCACATTCGGCCACTCCGGCCCATGGGTGGGGCTCGCAACACCCAGATAGATCTACCACTCATGCCCCTCGGTCCTTATACAAGGATTAATGGTCTTAAGTGTGTGCCTAGTCATTCACATGATCTAACAGTTCATTCCTTAGCTAACCATACCATTTGTAAATGTTTGAAATATTTGTAAGATGTATCTCACCCCCGAAGTTTTAAAACTGAAAACAATTAAAAGAAAAGAGGGACATGAACTCACGGTTTTGCATCTTGTTGTCCGGTGTAAACTCAAAGGCCTTGTCCTGGTGTCGTGCAACTACCTACACACGTGCTATGTTTTATTAGTCGGCTAGGTCGTGCAACGACTCTTAATCTTAGGTATTATGACTTGTTTTGGAATTGGTAATCTTTGAGTTATATGTTGAGTGCATATTATATAATTTCCAATTATATAATTATTAGTTAAAATAAAATAATTTTTTAACTTAATCTATTTTATTTATCCAATTATTTGGAATATTGTTAAAATCATATATTTTAACTTGGTTTATTATGTATTTCCACATGTGTAATTTCCCAAGTATGGGTGTACTTGTACTTGTGTATTTTGCCAAGTATTGGTGGCATATTTTGGTGTGTATTTGTACGTATGAAAATACGTATTTTCTTGTATTTATTAAGTATTTTATACTTAATCTTGTATTTAATTTTCTGGAATATTATTTTTAATTAACTAAAAATCATCAAACTTGTATTCTCAAAATATATATATTTTAAGAAAGTTCTTATAGAAAATTATTTATAAACTTTACTTGGCAAAAATAAATATACTTTCATATAAACCTCAAAAATAATATATATTTTTAAGATTAAATTTATAAAATATATATTTCCATTTTTCACCCAAAATAATATATTTTAATTTGTTTAAAAAAATATATATATTTTCTCCACTCAAAAATAATAAATTTTCTATTTGACAAAATATGATACATTTTGTAATACTTGTAAAAATCTTATTTTCCGTTTCTTTAGTTTCCAAAATACCGTTTGTCATACTTGTCGAGTTACGAATTTATTTCCGGAGTTTATATATATTTATAGTCCTTAGTCCTTGTCCGGTTTGTCCAATATTCGGGTATAGATTATATATTTATTTCCTTGTAATTTTGGTAATATTTTGTATTACAATTTTGGTATTTTGGTATGTTATATTATTTTCAAGTTCCTAAAATAATATAACTAATACACATAATATACAAGTAACACACAAATTGTGACATCTAAATATATATTTTCCTAAATATATACTTAGTCACTTTTATTTATCAAAAATCAACCTCCAATATTTGTAATTTTTTTGTAACAAAAATTATGGCAAGTTTTTATATGAAAACCATGATCAAAATTTATTTGTAAACACTTGTTTAAAAATATTTTTCTAAGTGTTTAATTTCTACAAAAAAATTGTCATAGTTTCCCCTTAAAAATAGAGGTTTCCATGCTTTAAAAGCATATCATTTTCTTTTTAAAATCATCATCAATCATCAACCATTCAAACAAGACTTACCATATGCTTTAAATATGCAATTTACACTATGACATGAACTTGAAGGTTTGTAAAAATTTGTAGTAACTTCATATGTTATTTAGTAGGTTTAGTTACCTCTAAAAACATGGTTTATAGTTTGTAAAACTCTTTCTTGTAAATTTTAGTTCTTTACAAGTTACATGATGATTTTCTAAAAATACTTCTTCTTGTATTTTCCTTGTTACCAACACTTTTCTAGTCTTGTTTTAACACTAAAAACATGTTTAACTTCTTTAAAAACCATGATCATGTAAATCTTGTAAATAACTTTGGTTTCTTGAGAAGATTATTTTTGAAATCATCCATTTTCAAGTCTTATAACATGTATCAATAATCATCATACACAAAATCAAGCTTATATTTAAGTTCATGTTTAACATAAAAGATGATCATTACTAATTTCACAAGATTCATCCTCATACTTGCTAGAACATGTATTTAATCATCATCTAGCAAGCTTCTTATGATGATTAACATCATAAACACAAGAAATCAACAATCAAGTATCATACATACACTAAAACAACTTAGATTTTTATGTTATTAAGCTTTATGTTAGTGATCATCTTCAGGTTTCTTTGAGATTCTTATGATTAACATATTACATGACCTTTTAACCACTAAAATGAGAAGTAAAATCAAGTTGTGAGGAGCTTACTACTAGCTCTAATGGCTAGGGAAGAAACAAGATGAAGATGATGATGTAGGAGGTGGATAAAAGCTCTCGGTGAAGGTCCTTCACTCTCCAAAGCTTCCAAACTTCTTAACTATGCTTTCTACACCCTTGAGAGCCCTTAGATTGCTTGATAATGATTTGAAAATGGAGGTGGTGTGGTGTGGTGTGTATGTTGAGCCGAGAATGAGGGAAAGAAGAAGAAATATGAAGCTTGTTTGAAGGTGAAGTATGAAAGAGAAGTATGGTCCTTAGGTCTTTTATAAACTATTCTCCAACAACAATTTATCTAATGGTCATTATGTTTCAAAAGAAATCAACAATTCAAATAAACAAATGCAAGAAAATCAAGGTGGTGGGACCACCTTGATAACCGTCGAATTGGGGGGGGGGGGGGGGTCTTAGTTGGGATGTAATTAACTTAGTTAGATTATAAGTGTATCGGTTAGTGTTATATGTGTTTAGTGTTTATAGGACGTATTATGATGTTCGGTGACCATAACTAGCTTCGTAACACTAAAACAGTGCTTCTGGTGAAAATTTGGTGTTTCGGGTAGTGTCCGGTTGTTCGGTTGGTTACCGGTTCGTTAAGGTGCTAAATTACGCAGATTAGTGTGCTTTATGTTCCCTTTTATGACAGTTTTGATTCCCGACACTTAGGAAGGTATTCTGGACCATTAAACCATAATTCTGCATTATATTTTGTAGTTAAAGTACTGATTTTTCTTAAATATGCAGAATTCTGCAGTTTTTGTGAGTTTTAGACACTTTTCGGCACTTAAACTATCACTAGGAAGGCAGTTTTATGATCCCTACTTTCCTACACACTATACTAGTGCAACTCTTGGTTTCGGGCTCATTCTATATCTTAACATCATGTCTGTCTAAGTAGTGAACTACCGTCAGTACTTCTAGTTTGTCTGATAACTGTGCTAACTTTGTTTCGTGCACTAATTGAACCATATTGTGTTGCATGCAATAATGATAAGAAATCATGCAACATGTAATGCACTTGTATGTATATGACAGTAATTAGAAAATCATTCATGTCATTAATCCAAATCAGGCACAGTCATTAATATACAAATTACAGTTTAACATTGTACGGATACATGGAAATTTGACAGTTGTCACACGGGTACCGTATAGGTAAAATCAATACAAGTACTATAAATACCATAACATGAAATAAAACATAATATAAAAAACTTTTAAAGGTCTATATAAACCTGAGTACCGATATATGTACCAAATACCTAAAATTGGTACGGGTACAGGTACGGTACGGGTATTTGGGAAAAAAAAAGCTCATCCCTAACCGCCACCACCATTGTTCGTACACCACCCACCAGTTTATATGTGTGTGTGTGTGTGTTTGTGTGTGTGTGTGTGTGTGTGTATATATATATATTAAGGCCCTTTAGCTATCTTTCAATGATCTCGTGAAGTCCCCCTAGGTATTAGCATGTGATTCTTCTAACTCAACAATCTTCTTCACCGCAAGGCGTGTGATGTACCAGGATCCAGCCACTGATTACATTGAACTAACAATAATACAATAAATAAAAATTCCCATTCAATGTAATTAGAAAATTCAAAACATGTTTACGTTCAGCAGAAGCATAATTCGTTGTTTTAGTAACTCAAAACCAAAGTATGTAAAAACAATCAATACTCCTTGTCTTTACACTAGTCACGACCCATGACCACTCCAGCTCTCCAGACTGCAAGTCCCACATCAAATACCTATCGACCTGCAAGCATGCAGAAAAAGTGTATCAACATAAAGCTGGCGAGTTTATAGTTTTGTAAAACGTTTAGTTGCCAAGTGTTTAGTTTCAAAGCATGTTGATAATAACTCGATACCGCAAGACGGCTGTTGTTTGCCCTTCCCCAATGCCTATCAACATTGATCGAGTGGTAAAGGTCATTAGTGCACGCCCGTCCTATCCAGGTACGTCGTGAGGGTGCCAAACCTAATAGCGCTATCAACTAATAACTTCGTTGCCCTCCAAGCAACTAGTGGGGTAGTAAGATGGGACTTAAGGTGATAGTTTTGAGTGTATTATCCAACATCAACAGTTATAACGTATCCCCTCCAGGGATAAAAGTGTGTCAAGTATCCCCTACAAGGGATGTAAGTTTGTTTGTTTGTCCCCACTAGACGCATGCTTGTGAAAAGAGCAATGAACTCACCTTAGATTTGCTCAGTAAGTTTATTACTTGTTCGAGGTTGGTCAACCACGTCCTATTATGGTTATCAGTAACAGTTAGGTTTGTATGCAAGAATAAACCATGTATGACAATCAGGTTACATCTAATGTATTCATCACATAACACATATAACATGCAAGTTAGGCTAGTCACATAGCACATAAAGTATGTGGGCCAGGCTTAGACTTTTCAACAAAAGCCCAATGTGTAAATCAGTAAACAGTGGACGGCCCAAGTTCTTCTGATGGGCCAATGATCAGCGTATGGCCCAAGTGGATATTAAAGTTGGTTTCGAGTGAAACATCAGTCGAAACACAAGATTTTGGAGTCGAAACCGATGATCTCGAGTGACAAGTTCATTAGTCGAAACCTCAAGGTTTCGGGTCACATCCCGAGTCAAAACCGAGGTGGTCTCGACTCGCAACCGGCTGGTCTCGAGTCCTATGGTGTTTAGTTTTGTGTTGAAACCGAGAGATTCCGAGTCGGAAGTAAGTGGTTGCGACTCGCAACCTTGGTCGAAAACTCGTCCCATTCAACTGGTCAAATCTCTTAATAACTTCTATTCTGAAAAATCAGTTAACACTTTATCACATTCCTAATCAGATCAAACAACATAATTTTGCAATTAACATACATGTCAACCCAAACCCTAATTGCCGTCGTTCATCAAAGCTAGTATAACCATACCAATATCATTGATTGCTTTTGTTGGTGCATACGTCTGTCGACTTCGTCTTGTATCAAGTCTTGTATTTGTATAGATAGATCAGGGCACGAAAAACGAGGAAATATGTGTTTATAGGTAATTTCGCTTGAAATGACACATATGCCATTTCAAACGGAATTAACATGCTGATTCCGTTTGAGTAATTCCGTGCGGAATTAGATTCCACTTGGACAGTTTCAAACGAAATTACCATCCCTATAAATACCTGATGTACCTTGACATTTGTAACGATTCTGATTCCGGTAGCGAAGCTCTGCCGAAGTGTCTACAGCATTGTAATCGATCTAATATCAATCAAAAGACAGTTTAAAGTGATATTCTAGCTGAATTGAATCAATACGTTTGTTTCCGCCTTTCGTATTGAGAAAAACTCTTCTGATCGACTCGTTTGGGTCACAAAACGATCCTACAAGTGGTATCAGAGCTCAGGAGGAAGAGTTCTTACCCTTTCAGCTGCAAAATCTGATTTCTACACCTTCTTTTCAAAATTAAACAACTTTTCGCGGTCAAAATGGCTTGATTTTCTCACATTATATGCATAACAGTGTTTTAATAAACCCTATAAAGAATCAGACTCTAATTCGAAGTAAAACATGATCAATTTTTGAAAAAACTGTTCGAAAGTTTAATTCCGCTTGAAAGGTTGATATAATTTCGCTTGAACATTGCAATATTTCACACGAAATCAGATCGTAATTCCGCTTCAAAAGTTATTTCGCACCAGATAGGTATTCCGTTTGAAAGGGTGTTATTTCACACGAAATTACTTATTCCGCTTGAAAGGGTATTTCGCTCCAAACGTGATTCCGTGTGAAAAGTTGATTCCGTGTGAGACTTGATTCTGTTTGAAAAGTTGATTCCGTGTGAGACTTGATTCCGTTTGAAAAGTTGATTCCGTGTGAGACTTGATTTCGTTTGAAAGGTTGATTCCGTGTGAGAAGTGTATTTCGTTTGAAACTGCCTGATTTTGAACCATTGAATACCTAAAAATGGAGAACGAGTTTTATAATGCCTTCGCTAGTCCAATAACTATTGCTCAAAGTACATTGCTTGAAAATGAGACGGCGACAACACAAAAACCACTGAAGCTTATGGATATTGATGATTTTAGTGGATGGTCTGAACGTTTTACTAACTGGGTTGAGGCATACCATTTAGATGCATGGGAACATACTGAAGTTCGATATACTAGACCAGTCGGGAACAATGATGTGAAAATACCAATTAGAGAATTGAGTGCGGAGGAGAAAAAGAAATACAAAGATGAGAAATTGATGACTAGTTTGTTACAGCAAGCGATTAAAGAAGACATCTTGATCTTACTTCAACATAATGGAGGTGCATTTTCGATATGGACAGAGTTAGAAGCAAAGTTTCTTGGTAGTGATGATATGCTCAAGAACAAAAAGTCACTTTTGAAAAAAGAATTTGATCTATTTCGTGGTTTGAAAAAGGAGAACACTAAGCAGATTATCGAAAGATATTGCAATTTGGGGAAAACATGAATAGATTGGGCATCAACAAAGATAAAGATAAGTTAATTGAGAAACTAGCTGATGCGTTGCCACATGATGTTTGGGGCACATATCTGATGATGTTGAAGAATAAAACAGATTTTAACAAGATTACGCTGAGCGAGTTTATTAAACATCTTGAAGCTCAAGAGATGGAACAAAGAAAGATTGCTAGAATGAAGAACTACGATGGAGAACAAGACATTGGGTTGTATTTCAAAGGTGGTGTTAGTGAAAAAACAAACTTTTCTCCAAAAGTTGAAACTGCTTTCAATGCGAAAAGTTCTTCTGAAAGTTCATCTCAGGGTTCAAGCAGCAAAACAGGATTTACTTCATTTCCAACATTTGATCCATATTTTTCAACAACAAAGAGTGGCAAAGTATTTCAATGCAACATTGCATTAAATCTCGAAAATGATCAAAATTATTCAAAGGAAGTAGCTAAAAGCCATATGTCTTTGTTGGTAACAGTGCTTGAATCTTATGGTAGTTTAGTTGCAGGGAGGATCGGGAATCCAATGATTACAAAAGAGGATTACGATCAAGTTGATGCTGAGGAGATGGAATTGATGGATATAAAGTGGTGCTTGGCGAGCGTGTTGAGAAGAGCCAAAAAGTTTAAACAAATTACCGAAAGAGATGATTTCCATGATGCGAATGTTTCTACTTTAGGATTTGATAAATCTAAAGTCACTTGTTTTCGTTGTAGGGAAAAGGGGCATTTCAAGAGAGAGTGCCCAAATCGCGAAGCAAGCGGAGCTCAAAATCCTTTCGGAAACAACGACTACTATCGAAAGGCGATTTATCATCAAGTTGCTCAACAGCCGTATCAACAAGAACAACCACAAACTGCACATGCTAGGAAGGTGATTGAAGATTCAAAGAAAGCATGTCTGGTCAATCAAAATGATGGAAGTTCATCAAAAGATTTCAGTTGGGATAAATATATTCCAGCTGATAATAAAGCATTTCTGATAAACCAAGATGATGAAAGATTACCAGAAGGATTTAGCTGGGAAAACTTTAGCTGGGATAATTATTGTCCAGACAAAGAGATCTTAAAAGCTAAAGGTTTTGTTGCTCAGATTATTAATGATTTTACTGATGAATATTGGGCAGAAATAATCAGAAAACATTTAAATGCTGAAGCTGAGAAAAAGAAGAAATATGAAGAAGAAAGGCAAATGGAATGAGATAAAGCTGAGAAAAAGAAAAAGGTTGTAGAAGAAATTCAAGTAAGAAAAGTCAAAGAAGTTCCAGCATTTGAAATTAAAACAGATGCTGATGCAGTTAAGATTTTTGAGAAGTGTATGAACTGTGAGTCTCTGATAAAGCAGAATAACGAATTGCTACATAACATAAAAAGGCTGAAAGAATCATATGATGTCTTGAACAAGGCCATGAATCAATACAACGAGACAAGCAGTGAACAAGCCATAGCAATGAATACACTCAAAGGAGCATACATGAGACAGCTTGACAATGTCAACTATTACACTGAAAAGTGTGCTGAGCTTGAGTTAAAACTGGAAACACAGAGAATCGAAACCAAGAGAGTAAATGATTTATTAAAAAGTTACTCATGTTCTACTTTTGTGGTTGACAGGATTTACCCAATAGTAGAAGAAATGAAGATGTTTAAAGAAGAGAAGACTTCGGAAGAGAAAAAGTCTGAAACAAAAGAAGATGATGAAGTGAAGATTTCTGGTAAGAAACCAAGTGTTGTCTATAACAAATGTCCACCCCCGGTCGAAAATGGATATTATCCTCGAAATCCAAATTCAGAAAGAGTAAAAAAGGCAACAAACTTACAGTGGGAGTCTGAGTCTTCAGATAACTTGCCAGAAAATATTGATGTCACGTTCACATCGTCTGACACTGATCATGAGTCCGAGTTAATAAAGAAAGTGGTCGATCAGATGTTAGATAAGGATGAAACAGAAGAGTTCAAATCAGAGTCAAAGTCTGAGTCCGACACGTCAAAGTCAACAGTCAAAAAGGACAAACGGGCTTATGACAAAGAATTCTTATTATCAAAATCTATTTTGAATGACGAACCGATCAAAGTAGAATATACTTTGAAAGATTCTGACAAATTATATTCTGATGAGATTTTTCCAATAAGAGGTGTTAAAACTGAAATGATAAAAAAGGTTTTTAAACTAACAGAAATTAATATTTCTGAAATAAAAGATGAAAATCTTTCTGTAAAACCAAATCCTTACACCTCAAGAGTTCAACAACGTTTAAACAAGAAAAAGGGTTACAGTTCTGGTACAGGTTATCAAAAGAAACCAAACCATAACGGTAATTACAAAAAGAAAGGCATAGGTTTTATTCCACCAAAAAATCATAAAAATGAGAAAATTTATAAACCAAAAACTGTTTTTGTTACAGGAAAAACATCTGAAGAAGAAAAAGAGCAAGTGTTCAGAAAGCAATCCAACAAAGAATTCCTTGCCAAGAAGCAAGAAGAAATGAAGAAAAACATTGCTCAGAAGAAGATAGAGACGAGAACCTGTTTTCAATGTAAAACAGTTGGTCAGATTTCCAGGAATTGTCCAAAGGCAATTCAAATAAAACAGGGAGTCTCTGGTAAACTGAAAGAAAATATTGTTGAGAAAACCGAACCATCAACAAACAGAGTTAAAGTTTTTAAAAATTCAATTTTTGAGATTGGTCAATGTTCGAAAGATGTTTACAAAAGAAAGGAGAAACTTAACAATCAAAAATGGGTTGTTAAGAATTCAAGTGATAGTTCTGGTGATGAATCTGATTCCACAAAATCAGAGGAGCCACAAGTTGAAGTAAAAGATAAGAAATCAGTCCCTCCAATGGATGATGAAAATTTTCCACCTTTGAGGGCTGAAAATTTTAAAACAAAAGTTGGAAAAGTTGAAATATCAAATCAATTTTTTTCTGAAAAGAAAGTTTTTGATGTTGAGAAGACCTTTAACCCCAAAGTAAAACATATTTTTGGAAAAATGGTTGACGGGAAAGTAAAAGGGGTAAAGGAATTTTATGAGAAGAAGATGGAAGGTAAGCAACCGAGTGTTGGTAACTCGGAATCTCCCAAGGACCGTCAGGCTTGGGAGAATCTCTCTAACTGAAAAAACCTGACTTGCCGGAGCTCCCAAGTTGGTAATCGCGGAGCATGAATCGGCATTATTTTTTTGAAAAATTGTTTTTGAAGAGGTTGATTTGCCGGAACTCCCAGGTTGGTAAGTACGGAGTAGGAATCGGCATCTTGAGATTTCAACCTACAAGTGGTAATGGTTGGTATGCAAACCAACAAGTGATTGAAAAAAAAGGTTTTATCTATAAATGGTTAATCAGGGTCATTAAGTTGAACTTGATTTAACTTTTATTCAAATGATTGGAAAACAATGTGATGAGTTTATCCCCTAACCTTCAAGAGGTTTATGAAATCAACAAAACTTATTTTTTGGAAAAACCATTTGATTAATACAAACTTAAGTGTTTTGAAATCATAATGGGAAAATATTTTGTTGTGAGGGGGAGTTCTGATTGTTTATGCCAAGTGGATGGCGAATTGAAGTGATTTGATATCAGTTGTCACTTTACTTTGTACAGTTTGTTTTCAAATTTCTTTTAAATGCTTTTGAATTTTAGGAGGAGTAAGAAATTTCAGAAAATCCAAAAACATTAGAAAATTTAAAAAATGTCAAAAACATGATAAAATCAAAAATGAGTTTTGTTGTGAAAAAGAGGAAATGATAGTACATCAGTGGACGATCACAGCATGCTAAAGAATTGGAAAGTCAAAAGTGATAAACAGTCTCACTAAAGATGTGACGATAGGCTCAGCTAGATTAGTAGATTTGCGATAACGATACAAACTTAAATGAAAAAGCCTAGTTCTAGTGGGAAACACGGTCAAACGCATAGTACTTAGTTTTGTCCTTTTTGACTGTGTGCCTGCTCGGTAATCGCTGATTGTCAAAAGACATAAAACTGGTTAAGTTTGTGATCTTTCACAACTTTGCTGAAAAATCACTGTGATTTTGTGTTTTCATTTTGCAAAGACTTAAACTTGTTTTATTTCTTTATTTTGTTTAAGCATTGGACATCCTCTGCGTATACGTGAGTATCGACCTGGATGTTATTGCCTAAACGTTCTGCTTTATTTTCTTTGGTGTTTCGTTTAAGCTTTGGATCACCTCTGCGTATACGGAAGTATCGACCTGGTGGTTAAAGCCTAAACAATTTCAACTTGTTTTTTTATTTCTTATTTTGTTTAAACATTGGACTTTCTCTGCGTATACGGAAGTATCGACCTGATTGTTAATGTTTAAACATTCTGCTTTGTTTTCGCACAAATCACAGTTGATGAAAGTTTAAAGGCATTACTTGAGTCAGTGTATTGCATGATGAGGGGATATGCTGAGATCGTGGGGTCCATAAGAATTTAGTGCAAAATTAATATACCTTAACGTATCGGTAAGCATTTCGAAAGTTTTTAGATTGAGCTTAAGAGGACAAATATATCGTCAATCAACGTGAATCGTTTAGAACTTAAAATGTTTAAAGCTTAACGGTGTTGGTGATTTGTCTCATAAACTGATATGATCCTCTTACACAAACTCACAAAAATAGTGTCTGTATATATTTCTTTACTGTTTTTTTCTTTAAAATCAAAAATACAAAAAGATTTTCGGAGTGTTTTAGCATAAATTTTGAAAAAATCCAAAAAGATTTTCGACAACTAATGTTGGAGAGCTGATTTTCAAAATTCCAAGTGCTAAGCATGATGAACATAAGGTTTGGGAGAGTTTGTTTAAGATTTTTGAAATGATAAAGTGTTTGCAAATGAAAATGATATTTTTACAAGTGGTCATCAGAATCTTTTAAATGATAAATCATTCTAGAAAACTTTCTGCAAATGATATAATTTTATCAAAATCTTATATTTGTGAAACTTATGTTTGAGGTAGAGATTGTGCAGGATTTAAGATTGGAGAAAGCCAGGTTTTGATTCGAGCCAGGTTTCAAATCCTGTGAATTAAAAAAATTCTAGACTGCGATCCCAGCTTATAGATAGGGGGAGTCTGATGACATCAAGAGGGAGTCTGAAGATGTTAGCTGCTGATGCTGATGATCTTATGGAATCAAGAGACCTGATCAAGAAGAGCATAGAGCCAGTTTGAGATTCTGAAAGAAAGAGAAAGAGATTGATTGAGGATGCTTATAATGAAGAATCTTTGGAGAGAGCGAGAAGACTGATAAAGGCTGAAAGTTTGACAACCGAAGACTCAACACTAAAGACTCGTCAACATCTGAGGGGGAGTCTGTTGGTGCATACGTCTGTAGACTTCGTCTTGTATCGAGTCTTGTATTTGTATAGATAGATCAAAGCACGAAAAACAAGGAAATATGTGTTTATAGGTAATTTCGCTTGAAATGACACATATGTAATTTTAAACGGAATTAACAAGCTGATTCCGTTTGAGTAATTCCGTGCGAAATTAGATTCCGCTTGGACAGTTTCAAACGAAATTACCATCCCTATAAATACCTGATGTGCCTTGACATTTGTAACGATTCTGATTCCGGTAGCGAAGCTCTGCCGAAGTGTCTACAACATTGTAATCAATCTAATATCAATCAAAAGACAGTTTAAAGTGATATTCTAGCTGAATTGAAATCGATACATTTGTTTTCGCCTTTCGTATTGAGAAAAACTCTTCTGATCGACTCGTTTGGGTCACAAAACGATCCTACAACTTTACCTAAACATAATCATGGACAACATTACACATTTACCCTTCGAGTGCATGAATAGCCTATCACACATATCATCAAACACTAATACCATGGTAACTAGTTTATCGATCAACTTTAATTAACATCATGTACACTGACAATTGATTCAAATCAGTTTGTTATGGCAACAAGTTAATTGAAACCTCACAACCATGCATCTGTCACACCCCGATATTTCCACGTATTACCGGTGGACCCGGTGGGGAGTATCGTGACGTAGTTGATATCATCATAGTCAAACAACACAATTTTAAATGCACAGCGGAAGCAAAAGATAGATTTATTTCAACCGAATAAATTGTAATATTAAGTATCACAAAACAGTTGAAACAGATCCACAGGCGGATCAAATAAAAAAGGAAACATAGTTCATCAGACTTAAATGCATCCAAGCTTGCGAGACTCTTAACGATGCTAAGGAGAGGCCATCCTATTACGCTTAGTACCTGCACTTAACCTTTTTGGAAAATACGTCAGTTTACACTGGTAAATACAATTAACTGACTCATTTTGAAAAGGTTTAGAAAAATTGATTTGAATGCACAAGGCACAAAACATTTTATAACTTGGGATAATTATTTATATATAAACTTGTAAAAGAATTACATGTTCGTTATACGTTCAGTAGCCCGGATTGACACCGGGTTAAAGATTAATAGACACACCACATGATATAGTCCCGTGGCGGGTTATCCCCGTAACCGGCGGTTATACCTTATTATTTATATATGCACTGTTGGGTGTACGCCTACACCCCGTGCTTAGGTTGTGGCCATTTCGTAAAATGATGCCAAGGATATCTGGGACATGGTCATTAACCCCCCCAAAGGCTTTAATCAAACAAAACAATTTAAACGGGACATTTCAATAAATTAATCTTCTCACAATTAAAAATTCAATGCCCGACCAAGCGGTATTTTATATACCGTACCCCATGCTCGTATAGGGAAAATAAGTTAAAAGTATTTACCTTTGCAAGTATTAATCACAAACAGCAAGTGCACGTAGCTTTTACCGGGTCTCCTATTCTGGAACAAAGGTTTTTTATTAACCTGTTAGATTCCTAACGAGTCTTTAATTAAGCCTAAACTTAGACCGGTTAGTTTTAAGAAAGGTACGGTTCAAACGCACGATTAAGCGAAGACCGGAATAGAATGTGATTTAGACCCGACAAGTTTGGAGACTTGTGTAATATGGGTAAACTAAACACATTCTGGATTTTGAGACAAAAATGATAAGGTTTGACCCGTTCCGGTCCATCTATGCAAACTAGTTACATAAATCGAACCGAACCGAACGCGAAAAAGGCATAACGGGTAACCATAAGAGTCATATACAGGTTTCCTAAGTTAATATGTCTTAAATATATTGTGACATCAGTAAGATATCTTCTATTATGCCCAAAATGGATTTAAACTCAAATTTTGCCCCGTAGGGGTATTTTGGTCATTTAAAAGGTTATAAAAGAGATTTAATATAAATCTGAGTTACAGGTCTGATATAATCAGTAAAAATACTTAATTTGATAGGTTATATCAGTATGGTATTACATATATGTGAAATTTATTATTTATAACCAAACTATGCACCGAAGGGGCATTTTGGTAATTTCACATAAGCTTATAAGGTCAAATCTAGAATCTGACTTTAAAAACTTTTAATTACTGATAGAATATAAAATTTTACTTAATATATCAGTAGGTATCAAGTCTTATATATTAAAAATAGTTTTAATACATACTATGCGCTTAAAACGCGTAAAAAGGCGGTTTTAGGCGATTTCCAGGTTTTATAAGAAAAGCTGATATTTTTATTATTCCAGAAGGTTCAAAATATTCTATTTATCATATTAGATCAGTAGAAAAAGGTTTGGTGTCAAAAAGATTTGTAAAACTCATTTTATAGGCCAAAAGGGCAAAACCGGCAATTACCGAATCAAGCTTAGAACTCTATGTTATGCTCAGCCTAAAATTAAATAAAAATCTTCAAAAATCTCAAAATATTATTTTATATCAGTAGGTAAAAAGTTTGGTATTGAAAATTGGGTTTAGATAGGCTATATGCTAATTACGCCATTTATTTAATAAAAAGCTTTCTAATTACGCTAATGAGCATAACTCCTAATCTAGACCTCAAACTGATGTCAAATTTTAGGGACAACTTTATAAATCAGTAACTAAGGTTTCTATTCTTTTACATTTTTCAAAAATTACGTTTTAAGGTCATATGGGCATAATAGTCAACATTTAAGCATTTAACGGAAACATGCATATGAATCGGATAACTAATGAACCAAGTTGTATAATCACAGAGGGTTATACCAACATGTAACCTGGTCCTATTAGGGCTCTAAGGCATTTCTAAAACATGCTATATTGGGTCAGAATCGAAAGTCAAAGCAAAAGTCAAATTATGCGACTTTCGGTTCCGAACCGAGCCTAAACTGAAAATTTGTCGGGTTGAACATGTTTAGAAATGTTCTTACATTAATTACCAAGTTGTATTAATGATAAAATAGGTTGCATGGATCCTACATTGCTAATTATGTGTTAATTTGAAAATAAGCTTTCTGTTGACTTTTTAGTATTAGGTTTGACCCGACATTTGACCAAGCTAGGGTGATAATTAGTAGGTGCCCTCTTAGGGGTTTATTACCTACATAATTACCAACTTATAACTATTTTTAATTTAACTAATGACTGGACCATTAGTGATTAATCACGAAGTCAAACCTTAATTACGATAAGTTTGACTTATGGTCATTAAGCTAATTAAAACTGAAACTAGGAAGTTAAGGACACTTACAAAGGTCCTAAGCACGATTATTGGTCCTTAGGAAACTTTTTGAAAGTCAGAGAAGCTCCAGAGATCAGCTTGAAAGTTTCCAAATGAGGTGCTCCAATGTTGCAACAATGCAACTTCTTATATAGTGAGCTAAATTGGTCAAGATGATGCCAAGCAAGTCTACAAATGTAGTATGATGTTCCCAGGTGTCCCTATAATGCCAAAAACCAGTTGCAAAGCCCCTGAATTCGAAAACCACTCTCCTAAGGCGGTGCAACAGGCTGAACAGGCAACTGTCAATTTTCTGCTGCCAGCGACGGTCTTACGGACCGTAAGCATATCCCCTTGGGGTCCGTAAGCACCACTTACGGGCCGTAAACCCTTATCTCTGCGGTCCGTAACCGCCTTTAATCTGAGATGCCCAGTTACCAGCCTTGCGGACCGTAAGTCCTCGGCTTTGCGGTCCGTATCCGCTTTTTAGAAATCAACGCCCAGCTCCGCCATCTTACGGACCGTAAGGGCTCACCTTTGCGGTCCGTAAGCTTTCATCAGAAGACAAAAACTTGAAAACTTTCAAGTTTTTGACCATGTAATCTTTCTATCTCCGAATCTCATGTCTTCTTTGCAGTAGGGGACCATATAGGCAGGCTTTGCATGTCCTTGCATGTGTTGCCATGCACATGAGGTTTCTTGGACATATCTAAGAAGGTTTTTAAATATGAATCTTGTCGTAAATGCACCTAGAATCCTATCATTTGCAACTTGGATTTATTATTTATCAGAAATGACCGGATTTGAACATATCAGATGTTTAGAAAACAGATTAGGGTCTTGGGATTCATATTTAGGTCGCTCAGAGGTATTAATTTACATGTCGACACTTTTAAATCCTGCCATTAATCTTTTGACTTGGTCCGGGTTTATAACACGTTTGCCTTACATGACACGTGTCTTTATTTTATTGGACACCAAATTACGAGGTGTTACATCATCCCTACCCATTAACATCATTCATATCGTCACAAATCAACATCAAGTCACACATAACCGAGAACAATCAAAGAACACAATTCAATTTAGTGATGAATCATACTAACCGTGAGATGTAAGGATGGGAAGATATTCGGGACGAGATAAAGAGAGCTTCGAGGGTTTGTCGTCGATCACCAAGAAGAGAAGGAAGAGAGTTAGGGTTTTGGTGTTTTGTATGTTTGTGTTACAATGAAGGCCACGCCACAAACCGTGTGTGTATGCGCTTCAACAAGGATTCGGGCCCAACTTTGGGCTTGACAGGACTCGGGCCGAGAACCAAAATGCACGAGTGTGCGGTTGTGAAGGGGGTGTGCGACCCGAAATTCATGTGCGGTTAAATATCGTGAAACATCACCACTTGACATTTAACAACTTCTATTTACTCAAACAAATCAAACACATTTATTAATTCGCATAACGAATACACAGTTACAACGTAGACGGAACGTGAAAGCAAATGCTACATAGGAAAAGAACCTCGGAAATCCGGGTTGTCACACATATAGTATGTGTATATTTTGGAATCAATTATTTAGCCACAAAACCAAAACTACCGAAAAAAAATGATAGGAACTTCATTATTTTGGCAATACCTCCCGTTCATGATTACGATTTTCTAACTACTCCACTTTTATTTTATCAATAATT
This sequence comes from Helianthus tuberosus, assembly GCA_030545235.1. Taxonomy (NCBI): domain Eukaryota; kingdom Viridiplantae; phylum Streptophyta; class Magnoliopsida; order Asterales; family Asteraceae; genus Helianthus; species Helianthus tuberosus. The sequence continues at coordinate 117,216,826 of CM060361.1, read as the reverse complement.
GGCACGTCTTTGATTACGCAGAGCTTGTTCAGTAGCGACTTTGCTGCTTCTTTCTCATGAATAATTTGATTGTGCGTCTTTTCCAATTTTCCTTGCATTTCTCGGATAGCATTCCACAACTTTATGATTTCTTATCCCTTTCCTTCTTCAAGATCAACATGTAAGTAACATAAAACGTTTAGAAAATAACTTTTTTATGACTATTAACATGTTCATCTCTATTGGACATATAAAAGATGTACCATCAAATGCTTTTTAAAAGTCTAATCTCCATGTTAGCTCTTCATCACGCTTCTCCAGCTTGTCTTTAGCTTCTTTAAGGGCCCATACTTCAAAAAAAAATTAAAACTTTTGCAGATAAATTATGAGTAGGTTACGCTCCAGTAATAAAAAGAAAATACAACGCTTTACGGAAATAAGAACTTCCTCTGAAGAAGGAAGTGGCTTACGGAAGCCATGTTTTGCAAAATGCAGGAGTTGGGCAGGTGGTGGATTTTTTATGATAAAATAACATTTTGAAACTAATGAGAAAGATGATAGAGAAGTATGTTTGATCTAGAAAAAGAAGAAGACACGTGGCATGAAAACCATGTTAAAAGCAAAAAAGAGAGTATGTAAAAAAACTCAAAATAATTTAATTATACTGGGTAAAAAAATAAAAATCATGTTAACAACAAAGATAGAGTAAATAAAAAAAAAACTCAAAATAATTTAAGTATGGTAGGTAAAAATAGATTAAATTTCTTTTACCATTCATTGGCTAATAATAATAATTATATATATAGTTAAAATAAAAATAGAAATAAAATTAAAACTAAAACTAAAGCAAGAAGCCGTCCTCCTCTTGTCTATCTCCCTGTTCGCTTTCTAAACCTAAAAAACAAACAGCCGACTACTGACAGATCTTCTTTCTTTCATTCTACGATTCAGCAGGAGGGAGGGAGGGAAGGTAAGGTTCAATCAGCCAGCCAGCAAGCAAGCAGGTAAGCTTCGATTAGCCACCATTTCTTCTCTATTACATTTGAATAGTTGCCATTACCTTGCGAACCCGGATCCTGTTCGTACCGCGAATTGGATCGGCGAATTATGTGACTATGGTTTGGCTTTGTTGATTAGCTCCTTTCTGTTATTTTCTGTTATCTACTGTCTATAACAACAGAAGGTATTGAATTTGGAGGTTCATTCTAATTATTCTTGACTTTTATGACTGTCGGAACTCCAACGCTTTCTAGGATTAAGGTTATAGTGTATAGAGGGTGTGAAAATAAGATTTTGGGGTGTGCTTTTATTAACACCCTTGATTAAACATGTTGACCCGCCAATCTGTTTAATCTAAAAGTTGACCCGCTTAACAAACTTACAACTTGAATACTACTCACCAACCCATTTGACACATTTAGATAAATGAGTTGAACAGGTCATGTTTAGGTTACACGACTTTAAGTGTGTGGGTTAAAGTTGATGAGTTTGACATGAGTAAAAATATAGGTTGTGTTCTAATTAAACAATTCAACCCGAAACCCGTCAAACATTAAAAAAAAGTAGAAGGATGTGTGGAATAACATCAAACTTGAGGGTTAATGTGGAATATCATTAAACATAAAAAACAAGTAGATGTTATAAAAGAACGTTGTTACGTTGTCATGTATGAATGAATGAATGAATGAAGAAATATATTGTTATTTTTTTATGAATAAGTACGGTAACTGAAACAGTAGGAATCTCACCTCTATATCTTCTCGATGGTTCGCAAAATCATAGAATTGTGGAAACAGTTAATTCTTAAACCCTGCGACAATGTCCTTTAGTTTCATATATTGAATTGGTATTTTGTACATGCGTTTCTTGATTTCAGATATTGTGGGTCATGTTAATGATTGATATGTAATGACATTTTGAATCTGGGTTTGTTGTTGTAAGCATTTTCGGTTTCCCTTGTATGCCTTCCAACTGTTTGATAAAATGCCTGCCCCAAAACAATAATGTTCTGTAGTTCAAACTTTCCATTGAAATCACTTGCTATACGACTGTTTTTCATTCAGGACTTGATCCAGCAGAGATTTGAATGATATAGGCTTATTATCAATACAATATTAAATCTACCATGAATGTCATGACCACCATTCCACATCCCATCATCTCCTCAACCATTCACGTAAACCACTACAACCACCTATTAACCACCCTCTCGGCGTCATCCTCCCTCTCTCACCTCAAGCAAATTCATGCCCGAATTATTCGTTCGGGCCTTGACCGCTCAAACTCCCTCCTCATCAAACTCGTTATTACGGCATGCACATTATCTTCCCCATCCTTCGACTACGCCCTATCGGTCTTTTACCAAATGCACAACCCAGAACCACATTTATCTAACAAATTGTTACGTGAACTTTCCCGAAGCACCAAACCTGAAAAAGGCTCTTTTAGCTTATGCCAAGATGAGGGAAAAAGGATTTGTGATCGACAGTTTTAGCCTCCCTCCGCTTCTAAAAGCCTCAACGCGAGTTCAAGCGTTAAGTGAAGGGATGGAACTTCATGGGTTCGCTTCAAAAATGGATTTTGTGTCAGACCCGTTTGTGCAGACTGGTTTGGTTGCGATGTACTCGGTCTGTAGACATATTGAAGATGCACGCCTGATGTTTGATAAAATGCCGGAAAGAGATATTGTTGCTTGGAATAGTATGATTGACGGGTATGGCTTCTTTACACACACGTTGCTTTCTTTCGTATTGTTAGCATGAATTGCTTATTTCATTTGTCTAAATTTCTAATTGTGAACAGTTATTGCGTGAATGGGCGCTACAACAATGTGTTGCCATTGATCGAGGAGATGAAGAGATCGAACGTAAAACCAGATGAGAAGATCTTTTCAACCGTCGTGTCTGCTTGTGCTCGTGCTGGAAATTTAGAATTCGGGAAAGCATTTCACGGGTTTATTACCGAAAACAAAGTTTTCGTTGACTATAACCTGCAATGTGCACTCGTGATCATGTACGCAGGTTGCGGCTACATGGACATGGCAGCTAACATGTTTAAAAATCTGTCCCCAACAAACATCGTTGTTTCTACCTCCATGATTACAGGGTATTCAAAAGCCGGACAGGTTGATGCTGCACAGTTAGTATTCGATCAGATGACTGAAAAGGACTTGATTTGTTGGAGTGCAATGATTACCGGGTATGCAGAGGGAGGTCAGCCTCGAAAAGCGCTCCAGCTTTTCGACAAAATGCTAACCTCGGGAGTAAAACCCGATCAAGTCACTATGCTGAGTGTTATCTCCGCTTGTGCTAGTCTTGGTGTTGTAGATAACGCGATAAAAATCCAATCATATATTGATGAAAATAGGTTTAGTGGAGTCTTACCGGTGAATAACGCCCTTATTGACATGTATGCAAAATGCGGGGAACTTGAAAGGGCTAAACAAGGTTTTGCTAGAATGCATAAACGAAACGTTATTACATGGAGTAGCATGATCGGGGCATACGCGGTTCATGGAGACGCTATTAACGCACTTGACCTCTTTCATGAAATGAAATCCCAAAGAGTCGAGCCAAACGGTGTAACGTTTGTGGGTTTGTTGTACGCTTGTAGCCACGCGGGATTAGTTGAAGAGGGTCGGAAAATCTTTGCATCGATGGTTAACGACTACGACATAACACCCAAACGCGAGCATTACGGCTGCATGGTGGATCTCTACGGCAGAGCTAATTTGCTTAAAGAAGCTCTTGAGGTGATTGAACAAATGCCTGTGGCACCAAACGTTGTCATTTGGGGATCCCTGATGGCTGCTTGTCGAATCTACAACGAGACTGAACTAGGCGAGTTTGCGGCAAAACGGGTTCTTGAGCTCGACCCGTATCATGATGGGGCCCACATTTTTCTATCAAACGTTTATGCAAAAGAAAGAAAATGGGAAAGTGTTGGGGAAATTCGAAAGCTGATGCAGAACAAAGGTGTGGTAAAGCAACGGGGATGTAGTAGAATTGAACTGGATGGGGAGATACATGAGTTTTTAACCGCGGATAAAAACCACGCTCATGTGGATGAGATATATGAAAAGTTAGACGTGGTTGTGAAGGAGTTAGAGGTGGCGGGTTACACTCCAAACATGTCTTGTGTTTTGGTTGATCTGGACGAGGATGAAAAGACAAAGGCGTTATTATGGCATAGTGAGAAGTTGGCACTGTGTTTCGGGTTGTTAAGACAGAAAAGAGGATCTTGCATTCGTATGATCAAGAATCTTCGGGTCTGTGAAGACTGTCATAACTTCATGAAGTTGGCATCTAAGGTTTACGGGATTCAGATTCTCGTACGGGATAGGACTCGGTTTCATCGGTACGAGGATGGTATGTGTTCTTGCAAAGACTATTGGTGACTTTCGTATTATATAACAAAAATCTGAGTACGCCAATGTATTATTATGTGTAATCTTGCATATACAACATATCAAAGCTACCTAGTTTTTGAACATGACTTGATAGTTGATGCTCTCCTCCTTTTCCTCTACTCACTTCTACAGTTCTACTCAGCTAGATGATGTAGCTTTTTGTTACGAATAATATTTTTTTTAATTTAATTGCTATATTTTGCATATATAATATATAAATTCATAAAATAAAAGGTTGAAAAGAAAAAAACAGACTTAATCAGTCGCTTAGAATTTGCATCATACAACAAATCAATTTAGTTCAAGTTAGATGATACTATAGTTATTTATTTTAGAGTAAACTGCCATTTTGGTCCCTGTGGTTTGGCCAGTTTTGCCACTTTAGTCCAAATCTCAAACTTATTACATCTGGGTCCCTGTGGTTTGCATTTTGTTGCCATTTTAGTCCAAATTTCAAAAACCCTATTTTTTTACTGTTGCAACCTCCTATTTTGTCTTTTAGTTCAGGGGCATTTTGGTCATTTTGCTTTTCATTTAACATTTTTTTAATTCAAAAATTAATATATATATATATATTAATATATACACATAGCAGCTCATCTTCATCATCAGCATCGACAACACTCTCTCTCTTTCTCTCTCCAAGCACCACCGCCACTGCCGTGAACGCCGCCGTCGTCCAACACCACCACCACGTCGCCGGAAAACAGAAAAGTCACATCATCTGCCGGTTTTTGCTTGAAAACTTAAGGAAAGTCCAAATAGAAGGGGAGTGGAGTCGGAACCTGTTGGGAAAACGGAACACCACCGTCATCGCCGCCGCTGACGTCGTGTCTCTTTCTCTCCTTCGTCTCTCTCCTCTCACCCCGTCTCTCTCCTCTCTTTCTCCGTTTATTTGGTCACATCACCGCCGTACGCAACCCACCAAACGGTGGTGGCCGGCCGCATCTAAAACAGGGAGGTGGGGGTGTTGTCGGTTATACAGAGAAGAGGGGGGGGTCGTCGGCTGAACAAGAGGTGCCGGGTGTGTGTGTCTGAGGAATATAATTTCTCATGTGTGTTTGAGAATATAATTTCTCTGTGTTTGAGCATATCATCTTCCCCCAAATCAGATTTCATGTGGGTTAATGGGTTTGATGCAAAATTAGGGGGATGATGTTAATGTTTGCTGATTTGGGGGATGATGTTCATCAACGCCGCCGCATATCATCTTCCCCCAAATCAAAGGTCCAGTTTCATGTGGGTTAATGGGTTTGATGCAAAATTAGGGTTTGGGTTTTGTGTGGCTCGGTGTAAAGAAAGAAGATGAGATTGTCGGTTTGATTGTCTCCGTTTGATTGTCGGAGATTTTGAAGCCGGTTTCTTCACTGCCGATTTAACAGCTTTGACTTATGTGAGGGTTTTTGAGGGTTTTGGGGTTGGGAGGGTTGGCGGCAGTGGGATGGTGGTGTTGGCGGCAGTGGGATGGTGGTGGTGGGTATGATGCGGTGGTGGGGGTGGGGGTGGGGGTGGTGGTGGTGGTGTGGTGGTGGTGGTGGTGCTTGTTGTTGTTCTGGCAGTGGTATTATTGTTGTTCTGGCAGTGGCATTATTATTTATTAAATTTGAGTTATAATAAATCTAGATGACCAAAATACCCCTGAGGATAAAGACAAAATAGGGGGGGTTTAAGTTAAGGAATCTAGTCAAATTTGAGATTTGGACTAAAATGGCAACAAAATGCAAACCACAGGGACCCATATGTAATAAGTTTGAGATTTGGACTAAAGTGGCAAAACTGGCCAAACCACAGGGACCAAAATGGCAGTTTACTCTTTATTTTATTTTTTGAACAACAAGTATAACTTGTATGTTGCAGGATTAGAACTCCTTAACTCCTAATTTTTTAGCTGTGAAGTATACCACATAACACCCAAGATGTTCCATTGGGGAATGTAGACATAACAACACAACCCACGACCATTGTTTTTCACTACCACCATCACTCCCATCGTTGACAGCGCCACCAGTCCACCACCTGCCAGTAGCACCACCTTATCATCATTGCCGTCACAAGCAACCCCACCGCAACGGCACAACCATTGTCTACTTATGCCAACGCCACCTTCATCGCCGCTATTAGCAGCTATAAAAAAAATATAAAACGGGTTAACCTATTTTGCTCATTTTTTTAATGAATCATTTCAACCCGAACTTATTTTGGTAAAAATGACAAAAGTCAGGGACTAAAATAGCAGAAAAGAAAACTATTTGGACTAAAATGGCAAGAAAAAAAACTATTTTGATTAAAGTGACAATTTTAGTCAAACCTCAGGAACTAAAATGGCAATTTACTCTAGTTTTAAACAAAAAGATGATATAGATTATTCACTTGGTTTCCAGTTCCAAACCCTCAAACGGATAGTTAAGCCGTTAAAATTGAACTGTGAACCGAACTATATAAATCTTAAATCTGCCAACTTGTTTCACTTTTAACAATTTACCATGAGCATCCCAACGCTAAAAAACTACAAAGGACCCGGAAAAAAGAGGTAATTACTTGAATGGTCCATGTGTTTTGCCCATACTGCAACTTTGGTCCTAAGCGTTTCGAAATTACACAGATGCTCCTAGCGGTATGCATTTTATAACTATGACGGTCCATACATCGGCGGCATTGGTGAAACCAAAAGGACCATCTGATTCATTAACCCTCGAAGAAATTTAATCTTTTATGAAAATAAAGAGAAGATGAAGGGGTTAAGGTGTAATAACACTGAACATAAACGAGTATGGTAACCAACACTTTTCATCTTTTTAGATTACAGGGGACTGTTTGTTCGTTGTGATTTTTCATGAACTAAGATCACTCAAGCTCGCATCTTTATCATCTCGATGGTTCGAAAAAGTTATAGAGCTGCCGAAACAGGTAATTTTGAACCCCTACGACTATTTCTTTATCAATTGGAATTTTGTTTGTCCATTTTATGATAGGCGTGTTTATGATTTTGTGGGTCATGTTGTTAGTGATTGATAAGAATTAGTTTCTGAACCTGGGTTTTAAATTTTGATGCATTACACTTTTTTTCTTTTTGTGTATTAACATATGCCCACCAACTGTTTGATAAAATGACTGACCCAAAATGCATCATTTTTATGTTCTTTGAGAGGATTACAAGAAGATTTTTAAGGTGATTAACGTTTGGTTTTCTTGTTAACGAACTTTGAAGTGTGATGAACTTTGGGTGTTTAAGGTCCTTAGTTGTCAAGAGTAAAACTCATTGTTGTAGGGTTACCCAAAATTACTTGTTTGATTGGATGTTTGTTTGGCTTTGTTGATTAGCTCCTTTCTATTATTTTCTGTTATCTACTGTCTATAACAGAAGGTATTGAATTTGGAGGTTCATTCTAATTATTCTTGACTTTTATGACAAGGTTTGACTGTCGGAACTCCAACGCTTTCTAGGATTAAGGTTATCGCAACTTGTTTCAGCTGAGTAAGGAAGTTTGATGTAGTAGTTGATTTTTATATATAGAGCCTTTAAATGAATCTGAATATTATATAAATAAGGCTAGTGAAGTTTCAATCTTTTTGCTATCCTATTACTGTTGGTGGTTTTTCACCCCTCACATTTTTGTTATTTAATTATCCTGGAAATAGGAGTTGGATGCTTAATCTGAATATATCATATAATTAGGGTTTATCTATTTTTGGGGTTGGATGTTCTAAAAATTACCGTGTTACTCTCTCATTACTTTCTTGGATATTGGTAACTTCCTATTTATATAATTTTTGGGGATGTGTTTTAGTCTGTCATCTCTTTTGGAGCCGATGGTCTCTTTGGAAGCAGCCTCTCTATCTCTAGGGATAGAGGTAAGGTTTGCCTACATCCAACCCTCCCCAGACCATACAAGTAGCTTGCCTATTTGTGGGATTTACTAGGGTATGTTTGTTGTTGTTGTTGTAGGGTTTATCTATCTACATTTTTAAAAGGCATTTTGTGAATATCCTGTGCTGATTAGGTATTTGAATAATTAACCGCTGCGAAATCATTCCTAATTTATTTTATCCTAGTTGTGAGTTTAGTATTTAGGCATCTTACCTTTTATCCAGGGCGGACCTAGTGTATACCGGGGGGTAGCCTCCGCTACGGCTTGGCTCGGAAAAATTTGACGTTTTTAGTGTAAATTTTGGAAAAATTTGATGTTTTTTCGATTTCGTTACGGCTTATTTATAAAACGTTACGGCTTGGCGTGAATCCTAGATCCGCCACTGCTTTTAGTTTTATCGACCGTAATCTATTATTCTAAGGCACCACGCGCATGGGCTTAGGAATGTCGGACAGCTATGCCGCTATGTAGATGGGCTTCTATTTGCATTTTTTTTAATTCAATGCATCCGTGACTTAAACCGCTGATCTTTAGTCACAAAGAATATGGATACCAGTTACGCTGGTAAATTTGTAGATTAGTTTGTTACATTCTGCTTGTAATTATTCTCTTCTCTTTGGTATAGTTGTTGCTTTGTTTATATTAGACCCGTTTTATGTTATTAGGATTACTACTGTACATGTAAAAAAGGCTTTTTTTAGAGCCGGGGGTCTCACTTTTAATGTTACTCTGATTGATTGAACTTGAAACTTAATAATTATACCTTTGTGTCCATCTTGTAACATTGATAACAGTGGCTAGATCTTTCACTGCTGAGAAGTACCTAAAGAAAATAGGCCTTGGAAAGGAAGACTACTACTTCTGGAAACAAATAGGCAAAGCACTTTTATGCACATATACAGTGTTCGGTGCCATGTGGTTGTACAATGAAACATCCCCACTTGGTTGGTGGACACTGAAACCAGTACCCAAGGAAGAGAAAGAACTGGCTCATCTCTATCAACGAATCAATTACCCATACCCTGGTGACGAGGAGGCCATGACTGATTTCATTGCAAAAGGTGGGATGATTGGGACAATGGTGAGTGCCAAAGGGACCATAGAAATGGACTCCGGTCCCATGAACTATCAGAAGCAGTTGCAGAAAGAGAAGTTCAATCAGGAAGCACTTAAGTTGTGGTTGAGGATGAAGAATGAAGTTGTTCAAGAGCTTCAGGAGAAAGGGTATGTATGATTTGGAGTGATTATCATCGATGTTTCAAGTATAATAATGTCTTGATTTTACTCGCGTGAAGATGCATAGTCGATTATTATGTGAGTTTTATGAAGTGACTTAGTTGTTAAATATTTAAACGGATGTGTTTTGTTTCTTTTTAATTTAATGTCCCTTCTGTTATTATGTTTTATTTCTTTCCAATATCATTGAGTTTACTGTCACATTGCTAAGCAAGTACTATCTATTATTTTGTCTCTATGTTTATCACAATTTTTCAGTGTTCTAAAACTGATAAATAGGTGGAGCTGCTAAGGAGACCGTTTGCTAAACTTTTTTATATACAATCAGGAGAGTTATATTATTTCAACGCTACCTTCCTAGACAATTAAGCGTAAAAACAGGATGTACTCGAACGATGAAGAATAGAATGACCACTTGTTCCAAAGGGCAGCGTAAGAGGGCATGGTTGATGGTGTGGGACCAACTTCTAAACGTTTGAACATGGGTTATTTAACAGGAGTCCTTTTGTCAAGTTCAGTTCTTACCAGTTTGTATTGTTTCCTTTATGTATTCCCCTAACTAAAATTATATAGGGGTAGTTTTCCCAAAAATCTTGCTTGTTACATATCCAATGATGATGGTATTGTAACATATATTGGCTAGCTATGCCTCATAATGTGCCTTTGGGAAATCTGCTTAATATCCATGCCTGACCCAATGGGAAAACCTGAAGCGCCAAACATGTGAGACGTGTAATCGGACGAGTATGGAATTGACTATTATGTTTTCCAGTAAGTGGGCACCTTAATCGTTAACAATTTCTGAACGTGTTCGATTCTTCTTGACAAACAAGACACAGTCCCAGCATGATTTCGGTATGGCGCTCAAGTTACCAGAATACAAACACTTGACAAGTTCAAAATGAAACATAAAAAGTAAAATTTGCAAAACAATAAAACCATCGATGGAATCTATGTATATTTCCTATCAATAAATTCAAATTTTCAAGCTAAAAAGAAGCATACATGACAATTCGATATACGCTAAACATAAAAGTTTCACACATCATCTAAGCAACAAAAACGCCTTACATGTCAAAAACATATCCATAGCTTCAAGCAGCCATGGTAGAAAGGTTAGAGCATTAAGCTTGCAACAAATTAATCAAAGCACGGGTGAATCTTTTATCACTTCACCAGAAGGAACCCGTTTAGCAAACTCCTCATATTCCCCAAAAAACTGCCTCAAGAATACGGTATTCTTCTATGAAAAAAGTTCCAAACGACTACTGTAAACGCAACGGTTGAAACAGGGTTACACAACATAACTTGAGTACCAACTGACCAAATCAAGAAACCCGTGTACCCAGCCAGGATGACGAACAATACTATAAACTCCATGAGTGACTAATTTATGATGTTCCTCATGATATCTTTGAATAAGATGAGTAAAAATACTTCCACAAGTGTTTTTTAGAACAAAAGTTAGGTGTGAGGTTATTACATCAGAGAGAGTTAAAGTTGTTGCGATGGTGGCGTTGGCGTTGTGATGTCGGTTGCGATTGTTCCGTTCGTGGCTGGAGTCAGGCTTTTGCTGGTGTTGTTCAGGTAGTTTTTAAGCTTTGTGTGAGTTTGATTTGTGGTTATGTTGCTGTTCTAGGGCTTAGGTTGAATGTAAACTTTGTGATGCATGATTAGTTAATTGTATATTTGGTAGGCTTAGTGATAAGATGAAGGTTGAATCATTGGATTAGAGATTTAATAGATTGATGCTGCAAGTGTGCTTGTTGACTCATCAGAAAAAGGAAGATGGACTCATCCCTGCAGTTGATTGATAGCAAAAATATTGTTACACGTCTGTGCTCTTACTATTTTCCTTTGATTATTTAAACTTTATCTGCCAAAGGCCTTCTGGTGGTCCAGCGGTACTCCGTTCAAATCTTGTTGCCAGCGAGCCAGTCAATTTCGTCCTGGAACTGTTTCGCACCATCCTCGAGTGTCAAACTAATAATGGACAGTTGTAATTCCATTTCCACCTGGGCTATGAAGGGGCATGCCACTAAGCCCGAATACGCCGCTGTTCAAAAAAAGGTTAAACTGTAACCAAATGGCAATTTGTATTCTGAGGATTTTTGGGGAATTGTCTGCGGTGATGGTAATGATAATCATATAGCCTAGATATGTTTCCTTATATTGTGTACAAGATTCACTTTCCAAAAGTAGTATTTCGGCGGCCTAACACTTCAGTGTAAGGCAAGTGTGCTTGTGAGCTGATTACAACTGCTCGTACCAGTGATTCTGCAGTATTTACCTCTGCTCTTTTTTTCTTTCACTTTGATTGGTTAAACTGTAACCAAATGGTAATTTGTATTCTAGGAATTTTCTGTTGGGGAATTGTTTGTTGTAACGGTAATGCTAATCATATGGCCTGGATATGTTTCTTTATATAATGTACACCAATCACTTTCCAAAAGTAGTATATCGGCCCTATAGATGTCTGGGTATCGCAAAATCAACTTTGGGACAATCCAGGAAGCTAACACTTCAGTATACGGCAATAACATAAGCAAAACTACATATTATGAGATGAATTTGAATGTTCTGATTGATTCCTCTATGTATATGTGTGTCCTCAACTCAAGAACATGGAATAGTATTTAAATACTTAATTAGTGCACTTTCCATAAAACGTTGCAACTGTTGATGAAACGTTAGTTAAAGGGTCATGGTATCTAGACACCCCCCAAAAATCAGTGTACATCCCTCAATATGAAGTGTATAGCACAATACGCTTCCTATAGGTTTAAAAGCAATAAATGCTAAACCAATAGGAACCGTATAGGCCAATACGCTTCCTATTCGCTTGCTGAAACCACCTGCCCTCTGCCATGCAGAAAGTACAAAGAGTCAGACCTGAAAAGTACCGTCAACTTTTGAAAACTAAGTTCAACAGGAGGTGTATTGGCCAATATGATTCCTTTACATTTACCAGGAAGCGTATTCAACAATACGCTTCCCATAGGGTTTTGGTTGGTGGACTAATTAAATCAATAGGAAGCGTATAGGGCAATACGCTTCATATTGATACGATGAACAAATATGCTCTGACATGCAGGTAGTTCAGAACTGAAAAGCTGCAAAAGTGACTCGAATATGAAGCGTATAGAGCAATACGATTTCCATAGGGAGCCAATAGGAAGCGTATAGGGCAATACGCTTCCTATAGGGTTTTGGTTGGTGGAGGAATTAATTCCATATGAAGTGTATTGGGCAATATGGTTCCTATAGGACCAGAAATCTGTTATATATCCAAGCTTTGGGGATGAACGTATTATGAAGAAAATTCACAAACTAAACAATCTGGTCAAACCATTCGTATCACGATGTCGTCTTGGGGCCTCAATTATATTTTTGGTGATTATTCAAACGAGTCATATCCGAACGAATCATACGTCTCCGAAAGTAAAATCGAACACGTTGTTGAACGAGGGGAGGAAGAGGTTGCATCCGTGGTTCGTTGTAATGATGGGTTTCAGGTGCCCGATTTGAACCAAGAGTACGTAGATGAACCTGAAAGCTATCCGCAATACCAATACCCGTCTTACTATTCACATGCGGATGTAAAACACGAGAAAGAATACGAGTACGAGTACGGGGAACGTGTTAAACATATCGAGGAAGATGATAACGGTTTAGAGGAAAATGATAACGATTTCGAGGAAGCTGATGACGAGGAGGAAGTTGCCAACGATAACGAAGAACCTAACCCGGATGTCTCTTTTGAAACGGATCAGGTTTGACATTCCGGTTACTTACGTGTTATTTAAATATTTTGTGTTTATATTCTTTTAGGGATGTTTTTACCATTAAGGTTTCACTATCACACTTTATACATTGGGAAATATATGTGTTATTTGATGTATAATTTTTATTAGATTATGTATTATGTTACATTTTTTTATGGAAGATCAAACAAATATGTTATTATTATACTAAATATATATTTTGGATCTAGCCTACAGCTTTGTGTTGATATGTTTAGAGACATATTAGCATATATTGTGCAAGTAAAAATTAAATGTGCGGATATGAACCAAATGTGCTAATATATTCATAGATAATATTTAAATCTATATAATCTATATTAAAAATAAAAAAAATGCTAACTGATTAAATTATGGAACTAATTACCTCAAAAAAAATTTCTCTATATTCGAAACAAAAGTTTACATATTTATTTGTCTTGTCTACGAAATATTTATCCGTATAATATTAATTTTGAAATTTTTAAAAGAAAAAAACAATTTGTTGAATCATGAAATTTTAAATAAAAGTTGTCTAACTTTTTTTTTTTCTTTTGGTAAATCGGGGTTGGAAGCTTTAGGTGTCATGAAAAGATTAACACCAAAGATTAATACCTATGTCTTGCTATTGTCATATTTATAAAACATGGGGTTGGAAGCTTTAGGTGTCATGAAAAAGAGCATTGGCACATTGAAGACAAAAAAAGTAAAAGATCAACAAGCGATATTACATGCCTTCTTAATTATGGTTCTAGAGAATAGAAAAGGATGATAATGAGTTAGGAGGCCGTTCTACCATAAAATTTGATTGGGTGGTCACTAGCTAGAGATCGATAAATGATCATTCCAAGTATTTTGTAATAGAAAAGCTTTAGGTATAAATATGATAAAAGTTGTCTAACCTTTTTTTTTTCTTTTGGTAAAGTCGTCTTTAACTCTTTATAAACGTTTTTTTTTAATAGAAATGGTGTTAATCTTTCGTAAATATTTTCTTAATTCTTATAATATAATATAATATATTATTTGTTATCTGGAAATTTGTATTATATAATAAGTATCCCCTAACATATTATATATACACCATTGATCCAAATATACTATTAAATGTTTATTGAATTTGGTGTTTTGTTACATTTTATTCGATATATAGTGTGTTTATATTTTTGTGGAAATCGTTATATATAATGTTTATTAATATATTCGATACATTTTGAAGAGAGAAAGTTGATTTTGTTTTAGAAATTTGGATCTCTTGAAGAGTTGAAGACTTGGGTTTACCAAAGGGCACTTGCGTGTAATTTTGTTATTGTTACCAAACGAACTATTTCAAAAAATGAAAGGACAGTGAAGATATGGTTGTGTTGCGACCGTGGGGGTCAATACACCAAAGCGGAGGAGGCCCACTATCGGTGATGGTCAATACACCAAAGCGGAGGAGGCCCGATCCTCAGACATTCGTGACCCGTTAGTTCGTTACTTGCATCGTTGCATTAGCACGGGCATCGCGGCCCGTGGCAAGAGTTGCGAGCACGTAACGAAGGCCGATCTTTTCTATCTCTATTGTTTATTTACTGGCCGTCCGTGCGCCCTCCATCTCTGCTTGGTGGATTATTTTGTCACACGTTGGAGAAAGCAGCGTCGTGGCAGTATATATGGAGGATCATTTATCGGCCGGATAGCCGAGAGTGTTGGTCGGTACTCTGGTTGGGCCGATGTTAAGTATCCGGCACCGGCTCCCTGCAAATATTTGGACATGAGGTCGATGACAGGGATGAAAGTGGCGGTAAACATTCCTAATGTTGGTTATAGGTTTGTCGGGGCGAATCGTCAAGCTTGGGAATGGCGGCCGTTGGTACATCACCCGCTTTTGGAGGCTGAGGAGGTTCAGATGCCTCATATGGCTGAGCAGGAGGGCGGGCATGATGATGTTGAGGTCCCGCCTCGGCATGAACAGGGGGTTCATCAGCATCCACAGAGAGCTTATCGTGCGGTTAGGTTGCCTCGGTCAACCAACCGTCTTCTCGATAGGATTTTGCGTAACCAGGATGAGCAGATGCAGCTTCTAACATCTCACGGTCGCCAGATGGACCGGTTGCATGATGACATGGGGTGGATGATGACTGGCATGGGTGAAATGTATAAGCATATGGGTATGTCGGTTCCACCCCGTCCATCACCACGAGTTTATCAGGGCCGGGGCCCGTTCTATACGCAGCAGCCCGATAAACTCCATGTCATCCTTTGCTCAGCCCATTCCGTCCATGCAGGTATGTTATCTTATTTTTATTTCATTATCTATGATCAATTTAATGTTATGAAATGTAATGGATAATTTGTTTAAATTCTTATAGGCTTCAGGACCGTCCTATTCTCAGCCCGACCTTTGGATGCCGCGTTTTCCTCAGTCTGGCCAGACGATGCCGCTCTTTCCTTTGGTCGGCACTTCCATGCATGTATGTTATTTTTTTATTTCAATTTTTATGAACAATTTTAATATTATGTAATGATTATTTTGGTTAAATTTTTTATAGGCTCCGGGCACGTCCTGTACACGGCACAACCCGTCGCCCTCTATTAGGCGTGCCCCGATATTTACGGAGGAGGAGCTCGCGGAGTCTGACGAGGAGTCTGATGAGGAGTCTGACGAGGAGTCGGAGAGGATTGATGAAGATAGTGGTTTGTGATGTTTTTATATTATGCAATATTATACGAACAATTTAGTTTTAATGTCTTGATGTATGAACGATTTAATTTTCTGTTTAATTAGGATATGTTTGTTTTGGTAAGTTATAATGTATGTATATATTTAGTTTGTTTGGATTGCTTACTATGTTGTTTACAAAAATTTAACAAAAAACCATCATTATTTTATAAAAAAACTAACTTAAATTAAAAAAAAAAAGTTTGGTAAGAACAATATGTGATGCGTGTGAAAAGGAAAATTCTTCTAGGGATGTATAGGGCAATACACTTCCTCTGGTCCCTAATCATTGACAAAAAGCAACTGAAAAGTGTCTGAAAAAGCTTCTGAAAAGTTATCCAATAGGAAGCGTATAGATCAATACGCTTGGGCTCAGAGGAACCATATAGCCCAATACGCTTCCTGTAGGGTTAGGGATGTGCAAATAAAAATGGGGGATGTGTGGATACTGAAAGCCTAGTTAAATCCTTTTAACAGATATTAAGTTACCTTTGCACTTTTTGGGGTGAAAAGTAGATATAACCAACATAACTGTCATTTATGACAGTTATATATCTGATCATTTATGCAAAAGTCAGTGTAAGGGTTGGCATCATATAAGGTTAGCGTGAAACTGCCTTGGAAATGTTAAGACTTTAGAAATGTTACACCGACTATTCCATAACTACTTAACAAATGTGTACACATGTATGTTATCCTACACTGATAAACAACTTTGTCCAACATTGATTGTCTTACACATTTTGGTTATGATCTACAAAAGTTTTATGCTGACCGACAAGTTTGGCCAACACGTCCCTATGCTGACCAGTTAAAATGTACGTCATATTTCAAGGATCCGTATCCTGTCAAATTTATACAAGCATTTACTTTACCTTTCGTAACTTGTACTTTATCTTAACTTGGATTGCTTTGATCTTATTTGCAAATGTCATTATTGTTTCCATCGGCAGTCATCTTTGTTGGCCTTAATTGTGTGATCAAAGTTTGACTAGAAGTGCAAGGGTTGATTAGGCACTAGTTTAAAGTTATTTAGACGGCGGTTACAAGGCGGTTATAAAGTTCGGGGGGTGATTATGTCATTTCAGAAGTTTGTAACCACCACTCAAGGAATCAATGTGTCTCTTGGAGACACACCTCTAGATCGACGGCCACAAGGAAGACAAGAAGAGACGTGACTTTTGGAAATATAGATCCAGGAGACCATGAATTCAACCCATCAATCAAGAACAAAATAATAATCGAACAAAGAACAAGAAGAGAGGGATTAACCCTAATATGCAATTGTATTAATAAATGAACAATAGAACCTGATTGTTACAAGATGCAAGATACAAGATTCCAAATTTCAAAGATACAAACTAAAACTAAACTATTTATAGACTTCAATGGGTGCGAGTGTAGAGTCGTGTCCTTTCACGAATAGTCACGTCTCTAAAACATGTGGTTGAGAATGATTCTGAAGAGTTGCGTCTCTTTATCCAAAAGTCACGTCTCTTCTTGTCTTCCTTGTGGCCATCGATCTAGAGGTGTGTCTCCAAGAGACACATTGAATCCTTGAGTGGTGGTTACAAACTTCTGAAATGACATAATCACCCCCCGAACTTTATAACCGCCTTGTAACCGCCGTCTAAATAAATTTAAACTAGTGCCTAATCAACCCTTGCACTTCTAGTCAAACTTTGATCACACAATTAAGGCCAACATTCACCCCCCTAATTGTTGATCCAAGTTTGATTCTTGAACTTTGCATGCTTCTTCCTGGGCAAACTATAATCCTGGTGTCATGTGTCACACACTACACCAAAAACTTTGCGGCCTCATCCATGTCTACATATGACTGTGCAAACCATTATGTTCCCGCTATGATTCCATCAACAATTTCAACCCTGCAAGTCCTTAGGGAATTCCGACACGAACACCGTCTCTTGCGATTGATCTTTGTGATGGCATCCTCTCTTCCTTCTCTGTATCTTTTTCTTGGGCAATCTCTGAACCCAATGTCTTTAACGATATGTGACTTCGGGATCAACTTCTTGGGAGACTTGTTAATTGGTGATTTCCATGTACGAAGGATGGCTTCCCCTGCGCGTACTTACTCGACCCTTCCGCTGCCCGGCCGCACTTTCCTCCATTCAGACCCGTACCAACATGCTCGGTTCGCCCGATGATTTCCTGCCTTCCCTCAGATGACTCTTCCGTATCGCGAAACCCTTGCCTTGATTGAAGAATTGAACCCATGATCTTGATTCTTTGAGCCTTGGCTCTGATACCAATATAGATCCCAGGAGACCATGAATTCAACCCATCAATCAAGAACAAAATAATAATCGAACAAAGAACAAGAAGAAAGGGATTAACCCTAATATGCAATTGTATTAATAAATTGTGACAACTCGAGTTTCCAAGATTTCCATCTTCGCATTAATTGCACGTTTATTGTTTAAGTTGTTTGTTTACACGACTTGTTTGTTTCACAATTGTACACGTTTGTAATACGTTAAATTGTATTGTGATTTACATGTTATACTTGATGAGCAATGCAAGTGTTGTTTTTGTTTTTATGTATGGTGTGCATTATATGTTTATAGGTTAACAATACATTTTGGTATTTATGTTGTGATGGTACAATTAAAACATGGAACAAACATGGAACCTTGGGTCGATTACCCTACTCTACTTGAAAACACTCTAGCCGAAAACACCCCCCTGTGAAATCACCCACTCACGAAAACACTTTGTGTGTTTTCGTCCACCTTGTGGCCGACGAAATCAAAATGGGCTTTAGGCCCAGTAGTGAATCACTTATATGTATATTCTGATCACAACTTTTACGAGAAGTTTTATTCGGCAAACCCTAGACTCTCCTTTACACTCGACGGTAACTATATGTCCTTTTGGAGTTCTTGTTTGTTCCATCCTACATACGGTTAGTATTTGGATATTGATTGAGTGATTTACACGTTTTGTTCTTGACTTCGTTATACTTGATTTTTGGTTACGTAACTATATGCGAAGCATGAAATCGATCTAGGGTTCTAGGATTGATGATATGAATGTGATCAGGATTCGAAAACAGATTAACATGCCAATAGTGTTGATTATGTGATATGTTATGTTAATCGACTGGATGATATACGTATATATGTTTAATGGTTGAACTGGATGATGATTCTGTTACATGACACATAGATGATGATTCGGATTGTATTGATGATTGATGAATGAATAATTAAAGTGATTGTATGATTTGATTAGGCTGATCAAATGATAGTTATAACCGATGTAACTGTTAGACAGTCGATGATTAGGATTCTTGGAATGTGTTATGGTTAATGATGAACATGTACTCCACAGACGAAAACACAGGATTCCAACGAAAACACTAAGTGTTTTCGTCACCCCCTAAACCTGACGAAATCCAAGGTGATTTCGCCCCAAAGGGATTTCGTCCCAGAGGGGTTTTCGTCACAAAGGGTTTTCACTTTATGTGATTTCGTCTAAACTTATAATACAGAAACTTTGTTATGTTAAATCGGTTAGATGGTTAACCCTGTTAAGTTTACTTACACTGTTAAGCATGTCAGTTATGTTAATAAGTTAACTGGGTTATGTTAACTTGGTTATGTATGTTAAACTCATTATGTATGATAACTTTGTTAAGTTGATCTAACTTGATATGAAACAGTAACTGCATTAAGTGTGTAACTTTATTATTGTCACGACCCGTGGCCCCGGTTTGACCCGGTCCCGGCCGCGAGGCAGGAAATCCCGTGGTATTTAATTTAGCGACAGCGGAAGACTTTTTAAACAGGATCGATTTAATAAAACTGTTCGTTTATATATATTATAGGGAGAATTCCCATAATTTACAAACACTGGATTTCACTGGGAAATCCTTTATTCCTTTAAAACATGTTTCTTTATTTATTTACATTGAGCCACTTTCTAAGCTTGTAGTGCTACTCGGCACTTTTCCTTTGCTCACAACATTTCACCTGAAACATGTTTGAAAAAGGTTTTGTCAGCGGGAAATACTGAGTGAATCATTCGGTTTTAATAAAACATTCCGATTATTATAATGTACAGTATCAAGAGCGATTACAATTGCCTCATCTTTTAAATTAACTGATCCAGTTGTCACTTTACCGGACTGTGACTGTGGACATATCACTTGTAGGGTCCGTTCACCCCAAGTGATAAATAATTAGTAGCTATGTGCACATCCCCCCACATACTGGCAGTAATTTCAGATAACAAAGACTTAATCCCTGTACTTATAATGTTGATAAAAACATTCTTTTGAAAAGTATTTTGATAAAAAGAGAATGACTCACATTGCAGATTTAACGAGCAGAATATAAGCCTACTGATTAGCCTTGATTAACCTATTTTAAATATCAATGCACACACAATAGGTTAGTAACTAATACAGCAGTTACGTCAATTCACGAGATTAAACCTTCACAATGATAGATTAGTGCAATACTTAACAATTCAGTGGATTCACAACGAATGACAGAGTATAGTCCGAATTCGAGCAGTACTCAAACATTCAAGTTGAAATCACATTGAATCAAATTAAGCATAACTCAATTAGAGCGGCACTTAATCAATCGTTGGATAGTTATAATCGATCGGACGTTGAATCGTAATAGCGATCGAGTTATTACCCTGATTGCGGCAGCACTTCGTGATTTAGGGGTGTTTAAATTGTAGTATTCGAAGTATAACTCAGTCTACGTAAACTGAATTTTCGTCGTTCAAATGCCAAAGTTCAAGTTCCAATGTCTGCTATTTATAGTGAAATTTTGATTTGCTTACGGACCGTAAGCTTGTCAACGTTGCGGTCCGTAAGGTGCCTTACGGTCCGTAAGGTTATCAACTTTACGGTCCGTAAGGTATAAAAGTAGGCTATAGACTAGCCACGAGTGGGACTTAGCTTTGCTGAGTTGAAATTTCGAATTTTATAAATTTTACAACGTATAATTGTTGATAATTATCAACTAGGGTTTACTCTCCTTAGTTTTAGGGGCCCTAATCCTGATTCCGATTGTACTGAAAATTTCAGGGTTTGTTCAGAATCACTTGGGTTTCTTAATTAGGGTTTCCTATTGGCTACATTAAAATAATAATTAGGACAATTTAGTGAGAGTTGTTACATTCTCCCAACCTTATGAAAAATCTCGTCCTCGAGATTTACTGGAATAAATGAGGATACTTTCGCTTCATTTCTGATTCCAATTCCCAAGTGTATTCTGGTCCTCTCCTTGAATCCCATCTGACTTTGACTAATACTAGTCGTTTATGTTTGAGAAACTTGATCTTTCGATCCTCGATTTGAATAGGTTTCTCAACGAATTTCAGCTTTTTATTTACTTCTATCTCTTGAAGAGGTACTAACAGTGATTCGTCTGTTAGACATTTCTTGAGATTGGATACATGAAATACATCATGTACTCCAGCTAACTCTTCTGGTAGTTGTAAACGATAAGCAACTTGTCCTATACGTTGGATCACTGGAAATGGTCCTACGTACCTTGGACTTAACTTTCCTTTCTTTCTGAATCGAACAACTCCTTTCCATGGAGAAACTTTCAATAATACCCTGTCTCCAACTTGGAATTCTAACGGCTTGCATCTATTGTCTGCATAACTTTTCTGACGATCACGAGCAGTCTTCAATCTTTCCTTAACTTGAGTAATCTTGTCGGTCGTTTCTTGCACTATTTCAGGACCTGATAATTGGTTTTCTCCTATTTCTGCCCAACAGACTGGAGTTCTACACTTTCTTCCATAAAGTGCCTCAAATGGGGCAGTTTCAATACTTGAATGGTAACTGTTATTATAAGAGAACTCAATTAATGGTAAATGATCATCCCAGTTTCCACCAAAATCTATTACACATGCTCGGAGCATGTCTTCTAGAGTTTGGATTGTCCTTTCACTTTGTCCGTCTGTTTGTGGATGATATGCAGTGCTTAGGTTTAGTCGAGTTCCCATTGCTTGCTGAAAACTTTTCCAGAAACGAGAAGTAAAACGACTATCTCGATCTGATACAATGGAGAGTGGGACTCCATGTAATGATACTACTTCGTCTACATACAACTTGGCTAATCTTTCCATGCTAAAGGTTTCTTTCATAGGTAAAAAGTGAGCTGATTTGGTTAATCGATCCACAATTACCCAAATCGCATCATTACCTTTTCTGGTCTTGGGTAACTTAGTAACAAAATCCATTGTTATAAGTTCCCATTTCCATACTGGTATTTCCAATTGTTGTAGTAAACCTGAGGGTTTCTGATGTTCCGCCTTAACTTTTGAACAAGTAAGACATTTAGAAACGTATCTTGCTATATCTTTCTTCATTCCTATCCACCAGAAATTCTTTCTTAAATCTTGGTACATCTTAGTGTTTCCTGGATGTACAATATACCTAGATTTATGGGCTTCGTCTAGAATTTTAGGTCTTAAGTCTCCATACTTAGGTACCCAAATTCTACTTTTATGGAATCTCCAAATTCCATCTGCTCCTAGTTCTAATTCTTTGATTCGTCCTTTCATTTCTTCAGCAACATCTTCTATTGCTGTCTTTTGAACATTTTTCAATTGTTCCATTAAATCTACTTGTAGATTTAATCTAAGTGCACGAACTCGTCGTTGTTTTTCATGATACTTACGACTTAAGGCATCTGCAACTACGTTTGCCTTTCCTTCGTGATATTGAATATCACAGTCGTAGTCACTTAAGATTTCCATCCATCTCCTTTGCCTCATGTTCAACTCTTTTTGCCCAAATATATATTTTAAACTTTTGTGGTCTGTGTAGACAGTAAATTTACTTCCGTAAAGATAATGTCTCCAAATCTTAAGGGCAAAAATTACGGCTCCTAATTCTAAGTCATGTGTCGTATAATTTTCCTCGTGCTTTTTCAATTGCCGAGAGGCATACGCAATTACCTTCTTGCGTTGCATCAATACACATCCTAATCCTAATTTTGAAGCATCGCAGTATACTTCAAAATCTTCTGTTCCTTCTGGTAAGGCTAAGATTGGTGCATGAGTTAATTTTGATTTGAGAATCTTAAAGGCTTCTTCTTGCTTAGGTCCCCATTCAAACTTAACAGCTTTACAGGTTAGCTTAGTTAATGGTACCGCTATTTTGGAAAAATCCTTAATAAATCGTCTATAGTATCCAGCTAATCCTATAAAACTTCTAATTTCCATTGCAGTTTGGGGAACCTTCCAATTGATAATTGCTTCTATCTTGGCAGGATCTACGTGAATACCTTCATGATTCACCATGTGGCCTAAGAATTGCACTTCTTGTAACCAAAATTCACACTTTGAGAATTTGGCATATAACTTTTCTTTTCTTAACAAAGTTAAGAGTGTATGTAAGTGCTTGCAATGTTCTTCCTGACTTTTGGAATAAATAAGTATATCGTCGATGAATACGATTACAAATTTATCCAAGTATGGTTTACAGATTCTATTCATCATGTCCATAAATGCAGCAGGTGCATTCGTTAACCCAAAGGGCATGACTGTAAACTCATAATGACCATACCTAGTTCTAAAAGCAGTTTTAGGTATGTCTTCTTCTTGAACTTTTAATTGGTGATATCCGGATCTTAAGTCTATTTTAGAGAAATACCTAGCACCTTGAAGTTGATCAAAAAGATCATCAATCCTAGGTAATGGATATCGATTCTTAATTGTGACCTTATTTAATTCTCTATAATCGATACACATTCTCATCGATCCATCTTTCTTTTTCACAAACAACACTGGCGCTCCCCAAGGGGAAGAGCTAGGTTGTATGAATCCTTTACTTAGCAATTCATCTAATTGTTTCTTTAATTCTAACATTTCTGTGGGTGCTAACCGATAAGGTGCCTTGGCTATCGGTATAGTCCCTGGAATTAGATGAATTCTAGATTCTACTTCCCTATCCGGAGGTAATCCCGGTAATTCTTCTGGGAATATATCTGGATACTCTGAGACTACCGGAATTTCTTTTAATTCTTTCCCTTTAGTATTAATGATTACTGAAATCATATATACTATTCCTTGTTTTCGTTCATAACTAGCAACTTTCATCACTGATATGAACTTTAGTGGCTTTCGTAGTTTATCTCCGGTAACTACAATTACCTCTCCTGTAGGAGTACGAATTTCTACGGAATTCTTGTCACATAGGATTCGAGCATGGTTGGCTATCAACCAATCCATTCCTAATACGACATCGAATCCGGCTAAATCCATAGGTAACAGGTTTGCAGAAAACTTATGACCTAATAGTTCTATCTTACATTCTTGCAAAACCTTATCTATGTTAACAGAATTTCCATCTGCCGTTTCGACTGTGAAAATTTTCCTAAGGGTGGTTAAAGGTAAATTAAGAGCTTGGCAAAATGAAGTATTGATAAAACTTTGGTTTGCACCAGAGTCAAATAATACTTTTGCAAAAACGTCGTGGACCAAGAACGTACCGGCTATGACATCAGGAATGAGTTCCGCTTCTTGAGTAGTGAGTTGAAATGCTCGCGCATTCTTCTTTGTTGTTCCATCAGCTTGTTTGCCTTTATTGTCAGTGGCTTTTGTCAATTTAGGACATTCGGTTCGAAAGTGACCTATTTCGCCACAGTTGTAGCAGATTAAGGATTTCTTCCTGCAATTCTCCTCTTGATGTCCTGGAATTTTGCAAAAATTGCAATATGCCTTGCATTTCCCGAAATGCTTCTTTTTGCAATTTTTACAATATGGAGGAACTGAGGATTGCCCGGTTCCTCTTTTCTTGAATCGATTATTATTATTACCCACACGAAATCCTTGGGTAATCTTTTGTGCCAGTTCCTTCTTTCTGTCTTCTTCTCTTGCTCGCACCAGTTCATCAGTTAGGGTATTAGCTAATTCCACAGCATCGTCAATTGTGCGAGGTCTCGCAGCTTTAACAATGTTACGGATTTCACTAATTAATCCCCAAATGTATCGAGAAATGAGTACCGGTTCTGGCGAAGCCAGTGTAGGTACCACTCGTGCATATTCAAAGAATGTCGAAGTATAACCGCGACAATCTACTCCCACCATTCGATGGGTAAGGAACTTATTTGTCATTTGTTCCTTTTCATATTCAGGACAATATTTTTTTTCTACAAGATTCTTGAATTCTTCCCAGTTCATGGCATAAGCCATTCTTCTTCCTTTGGCTTGTAGCACCGTATTCCACCATTCTAATGCTCCTTCTTTGAACAAATTTGATGCATACATCACCTGATCTTCTTCTGCACACTTACTTATTGCAATTACTGCTTCGGTTTTCTCTAACCAACGCAGTACTGCAGTTGCTCCTTCATTACCTGCAAATTCAACAGGTTTGCAAGCAAGAAATTCCTTGAAAGTGCAACCAGGTGTTGCGGCTTTCATTTTCTTAGGAGGTGGAGCCTGTCGTAGATTATCATTATCATGATTACCGCCTCCATTTACACTATTACTAAAATTGTCTTCCTGAGTACGTTTACTAGGAACAATTTGTTGCGGTTCTACTGGATTTTTAACAGCAGCAACGAATGCTGGAATAGCATTGGCTATCCCTTGAGCAACTATATTTTCAATATCTTGTCTAGTCATATATTGATCTCCCGGTTGGTGCTCAGATTGATTGACTTCGTTTACTGGTTCATTATTATCGTTTTCCATCTGATAATTATTAAAATATATTTATTAGTATCAAGTGCTGAATAAAACAATTTCACAGAATCACATAAAATTTGGTAACACAGATATATATCAAAATTGTCGATGTTTCGACTTCTATTATTTTTTTTTTTTTTTTTATTTTTTTTTTTTATATATTATATAGGCATCCGTACACACCGTTTATCTTACATTGTTTTATTTCCCATTTTACAGAGTTATCTATGTACTTATTATTATTAATATACAGATGTTCTTCCTAATCCCACTCTTCTTTTGTCACTGACAATTTAGAAATGACGTTCCCTTTCGTCATATTTCCAGGTAATCCTTTCTCCCATCTCTCTCATCCTATTTCCTGTATTTATCAGTTCTTCACCGTACTGACGGAGTTCGGCTAAGTTTTCGTAGCTCATTGGAAGATTGGGGATAGGATCTGGTTCCCACTGTGGAAGTAAAGAGTAAGGACTGTTGACAATATTCTGGAATGGCCAGTCATTTGTCCACCATTCTTCCATTTGACCTAAAGGTAGAGTATGGACCAGTGGATCTGGAATAGCGGGTTCCAGATTAACAGGAAGTTGGGTTTCTAGGGTAGGATATGGATTATTAGGGATAGGACTAAAGACATCACAATTTGCCAGTAGACGATCAATTTCATCTTGGAATGTGATTTCTTCATTGTGTCTGGAACTTTCTCCAAGTTCTATTCCCTTTTGTTTAAGGTCTTTTTGGGTTTCTATTGGTTTATAGTTTTCTCCGGTTTCGATTTCTTTTCCTTTGGTTAGGGGGTTTACTATTTTAGGGAGTTTCCTATTGACTGAACTTCTCCTGCGCACTTTTCTCCATCCTACATATCTCCTTTTCTTTTTAAGTTTGGCTTTTTCCAGCGGTGGAGCTTTGAATTCCACGGGTTCCTCTATATCAGCAAGGTAACCAGTAAAGTCGTGGGAGACTTCAATTGGTACTGGGTAGAGGTTGAGATTCTGAAATGCTTCCGATATCTCATTCATGCTGAATAGCATATATGCAAAATGCACCAAAATGTCAAGTTAAAACTTTGGAACAAAGCTTAACAAATAAACATTTAAGTTTTATTGCATGTGAATTTGTACAAAATATTACAAGAAAAAGAACCCACTGTAACTTATTTATTTACTAGGGATTCATTTTCTATTAAACCCGATTTATTAATATTTTAGAGATTTGCAGTTTCTGCTACAGTAGCTAGCATATAAAGGTTTTCCCATTTTTTATCTAAGATGTTTTCCTCAGGTGGATTATTTCCTAATTTCTGCATTTCTAAATAAAATCTCGTTTTCTTGACTGGAGTTTTCTTTATTTTCTCCTGTCCCTTTCTAAGAATTGTATTTCTTTTATCTGGGGTGATAGGATTTTCGTAATTTGCTTTACGGACAAAAATCCCTTCTTCTGGATTTGTTGAAGGTTTGGAGGAAGAGGCTGCAGTATCTAATTTGTGATAGATAGCAGAGATCTTTTGTTTACTCATACTGTAATTTAACAATTAATCAGTTAATAAAACACATTTTCACATAATACTAATTAAATTTCTTTATAGGCTAAAATCAATAAGCTTAAATCAGTGGCTCTGATACCACCTTTTCCTGTCACGACCCGTGGCCCCGGTTTGACCCGGTCCCGGCCGCGAGGCAGGAAATCCCGTGGTATTTAATTTAGCGACAGCGGAAGACTTTTTAAACAGGATCGATTTAATAAAACTGTTCGTTTATATATATTATAGGGAGAATTCCCATAATTTACAAACACTGGATTTCACTGGGAAATCCTTTATTCCTTTAAAACATGTTTCTTTATTTATTTACATTGAGCCACTTTCTAAGCTTGTAGTGCTACTCGGCACTTTTCCTTTGCTCACAACATTTCACCTGAAACATGTTTGAAAAAGGTTTTGTCAGCGGGAAATACTGAGTGAATCATTCGGTTTTAATAAAACATTCCGATTATTATAATGTACAGTATCAAGAGCGATTACAATTGCCTCATCTTTTAAATTAACTGATCCAGTTGTCACTTTACCGGACTGTGACTGTGGACATATCACTTGTAGGGTCCGTTCACCCCAAGTGATAAATAATTAGTAGCTATGTGCACATCCCCCCACATACTGGCAGTAATTTCAGATAACAAAGACTTAATCCCTGTACTTATAATGTTGATAAAAACATTCTTTTGAAAAGTATTTTGATAAAAAGAGAATGACTCACATTGCAGATTTAACGAGCAGAATATAAGCCTACTGATTAGCCTTGATTAACCTATTTTAAATATCAATGCACACACAATAGGTTAGTAACTAATACAGCAGTTACGTCAATTCACGAGATTAAACCTTCACAATGATAGATTAGTGCAATACTTAACAATTCAGTGGATTCACAACGAATGACAGAGTATAGTCCGAATTCGAGCAGTACTCAAACATTCAAGTTGAAATCACATTGAATCAAATTAAGCATAACTCAATTAGAGCGGCACTTAATCAATCGTTGGATAGTTATAATCGATCGGACGTTGAATCGTAATAGCGATCGAGTTATTACCCTGATTGCGGCAGCACTTCGTGATTTAGGGGTGTTTAAATTGTAGTATTCGAAGTATAACTCAGTCTACGTAAACTGAATTTTCGTCGTTCAAATGCCAAAGTTCAAGTTCCAATGTCTGCTATTTATAGTGAAATTTTGATTTGCTTACGGACCGTAAGCTTGTCAACGTTGCGGTCCGTAAGGTGCCTTACGGTCCGTAAGGTTATCAACTTTACGGTCCGTAAGGTATAAAAGTAGGCTATAGACTAGCCACGAGTGGGACTTAGCTTTGCTGAGTTGAAATTTCGAATTTTATAAATTTTACAACGTATAATTGTTGATAATTATCAACTAGGGTTTACTCTCCTTAGTTTTAGGGGCCCTAATCCTGATTCCGATTGTACTGAAAATTTCAGGGTTTGTTCAGAATCACTTGGGTTTCTTAATTAGGGTTTCCTATTGGCTACATTAAAATAATAATTAGGACAATTTAGTGAGAGTTGTTACAATTATGTACGTTAAATCCGTTGATCCTGCTTAATGCTGTTAACACCGTTATGTTTACCATGATTGTTAATGAATAATCTTGTTAGAGTAAACTGGGAAATCTACTATGTGAAGCGTGAATATGTGAACTTGAATAACTGTTTACGTGTTATTTGATGTTAACTATCCATTACACTTAGTGACTTCGATTGCATGTGAAACCTTACCAACATGAACTGATTGTGTATACATGCACACTATAGGACTTGACTGATTACTTGTGAACACATAACTTAGCATACCGAGCAAACCAAGGTGAGTTCACACTCTTACCAAGGCATGGGATTCCCGGGGTTGGGAATGGGATTGAATGATTACTTGTACTTACATCACTACTGAAATACGTACCACTGACCTCGTTAGGTGTAGGACACCTATAGATACAGCTAGACTAGTAAAACACGGGAAGCCCCCACTAATCTTCGCACACATGTCTGTGAGACCACGATACAAATGCTAATCTTCGCAAACATGTCTGTGAGACCGCGATACGAATACTAATCTTCGCAAACATGTCTGGGAGACCGCGATACAAATACGAATACAACTAGTCTAGGATACATGGGAAACCCCCACTAACCTTCGCACACATGTCTGGGAGACCGCGATACCAATTAATACGATACCTGGTACAAGCGAACAAATGATTTACGAACGAATACTATAACTAAACAACCAACTGTGAACTCGCTCAACTTTGTTGTTGACTCGTTGTTACATGCCTTGCAGGTCGTTAGGTACCCATGGAGCTTGCACGGGGAGGCACAGTCGTTGTGGGACATGGATCGTGGATGCCATGTTAAACGTTTATGACATTTCAAACTTATTACTTATGTTGGGTTTTTCATTTATGCTTTCGCTAAACACTTAACTATGCTTTGGTTTTGAACACCTTTCATATTGTTTGGTTGAATTATTTTTACTACATACATTGTTCAATATGATTGGTGGCTTGATCCTGGTCAGTCACGCCTCCAAGCGGTGATACTCCGCGTGTGGATTTTGGGGGTGTGACATAAATGAACAATAGAACATGTTTGTTACAAGATGCAAGATACAAGATTCCAGATTTCAAAGATACAAACTAAAACTAAACTATTTATAGACTTCAATGGGTGCGAGTGTAGAGTCGTGTCCTTTCACGAATAGTCACGTCTCTAACACATGTGGTTGAGAATGATTCTGAAGAGTTGCGTCTCTTGATCCAAAAGTCACGTCTCTTCTTGTCTTCCTTGTGGCCGTCGATCTAGAGGTGTGTCTCCAAGAGACACATTGATTCCTTGAGTGGTGGTTACAAACTTCTGAAATGACATAATCACCCCCCGAACTTTATAACCGCCTTGTAACCGCCGTCTAAATAACTTTAAACTAGTGCCTAATCAACCCTTGCACTTCTAGTCAAACTTTGATCACACAATTAAGGCCAACAATCTTTTCTTTGATATCACCGATTGCCCGAGGAACACTAATGGACTATTATGGTGGTAAAATAGTTATGGCATGTGGGGTAGCTTTATGGTCAATGGCTACATTTCTTACCCCATGGGCTGCCGATCATTCTCTTTTGGCACTACTTACCATGTGTGCTTTGCTTGGCGTTGCAGAAGGCGTAGCACTTCCATGTATGAAGAACATGATAGCAAGGTAATAACTAATAACCTCTCCTTAGCAAACATTTGATTTACCATGCGTCGATTCGGAATTCGGATTATGGTATATCTCTAACGGGTCAAATTTGTTTGACTTTTTTTAGATGGTTTCCAGAAACGGAACGATCAAGGGCTGTTGGGCTTGCAATGGCTGGGTTCCAGCTTGGAAGTGCTATTGGACTCACGCTTTCTCCGATCCTGATGTCACAAGGTGGTGTAGGAGGACCCTTTATAATATTTGGATTATCTGGATTTCTATGGGTTTTGGTATGGGTATCTGCAACATCTAGCACTCCAGAGAGAAGCCCTCAAATAACTAAATATGAGCTAGAATACATACAGAGCAAAAGGAAAAAGGGTCGAATCGCACAAAGTTTGGCGAATGCCCTTTGTTGTCGAATCGCACAAAGTTTGGGAGAAGATTTTCATTTGTCCCCCCGCCAGAAAGCCGTCATTGATTGCCTACAGAGGCCTCACGCTCAAGATTTCTTAACTGTTATTCCTATTGAAGGTTTGGGTCAACGTATGTCAGCGGTGGAGTACCGGTCAATCCTTAAGTACCGTTTGATGATCCCCATGTTCCCGAATGATGAAACTTGCCCAGTCTGCCGTAAAGCATACCTGGATAAATACGGGGAGCATGCGTTACACTTTAGAGAGTTGCCGGGGTTTAAGTATCTCCATGACTTTGTTCGAGACGCGTTAATGGATAATCTCAGACGAGCAGGGATCTCGGCAAAAAAAGAGGCACCGGTGAATTTTCTTACAGACCCGTCGGAGGGGAGATCCACTCTACGCCCGGCTGACGTGCTAGTTTTTGGTTGGGAGGGCGGGAAACATGCTTGTGTCGATCTCACAGGTATATCCCCCCTAGCTGAGTTTCGGGAAAATGGGTTTGTGGCGGGGCAAGCGGTACTGAAAGCAGAGTCGAAGAAGGTGGAAAAGCACGCAAAAGCTTGTGAGGATAATCAACATGCCTTTGTCCCCCTAGCGTTTGACACGTTTGGCTCTTTGGCGCCAGAGGCGGTTCGTTTCTTGTCCAGAGTTCAGCGTGTAGTCCACAACAACTTTTCGACCCCTCAGGGGCGAGGCTTTGTTTTTAGTAGATTAGGGTTTTCTATTCAGAAAGGGATGGCGGCGCAGTTTGTTGCTCGTCTACCTGCTATTCTTATGTAATTTGCCCTGATGATTGGAATGAAAACAGTAATTCATCTTAAAAAAAAGGGTCAAATGAAGACAGCCAAAATAATCCCACCGTTCAGGCGTTTGCTTTCTAAATTACCAACTTGGTCCCTCATTGTTGCTAATTCCATGCATAGCTGGGTACTTTATTTTTCTCCGTATGTTTTAGCATATGCGATAAAATAGCGCATGGGTAGGTTGTGTAATGGGACAAAACGGATGATTTCTCTACGTGTTAGATTGACCAAAATGCAGTTAATGCGGTAAAAAAATTGGATATCGGTCAAGGAACGATGTTTGAGATATAGGTTATGTAGGTGAGATATCGGTATTTTTAATATCATGCAAAATTTATATATATAGGGGTTGGTCATCGCACAATTTGTCTTAACGTACGAGATTCAATTACAACATGTGGATATTTTTTACAACATTGCGGGTTTTTTCCCAACATGCGGACTTTGGTATTTTACAACATGCGGGGTTTTCGTTATGGGGGTTATAACGTGCGGAATTCACATCTCGTACGCTTGTACGATAAGGCACATTGTACATTACACTTTCACTATATATATCAATTTAACACTTATAATTTAGTATACTCTCCTACCATTAAGAAATTAACCTTTTCCAACTTGCAAAACACTAACAATTGTAGCAAGTAGGAACTCATTAAGTCTTAAAACACTAACAATCAATAACTAAGAATTAAAACACTAATAGCAGCAATAAGAAGAAAGACGAATGGTAGAGCTAAGAAGAAAGGTAATGATAACGGGAAAATCGGTGATATATCGGTCAAATATCGCCGATAATATCAGTACCGATATTTTACATGGGGATCGATAACCGATGTATCGGTGATATATCACATTAACTGTATAGCCGAAAACACCTTTTTTTCCGAAACAAAAAAGCTCTTTTAGAATTCTGTAAAATATGAGATTTTATGCATTAAATACACTGTAGGTGACTTTCAACTTGTTTTGACTCAATTCAGTTGTAGCAAATTTTCTAGTTTACATGTTAGATTGACCAATTAAAGTTAAAACATACACATAAAAGATAACAGGTAACTCGAATCGGCTCATCGCAAGGGATTGGGTTGGAAGTCTGTACTCTTCAATGGGTGTTCACCTTGATTATGTTTCTAAGTTGTTTTTTTATGCTAGAGTTACTGGCTATTATCATGGAGGATACTAACTTTGTGCATATTATACTTTTTTGCCACAGGGATTCTTTGTTATTCTTTCATGGATGCCGATTTACTTTAAAACAACAGTAAGTCTCTCTCAATGGCATATTCTGTTTTTTCTCTAGATACTTAAATTAATATATATATTGAAATAAACATATCATAAAATGTTGCGTGATGTCCAGATATATCATGTTGACCTTCGACAAGCAGCATGTTGACCTTCGACAAGCAGCATGTTGACCTTCGACAAGCAGCGTGATGTCCATATATATCATGCCGACACCCCTAGTCTTGATGTATAATTTCTTAGTGGTTTTGATGTAACATTTGACTTGTATTTTGTTTTCGGTTCCAACAACATGTTGATAGTGTGACAAATTCAGGATTTATTTTCTGAGTGGCGATGAGGGGATTGGAAAGTTTAACTGAACTTTTAAAGGATGCGATCATGATTTTTCCCTAAAAAAATTACTAAATTTTCTTTTTAAAGGGGTGCTGACCCCACCTTACATGTGGGCTCCACCACTCCTAGCTGGACTTTCGGTGAAATGAGATACAACATTTGATTTGTAAAAAAAAAAAAAAAATCAATCATGCAATTAAAATAGTAGTTTGGTTTGTTGGTATTGCCCTTTCGAATTTAATTCATAGCATATGCCTTTTAGGTCGTGGACCTCGTGGTGACTAATAATCATAATCATATCATCATAATAATATAATAACTAAACTAAAAGTAAATGTGTAACTAAAAACAATAGTTGTTTGACTTTTCTATTATATTTGGTTGAACATTCAAAATCCTATCATAACAATTGCATATATGTTAGTTTAATTGATATTTAAACAACCAAGGACAAAGGACCATACTATTCTTTGGAAATGGGATTTATTTGGAGATAAATAACTAATTTTATATAAAAAAAATTGTAAGAATTACATAAACACATATAAACATTACTTTAAATATGGTTTATAAGAAGACAAATATCGACTTATATTTCTTTTCTTTTGTTACATCTAATAAGCACTACATGTACGTGTTTATACTAGCTCTTATGGGTCTCCTACTTTAAAATTGATTCGGTATTGAATTGATTTTAATTTGAATGAGACACGCTATAAACTGCTAAAATAATTAAAATTAGAAGTGGAGGTGGGAAACCACGATTGGTATTGCATGTTTGACTTTAATAATCAATCATGAAATCCTAGTATTAATTAGGATATTAGTATATAACGGTATATTAGGATTCCGATTTGTTTTTTTTAAAGATCCTTTAAAAATCTGTGATTTATTTGTCATCTTGTATAAATCTTCATGATCGTAAGAAGTTATCATAATTGTAATACAGTTTCTTTTCTGTTATGTGCGAAAATCTAAAGTGTGGTGTTTTAAACCTGCATTCATGGTGTTTTAAACCTCCAGTCCAGTATGTGTTCTTCGTATGGTGTTGCATTCATGGTGTTTTAAACCTGCAGTCTAGTATGTGTTCTTCGTATGTTCATTGTATGGTGTTTTAAACCTGCATTTATGGTGTTTTAAACCTGCAGTCCATTATGTGTTCTTCTTATGTTCGTAGCATGGTGTTTTAAACCTGCATTTACACCTGCATTCCAGTAGGCTTCATATCATGCTATACGTAATTTTTTTATCTATATAAATATAACAATATGGTACTCATATTAAAGATAAAAAAGTTCGTTATTATTGTGTAATATATTAAATATTTTTAAAAAAACGTTACATATAAAAACTTATTGACAATCAAAAAAGATGGGTGGAACTTGCATGTGCATTAAAGTTGATGACATATTCTTTATTTAAAAATACCATATAAAAAGGCACTATTACCCCTATTCTAGCCAAATTAGTAAAAAAAAAACATAATTTACATTTTAAGCCCTTCTTGATTTCAACAATTAACTACAAGATCTAAGGGCTTAAAACACTTCTTACACTTCTCACAAAACCACCCATTTTTACACCAACCCCACCCTATAACAGTATTCCTTTATCCTTAAATAATCGATAATATTATTTTAAATTATTGAGACTGTTAAAGAAACTTAAACTACTCAAAGGGTCTCAAATAACCCATCTAGCAAAGTGAATACTTAATTTTCAATTTGATGTCATTTTCATTAAATTGTTAAAAATATAAAAATTTCTTAGCACATTCATTTCAAGTCCAAAACCTATAATAAAAATTTTTGGTGCCACAAGTAAACATATTTAATCCGATAATCTTTACAAGTATATATAGACGTTTATCAAATATAATAATACATAGAGTAAAATGTACAAAACGTCCTATATGTTTGTTCAAACTTGCAGGTTTCAACTTTTATGTTTAAAACTTGTTAAAAACAACATTTACGTTATTTTTGTTGTAGGTTCGATCCTTTTCGACTAACCAAGTTAATTTTCTCAGTTTAGTTCCCTCGCATGCCTAATATGTGAGGGTATATTTGTCATCTCAGCCAGGTTCTTCTCATGATGGGCCTTCAAGCGGACAAACCTCTGCAAATCATAGCACAAAAAAGTCAGAATATGGGATCTTTCACTACATACAGAATTACCACCAATGGATCAAGGATCCTTACTTCGGTGACGAACTCGTGGAATTGCCTCTCAAACTCGAAGGCATCATCCTCTGGCTCCACAAGTTTTCCTTTTAGACCCAAATTTGGCCCTAGTCATCACAGCCTTGGGCTCAAGGAGGCTTTGGCCCTTGGCCAGCTCTTTCTTGATGGAGCGAGGAGAGAGCACGATGTCGATATAGGTACGAATGTATGAATTTGAATATAAGTATGAGCATGAATGTGAGTATAAATATAAGTATGCATATGAGTATAAGTATGAATACACGTATGAGTTTAAGTACGAAAATAAAACGTATGAGTATGAATATGAATATGTGCATAAGTATGAATATAAGTAGGTATAAATGATGACGATTGTGTGTATGGTATGAATTGAATCCAACGAATTTAAGCATATAATGTCACACCCCAACCGATGGCGGAAACATCGGGGCGTGGCACTGAGCGAAACAGATTGTCCAGAAGTTTCCATAACAACTATATTTACCAAATATTTAAAGCAACACGTCCCATACCATGTCATAAATGATAATACAATTATTATAGAAAAGATCTAGTCAAATTGTTCTGTTCCGACAACTCAGATTTTTATTGAAGACAGTTGTTTATTGTTGACCTAGGTCTTTCCTAGCCTCGATTTCACAGCAAAGTAAGCAAATAAGCATCCTAAGCACCTGTCACATACGTTAAAGTAAAAGTCAATACACATAGTGTAAAGGTGAGCATACAAGTTTGATAATAGCATATAGAGTTCGAAATCGTTACGCATAACCAGCACGTACATTGTGTAAAATGAGGCATGTTAGTTATCGACATGAACCTATCGATACCAATGACTGCGGGTTGACTGCCCAAGGCAGTTCGCGATACACACTCACCACTGTGAGCCATGTAACTAATTGTCCTTAACAACCCCTGAGTGAACAGGTGCTGAGTCCAAACTATAGTACTATCGTTGCTAAGGCAGGTAGACAGCATTCCATGTGTAAACATAACAAACAAGCATTCATTAAGTCACGTATAACATGCGATAACGGTTAGCGTTAAAGTATTGCGTAGTGTGTTTGATGTGATTTAGTATATGTAACGTATCTAACACCCAAAAGTGTGTAAAGCAAAAAGGGATTCGAGTATACTCACAGCGATTGATGGATTGAAGGGAGCGCTCGAGAGTAGGGTTAGCCTGAACAGATTGATAGCATAACGATAAGAGACGCGTAAAACGATACAGAGTGCAAGTGGGTAGGACAGCAGTTCGATCGGATGGTAGTCCGATCGGACAGCCGGTCGCTCGGGTGACAGTCCGCTCGGATGGTCATCCGTTCGGGTGACCTTTCAAGTGGATTTTTTCTTCTTTTGTGAAGGATGTGTTTGTGTATGATGGTTTGACTTTTGAAGTTTTCGTTGTAGTGTTTTGAAAACATAGAAGTATCTCTACCTTTCAGGTCGATCGATCGAACGACCGTTCGATCGGGCGACAGTCCGATAGGTTGGGCACTTCAGCGAGAACAGGTTCTCAGCAGGTTGTCACTCGATCGGACGGTTGTTCGATCGGGTGGCATCCCTTGTGCATTGAACATGTTGAAAATTGTTTAAGTGTTGGAGTTTCGAAACATCACATAGTCGGTCAATCGAGTGGTAACTCGATCGGACGGCAATCCGTTCGGTGTTCCCAAAACTCTTGAGGGTTGATTTGAAAATTAATTGTGGGGCCAAGGTGCAAGTAGATAGGATGACCGGTCGTTCGGATGGCTGTCCGATTGGACGACACTCCGTCCTGGTCGACCTGTTCGTCTTACACTTGGTTGTTTTGATTGTTTGTCGTTTTATCGAGACGTTTTGATAACGTATTTAGCAACAGAAACCTTGTCAATACTTGGTACCCCTGATCGGACAGGAATCACCCAAATCCGACCAGTTAACTGTTCGAGACGGTGTTCCATGTTTAACCTGAAATCGGTAGTCTCGTGGATAGAATCCAGATCTTGAACCAACACAACCACAAGAATGAGTAGTAAGTCGGCACAAGCTCCGATTCTATCGGTTTTGAAGGCATTGAGTGTAAAAGAGTTGAAAGAAAGTTGGAAAACCATCTTTCAATCCTTTTCATTGTGAATATGTTTAGATCTATGAAAGATATTTGTTTGTTTATATGGAAATCGGTTAGATCTAAGTTGTTCTTGGTGGATTGAGGCCAAAACATGAAGTTCTCAAGAACACATGATGACGTCATCCTAAAACACTTTGAATCTTGATGATTTCACGGTTAAAAGTTAAGATTCAAAAGATAGAAAGGTGTAGGAGTGCGTGTAGATTAAGGAAGTACAAGATTTAGGATGAGATCTTACCAGAATCGCGAGAAATCTGAAGAAAAGTGGGGAAGATGAGCTGGTCGGAGGAGAGTTGCCAAAAGTGGAAAGTATGATGGTGATAGGGGGTATTTATAGGGTTTCCCAAAAAGGAAAGGGGAGGAGAGGGCTGGTCGATCGGTTGGCAGCCTGATCGATTGGCTGGCCGATCGAGCGGCAGCTCGATCGAACAGCTGGTCGATCAGCTGGCCACCTGGTCGATTGGCCACTTGTTCAAGTGTTTGGTGCGACGAGTTTTGTCGTTTCGATCGCGATTGCGAGCTTTGCGATGCGAGAGGATTTCCTAGTCAAATTACTTTTAATCCCAACTACTATATCAACATACAAGCATCCTTATTTCATATTCGTTTAGCGTTTGCGATTCGATTGCGATTGAGTTTCGATTGATCACCACAACATAACATAAATAAACACGCACAAGTAACACATAAGGCACACACACGTATAACAATAACCAAAATGCGTAAATTCGAGTTGCGAGTGCGATTGCGATAGCGATAAAGCGATTAATCAAGCGATAAATAGCGATTACTATGCGGTTATTAATAGATACTCCACATAATACAACTAAAGCGATAATAAAATAGATTATCTACAAGTCAAAGAAGTCAAAATAGAAATTGAGCAAGGAGAGACAGATCGCAATTAGAAATCTTTTCTTCCTTTGACTTCAATCTTGACTTTGACTTTGACTTTGACTTCCGAAACACGGGGTGTTACATATAAAATGATCAAGAAGTTTTGGGTATGTAAAACGAATGATATATGTGAAGTTGTCGTGAGATATTGACTAAAACATGTACGATGATATGCACGTATAGTTGTTTGAGCAACACATTGAGTTTATCGAATCAAAATAGATTGAGTTTGACTTGGAAGGTATAATCTAGTTTGTGAATGTCAAAAGTATGTAAATCATCTGTTGATTATGTGAGATGTACTTTGTAAAAGAACGAAAACGCTACTCTTGTTTTAAAAGAATTTACGTAAGTTGAAAATTGTTGGTTCCTATGAAGTTTTCTTGCCCATGTGTTTTGAATTTAAATGACATAGTGAGCGGTGTATGAAAAGGTTTTTGAAAATAGTAAGTTTGCATCATTTTAAATGATCTTGCATTAAAATAAGAAATTTGAAATTTGGATGTTCTCGTGAAAACGTTGATTCTTAAAAAGAAATTTAGCATAATGAACTTAGTGATCGTTGAAAAGTGTTTTTAGTAAAATGATTTATTGATTTTGAAAAGAGTTTTAGTAAAATGATCTTATAATATCTATAAGATCTTATAGGCATGTGAGAAAGGTTGGTTGGTTTGATTTTCGATTGTGAATAAAAGTCCTTAGTACAATGATATAATATGAGCGTGTTTTAGCGATTACGTTAAGCATGAAATTTGTGGGCAAGATATTAATTAGGCCGGTTAAGTTGGTGGGTAGCATTTCGTCAATTTTTTTAAATCGGGAAACAAAACGTTTAGGGTATGATTAAGAATTTCATGTATGTGACTTATATAAAATAAATCATAGGGTAAGAAATAGGTTTGATAAAACAACAAGTTTCAAAATTGGCGTAAGTAGGGATTTTGACAAATGATAAACGATTTAGGTATAAAAACTTGATCGTGTTTGCATAATAAAGTCTCTAAGATAAAGGTTTGGTAACGATCACTGAGGTAAGGGAATCACCCATAACCCGTTGGTGAGGTTTTTTTTTTAAGAAAGGAAGGAGCGGAGTTAATCTTCAAGGTAAGTAAATCACTCCTATCTCTATGATATGTCTCCATTTTGGGGTTACAAGGAATGTAAATCAAATTGAGTGACGTTTTTGAAATCATGCATGTGAATGACGTATAGATGTATGAAAAGATTTAGTATGATGTGTGTGTAAAAAAATCATCTCGAAAATAATTTGAATTTGAAAAGAGAGGATTGCATCGTATAAGATTGATAATAGTAAAACGTAGGTTTGATTAAAAGTTGGGTTGTTCCAAAACTGAACTTTGACTAAACCAAAGTGGTCGAAAATTCTTTTAAATTTGAGAAACATGCTTTGGCCTAATTGGTGGAACACTCTCGCCGAAATTTCGGTTAACGGTATTCACCATTCCAGTTACTTTATGTTCCAAATCAATCGAAAATTCGAGACTTGGCGGGATTTTTGAAAATCAAGGAGTGGGACTAGTTGACTAGGTGCGGGTTTCACCCCTAACTTGACAACATCGTACCCTAAGTGTGGTTAGTACTCGTGTAACACCCCAAAAAGGGGTTTGGTAACCAAACCACGTTAATATTAATGACGGGTAAAATACTGTTAGTGGTGAAAATTTACCCGGTGAAAATTAGGAATTAAACAAATAATCCTAATATTAATTAAAAAGGGAAATAAATGCTATGAGAAAACAAAATTTATAAAAAGCCCGAGTCGACGGGACTTAAAATAAAACGAGTTATAATCTACTCGAACCCAATAAGTTAACTAGGAATGTTTACCCTAGTTAACAAGACAAAATATTGATATAAATAAGTAGGTTGTGGCCTACTTAATAACTAACTAAACGTGAGGGGCCAAAATGGGTTAACTTGAAAGTTAACTAAATAAATAACAAAAAAAAGAACACACACAGTGTGTGTTCGTGTGAGTTACTGGGAGAAGAAAGAAGGGGAGCCAACCCTAGTCCTTAAAAAATCTTCAAATTGAAGCTCAATTCAAGCCCTAAATCGACGCATGAACACATAAAAACGATCACCTAGTCATGGGGATCACAAGGTATGTTGAATATTGTTATTTGGTGATACTTTGAAATTATGATGAACAATCATAATCGAAATTCTGGAATGAATGATGAATCTATGAACATTGTTGTGATGAAATTCATGTTTAGAAACAAACCCTAGTTGAAAACTTGATGAATTAGTGTTAAAAACTAGGGATTTGATGATTACCCATATGTGTGCTAAGTGGTTTTATGACAAGAAGATGAACACTTGAATTAGTGTGTTAAATTGATGAATATTGATGTTATGATACAAGTACTAGGTGTAGTTCATGAACACTAGACATGGAGGTTTGAATTTTGATGTTAACCTTGGTAAAAATAACTAGTTATGAACTAGTTTGTAAATGTGTAAAAGTATGCCCATTAGGTGTTTGATAAAATGCCTAAATGAAAGCTAAAATGTTGAAATTTCGGGTGAAACGCATATTTGAATAATATGACAAATTATGCGAAGTATGAACCGATAAGGGTTCAAAGCATAATGTTAATCTAGACTTAATTGTGTAAATCATGTGATCAAAGGTAGTTAACTTTTGATAAGTTGAATTATCAAATGATGAAGTCGAATTGTAGTTTTGACATAGAAATACGTAAGGTGGAATAGTCGTGATTGTTAAAGACTAATCTAACCACCTTGTAAATGATGACGATAGTTTGACGTTTAACGAGCTAGGTGGCGGCTTGGGAAAAGAAGCGGGTCAAACGGCTAGAATACACGGAGAAAGAGCGAAATCGGATGAAAGGTAAGTAAAACTTACACCCATTCGTAGTATATATATATATATATATATATATATATATATATATATATATTTATATCCATTTTAGAGGATATAAACATAATAACGGATTGTATCCGAAATATGAGTTCCGACGCGAAATGATATGCGTCGGAACGAATAAAATGATGAAAACCATGTTAATGGTAATAAGGGAGTCGAAATGGTAAATAGTCATGAAATGACATATATAAAAGAGTTTTTGGAATGGCTACTTAGTAAGATACGCCCAATCGAACAATAAGGGTAAAATGGTGATTTGGTCACATATAGTTGAATAAAAGTCGAAGTTCGAACGACACCATATGGTATAAACCATGTTGGGTCGAACGCAAAAGAAATGAATTTAAAGATATAATCATATGGTGAGAAAGCCGAAATGGGTCAAATGGTGATTTCAACACCATTTGACAAATAACGACTAACAAGTATTTGTCGAGTACAATGCTCACAGGGTAAATCGGCTTATGGAAATTTCATTGCTATGAATTAGCAAATCATTAAGGCAAGGTATTAAACGGGTCAATACTTTGACCCGAGCCAGGTACGCATAAATAAGTTTTTAGTTAAACATGCGGGTTTGGTCAAATAATTAGCGAACGTCCTTCGTCATAAAATGAGGGACTAAAGTTGACCAAAACGCCCTTGATGGGTAAATTGAGCAAACGATCCATATAGGTTGTTTAGGAACTTGCATTATGATTATGGAATCATTAAATATAAATAAAAGCTATAGGCATACACATTCGTGGGTCAAATGCATAAAAATGTTCATTTGCGTAAAATGACCAACCGAAGGGTAAATTTAGGATAATGGGTTAGTTATGCTAAATCCACCACAAAAATAGTTGTGGTGGAATATAAGCAGATATTTTAGATGTGGAATTATGAAGTATGAAAAGAAAAGAGTCAGTTTTAGACTAAGTTGCTTAAATCGACTAAACGGGTCAAAATGGATTTATGCGCATAGCTTACGTACTAGTCGCATAATTCATAAAAATTATGAACCCGAGCTAAGGAATTTGTGTTAAATACATTAGAGCATGTATTTTGATTAGTTAAAAATAAGTTGGTGGTTTTAAACCTAAACGGGTCAAAAGTCATGGTAAACCAATTTCAAGCCGAGGGCTTGAAATCCTATATTTTATAAATACAGATGTCCGGTTATAACTCCATATGATGGAGAATTAAATTACGAACGCGTAGGAAAAAGAATCGCGTAAAACAGACATCTAGATTGAAATTATGAAGTTTTAAAGTTAGAAATTTGGTTAAAACTTGGAGCTAGGAACATGCAGCTCATCAAAACAAACCTTTTGTCGAAATGAGTCTGTCGCGCCCTACCACGGGTTGTGGCGGCCCGCGAGGGATTAAGCCAAGTCTGTCGTGGCCCGCGACAGACTACAGAGCTGGCAAAATTTTTTATTTTGTTTGTTTTGAACTCCAGACTTGTTTAAACTCGTTATTTGACTATCAAAACTAACTTTTGTGTTGGTTTTGATCATAGGTGAACATCATGAATACCTGGATGAAGATCAAGCAATGAAAAGGGCCGAACACATGTCATTTGAAGCTTCTGCTAAGAGATCATTATGTTTTGTTTTAAAATGATATATGTAAACAATTGTTACTCTAATTTTGTATGAACGTTAACTTGTCAAAGTTTTTGAAAGGTCGCATTTTTACATAAAATGCGTATCTAATATTATAATTGTATTATAATGAGAGGGGTCTTACAAGTTGGTAATCAGAGCTCATGGTTAAAGAGTAAAGTGTGTTCGGTTCGAGGCTTGATCGCAAATCCGGTAAGTACATGTATGTTAATGGTTTAGTATGATTAAAGTGTTGTGAACAACACATAGGGTAATCGTGTAATACACGTTACCCCAATGAAAATGATTGATATAATCAACAAAATTACGTGTGTTGACACGTATATTGAAAAAGCCTTGTATTATAATACGGACGTTCATTAATGTCAAAATTACTAACTTTTATAAATATTTTAGTTGAAGGACACTCGCATCCGAAGATAGCAGGAATTTAACAAATTGCGGATCTCACAAAGGAACGGTCCAAAGTATGACAAGCAGAGCATGCTCAACAAGGACCTAAACAGCGTAACGATCGCGAACAAGGTTAATGGCATGGAAAGCCCGTTAGGGCAATCATTACCAGGTGCACGTTTTAAATCAATCGCACAAATAGTAATATGCAACAAATACGTAGAGAATGACAGTTGCATATATAGGATAAAACTTGGAAAACCTGAATAGGATGTCTATTCAGGATGATGTTTCCAAGAGAAATTAAATAGAAACAAGTGTTATTCACGATGATGAATAACAAAGTAATAACAGGATTAGTTCATATGGAAACTTGGACGGGAGTAATTATCCAAGTGAATAATTCTCAATATAACACTATTGAGAAAAGTAGCGATCACATTAACGAATGTGATTATATAATAGATCGATAAAAAAAGGAAAACATTGTATATGTTCAAGAATGAAACAGGTAAAACTAATAATTGTTAAATAGTAATTGAATAAAGTTTTGCAAATTTAAGTCAGTGATACAGAAAGATTAGAGGCGTTACTTACATGGGGTGTAATGTGAAAATTATAAAAAGGGCATGTGTGTCATGTGTTGATCGCTTACTCTTGCCAAGTAAGTAGTGAACACATGATGTCATTAACTTCTTAAAATGGACACATTTACATCCAATGTAGTAAAGACGGGGTGAATGTGATGAATTAAAAAGTAACCCAAATGAATCAAATAAGTAAGATGTTTGATAGTAAACGTAAACGCAAGTCGGATGACGGAAGCGTATTACGTTAGAATAACGAGCCCGAGAGAATGGACAAAGATTAAAGTAAATGAAAATACAAACCAACTAATGTGAATGCTAAGGCATAGGGGATAAAGTTTGACTGTCATAAGTGATGAAATTCACACAGACAAGTCAAAGGGGTAGAATAAAGAATAAAAGACTTGGTCGAATAAAAGTAATGAAATTCGCTAAGACGACCAAATAAATCAAAACGAAATTTTAATGCATACCGGAAGAGTTGCAATAATAGTGACTTCGGTAAAATACCCGATGGATGGGTAGGGATTTAGAAGTATGCGTAAACCAAGAGACGGGAACACGAATTAAAAGTCAAAAGACTAGGATTAAGAGTTATGACTAAAAGATGACAAGATTTTTGCAAACATAAATTTTGATTGTTACGTTCAACTATTTCAAAGTTGGACGGGTCGAATAAAGAACGAAGTTTGACACTCATAAGTG
Source organism: Helianthus tuberosus (assembly GCA_030545235.1). Classification (NCBI taxonomy): domain Eukaryota; kingdom Viridiplantae; phylum Streptophyta; class Magnoliopsida; order Asterales; family Asteraceae; genus Helianthus; species Helianthus tuberosus. The sequence continues at coordinate 117,172,190 of CM060361.1, read as the reverse complement.
ATGAAATTTCACCCAAAATGAGTCAAATGAGTTAATTAAGGAATAATGCTTGATATAGTAAGGAAAACGCAAACCGGTGAAACCGGAAAGCTAAAAACATTAAGAGAAAAGAACCTAGGTAATGGGTTGTAAAGAAGTGTCACGACCCCAGCCCCGGTTTGACCCGGTCAGGAGCCACGGGACAGGAACCCGTGGTATTTATTAAATGATGCGACAGCGAAAGATTTATCAGGATCTTTTAAAACATGAAATGCCCGATTATTTTATTTCATAATTCGGGATCCCCCGTGATTTACAATAGAGGAATTTTTCTAGGAAATTCCCTGTTTTACAAAACATGTTTATTTGTTTAACTGAGCCACTACTTCACGCTTTATTAGTGCTCCGTAGCACTGTTCCTTGGTTCACAGTAGTTACCTAAAACATGTTTTTAAAATATTTTGTCAGCGGGGAAATACTGGTGAATCATTCATTTAGACAAAATGACACATAGTTATAAATTACAGCATAAGAGCGATTACAATGGCTTCTATCTTATTTTTATCTGGCGCCGTGTCACCTCCTGGTGACGATGGTCATGCCACTATTGGGTCCTTCCCCAAGTAGTGACGATTATCACTGTTAGGATTTATTAGCCTAACCGTGAGAAATTAGTAATGTGCACAATACCCCACTAGCCAGTGATTCAAGATAACCACGACTTAATCCCTGTAATTATAACTTTGAAAATGCTTTGGAGTATTGTAAAACATTATTGATAAAAAGAGAATGACTCACATTGCAAGTTTAACGGACATAGTTTAGCATACTGATAAGCCTGATAACCTAATTTAAACAACAATGCACACGAACTAGGTCAGTAACTAATACAGCATTTACGATAACTCACGAGATTAAAACCCTCACGACGAATGACAAAGTGCAATACTTAAACATCCATCGAATTCACGACGAATGACAAAGTATAACCCTAATTTGAGCAGCACTTAAACATTCATCGGATAGTTTCAATCGATCGGACATTGAATCGTAGTAGCGATCGAGTTAATACCCGGTATCGTAGCAGCGCCTCCCTAATAGAAATTATGATTTTGGACAGTGTATCTTCGTTTTTTGTGAATTGTCTTCGACACTAGCGGACTGCTCGTAACTCAACCTATTTATAGCTGAAAAATGGGTCTCTCGCGGCCCGCGTGAGCCATGGGCTCACCCTTACGCGGCCCGCGTGACCACCTAGTCTACACGTAGGCTTGCTGGGTCACGAGTAGGTGTGCCACGTGGATGACACGTGGATCTGGAACGCTTATCCGGTCAAACACAGGTTGACGCGGCCCGCATAAGCTTCCCTTATGGCTTACGCGGCCCGCCTGAAACCCTAAAATCTTGATTTCTTGATTTTTTATGCACAGTAAGTTTTCAGGGGTCCGGGTTTTTACTTATGGGTCGTTTTGGGACATTTTTGAAGGTCCTTACATCCTCCCCATCTTATTTAGAATCTCGTCCTCGAGATTTACAGGAATAAGTGAGGATACTTTCGCTTCATTTCCGATTCCAGCTCCCAAATGTATTCTGGTCCTCTTTTCGAATCCCACTTGACCTTGACCAATACTAAGCGCTTGTGCTTAAGAAATTTAATCTTTCTATCTTCTATTTGAAGCGGTTTTTCTACGAACTTCAACTTTTCATTTACTTTTATATCTTGAAGAGGTACTACCAGTGATTTGTCCGCTAAACATTTCTTGAGATTGGATACATGAAATACGTCATGTACCCCGGCTAATTCATCTGGTAGTTGTAAACGATAAGCAGCTGGTCCTATACGTTGAATTACTGGGAATGGTCCAACGTACCTTGGACTCAGCTTTCCTTTCTTACCGAACCGAACTACTCCTTTCCAATGAGAAACTTTCAAAAGTACCCTATCCCCGACTTGGAATTCTAGTGGCTTGCATCGATTGTCGGCATAACTCTCTTGACGATCTCGAGCCATTTTCAGTCTTTCCTTGATCTGAGTGATCTTGTCGGTAGTTTCTTGCACTGTTTCAGGACCTGATAATTGATTTTCTCCTATTTCTGCCCAGCAAACTGGAGTTCTGCATTTTCGTCCATATAGTGCTTCGAATGGGGCAGCTTCTATGCTTGCATGATAACTATTGTTATAGGAGAATTCAATTAAAGGTAGGTGGTCATCCCAGTTTCCACCAAATTCTATCACACATGCTCGGAGCATGTCTTCCAGGGTTTGAATCGTCCTTTCACTTTGCCCGTCTGTTTTAGGATGATATGCAGTACTTAAATTTAGTCGGGTTCCCATTGCTTTCTGGAAACTTGTCCAGAAGTGGGAAGTAAAACGACTATCTCTATCCGATACAATGGAGAGTGGAATTCCATGTAAGGATACTACTTCATCTACATACAACTTGGCTAACCTTTCCATGCTAAAGGTTTCTTTCATGGGTAGAAAGTGAGCTGATTTGGTTAACCGATCCACAATAACCCAAATCGCGTCATTACCTTTTCTGGTTTTGGGTAACTTAGTAACAAAGTCCATAGTTATAAGTTCCCATTTCCATACAGGCATTTCTAATTGTTGTAGTAGACCTGAGGGTTTCTGGTGTTCTGCCTTAACTTGTGAACAAATAAGACACTTAGAAACATATCTGGCTATGTCTTTTTTCATTCCTATCCACCAGAAATTATTTCTTAAGTCTTGGTACATCTTATTGTTTCCAGGGTGCATGGTATACCTAGATTTATGAGCTTCTTCTAAGACCTTATTTCTTAACTCTCCTTGCTTAGGTACCCAAATCCTTTTCTTATGGAATCTCCAAATTCCATCCCTTCCTTGCTCTAATTCTTTTATTCTTCCTTTCATTCCTTCAGCATCGTCCTTGATTGCTGTTTCCTGTATATTTTTCAGTTGTTCCATTAAATCTAACTGTAGATTTAATCTAAGGGCACGAACCCGTCGTTGTTTTTCATGATACTTACGACTTAAGGCATCTGCAACTACGTTTGCCTTTCCTTCATGATACTGAATATCACAGTCGTAGTCGCTTAGGATTTCCATCCATCTCCTTTGCCTCATGTTCAAGTCTTTTTGCCCAAATATGTATCTTAAGCTTTTATGATCTGTATAGACAATAAACTTACTTCCATATAGATAGTGTCTCCAAATCTTAAGGGCAAAAATTATGGCTCCTAATTCTAAGTCATGAGTCGTATAATTTTCTTCGTGCTTTTTCAATTGCCTTGAGGCATACGCAATTACTTTCTTGCGTTGCATTAGCACACATCCTAATCCTAGCTTAGAAGCATCACAGTAGATTTCAAAATCTTCTGTTCCCTCTGGCAATGCTAGAATTGAGGCATTGGTTAGCTTTTGCTTCAAAATCCTAAAGGCTTCTTCTTGTCTCGGTCCCCATTCAAACTTAACTGCTTTACAGGTTAGCTTAGTTAATGGTACAGCTATCTTGGAAAAATCCTTAATAAACCGCCTATAATATCCGGCTAACCCTATAAACTTCTAACTTCCATTGCTGATTGCGGAACCTTCCATTTGGTGATCGCTTCTATCTTAGCAGGATCTACGTGAATACCTTCGTGATTCACCATGTGTCCTAAGAATTGCACCTCCTGTAGCCAAAATTCACACTTCGAGAATTTGGCATAAAGCTTCTCCCTTCTTAACAAGGTTAAGAGTGCATGCAGGTGCTCACAATGCTCGTTCTGACTTTTGGAATAAATAAGTATATCGTCGATGAAGACAATTACGAATTTATCCAAGTACGGTTTACAAATCCTATTCATCATGTCCATGAATGCTGCAGGTGCATTCGTTAGTCCAAAGGGCATGACTGTAAACTCGTAATGACCATACCTAGTTCTGAAAGCAGTTTTAGGTATGTCTTCTTCTTGTACCTTCAATTGATGATATCCAGAGCGTAAATCAATCTTAGAAAAATATCTAGCTCCTTGTAATTGATCAAAAAGATCATCAATCCTAGGCAATGGGTATCGATTCTTAATTGAAACCTTATTCAATTCCCTATAATCGATACACATTCGCATCGACCCATCCTTTTTCTTTACGAACAACACTGGTGCTCCCCAAGGGGATGAACTAGGTTGTATGAATCCTTTACTAAGCAATTCATCTAATTGCTTTTTCATTTCTAGCATTTCAGTGGGTGCTAATCGGTAGGGTGCTTTTGCTATTGGTGTAGTTCCAGGAATCAAATGAATTCTAAATTCTACCTCTCTATCTGGTGGTAAACCTGGTAACTCTTCTGGGAATACATCTGAGTATTCTGATACTACAGGAATTTCCTTAAGTTCCTTACCCTTAGTGCTAATGATTACTGAAATCATATACACTATTCCTTGCTTTCGTTCATAACTAAAAACTTTCATTACTGAAATGAATTTCATTGGTTTGCGCGGCTTATCCCCGGTAATCATAATTACTTCTCCCGTGGGTGCACGAATTTCTATGGAATTCTTATCACAAAGGATTCGAGCATGGTTGGCTACTAACCAATCCATTCCTAACACAACATCGAATCCAGCTAAATTCATAGGTAATAGGCTTGCAGAAAATTTATAACCTAAGAGTTCTATCTTTTCTTCTTGCAAAACCTTATTTATGTTAACAGAATTCCCTTCTGCCGTTTCAACTGTAAAAATCTGCCTAAGGTTGGTTAAGGGTAGATTAAGAGCTTGGCAGAATGAAGTATTTATAAAACTTTGGTTTGCACCAGAGTCAAATAATACTTTTGCATACACGTTGTGAACTAAGAACGTACCAGCTATTACGTCGGGAATTAGTTCTGCTTCCTGCGTGGTCAGTTGAAAGGCTCTTACGTTTTTCTTGGTAGTTCCTTCTGCAGGTCTGGCTTTGTTATCAGCTGGTTTGACCAATTTCGGGCAGTCTGGCCTGAAATGTCCAGCTTCTTCGCAGTTATAGCAGACCGTTGCTTTCTTCTTCCTGCAATCTTCTTCTTGATGTCCCGGAATTTTGCAGAAATTGCAATACGCTTTGCATCTTCCAAAATGCTTCCTTTTACAGTCATTGCAAAATGGGACAGTGGAAGATTTCCCAGTGCCTCTTTTCTTGAAATTGCTACGGTTACCCATACGGAATCCCTGGGTAATCTTTTGGGCCACTTCCTTCTTCCGGTTCTCTTCTCTTGTACGTACCAGCCCGTCAGTTAGGGTGTTAGCTAATTCCACTGCATCGTCAATAGTACGAGGTCTCATAGCTTTAACGATATCACGGATTTCGCCAATCAATCCCCAAATATAGCGGGAAATAAGTACCGGTTCTGGCGAAGCCAGCGTTGGTACTACTCTAGCATATTCGAAGAATGTCGAAGTATATCCTCGACAATCTACACCCACCATTCGGTGGTTCAGGAATTTGTTCGCCATTTGTTCTTTTTCATATTCGGGACAGAATTTTCTTTCCATTAGCCGCTTAAATTCTTCCCAACTCATGGCATAGGCCACATCGCTTCCCTTGGCTTGAAGTACCGTATTCCACCATTCTAGCGCCCCTTCTTTAAAAAGATTCGACGTGTACATGACCTTGTCTTCCTCAGCACATTTACTTATTTTAATAACTGCCTCGGTTTTCTCCAACCAACGCAGTGCCGCAGTCGCCCCTTCATTGCCTGCGAACTCAACAGGTTTACAGGCAAGAAATTCTTTGTAAGTGCAACCAGGCGTTGCAGCTTTCATTCTTTTGGGAATTGGGGCTTGCCGTATATCATTATTGTTGTTAGTATGATTACCGCCTCCGTTTACGCTATTACTGAAGTTATCTTCAGAAGTACGTTTGCTAGGAATAATTTGTTGAGGTTCAACTGGGTTTCGAGCAGCAGCCAGGATTGCTGGAATAGCATTGGCTATTCCTTGAGCAACGATATTCTCGATATCTTTCCTATTCAGAAATTGATCTTCCTGGTGTTGCTCAGATTGGTTAACTTCGTTAACTGGTTCATTACTAGCATGTGCCATCTGATAATTAATTTATATAAGTAATTAGTATAAAATAATTAATAACCAAACATAACAAAATAATCACATAATCATGTAAACAAATATAGCCAAAATTGTCGATTTCTCAACTTCCATTTTTATATATTATATTATGCATCCGTACACACTGTTATCTTACAAAGAGTTTTATTTTTTAGTTATTTTACAGAATTTATATTTTTACTATTATTATTATTATACAACCATAGCTTCATAACCACACTATCCCTCGTCTGCTGGCACCTCAGAAGCGACGTTCCCTCTCGTCGTACTTCCAGGAGATCTGTTCTCCTACCTCCCGGATCCTATTCCCTGCATCTATCAGCTCCTCACCAAAATGGCGGAGTTCAGCTAAGTTTTCGTTATTCATTGGTGGGTTTGGTGCTGGTTCTGGGTCGAATTGAGGGAAAAAGGTATAAGGGTTATTTAGGAGGTTTTGAAACTGCCAGTCGTTGGTCCACCATTCGTCCATTTCTCCTAGAGGTTGGGTGTGGATCAAAGGGTCTGGAATGGCTGGTTCCAAGTTTATTGGAAGTTGGGTTTCGGGAGGATAAGGGAAGAGGTTTGTATTAATAGGCCTAAGGATATCACAGCTTGCCAGTATGCGATCTAATTCCTCCTGCAATGGTAATTCCTCAGCTTGCCTAGAACTTTCCCCACTTTCCATTTCTACTTGCCTAGAACTTTCCCCAATCTCGATCCCTTTTCCTTTATCCATGGGATTCTCTATTTTGGGAATTCTCCTAGTTGCTGGTTTCCTTCTGCGTACACGCCTCCAGCCTACAAATCTTCTCCTTTTCTTAGGCTTTGATTTCTCTGGAGGTGGAGCTTGAAATTCCATAGGTTCCTCCACATCGGCCAAGTAACCTGTAAAGTCTCTGGAAACTTCCACTTTCACAGGATAGAGATTGAGATTCTGAAGGGCTTCAGATAACTTATTCATATTGTTTAGCATATATGCAAAATGCACACAAAATGCTAAGTTAAAATTTTATGAAAATAAAATTTCACAGACAAATATTTAACTGTTTAAGTATTATTACACATAGTGCGACTTTCTAATACAATTTACAACTGAAATTCAAAATATACTAGGGTTGTGCATTCATAATTTATTGTATTTTCTTTTACTACGTGGTTTATCTAGTGGGCAAGTTTCTTTAAAGTTTCTGGCTTTGTAGGTGATATGGGTGCTAGGACTGGATCAGGGTATTTAAAAATTAGCATTTACTGCTGTAGTGGCTAACATATAGAGATCTGCCCATTTTTCATCTAATTCATCTTCCCATGGTGGGTTATTGCCTATCTTCTGATTTTCCTTAATCATCACTCCTTTTTGTTGTGACTTTTTGATTTTCTCTTGGCATTTTCTAATAATCCAACTTCTTTTATTAGGGGTAAGGGGTTCCTCAAACTGTGCCTTACGAACAAATATTCCTTCCTCAGTATTTGCTGAGTATCTTGAGGAATTTGATTGGGATGAGGTTCCTTTATCTTTTGGTATTCTATCTAGTTGACGATAGATGTCCGAAAGTCTTTGTTTACCCATACTGTAACTAACAAATAGTCAGTTAATAAAACACGTAATCACAGAATGGCAATTAGTAAAATTAAGTATTTCTAAATACTTAATTGGCTTAAATCAGTGGCTCTGATACCACCTTTTCCTATCACGGCCACAGCCCCGGTTTGACCCGGTCAGGAGCCGCGTGACAGTAACCCATGGTATTTATTAAATGATGCGACAGCGGAAGGTTTGTCCGGATCTTTTAAAACATGAAATGCCCGATTATTTTATTTCATAATTCGGGATAAACCCCGTGATTTACAATAGAGGAATTTTTCTAGGAAATTCCCTGTTTTACAAAACATGTTTATTTGTTTAACTGAGCCACTACTTCACGCTTTATTAGTGCTCCGTAGCACTGTTCCTTGGTTCACAGTAGTTACCTGAAACATGTTTTTAAAATATTTTGTCAGCGGGGAAATACTAGTGAATCATTCATTTAGACAAAATGACACATAGTTATAAATTACAGCATAAGAGCGATTACAATGGCTTCTATCTTATTTTTATCTGGCGCCGTGTCACCTCCTGGTGACGATGGTCATGCCACTATTGGCTCCTTCCCCAAGTAGTGACGATTATCACTGTTAGGATTTATTAGCCTAACCGTGAGAAATTAGTAATGTGCACAATACCCCACTAGCCAGTGATTCAAGATAACCACGACTTAATCCCTGTAATTATAACTTTGAAAATGCTTTGGAGTATTGTAAAACATTATTGATAAAAAGAGAATGACTCACATTGCAAGTTTAACGGGCAGAGTTTAGCCTACTGATAAGCCTGATAACCTAATTTAAACAATAATGCACACGAACTAGGTGAGTAACTAATACAGCATTTACGATAACTCACGAGATTAAAACCCTCATGACGAATGACAAAGTGCAATACTTAAACATCCATCGAATTCACGATGAATGACAAAGTATAACCCTAATTTGAGCAGCACTTAAACATTCATCGGATAGTTTCAATCGATCGGACATTGAATCGTAGCAGCGATCGAGTTAATACCCGGTATCGTAGCAGCGCCTCCCTAATAGAAATTATGATTTTGGACAGTGTATCTTCGTTTTTGTGAATTGTCTTCGACACCAGTGGACTGCTCGTAACTCAACCTATTTATAGCTGAAAAATGGGTCTCTCACGGCCCGCGTGAGCCATGGGCTCACCCTTACGCGGCCCGCGTGACCACCTAGTCTACGCGTAGGTTTGCTGGGTCACGAGTAGGTGTGCCACGTGGATGACACGTGGATCTGGAACGCTTATCCGGTCAAACACAGGTTGACGCGGCCCGCGTAAGCTTCCCCTTATGGCTTACGCGGCCCGCCTGAAACCCTAAAATCTTGATTTCTTGATTTTTTATGCACAGTAAGTTTTCAGGGTCCGGGTTTTTACTTATGGGTCGTTTTGGGACATTTTTGAAGGTCCTTACAAGAAGTATAAGTTTGGACCGAGAAACGGTAAGTGTAAGAACAAACCGACGGGTAAATGACGTAAGGAGTCATAAAGTTGGAAGATTAGTCCGAAAGTAAACGAATGAAGCCTTAGACCACAGTCAAGGTCAACTGAAATTTGAAAGTGAAAATAAATTATTCCAAAATAACAAGGGGTGCCTTGACACCATATATGTACATTGAATAAAGACACGAATAAAAGAGGATCTACGGGATCATCATAACCTACGGATTAAAGGTAGTGTTAAGGTCTACGGGACCAAAAAGATCATTGGGTCACAAATAGAAAGAAACAAACTGTTGGGATCTCACCTTAAAAAGGTGAAAGTCTAAAGAAATAGTCTACAAGGCTAAGTGAAAGAACCTACGGGTCAATAGTGTAAGGCGAGGGAACTGGTTACGATTCCCCGTGTAAAATGAAAACGGAAAAGAATAAATTATTGATTGTCAATTTCCTTGATGTGAGTAACTAACGTAAGTTAAAGAGAAAAACGTTAAACTAAAATTCAGTTTTAGTAAGAAACAACGTTTTAACAAGTATGAATATTATGAGACGAATTTGGAAATGATTAATAATAAAGGATACAAGCTGAAAGTAACGGCCCGCGAGGCCTTACACATGAAAGACGTACACGTCAATATAAATGAAAACACTAGACCGAAAAGGATAAATGCCTTGAAAATGAAACTAAGTTTGTTTAGTCTAAAATTAAAAGAACTACGTAAATAAGGTTTCGGGGACGAAACCTCTTTAAGGGGGTAGACTTGTAACACCCCAAAAACGGGTTTGGTAACCAAACCACGTTAATATTAATGACGGGTAAAATACTGTTAGTGGTGAAAATTTACCAGGTGAATATTAGGAATTAAACAAATAATCCTAATATTAATTAAAAAGGAAAATAAATGCTATGAGAAAACAAAATTTATAAAAAGCCCGAGTCGACGGGACTTAAAATAAAACGAGTTATAATCTACTCGAACCCACTAAGTTAACTAGGAATGTTTAACCCAGTTAACAAGATGAAATATTGATAGAAATAAATAGGTTGTGGCCTACTTAATAACTAACTAAACATGAGGGGCCAAAATGGGTTAACTTGAAAGTTAACTAAATAAATAACAAAACAAAACAAAAAAAAGAACACACACAGTGTGTGTTCGTGTGAGCGACCTGGAGAAGAAAGAAGGGGAGTCAACCCTAGTCCTTCAAAACTCTTCAAATTGAAGCTCAATTAAATCCCTAAATCGATGCATGAACACATAAGAACGATCACCTAGTCATGGGGATCACAAGGTATGTTGAATTTTGTTATTTGGTGATACTTTGAAATTATGATGAACAATCATAATCGAAATTCTGGAATGAATGATGAATCTATGAACGTTGTTGTGATGAAATTCATGTTTATAAACAAACCCTAGTTGAAAACTTGATGAATTAGTGTTAAAAACTAGGGATTTGATGATTACCCATATGTATGCTAAGTGGGTTTTATGCCAAGAAGATGAACACTTGAATTAGGGTGTTAAATTGATGAATATTGATGTTATGATACAAGTACTAGGTGTAATTCATGAACACTAGACATGGAGGTTTGAATTTTGACGTTAACCTTGGTAAAAATAACTAGTTATGAACTAGTTTGTAAATGTGTAAAAGTATGCCCATTCAGTGGCGGACCCAGGAATTTTTTCTTGGGGGTGCGGAATATTTTCAAAGATTTTAGGCCCCTAGCTGTATAAAAATATCGGTTCATAGCGGGTCGGGTCGGATCATGTAAGACAAAAGAACATCAAACTAAAATTTATAAATCATCAAAAACACGTCAAACGTTATTATAAATTACAAATGTATTTAAAATTGTGCCATACTGGGTTTTTTTTTAAATATATCCAAAATATCATCTAAAGATAGTAAACACGCCATAAGTTCATTACATTCTTACTCATTGTTCCTTTTTTTGAACGACTAATTTCTTTAATCCCCTATCATCTATGGGACTTGAACCCAAGACATTCCCTTTCCCAACCCAGGTGTTTTATAGGCTTTGCCTTTGCCAATGGACGACCACCCATTGGTTTATATAATTTGCTCCATAAGTTCATAAAACAACACTAAATACTTAAACAAAACAAACAATCATGTTCAACCATAGCCCATAACTTTCAATTATATTTTTAAACATTCAAGCCCTAATAATTAAAACAAACAAAGCTATACATAAAACAACAAAATCATTTAACTACAAGTCTAGAACAACAAAAAAAATATAAAAAGATTAAACCCTTACACATCTATATTTTCTCCTAATCATCACATAAAACAAAATAAATAAAATAAATAAATAAATAAATAAATAAACCATACTAGTTCTATATTGGAATTCTGACGTATGGGTCGGTCCAGACGGAATTTTGGTTTTTCCGGTAAAAAAAGCCACAGTGGCGTCAAGTCGCTGGGAGTTTTTTTGGGGGCGGGATTTGAAAATGGAATGGGTGGATGGGTTTGGGTTATTTTATTTAGTTCAAATTTCTTTAGGTTGGGTTTGGGCTTGTGTTAAAAAAAATTGATTGCAGATTGGGTTTTGATTGGATTAAATAATTAAGTGAATAAGTGGTTAATAATTATTTTTTTCTAAGTGGGGCGGTTGAAAATTTTCAAGGGGTGCGGGTGAAAAATTCCAAGGGGTGCGGTCGGGATTTTCGGAGAAAAATAACACTAAAAAATATTTTTTCATGGGGTGCGCCCGCCCACCCTTGGCTTAGGGTGGATACGCCCCTGTGCCCATTAGGTGTTTGATAAAATGCCTAAATGAAAGCTAAAATGTTGAAATTTCAGGTGAAACGCATATTTGAATAATATGACAAATTATCCGAAGTATGAACCGATAAGGGTTCAAAGCATAAAATTAATCTAGACTTAATTGTGTAAATCATGTGATCAAAAGTAGTGAACTTTTGATAAGTTGAATTAACAAATGATGAAGTCGAATAGTAGTTTTAACATAGAATACGTAAGGTGGAATAGTCGTGATTGTTAAAGACTAATCTAACCACCTTGTAAAGGATGACGATAGTTTGACGCTTAACGAGCTAGGTGGCGGCTTGGGAAAAGAAGCGGGTCAAACGGCTAGAATACGCGGAGAAAGAGCGAAATCGGATGAAAGGTAAGTAAAACTTACACTCATTCGTAGTATATATATATATATATATATATATCTCCATTTTAGAGGATATAAACATAATAACGGATTGTATCCGAAATATGAGTTCCGACGCGAAATGATATGCGTCGGAATGAATAAAATGATGAAAACCATGTTAATGGTAGTAAGGGAGTCGAAATGGTAAATAGTCATGAAATGACATATATAAAAGAGTTTTTGGAATGGCTACTTAGTAAGATAAGCCTAATCGAACAATAAGGGTAAAATGGTGATTTGGTAACATATAGTAGGATAAAAGTCGAAGTTCGAACGACACCATATGGTATAAACCATGTTGGGTCGAACGCAAAAGAAATGAATTTAAAGATATAATCATATGGTGAGAAAGCCGAAATGGGTCAAATGGTGATTTCAACACCATTTGACAAATAACGACTAACAAGTATTTATCGAGTACAATGCTCACAGGGTAAATCAGCTTATGGAAATTTCATTGCTATGAATTAGCAAATCATTAAGGCAAGGTATTAAGCGGGTCAAAACTTTAACCCGAGCCAGGTACGCATAAATAAGTTTTTAGTTAAACATGCGGGTTTGGTCAAATAATTAGCGAACGTCCTTCGTCGTAAAATGAGGGACTAAAGTTGACCAAAACGCCCTTGATGGGTAAATTGAGCAAACGATCCGTATGGGTTGTTTAGGAACTTGCATTATGATTATGGAATCATTAAATATGAATAAAAGCTATAGTCATACACAGTCGTGGGTCAAATGCATAAAAATGGTCATTTGCGTAAAATGACCAACCGAAGGGTAAATTTGGGATAATGGATTAGTTATGCTAAATCCACCACAAAAATAGTTGTGGTGGAATATAAGCAGATATTTTAGATGTGGAATTACGAAGTATGAAAAGAAAAGAGCCAGTTTTAGACTAAGTTGCTTAAATCGACTAAACGGGTCAAAATGGATTTATGCGCATAGCTTACGTACTAATCGCATAATTCATAAAAATTACGAACCCGAGCTAAGGATTTTGTGTTAAATACATTGGAGTATGTATTTTGATTAGTTAAAAATAAGTTGGTGGTTTTAAACCTAAACGGGTCAAAAGTCATGGTAAACCAATTTCAAGCCGAGGGCTTGAAATCCAATATTTTCTAAATACGGATGTCAGGTTATAACTCCATAAGATGGAGAATTAAATTACGAACGCGTAGGAAAAAGAATCGCGTAAAACGGACATCTAGATTGAAAGTTATGAAGTTTTAAAGTTAAAAATTTGGTTAAAACTTGGAGCTGGGAACATGCAGCTCATCAAAACAAACCTTCTGTCGAAATGAGTCTGTCGCGCCCCGCGACGGATAAGTCAAAAGCGGTCGTGCCCCGGCACGGGTTGTGGTGGCCTGCGAGGGATTAAGCCAAGTCTGTCGCGGCCCGCGATAGACGACAGAGCTGGCAAAAATTTTTATTTTGTTTGTTTTGAACTCCGGACTTGTTTAAACTCGTTATTTGACTATCAAAACTAACTTTTGTGTTGGTTTTGATCATAGGTGAACTTCATGAATACCTGGATGAAGATCAAGCAACGAAAAGGGCCGAACACACGTCATTTGAAGCTTCCGCTAAGAGATCATTATGTTTTGTTTTAAAATGATCTATGTAAACAATTGTTACTCTAATTTTGTATGAACGTTAACTTGTCAAAGTTTTTGAAAGGTCGCATTTTTACATAAAATGCGTATCTAATATTATAATTGTATTATAATGAGAGGGGTCTTACAACTCGTCGGGTCAAGAAAGTTAATTTCCGACACGTAGACGAGGGTCCACTAGATTTGAAAAGGAAATTCTCCATCAAGGTGGGGATTTCACTCGTAACTTGATGAGGAATTTTGTGTAAAACGAGTATGTGGATTGAGAGTCGTTCACCAAATTGTGGGTTTCACGCCTATTTTGGTGAAGTCGTCTCGTTTGTACAATGTGAGTGTTTTGAGTTTTACATAATCGAGTAAAATGCCTTAGGAAAGGCGTAAGTTTGAAATGGAAAAATAAGTATGAGCACATAAAGCATTTCAAGAATTTAGCACACAAAGATGTTTCAAGAAATTAGCATACGAATCAAGTATGGTCAAGTACGGTGCTTAACTATAGACTAGGTCAAAAGCATAGCAATATTCCTAATTCCCTATAGTTATAGCTCTGATACCAATCTGTCACACCCCAACCGATGGCGGAAACATCGGAGTTAGACGAAATAGATTGATCAGGACATCATAACACTAATATTTGCGACAAGTATTTAAATAATGGATTTATTTCATTAATAAATAGTTAATTACAAAGATTGAAATCAAATACAAAAACTTGAAATACAAGAATTACAATACAATAAGAATACAAAATTTTAAATGTGTATTTAGTCATCCTACTATGTTCCATGCATCATCAACATCATCTCAAAACCTGCAACATGTTTTAAAAAGCATAGTTCAATACAACGTATTGGCGAGTACACTAATTTTAGACTCGTGACATATGTATAAAAAGTATTTTCAATCCAACATAGCAATTTGGTATACAAGGTCAAACTATCATGCATAACTAAAAGTCAAACCCAAGTGTCCACAAGAATTTAACATCCCTCGATATAGCAATCTCGAGACCGTAAAGAATAAATAATAGCATCCCTCAATATAGCAATATCGAGTCCGTAAAGACTAAATACTAGCATCCCTCGATATAGCAATATCGAGACCGTAATGAATATAACTTAACAAAAACCCCGTCGGGTGGTGTGCTACTCCTACAGCGCTATAATTGTTAAGGCGGGTTAACAAGTAGTATAAATTCTAGCATGAACCTAAGCATAACAAAGCATGTATAACGGATTGAATGAATAAATCATAATTGTGTAAATCGTGCATTTTAACAAGTAAAACATGTTGCACCCAAAGTGTGTTTAAAGCAAAAGGGGTCAAATGTACTCATAGTTTTGCAAAGTTTCCTTTGGTGATTCTGTGAAGAGTTGGAGCTTCAAAGCTTCCTTTAAAACACTTAGTGTTTTCTTTTATAACTCTTAGAGTTCTCTTCCTTAATTGGAAGATTTGAGAGAAGTAGAGAGGTTGAGAGAAGAATTTAGAATTCTTGATTTAGAGAGATGGAGAGAATTAGAGAGATGGAGAGAAGAATGGTGTGAAGAAAATGGTAGAAGGAGGTTGGTATTTATAGATAGAGAAGGTGGAAAATGGTGAAATATGATTGGTTAAAGAAGGTGAAAGACGATTGAAAAGATGATTGGTGGAGAAATGAGGTGGAAAAGGGTGAAATATGATTGGTTAAAGAAGGTGGAAGACGATTGATGAGGTGGAAAGATGATTGGTATATTTCTTGGTATTTCTTGAGTATATATTATGTAATTGAGTATATAAAAAGTATAAAAGTATAACTCAAGTATTGGCTATGTATATAATATATATTTATAATATAGTCCATCATATAATATCATAGAATTCATGTAAGTCAAGCATGAAGCTATGTATACCTCTTTGTATAATTCACCAATGCACAAAGTTTATCAATATAGTTGATAAACCTAGTTGGTCATGAATAAAAATAACATAAGCTAACTAATTTTGCCAAGTAAGATCAACCCGAGTGTTCCATACCCATCATGGTAAATGTTGGAGGTTCGGTGGGGTTGTGTTACTTTGAGTCTTGGGAGCTACTTGGATATTCATACACAAGTACACAAGTGAGGTAGTGGAACTAGTTTGGAAAGTCAAGGCTCCCACGGTTCACACTTCTACCAAAACACAAGTTCATCCATATTGAAGATGGTGAATCTTATATGGTTTCAACACTTGGGACATGTATGAGCAAAATTTAAAAAGAGTTTTTGAACTTGTTTCTTGGTGGAAATCAACCACAATACAAACCCACAACTATGAGCTTAGTTGGGAGCTTGGTGGGTACAAGATTTCACTAAGTTTTAGTGAAGATATGTAAGTTATAAAAACATAAACAAAAGCAGAATTATATCTCTACTTTGGACATCAAATATGGTGAGGTTTCACCTTAGTTTGCCATGGCCAACTTGTGAAAACCTTCCTAGAGGTTATTGTGTAAATGTGTTGGGCCGATAAGATGTAGGCTGCCTAGGATTCGAGTTTTGGGCAGTGAAAGCAACAACAGGAGAATCAATATTGCCATGCAATTTTTTTAGAAACATCTCATGGCTTTCAGCACTAGCAAGAAGATCAATAAAAGATGGGATAGGACGTACCGATCGAGTGGAAGTTGAAAAGCTTTCGAAGGATGCACCGAGACCACATAGAAACCAATGCATTTGATCCATTGCATCAACGGGATGACCAATGGCATTGAGTTGATCACATATAGCTTTGAAGGCCCGTCCAAAGTCCGCAACCGGTTTGTCACCTCTCTTAAAAGCGCAAAGATTATCGCGTAAATTTTGAACCCGTTCGACCGAAGCATTGCAAAAGGCTGCTTCAAGGGCCAGCCAAATATCTCGGGCCGAAGTACGCCCAATCGTGACAGAAAAAGCTTCCTCAGTCAGCGAGGAATTCAAAATTATAATTGCCTGCTGCTCGATTCTGACCCAAGAGGCATATTCAGGGTTCTGTACCTGTTTATCTCCTGATGAAATTGTAGGAGAAGGCGGATTAACTGAACCATCAATATGAGGTAACAGCTGCTGATAAGATAATATCGGTTCCATCTGAGTTTTCCAGCTTATGTAATTTGTGGGTGATAGCTTAATAGCAATCATCGGTGCAAGACCCGACAATAACGGATTGGCAGAAGAGGAAGCCATGGAGAACAGAGGACAGACGAAAGAAGAGACAGAAGAGGAGTGAAAGCAGAAAAGAAAGAAAAAAAGGAGAAAGAAAGATGCAGGAAGATGATCGGTGAGGAAGAAAGAGGGGTGGGGAAGCAAAGGGTCTTGGAAACTCAACCAATTAAAGGAATGGCTGATACCATGTGTAAATGTGAAAATATGAATTTGATTGATGAAAAGAATAGAATGAATACAGCAATATATAGAGGAGAAAACTACAACAAGACCCCTAAAGAATAAGGAAAAATACAATAGATTTAAATACTATCTAACAGTTATCAAGTAGAATGAAAGAAGAAAACATGAAGAAATAAGAAGATAAATGAGCTAAAACTCAGTTAGAATGTTTGCAACTTTCTGCCAAGTCTTGCAAATTAGAGAGAAAAAGAGAAGATTTGGAAGTGATTTAAGTGTTGGAAAGTGTTTAGGAGTGTATGGAGGCTCCTATTTATAATGGGGTTGATTAGGGTTAGAGTTAAATGAGTTAGGAGGTGATTGGAGGTGAAAAAGATGATAAAAATGGACCAACCCGCGAGCTGGCAGCGTTCTGCTGCAGATTGACCTCTCCCACGTGTCGCTGGAGATACCCTGATATCTCCCGCGTGGTGCTAGGGTGTACTTTCTGAAATGTCCATTTTGGCCCATGAACTTTGTAATTATGATATTTTATGCCGTAAACCTGCATTTTAGCTCGTTTTTAGGTATTCAAAGTGTAATAAAGTATAGTATGAGTGTATGCATATATGATTAATATATCCAAGTGTTTCGAGTCTCGATCTATGCGTATAAACATGTATTCGACGTGTGATTGCGGATACCACAAGTATGTAATAAGTATATGTATAAAAATGAATTTCCATTATGATCAAAGCCTCGGATTACAAAATTGGAAATGAATTATGGCTACCATACGATTACAAGTTTCCAAAAATTGAAATACGATTACAACTTTCTAAATAAGGAAAGTACAAAAATGTGAAACGTTACATTATATGACCCAATATTTTTGTCATGTCAGATTATTCTATACGACCTGTATAGAGGGTGTGAAAATAAGATTTTGGGGTGTGCTTTTATTAATACCCTTGATTAAACATGTTGACCCGCCAATCTGTTTAATCTAAAAGTTAACCCGCTAACCCGCTTAACAAACTTACAACTTGAATACTACTCACCAACCCATTTGACGCATTTAGATAAATGAGTTGAACAGGTCATGTTTAGGGTACACGACTCTAAGTGTGTAGGTTAAAGTTGATGATTTTGACATGAGTAAAAATATAGGTTGTGTTCTAATTAAACAATTCAACCCGAAACCCGTCAAACATAAAAAAAACAAGTAGAAGGATGTGGAATAACATCAAACTTGAGGGTTAATGTGGAATATCATTAAACATAAAAAACTAGTAGATGTTATAAAAGAATGTTGTTTATGTTGTCATATATGAATGAACGAAGAAAGACACTGTTAATCTTTTATGAATAAGTACGGTAACTGAAACAGTAGGAATCTCGCCTCTAAATCTTCTCGATGGTTCGCAAAATCATAGAATTGGGGAAACAGGTAATTCTTCAACCCTGCGACAATGTCCTTTTTAGTTTCATATATTGAATTGGTATTTTGTACATGCGTTTCTTGATTTCAGATATTGTGGGTCATGTTGTTAATGATTGATATGTAATGACATTTTGAATCTGGTTTTGTTGTTGTAAGCATTTTCGGTTTCCCTTGTATGCCTTCCAACTGTTTATAAAATGCCTGACCCAAAACAATAATGTTCTGTAGTTTAAACTTTCCATTGAAATCACTTGCTATACGATTGTTTTTCATTCAGGACTTGATCCAGCAGAGATTCTAATGATATAGGCTTATTATCAATACAATATTAAATTTACCATGAATGTCATGACCATCATTCCACAGCCCATCATCTCCTCAACCATTCACGTAAACCACTACAACCACCTATTAACCACCCTCTCGGCGTCATCCTCCCTCTCACACCTCAAGCAAATTCATGCCCAAATTATTCGTTTGGGCCTTGACCGCTTAAACTCCCTCCTCATCAAACTCATTATTACGGCATACACATTATCTTCCCCATCCTTCGACTACGCCCTATCGGTCTTTTACCAAATGCACAACCCAGAACCACATTTATCTAACAAATTGTTACGTGAACTTTCCCGAAGCACCAAACCTGAAAAGGCCCTTTTAGTTTATGCCAAAATGAGGGAAAAAGGATATGTTATTGATAGTTTTAGCCTCCCTCCGCTTTTAAAAGCGTCAATATGAATTTCAGCTTTAAGTGAACGGATGGAACTTCGTGGGTTTGCTTCGAAAATGGATTTTGTGTCAGACCCGTTTGTGAAGACTGGTTTGGTTGCAATGTACTCGGCCCGTGGACACATTGAAGATGCACGTTTGATGTTTGATAAAAGGCCAGAAAGAGATATTGTTGCTTGGAATATTATGATTGACGGGTATGGCTTATTTACACACTGGTTGCTTTCTTTCGTATTGTTAGCGTGAATTGCTAATTCAGTTTGTCTATCTTTCTAAATTGTGAACAGTTATTGCCTAAACGGGCGCTACAACAATGTTCTGCCTTTGATTGAGGAGATGAAGAGATCAAACGTACAACCAGATGAGAAGATCTTTTCAACAGTCGTGTCCGCTTGTGCCCGTGCTAGAAATTTAGAATTCGGGAAAGCATTTCACAAGTTCATTACCGAAAATAAAGTTTCCGTTGACTATAACCTGCAATGTTCACTCGTGATTATGTACGCAGGTTGTGGCTCCATTTTGGCCCATGAACTTTGTAATTATGATATTTTATGTCGTAAACTTGCAATTTAGCTCGTTTTTAGGTATTCAAAGTGTAATAAAGTATAGTATGAGTGTTTGCGTATATGATTAATATATCCAAGTGTTTCGAGACTCGATCTATGCGTATAAACATGTAGTCGACGTGTGATTGCGGATACCACAAGTATGTAATAAGTATATGTATAAAAATGAATTTCCATTATGATCAAAGCCTCGGATTACAAAATCGGAAATGAATTAGGGCTACGATACGATTACAAGTTTCCAAAAATAGAAGTACGATTACAACTTTCTAAAAAAGGAATGTACAAAAATGCGAAACGTTACATTATATGACCCAATATTTTTGTCATGTCAGATTATTCTATACGACCCGTATAGAGGGTGTGAAAATAAGATTTTTGGGTGTGCTTTTATTAACACCCTTGATTAAACATGTTGACCTGCCAATCTGTTTAATCTAAAAGTTGACCCGCTAACCCGCCTAACAAACTTACAACTTGAATACTACTCACCAACCCATTTGACCCATTTAGATAAATGAGTTGAACATGTCATGTTTAGAGTACATGACTTTAAGTGTGTAGGTTAAAGTTAACGATTTTGACATGAGTAAAAATATAGGTTGTGTTCTAATTAAACAATTCAACCCGAAACCCGTCAAACATAAAAAAAAACAAGTAGAAGGATGTGGAATAACATCAAACTTGAGGGTCAATGTGGAATATCATTAAACATAAAAAACCAGTAGATGTTATAAAAGAATGTTGTTTACGTTGTCATATATGAATGAACAAAGAAAGGCGTTGTTTATCGCTGGGGAAACGCACAGGAGATGGCATTTCAGCACCTAAAGGATAGACTTTGTAGCGCACCTATCCTTTCCTTGCCGGAAGGCACAGACGACTTTGTGGTCTACTGCGACGCATCAATTCAGGGTCTTGGTTGCGTGTTGATGCAACGAGACAAAGTTATAGCTTACGCCTCACGCCAACTTAAAGTTCACGAGAAGAACTACACTACACACGATTTAGAGCTGGGAGCTGTTGTTTTTGCACTTAAATTATGGCGGCATTACCTGTATGGTACCAAGTGCGCAATCTACACCGACCACAGGAGTCTCGAGCATATCTTCAAGCAGAAGGAACTGAATATGCGGCAACGACGATGGGTCGAGCTACTGAATGACTACGAGTGCTCAATCAGGTATCACCCGGGCAAAGCCAATGTTGTGGCTGACGCCCTTAGTCGAAAGGACACCGCGCCTAAGCGCGTGCGAGCTTTACAACTCACGATCCATTCTAGTCTTCCTTCCCAGATACGAGCTGCTCAGATAGAAGCACTGAAACCAGAAAACGTCAGGGCTGAAGCCCTACGCGGATCGAGGCAACGCTTAGAACAGAAGGAAGACGGTGCTTACTACGTAACGGGACGCGTTTGGGTCCCACTCTATGGCAACCTACGAGAGCTTGTGATGGATGAAGCACACAAGTCTCGCTACTCGGTACATCCGGGATCGGATAAAATGTACCACGACATCAAAACTACGTATTGGTGGCCTAGCATGAAGGCCCACATAGCAACTTACGTCAGCAAGTGTTTGACTTGTGCGAGAGTTAAGTCCGAATACCAGAAACCATCAGGCCTACTCCAACAACCCGAGATACCTCAATGGAAATGGGAGCAAATTTCCATGGACTTTGTTACTGGCCTACCTAGATCCCAGCGCGGGAACGATACCATTTGGGTGATCGTGGATCGACTCACAAAATCTGCACACTTCTTGGCTATCAAGGAGACGGATAAGTTCTCCACTCTTGCAGAAATATACCTTAAGGAAGTTGTTTCGAGGCACGGGGTGCCCACCTCCATTATCTCGGATCGAGATGCGCGTTTTACTTCGGAGCTGTGGCAAGCAATGCACAAATCCTTTGGCTCACGACTAGACATGAGCACAGCGTATCACCCTCAGACGGACGGGCAGTCCGAACGCACTATTCAAACCTTAGAAGACATGCTTCGTGCATGTGTAATCGACTTTGGCAACCGCTGGGAAAAGCATCTGCCACTTGTGGAATTCTCGTACAATAACAGCTACCACACCAGCATTAAAGCTGCTCCATTTGAGGCATTGTACGGACGTAAATGCCGGTCTCCTCTTTGCTGGGCAGAGGTGGGAGATAGTCAGATCACTGGTCCAGAATATGTGGTAGATACGACCGAACAAATTGCTCAAATACGAAAACGCATGACGGCCGCTGGCGAACGTCAGAAAGTTTACGCCGACATGGGCAGGAAACCACTTGAGCTCCAGGTTGGGGAGCGGGTACTACTCAAAGTTTCACCCTGGAAGGGTGTGGTTCGTTTTGGTAAACGCGGCAAACTTAACCCACGATACGTTGGACCTTTCGAAGTCATTGAGAAAATAGGCAGGGTGGCCTACAGACTAAACTTACCAGCGGAACTCGGTGCAGTTCACAACGTTTTTCACGTGTCGAATCTGAAGAAGTGTCCGTCAGATGAGACCCACGTAGTTCCTCTGAAGGAACTCACTATCGACGAACAGTTACGATTCGTCGAGGAACCAGTCGAAATCACGGACCGGGATGTTAAGGTCCTCAAGAGCACCAGAATACCTCTCGTTCGAGTTCGTTGGAACTCACGTCGCGGCCCAGAGTTCACCTGGGAGCGCGAAGATCAGATGAAACAAAAGTATCCCCAACTGTTCGCAAACAGTACACCCACTACTGAGGCTGAAGCTACGGAATTTCGGGACGAAATTCCAGATCAACGGGGGGTGGATGTGACACCCCGGGAAAACCAGGAAAACCATACAACTTAACTAGCTTCCTCAGTGAGTGCTTACCAAATTTCGGGACGAAATTTCTTTCAACTTGGGGATGATGTGACAACTCGAAATTTAGAACCTTTCGTTGTACGTTTGAACACTAAGTGACTAACTAGTTTGATGATTTAATGAATGATAAGTGAGCCTTTATATGATTATGTGTTATGTTACATGTATGCTTGTGTGTATGTGTGCGAGTATGTATATGAACCGAGACAACACGAACCCGACTCGAGACCATGTGGTCTCGAGTGAACAACGACTTATGGGCCGGTTGGGCCACACACACACCCCTTAGCCCATTCAAAGACCCATTAGGGTGCACTACTTGGGACGGGTATATAACCTTAGTAGCTACCCATGTTTACCATTTTGGACAACACTCATACTCCTCTAACACACACACTCTCCTACTTCCTCTCACTAAAACCCTATTCTTCTCCTTCTTCTCGGATCAAACCGGTGACCACAAGGAGACCCGGTTGGGCTCATCATCATCACTCGAACACTCATCTTCCTTACCAACTCGGCACCATCTCACAACCGGTTAGTGTTTTATGTTGTTGTTATTGTTAAATGTTGTGAATGACATGGTGTAGCTAGGATAATTGTACAAATGATGATTGAATGCTTGCCTTCATGTGTTAATAAGTGGAAAATGTATGATTATGGCTTTATCATATTCTCGGATGTGTATGTTGATGATAATCGGTTTAACATGTCTTGATTTTAATATATATTGTATGATGAGTAAGGAGATCTTGTGATTTAAATGTGGTTTAATCATTAGTTGTTGATGTTATGAAATCGGATTGCATGCTCTTAGGTTACAAATCAAATGCTTGTTAAATGGCTGCACATATGTGGAAATCGGATTAGTTGTTTGAATATTTTGGTTGTTGTTTCAAGTTATGACTATGATGAACTATTGGATGATATGATGAACTACTTGGATATTGATGAACATGATGAATGTATGAAGAATTTGTTGAATATCATATGAACATGTTTTGAATATTTGAAAACTGATATGTTTGATCCAATTTGGTAAATTACTAGACAAACAAACATGTTTAAGTGGATAGTACAAACCATTTCATGAAACCAAATTTCCATTGGATAGTACACTGTGCAGAATCAGCTCCTGTCCAACCGAAACCTCCAGTTGCAACTCGAAACCAGTGCATGATGAGTCGAAATCTCCCGGTTGCGACATCGGTTGCGAGTCGCAAACACCCGGTTGCGACTCGAAACCACACTTAATCAGCACACAAACCTTATGACTCGAAATCTCAGTTACGAGTCCGGTTGCGACTCGAGACCAAAACAGCACGAACCGAGACCATGATTGCGACTCAGGTTGCGAGTCGCAAACGCCTAGTTGCGACTCGAGACTATACGCAGATACACGCTGTTTGGGCTTGCATCTCATTTCGGACTTAAGTAATTGGGCCGGACCTTTCGGCCTACTACACGGATCTTATACGTGCTGATGTACATGAATAATTGTTTGGGCTACCATAGATGATACTTGAATGCAATATGCTAGAAACATCCGTGTGCTACTTGGTTACGAACCTGACTTGTATGATACAACTATGATAGGACGCGAGTAGCCACAACATTGCTTGTTTGACTTTTCTGTGTTTCTACCGAGCAAACCAAGGTGAGTTCACACCCTCTACAAAGCATGGGATTCCCAGGGGTCGAGAATTGGGGTTAAGGAACGTGGGTTCCTCGTCCTCCTTGGGTAGGACAGCAATGGTTCAGGAATGTAATTCCTCGTCCGCACGGACAGATAACTCGTACTAGACCAAAACTCTATCACGAAGTCCCTCCTTTTTTATATCGACTTAATCGCCGGGCCAATGGCGAGCGGGTCATTAGTTAGATAGCGCTATTTAGGTCTGACAAACCTCACACCGTGCCGCAGAGGACGGGCGTGAACTAATGGATCTGGGGCACGTCAATGATGATAGACATTGACAGTTTCAGGGCACATAAACATGACTACAGTCAGCAGTCGATATGGTAACGAGTCTAGTGTATACATGGGGTAGCCCCCACGGCCGAAATGCCAGATAACTAACACGGGGTAGCCCCCACGGCTGGATTGCCAGAATAACCGGGAATAAACAAGTCACGTTTTTACTATGGGGTAACCCCCACGGCAGGACTGCCAGATAAAGGAAACTGTTTTCGAAACAACTTAAAACGAACACCCAACCGTGAACTCACTCAACTTGTTGTTGACTCGTAACTACATGCTTTGCAGGTCCTTAGGTTCTTAGCTGGAGCTTGCATGGAGGAGGATCGTTGTGGGACATGGACGACTGTGTGCCATGTTGAACTTTGAAACAATTAAACTTATGTTCTGATTTAAGACTTATGCTTCCGCTTGCAACTTAACTATGTTTTGTGTGGACACCAATTGTATTGGTTGAACTTTTATAATTACTTACATGCTTGTTCAATATGATTGGTGGCTGGATCCTGGTCAGTCACGCCTCCAAGCGGTAGTACTCCGCAGGTGGATTTTGGGGGTGTGACAGATTGGTATCAGAGCCATTGGTTATAGAGAACTTGGTTTTAATAAAGGGAAAAGCGTTTTTGTTAAAACCAGACTATAACCTGTACAGTGCTCAACGGTCCACAACGATGCTTCACTCCACATGCAAGGCTCGACATTCTAGGTGATATGATCTGTGTATATATATTACCTACTTGTTAGTTGCATAGTACATTGCTTATGGTATGCTTGGTTAGTATAACTACTGTTGCTTGAACACGTGCGTGCTTACTCTATCTTATCGTCGTACGTTCGCGAATCCCTCTCACTCACGTTCTTCTTGATATGAAGATCATGTCTGGACGCGTTAACCTAACACAAGCCCAGTTGACGGCTCTGATCAACGAACGAGTTGCCGCAGCACTTGCAGCTGCACACGCAGGAGGTCAGCATGTTCAGCCACCCGTGTGCACTTTTAAGACTTTCATGGACTGCCGACCAACCACTTTTAGCGGCACCGAAGGAGCAGTAGGTCTCCTACATTGGTTTGAGAAGCTAGAATCTGTGTTCGAAATGTGCGAATGCCCTGAGGCGCGCAGGGTGAAGTATGCTACCGGTACTCTCGAGGGTTTGGCCCTCACGTGGTGGAACGCTCAGGTTCAGATGCTGGGGTTGGTTGCTGCCAACGCCACCCCATGGGAAACTTTTAAGGAAATGATCAAGGAAGAATACTGCAGTCGTGATGAGATTCACAAACTGGAGGTGGAGTTCTTCAACCTCAAGATGACGGGGTCCGAAATTGAAGCTTATGTGAAAAGGTCGAACGAACTGGCGATTCTGTGCCCTACTATGGTGGATCCTCCCATCAAACGCATCGAACTATTTCTTCAGGGCTTAGTGCCAGAAATCCAAAGTCATGTGACTTCAGCGAACCTCGCCACCTACCAGCAAGTTGTTCAGTTGGCTCACCGTCTCACGGACCAGGCGGTGGAGCAGAACAAGTTACCAAAACGCATAGGTGCTGCAACTACTTCTGGTACCTCTAGTGACAACAAACGGAAATGGGATGGAACTTCAAGTAAGGGTTCGACTTCTGTTCAGTCCCAGTCTCAGCAGAGAAAGACTGATGACTACAAGAGCCCTAATCAGCAATCGTCTGGTGGTCAAAGTCATGGTGGGTACAAAGGAAATCACCCCAAATGCAATCGCTGCAGCCTGCACCACAGCGGACCATGCACCAGGGGCAACTGTCATCGGTGCAACAAGCCTGGTCACGCTGCAAAGGATTGCAGGAGCTTATACCCCGCCAATCAGAATCGTCATCAAGCTCAACAGAACCAGCGCCAGCAGCAACAGCAAGGTGATAACAAAGGGTGCTTTCAGTGTGGAGCTGAGGGCCACTTCAAGAGAGATTGTCCCCAACTGAACAGGAACCAGAACAACAACAACAACAACAATCAGGGGAATGGTAACAATGGGAACAACAACAACAATGGCGCCAGGGGGCGGGTGTTTGTGATTGGCCAAGGTGAAGCAAGGAATGACCCCAATGTCGTGGCGGGTAAGTTCCTTCTCGACGACTTTTATGTTTCAGTTTTATTTGATTTGGGTGCCGATACTAGCTACATGTCACTAGAAGTTAGTCGAATGCTTAAGCGTATTCCAACCCCTTTGAACAACAAGCACACCGTAGAGCTAGCAAATGGTAAAAGTTTAGAAGCCACACACATAGTCAAGGGTTGTAAACTTATTCTCGCTAACCAGACCTTCTCTATCGACCTCATTCCTATTGTCTTGGGTAGTTTCGACGTTGTCATTGGGATGGATTGGTTATCCCAACACCGAGCAGAGATTCTTTGCAACGAGAAGGTTGTCCGTATTCCAGGTCCCGGTGGTGAACCTCTCATGATTCATGGCGACAAGAGGAGCGCTGTTGAGAACGTCATTTCTCTCCTTAAGGCCCAAAAGTGCTTGCGAAAGGGCCACACTGCCATTTTGGCTCTCGTTACTGACACCTCAGAAAAAGAGAAGAAGATAGAAGATTTTCCAGTTGTACGTGATTATCCCGAGGTATTTCCTGAGGAATTACCTGGCCTTCCGCCTCATCGCCAAGTCGAGTTTCAGATCGAACTAGCTCCTGGAGCTGCGCCCATAGCCCGTGCACCTTATCGTTTAGCCCCATCAGAGTTGAAGGAACTCTCTACGCAACTACAAGAGCTCCTGGATAAGGGTTTTATTCGTCCAAGCTCATCGCCCTGGGGAGCCCCAGTATTATTTGTAAAGAAGAAGGACGGTACTTTCAGAATGTGCATCGACTACCGGGAACTCAACAAGGTGACGGTGAAGAATCGTTATCCTCTACCGCGTATCGACGACTTGTTCGACCAGCTGCAAGGGTCGAGCTACTATTCGAAGATCGATTTGAGATCGGGTTATCACCAACTGAGAGTCCGGGAAGAGGACGTCTCCAAAACAGCTTTCAGAACTCGATACGGGCACTATGATTTTTTGGTCATGCCTTTTGGGATGACAAACGCACCTGCGGTTTTCATGGACTTGATGAACCGAGTGTGCAAGCCTTACCTGGACAAGTTCGTTATAGTCTTCATCGACGACATCCTGATCTATTCCAAGAGTCGGGAGGAACACGAGCAGCATCTGCGACTTATTCTGGAACTCCTTCGAACAGAACAGCTTTATGCAAAGTTCTCGAAATGCGACTTCTGGCTTCGAGAAGTCCATTTCCTGGGCCACGTGGTAAACAAGGATGGGATTCACGTTGATCCATCCAAGATAGACTCGATTAAGAACTGGCCTGCACCTCGTACACCAAAGGAAATTCGCCAATTCTTGGGTTTGGCGGGATACTACCGGAGATTCATAAAGGATTTTTCTAAGATCGCACAGCCTCTCACTTCACTAACGCAGAAGGGCGTTGTTTATCGCTGGGGAAACGCACAGGAGATGGCATTTCAGCACCTAAAGGATAGACTTTGTAGCGCACCTATCCTTTCCTTGCCGGAAGGCACAGACGACTTTGTGGTCTACTGCGACGCATCAATTCAGGGTCTTGGTTGCGTGTTGATGCAACGAGACAAAGTTATAGCTTACGCCTCACGCCAACTTAAAGTTCACGAGAAGAACTACACTACACACGATTTAGAGCTGGGAGCTGTTGTTTTTGCACTTAAATTATGGCGGCATTACCTGTATGGTACCAAGTGCGCAATCTACACCGACCACAGGAGTCTCGAGCATATCTTCAAGCAGAAGGAACTGAATATGCGGCAACGACGATGGGTCGAGCTACTGAATGACTACGAGTGCTCAATCAGGTATCACCCGGGCAAAGCCAATGTTGTGGCTGACGCCCTTAGTCGAAAGGACACCGCGCCTAAGCGCGTGCGAGCTTTACAACTCACGATCCATTCTAGTCTTCCTTCCCAGATACGAGCTGCTCAGATAGAAGCACTGAAACCAGAAAACGTCAGGGCTGAAGCCCTACGCGGATCGAGGCAACGCTTAGAATAGAAGGAAGACGGTGCTTACTACGTAACGGGACGCGTTTGGGTCCCACTCTATGGCAACCTACGAGAGCTTGTGATGGATGAAGCACACAAGTCTCGCTACTCGGTACATCCGGGATCGGATAAAATGTACCACGACATCAAAACTACGTATTGGTGGCCTAGCATGAAGGCCCACATAGCAACTTACGTCAGCAAGTGTTTGACTTGTGCGAGAGTCAAGTCCGAATACCAGAAACCATCAGGCCTACTCCAACAACCCGAGATACCTCAATGGAAATGGGAGCAAATTTCCATGGACTTTGTTACTGGCCTACCTAGATCCCAGCGCGGGAACGATACCATTTGGGTGATCGTGGATCGACTCACAAAATCTGCACACTTCTTGGCTATCAAGGAGACGGATAAGTTCTCCACTCTTGCAGAAATATACCTTAAGGAAGTTGTTTCGAGGCACGGGGTGCCCACCTCCATTATCTCGGATCGAGATGCGCGTTTTACTTCGGAGCTGTGGCAAGCAATGCACAAATCCTTTGGCTCACGACTAGACATGAGCACAGCGTATCACCCTCAGACGGACGGGCAGTCCGAACGCACTATTCAAACCTTAGAAGACATGCTTCGTGCATGTGTAATCGACTTTGGCAACCGCTGGGAAAAGCATCTGCCACTTGTGGAATTCTCGTACAATAACAGCTACCACACCAGCATTAAAGCTGCTCCATTTGAGGCATTGTACGGACGTAAATACCGGTCTCCTCTTTGCTGGGCAGAGGTGGGAGATAGTCAGATCACTGGTCCAGAATATGTGGTAGATACGACCGAACAAATTGCTCAAATACGAAAACGCATGACGGCCGCTGGCGAACGTCAGAAAGTTTACGCCGACATGGGCAGGAAACCACTTGAGCTCCAGGTTGGGGAGCGGGTACTACTCAAAGTTTCACCCTGGAAGGGTGTGGTTCGTTTTGGTAAACGCGGCAAACTTAACCCACGATACGTTGGACCTTTCGAAGTCATTGAGAAAATAGGCAGGGTGGCCTACAGACTAAACTTACCAGCGGAACTCGGTGCAGTTCACAACGTTTTTCACGTGTCGAATCTGAAGAAGTGTCCGTCAGATGAGACCCACGTAGTTCCTCTGAAGGAACTCACTATCGACGAACAGTTACGATTCGTCGAGGAACCAGTCGAAATCACGGACCGGGATGTTAAGGTCCTCAAGAGCACCAGAATACCTCTCGTTCGAGTTCGTTGGAACTCACGTCGCGGCCCAGAGTTCACCTGGGAGCGCGAAGATCAGATGAAACAAAAGTATCCCCAACTGTTCGCAAACAGTACACCCACTACTGAGGCTGAAGCTACTGAATTTCGGGACGAAATTCCAGATCAACGGGGGGTGGATGTGACACCCCGGGAAAACCAGGAAAACCATACAACTTAACTAGCTTCCTCAGTGAGTGCTTACCAAATTTCGGGACGAAATTTCTTTCAACTTGGGGATGATGTGACAACTCGAAATTTAGAACCTTTCGTTGTACGTTTGAACACTAAGTGACTAACTAGTTTGATGATTTAATGAATGATAAGTGAGCCTTTATATGATTATGTGTTATGTTACATGTATGCTTGTGTGTATGTGTGCGAGTATGTATATGAACCGAGACAACACGAACCCGACTCGAGACCATGTGGTCTCGAGTGAACAACGACTTATGGGCCGGTTGGGCCACACACACACCCCTTAGCCCATTCAAAGACCCATTAGGGTGCACTACTTGGGACGGGTATATAACCTTAGTAGCTACCCATGTTTACCATTTTGGACAACACTCATACTCCTCTAACACACACACTCTCCTACTTCCTCTCACTAAAACCCTATTCTTCTCCTTCTTCTCGGATCAAACCGGTGACCACAAGGAGACCCGGTTGGGCTCATCATCATCACTCGAACACTCATCTTCCTTACCAACTCGGCACCATCTCACAACCGGTTAGTGTTTTATGTTGTTGTTATTGTTAAATGTTGTGAATGACATGGTGTAGCTAGGATAATTGTACAAATGATGATTGAATGCTTGCCTTCATGTGTTAATAAGTGGAAAATGTATGATTATGGCTTTATCATATTCTCGGATGTGTATGTTGATGATAATCGGTTAAACATGTCATGATTTTAATATATATTGTATGATGAGTAAGGAGATCTTGTGATTTAAATGTGGTTTAATCATTAGTTGTTGATGTTATGAAATCGGATTGCATGCTCTTAGGTTACAAATCAAATGCTTGTTAAATGGCTGCACATATGTGGAAATCGGATTAGTTGTTTGAATATTTTGGTTGTTGTTTCAAGTTATGACTATGATGAACTATTGGATGATATGATGAACTACTTGGATATTGATGAACATGATGAATGTATGAAGAATTTGTTGAATATCATATGAACATGTTTTGAATATTTGAAAACTGATATGTTTGATCCAATTTGGTAAATTACTAGACAAACAAACATGTTTAAGTGGATAGTACAAACCATTTCATGAAACCAAATTTCCATTGGATAGTACACTGTGCAGAATCAGCTCCTGTCCAACCGAAACCTCCAGTTGCGACTCGAAACCAGTGCATGATGAGTCGAAATCTCCCGGTTGCGACATCGGTTGCGACTCGAAACCACACTTAATCAGCACACAAACCTTATGACTCGAAATCTCAGTTACGAGTCCGGTTGCGACTCGAGACCAAAACAGCACGAACCGAGACCATGATTGCGACTCAGGTTTCGAGTCGCAAACGCCTAGTTGCGACTCGAGACTATACGCAGATACACGCTGTTTGGGCTTGCATCTCATTTCGGACTTAAGTAATTGGGCCGGACCTTTGGGCCTACTACACGGATCTTATACGTGCTGATGTACATGAATAACTGTTTGGGCTGCCATAGATGATACTTGAATGCAATATGCTAGAAACATCCGTGTGCTACTTGGTTACGAACCTGACTTGTATGATACAACTATGATAGGACGCGAGTAGCCACAACATTGCTTGTTTGACTTTTCTGTGTTTCTACCGAGCAAACCAAGGTGAGTTCACACCCTCTACAAAGCATGGGATTCCCAGGGGTCGAGAATTGGGGTTAAGGAACGTGGGTTCCTCGTCCTCCTTGGGTAGGACAGCAATGGTTCAGGAATGTAATTCCTCGTCCGCACGGACAGATAACTCGTACTAGACCAAAACTCTATCACGAAGTCCCTCCTTTTTTATATCGACTTAATCGCCGGGCCAATGGCGAGCGGGTCATTAGTTAGATAGCGCTATTTAGGTCTGACAAACCTCACACCGTGCCGCAGAGGACGGGCGTGAACTAATGGATCTGGGGCACGTCAATGATGATAGACATTGACAGTTTCAGGGCACATAAACATGACTACAGTCAGCAGTCGATATGGTAACGAGTCTAGTGTATACATGGGGTAGCCCCCACGGCCGAAATGCCAGATAACTAACACGGGGTAGCCCCCACGGCTGGATTGCCAGAATAACCGGGAATAAACAAGTCACGTTTTTACTATGGGGTAACCCCCACGGCAGGACTGCCAGATAAAGGAAACTGTTTTCGAAACAACTTAAAACGAACACCCAACCGTGAACTCACTCAACTTGTTGTTGACTCGTAACTACATGCTTTGCAGGTCCTTAGGTTCTTAGCTGGAGCTTGCATGGAGGAGGATCGTTGTGGGACATGGACGACTGTGTGCCATGTTGAACTTTGAAACAATTAAACTTATGTTCTGATTTAAGACTTATGCTTCCGCTTGCAACTTAACTATGTTTTGTGTGGACACCAATTGTATTGGTTGAACTTTTATAATTACTTACATGCTTGTTCAATATGATTGGTGGCTGGATCCTGGTCAGTCACGCCTCCAAGCGGTAGTACTCCGCAGGTGGATTTTGGGGGTGTGACATGTATGCCTTCCAACTGTTTGATAAAATGCCTGACCCAAAACAATAATGTTTTGTAGTTCAAACTTTCCATTGAAATCACTTGCTATACGATTGTTTTTCATTCAGGACTTGATCCAGCAGAGATTCTAATGATATAGGCTTATTATCAATACAATATTAAATCTACCATGAATGTCATGACCACCATTCCACAGCCCGTCATCTCCTCAACCATTCACGTAAACCACTACAACCACCTATTAACCACCCTCTCGACGTCATCCTCCCTCTCACACCTCAAGCAAATTCATGCCCGAATTATTCGTTCGGGCCTTGACTGCTTAAACTCCCTCCTCATCAAACTCATTATTACGGCATACACATTATCTTCCCCATCCTTCGACTAGGCCTTATCGGTCTTTTACCAAATGCACAACCCAGAACCACATTTATCTAACAAATTGTTACGTGAACTTTCCCGAAGCACCAAACCTGAAAAGGCCTATTAGTTTATGCCAAGATGAGGGAAAAATGATATGTTATTGATAGTTTTAGCCTCCCCCCACTTTTAAAAGCGTTAACACGAATTTCAGCGTTAAGTGGAGGGATGGAACTTCGTGGGTTTGCTTTGAAAATGGATTTTGTCTCGGACCCGTTTGTGCAGACTGGTTTGGTTGCAATGTACTTGGCCTGTGGACATATTGAAGATGCACGTTTGATGTTTGATAAAAGGCCAGAAAGAGATATTGTTGCTTGGAATATTATGATTGACGGGTATGGCTTATTTACACACAGGTTGCTTTCTTTCGTATTGTTAGCATGAATTGCTGATTTAGTTTGTCTATGTTTCTAAATTATGAACAGTTATTGCGTGAACGGGCGCTACAACAATGTTCTACCTTTGATTGAGGAGATGAAGAGATAAAACGTACAACCAGATGAGAAGATCTTTTCAACAGTCGTGTCCACTTGTGCCCGTGCTAGGAATTTAGAATTCGGGAAAGCATTTCACGAGTTCATTACCAAAAATAAAGATTCTATTGACTATAACCTGCAATGTGCACTCATGATTATGTACGCAGGTTGTGGCTCCATGGACATGGCGGCTAATATGTTAAAAAATTTGTCTCCAAAAAACATCGTTGTTTCTACCGCCATGATTACAGGGTATTCAAAAGCAGGACAGATTGATGTCGGACGGTTGATATTCGATCAAATGACTGAAAAGGACTTGATTTGTTGGAGTGCAATAATTTCTGGGTATGCAGATGGAGTTCAGCCTCAGAAAGCCCTCAAACTTTTCAACAAAATGCTAACCTCGGGATTAAAACCCGATCAGGTCACTATGCTAAGTGTTATTTCGGCTTGTGCTAGTCTTGGTGCTGTAGATAACGTGATAAAAATCCAATCATATACCGATGAAAATAGGTTTAGTGAAGTCTTACCAGTGAATAACACCCTTATTAACATGTATGCAAAATGCGGGGAACTCGATAGGGCTAAACAAGTTTTTGATAGAATGTGTAAACGAAACGTTATTACATGGAGTAGCATGATCGGGGCCTATGCGGTTCATGGAGATGCTGTTAATGCACTTGACCTTTTACATGAAATGAAATCCCAGAGAGTCGAGCCAAACGGTGTAGATTTTGTGGGTTTGTTGTACACTTGTAGCCATGCGGGATTAGTTGAAGAGGGTCGGAAAATCTTTGCATCGATGGTTAACGACTACGACATAACACCCAAACGCGAGCATTACGGCTGCATGGTGGATCTCTACGGCAGAGCTAATTTGCTGAAAGAAGCTCTTGAGGTTATTGAACAGATGCATATGGCACCAAACGTTGTCATTTGGGGATCCCTAATGGCGGCTTGTCGAATCTACAACGAGACTGAACTAGGCGAGTTTGCGACAAAACGGGTTCTTGAGCTCGACCCGTTTCATGATGAGGCCCACATTTTTCTATCAAACGTTTATGCAAAAGAAAGAAAATGGGAAAGTGTTGGGGAAATTTGAAAGCTGATGCAGAACAAAGGCGTGGTAAAACAACGGGGATGTAGTAGAATTGATCTGGATGGGGAGATACATGAGTTTTTAACCGCGGATAAAAACCATGCTCATGTGGATGAGATATATGAAAAGTTAGACGTGGTTGTGAATGAGTTAGAGGTGGCGGGTTACACTCCAAACATGTCTTGTGTTTTGGTTGATCTGGACGAGGATGAAAAGACAAAGGCGTTATTATGGCATAGCGAAAAGTTGGGTTGTTGATGTGCGTGAAGTGTGTTATGGTTTTAATGTTTATTTTAAGCCCTTTTACACTTTCTTTAGCCAAGTTTTAAATTTATAAAACACGATATTTACTAACACTAAACACACATATGGGCAAGTGCACCCATCGTGAGCGTAGTATAGTGTTGGTAAGATACCGAGGTCGTCCAAGGACACAAGAGCTTTTAGTACTGGTTTATCCTCAACGTCTAATCAAATCAAAAAGTTTAGAAAAATGGTTTTAAGCTAAGAAAAATAAAAACTAACTAAAATGCTGAAAAAATAAAAATAAAAGAAAAAACAGATAAACAAGATGAATCACTTGGTTCCGACTCGTGTATAGTGTAACCTTTGATTATTTCCGCACTTTTGCACTTATTTAAGATATTATCTTAGTTATTATAGTAGGCCCCTCTTTTGGAGGTGACGTTACCCTCAACCCAGTAGTTTGAGTCAGCAAGGATACAATCCTAAAGGGTCGGATTATTGAAAGATAATTAATTAAGTTATTAATGCAAATTATGGTAGGCCCCTCTTTTGGAGGTGACATTACCCTCGACTAAGTAGCCTGAGTCAGCAAGGATACAGTCCTAAATAGCCGGGTTATAGTATTAATAGTAGTTAACTTATGAGGGGATCAAAGAGCTTGGACCCCCGCCATCCAATGCCGTTAAGTATTGAAGGAGGTCCTACTAAATTTGACCCAGGTCCATTGCAGGACCTCTAAACGCTGAACAATGGCAAGACTCTTACCAAACCGTTCCCTTAACCCCCGACCAGGTAACCAACATACCTCCATATAGACCGTGGAGATATGAATGGTGAAAATCTTTTATTTTATATAGACAGTAAAATAATGTCAAGACACCACGGACAAACGATAAGGAAGAATCACCTTCAACATAAGAAACTAGTTATTAAAATCATTAATACAAAACCAAGTAAAAAGTGCGAAAAGATTAGAAATAAAAAGTATTACACTAGACACTTTGTCTTCACCAAGTGATGTAAGAGACTTAGGCAAACATGGCCTTGATTGTCAAGAACTCTTTCTATCAATCTTGGATCCCGAGACGACTCACACACTCTACGATGGACAATGGATGATGGTGTTATGGTGGTGGTGGGTGGTGGGTGAAGTGTGAGAGAGGTGGTGTGCCAAGGGATGGTTTGAGCTTGAGCCAAGCACTCCTATTTATAGGCTGAATAGAAGCTCGGGCACGGCCCCGTGTCCACTGGGCACGACCCCGTGTCCACATCCTCTCTTTCTTCATTTAATGCAGCTTGCCTTTATTAGTTGACCACGCCCCCGTGTCCACTGAGCACGACCCCGTGTGCAGAAGAATCTTTGTACTATGGAGATTTGCCTGGATTGTGCGAATCTTATAGTTGACCACGGCCCCGTGTCCGCTGAGCACGGCCCCGTGGTGGGCAATAGAAGCTTCTACCACTTTGTCTTTTCTGCTGACACTTGGGCACGCCCCCGTGCTGGCTGAGCACGGGGCGTGTTCAGTCTTCTGTCTTCTTGTTTTGCTTGGGAAGATGCTGTCGTGGGGTCGGGCATGTCATGTTTGTTCCTTTTCTTGTATTTATGTTAGATTTTGCTGTCTTTTTGCTTCTTTTGTTAATTTGAGCTCATTTAATCCTGAAAATACAAAAGGAAGACAAAAGCACACTTTTTCCAACATTAGTACTAAAAAAATGTTAGTTTTATGCCACAATTGATGTAATTTATATGTTGCATTTTGCACACATCAAATGCCCCCACACTTGAATCTTTGCTTGTCCTCAAGCAAAACTCTTTATAATGTGGCTTTACACACCCAAATGGAATGGGTAGAGAAGAACGTTTTTGTGCTTGTCATAGAGTGTCGGGATTTCCAAGATTCTTTATTTAGTTTTATTTTTATTTATTTACAATCTTATTCGTCATGATTTATTTAAAACTTTTTATAAGATAAATTACTTATTAGATCATAACATGCCTCTTTAAAATTCTATTTATATACAAGTTCACATACCTCACGGGGATCACTCAACACTCGGCCAAAAATGTATTTTTGTGGATCACTCGAGAGCGGCATGGAACTTACTCCTACCATATGCTTGCCAAGCAATCAATCCTCCTCCTTTTTAACTATGTACCTTTGTAAATATCAAGAGGACTTTTTGGGTGAAGGGTTAGGCTTGGGTTAAAGGTAGGTGGTTGGGTTAGTGGTTAGTAGAAAAAAAGGCAAAAAGCGTAACAAGCGTCGGTTTTCGTAAGACTTTATTTTTGCAACTTTTATTTTGATGAAGCTATTATTCAAACAAAGTCATTTTTGATAAACTTGTTTGTTTATTTGTTTTTGCTTCATCATCAATTTTTTTTTTTGAAAGGTCATACGAAAAGCCGAGCTAGTTACTAAAACAAAGGGTTAAAAATGAAAAAGGTTTTGGTGGGTAAAAGGGTGTTTGTTTTGGTTATGAAATGAAACGGTTTAGGCTCAAAGGGGCTAACTAGGGGGATTTTGGGTAGGTGATAAAAAAAGAAAAATAATGGTGTAGAAATAAAAAGGGTTAGTCCTAATGCCTCCATCATTTACTTACTCGGGTTTAAGTTGGTAAGGACCGGGAATGTATCGTCGTGGCAAGTTCTAGAGTCGTAAGAACCAAGCGGCTATTCACACAAGAAACAAAAATGAGCATTTAGTTTAATGATATGTAATTGTATGCTCAATAAAGGCACAAAACTCACTTTTGTGGGAATGGGTTTTTTTTTATGTGATCAAGTATATATAATCAAATTTTAACTAAGTTTGCCATGCCTTTTCATAATTTTCTTATATTGGTTCTTTTTATCACGACGCTATCGGTTGTAAATTCGTAAAAATATAACCTTTTTAGAACTTGAAATTCCCGAATTAAACCTAGACAAGTAAAAAAAAATTGAAAATTTTTGAAAAAATTTGGGGTGATTAGCGGTTCCAATAGAGTTTTGTGTAAGGCTTGTATTTAGGACTTGCAAGATTCAAGGTTTTAGTATCCCCCCCCCACTTAAATTACACATTGTCCTCAATGTGTCCCAAAAATAAGTTTTTAGGTTGATTGAATGTGTAAAAAGGTGTGAAAAAGCAAAAGTTTTGTGTTACTGGGCGCTGAACACGGCCCCGTGTTGTCCCGGCACGGCCCCGTGTTCAAGTGCCAGTAACAAAAATTAAACCAAGAGAAACAGAAGTCTGGACACGGGGGCGTGTTGGGTGAGCACGGCCCGTGTCCAGTTTACCTGAACTGGGTATTTCTGCAGACTGTGCAGCACGGGGCCGTGTTGGGCGGACACGGCCCGTGCCGAACTTACTGTAAACGAAGTAATTCTGTCGGATGGTCCTGTTTTCCTGCATGGGGTACTGGTTCAAGCTTCCCTTGTATCCTTTGCCATCTCAAGTGTGTTTTATTCCTGAAAATTAAAACTAACTAGAAAACATAAAAATTAATCTATACTAAACTAAGGATAGTTCCGCGGAATGTCTCCGTGGTGCGCCACGTTTATAAGGGTCCTAGGCTAGACCCAAAGCCTGGTCATATGTCACTCAAGTGGGATGTTTCACATCCCATGTTGCACCATCGGAGAGCATCATCCAAGCTTGAGTCTATGACCTTCATGTAGTCGACCTGGTTTTCGTCTTCTACTCTCTTTCCAACTCCAAACTTTACTTCCTCGTC
Organism: Helianthus tuberosus; assembly: GCA_030545235.1. Lineage (NCBI taxonomy): Eukaryota > Viridiplantae > Streptophyta > Magnoliopsida > Asterales > Asteraceae > Helianthus > Helianthus tuberosus. Next base: position 117,133,445 of record CM060361.1, on the reverse strand, counting down.
CCCAAACTTCAATGTTAATGTTCCGTCATTCATGTCAGTTGTCAACCACTGCTTGGGCGGTGGCTAGAAATGGCCTCCCGAGGATGAGAGGAACATCGGCGTCTTCTTCCATGTCTAGGATGACAAAGTCGGTTGGGAAAACGAAATTGTCAACTTTAACCAATAGGTTTTCAGCGACACCTTGTGGAATTTTGATGGATCTGTCGGCGAGTTGTATGCTCATCTTTGTAGGACTCGTTGTTCCTAGGCCGATTCGTTTGAACATCGATGTGGGCATGAGGTTAATGCTAGCCCCAAGATCGGCTAATGCATTACGAACGGGGGATTCCCCAATCGAGCAAGGAATTGTGAAGCTTCCGGGATCGATTTTCTTTTGTGGAAGTTTGTTGAGTACTAAGGTGGAGCATTCTTCGCCTAAGTTAACTAATTGCAATGATTCAATTTTCCTTTTATGAGTGAGGAAGTCCCTCATAAATTTTGCATATTTAGGCATTGGGGTAAGTACCTCGATAAAAGGAATATTAACATGCAATTGTTTTAGTAAATTTTCAACTTTGCGAATTGCTCATCGGTCTTTTGACGATTTAACCTACCGGGGTACGGAATCGGAGGAGTCTTGGTGGGCTCTTGATTCGGTAAAGAAGCCTTTTCTGGTTGGGGTGCGGGTGGAGTCGTGGTTTGGCTGGACTGGCTTCTTTCATCTGACGGTAATGGAGCCTCCTCGGGACCCACGGTTCGACTTCTCAACGTGATGAGATGTACTTGTGCTTTCGGGTTGGTTTCGGTATTGCTAGGTAACGCGCCTTGTGGTCTCTCGGAGAAATTTTGAGCTACTTGATTTAATTGTTTTTCAATGTTTTGAATGCTAGCTTGTTGATTTCTAAAATTCGATTCCAATTGCTGAAATCGATCCGAGTTTTTCTTTTCGGTGTCGGAGATGAGGCGAGATACAGTATCTTCATGCCTTTCTCTTCCACCTTGTTGTTGAGAAAAATTTTGTGGTTGTTGAAAGTTAGTTCGTTGGTTTTGTTGGTTACTACTATTGCCGGGATATCTCCAACCAAGGTTTGGGTGGTTACGCCATCCTTGGTTGTAGGTACCCGTTGGAGGACCCGACGGCCTAGGTCTGTTATCAATGTAGTTTACCGTTTCTGTTTGTTCATCTAATTCTTTCATATAACTCCAATTTTCATGTGGCCCACCACACCCTTCAGAAGCCATAACCGAGGCCGTTTTTGTCATTTCTAGCTTTTTGATTTTCGAAGAGAGGGCCTCGATTTGGGCTTGTAAAGAAGTGCTTTCATCAACCTTATGGGCGCCCGGGGCAATAGATTTATTACCTCGGGGAGTGTGCCATTGAAAATTGGTTTGAGCAATTTCCTCAATTTGATTATATATTTCATTTGGGCGACGATTACCTAAAAGTCCCCCGGAGCTAGAATCAAGTGTTTGTCTTGTGTGTGGCAACAACCCATTGTAGAAAGTGGATACTTGTTGCCATACCGCAAGACCATGATGAGGACACTTTCTTAGTAGCTCCTTGAACCTTTCCCAAGTTTCATATAAGGATTCCCCATCCTCTTGTGAATATGTATTAATTTCAGTCATTAATTTAGCCGTTTTAGCAGGAGGGAAATACTTATATAGAAACTTTTGGGCTAGTTCATCCCAGGTGTTTACCGAGCCAACTGGGAGGGTGTTAAGCCAAGCCTTAGCTCGGTCTTTTAGTGAAAATGGAAACATTCGAAGGCGGATGGCGTCATTCGATGCTCCATTGATCCGAAAGGTATCACATATTTCTAAGAAATTAGTAATATGTAGATGGGGATCCTCGTCCGCAAGCCCATGAAAAGTTGCGGAGTTTTGAAGCATTTGTATCAAATGCGGTCGAAGTTCGAAGTTATTGGCTTCGACATTCGGTGCATTGATAACGGCGCCGAGATTACCTACGGTGGGCCGTAGGTAATCCATGAGGGTACGTTGGTCCGCCATTTGGAAGTGGGTCCCCCAAAACTTTCTCTTGATTTTTAGCCTTAAGTCTTTTTCTAAGAAATCTTTCGGGTTCTTCTAGAGGTTCTTTTATGTCTCTACTAGAACTGGAGCTCATGCACTACGTAGGAAGTTCAAATGTGGCGCCTGGGTCCCTAATCCTGCAATAAAAACATAGGAAGTTCAAATGTGGCGCCTGGGTCCCTAATCCTGCAATAAAAAACAGAAAAGAACGTTGGTCAGAAGGTTCACCACGGCCCCGTGCTCAGTGAACACGGCCCGTGGTCGGAGATACAGTGTTTGTTTCCCGGATCCCTGTTACTGGGAGTTGGACACGGCCCCGTGTTGCACCGACACGGCCCCGTGCTCAGCTCTCTGTAACTCGGAAAATAAAAACTGCCAGTGATAGTGCTGGGCACGACCCGTGTCCGACCAGGCACGGCCTGTGCTGAGCTCTGCAGAAACAGAAAAATTAAGAAAAATCCTAAAAAAAATGAAAAATAAGAAAAAAAAATGATTAGGCCGTTGATTCCTAACTTTCTTAAAATCCTTGTCCCCAGCAACGGCGCCAAAAACTTGATGTGCGTGAAGTGTGTTATGGTTTTAATGTTTATTTTAAGCCCTTTTACACTTTCTTTAGCCAAGTTTTAAATTTATAAAACACGATATTTACTAACACTAAACACACATATGGGCAAGTGCACCCATCGTGAGCGTAGTATAGTGTTGGTAAGATACCGAGGTCGTCCAAGGACACAAGAGCTTTTAGTACCGGTTTATCCTCAACGTCTAATCAAATCAAAAAGTTTAGAAAAATGGTTTTAAGCTAAGAAAAATAAAAACTAACTAAAATGCTGAAAAAATAAAAATAAAAGAAAAAACAGATAAACAAGATGAATCACTTGGTTCCGACTCGTGTATAGTGTAACCTTTGATTATTTCCGCACTTTTGCACTTATTTAAGAGATTATCTTAGTTATTGTAGTAGGCCCCTCTTTTGGAGGTGACGTTACCCTCAACCCAGTAGTTTGAGTCAGCAAAGATACAATCCTAAAGGGTCGGATTATTGAAAGATAATTAATTAAGTTATTAATGCAAATTATGGTAGGCCCCTCTTTTGGAGGTGACGTTACCCTCGACTAAGTAGCCTGATTCAGCAAGGATACAGTCCTAAATAGCCGGGTTATAGTATTAATAGTAGTTAACTTATGAGGGGATCAAAGAGTTTGGACCCCCGCCATCCAATACCGTTAAGTATTGAAGGAGGTCCTACTAAATTTGACCCAGGTCCATTGCATGACCTCTAAACGCTGAACAATGGCAAGACTCTTACCAAACCGTTCCCTTAACCCCCGACCAGGTAGCCAACATACCTCCATATAGACCGTGGAGATATGAATGGTGAAAATCTTTTATTTTATATAGACAGTAAAATAATGTCAAGACACCACGGACAAACGATAAGGAAGAATCACCTTCAACATAAGAAACTAGTTATTAAAGTCATTAATACAAAACCAAGTAAAAAGTGCGAAAAGATTAGAAATAAAAAGTATTACACTAGACACTTTGTCTTCACCAAGTGATGTAAGAGACTTAGGCAAACATGGCCTTGATTGTCAAGAACTCTTACGATCAATCTTGGATCCCGAGACGACTCACACACTCTACGATGGACAATGGATGATGGTGGTGGATGATGGTGTTATGGTGGTGGTGGGTGGTGGGTGAAGTGTGAGAGAGGTGGTGTGCCAAGGGATGGTTTGAGCTTGAGCCAAGCACTCCTATTTATAGGCTGAACAGAAGCTCGGGCACGGCCCCGTGTCCAGTGGGCACGGACCCGTGTCCACATCCTCTCTTTCTTCATTTAATGCAGCTTGTCTTTATTAGTTGACCACGCCCCCGTGTCCGCTGAGCACGACCCTGTGTGCAGAAGAATCTTTGTACTATGAAGATTTGCCTGGATTGTGCGAATCTTATAGTTGACCACGGCCCCGTGTCCGCTGAGCACGGCCCCGTGGTGGGCAATAGAAGCTTCTACCACTTTGTCTTTTCTGCTAACACTTGGGCACGCCACCGTGCTGGCTGGGCACGCCACCGTGCTGGCTGAGCACGGGGCGTGTTCAGTCTTCTGTCTTCTTGTTTTGCTTGGAAAGATGCTGTCGTGGGGTCGGGCATGTCACGTTTGTTCCTTTTCTTGTATTTATGTTAGATTTTGCTGTCTTTTTGCTTCTTTTATTAATTTGAGCTCATTTAATCCTGAAAATACAAAAGGAAGACAAAAGCACACTTTTTCCAACATTAGTACTAAAAAAGGGTTAGTTTTATGCCACAATTGATGTAATTTATATGTTGCATTTTGCACACATCAGTTGTTAAGACAGAAAAAAGGATCTTGCATTCGTATAATCAAGAATTTCCGGTCTGTGAAGAGTGTCATAACTTCATGAAGTTGGCATCTAAGGTTTAAGGGATTCAGATTCTCGTTCGGGATAGGACTCGGTTTCATCAGTACGAAGATGGTATGTGTTCTTGCAAAGACTATTGGTGACTTTCATATTATATAACAAAAATCTGAGTATGTCAATGTATTATTATGTGTAATCTTGCATATACAGCATATCAAAGCCACCTAGTTTTTGAACATGACTTGATAGTTGATGCTCTCCTCCTTTTCTTCTACTCACTTCTACAGTTCTACACAGCTAGATGATCTAGCTTTTTGTTACGAATAATATTTTTTTTAATTTAATTGCTATATTTTGCATATATAATATATTGTAACACCCCAACCGATGGCGGAATCATCGGGGTACGGCACTAGGCGAATCAGATTGCTCAAGAGAATCCATAACAACTAATTAGCGACAATATTTAACAAGTTCATTATCCCAAACTAATAAACAAATATTTCACATTTAGTCGTACAGATTTGATGTCTCTAGAACAATACAAATCTGACAACCTAGATTTTTGGGTGAGTTTCTAAAGTATCCCTAGCTTGATTCGAGATAATCTGCGTTTAACCTGCAACATACGTAAAATAATGTCAATACAAAATGTATTGGCGAGTATACAGGTTTGATATATGATGCGTGTGTAGCGTTATATATATTTATGTATATTTTTAGCCCTTTTTACACTTTAGTCAAGTTTTAAATTTATAAAACACGATATTTAACTAACACTAAACACACATATGGGCAAGTGCACCCATCGTGAGCGTAGTATAGCATTGGTAAGATACCGAGGTCGTCCAATGACACAAGAGCTTTTAGTACCGGTTTATCCTCAACGTCTAATCAAATCAAAATTTTAGAAAAAAAGTTTTTAAACAAGAAAATAAAACTAACTAAAAATGTTGAAAATAAAAATAAAACAGATAGACAAGATGAATCACTTGGATCCGACTCGCCTTTAGTGTAACCTTTGATTATTTTCGCACTTTTGCACTTTTTAAGATATTATCTTAGTTATAGTAGTAGGCCCCTCTTTTGAAGGTGACGTTACCCTCAACCCAGTAGTTTGAGTCAGCAAGGATACAATCCTAAAGGGTTAGATTATTGAAAGCTCTTTTAATCCTGAAAATACCAAAGGAAGACAAAAACACACTTTTTCCAACATTAGTACTAAAAAAGGGTTAGTTTTATGCCACATTTGATGTAATTTATATGTTGCATTTTGCACACATCAAATACCCTCACACTTGAATTTTTGCTTGTCCTCAAGCAAAACTCTTTACAATGTGGCTTACACTCCCAAATGGAATGGGTAGAAGAGAAGGTTTTTGGGCTTGTCATAGAGTGTCAGGATTCCAAGATTCTTTATTAGGTTTTATTTTTATTTTATTACAATCTTATTCGTCATGATTTGTTTAGAACATTACATAAGATAAATTACTTATTAGGGCATAACATGCCTCTTTAAAATTTCATTTATATACAAGTTCACATACCTCACCGGGGATCACTCAACACTCGGCCGAAGATGTATTTTTATGAAACACTCGAGAACGGCATGGAACTTACTCCTACCATAAGCTTGCCAAGCAATCAATCCTCCTCCTTTTTAACTATACACCTTTGTAAATATCAAGAGGACTTTTGGGGGAAGAGTTAGGCTTGGATTAAAGGTAGGTGGTTCGGGTTAGTGGTTAGTAGAAAAGGGCGAAACGCGTAAAAAGCGTCGGTTTTCGTAAAACAATTTGTTTTTGTGACTTTTTATTCTAATGAAGCATTTATTCAAACAAGCCTTCTTTTGATGAGCTTTGTTTGTTTATTGCTAACTTCATTTTTCTTTTCTTCTCTATGAATTTTTTTTTTTGATAAGGAAGTCACAAGAAAACCGAGCTTTATTACTAAAATAAAGGGTTTTAAAATGAAAAAGGGTTTTGGTGGGTAAAAAGGGTGTTTGATTTGGGTTAAGAAATGAAAAGGTTTAGGCTCAAAGGGGTTAACTAGGGGGATTTTGGGTAGGTGGTAAAAAAAAAGAAAAATAATGGTGTTGAAAGAAAAAGGGTTAGAGTCCTAATGCCTCCATCATTTACTTACTTGGGTTTAAGTTGGTAAGGACCGGGAATTTATTGTCGTGGCAAGTTCTAGAGTCGTAAGAACCAAGCGACTATTCACACAAGAAACGAAAAATGAGTATTTAGTTAAAGATGTATATTTATATGCTCAATAAAGGCTCAAAACTCACTTTTTGTGGGAATGGGTTTTTATGTGATCAAGTATATATGATCAAATTTTAACTAGATTTGTCATGTCGTTTCATAATTTTCTTATATTGGTTCTTTTTATCACGACGCTATCGACTGTAAATTTGTAAAAATATAACCTTTTTAAAACTTGTAATTCCCAAATTGAACCAAGACAAGTAAAAAAATGAAAAGATTTTGAAAAAATTTGGGGTGTTTAGCGGTTCCAATAGAGTTTTGTGTAAGGCTTGTAATTAGGACTTGCAAAATTCAAGGTTTTAGCATCCCCCCCCCCCCCCCACACTTAAATTACACATTGTCCTCAATGTGTCCCAAAAATAAGTTTTTAGGTTGATTGAATGTGTAAAAGTGTGTTTAAAAACAAATTTTTATGTTACTGGGCATCTGGACACGGCCCACTGTTGGATGAACACGGCCCCGTGGTCAGATTGCCAGTAACGAGAACTTACAGAAGGTGGACACGGGGGCGTGTCGGCTGGGCACGACCCCGTGTCTGGCAAAAATATGTATATTTTAGACAAACAGCAGGTTTGGGGCAATGGGCACGGGGGCGTGTTGGCTGAACACGACCCCGTGTGGACAAACTGCAAAGGTGTAAAACAGGTTTCTGGCTTTGGTTTTCCTGTCCCGGCTTTAGTAGCACTAATATTTAGTGCTCTAAGCCTCGTGTGTACCTGTTTAACTAATAAATACCACACCTATCATAACAAACAACCTAAATTACCAAAGTTAATCATCCACATCACAAGTTAAAAAAAAATGCAGAAATTAAAAAGTGTTAGAGAAAGTAAATTGTTCAACAAGCGGCACGCAGGCCGAAAATTGTTCATAAGATAAGGGGGTTAACCTGTGGTACCTTCAACCATGAACCGCTACCTTCACTCCTCTTGCTCAATCCATATCCTTGTCTTCATCATCATCATATCCTCTGTGGCCCGCCATATACTCCCGGATGTTCCCTATGTCATCCTGCATGTCGGAGATATTTCTCTCTATTGCTCCGACCCGGGCGTATGTGTTGTTGGCCATGTTATAGGTGTTCTTGGTCCACATAAGGTTTTCCTGCAACAAATCATGTAAGCTTTGAAACTTAAGAAAACCGCCTCCTTGAGAGGAGGATTGGCCCGGATCACCCTGGGGCTGGTAGTGGTACTGAGGAGGATGACGGATATGTGGAGCATGTAAGACGAGTGCTTCCTGTGGGTTCCATGCATGCCCTTGAACTCTTTGAAAGCTGACCGTCCCATCTTCCACTTCGTAAATCAGGTTCATTGAGCGGCAAATGACCATATCCACTCGCCCTGACCATGGTCCTTTGCCGAAGGACCTTCGCATGTTCACAAAGTGTTTGAAGAGGCGGTATATCCACCCTCCAAATAAGATAGGAGTCGGGGGAGTAGCAAGTTGGTTCCAAAGCATGTTTCGGAGCAGTAGGTATGGAACATCAAGATTGACCCGGTTGTGGATGCAATGAAGGACTACTAGATCCCGTAAACCTACAACACCGCTGTTGTCGTGCCTTTGGCTAAAAGAGTAGGTGAGGACCCTATGAATGTAGCGGTAAAGAGGGTCTCTCAACTGGGTACTCTTAGTTCGGCTCGGATTGTAGTTGCCATCTCCTATTTGAGCCCAAGCAGCTTGGCGGTCATTTTCCCTGATCTCGCGGAGACCGCCGGTGTTTTCCTCATCCCCAGTATCTTCTTCCGAGTACAACCCCACCAGAGCCCCAAATTTAGCAATTGAGATCCGGTATGTGGTTCCTCCATAGCGAAACTCCAACCCTTCATTGTCAAACGGTTCAGCTCTTGTGTTGAAAACGAGTGTGCTGTAGAATTCCATGTTGTACTCGTGCACAGAGTGAAGCCGAGTGCAAAGGGCAACTCGTAGTGGGCCGGTGACGATGTTGTTGAATCGGTCCAACGATTAATAACCGCTGATGCACCTAATGGTTTCTACTTCATCCAACGATTTCCTGCAATCGATGGCCCCTTTTTACTATTGCAGTCTCTTGACTTCCAAGAGACGAAGTACTTTTAAGTGCATCCTAAAAAAGGAATGGGGCTCCTTGCCATATATGATTTTGTTTAGTTTATTCTTCGCATATGAAGTATGAATAAAGCTCTTCTTATGAGCAGCGACATGTGTTTTAGAGTAAGCAGCATTCGGCTTCTTGAACCTTTTTATGACTTTTCTCATAGCCTTTCTAACAGCTGCGTTAATTACAGTTTTGGAGATTAACTCCATTAACATTGAGGTTCACATTTGATGCACCATTAATATTCTTCGCATCTCTTAGCATCGCGACTGTTGTTTGTCTCTTCTGAGTTTTTCCATACTCGAAGCTTTGGTATTAAATACCAAATTCAACAAGTGCTTAGGCAATCCTTACCATGTGTCTCCTTGAATTGTCAAAAGGCTCACCATAAGGAGTTTTGATAATTACTTGCTTCTTATCACACATAATATGGTCTTGGTTACAAGACGACCAATCCATTCCTATCACTATATCGAGTCCCTGTTACTTTAACGGAACAAGGACAGCGGAAAAGAATGATTCCTAATGGATATAAAACATCCATCTAATATTGCTGAAGCAGTCTCTGAGGTACCATCGGCCAATTCTATTTCATACTTAACGCTTAGAGTTTTAACAGCCAGATTTAATAATTTATAAAATCTATTGTCTACGAAAGACTTATCTGTACCCGAATCAAATAATACTCTAGCATGAACGTCATTGATAAGGAAAGTACCCGTTGTGACATTGTCATCCTGAACGACCTCTTGAGCATTCATTTGAGAGCCCCCAGCTTTGGTCTTCTTAGCCTCCCCAAGCTTCTTGGTCTTATTTGGGCAATTAGTTTTGATGTACCCTATTTCATTACAACCATAGCAGGTTGCGTCCTTTATGTCTTGGCACTCCAAAGTTTTGTGCCCTTCTTCATTACAGATTCCACAAGGCTTAGCTTGTGACTCTAAAGTGCATTTCCCTTTAGTCGCATCCTTTGGGCAGCGGGGCTTTATGTGCCCCTTCTCGCCACAACCATAGCACGTGGCGTCCTTCAAGTCCTTGAATTCATGAGTCTTGTGATCCATTTCCTTACAGATGCCACATCCCCTGGTCTGTTCACAGAAACATTTTCCGAAGTGCTGTTTCCCGCAGGTTTTACATTTGGGTTTTGCCTCATTTGGCTTGGACTGGTTTGAACCAGCCTTACCCTTTTTTGTAACCCTTATTTGGGGTATTATCTCACTTTCGCTTATGATTCTTTAATACTCGGTCCACGGCTTTGTTTACGGTTGTATCTATCATAGCCTGTAACTCAGTGCCCGTTAAGTTTAGTCTTGCATTATTATTTCGATTAACTGGATGATTGTGAGCTCCAGATGAGTCAGCCATGGTGAAGCTTTGAAGGCTACAGACCAAGTAGTAATAATTTTGTTTAATTATATAGTGAATTGTCGAATTTGATGATTAAATAGCCATGGTGCAAATAAACCATATAGGCCAATAGATAGTATTAAATTTATTTGATTATGTTTTGCCTAGGTTTTTAAATAAACCATCTTTGGCGTTTTAACGGAATATAATCCTTCATATCTATTAGACAGGGGACATAAGTCACGACTGTCCATGTCGTACCGACATTTTATATAGCACAAGGGCTTGTTCCAAAGGACTTTTTGATGGCGCAGAGGCCTTGTCGCTAGGGAAATTTTAAAACATAATCAATGATCCTTTGGATCGGAAAATTTCATAGTTCATTGTATTGACAAGAAGTTATGAAATAAAACTATCTTTATTATGAATACATTGTAGGCGTACATCTTAAATGGATGTTTTGATGTATACATCATGTTCAACGTTTATTAGCCATGATCCCTCTTGATCATTTACGCTAAATAAGGGGGTTTGGGAATTCCCCATATAAAGATGACAGTGTGATTTTTATCGTATCACTATTGTCAGGAGTGTTAACATGTTTTCAGATGTTAACAAGGATCTGAATCTCTTTTAAACAGGTTTTACCATCATAGCTAGGTCTTTAATGACATTCAAGCTAGGTTATACCTTTTAAGATTCTTTTTAATATATATACTGGCAGAAAAGGAATGATATTTATTTTATTCAGGATTTTCATTATAATTATCCTAAACTTAATTAAAATATAACTATGGCACAAAAGGCCAAATCACAAGGAAAACTTTAATTTATAAGCCATGATTTTTGTAGAATCAAGGTATTTAGGCTTGAACGTTGTTCATTGCCTTTTCTTGACAGAGAGTTGTAGGCTACGACTGTCTTTTGTCTTATATGACAATGAATATGGCCCGTAAGCATTACATCCCTAATGGATGCTTAATTCACAAAATAAGAAAGGATTTCAGGAGAATCCAATATAAGGATGATTTATGCGATTTTATCGAATCACATTTGCCAGGAATGTTAACATGTTTACAGATGTTAACAAGGATTTGAATCTTTTGAATAGGTTTTACCATCTTGGCCTTGTCTGAAATAACACATAGGCTAGGTTATACCTTTAAGATTCTTTTTAATATTTAACGCAGAGTAATAAAAATTGAAAAGTTAACAAGGATCTGAATCTAATTGAGGAACTGACATTTTAGCCCTGTCTTAAAATGACACATGGGCTAGGTCTTGTCCTTTTTAGATTTTGGTATTATTATAATGGCAGATCTTATAGAAGGAATGAAAAATTTTGATTTATTTCATATATTATATTCATATATACTGAAATTTAGATAAAACATTCCAATGATTTCAAAAGAGGTACAGAATTGCCCTAAACGGGGCTTGAAAGAAATAATGTTGTCCACGAAGGGACTGAAAGATAAGTACGCCCTTATAAGGACTTACTAAGGAAACGAACTTCAGCAAAAGGAGTTTCTTCTTCATTTTATTTCTGAATGTTTTCTCCTTGGTTGCACGTTTATCCTAGTCGCGGCACGAAGCTCGGCATTCCTAGGCTTCGGAAGGGAAAAAATTTCATTACAGCTCCTTTTCTTGGCGACATATTAAAATATATAGAATTGAAAGCAATAATTCTCCGAATAGAGATGAGAGTATTCCTATGTTAAGTCCAGACTCAGAAGGTCAAGGAATGTGCTACTGTGTCATTGAGATTAAACATAAAAGGCTAGTGTTTAATTCACTCAATGTTGGCTCTGATACCAACCTGTCACACCCCGATATTTCCACGTTTTACCGGTGGGCCCGGTGGGGAGTATCGTGACATAGTTGATATCGTCATGGTCAAACAACACAATTTAATGCACAGCGGAAGCAAAAGATAAAATATTACAAACCGATATAAAGTAATATCAAAGTATTACAAACGGAATGTAAAGGATCCACAGGCGGATCAAATAAAAGATAATTGTTCAACAGATTTTAACATCTAAGCTTGCAAGAATCTTTATTGATGCTAGGAGTAGCCAGCCTATTCCGTCTAGTACATGCACTTAGCCTTTTTGGAAAATACGTCAGTTTACACTGGTAAATACAATTAACTGACTCATTTTGAAAATGTTTTAGAAAATTGATTTGAATGCACATGGCACAAAACTTTTTATAACTTGGGATAATTATTTATATATAAACTTGTAAAAGAATTACATGTTTCTTATACGTTCAGTAGCCCGGGTTGACACCGGGTTAAAGATTAATAGACACACCACATGATATAGTCCCGCGGGGAGTTATTCTCGAAACCGGCGGTTATACCTTTTTATTTATATATGCACAGGCGGGTGTATGCCTACACCCCGTGCTTAGGTCGTGGCCATTTCTATGAATGATGCCAAGGATATCCAGGACATGGTCATTAACCCCCCAAAGGCTTTAAGCAAACAAAACAATTTAAACGGGACATCTCAATAAATTAACCTTCATACAATTAAAAATTCAATGCCCGACCAAGCGGTATTTTATATACCGTACCCCAAGCCCGTATAGGGAAAATAAGTTAAAAGTATTTACCTGAGCAAATTTATACAATTTATCCCAGCCGTATACCACCAAGCAAGTACATGTAGCTTTTACTGGGCTTCTAAATCTGGAACGAATGTTTTAATAACCTATTATATTCCTAACGGGTCTTAATTAAGCCTACATACTAAAATGAAACCTAACCTAAGTGCTTACGACCCATTATGACCCGTTTAGGTAGCTTACGCCACTTTAACGCGTCGTTCGCGTAAAACGCGTTCGGACCGCCTAACTAGTCCTATGACAAGTATTATATGCCTTAACATGTCTAATAATGTTGTCTAATCAGTTTAGATGTCAAAATTTAGGTTACATATGCTTAAAATGAATTTATGCATAAAAAGGGCATTTTGGTAATTTTCCTAAGGCATATAAACTACCTACCATACAACTAGCTAAACGTAGTGACCATAAGGTATAACCTCAGAAGGTTATTCCCTATACAACTATGGTCACCTAATGTGTTTGGTCGGATCCTAATGATCGACCAAACGGGTCGGGTTCGAAAGTATAAGTGGTTGTTTAGACCGCTTACCTTACGACCCTACATAAGCACTAAACCTAGAGTGACGAGCTAAACATGTTAAAACATGCTTAACGAGGTTTGAAAACAGGTTTGGTATCAAAACAAACGGTTTTGATACCTAAAAGTAGTTTGGTTACAAAATACGCAAGAATACGCATTTTGGCCGAAACTACGACTCGCCACTATGCCTAGATAACGTGGTAATCAGTAGGTATAGTCACAAGAGACTAAAACCATCGTGATTATGCTCACGTTATGAAGTTCAAACGAACTTCATGTTGACCATAAACTGGTCAAAGCAGAAAGTCAAACACAGTTTGACTTTCACGCGAAAAAAGAACGAAAGAGGACTTACAACGGGTCCAAGAATGGAAATCTAGATCCAACTTGCTCAGGTATGAGGTGCTAAGCCCCAACTTAGAGCAAATAGATCAGATTGTGTGAGTTGCAACAATGAGGAGCATGGGTATTTATAGGATTTCTAGGACCGTTAGGATCGTTCCTCGAAAAACGAGCTTCGATCTCATCCGTACACATGTGCCCATGGTTTTGTGAAACCATGGGAGCCCCTAGTTTCATTAAAACCATGTGCAAATGAGGGAACAGCTGGAACAAGCTGGAATTTATATTTTTCATTTTGGTCCCTTCCTAAGATAACTATGGCAGATTGTCAATTTTGGTCCCTGAATGTGCAAAACATGGTTTGATGCATTTTTTACACGTTTAAGCCCCGTTAATCCCATTTCAAGGCTTTAAAATGAAGTTAAAGTATAGAGAACATGAAACATGCTCAAAAATATCTCGGATGTCGGTTCGTTTGGTCGTACGGTTGCGTTGTTCGGTTAATTACGACGAAACACGAACGAATGCGAAAAACGATCCAAATTACGCGATGAATGGAATTTTATCATGCCAATCACTAAAATAAAATATTTTAATGATTACATAAAGTTTTGGATGTCCGGATGTATTCAGAACGTAAGATATGCGCGAAAATGCAAACTTATGCACTTTTTGATGCTTTTAGTCACTGAATGACCAAAAAGATTATTTTAGCACACCGAACCCCTCAAAGCCTATTTCTAAGCTATGTAAAGGATATTTAGGGTATGTTTAACTTATGTTCATGTTCTGGAATGTTCGTTACAGTACAAATCGACATACTTTCGCAGTTTGTCAAAAATAGTCCTTTAATCGCACAAAGTAGCGCGAAATGTCGTTTACTGACATCCAAGCCTTCCATGGCCCCTAATGGAATTCCCAAGCATGAGTTTAATTATTTCTATACTCTCGATCGCTTAAATGGTCACCAAAAGGAATAGATTCAAAAGTTGACGCTTTAGGTCCCTCTAATGCGCAAACTTGCGCATATCATCGTTTAATAGCACCGAAGCCTCATCTAATCCATATTAGGAATTCTTGAGAGTATTATTAAACATCAATATGCTTCGGGTTCGATAAAAGGTCATTCAGATGTATAATTAAACATATTGACACTTTTAGTCCATCTAACTTGCAAAGTTGCGCGTAACTTTACTTATAGGCATAAAAACCTTAGACGACCAAAAGTTTGGCATTCCCGAGAGTATAATCAAATATCATGAAGCTTCTAGTTTGTTAAAAGGTCACTCAGAGGTAAGAATTAACATGTTGACGCTTTTAACCCTTCATTGCGCACACTTTCAATTAATTATGCGAACGGCTACACTCGATCAACAAGTGGCTCATTTGTGAATATAAATACCGTACGAGGTTATTCAGAAACTTATTTTTGGTATGATAACACTTCCAGTCCTTTCATAATCAAGGTTTTCGATTTTTCGAAAAATTAGTCCCTTAAATTCAATATTTGACTTCATTAGGGTTTATCACACGTGTCAATACATCATTGGACGTGATTTTACGAGGTGTTACAATGAAACCCCAAGTGCCGTTTTTCTCAAAAAAAAACCTTTTACCCTTTCAATTTTATCTTTTTCGGTTCAAAAACAAGGGTTTGGGGTTTTTGTGAGAAATCAGGCAAATCTACAAACAATACAAGTTGATTTACTTCCTATAACATGTATCTATACTAATGCTAACAGATCTAAGCAAAAATTTGAGGTTCGATCCGGTTGAAGTTCAAGAACCCTAGATTTTTCCCCAAATTTTTTATGTTTAAACTACATGAAAGTGCTTAATCTAACTACTAATGATGATAGAATCATACCTTGATGTTGTTAGAAGTAGAGGAGACGTCAAAATCTTGCAAAAAAAACGCCTGAACCAGAGAGTTTTCGGGGAAATGGGGCGTGTGGAATGAAGAAACTGTTTTGAAGAGGGGGTTTTATCCCGACAGTTGCGCGGACACGGCCCCGTGCTCGCTGAGCACGGCCCCGTGGGCGGGCAAATTTAAATTTAAATTTTTTTTAGTGCTCGTGTGAGTGCCCTGTTTTCCCGAAACTTTGGTTTTAGAAATCTTACCGATTTAGATGTTCTCCCGATTGTTCGTAACTTACCAAGTATGATGTTGATGCCTTCATTCTTCGATCGTTTGAAGTGAGATTTCTTCTTCCTCATCCTCAATGAATCCTTGATAGAGCTTCAGCCGTTGGCCATTGACTTTGAATGGAATTCCATTCCGAGATTTAATTTCTACTACACCGTGTGGGAAAATATGGGTGATGGAAAAAGGTCCTGGCCACCTAGACTTTAACTTACCTGGAAATAATCGAAGTCGTGAATTAAACAATAGAACTTGATCTCCTACTCGAAATTCATTAGGTTTAATGTGTTTATCATGCAAGTTTTTCATTCTTTCCATATAAATTTCGGAGTTAGAGTATGCATAATTCCTTAATTCGTCTAATTCATTTAATTGACAAAATCGATTTTTACCTGAAAATTCTAAATCCAAGTTTACATTTTTAATTACCCAATAGGCTTTGAGTGCAATTTCTCCTGGCAAATGACAGCTTTTTCCATAGACTAGCTTATATGGGGTTGTACCTATTGTTGTTTTATAAGCAGTTCGAAAAGCCCATAAAGCGTCATCTAACTTATCAGCCCATTCTTTTTTATTTAACCCTATGGTTTTTTCAAGTATTCGTTTTAAACCTCTATTAGTCACTTCGGCTTGTCCGTTTGTTTGAGGGTGATATGCCGTTGAGACCCAGTGATAGACCCCATACCGTGTTAAAAAAAAATCGAGTTGATGGTTACAAAAATGGGTACCTCTATCACTTATTAATGCTTTTGGTGTTCCGAAACGAGAGAATAATTTTTTCATAAATCTTACCACGACTCTTCCGTCATTTGTTGGAAGTGCCTCGGCCTCGGCCCATTTAGACAAGTAATCTACCGCCACAAGTATATATTTGTTTCCTTTTGACGGTGGGAAGGGTCCCATAAAGTCGAGTCCCCACACATCAAAAATTTCACAAACAAGAATGCCATTTTGTGGCATTTCGTTTTTGGAAGAAATATTACCTGATCTTTGGCAAGCATCACATGTCTTGACAAGACTTTGGGCGTCTTTGTAAATGGTTGGCCAATAAAATCCTGAATCGAATACCTTTCGTGCGGTACTAGCGGCACCATGATGTCCGCCGTATGGACCTTCATGACAATGGCGGAGAATTCTCCTTGCTTCACTACCATTTACGCATCGGCGGATGAGTTTATCGGCACACATTTTGAAAAGATAAGGATCTTTCCAAAAATAATGCTTCACATCGGCAAAGAATTTCTTTCTTTGATGATGTGGCCATCCTTTCGCGACTATACCGCTAGCTAGGTAGTTAGCATAGTCGGCGTACCATGGTTCTTCTCTGTATTCCACCATTTCCAGGGACTCCGTTGGGAACTTTTCATTGATTTGCTCATCCCTGGTTGCCTCCAAAGCTGGGTCTTCTAAGCGCGAAAGATGATCTGCTGCGGTGTTTTCTGCTCCTCTTTTGTCTTTGATTTCAATATCAAATTCTTGGAGGAGTAGAATCCACCGAATCAAACGTAGCTTAGCATCCTGTTTCTTGAAGAGATGTCGAATGGCTGCATGATCTGTATAGACTATTGTTTTAGAAAGAACAAGATAAGAACGAAATTTATCAAAAGCAAATACCACGGCTAGTAACTCTTTTTCTGTTGTTGTGTAATTTTCTTGTGCATCATTAAGTGTTTTACTAGCATAATAAATTGGGTGAAAATGCTTATCTTTTCTTTGTCCCAAGATGGCTCCAACTGCAAAGTCACTTGCATCACACATGATTTCGAAAGGTAATTTCCAATCAGAAGTTATCATGATAGGTGCATTGACTAGCATTTCTTTTAGGGATAGAAATGCTTGATTGCATTCCTTGTCAAAGATGAAAGGGGCATCTTTTTCAAGTAATTTTGTTAGAGGCCTTGAGATTTTATAAAAGTCCTTGATAAATCGTCTATAAAATCCGGCATGCCCTAGGAAACTTCTGATAACTCTAACGGAGGATGGGGGCGGTAATCGAGAAATAGTGTCTATTTTGGCTCGATCTACCTCCATTCCTTCGCTTGAGATTTTGTGACCGAGTACTACTCCCTCCATTACCATGAAATGGTATTTTTCCCAGTTAAGGGCGAGGTTAGTTTCCTCACATCGGGATAGCATTCGTTCAAGGTTATCGAGGTACTGGTCGTATGAATCTCCAAAGATAGAAAAATCGTCCACGAAGACTTCCATTGTCTTTTCTATCATATCATGGAAGATGGCCACCATAGGGGTGTTCATCGAATCGAATATCGAATTTTCGAATTATTCGAATCGAATTGTTCGAATAATTTTTATTTTTCCTTGAATTCGTATTCGATTCGAATTCGATTAAAACCTACCGAATTCGATTCGAATTCGTATTCGAATAAAAAACCCAATTCGTATTCGATTCGTATTCGATTAAAAATTCGAATTCGATTCGAATTCGAATAAATTCGATTTAATTCAGATTCTTTAAAAACATGTAAAAAACTTTCAAAATGAAACATAAATTTTAAAGCAGCCATAAAGCACGACATCACATTAAAAAGTCTCAAATAAAGTACCACAAGTTTAAAATTCAAAACGAGAAGTCGGGAATAACCACTCCACGTTACAAGTTAATATTTTTACGCTTAGAAATCTATTGATAGATTTGTTACTTAGATTTTAGTTATGGGCCACATAGTGGGTTTGGTATTGGGTAATTTTAATACTTGGAAAAAAAATTGAAAATAATTTATAGTATAGCCTAATAAAAGTTATATATGTATCATATATAAAAATAATAAATAAAAATGTATAATTTTTATTCGAATTTCGAATCGAATCGAATTTGAAATTATAAATTCGTATTCGATTCGTATTCGATTTACTTGACTCGAATTGAATCGAATTCGAATTCGAATTCTTATAATCGAAACGAATTCTTGATAATCGAATCGAATTTAAACGAATTTCGAATTTTTCGAATTCGAAACGAATTCTACACACCCCTAGGCCACCATGCAACGTTGAAAGGTTGCGGGGCATTACATAGACCAAACGGCATGCGTCGATAAGCAAAAGTTCCATAGGGACATGTGAATGTTGTCTTTTCTTGGTCTTCGGGTGCTATCGGGATTTGAAAGTAACCTGAAAAACCATCTAAGAAACAATAAAATTTGTGACCGGATAATCTTTCTAACATTTGATCAATAAAAGGCAAAGGAAAGTGATCTTTCCTTGTTGCTTCATTTAATCGACGATAATCTATACACACTCTCCATCCTGTGATGGTTCTCGTTGGTATTAATTCATTCTTTTCATTAGTTATTACCTTCATACCTCCTTTCTTTGGAACTACTTGGACGGGACTTACCCACGGACTATCGGAGATAGAGTAAATAAGTATGGCGTCAAGTAATTTGATGACTTCGTTTTTAACCACTTCTTGGACATTTGGATTTACTCTACGTTGTAGTTGTATTACCGATTTATAGTCATCATTCATTAAAATTTTGTGCGTGCACATGGAAGGACTTATGCCTTTAATATCTACAAGCTTCCAAGCGATAGCATTTTTGTGTTTTTTCAAAAGCGAAATTAATTTTTCTTTTCTAAACTACTTAGTTTTGACGAAATAATTATAGGTGATTTACCATCTTTGTCTAGAAAAGCATATTCCAAACCTTTTGGGAGTTCTTTGAGCTCAAGAGGTGGGTCTTTAGGAGACTCCTTATTTGGTTGCTCATTTTGATCAAGAACTTTAAAAGTTTGTTCTATGGCGACCTCTTCTTCAACAAAGTGGTCAATTTCTTCTCTTGTATCGGGTGGTTCATCTTCATCTTCAATTAGGGGGTCATTATTACCGAATGGATATTTCATTGAACGCTCAAGATCGACACTTCTTTTAAATGCCCCTAATTGAATAGATAGATTGTTGTACTTCCGGTTTTTCAAAGCCTCGTGGGTTTTTACAATAGGTCGTCCCAACACTAGAGGAGCGTCATCAAGGATGACAAAGTCGGTTGGGATTACCATTTGATTTGTTTGGACCAAGACATCCTCAACTATACCGATTTATTTTATTACTTTCCGATTGGATAGAAAAATGGGTATTTGAAGTGGAGAAAAATCACTAATACTTAATTTTTCAAAAATGTAGTTAGGCATTATATTAACACAAAGATCTTTATCAATTGTGACATTACTAATAAAGGAGTTTTGAAAAAAACATGGAACCGGTGTAATGTTAATTTCAAATGGGTCTTCTTTTATTAGCGAAGTTTGATCATTTGTTAACTTAATGCTTACCGTTTCGTCAATTTTAGTGTTAGTGTTTAGCTCTTTTAAAAACTTAGCATGAGTGGGTACTAAACAATGATTTTTGAAAGAATGTGACAAGAGATTAATTTCTTCAAAATTAGACTCTTCTTGAATTTTAACATTGTCGGACTCACCTTTTTCGTTGTTTAACTCATGTGTCGGTTTTTCACTTACTTGTTCTTCCATTTTTATATTTTCAACTATCTCTTTCTTATTTAATTCTTCTCTTGCGCGGGACTCCTCTTCCCTTGCGCGAGATTCTAATATGCAACGTTCGATAGTTTTAATTTTTTCTATTATCCTATCGGCAATGTCGGTGATAGAGTAAGGATCAGGATCCTCAAAGCTTGAATCCGGATGTTCGATCCTTTGTTCCTCATAATACTCATAGGAAGTAGATGGTTCACACCATTGTCCTTCATTATAAGTATATGATGGATAAGGGTCGTAGTTTTGTTCTTCAGAATACTCATATGAGGTGGGTTGTTCACGCCATGGTTCCTCATAATAAGCATATGAAGGTGGTGGCTCATATCTTGGTTCCTTAAAGTATGAGTATGAAGGCTCATACCCTGGTTCATCAAAATATGAGTATTAGGGAGGAGGTTCATACCTTTGGTCTTCATAGGATATGTATGAAGTTGATGGTTTGTACATGGGCTCCTCATAGTAGGTGTATGAAGTGGATGGTTGAAATAAGTCACAATATTGAACCGAGTGCAGGTCACCACAAATGGTGCAATAGTCTTCCCTATAATCATCCTCCTCATAGGTGAAGTTGTAGTCTCCTGAGTATTGATCCATAAGAATCACTCTGCAGACCACAACAGAGTCTCGAGACCAGTAAACAAAAATAAAAACAGAAACAGAGGCTGGACACGGCCCCGTGTTTAGTGGACACGACCCGTGTTCAGGTTCTGTATCTGGGCGTTTGAATTAAATTGACTGGTTTTGTGTAGCACGGGGGCGATTTCAGTGAGCACGACCCCGTGTTCAGACTCTGTATCTGGGTGTTTGTGAAAAAAAATGCAGCACGGCCCCGTGTTCAGGCTATTGTAAATACAAAAACTAACTAAAATGCAGAAAAATGTGCGCGCGTTTTAAAAAGGTTTTGAAAAACTGATTAGGCCGTCGATTTTAAGCTTTCTAAAAATCCTTGTGTCCCCGGCAACGGCGACAAAAACTTGATGCGTGTGTAGCGTTATATATATTTATGTATATTTTTAGCCCTTTTTACACTTTAGTCAAGTTTTAAATTTATAAAACACGGTATTTTACTAACACTAAACACACATATGGGCAAGTGCACCCATCGTGAGCGTAGTATAGCGTTGGTAAGATACCGATGTCGTCCAATGACACAAGAGCTTTTAGTACCAGTTTATCCTCAACGTCTAATCAAATCAAAATTTTAGAAAAAAAGTTTTTAAACAAGAAAATAAAACTAACTAAAAATGCTGAAAATAAAAATAAAAATAAAACAGATAGACAAGATGAATCACTTGGATCCGACTCGCCTTTAGTGTAACCTTTGATTATTTTCGCACTTTAGCACTTTTTAAGAGATTATCTTAGTTATAGTAGTAGGCCCCTCTTTTGAAGGTGACGTTACCCTCAACCCAGTAGTTTGAGTCAGCAAGGATACAATCCTAAAGGGCTGGATTATTGAAAGATAATTAATTAAGTTATTAATGCGTAATGTGGTAGGCCCCTCTTTTGAAGGAGACGTTACCCTCGGCTAAGTAGTTTGAGTCAGCACGGATACAATCCTAAATAGTCGGGTTAAAGTTTTAATAGTAGTTTACATATGAGGGGGTCAAGGAGTTCTGTCACACCCCGATATTTCCACATATCACCGGTGGGCCCGGTGGGGTATTGTGACGTAGTCGATATCATCATAGTCAAACACACACAGAATAGCACAGCGGAAGTCTTGGAATATAAAATATTATTACAAACTCAAATGTCTGAAAATATCAAAGTATTTATTATAGACGAGTCTGTAATATCAAATCCACAGGAGGATCATTACAGAATGTATAAAATGAAGTTAAGCAGACTTTAAGGCATCCTTAAGGATTTGCAAGATCCTCTTTTTCGACACCGAGCAACTCCCAGCCTATTACGAGTAGTACCTGCCACTTAGCCTTTTGAAAATACGTCAGTTTTCACTGGTAAATACAATTTAACCGACTCATTTGAAAAGAGTTTATGAAAATTGATTTAAGTGCACAAGGCAGAAAACCTTTTATATCTTGGGACAATTCTTAATAAAAATCTTGTATACTGAATTACATGTTTACCGTACATCTGGGGCCCAGTACAGAGACTGAGACATGATTAAACGACACACCACATTTAAAACCCATAAAGGAGTTATCCCCAACTTGTGGGTAATTAATAATTTATTATTGGCATCTTTCCGGTGTATGCCTACACCCTGCGCATAAGTCGTGGCCATTTACAAATGAATGAGCCAAGGATATATCCAGGACATGGTCGTTAACCCCCAATGTTTAAGTCATCAACAGAACAGTATCAAAACAGGTTTTGTGGATTTACTAGCCACAATCTGGCATTTGATTGATCCACACCCGACCAAGCGGTATTAATCTACCGTATCCCAAGCCCGTATAAGGGAAAATAAGTTAAAAGTATTTACCTGAGCTAATACTTGATTCACAGCATAATAACTCAGTCGTATCCAATCTGTCTAAATGCAGGTAGCTTTTACCGGGTGGCTCTAGTCTGGAGTGATGGTAATATATAACCAAGTTCAGAATGCTAATGGTCTTATTTAAGTCGTAGACTTAGACCGGCTAGCTCAAAGTATCTAAAGCGGTACGACACGCTAGATTAAGCGATGACCGGAATAGAACGTTATTTAGACCCAACAAGTTTGGATACTTGTATAATATGGGTAAACTAAACACATTCCGGATTTTGAGACAAAAACAATAAGGTTAAACCCGTTTCGGCAAACATACGTAAACTAGTTACATAAACCGATCCGAACGTGTAAAATGCGTAACGGGTAACCAAATGAATCATATACAAGTTCCAAATGTTATTATGCTTAGAATATGTCAATACATCAGTAGGATGTCAACATATATGCCCAAAAGTATTTAAAACCATTTTAAGTCCCGCAGGGGCATTTTGGTAATTTCAATACTTATAAAAGAGATTTTATAACAAACTGTAGTTCTGGTCCTTTCAAATCAGTAAAAATATTTAATTTATCTCATTACATCAGTAAGATATTACACATATGTGAAATTTACTATTTATGACCAAACTATGTCCCGAAAGGGCATTTTGGTCATTTCACATAGGCTTTTAAGGGCATTTTTGGAAATCTGAGTTCACGACTTATACCTACTGTAATAATATTAAAATTTGTTTAAAAATTCAGTAGGTAATAAGTCTTAGGTGTTAATTATGGTTTAAAACCATACTATGCACCTAAATAGCGTAAAAATCGCTAATTGACGATAATTAAGGGGTTTTATAGGAATCTGAGATTTTGATCAGTTTTGAATGCTCAAAATAATTTATTTAATATATGAAATCAGTAGGAAAAGGTTTGGCATTCAAATCATTTGTAAATCTCATTTTATGCACGGAAAGGGTATTATCGTCATTTACCGAATAATACAAGAACTCTATGACATGATCAGTTTATAATCTGATCAATAACTCCAACAATCCCTAAAAATAATATCTTAACAGTAGGTAATGAGTTTTGGGTCAAAATCCAAGTTTAAACATGCTTTATACAAGATATCGCAACTTACTTAGTTAAAAGCTTCTAATTACGATATCGAGCGTAACTCCTATTTGGGACCAAGAACTGATATCAAATTTTCGGGACAAGCTTATATATTAGTAACAAAGGTTTTTGTCCTCTCACATTTCTAAAAATCTCATTCTTATGTCAAAAGGGCAAAATGGGCGTTTATAAGCATAATAGCGGAAACTAGCGTATAATTCAAACCACAAGGAACCATGCAATATAACTCCAGAGGGTTATACTACTGAATAATATGGTCCTAATGAAAGCTTAAAACATGGAAGAATCAAGCTTAATCGGGCCAGAACTGAAAAGTCAAAGCAAAGTCAAGCTTTTGCGACTTTCGGTTGTGACCGACCCTAAACTTAGAATTGTCGGGTTGGACCAGTTTAGACATGTTTTAATAATCATTACCAAGTTATTGGAGTGTTAAAATATAATTTATAACCTCTGCATCTATGGTTTAATTAATATGCACAAATCTGCCAAGTTTGACTTTTTACCTAAACGGTTTGACCCGACAATTAACTAGGCAAACGAAGGAATTAGGAGGTGCCCTTTCAGGGGTTAATCACCTACCTAACTATGGTCTTATACCCACTTTTAATTCGGTTAGGGGCTGGACCATGAGAGTATAAACCGAAAGTCAAAGTTTATTACATGATAACTTGACTTTTCGGTTATTAAAATATAAATCTGAACTATAAGGTGGGCTAAGGTACTTACAAAGGGTCCATGCTAACTTTTCTACTAAAATTTGGTTCCACTTCAGCTCTTAAGGCTCCAGATTTGAGGAAATGAGAAGATAGAATGAAAGGTGTGTGGAAATGAATGAGAGCTTCAAGTATTTATAGGTTTTGGGAATGATTTTGATCAAGACAAGTGTTAGGAGGGTTATTCAGATCATAACACCTGTTGTTACAGCTGTTATAATTGTCTTGATGGCCAAGAAAATCGTTTTGATTGTTTAAGATGAGATTGGAGTGGTCACCAAGCAAAACAAAAAAAATAAAAATTTCAGATCTGCAGATAGGTGGCTCGCGGCCCGCTTCAGGAACAGCCCAGTCTAATGCGGGCCGCCTGGGGGTTCAGGTTCAGAAAAACAGTTTGGCAGAATTGCCATTTCAGTCCCTGCACTCGCTAATTGCCATTTTTAACACTTCTGAGGCCCGCCAAGCCATGTTTAAGGCTCCACAAGGTCAATAATGTATAGAGGATTCAAAATATGCCCGAAAGTATCTTGGATGTCGGTTCGTTTGGCCGTACGGTCGCGTTATGCGTTTAATTACGACGAAACACGATCGGACTCTAAAAATGGTCCGAAACACGCGACGAGTGGAATTTTATCATGCCACACACTAAAATAAAATATTTTAGTGCTTACATAAATTTTTGGGTGTCCGGGGATACTCAGAATGCGAGATATGCGCGAAAGTGCAAACTTGTGCACTTTTTGACACTTTTAGTCCCTATGTGACATAAAAGTTTATTTCTGCGCACCAAACACCTCTAAGCCTATATCTAAGCTATAAGAAGAATAAATAGGGTATGTTTAACTCATGGACATTTTCCAGAAGGTCCGTTATCAAACGATTCGACCTACATTTGCAGTTTGACGTAATTAGTCCTTTAATTGCGCTAAGTAGCGCGAAATGCCGTTTAATGATATCCAAGCCTTCCATAGCCCATAATGGGCATCCCTGAATGTATGTCCAATTATTAAAATGCTCCGGTTCGCTTAAAAGGTCCCCGAGAGGCGTAGATTCAAAAGTTGACGCTTTTGGTCCCTCTAATGCGCAAACTTGCGCATATCATCGTTTAATAACATCGAAGCCTTATCCAGCCCATGCTAGGCATTCTTGAGAATATTATAATACATCGTGATGCTTCGGGTTCGTTAAAAGGTCATCCAGAGGTATAATTAAACATGTTGACGCTTTTAACCCCTCTAAGTTTCAAACTTGCGCGTTACTTCACTTATTGGCATAAAAGGCTTGCATAGCCGATATTAGGCATTCCCGAGAATATGATGAAACATAATGAAGCTCTCGGTTTGTTAAAAGGTCACTCAGAGGTAAGAATTAACATGTTGACACTTTTAACCCTTCGACGCGCAAACTTTCACATAATTACACAAACGGCTCCTCTCGTCCAACAAGTGGCTCGTCTGAGAATACGGACATCGTATAAGGTCACTCAGAGGCCTAGTTTAGGCATGTTGACACTTTCAGTCCTTCTAGAATCAAGGTTTTCGATTTTTACGAAATTAGCCCCTCATAGTCAACGTTTGACTTTATTAGGGTTCATTACACGTGTCACCACACCATTGGACATGATTTTACGAGGTGTTACATCCTCACCCCCTTAAAAGAAATCTCGACCCCGAGATTTGCTCAGAAAGATGGAAGTACTTTCTATCATGTAATGAACTTAACTTCCACAGTAATTTAAGGACCTTTACGGGTATTCCAGTTGACCTATTTCATAGGTACATCCTCCTTTTCGGAGTTTCTTAACTTGTCGATCCTTGATCGATATAGGTCTTTCCATAAACCTTAGGCTTTCACCTATCTATACGTCGTCATGAGACATTTATAGCGATTTATCAACTAGGCATTTCTTTAAGTTAGAAATGTGGATCACATCGTGAATTCCACTGAGCTCCTTAGGAAAGTTTAGCTTATGAGCTATACTGCCGTCACATTCGATGATCTCGAATGATTTATATATCCAAGGCTTAACTTGTTCTATATATATCGAAACATATTGTTCTCTTTCATATTTGATATTTTCGATAGAGCCTTGTTCCCCATTTGGAACTTTAAAAGATTTGCGCCTCCTATTCGCATTGCTCTTCTACCAATTACTGGCAGTTTTCAGACGATTACGGGTTCATAATTTCCTATCCATCGTCTTTAATACGAATCTTAGATCCTGAGAATTGGGCTTTCCCAATTTCCTGCCCAATAATTGGGCGTTTAGCTATTTCTCCCAAACAAGGTCTCCAGAGGAGTAACCTTGATGCTTATATAATGCTATTGGTTATAGAAGAACTTATTCAGGGTGAGGTAGTTATTCCAACTACTACCCGAATCAATCTTAAGGAATTAATTACTCTCATGGTTAGTCGAACAAGTCGACGATCCTGGGCAGCTAATAACGATTCTTAATCGTTTCTTAGTTAGGTTGCAAAAACCTATGCACAAGCGTATTACCTTACGCTTTCCTTTGTCAATCATAATCAGAGCTCTTAATATGATGAGCTAGGCTGTACAAGCCTCTCTCCAAAAACTCATCTAGTTAGTTCTCGGTTCATCCATTTCCGTTGATACTGACCGATATAGAGCTTCTTCAATAGATACAGCTCTTGATAGAATGTATATCTTAATCCCACCTCGTCTCATAAGAGGTCAGACAGGGAAATTCTATGGAGAAGAAATCAAGTTATCCAAACATGATAGAAGTAGCTTCAATCTCCGACCTTGGTTCACTTACCGTTGCCTGTGCTAAGCAAACGGCACATTTGATTTACGAGTGCACGGATGCCTTAAGTAGAGACGCCTACTTAGGCATTTCTAATATGGATATCTTCTTTGAATACCACTAGCTGACTTTAGTACAATATGACCATTGGTATATCTTGATGACCCCATGCATTAAACTTCCATACTGATCAGGCATGGACATAATCTATGGGACGCATTGGGATATGCCAATCCTCACATGGCGCTTTTGTCAAGCATAGTTGGCACTCGTAGTTGATAGAAATCAACGAGAGAAAAAAAAATAATTAAAATAATATATATTGTAGTACTCTATTCAAAGAAAGAGTACTCTTAGATTATACAGAAAGATTATTGCCGATAATAGGAGAATCGGTCTCTCAGGTTTCATTGGTAAGTTCTTCCTGACTAAGAATCTGGAGTTCTTATCAATACCATTATATATTTGCCAAGCTTTTGGTCTATGAAAGACTTATTATTGCCTGTATTTAAAACAGGATACTTGGCAGAAATTATCATTGTCCAAATGATAAGAAAAGTACTGGATAACATCATGTACTCTCTCTTGACATTCATCAGGTGAGTTTAGGCATTTCCTTTCTTAGCCTTTCCTGACTTAGCTGCGCCTCTTTGGCAGCTTTATGGCATTTAGTTCTAATATGGCCTTTCTTACCACAGTCGTAACAGACTGTATTCTACATGTCCCTACATTCATCAGACTGATGACCGGTTTCTTTGCAAATGCACACTGCTTTGGTCTTTGATCTATTTGACACTGTCCTCAGTGTCTTTTATAGCAATTCTTACATACAGGCTTCTTGCTGAACTTATGATAGTTCTTATTAAGCTCGTAATTTGCTCTTTTTCTTCGATTTCTGGGAGTTATCCTCCTCCCTTGTTCATCCTTCACATTCGAAGTGCGAACAAACTCTTTTCACGAGCAATTGATTGAGGTTTTGAATGAAATTCAGAGCGAGAAGCATTCGGCTCTCTGAATTGTTTCATGACCCTTTCCATGATCTTTCAAACTGTTGTGTCGATTACAGCTTGGAGATTAACTTTACAAATATTGAGGTTTATGTTGTAGCATCATTAGCTTTTGTCGCCTTAATAGCATCGCAATTTCTATTCACCTCATTCGAGTTTGCCATACTCGAAACTTGGTATTAACTACCATGTTAAGCAATTGTTAATCATCATCCTGATGACTTGACATAGATCAGCCACGATATCCATAACCCGTATAGGCTATTATTTTCCAAACATTCCTAATGAATGTTATTTGAATGTATATCCATTACATTTAGCCTAGGTCACAAAAGGATCATTAACGGAAATTATGGTTTGGAATGAGTCCACCTGACAGGTAATCATAATGTCACAACTGTCTTTGTCACAAGGACGATTATGAATAGCTCGAAGGCTAGCCTTACATGACCTTTATTATAATTATATTCATATATGGCGTAAAGGCCCGTCGCGAAGGACATAAATTATATGGCATAAAGCCTAGCCATGAAGGACATGAAGGATTATATAGCACGAAGGCCTTGTCGCAAAGGACATTTAGATATGGCTCAAAGGTAAACTAATTGACATCACTAATGGATGTTCATATATCATCATTGCATTTGATGATATTAGTCATGATTACACTAATCATATAGACTGTTAGTGTTGGGTATAACTCACCACTTTGGATAGGGGATTATGAGGATCACCACTATCTTTGTCTTATTGACAATAGAGTAAAGTGTAGCCCGTAGGCATTCCATCACAAGGGATGTTAATATTATGATTATCATATTAATGATACTAGTCAGGATCGCAATGATCATACAGACTATGGGATTTGAGCATGGCTCACCCCCTTGGGCAAAGAATCACAAAAGATTACAATTGCCTAGTCTCAGATGGACAATATAATATAGCCCTTAAGCAAAACATCATTAAGGATGTTAGATTTAATCATCGCATTGATGATTTTTTAGTCATGATCGCATTGACCACGTAGACTATTAGGCTTGAGCACAGCTCATTACCTTGGACAGGGGATCATAAAGATCACAATGTCAATGTCATAGAGACGTCCTCATATAGTACAAGGTTTGTCTCGAAGGGCAGTTAGATGGCACAAAAGGCCTTGTCACAAGGACAATTTAAAACAAAATCAACGATCCCTTGGATCAGTGATCTTTAAGGGTCGAACATAGTTCATCGCCTTTTGACAAGAAGTTTATAAAATAAAACTATCATTGTCATGTATACACCTTCGCCCACAGGCATACATCTTAACCGGATGTTTGGATGTATACATCATATTGTTGTTTAATAGCCATGATTCGTATTGATCATATAGGCTATGAAGGTGACTTGGAAAAGTCCAAGTACTTTTTGGAAGCTAGCGTGGTCTCTCAAGTCACACAGCCAGGAATGTTAACATGTTCTTAGATGTTAACGAGGATTAATTATCTTAAGAGGGTTTTACCATCACAGCCATGTTCATAGACATATAGGCTAGGTTATACCATTTAGAGGATCTTTTGAAATTTTCAGCTGATCGATAAAGTTCGATTAAAATTTGGAACTATCGCGGAATAAAGGACGAAATGAATACCTACATGAAATTTTCAAAACTTTCCTAAATCATTTAGGAATTTACAATAGTGCCTTAATCAGGACTTGTAGTAATATATTTGTCCATAGAGGACTAAGATGAAAAATTATAAGTCCGTATAAGGACTATAAAATATTACAAATTTATATAAGGGTGATAATGAAATATCAATGTCCTCAAAGGGACTATTTCGAATAACGTATCCCAGGGGGATTTTAATAAAATAACATGTCCATAAAAGGACTATATTGGTACAGGGCGCACACAAAAGGGCTTTGCTGTACAGATGTCCTCACTGGGACTTTATATTGAAAGATACGTCCTCAATGGGACTCATTAATGAAATATCATATCCTTGAAAGGACTATAATAAAATATCATATCCACAAAGGATCTTAATGTAATAATTTGTCCATAAAAGGGACTTCGACGAATCAGCATGTCCATGAAGGGACTATGACGAAATAATATGCCCGCGAAAGGACTATCATGATTTATTATGTCCGCCAGGGGATTTTGATAAAATAATATGTTTACGAAAGAACTTTTAATAAAATACTATGTCCATGGAAGGACTATGAAGGAATATAATGTCCATGAGAGGACTATATCGAAATATCAAGCCCATGAAAGGACTATATTGAAATATCAAGCCCACGGGAGGACTATTTTTAAAATAGTGTATCCACAAAAAGGGATTTTAATAAAATCATACGTCCATGAAAGGACTATATTGAAACAGCATGCCCATCAAGGGACTTTATTGAAATATAACGTCCACAAGGGACTATATTTAAAGATAATGTCCATAAAAGGACTAAATAGCAAATGCCCATATAGGGTCTTAAGTCGAAGGTATGTCCACACAGGGACTAAATAGAAGAGATAGGTCCTTATAAGGACTTAAAAGAATTTATGAAAGAAGGATTCTCTAACGCTTTCCTTGCTCCATTCGATTGTTTCTCTTCTGGGTTTACTATACACGGTGAAGGTACAAAAGACCTCAGTGAATAATGTAGATATTCCAATCAGGATCCGTTACAGGAGTAGAATTCAAGGATTCAATGGTTAAAGAATGATATGGATCACGGATTGGGTTTTGACTGATATAATCCAAGTCTGGGATTCCAAACTTGAAGGTAAGAAACAAGGGTCATTGGCAAAAACGGGAGTCTCAGGGACCACCTGGTATGGACTCCACTGGTACAGACTTTAAAATTTGAGCCTCAGGGACCTCCGGTATGGACTCTGAAGTCTGATTCCAATCAAATGGGTTTAGTTTTGGGAATGAATCCATAAAGGTCTTCCTCCAAACCGGTCGCACGTTTATTCTAGCCATATGGTGAAGCTTGGTATTCCTTGGCTTCGGATGAGGAAAATCTCTATTCAACGGCTTCCTTGCTTGGCGACTTATTTAAAATACATAAAATCGAAAACAATGTTTACTTAATAGGGATGAGAACATTCCTATGTTAAGTCTACACTCAAAAGGTCTAAGGAATATGCTATTGTGTCATTGAGATTAAACACAAAAGACTAGTGTTTAATTCACTCAATGTTGGCTCTGATACCAACCTGTCACACCCCGATATTTCCACATATCACCGGTGGGCCCGGTGGGGTATTGTGACGTAGTCGATATCATCATAGTCAAACACACACAGAATAGCACAGCGGAAGTCTTGGAATATAAAATATTATTACAAACTCAAATGTCTGAAAATATCAAAGTATTTATTATAGACGAGTCTGTAATATCAAATCCACAGGAGGATCATTACAGAATGTATAAAATGAAGTTAAGCAGACTTTAAGGCATCCTTAAGGATTTGCAAGATCCTCTTTTTCGACACCGAGCAACTCCCAGCCTATTACGAGTAGTACCTGCCACTTAGCCTTTTGAAAATACGTCAGTTTTCACTGGTAAATACAATTTAACCGACTCATTTGAAAAGAGTTTATGAAAATTGATTTAAGTGCACAAGGCAGAAAACCTTTTATATCTTGGGACAATTCTTAATAAAAATCTTGTATACTGAATTACATGTTTACCGTACATCTGGGGCCCAGTACAGAGACTGAGACATGATTAAACGACACACCACATTTAAAACCCATAAAGGAGTTATCCCCAACTTGTGGGTAATTAATAATTTATTATTGGCATCTTTCCGGTGTATGCCTACACCCTGCGCATAAGTCGTGGCCATTTACAAATGAATGAGCCAAGGATATATCCAGGACATGGTCGTTAACCCCCAATGTTTAAGTCATCAACAGAACAGTATCAAAACAGGTTTTGTGGATTTACTAGCCACAATCTGGCATTTGATTGATCCACACCCGACCAAGCGGTATTAATCTACCGTATCCCAAGCCCGTATAAGGGAAAATAAGTTAAAAGTATTTACCTGAGCTAATACTTGATTCACAGCATAATAACTCAGTCGTATCCAATCTGTCTAAATGCAGGTAGCTTTTACCGGGTGGCTCTAGTCTGGAGTGATGGTAATATATAACCAAGTTCAGAATGCTAATGGTCTTATTTAAGTCGTAGACTTAGACCGGCTAGCTCAAAGTATCTAAAGCGGTACGACACGCTAGATTAAGCGATGACCGGAATAGAACGTTATTTAGACCCAACAAGTTTGGATACTTGTATAATATGGGTAAACTAAACACATTCCGGATTTTGAGACAAAAACAATAAGGTTAAACCCGTTTCGGCAAACATACGTAAACTAGTTACATAAACCGATCCGAACGTGTAAAATGCGTAACGGGTAACCAAATGAATCATATACAAGTTCCAAATGTTATTATGCTTAGAATATGTCAATACATCAGTAGGATGTCAACATATATGCCCAAAAGTATTTAAAACCATTTTAAGTCCCGCAGGGGCATTTTGGTAATTTCAAT
Organism: Helianthus tuberosus; assembly: GCA_030545235.1. Classification (NCBI taxonomy): domain Eukaryota; kingdom Viridiplantae; phylum Streptophyta; class Magnoliopsida; order Asterales; family Asteraceae; genus Helianthus; species Helianthus tuberosus. The sequence continues at coordinate 117,100,575 of CM060361.1, read as the reverse complement.
ACTTATAAAAGAGATTTTATAACAAACTGTAGTTCTGGTCCTTTCAAATCAGTAAAAATATTTAATTTATCTCATTACATCAGTAAGATATTACACATATGTGAAATTTACTATTTATGACCAAACTATGTCCCGAAAGGGCATTTTGGTCATTTCACATAGGCTTTTAAGGGCATTTTTGGAAATCTGAGTTCACGACTTATACCTACTATAATAATATTAAAATTTGTTTAAAAATTCAGTAGGTAATAAGTCTTAGGTGTTAATTATGGTTTAAAACCATACTATGCACCTAAATAGCGTAAAAATCGCTAGTTGACGATAATTAAGGGGTTTTATAGGAATCTGAGATTTTGATCAGTTTTGAATGCTCAAAATAATTTATTTAATATATGAAATCAGTAGGAAAAGGTTTGGCATTCAAATCATTTGTAAATCTCATTTTATGCACGGAAAGGGTATTATCGTCATTTACCGAATAATACAAGAACTCTATGACATGATCAGTTTATAATCTGATCAATAACTCCAACAATCCCTAAAAATAATATCTTAACAGTAGGTAATGAGTTTTGGGTCAAAATCCAAGTTTAAACATGCTTTATACAAGATATCGCAACTTACTTAGTTAAAAGCTTCTAATTACGATATCGAGCGTAACTCCTATTTGGGACCAAGAACTGATATCAAATTTTCGGGACAAGCTTATATATTAGTAACAAAGGTTTTTGTCCTCTCACATTTCTAAAATTCTCATTCTTATGTCAAAAGGGCAAAATGGGCGTTTATAAGCATAATAGCGGAAACTAGCGTATAATTCAAACCACAAGGAACCATGCAATATAACTCCAGAGGGTTATACTACTGAATAATATGGTCCTAATGAAAGCTTAAAACATGGAAGAATCAAGCTTAATCGGGCCAGAACTGAAAAGTCAAAGCAAAGTCAAGCTTTTGCGACTTTCGGTTGTGAACCGACCCTAAACTTAGAATTGTCGGGTTGGACCAGTTTAGACATGTTTTAATAATCATTACCAAGTTATTAGAGTGTTAAAATATAATTTATAACCTCTGCATCTATGGTTTAATTAATATGCACAAATCTGCCAAGTTTGACTTTTTACCTAAACGGTTTGACCCGACAATTAACTAGGCAAACGAAGGAATTAGGAGGTGCCCTTTCAGGGGTTAATCACCTACCTAACTATGGTCTTATACCCACTTTTAATTCGGTTAGGGGCTGGACCATGAGAGTATAAACCGAAAGTCAAAGTTTATTACATGATAACTTGACTTTTCGGTTATTAAAATATAAATCTGAACTATAAGGTGGGCTAAGGTACTTACAAAGGGTCCATGCTAACTTTTCTACTAAAATTTGGTTCCACTTCAGCTCTTAAGGCTCCAGATTTGAGGAAATGAGAAGATAGAATGAAAGGTGTGTGGAAATGAATGAGAGCTTCAAGTATTTATAGGTTTTGGGAATGATTTTGATCAAGACAAGTGTTAGGAGGGTTATTCAGATCATAACACCTGTTGTTACAGCTGTTATAATTGTCTTGATGGCCAAGAAAATCGTTTTGATTGTTTAAGATGAGATTGGAGTGGTCACCAAGCAAAACAAAAAAAATAAAAATTTCAGATCTGCAGATAGGTGGCTCGCGGCCCGCTTCAGGAACAGCCTAGTCTAATGCGGGCCGCCTGGGGGTTCAGGTTCAGAAAAACAGTTTGGCAGAATTGCCATTTCAGTCCCTGCACTCGCTAATTGCCATTTTTAACACTTCTGAGGCCCGCCAAGCCATGTTTAAGGCTCCACAAGGTCAATAATGTATAGAGGATTCAAAATATGCCCGAAAGTATCTTGGATGTCGGTTCGTTTGGCCGTACGGTCGCGTTATGCGTTTAATTACAACGAAACACGATCGGACTCTAAAAATGGTCCGAAACACGCGACGAGTGGAATTTTATCATGCCACACACTAAAATAAAATATTTTAGTGCTTACATAAATTTTTGGGTGTCCGGGGATACTCAGAATGCGAGATATGCGCGAAAGTGCAAACTTGTGCACTTTTTGACACTTTTAGTCCCTATGTGACATAAAAGTTTATTTCTGCGCACCAAACACCTCTAAGCCTATATCTAAGCTATAAGAAGAATAAATAGGGTATGTTTAACTCATGGACATTTTCCAGAAGGTCCGTTATCAAACGATTCGACCTACATTTGCAGTTTGACGTAATTAGTCCTTTAATTGCGCTAAGTAGCGCGAAATGTCGTTTAATGATATCCAAGCCTTCCATAGCCCATAATGGGCATCCCTGAACGTATGTCCAATTATTAAAATGCTCCGGTTCGCTTAAAAGGTCCCCGAGAGGCGTAGATTCAAAAGTTGACGCTTTTGGTCCCTCTAATGCGCAAACTTGCGCATATCATCGTTTAATAACATCGAAGCCTTATCCAGCCCATGCTAGGCATTCTTGAGAATATTATAATACATCGTGATGCTTCGGGTTCGTTAAAAGGTCATCCAGAGGTATAATTAAACATGTTGACGCTTTTAACCCCTCTAAGTTTCAAACTTGCGCGTTACTTCACTTATTGGCATAAAAGGCTTGCATAGCCGATATTAGGCATTCCCGAGAATATGATGAAACATAATGAAGCTCTCGGTTTGTTAAAAGGTCACTCAGAGGTAAGAATTAACATGTTGACACTTTTAACCCTTCGACGCGCAAACTTTCACATAATTACACAAACGGCTCCTCTCGTCCAACAAGTGGCTCGTCTGAGAATACGGACATCGTATAAGGTCACTCAGAGGCCTAGTTTAGGCATGTTGACACTTTCAGTCCTTCTAGAATCAAGGTTTTCGATTTTTACGAAATTAGCCCCTCATAGTCAACGTTTGACTTTATTAGGGTTCATTACACGTGTCACCACACCATTGGACATGATTTTACGAGGTGTTACAAGTTCGGACCACCGCCATCCAATACCAGTGGGTATTGAAGGAGGTCCTACTAAACTTGACCCAGGTCCTTGCAGGATCTATACACTGAACAAGGCAAGACTCTTACCAAACCATTCCCTTAACCCCCGACCAGGTAGCCAACATATCTCCATATAGACCGTGGAGATATGAATGGTGAAAATCTTTTATTTTATATAGACAGTAAAATAATGCCAAGACACCACGGACAAATGATAAGGAAGATTCACCTTCAACATAAGAAACTAGTTATTAAAGTCATTAATACATAACCAAATAAAAAGTGCGAAAAGAGTAAAAATAAAAAGTATTACACTAAACACTTGTCTTCACCAAGTGATGTAAGAGACTTAGGCAAACATGGCCTTTGATTGTCAAGAACTCTTACGATCAATCTTGGATCCCGAGACTACTCACACACTCAATGATGGATGAAGGATGATGGTGGTGGATGTGGGTTGTAATGGTGGTGGTGGGTGGGTGAAGTGTGAGAGAGGTGGTTTGCCAAGGGATGAGTTGCAAGTGAGCCAAGCACCCCTATTTATAGCTTGCACAGAAGCCCGTACACGGCCCCGTGTCCATTGGGCATGGCCCCGTGTCCACCCATCTTCTCTTTCTTCATTAAATGCAGTTTGTCTAGATTCTGGGAATCTTAGCGTTGACCACGCCCCCGTGTCCGCTGGGCACGACCCCGTGTGCAGAAGCGTATCTGTACTATCAAGATTTGCCTAGATTCTGCGAATCTTAGCGTTGACCACAGCCCCATGTCCGCTGGGCACGCCTCCGTGGTGGGTGATAGAAGCTTCTACAACTTTGTCTTTTCTGCAGACACTTGGGCACGCCCCCGTGCTCATTGAGCACGGGGCGTGTTCAGCCTTCTGTTCTCTTGTTCTTGCTTGGGGAGATGTTGTCGGGGGGTCGGGCATGCTACGTTTATTCCTTTTCTTGTATTGTTGTTAGATTTAGCTGCATTTTTGCTTCTTTTGTCCATTTAAACTCTTTTAATCTTAAAAATACAAAAGGAAGACAAAAACACACTTTTTCCAACATTAGTACTAAAAAAGGGTTAGTTTTATGCCACATTTGATGTAATTTATATGTTGCATTTTGCACACATCAATATAGCATAAAGTAGAATAAAAGCATTGCAAATTTCCACATACATAAACATGTTACACAACATATAAGCTACAAAACAAAGACTACCAGCTAAGTCCCGAGTTGGCTATGCGGTGTTGTCTTAACTAGCCCCCGTCGGGTGCGAGCCTAGCTATAGTACTATACTAGTTAAGTTGGAACGTCACGAGTAATTGTGCTAGCACATATGTATCAAGCATCACGTATAACTATGTACGACGGTTATTCGCAAGTGATAATAGTTTAGATCGTGTGCTACATTTTGATAAGTGTGTTTTCGATATAAACGTATGTTACACCCCAAAAGTGTTTAAAGCGTTAAAAAAAAGGGTCAAGTGTACTCACAGTGTGTGTTTAACGGTTAAACACAATCTGGAGTGGGTTGAAGAGAGCGCGTTGAGTTATCCTGAGCATAAGACAGTAGCGTAAGCATTAAACAGCGCGTAAAACAGCGTGTCAGGGAGTTGGGTATCGAATGGTGAGTCGAACGGGTGAATACCCATTCGATCGGGTCGTCATCCGAGCGGATGACCATTCGAACGGATGGCCATTCGAATGAGAGGTGAGTGTTTGTAAATTGTTTTGAAACCTTTGAAGTTTTCGTTGTAGTATTAAATCAAGTCATCCGGTCAGATGGTCATCCGGACGGATGGCCATTCGATCGGATGGCTATTCAATCGAGAGATTGGTAGTTTGAAGTTTTATCAAATTGTTTAAACATTGAGGGGCAGTCCACCTGGTTGGATGGTCATTCGATCGGATGGTCATCCGATCGGATGGCCATTCGAGTGGCAAACCGTTGTTTGAAAACTTGTAAAATTTCCTATGTTTTAAGTTTAACGGAGACGACGTAACGACGAGTCAGCGACGGAAACACACCAGACTCAGTTCATTCGATCGGACAGGAATCACCCCATTCGATCGTACTCACCGTTCTTTTGATGAAGTTTCATATTCAACCCCTTACTCGGTCATTCCTCCAGTGGAAACCCGTTTTCAAGCCGGCTCTTAACTAAGGAATGAGTAGAGAGTCTGACTGAGCTCAGATTCCATCGGTTTTGTATAGAAAGTTGAGGATAACTAAAAATAGTTTAAAAAGTGTCGTGTCTTTACTAGGGTTCAAGTTATGAGTATGGAAATCCATTAGATCTGGACCAACTCGATGGGTTGACGTCACCAAGTGAACACTATCTTCAAATTGGTCCGAATCAGGTGATTTCAGTGAGAAAAGTTGTGATTTTGATGAAGAAGATGATGTAGAAGTGATTAGTGATGATGATGTACAAGATTTAGGGAGAAAAGCTTACCAAAAAGCCTTGAATCTTGATGAAAAGTGACTGAGAACACTTAGGAGCGAGTTGGTCGGATGAGAGTGTCAAGTCATTGAATAGTGACATGACAGGAGTATTTATAGGCTGAGAGGAAGTAAGGCGGTGCGAGTCATGGGTCGGATGGCCAGTCGATCGGATGGTCTTCCGGTCGGATGACCATTCGACCGTATGGTCATTCGATCGATTGGCTTGTGTGAAATAGTTTTCGAATTTTCTTTTCGTTCGATGCGTTTTGTTGCGTTAAACATTGTGGATAATATACGCGTTTTAGCGAGATAAGTAGTATCGTGTTACGTTGCGTTTCAGTACGATGCGTTGAACTGCGCGTGTCCGCGTGTGCGCGTTTCAACGGCTTCAGCACTTAGATAGTTATTATATCGTGTTACATTGTGTTCCAGTGTGATACGTTAAATTGTGCGTGTCCGCGTGCGCGCATTTCAACAGTCTCAGCACTAATGGTATAATAGGTCATAGCATAAATAATCGCGTTTCGAGTTTGCGTTGTGTATGCGATAGCGAAATAGCGTAATAGTGTATGCGATAGCGTTGTATGCGTTATAGTTTACATTATGCTCTGAATCTCGGGTGATAGGCATAACGAGAGCAATAAGCGGGTTGTTACAGTCTCCCCTGCTTTAGAAAATTTCGTCCCGAAATTAATCCAAGAGGTAGACTTGAAAGTTGACCCGTAATAGTAGTGATAAAAGCGTCTGGATTTGTTGTGGGTGAACGAGTGATCGACTGAGAATTGACGAGAGAGAGCATCTCAGATTGAGGAAATCGATTGCGATAGTGAAAAAAAAGCGACTAGTTTGACCAAAAAGGTAGTATCCCACAAGTTAGCGTTTCGCGAGATGTTTGAGTTTCGAAGAGTTTTGTTAAGTCGTTGCAAACAAAAAAAATACAGAAAACTTGATTGATTTATGAAAGTTTGCTTATAACGTGGCGTTAAGCTGAGTTGATGTTAACCCAACGGCATATTAAAAAGATTTGGATTGGAACTTAGTTCAAGAGATCTCTCTTATGACATGGTATTAAGCTGAATTGTTGTTAAACCCACGTCTTAAGAAAGGTTTTGTTTGAATGTTGCAAAAAGGTTTAAAGAAAACTGGACTTATGGAAACTTCCCTTGGAGATGGAGTTAAGCTGAGTGGATGTTAACTCCACGTTGCGAGGACATTTTCATTCATCCAACGGTTAATAAAAAAAATTCTTAGAAAGTTTTTCGTTTATTTTCAAAACATTAATAAATAAGTTTTAACAATACAAAGAGGTAATTAGTATCGAACCCCACATAGCATCCTACCACGAAAGTTTGTTAATACGGTTAAAACACTTATATATAGGAAGTACCAGTGGCGTATCCACCATGTTTTGACCATATTAGTTCCGTCTCGTGAAGCGATGTCATGCGTGCTAACATAACGCAGGTAGCGACAAGCGATGAGCGGTAGGTGATAATCAGTAAGCAATATGCGATGAGTGACAAGCGGTACACGATAGCGATAGGTGATAAGCAATAAGCGAATAGTGCGATTTGATTAGTTTCAACATTAACTCCCACATGGCATTTTTCCACGAAAGTTTGATAATATGGCTAAAACACTTATTCCCTATAGTTATGGCTTTGATACCAATCTGTCACACCCCAACCGATGGCGGAATCATCGGGGCGCGGCACTAGGCGAATCAGATTGCTCAAGAGAATCCATAACAACTAATTAGCGACAATATTTAACAAGTTCATTATCCCATACTAATAAACAAATATTTCACATATAGTCGTACAGATTTCATGTCTCTAGAACAACACAAATCTGACAACCAAGATTTTTGGGTGAGTTTCTAAAGTATCCCTAGCTTGATTCGAGATAATCTGCGTCTAACCTACAACATACGTAAAATAATGTCAATACAAAATGTATTGGCGAGTATACAGGTTTGATATAGCATAAAGTAGAATAAAAGCGTTGCAAATTTCCACATACATAAACATGATACACAACATATAAGCTACAAAACAAAGACTACCAGGTAAGTCCCGAGTTGTGTCACACCCCGAAATATCAGAGCTGGTGTGACTGTACTGGTATCTTCATTGCACAACGGAAGAAAATAAGCTAAGACTTCTAGAAATTGAACACCTGCTAAGTACTCGAATTCCCATGGGTTCTCCTATTCCAACCGTTCCATAGTTTTGAAAATGCAACCTGAGAAAGAACATGCGAAAAAGTCAACATAAAGTTGAGCGAGTTCATGGTTTGTTTTGAAAAAGATTTTAAACGAATCTTTTTGTTTACCAGTTTAAAAGTTGTGGAGAAAATTTAGTAAAATCATTTTCTCGGCATGTTATATGAAAACTATGGGTTTAGCCCACGAGAGTCTTTGTGCATTGCACGAGAGAGAATGGGCCGAGCCTAAAAGAGTCTTTGTAAGCAGGACCAACCCGTCCTCTTACTTATGCATAAGTTGAAAAACGTTACCAAAGTTCGTAAATCATGTATTTGTGAGTTTTTTTCAAATGAATCTTAAAAACATTTGAAAATCCGAGTATCAAAAACTGGTACGTAAGCGTCTATGAACAGATCATTAATGTTTTGCAATGACATTAATATGTGTTGCGACATAGGAAGCCCTCAACCCGAGCGAATTTCCTCCGGTCCACCCGGTTAGAACAACAAAAGCACTACATGGGCCACACAAGGACCCAAGAGTGGGGCTCGCTACACCCGATAGATCTACCACTTTTGCCCTCGGTCTTATACAAGATTAATGGCACTTAAGAGAGATTACTATTCGCTCACATGATCTAATAGTCCATTCCCTAGCTTAACCATACCCTAGTTAATGTATAATGCGTGAGTTATTGGGCCTAGCCCATGTCCTTGGGCATATCCCACGTCATTCGTGTTATTAAAATTCATGCATGTTTTGAAAAAGAACACTTATGTCTTTATAAAACCGGTATGTTTAGCATGATCTTTTCGTAAACCATTCAAATTCGCGAAATTCATTTGCAACATGATTTATAAATATATGTTTCTCGTTTATCAAAGTGTTGTGTGATTTTGCAAAACTTGCATGTCTTTCCACCCCCGAAAACATTTTATAAAAATGTAAAACAGTAAAAAGTGGGGGTTATGAACTCACCTGAATTTCCATGTGAAAAGCTAGCTAAATACGACCTCGTGATGTCGTTTCCAAGACGTGACTCGCTAGCGTGCATTCTACAATATTCCTAACACGGAATATCTTATAAGTTTCTAAATAAACGCGATAACTAAACTACGTGTCACCAAGCTCTACCGAATCGTTAATCGAACGATTCGACGGTATGTTGTTAACTTAACGAAAATGATTAAGTTAAACTTGTTAAGTCTCGTCTAATGTCGGTAATAGTTACTAAGTTTTGGAAGTACTCAACTTCCAAAAGATTTAAAAAATATATAAATATTTATATAAAAATATATAAATATATCGATATAAGCGCGTTAGTCGTCTCGAGATGTCGTACGTGTATGTATCGAGTATTCATATGAAATAATGTATAACAAACTCATATTATCTGTTGTGTCTCGTATGATAAGTATCAAAATATGTGTATATGCCGTGTAGGCGTTTGAAATAAATATAAAAACTTATATTTATTTAATAGAGTTTTCGTGTTGAGGTCGTTTAAAATATATATGATAGTTATATTTATTTTATAAAAGAATACGAGTTGTTTGGCGTTTGAAATAAATATATAAAATATATATATATTTTTTTATAAAAGATTAAGAGTCGTTTGATATTTGAAATAAATATATAACCTATATTTATTTTATTAAACGAATGCGTGTTATCGGCGTTTGAAACAATATACATAATTATATTGATTTTATAGAATTGCCGAAATTTCGAAGTTTAGAATAAATATAATAATTATATTTATTGTCGTAAATAATATTCGAATCGTCGTTTTCGTATATCGTAAAGTGTTATCGAAAATATTATACACTTGTATTTAATTATTGAAAAGTCGTTTGTGGTCGATCGGTTATGTTTTTATATTAAAACGTGTTTCGTTTTACGGATTTTCTCGAAAAAAAAACGGGCAGAGTTTCCTCTGTTTTTGGACGCCCCCGACAACACAAGTTGTCGTTATTTTGTCAAAGGGTCAATTGCATATATCCCCTTATAAAATTCATTTATTGCATATTTACCCAACCCAAATATAAAATTGCATATCTCCCCTTACTTTTTAAATAAAGTTGCAAATTTACCCATTTTGATTTTTTATTAAAACCAAATTATAGAATAACTACTTTACCCCTATTTTAATTAAAAATTCCAAATGTTTATGCTTGCCCAATTTTAACATTTTTTGTCATTTTTACGTGTTAATAATTGATTTTCCATGACTGTGGATGAATCAGTTCATCAATTATTAAGTAAAATAAGAATCAATCAATTATTACACTTGCCATTAAAAACACCTATTACAGTATCCATGAAAAAGGAAAAAATATTATCAGTTGACCAATTTTTTAATAGATTTTGCAAATTCAAAATGACCATTACGAACAACAGGTTCAAAATTTATTTTAATGGCCAATGTCAAAACATCCATTGCAATTGCAGCAGCAATGACAAAACACCCATTACGAAAAATAGGTTCATTAATATACTATTTAAATTACCAGATTTTCTCTACATAATGGAATCGTTGACTACAAAATCAAACAGCCTAGAACCAGATTTTAAAGATCGAAACGCTAAGAGGAAGCTAAACAGTCGTCGATGTGTTTGAATCTGAAAGCAACCGATGAGATAACTGTTAATGGGGTTTTTAGTTTTAAAGGGGCAATTTTGTCTTTATCTAAAATGTTAATAAGGGGGGATGTATGCAATTTTAGTTTTGGATTAGGTATATCTATATACCTTTATTAAGAGAACTGGGTTTTCTACCCTTTTCGTAATTTTGCCATAGGTACAAATGTTGAAGCACCATGTACAATATAATCAAACTATTTTAGAGGGGGTAAACTTGTGTATTGTCCAAAAAAATTTTAAGACACTTTAAGGGCATTTTAGAGATTTCACCACCTATAATTAAGATGAAATGTGAAGAAGATATTAATTGTTATTGTAAATAAATTTATGTTGGTCTTGAATGTAGAAATTGAATGAATGCTGTAACTGAGAAATTGGGAATTCAGAGAAATGAAGCGAGTAGATGCATTTATTCTCCAAAAATGAATGCCACCTTCTAAATTCCTCGTAGACGCTCCATCTAAACTGGTACAAAAGGAAACTCCATCTAAATCGGTACAAAAGGAATTAGGGGTGCAGATTTTCTCCCAAATTGGCTTCCATTGATTTCGGTTTACAACACCACTAAGTTTGTCTTTGATTGTGAACTACCCTGGTGATCGGCATCCACAAATTTCATACATACAACTCTTTCTTCGATTGTGAACTACCCTGGTGAGCGGCACTGATTCCTGTGTATAAAACTGATTTGGTGCAATATGCAGATTTCTTGAATTATCCTAAGAGCCATCGATTTTGGAGCTTTCAAATTGGCCTTCCATTCTTTAAACCCAGGTGAGTAATTTTGTTAATTACCATGACTTCTTTAATTCACGATGATTTGCTTTTTGATCTTACGAGTATGGGGTTGGATTGAGTCGCATTTTCTTATGTTTTATTGTCTTTAATTTATGCATACAAGGTGCTCGATGAAATGCTTGTGTGAATACTTGTGAACTTGGGTTGAATCCTAATTCAACTTACTGCATAGAGTTTCTTAATTTGATTGGCCACGTATGTATTTTACCTATGGAGTAAACTATTAGTATCATTTTGGTGAAATATTATTGAAAAGTGAAAACTTAATTACATCATAGAGATCAAATGAAAATATGAAACATAAGAAGCGTGCATAGAAAATTAACTATTTATACTTATCACGTCATGTAAGTCCTGCATCTACACGTCATACCGACCAAATAATGATCTGGAGGTGGAGTTTGTATAGCCTTGACTGTTGTGCTTGCACTGACAGGCACAAATAAAACTAATACATACTATGACTTGCATCTTTGGAAAGGAGTTTTCTATTATTACACATGAGTACTTTCTAGATTATGTTAATTGCAACTGAGTATACGTTTAGTCTAAGAATACCTTAAGATAGTATGTGCTAGAAGAAGTGTTTTTGTTCCCTATATTTATTTTGTACAAACTAAGGTGCTGATATTTCTGGAGTATTAACAATAATGGGGTTGGGAATGTAAGTTTAAATGCTCCAAAGGTCCACTATACACTGAAAATATGCTCATCTGGTCAAGCAAAACAATCGAGCAGGCTCTATGCTGCTGTTGCTAGAATAGTTTTTTTAAGGTGAAGGGCAACAAAGCTTGCATCAATTCTGGTATACTAAACTGTTAATCTTCTAACACAGAAAATGATACTTTCTTGTTGTTTTAACTTAGTAATAAAAGGCTATGCGAAAGTACTGGAATTAGGGATGTAAACAATCCGAGCCTGAGCCTGAGCTTCGCAGTCGTGTGTAGTTTTCCTAGCTCGAGTTCATCTCGGCTCGGTCCGGTAATTATATATTAAGTAATTTATATACATTTTTCACTCTTTTTTACATTTATTTATATTTCCAGTTTATATAAAATATTATTTACTACATAGTTACTTTTATCATACTTTTATATATAATAATAGTAATTATTATATGAATCTATATTCAATATATTACATAAAAGTTATATAACTAATAGACTCGTGAGTCGGCTCGAACTCAATTAGTGAAGCTCGGGCTCGTTTATTAAAGAAGCTTATGTTGTGGGCTCGAGACCGGGCTCGTTTAAGCTCGGCTTGATTGAGCTTATAGAGAATGACAAATGTGCTATGAAGGTTAAATTGTTGCTATTTTACATTATGCTATTCTGATTTGGTTCCTTCTTTTATGTCCTCTTGTGAATCGATACGACACTATAGGTTAATTTATAAACTAGAACTCCTAACTTCATAATTACAACTCAAAAGCAAGTAAAACTTTATTATGAGAATTCCTGTTGTATGATGTAGGTGTAAATGTAGGATTTTGGTGTAACTCTGAAACTTGGAATGAAAAAAATAGATTATAAAAATATAAGATATGCTCAATACAATAAAGAAACCTATATATGTCCTCAAATCTTATTTAATTTGAGCAGAATGGATCTGGGTAACTTCAAGGTATAACTTTTTAGCTACCAATCATAATAATGGTAATAATAATCTTAATTATTTGTTTTGATGTATATTGATTATAGTTTAAAAATAGGGTCCACGCCTAAAATCTGAACCAAACTTTTGAGAATAATAAAGATGATCAAAATATCTTTGATGCAATACTGTTCAATATAACATAATAGGGTTGGGTATATGTATATCTAGCAAAATAAGGGGGTAATGGGTCATAACGGGTTCGGGTCACAAGTTGTTTAAAAAATGGTCATTATGGCTGGGGCCAGAATGGTTTTGATAAAATTGGACACAGTTCAAAACAGGTTGTTTTTTTACAAGGGACGTGAATGTAGCTGGCACTATCAAGACTAAATGCACCCTTCAGTTTCTGGACTGGTGCCCAACTGGATTTAAATGTGGTATTAACTACCAGTCACCCAACTGCGGTTCCTGGTGGTGTTCTTGCTAAGGTGTGCATGATTTCAAATTTAAACTCCACCAGTGTTGCTAAGGGGTTCTTCTGCATTGACCATAAGTTTGACCATGTGTATGCCAAGAGGGCTTTTGTTCACTGGTATGTGGGTGAGGGGATGAAAGAAGGTAACTTCTCTGAAGCTCGTGAGGATTTGGCCGCACTAGAGAAAGATTATGAAGAAGTTGGTCTGGAGTCGGGTGATTGTGAAGACGAGGACGAGGAAGGAACATTGAGGGTTGTACTCGTAATTTTACTATCCATTTAGTAATCCTTGCAAGTATTCCATAACATTGATTTTACCCTCAAGTGTCAATTTTGATGGGTGTGTTAGATTGTTTTCCAATAGTTGAAGATTTAACCAAGCTATAGCTATGTTGTGTGACATTGCATCTATTTTATGGACAAAAGGATGACAACCATCTTTTATATTGTTTTTTTTGTTAATTCTTTGTTTTATAGTTAATTGCTCTTTGTGAATTAATATATTAGTTGTCTTAGCAAATTGGTGTGAAAAATAGATTACGTGAAACACACCACGCAATGTGCGCCAAAAAAACATAACTACCCGCGGCAACGCGCAGGCATTCCCACTAGTATGCAATTAAGGGTGTTTTCTAAGGGGAAATATGCAATTCTTCCTTTGTCAAAAACTCAACAATTGTCAACAAACAATATTTTTATAAATTTCATCAATCGCCAAAACGTAAATCATCACTAATGTATAAACGTTATGTAACCGCTAAAGGTTCGAGCTCGGTTCGCGTAAAGTGTAGTGTAAAACAACCAAATTAAAATTTGTTTCGTTTAAAGTTTACCGGGTCTTGTGTTGACCGCGTTTGACCGACAGTTGACTGGAGTTGACCGACACTCGAACCGAACTTCTGTTGACTATCCTTTGACTAACCGTTTACTGTGTTGACCGAACCGCACCCAAAACTGACCCGAGCCGTCCTGTTGCCTGCCTTTGACTCAGTTGACCCGGACCCGGACTGAGTTGACTCGTTTTGGTCGCGTGTTGACCGAGTTGACCCGAAAACCCGCATCACGATTCTGACCAGCTGGCCGAACCCGTCATCTGGACCGAACATGAATCCGAACCCGAAATTGATCTGAAGTGTGAACCTCTGGAATCGCGACTCAAATACAACTCGAACTTGAAATAAAATAACCATCTCTGAACTTGTACCAAACACCCAAACTGGTGCCTGACTGAACCGAATCAACATAATTACCACTGTCGTCGTCGGTTCCGGCCACCATCGGCCACCACAGCCGTCACGTCACCTGAAACACCACCCAAAACATGCCGGAAAAACGTAGATCGGGCCGGATATTGAAAGATCTGAAAGAAAAGGAGAGTAGTCGAAGGTTTTACCGGAAAAAGTCTCGAACCGCGGCTGCTACAGGTCCATACTGCCTTCATCGTTGCTCAATTCGAAAAACCGTCGTCGGGATCGGGTTCGGGAGGTGCGTTTTAGGGGGGGTACACCATTGAACAATTGCCGAAAAACCGCCTCCACCGCCGCCAAAGCGGCGGCGGCGCTGAAATTGCTGGCGGAACAGAGGGGGTGTGTTGTGGTGTGCGTCTTGGCCAGGGAAGGGAGGGGCGCCGGCAAACACGTGTCACCGAAGTTTTTAGGGATAGACTAGGGGTAACCAGTATATCAGATAATATAAGGGAGGAGATGTTGAGATGGTTTAGGCATGTTAGGAGGAGACAAACAACAACCACAATTAGAACTGTGGAAACTCTTACCGTGGAGGGAAAAAGGAGTAGAGGCAGGCCGAAACTGACTTGGGAGGAGCGTACTAGACATGATTTGATAGACTTGCATCTCTATGAGGATATGGTCGAGGATAGGTTCGTGGAGACGTAAGATTATGGTTAAGGACTTTTAGGAGGGGTGGTATGTTAGGGTATGGGAGTCTTGTCTTAGGATCCTAGTTTTTTTTTTAAGTGGTTTAGGCATGTTATCGCATGCTTGTGTGTCTATATATTGTGTAATTTGTTTCTTTTATGCGCTCTCACAAATTTCTTGTTTGTTAGTTTTAAAAATATTTTTTTAGTACCGTATGTTATCTTGTTGTGTTTAGAGTAGTTATTTGTCTTTTTATGTTTTATTTGACTCTTAGACATGCGTAGTCGTCCTTTTTTGGGTGTGTTTTCGAAAAGAACGCCCCACCATGTCGGAATCTCCGCCCTCATGGGCGTTTTTCGACCAACAATTTGCCAGAGTGTTTTAAAAACAACGCATGAGAGAAGTTTTAATGGTCAATGATAATTATTTGTTTTAAAAATTAAAAAAGAAATAATAATTGAGTAATTATGGGAGTGCCACGTGTCGAACGACGCCCAAGGTAGTGTTTGGTATGAGGTAATGAAAGAGGGAATGGAATACTTCATTCATGGGTGATGAAAATAAGCATGTTTGGTTGCACAAAGGAATGAAATCAATGATTCCACACGGAATGAAAATCTCTCTAAACACCTCCAAATGATTCCTTCCCTTACCCTAGTTTTTTTTTCATTCCATTCCATATCTCTTTTCTGTTTCTCCGTTTTACCCTCCCCTACTCAACTATTTTCACTCTTTTTCGATCAGTGATGATTTCGTATAACCACATGTCACTGTAAAATTTTGAATTATACCAAAAGGATTTAAATTTCGAAGGCCCTGCTACTCTCATCACCCCGATAACCATCCGTACCACCATCACCATTGCTGAACCTGTCACGCTGCAATGACAGACACCGCGACCACCACAATGCTCCAACATTAATCACATATCTCGTTCTCTCATACACTCTCCGACCGAATTAGTCGGTGCGAACTTCCGACAGTTGATTGGTGGGATACGATCAACGGGATTCAAAATCAGTTTTAGTCGTTGGTCATGATGGCTTTCAAGTTTTTCTGTCGGTTGAGTTTTCCGAGCATCGGGTGGATTTAACCGTCCCATCTCCGTTTGTTTATGAAGATAACCGGCCACCGGCGTTAGTTACAAGTTGGAGAAACGTCTTTGTTTTATTATTGATGTACGATTCAATTAAGTTTTTATGGTTTTTGTCCATTTTAATCTTGTAAGAACTGAAGTGTATGTTGTTAATGGAGTTTATCGAACTGTTCATTTCTCTTTCGTGTTTAATTTCCATTCAAGTATTTACTGGGAACATACATCATCATGTTATCATTTCTTCTTTTACCACTAATGTCTACACATGATCAACTTTTTCATTAATTTAAGAACAAGGTTTTTTTTTTTGTTTTGTACAAGTGATTATTGTTTCGTTTAGCAGCTTGGATTGATTGAGAAGAAGATGATAAAATTGGAATTTGATCTGGTACGTCAGACCATAATGATGTTAATACAACCAGTATAGGGTATTTTTGTCAATTCAATTAATTGTATTCCATTCTTACGTCTTTTCCCGTCTACCAAACATTGCAAAGTAATGATTCATTCTATTTTCATATGGGTAACCAAACAGGACAATGGAATGGTAATGATCCATTTCATTCTCTTGTCCATTCCTTTCCTTAGTCTATTCCATTCATTCGTTCATCCATTACCTCATACCAAACATACCCCAAGTGTGGGGCCATTATCCCACTACGCCCATTTCTTCAAAACGCCCATTTGCGGACTAGGACGACACGTGGCGGACGACACGTGGCGGACAACGCCCACGTGTGGGACATTATTCACCATAACCACTACACATGGTCTCATGGTTGGATGTGTCTTTGGAGCTGGGGTCTCATCTAACAGGAAACAGTCTCTTTATCCCTCGGGATAGAGGTAAGGTTTGCCTACATCCTATCCTTCACAGACCCTACCTATAACTTTGCTATAGATGAGATCATACTGGGTATGATTGATTGAATTATTATTTAGAGATAAAAATTTAATAGTATTAATGAGAAATTAATAATATATATATACACACACACATTTACCTTTATATTTAAACATACAATAATTATGCAGAGTAACTAAATCATGATAATCATATAACATATAATATTAGAATTAATGAAGGATAAAATAGTATTGCATGTAAGTGAATACAATCTACACAATAGTATTTATCATATTAAGATAACATATATGTTTACCGTCTATCAGGTTATATAAAATTTTTGAATCGAGCAATTGAGTACGATTTTGACGTATTGATCGGTTAATTTTAGTGTTTTGCTAGTTCAATAGTATGGTAGTTGACGTTTTGAACCGATTATAGTACATATAGCTAACTATATTATCTAAAAGACAATAAAATGATATATACATATTAAAAAACGAACATAGTGACTTTGTTTACATAACTAGTTCTAAGTTTTAAACCAGACAAAACCACTAAATCGGCATCACTTCGCTTGGATCTCAAATTGACGAAATCCACCGAGCTGTTTCGGTGAGTATAATTTAATTCAGTCGGTTTATTAACACCTATGGAAGTTTGTTTAGAAATAAAGTTTTAAAATATTAGAGATCTAGAATGAGTTTTTCAAACTATTAAATAATTTAAGTTACTGGCCAAAAAAAAAAAAAATTTAAGTTAGACTATCATATATAATTCAATCAATTAATCTTGAAGTGTCCAAAACACCTTAGCATTATTATATTATATATTAAAACCTATATAAATTAGCAAGTTTTCTATGCATAAGGACTTGTACATTATGCTTTGCACATTATTAAAAAAAAACTTGACTTTTTAGTTTTAACCCAAAGGTTTGTATCTTTTACAATTTTAACCCTACATAATTTGTTTTTTAACTTTAACCCAAAACTTTTCATTATTTGCAATTTAACTTCACAACTTTTGTCACTTATACTTTTCATCTTTCGCAAATTTCCGTTTTACGTATAGTTCTAAATTTTTCGAGTTAATACGACGCAACGTGCATGTGTGGTTCGACGTTTTTGCCTCTATTTTTCCATGTTTGACAGGTTCATCGCAACACGCATATCCTAGGTCAAGTCAGTGTTGGTGGTCGATGACGGTTGTGTGACATTAGTACTATTTGACACCGTTTTACGCCCTGCTGCAACGCGGGGTGTGCTTTGTGGGTTTTTCAAAGAAAAAATGGTTATGCATATGGTTGTCGTAACGTTGGCTTTAGGGGTTTTCCAAAAAAAAATGATTTTTTTTTTACTTTTCACCCAAAAGTATTTCATAAATTACTTTTAACCCAAAACTTTTTATCTGTTTAACAACATGCGCGTGTGGGAGAACGTTTTACATCGTCTATTTTTCCCCGTTTGACAGGGTTAACATAATGTGCGAGTCCTAGACCGACTTAGTATATAACTAAAGAATCCCCGCCGCATTGCGGCGGGTCGTAATCCTAGTTATATATATATTAACACAAAGTCTTCATGAATAGTGATTTTGATTTTTTAAATTATTGTTTTAATTTTTTAATAATATTTTATTTGTTCTATATTTTGTTTATTTATCAAATAACCTTCCTTCTATGTTTTTATATTTTCAACATTACGATGTAAATTTATTGGAAACGGATACTGTGCTGCTATCGTGCTAAACTTAACCAAAACCGATTGCTTTTTTCAACATTACAATATAAACTTTATTGAAAACGGATATTGTACTGCCATCATACCAAAAAAAGAACCAAAACCGACCGGATATTATATGTATCGATACCAGTATTTATTTATATTTTTTTCTTTCGATAAACCAATATTTATTTATATTGTTTTTGCTTTCGATAAACTGATATCGTATCGCTACTATACTGTGTCGAACAACATCGATACCTGTACCTGTACTCATTTGTATGGTTTATGTTTGGTAATGAATTTTGTGTCGTATCAAACAACATTGTTATATGTACTTATGTTCATTTTGTGATTACCAGTTTCGATAATTTCCATTTATACAACTCTGTCTGCGATGATCAACGAATATTATTACCAGTACCGTAGCGATCTGCTGATCGATACCATTTGGACAACATCGTTGTCGATACCGATGTTCATTTTTTTTTTCATTTTCAATTTATGTAAAACATGTATTGATTCTATACCGATACCGGAACTATAACAAACCTAATCGATATCGATCGAATGCCCGCGACAACGTGCCGCTGCAACGCGCGAGGAAACAATCTAGTTTATGATTAAATAAACGTGAAGTATTCAAATGAACAAAGAATAATTATTGCACCCAAAACGCCACGTAGCTAAACACCTGAAAACGACATCGTATCAACCTTCTACACTCCAAGATCAGTACCCTTTTGTCTTTCTCATTCATACTAAACTCACCTGTTGCAACAAAACAACATAGAACCCCATTAATTAAAAATAAAAAATAAAAAAAAACCAATCAAATTCAGTCTTCTGCACAAAGATTCTTCATGTTCTTTAAAGCCAAAATATGGAAGAAATTGTAGACATTGAATACAACCTTTCTGCTCACCATTAATTCATGTACTGTCCTCTGAACTTGCAGACAAACAAAAACCCTATTTTTTCAAGGTTTTTATTTTATAATATTTTCTTCAAATTTTCAATCTTTATGAATCTTTTTCTTGTGGGTTTGTATTTTTTATTCATTTTGTGCTCCATAATCTTGGTTTTGGGTCAAGTTCATGTCAATGATATCTTTTTCTTGAAAAAATAAATTTATTTTCTTTATGTTTTTGATCGAGAAATATTTATTTTCTTGAACTCATTATCAGTTCATCACTCACACACACTCTTTTCATTTCAAGATTCAGTGTGTGTTTTGTTCTTTCAGGGTTTATGAAAATTTTAAATTTTTTTTTTTGGTTTTTATATGATTTTCATGAAAACTAAAGATTTGTAATCTGATTTTTTTTTTTGCAGATTTAGGGGTAAAACAGTAATTTCACAGGGATGGCCGGAGGTGGTGGAGGAGCAAAAGCAGATGAACCGGCACCACACCCACCAAAAGATCAGCTTCCAAATGTTTCTTATTGCATTACAAGTCCACCACCATGGCGTTAGTTTCTTGTTTTTCTTATTTTATTATTATTATTTTGAATCTTTTTTTAGTATATTCTGATTTGATTCATGTTTCATATAGTTGTGAAAAAGGTGGTTTTATGATTCTTTTAATCTTTATATGGTTCTTAGGATGTTGGTTTTAGGGCACATGGTGTTTGAATATTTAAAGTGAGAGCATTAATTTCAGTATGATTCTTGCAATCTTTATAATTTTTTTTTTGAAAGGCTTTTTTTTTTTTTTTGAAAGTTTGAAATCTTTATAAATGGTTCAATGGTTGACATTTTTTTTTATTATTAAATCTTGTATTATTTGTGTTTGGTGTCTTTTGATTCATATAGATTATGTTCTTTCTTTAATAGAATTTATATTTTTGGATGTTGTATGTGATTTTCTTCTCTACGACGAATCGGTTACATAAAAGGGGGTGTTTGGATGTGCGTTTTCAGTTTTCATGTTGCTACTAAAACAAATCATAGAAAGATAATGTAATGATTATTAGATTAAAGTTCAGAATAGTCATGCAATGAATTATATCAATAATCATGTGCTTAAACTTTAAACTTTATATAGTGATTTTTTTTTGTTTTTTAAATTAAATCATCTAAATTTTGCATTATATTTTTGCAGCTGAGGCCATACTACTCGGTTTTCAGCATTATATCGTAATGCTCGGTACAACGGTTATCATTCCCACGGCTTTAGTTCCTCAAATGGGAGGTGGAAATGTAAGATATCCGAACGAAATTTCGTAAATTAAAGAAAACGAATCTATTTTATTTATTTATTTGTTTATTTATATTTAATGATCTTGTTAGGAGGAAAAAGCTAAAGTGATCCAAACTCTGCTTTTTGTTGCGGGTTTAAACACATTGCTACAAAGTCTTTTCGGAACCAGGTTGCCAGCTGTCATCGGGGGTTCATATACTTTTGTTGCCCCCACAATCTCGATTATATTATCGGGTCGATGGAGCGATCCAGATCCTGTTCAGGTTTGTGAACCAAACCGCTTTGATTCTTCGTCCGAGTATTTTTAAATCTTTAAAAAATGTCAAAAAAGTTCTTGAAAATGAAAGATCTCTAAATATCTTACAAATTATACTTTTTAACTTTTTATGCATTACTTGTTCAGAAATTCAAGAAAACGATGCGTGCGATCCAGGGTGCGATGATCATTGCGTCAACGCTTCAAATTGTTCTCGGTTTCAGCGGCCTCTGGAGAAATATTGTTAGGTTGGTGTGTGATTAGGGCTGCAAGCGAACCGAGCGAACACGAACAAAGGAAACATAAGTGTTCACAAACTGTTTATGAACACTTACCGAACGAGATTTTATTTTCGTGTCGTTTGTTAAGCAACTGAATGTGTTTGTGCTCGTTTGTTAATTTTAGGCAACAAACGCAAACGAATGTTGA
This sequence comes from Helianthus tuberosus, assembly GCA_030545235.1. NCBI lineage: Eukaryota > Viridiplantae > Streptophyta > Magnoliopsida > Asterales > Asteraceae > Helianthus > Helianthus tuberosus. Next base: position 117,078,999 of record CM060361.1, on the reverse strand, counting down.
TGAACACAAACTAATGTTTATGAACACAAATGGAAACAAACGAACACAAACAAGCGTTCATGTATAGAATATACACTAATACTTATTAAATATTTTATTTGTCGGAATTTTAAAGCATTTAAATAAAATGTAAAAACTGAAAACACTAATGAACTAGCGAACATAAACGAACACGTTACCGAATGTTCACGAACATAAATGAACAGACACGGCCTCTGTTCATGTTCGTTCATTTAACTAAACGAATGAAATTTCTTGTTCGTGTTCGTTCATATAATAAACGAATGAACACACACGAACTTCCGCCGAACGGTTCGCAAACTGTTCGCTTCGTTTGCAGCCCTATTTATGATCATTGCTTCCACTCTTCAATGATCATTTCGGTGTCTTTATGTTTTCTCTGCGAATTTGTGTCTATAAATCACATTTTATCTCAATCGCTGTGATAGGTTTTTGAGTCCACTTTCAGCTGTTCCATTGGTTGGTCTTGCGGGTTTCGGGCTGTATGAATTTGGATTCCCGGGGGTGAGAAACTTTTTCGGAACAAAATCTTGGAACATGTTCTTTTAAGGTTGCGTGTACGGGACTGAATCTAAATTTGCTTTGTCTTTCAGGTTGTCAGATGTGTTGAGATCGGGCTGCCTCAGCTCATTTTTCTAGTTATTATCTCCCAGGTAACCTTGATTTGCGATTATTTAGCGTAAATATTAATGGGTTGATTTGGGTTATGTTTTATCTCTAACGGATCAAATGAAATTGAAAGAATTAGCTAAAAGCGGAATTGAATCCAATGGTTGAAACACACTCAAACCTTTATTTTTCTATAGCAGGTCAAACGGGTCGAAAGGTGCCTATTGTATTTTGAGTAAAGTACACGGATAGTCCCTCTGGTTTTCCAAAATTTTGGATTTGATTCCTAGCTTTCTAAAAGTACACATATGGTCCTTGTGGTTTGCACTTTATAAAGCATTTAACCCCCAACTTTTGCCAAAAGTACAAGGATGGTCCCTGTGGTTTGTACTTTGTAATGCATTTAGTCTCTAACTTGGACCTCTTAAAACCTTTAGATTTGTTGGTTGGGGACTTAATGTGTTACAAAGTGCAAACCACAAGCACCATCTGTGTACTTTTGGAAAGCTAGGGACCAAATCCAAAATTTTGAAAAACCATAGGGACTATCCGTGTAATTTACTCTTGTATTTTAAATTTTTAATGCATAAAGCCTCATTAATTATTTTTATTCATATATTCTATTAATTCTTGAAATAATAATTTTATAGCATTAGCCACACAAGCAACACTAATTGTTTACAAAAGTTCACAAATTTCAAACATAACGCGTTTCGTGTCATCCGGACTCTTCTAAAAAACTATTTGACCCGTTACCAAACCCGCCCAATTTTCTACCTCTTAACTCTAACAATATGGTTTTCTTGGTTATGTGCAGTATCTATCCCATTTCATACCTTCGGGGAAAAATATCTTTGACCGATTTGCTGTTTTGATTTCGGTGGCGATTATCTGGATTTATGCTCACTTACTTACAGTTGGTGGGGCCTACAGCCATGCAGCACCAAAGACCCAAACAAGCTGTCGGACTGATCGTGCTGGACTAGTTGACTCTGCTCCCTGGTTAGCTAAACACTTCTTATCAATAGAAATTGATTTTGTTATAAACAATTCGTGTGTCAAATTTGTTTACGAATATTTTATCGTTTCAATACCAATATAAGAAATCGACCCGTCCAATCCATTTGACCCGTTTCCTTTTAGCTAACTTTACCCATTGACCCAAACAATCCATTCAAATATCAGTCCGGAATATCGGTTCCGACAGATATTTGACCAATATTGACTGTTATTTTGGATGCCTTGGTTGGTGTAGACTCAGAGGAAGATTTCATGGCTTACGATTAGATCATGTTTCAAATACTGGCACTTTTGAGTTTTGACTTTTGATATTACTATTAATATTATATATAATTTCCGTTTTATATATGTGATATTAAAATTGCCGATATCCCACCGCGATAACCTGTATATGAGATATTGGTCAAGGCCTTTGACCGATATTTGATTTTGGACCGCATTAACTGCATAGTTCACTCTACTCATTCTTTATTTCATTGTTTTTTTATATTCTTATAGGATAAGAGTTCCCTATCCCTTCCAATGGGGCCCACCTTCATTCGATGCCGGTGAAGCCTTTGCTATGATGATGGCTGCTTTTGTTACCCTTATAGAGGTCTGTTTTTTTCTTCTTTTTAATATAAAATAAGGTCATCATGAACCTGATTATATATCCCACGTGTTTCGATTGTATAATTAGTCAACCGGTGGGTTCATCGCGGTTTCGAGGTATGCAAGTGCCACTCACATGCCTCCGTCTATTCTAAGCCGCGGTATTGGTTGGCAGGTAAATACCTTTCTTTTTTATCTCTATATTTGTTTATATTATTTGAGGTCTAAGATATGAGTTTCTTAATAATTTAGAAAAGAGTAAAATGCCATTTTCGTCCCTGAGGTTTGGCCAGTTTTGCGACTTTCATCCCAAGTTTTTTTTTTCCGCATTTGGATCCAAAAGGTTTGAAATCTTGCCATTTTCATCTGGCTCGTTAACCCCATCCATTTTTCTCCGCTAAGTCAGGGGTATTTCCGTCTTTTTTGCTAACTTAAAGGGCTATTTGATCTTTCTACATTATGTAAAATGACCGAATACCACTGAAAAAGATCGAATTGCTCTTTAAGTTAATAAAAAAGACTGAAATACCCCTGACTTAACGGAGAAAAGTTGATGGAGTTAACGAGCTGGATGAAAATGGCAAGATTTCAAACCATTTAGATCCAGATGCGAAAAAACAAACCTTTGGACACAAGTCGCAAAACTAGCCAAACCTCAGGGACGCAAATGGCATTTTACTCTTTAGAAAAAAGAGGTAATAAAGATGCGGGTATTGAGTTGTGGCAGTTTTGATCCATTTACTTATAAACGGGCCGGTTCACGTTATTTCTATCTGAAACAGGTCTCGTAAAAAATTAGCTTGAAAAGGAAACGTGTTGACTTTATTTTTGCTTTTCTTTAGCTCCTAAATAGATTCTAACTAACGGGTCTATTTAATTGTCTTAATTTCTAGGGAATTGGCATTTTGTTGTCTGGTGTGTTTGGAACCGTGAATGGATCTTCAGTATCGATGTAAGTTACAATCGCAGGCTTATGAATTTCGGTTTTTGTTGCCTTTAATTGAGATGAACCTATTTCGTGATGTTCTTTGCAGTGAGAATGCTGGTCTTTTGGCACTGACCCGTGTGGGCAGTCAAAGAGTAGTACAAATATCAGCTGGATTCATGATTTTCTTCTCGATTCTTGGTAAGTTTTAGTACGGGTCGGGTTGACCCGTATTACTTTTTGTCCAGTTTTTTTTTATAAATGATTACTTCATCATATGTGATTACCAACACTATATTATTACGATATGAAAAATCTAATTTTTGGAAAATAGGCAATTTAGAAGGTTGTATGCTAGCCAAGTATTCTGACCCATTTGACCAGTTACAGATAAAACACAACCCATTTGACCCGTTAGAGATAAAACACAACCCATTTGTGATTTGACCCATTAGAGATAAAACATAACCTGTTTGACCCGTTAGAGATAAAAAACACAACCAGTTTGAACCGTTAAAGATAAAAAGTTAAAAACACAACCCGTTTGACCCATTAGAGATAAAAACACAACCTGTTTTACCCGTTATAATAAAACACAACCCGTTTGACCCGTTATAATAAAACACAACTCGTTTGATCCGTTAGAGATAAAACACAACCCGTTTGACCCATGACAGATATAACACAACCCGTTTGACCCGTTAAAGATAAAACACAACCCGTTTGACCCGTTAGAGATAAAAACACAACCCATTTGACCCATTAGAGATAAAACACGACCTGTTTGACCCGTTAAGATAAAAAAAACACAACCCGTTAGAGATAAAAAACACAACTCGTTTGACCCATTATAATATAACACGGCCGGTTTAAACCGTTAGTGAATTGGGCCCGAAGTAGCAACCTCTCGCGTGGATTTAGGTGACATTCGACACTTCACAAGATAAGTTTAAAAAAGCCAATTGGTCATATGCAGGGAAATTTGGAGCTATCTTTGCATCGATTCCAGCACCCATTGTTGCTGCTTTATATTGCCTTTTCTTTGCTTATGTCGGTAAGCTTAAAGATCCTCAAAACCAACAAAAATGTATCATTTTCCTTATAAATCTATGTTCTTTTCGTAAAAAACTTTAAAGTCTTCTTATATTAACGCAGGGTCGGGTGGTCTGAGCTTCTTGCAATTCTGCAACCTCAACAGTTTCCGAACAAAATTCATTCTAGGATTTTCGTTCTTTCTCGGTTTGTCTGTGCCCCAATACTTCAATGAGTATGAAGCTATTAATGGTTACGGGCCTGTTCACACTTCTGCAAGATGGGTATGCAGAAATAAACTTTTATTTCTTAAATATCACTAAATATTTCTAAATATATTGATTTTGAAGTTTTAAATGTTGATGTTTAAGTTGGTTAATGAACTCGAATGAATTTGGAATATAAAAAGTAGAAGGTTTGACCTTCAAAAGTCAAATTTCAGTTGATTTTTGAGGTTGAACATATTGATTTTGACGTTGCAGACTGATGCGTTCTTTTATATCATAAAAAAATTATTTAACTGATTAGAATCTATAACTACGGATCAAAATTGAAAGATATTGATGTTTATATTTAGTTTGTAACAAATTCATAGCAATCTAGAATTCAAAGATGTGAGGTTTGACCTTCAAAAGTCAAATTACAGCTGATTTTATATGTTCATGACCCGTTGTTGACTTTTAAGCTCTAACATATTGATTTTGAAGTAAAAAGTTGACGGGTTTCTTCAAATTTTGAAAAAAAAAATGTTTGATAACCGGATTCGTACTTACGACAGATTGAAACATAGAAGGTTTGACCTTCAAAAAGTCAAACTGGACCTATTTCACCTTAAATGATGAACCTTTTTATGTGAATTTGTAGTTCAACAACATGGTCAATGTTCCATTCTCTTCTGAACCATTTGTGGCTGGCATTTTGGCTTACTTTTTGGACACCACACTTCCCAAAAAAGACGGTTCGATAAGGAAAGATCGCGGCAAACATTGGTGGGATAAATTTCAATCTTTTAAAACCGATGCAAGAAGTGAAGAATTCTATTCGTTGCCATTCAATCTCAACAAACACTTCCCGTCTGTTTGAAGTAAAAAAGTCAACCGTATTCTCTCTTATAAGGTACTTCATTAATGTTATGTTTATTTATAAACAAACTAATTATAAGCTAATTTAGTACAAGTTTAATCCGATCCGTGAATGAGAATGATTCTTCGAAACATTCGTTAACTAGTTTTGGCTTTTTTGTTATTGTAAATTTGTTGATGTTAAAAGGATATGATTAAATCTTTGTTGAGACTTTTGTTGAAGGGTTATCAGTTTGATTCTTGGATGCTTTTATACGGGTCGAAACGGGTAGACTGGGCTGACCCATGACCACATTGTTCATATCTTTTAATCACATCTAGTGAGATACATAATTGCGACGTTATTTTAAAATAAACAATAATCTAGTTAGGATATTTTATGTATTAAAAATATTATATCGGGTGACTCTTTTATTTGAACAATTTTTTTTACACCTGAGTATCATGTAACCTTCCACTTGCAAGGATTTTATTCAGGCGACTCAACCTTCTCTTATTATTTGTTTGACCAAATAGATATAAAAGCTAACCCAAATTGACCCATTTATAATGGTCGTCTCGAGATTAAGATCTCTGTTTTTAAATAATTTATATATAAATATAAATTTATTAAAAAAAACTCCCCAATAACATTTTTAAACTCATTAACCTTTCTAAAAACCTAACCAATTAAATAACCTTTTTAGTTTTGGCCCATCTAAACTCGTTTGCATTTAATCCAATTTATCTAGTAGCAGGGCCGGCCTTGGTCATGTATGGAGGTGAACTGCACGTGGTCCATTATATCAGGGGCCCAAATATTTTTTTTTTTTTTTTACACTGTATAAAATTATTTAAAAACAAAAATCTGTGAAGTATAAAACCCAATAACATTTTTAAACACATTAACCTATTTAAAATCCTAATCTAATTAAACATACCACAACCTTTTTGGTTTTAGCCCATCTAGACTCATTTGTCACTTAACCCAATTAATCTAATTAAAAATTAAAATCATATTAAATCAGTTCGTCACTCTTTCGAGTGTCGATCAGGCCAGTAGGGCAACGGGATTATGAAGAGTTGCTCAACAACTTTACTTCCAAAAATGCTAAGAGAATTGTTGAACATTTTAAAATAGATCGTTTTGCTACAATAATTTTCTTTTGTATCACAATTAACTTTGAAAAGTTTTTATACGTAAGTTTATATTTTCGGGATTTGTTTTTTCTAGTCACATAGGACATTTGAATTCTCAGATACAACCCTGACTGGTAGTAGCTGGATTTGAACCCGTGACGTATGCTAGAGGGACTCAATTATTTATTTGTATGTTGGTCAAGCTTTAGACATCCACTTCATTATTATGTTATAACATTGTTGCATGCTAGATTGGTGACTTGGTGAGAAATATTTTAGAAGAAAAGTGGGGTTTTTTGTTGAGATTGAGGGAGCATAGCTACGTAGCATGCATGAACATCTTAGAAGTGTACTCAATAACTCACTAAACTAACATTAAGTCCAGCAGAAAGTGTCACATAATTAGCAGCAAAAGATGAAAAGGTGGAGGTGCAATTGGAATTTTGAGCTGGGCTTTTTATTATTTAAACATAAAAGTGTTCATTAATTCGTATCATTTCCCTTAGTGGGCCTTTTCCCAACCCCCACCCACATATTTTCATTTATTTATATTTTAGAGTTAAATGCCATTTTAGTCCTTGTGCTTTGGGTCATTTTTCCAGTTTAGTCCAAAGGTTTCATTTTTCGCCTGTAGGTCTAAAAAGGTTTCACTGTTGCCATTTTAGTCCACTGGGTTAACTTCATTCATTTTTTCTGTTAACGAGAAGGACAATTCGATCATTTTATATGGCCGAATTGCCCTTCTAGTTAACAGAATTACATATAAAATGACCGAATTGCCCTTCTCGTTAACTAGAAAAAATGGATGAAGTTAACCCAGTGGTTAAAATGACAATGGTGAAACCTTTTTGGATCCACAGGCAAAATGAAACATTTTGACTAAACTGAAAAAATGGCCCAAACTACAGGGACTAAAATGGCATTTAACTCATTCTATATTTTATATAAAGTTTTTACTATTAGTGAATCTTGATATTATTTAAAGACAAGAAGTTCATTTTAAAGGATAGTTGTTGGGAGTAAACTCAAATATTATCTACGTATTTTGAGCGTATACAGTTAAACGTGCTTGGATGAGTGCAACCTATCATTATTTATATTCTGGGAGGGTTTCACATAGCGAAACATATTTGATTGTTACGAGAGGTTAGACGACGCAAAAGTTTTGGCTTTAATTTGATAAGATTGAGATGGTGTTGGTCAACATTTGGTTAATACTACCTTGAGGTTAATACTACCTTGAATATGTGGAGGTGTAAATGTTGGATCAATGATCACATAAAGTTTGGTAGATGTTGTTTTCATGGACCATACTATTACATCACTCATTATGACCTTATAGACTAGATTTCCTTTGATAAAAAGGAATGATCAAATTAAAGGATGGACCCATTTAAAATATATTGAAAGGAACCCATCATTTTCCATTGTTGTCAAGAATATTATGTGGTTGTGTGGGTATCGTTTTGAGTAAAGAACAAGTTGCAACCATCGGTTCAAACACGCGTGTGCAATTGATGCGAAATTGGCTTAGACCAAGCGTAGTCGTGCGTTTAGGGGGCGTTTTTTTGCCCAAAAACGCCAAACAACGCCCACATACGGCCCCCAGGGGCGTTTTTTCCAATAAAATGCTTGAGGCGTTCTTTATTCCACGCCTGGTTGATTTTGCTTTGGCCAATTATAATAGATCTTCCTTTTGTTTGTCCAATAAGATTTTTTTATGGTATTTTTTATTTAATTTTATTACAACTCTTTTAACATAATGCCCCACATCCACACTACACCTATTTTAGAAAACGCCATATAATGTCCCATTGCTGACTGGGATGCCACATAGCGCAAAACGCCCAAGGGTAAGAACATTACCACTACACATGGTCTTAGACCTGATCTGGTGCAAGTGAGTTGAAGCTTTTGTATGAAACATAGGTTATCAAAAGCGAAAGACAGAGAATTCTCGGAATAGCAAAACATAGAGATTGAAGTTATAATGTGTGCACCTAAAATAATCAAATCATATACTACGTACAGAATATTTAATAAAACATTTTTATTTTCTAATTTCTATCATACTACAGAATATTTAATAAAATATTTTTATTTTCTAATTTCTATCATGTTTTGTGTTGAAATGTTATTTACCATATTTTTATTTCCAATGTTTATATATATATAGGTAAGGTTATTGTAAAAAAGGTTAAAAGTGTGAGAAATGTGAGAAATATTGTGGAGATGACATGTGTCCTAAATCTAAATTAATTCAAAAGGGTAAACAAATAATTTTATCATTAATTCAATTAATTAAAAACTCCCATAACCGCCACCTTAATTATATGAACTGGATTTTTTTTAAAAGATCTCTATAAACACCATTCATCAAGTATATAACACCATTTCAGTAAGTATATAACACTATTCAACACATATATAACACCATTCAATAAAGTATATAACACCATACAATAAAGTATATAACACCATTCAGCACATATATAACATCATTCAATAAAGTATATAACACCATTCAGCACATATATAACACCATTCAATAATCATTACATCTCTGTATCATCTTCTCCACTTCCGGCACCACCATTGCCGCTCCGCCGCCGCTGTCGTGTAGAGAGAGAGAGAGATCGCACGACCACCACCACTGCCACTTCCGGCACCACCACTGCCGCTCCGGCACCACCACTGCCGTTGCCGCTCCACTGCGATGTAGAGAGAGAGATCGAAATTGTAGAGAGAGAGATCATCTGGTCGTGATGCAGAGAGAGAGATCGAAATTGTAGGGATTTTGATTTACAGTTTCCTATTTTGAATGGATATAAAGACTTTATTACCCCTATAATTTTCAATTCAGTCCAAAAAAATAAAACAAATTTTACAATTTGGTCCCTATTAATCTCAACCATTAGATCAAAGATCAAATGGTATAGATTCTTTCTTATCCTTCTCACACTTTTGGTCTTTTTTACAGGAACCTTTATATATATATATATATATAGGGGAAGGTTCATTGGGGAACACTAAAAAAGTGGGGAATAGCGGGGAACCGACTCAAACGAACTCCAATTGGACTCATTCCAGCGGCGTTGGAACCGGCTCGTCGAACCCTAACTAAGATCTCTTAACCCTAAACCCTAACTTCTAAACTCTGGTTTGTTTACATTGAATCAGACACTGGTGTGTTTTATATTGTGTATTTCAGACACTAGTGTGTTTTATTTCAGACACTGATGCGTTTTATGTGTAATTGGTGTGTTTCATTGTGAAAACTGATACAACACAATGTGAAGAGCCCAAAAACTAATAAAACACAACGTTTAGTAAATTATGGACGCGTTTTATGTTTCAAAATGTATGAGGGGTATGGTTAATTGTGAAAACTGATATAACACACTGTGAAGAACCGGAAACTGATAAAACACACCTTAAAGAAATAATGGAATGTGAATATGAATTAGCGATCATCATGATATAAAAGACAACATTTGATTTTGAAATCAATAAAGATATGTAGTTTCCTTAAGTAACTCGTTAATTTTGTTTAGGATATTTATCTTCCATATTTAAAATAATTATCCAATTACCATTATGCCCTTATATATATATATATATATATATATATATGGTAGGGTTCATGAGTGAACAATGATTTATTTGTGAACAAAATGAACTTATCCTGACCATTGATTTTATAGATCTAGATTTTTTCTTTAATGGCAAGATTGTAATTATCTTTTGTAACTTACATGTATTTTAATAGACACAAGGGTATAATTGTATATTTCTATCTTCATTTAATTAATTAATTTTTTCTCTCTCCTGATTTCTCTTTCCAATTAAAAGAATTTTTAATTACATTCTCTATATTTTTTTTCTCTCACATATTACCTAACTTAATATTTCATAATTTAACAAAAAAATACAAACATTATCAAATATTGTTCCATCTAGAACACAATTAAAAATATTTAATTACATTCTCTATACATATATGTATTAGATCAATGTTTGGTGAAAAGATGTATAGTGGAAACAATATGTAGTAATACACAAGTGTATAAGTCTGGTATATATCGACATGTATACACTATGTACTTGATTTATACACAGGTGTATACGTCTGGTATATACCGACCCGTGTACACATATGTACTTGAATAATACACAAGTGTATAAATCTAGTTTATACTGACCCGTGAAAACAAGATGTAATAATACACAAGTGTATAAGTCTTGTATATACCGACCTATATACACATATGTTAAAAATTATAATTTAATTAGGTTTAATATTTAATTTTAAAAGGAACATAACAGTTTATTTAAAAAAAACATTAGCCCTTCAATCTCTTATAATTAGAATAATAGAGAAATAATTAAAAATGAGAGAGAGAGAGAGAGAGAGAGTTAAAAGAGGAGAAAATTAAAGGTTTTTAATTAAAAGTACTTGACTAATGTCAATCTTACCCTTTTAATCTAAAAAATGATCAAGAGTCAAGATTAGTTCACTCAGTTCACTTTCAAAAAGTTGTTCACTTATGATCCTAATCCTATATATATATATATATATATATATATATATATATATATATATAGGGAAAGGTTAACGTACAAAACTGCTTAACGTACATTACGTACGCGACGAAATTACAACATGCGTGATTAAGTTTACAACGTGCATGATTATATTTTGAACAATTTTGCCATGCGTGATTATGCACCCTTATGCGTGATTTTCAAATGAACTAGCGTAATTTCGTCGCGTACGTTATGTACGATAAGGCGTTTTGTACATTATATTTTCTCTATATATATATGGAGAAAGGTAAACATACAAAAGCCCTTATCATACTTCACGTACGCGACAATGGTAACCGTCAGATGAGGGCTATAATCACGCATGGAGGTGATAATCACCCATGGGATCAGTTATTTTGTGATAATCACGCATGGGAGGTGATAATCACGCATGGGGAGTATAATTACGCACGTTATGATGGTAAAAAAAATAATTACGCACGTTATGTATTCGGTCGCGTAGGTTAATGTAGGTTAAGCCGTAATGTACATTATACTTTCTCTATATATTTGTAGGGTAGGCTTCAAGAGTGAACCGTATTGTTTTTGTGAACAAAATGAACAAATCTTGTCCATTGATTTAGGAGATCTTGAGATTAATAATAATGAAATTTTTTTAATTATTTATGTGTAGAAAATAAATAAAAAGGGTATAAGGGTAAGTTGTTAACTAATTCTCTTTACAATTAAATATTTAAGTACATTCTCTCTCTTCATTTCTCTCACCAATTAACTAATTTATTAATTTAAAAATATACATAGTTACTATTCAACCAAACTATTTTATACACATACGTATATCCGTTTTATGCACATGCGTACATATGTAATTTGAATTACAAATATGTGTACTTTGAGTATTCAACACAAGTACATATGTATATAAACCATTTATTAGTTCTGTTTGTGTATATTTTATACACAATTTCTATTTAGCCAAACTGTTTTATACACATATGTATATCCTTTTTATACACATAATGCACAAAGTTTCTAGGTCTTCATATGTAATCTTCTCTCTCATTTGTTTTTTATAATCTTCTCTCTCATTTGTTTTTTATTGATTCTTTGGTTGTCCTCTTGGCTTTCATCAGACACCGTATATTAAAACTGTCGTTATACACATGTGTATCATTTAATTAGGCACTTGTGTATTGCTAAAAAAATCATTGTTTAGACGAGGTGTAAAAATTCACATGTGTATAAGTAACTTTTGGTCAATTTTTTGTATGTATAATAAGCATTTGCTGGACCATAACAGATGTAAAGTACGTATACACATATATATTCGAACCTCTGAAATTATACATCGGTGTATTAACCATATACTAATGAGTTATAATTGGCTTATGTCCTCTTGGCTTGTTTCGAACACCATATATTAGAACCCGTGTTATACATTTGTGTATCATCCAATTATACATATGTGTATTGACAGAAATCATGTTGTTTCTGTTAAATGTAGAATTTAATAACTGGATATATGGTATAAAAGTGGTTAAGCAAATTATAAAATGATTAGATGTGTACAAATTTTGTAAAAGAAATATGATGCTTGTCCAATCGATTGAAAGAAAAGGAAATCGTGAACTTCATTTTTGTTTGAATAATGAATTTGAATTATTGATTATTGGATCAATAAATTAATTCACAAAAAATAGGGATCAGTTACCATGTTGGTTAATTAATATTAATAACTACCATATTAAGTTTATATATATAATTACAATCCTATCCTTTTCATCTAAAAAGTAAATTAATGGCTAGAATTAGTTCACTAGGTTCACAAACTAGGATGGTATTCACTCTTGAACCTAACTATATATATATATATATATATGATTAGGTTCAAGAGTGAACACTAGCGTAGCTTGCGAACTGAGTGAACTAATCCTGGCCATACACGTGTGTAGATCAACGGCCGGATTTGATGTTGAAATACACTAGTGTATTTTACGATTTGATGATGAGATCCTGGCCATACACGTGTGTAGATCAATAACCAGGATTTGTTCACTCAGTTGGCAAATACACTAGTGTTCACTCTAGAACCCCACCCTATATATATATATATATATATATATATATATAAAACCATTAAAAACTACATAAACATAAATAATAATTACAAAAAACATAGTATCAAAATAAAAACAATCATTCTTCGTCGTGTTCGTCGGTTTTGAACCCAGGAATCGTTGAAACATGATCCGGTAAAATCAGATCGAAGGTTGTGATGTATATCCCTTGACTTGATCAAAAATTCATTTGATGATTTATCTTCGTCTGTAACTGTTACGTTATCTGGTTAGGGGTCATCGTCATCATAGTAGGTAATGACCGCTCTACCTTCATCCTCCAAAATCATGTTGTGAAGAATGATACATGCGTACATCACATTTCCAATCTGATCCTTGTCCCATAGTCGACAAGGCATTGCCAATATTCGCCACATTTTTTTTATAAAATTCATGCCAAACGGCTAGCCCAAACAACTACTTTTCTTGGCCAGTGACATCCCGCCATGTCATGTTCGTAGCCCCGCCCAACGCCCGGGCTGAAACCCCCGCCAAAGGGGCCACGCCGAAACCCAAGGCTACCCGGGGTGGTGACTTGGGCGTTTGTACCCAACCCCCGCCCCAACCCCCGCCCCATAACCCATAGTCTAAGTTGGGATTATTGGAGAAAATTTTTAAAGTTGGAATTATTATCGGTCAATAGGTGAAACTTAGGATTATTAAAATTCAATAACCTTTAAATTTATTCATTTTACTTGAAAACGTATTAAAAACTTTGAATAAAAGTCGTGTTATGTTTCCATTGACCGTGATACCTTTATATTCGATATGTGCTTTTTAGTTGAATTTGGCGTGTTAAAAAAAGGGAATATATTCTTTGCTGTTCCACTAAATTCGTTCACTTTTTTCTAATTTAATTTGAAAAAAAAATTATTGTTTAATAGTAATTGATGACGAGGGTAGCCCAAAGACTAAATAAAATGACTAAATATGTAAACGCTCAAATGGTTAAACGGTTCAATCGTTGAAAAGCTGTGAGATGGGAAAAGCAAACAGTGGCCAGTCACATCCGGAGATCGCTTCACCAACCCACAGCCGCAAAAGCAAAGCAGGTCTGCACAATGCACGCTATTATCCAGGGGTCAAAAGGCTTTAACCCCCGAAAGGGCAAGCCCTCCACTGCAAGCAAGGTTACTAGTCTAATACATTCTACTTCGGGAGATGTCTTCTCTTATAAATTGACACTTCATTTACTTCAGAAATCATCTCCTGGCCAGCTCTGATTCTCCAATCTCTGGTCATTCACATTGAGTGCTTGTTTCATGCAAGTCACCCCCTTTCACATCCAACACACACATTCTATCTGCTCCCTCATCCGAATCTGAACATAATTCAGAGGAGGATCCATAGCAAATGACAAAAACTAACTAGTGAACCTCCTTCCACGTCTTGCAAACGTGGGGGGACCCCACGACCTGCGTTAGGCAAGGTTGAACCCTTCAACCCTTTTGCCTAACCAGTCCAGCTACTACCGTTGGTCTTGTATTTGTTGCATCAACAAGTTGGCGCCCACCGTGGGGCTACGCCGCTATTTCTTCTCAAAAAGACCTAGTAGTGTAGCTCTCTTCACTTAAAACCACCATGTCTGAAAGTGGATCCCCGGGAGAAGTAAATCAGATCCCAAACACTTCTACTCCGGGTAGTAGCCAAGCTCATGTGGCTATACCAACTTCTTTTTCAACTCCGGGGAGCACACCCAAGTTTCTCACCTTCAACACACCAACTCCGTCCAGATCCGGAGTTCCTTCACCCAATGTCGGCGTCTCTGACACCCCGGCACGTGTTGAACTTACCCCTGAAGGGGTTGCCAACAATTTCCTTGAGTTGAGGTCCCTTCTCAACCAACACGTGAGGAAAGAAAGAGAAAAAGGAGTGAGGATTCGTTTAGATTATGATGAGCCTGAACCAACGTTGTCTCCTGGGCCACCTCCCCTTCCTTTCACAACTAGAAATGAGGCTGGTCCCAGCAATCCTCCTAACCCTCACCCGTATCTGTCCACAATGACAAATCCCACGGTACATCCTTTTCTTCTCGTCCCAACCAATTACTAGTGGTGCTCCTTTGGGACATGAGCTAACTCTTGACCAGCTCCTACAATCCCCAGCAACAAGCTTTCCAGCATCCACAACAACCACATGGGAGCAAGCTCTGTCAGCGCTCCCTTTGGCACGAAGTGCTGTTATGAGCACTTCCCTTGGAATGAACTGCTCAGTTGCCCCAGGAAGCCTTCAAGGTTTCAACCTCATGCCCAACATGATGACCCAGATGATGGCCAACTTCCCGTGGCAACACTTTATTAATCAGGTGCTAGCCACTCAAGGAAATAACGGCAATGGCAATAATGTGGATGCAAGGGCTGAAGAAGACTTGGCTAAACCATACAAGCCAAGTAACCTTTCATGCTTTTCAAGACAAATAGCCGATTATGATTTCCAGTCAAAGATTAAGATGCCGTCCCACATCAGGACGTATAATGGTACTGAAGACCCTGAGGACCATCTTCAGATCTTCACCGGTGCGGCAAGAATAGAGAAATGGTCAAACGCTGAATGTTGCCTAATGTTCATGCAAACTCTTGTTGGATCCGCCAGAATCTGGTTCAATGACCTACCTGCTCAAAGCGTTCGAAGCTTTGACGACCTTAGCAAGGGTTTTCTGGCCAATTTCTCTCAACAAAGACGTTATGTCAAAGACGCAACAGTGATCTTTCAGATAAAACAACGTGATGATGAAAGCCTTCGTGCTTTCATTGAACGATACAAGAAGGAAGGTCTGACTTATGTAGGGGCCGACGAGAAAATGAGAGTGGCTGGATTCATGAATGCCATCACCTCTAAGTACCTCACAAGAGATTTCAACAAATCCCTACCCAAGACCTTGGAAGAAGCCCTCGAAAGGGCTGAAGCCCACATCCGGGGAGAGGAGGCGGTAGACATTAAGGAACAAAGAAAAAGGGGATCCGGCTGGCGAAGCAATAGTCCGGCTAGAAAAAGGGGAAACTTTAACTCCTACGATAGGCGGTCAAAGGGTTCAGACCCTCGAAGGTCTGAAGGTCGGAACCCTTCAAGCAGGGAGAAATGCATAAGTTTTACTCCCCTCACAAAGACCCCTCAAGAAATCCTTGCAACGGAAGAAGTTAAGCAAAACTTTCGGCCTCCTAGGCCTCTCCCCAAAAGTAGGAAAAACGAGAACTCCACCCAATACTGTGAGTTTCACGAAGAGAAAGGCCACCACACCAATGATTGCTTCCAACTCAAGAAAAGAATTGAAGAGGCCGTTAAGTCCGGAGAACTCGCTCATCTGGTGAAGGGAGTCCGGGATAAAATGGCTGAAGGAAAGGGTAAGGAAGTCAATATGGTGGATTTCAATGGAAAGGTTCCTCATAAAAGACAGCGGTTGGAGGCTTGGGAGCTTCAGTGTGTCTGCTTCCCCCCAACGGAGAAAGACCCTCTCTCTAGTCCTCTGGTGGTAGAAGCTACCGTGGGAACGTTACAAACGTGCAGGGCATACATAGACACGGGGGCAGCCACTGAAATCATGTTCGAAAAATTCTTCAACCGTTTGAGCAACGAAGAACGTTCAAGGCTGCAACCCTCTGGAACCTCTATAAAAGGTATAGCCGATATACCCCTCAAGCCTTTAGGGCAACTGACACTTAATGTTCGTTTCAGCGAAGGTTCGAAAGAAAGGATCCAACCACTAACCTTTGTGGTTATCAACATCCCCTCAAGCTATGACGTGATCATTGGAAGACCGGGGCAGTGTGCATTCTACATGGCCGTGTCTGTTGGCCATGGCACAGTCAAATTTCCTACCGAGAGTGGCATAGCAACCCTTCAACCCTCTCAAGAAGCTTACATGGTCGAAGGTGAAAGCTCAAACAGCGAGGAAGACAGGCAAAGGTTGGTCATAAACCCCAAGTACCCTGAACAAAGGATAAGGGTCAATCCAAACCTATCTCAAGAGACCCTTTCGTATCTCGAAAAACTGCTAACACATTACAGCGATGTTTTCGCTTGGCGTCCAGAAGATATGACAGGGATCCCTCGGAACATTGCTGAGCATGAGTTAAGAATACCACCGGATGTAAAGCCGGTGGTCCAAAAGAAAAGAAGCCTGGCACCTGAGAGAACTCAAGCAGCCTGCCAAGAGGTTGAAAAGCTTGTGTCAGCCGGTATTCTCCGAGAAATCAAGTACCAATCATGGGTTGCAAACCCGGTTATGGTCAAGAAACCAGACAACTCTTGGAGGATGTGCATAGACTTTAAGGTTCTTAACAAAGCTTGTCCTAAGGATTGCTATCCGCTACCGGAAATTGATCTCAAAGTTGACTCCCTCACCGGTTACTCGTTCAAATGCTTTCTGGATGCATACAAAGGTTACCACCAAATCCTCATGAAGAAAGAGGATGAGGAAAAAACAGCCTTCCACACGGACAGAGGGATCTTTTGTTATCAAAAGATGCCTTTTGGTCTCAAAAATGCCGGAGCAACCTACCAACGACTCGTTGACAAAGCCTTTGCAGGCCAAATTGGTAAAAACATGGAGGCATACGTTGACGACTTGGTGATCAAAAGCAAGACGGAGTATCAAATGCTCGATGACATTCAAGAAACTTTCAAGAACCTCAGAAAAGTCAACATGAAGCTCAATCCTGAAAAATGTTCGTTTGGATTTGAGGAAGGAAAATTCTTGGGTCACATTGTCGGGAAACAAAGCATCAAGGCTAACCCAAACAAGGTGAAAGTTGTCCTTGAAACCAAGCCACCAAAGACCAAGAAGGAGGTTGAAAGCTTGAACGGGAAGCTTGCAGCCTTGAAGCGTTTTACCTCAAAGTTGGCTGAAAGATCTCTGCCCTTCTACAAAACGCTCAAGAACTGCTCAGATAAGAAGGATTTCAAATGGACTGAAGAAGCTGAAGAAGCTTTCAACCAAATGAAGCAACATCTAGCTTCCCTACCAGATATTGCGGCACCAAAAACTGGGGAGTTAATATCGGTGTACCTCTCGATTACGGACGAGGCCATCAGTGCAGTCCTCACCATTGAGCGAGACAAGGCCCAGGTACCCGTTTATTTTTTCAGCAAAACTTTAAAATTAGCTGAAACGAAATACCGTCCCCTTGAAAAACTTGCCCTAGCCCTAGTTCAAACAGCTAGAAGGCTTCGAAGGTATTTCCAAGCACGCCCCATACAAGTGGTCACCGACCAACCTATTAAGAGTGTGCTTGAAAAACTTGAAAACTCGGGGCGATTAGCCAAATGGGCCATAGAACTGGGTGAACATAACATCACCTATGTCCCAAGAAAGGCTATCAAGGCCCAAGTCTTGGCTGATTTCATTGTGGAAGTCCCAAACCAAACAGCCACTGAAGTAAACACTACCACCACTGAACCTTCCAACCCTGAAGCCTGGAAGCTTTTTACCGACGGGGCTTCAAGCGTTGAAGGGTCAGGGGCTGGGCTAATTTTGATCAACCCAGAAGGGTTGGAATTCACATATGCTCTCCGTTTTGATTTTCAGACCACCAATAACGAGGCTGAATACGAGGCACTAATAGCTGGTCTAAGGCTGGCTAAAGAAATGAAGGTTGAAAAGCTTGAAGTGTTCACAGATTCGCTACTAGTCTCGAGCCAAGTGAATGATAGCTACATAGCTAAAGAGCCCAACATGAAGAAATACAGAGAAAAAATCTAAGGAACTGATGAGTACCTTCCAAGCATGCAACATCAAGCAGATCCCCAGATCTCAAAACAAAAAGTTGGATGCCCTAAGTAAACTTGCGTCTCTCACTTTTGCCCACCTTACCAAGAAAGTGCTGGTAGAAGTGTCGAAAGCTCCATAAATCAACGAATTGGAAGTTCAAGATGTGGCTACCGAAGAAGGTCCAAACTGGATGACTCCCATAAAAAAGTTCCTTAAGAATGGTGAATTACCCAATGATCAAGTGGAAGCTAAAAGGGTTGAAATCAAAGCAAGGCAATACATACTACAAGGAGAAACCCTTTACAAAAAGGGTTACCTTGCTCCCTTGCTAAGATGTGTCGGCCCCGAGCAAAGTAAATATTTGATCAAAGAAATTCATGAAGGTGTATGTGGGGCTCACTTTGGAGATAGGTCGGTAGTTGCAAAGCTCATGAACCTTGGATATTTTTGGCCCTCAATGCATCGCGATACAACCGAAGAATTGAAGAAATGTGATGCTTGTCAGATTCATGCACCAATTCCAAGAAGTCCCAAGCACGACTTAGTCCCAATAACCTCGGCATGGCCATTCCATAAATGGGGAATGGACATTGTTGGTCCATTTCCTCCTAGCAAAGGAGGGGTAAAATTCTTACTGGTGGCAGTAGATTACTTCACTAAGTGGCCCGAGGTCAAACCACTTGCTAAAATCACAGGAAAGCAAGTCATTGACTTTGTTTGGGAGAACATCATTTGCCGTTATGGATTGCCGGGAGTACTTGTCACTGACAACGGAAGACAATTTGCTGAGAAGCCTTTCAGCATTTGGTGCAAGGAATACAAAATCGATCAGGTTTTTAGCTCAGTGGCTTATCCGCAATCAAACGGTCAGGTTGAAAGAACAAATAGAAGCATAGTAGAAGGCATCAAGACAAGATTGGGAAGATACGAAAGCAACTGGCTTGAAGAATTGTCTAGTGTCCTATGGGCAATTAGAACAACCGAAAAAACAAGCCATAAGAAAACACCTTACAGCTTGGTATTTGGATCCGAAGCTGTGATCCCTGCCAAGATAGGAGTTATAACCCAAAGAATTGTCAACATGGATCCCGAAACAAACCAAAAAGAGACCATGTTGAATTTACAACTCCTAGAGGAAGCAAGAGATAAAGCCGCAATTCAAGAGGCCAAATACAAGCAACAGATGGAAGCTTACTACAACAAAAAAGTCAAGAACGAACGTTTCAAGCCAGGGGACCTGGTCCTCAGAAACAACGAAGCCAGCAAGAAAGAAAATCAAGGAAAGCTTGGCCCAAAATGGGAAGGCCCATACACCATCCTTGAAACACACAAAGGTGGATCCTACAAGCTGGCTGACTCAGAAGGCAAAAGGCTTCCAAGACATTGGAACGGCAAAACCCTGAAAAGGTTCCATGTTTAAACAGGAAAGTTTGGTTTGTATCAAAATGTATTTCAAGCAGGATTATGAATACCTTTTGTAAAAAGCAAGTATTGCTTAAATGAATGAAGTGGTTTTATCAAACTTGTCTTTCTATCCTAAGATCAGGTTGAGAAACTAGCAAAAAACTCCATGGCAAGGGCCATGTAAGGGGATGAGCTCCCAGGCCACATCGCTCAATAGGTTCAAGGGTTGAACGAGCCTATATAAGGGGTGAGTTCCTAAATCAACACAACTCCATGAGACTTGTTAAGAAAACATAAAATTGTCTCATAGACGGGTGTG
The DNA here is from genome assembly GCA_030545235.1 of Helianthus tuberosus. Taxonomy (NCBI): domain Eukaryota; kingdom Viridiplantae; phylum Streptophyta; class Magnoliopsida; order Asterales; family Asteraceae; genus Helianthus; species Helianthus tuberosus. The sequence goes on along the minus strand of CM060361.1, from coordinate 117,058,505 downwards.
AGCAGCCTACACCAAATGTTCCCTAAGCCTTAAAAATATAATCCACAAAGAGGCTAAAAAACAAAGAAATAATGAAAAGGATAGGTGCTATATCTTCTTGTTAAAAAATACCAAGGCTAAGTGTCTGCAGCACTGAACCCTTTTAGGTATAAAAAACATAAGGGCAGCACAAACTCGACAAAGACAAAGTTACAAAAAGACAAGGAAAATCTAAAAGAACAAAATCACTTGGACAAAAATCACAAAGGTACAAACCAAGTCAGGACACAAAACTAAGAAGCCTTCAAGGCTTCAAGCCACCCGGGTAATATCTCGAAACCTTAAAGGCTTCAACCTACTAACAGACAACCAAAAGGCTTGGAAGGTTAAAAGCCAAATAAACTGCCTTAACCAAAAAGGCACGAGCATAAAAACACAATACAAGGAAAATAGTTAAAACATCATATCATATAAAAGAAAGCCCTAAAAGACTTTCAAACACAAGTTAGGGCAAGTCCTAATAACTTGCAAGCTTAACTACTGTTCCAACGGCCACAAAGGCCTTAAAACACAACCAACAGGAACCTTAAGGGTTCCTAATAACCTAACATTGTTCAAGATAACATTACAAAACATAAATCGTTTTCAGTGCTAAGAAAGCTACGAATCAAGCATCAACAGACTTGGTAACTCCAGAACCCTCGCCCTTGGCCTTCTTGGTTTTCTTCAGTCTTTTAGTCTTCACACCTCCATCACCACCCACTGCTGAAGCCTCCAAGCTTGCATCCTTGGGAGCATCCGGCTGACCTGACAGGGTATCATCACTATCCCCCGAGTAGGATCTCTTCCTCGAAAGAGAACCCAAGATTTCAGCACAAACCTTTTCATTTAGGCCCTGCGGTTTCAAATCCTGTAACACAGCAAGAGGCTTACCAAAACAAGCAGACACTTGATGGATGAAAGGATAGGACAGCTTCTCCATTTGCTCAACGGAGCCTTTGAAAACATCAGAAGCCTCGGGACGAAACAAAGGAGACTTCTCCAAAGGATGACCGGATTCATGGAGCTTATAACCTGCAATAAGACCTTGGTGCTTTCCCAAATTGAGTAGTTTAGTATAAACATCACCAAGAGCAGAGTTAAACTCTTTGGAGTGCAATAGATAGGTGACCACTTGGTGGAAACCCTGCTCAATGAGCCATTGGTTATCCCCAGTAGCCTGAGCAACCAAAGCCTTCAAGCCATCCTTCTCTTTAGCAAATGCCTTCTGTTGCACAGCCAAGGTCTCCCGGTCAGCTTTCAACTTCAATAAGTTAGCCTCAAAACTCTTTTTCAAATCACCCATCTCAACCTCATGCATTTTCTTCAAATCACTAACCTTCTTGTCCCATGCTGCCTCTTTCTCGGCAAAACTAGCTATCTCCTTTTTCATCCCAGCCATGGAGGATTTCATTTTATCCCTCTTCTTGGAGAATTCTTCATATTCCTGCATTCTTTGACGAAAACGGGCAACGCCTTGAGGAAGCATAGCAGCAAGGTTGCAAGTACTCAAAATCATGGGGGACAACATCAAGTCATCATCCATCCCAGCAATGGTCTTGTGCACTGAAGGAGGAGCAATGTGACTCAGAGTATCCTCACAGACAGCAGCATCTTTGAAACTGTCATCATTCTTCACCGACCAAGTAGGCACGTAAATCCCTTCCGGATCCAACCCTTCAACGTCCTTGCTTGAAGATTCCTGAACAGGGGTGGCAACAACCTTCTTGCCTGAAACCTTTTTACCATGAACAACCAATTCCTTATCCTTCTCAGCACCTGCTTCACCACCTTGATCTTCCGAAACTTCAACATCATCACTCAAGTCCACTGGTTCAGTGGAAGTGGATTGAGGACCAGCCTTCAACAACCGACGAGAAGATCGACGGGTTGAAGACTTGGGAGCATTAGACTTAGAAAAACCCTTGACAGTGGCAGCACTAACATAACCTGAGCCCTCAAACCTTTGATCAACAGTTCTAACCACAACATTCTCACCAGGAACAGACGGAGCATCCCCAAATACAACATCAGAAGTATCGTCGCTCTTAATAAAATCCAAAGCAGACATGACTGCAAAAAGCAACAACACATAAGTCATAAGTTAAGAAAATCATAAAGAGGGCAAAAAAGGAAAATGCATACCCATGCCACTCCTCATAAGAACCGGATCCCGATCAACATTCCCCCAAATTTTATTAACCCCTAAAAGAACTAGTAAATGTTCAAGAAAGGGACGAACCCTCGAAGGGCACTCCCGAATGGCTTTGAGAAAAACATCATTCAATTCAGACTCGGAGGGCTCCGGATCATTAAGAACGGCATCCGGTCGCCGCCACACCATCTTGAATGGGACAATAGCATCGGAAACCCAGAAAAATCGATCCTTCCAAGCCCCAAGCGTGGTAACCATGGACGAAATAAGGCATGAGTCGACTTTGGATGTTTCAAAAGTAAACCAATCGCCATTCTTAGCCAAACGAAAAAACCGGCGAAAGAGTAACAGGGAAGGATCATATCCAAGGGCACGGCACAAAACCTCAAAATGCAAAACCCTAGCCATCCCCTTCGAATGAACTTGCCCAAAAGAAACCCGATAATACTCCAACAAGTTCAAAACAAAAAACGAAAAAGGGATAACGAAGATTCGAAAACTCAAAATGACGGCAGTAAAGGACAATCGAACTAGAGGTCGGTTTATCAATAGGAACATCACAAGCAGGAGCAGTTGGGTTAAACTTTCTATCAATACCATATTCCATACAAAATACATCTACCTCCTCTTGTGTTAACCGGGAAAAAGATTTTGCTAAGTCCTTACGAGCACCCATTTTTGAAAACAGAAAATGAAGAATGCAAGGTGTAAAGGAAACCGAAACTAACCTTAGAGAAGGAAGGAAATGGCAGAAACTTGGAAGAATTATGAAGAAAATGGATAAGATTTGCAAATATAAAATAAATGTAAACCTACAATAGGGGTAATAATGGCAAACAGTAACTTCTGCAAAACCGCCACCCTATCAACTGCCACACATCAATCAAATCAATGGTCAGTAATTTAAAATTCAAATTTTAACCGCCTACAACCCTCCAAGCCTTCAAGCAACGAACCCTTGAAACCTTCAGGCAACAAAATACGCACATAAAAGTCAGAAGTCTTTGAGCTCATCACCCAAAAACCTCTGAATTGGGGGGCTGATGACGGGGGTAGCCCAAAGACTAAATAAAATGACTAAATATGTAAACGCACAAATGGTTAAACGGTTCAATCGTTGAAAAGCTGTGAGATGGGAAAAGCAAACAGTGGCCAGTCACATCCGGAGATCGCTTCACCAACCCACAGCCGCAAAAGCAAAGCAGGTCTGCACAATGCACGCTATTATCCAGGGGTCAAAAGGCTTTAACCCCCGAAAGGGCAAGCCCTCCACTGCAAGCAAGGTTACTAGTCTAATACATTCTACTTCGGGAGATGTCTTCTCTTATAAATTGACACTTCATTTACTTCAGAAATCATCTCCTGGACAGCTCTGATTCTCCAATCTCTGGTCATTCACATTGAGTGCTTGTTTCATGCAAGTCACCCCCTTTCACATCCAACACACACATTCTATCTGCTCCTTCATCCGAATCTGAACATAATTCAGAGGAGGATCCATAGCAAATGACAAAAACTAACTAGTGAACCTCCTTCCACGTCTTGCAAACGTGGGGGGACCCCACGACCTGCGTTAGGCAAGGTTGAACCCTTCAACCCTTTTGCCTAACCAGTCCAGCTACTACCGTTGGTCTTGTATTTGTTGCATCAACAGTAATCAAATTTCATATGTACTAGTTGATTTTCCGTCCGCGCATTGCGGCGGGGACCCAATGTCTGCAAAAAGCGTGTCAGCAGCAGATACCAAATATCAAAACATAAATAAAAATGACGTGGTAAGGATGGTCACTCCGTCCTAGAAAAGCGATTTTAAATAACCTAGTATACAATAATAGGACTCACACGTCCTACACGTTGAAAATTCGATTGTTTTCAATTTAGTTATTACGGTGCTAACACGTTAAAATATGGATGAGCTCGGTACCGGTAACGGCACCGAAAGTACCGATCCGGAAAATCATCGAAATTAGGTACCGGCACCGAAAATGCTCGGTACAATACGGTATGGTATTTGAAGGTAAAAATCAATAAATACAGGTATGGTGTTAGACCGGTGTCGAACCGAAAGTAACGATTCTAAAAAAACCAAAAGGTGGGTACCAAATCGGTAACGAAAATGATTTGGTAATAGTAAATTTGGTACCGATACGATACCGGTTTGATTACAGGATTTGATACGATTTGCTCATCAATAATCTAAATATCCAAGTTAATTTTACATGCTATAATTCATTCATTACAGAAAAAAGACAAAAAAAGAAAGGAAAATAAGTTGTTGTGTATATAAAACCTCAATCAAACGAAATACAGTTTACTTACTGTGTATATGAAAAGTAATCTAAACGGTGCAATTACTTGCATTGCTACGTTGCTACATGATTTGATGAGCTCGGTACCAACCGGTACCGAAAATACCGTTTCCGAAAATACCGTTATCGAAATCTCCAAAAGTGTGTACCGGTACCGAATATACCTGGTACGGTACGGCTCGGTATCGGTCGGTACTAGTACGGAACCGGTATTTGAGGGTAAAAATCGATGAATACCGGTACCGAAAATACACCCGATTTGGTAAAAGCGGGTACCGGTACCGGTACCCAATACTATTTGTTCATCCCTTAATGAAGTTACTGTCTGTACGAAAAGTAATATAAACGGTGCAATTATTTGCATTGCTACAGGATTTAATGAACTCGGTACCAACCGGTACCAAAAATACCGTTACCGAAATCTCCAAAAGTGTGTACCAGTACCGAATATAACTGGTACGGTACGGCTCGGTACCGGTATTTGAGGGTAAAAATCGATGAGTACCGATGCCGAACCGGTACCGAAAATACACCCGATTTGGTAAAAGCGGGTACCAGTACCCAATACTATTTGTTCATCCCTTAATGAACTTAGTGTCCATTCAGTTCTAAAATTAATGTATAGGTAATGTGTAGGTAATGTGTAGGTAATGTATAGGTAATTCCATTTAACTCATTTAATTTTAAAAAGTTGAATATTATAATAAACTTTCACAACGTTATTAAACTTCCACAGTTTGTATGGTTATAAAAATATTGCTTATTTTATTGAAATCGGGTTATTTTTTATGATTTTGAAATTTCATTTGTTCTTATTTGATATAAAAATATTGCTTATTTTATTGAAATCGGGTTATTTTTTATGATTTTAAAATTTCATTTGTTCTTATTTGAATTTGAGCTAATAAGCATCTTAATTTCATTTGTTCTTATTTGAATTTGAGCTAATAAGCATCTTAAATATTAAATTATCATTTTCCCTATTTATCTTTTAGTTTTTTTTTTTAACGACAAATTTTTTTTATTCCCTATTTGTGGGATTTAAACCCAAGATCTCTCTTTCTCTCAAGCTGTTTAAAAACTTTGTCTTTGCCAATAGAAACTTACGTTATTACAATTTAATACAATATGCCACGAATTGTTAATTGAGATCGTAAGTAATTTCTGAAATTTAAACAATGTAACTATTAGTTACTTTTTCTATTTATCTATATATAGATACTCATAAATACAAATTTTTATTGTTTCTTTTAAGAGGATAGCATTTTGCATCACTATGAATATTAGATGTAAGAAAGGATTCTAGGAAAATTCAGACAAAAAAGATTAACTACATCAGTTTTTTCTTATTTATAATATTTGGTTGACATTTTCTTGAAAATAATAATTTGAAAATATGTTTCAATTGTTGAAAACTATTGAAAATAAAAAGTTGTTGAATGCTACCCACAGGTTGATTTTGATCACAATTTTACCAAAAGGAAATTGGTATAAAATTCATCAATGATTTTTGTACTCACTTGAAACATAAATTGCTGTACATATATAAATTAATATAAAACAGGAATTTTATTTTATTTTATTCTTGAATGGGAGAGTACATTTAAGATTGGAAAGCTGTATTAATACCTAACTCTGTACACATGTCTTTAAAAGAGATTATTAAAAAAAATCATGATTTTATTTTTCTAAAACCTTTTAAAGTGTTGTGTCGTATCATAGCTATATTTATATAAAAAGTTCACATTCTGGTAAACTAATAAAACTTGCCTCCAAGAACGATCACCCTCCAACAATATCACCTATTCAAAAAACCACGAGGGTGGAGAGAGTGGGATACCCGGACACCACCGGGTAAATACACATCGGACAAGGTAAGAGCACCCGTAGTGTTGTGTGAAGTGGGCGTGACGTGATGTTGTCCAAACACGTCGGAACACGCCGGCTACATCGTCCGCTGGGCGTGTTTCGCCAAAAATGAAGTTGGGCGTCTTCATTAAAACGCCGAGGAAATTGTGGGTTTGGCCAATATAGCCGTTGGGAACGGTCAGATTTTAAAAAAGATAAAAAATTCTTTAATATCTCCCTCTATATATATCAATACTTACACCTAGGGCTTTAAACGAATCGAACGAACACAAACAGGACCTTGTTCATGTTTGTTCATTAAGGAATGAGCTTGTTCATGAACTATTCACGAACGCTTATCGAACGAGATTTCTTGTCTGTGTTCGTTCATTAAGAAAATGAACGTGTTCATGAACTGTTCACGAACACTTACCAAACGCAAATAAATTCAGACAAATTTTCATGAGCATCAACTAACACAGACAATCTTTATGAACACAAATGAATATACATGAACATATATTCATTTTAGAACATTTTGCGATAAAATCTGGATAATTTATCACAAAGATAATCTACCAAAAAATAAATAAGCACTTAACATAATTATCCGATCACAATTGACATAATAATCAGAAACACGATTAACACAAAATTAAGAAGTTTGTCAAGCTTTTAACACAAAATGAAATTGAAATGGTCAAATGAGGGATGTTGGAGGAGGTATATAGTATAACTAGGGTTTCAATGAACGAACGCTAATCAACATACATGAAACAACATAAATGAACACATTACAGAATGTTCACGAACGTAAAAGAACAAACACAACCTTTATTCATGTTCGTTAGTTTAACTTAACGAACGGAATTTATGGTTCATTTTCGTTCATTTATTAAACGAACGAACATAAAAGAACTTTCCGTCAAACAGTTCACGAACTATTCGCGGAACGTTTGGTTCATTTATAGCCCTACTTACACCTCACACACTCATATCACAAAAACAAACACACACCCACACCAAATACATAAAAATGGATTCCCCAACATCTTCCTCATCTGTTGAAAATTATTATTACAAAGAGTTTTTAGCTGATGAGAGTGATTCGACCGACGAGGAGGTTGAGCAAGAGGCGGTTACGGGTGCGTGTCAGCTCGCTATGAGGTAAAGGTATTTGAAACATGTTAGTCGGCCTCCATGCCCGATTTTGCAAAAAGAATATACGGAACGAGACCGAGCGAACGCTCGTTAGATGAAATATTACTTTGACGAAGCGCTGACATACCCAAACCCAAAAATTTTTAGGCGTCATTTCCGGATGAATAAACGTTTATTTCTACCATTACCGGAGACTTGGAAAACAAGTTTGATTACTTTAAGCAAAAACTGGATTCCAGGTGGACGCTTGGATTTACCGCTATTCAAAAGTGTACTTTAGCACTACGCATGCTTGCCTACGTAAACACGACCGACATCAATGGCGAGTATTTAAAGATGGATGAGAAAACTACACACGACATCTTGGAGTATTTAGTCACGGTACACTGCAATTTTTAAAAATTATATTTTACGTTTATTTATTCATAATATTTTTTAGTTAGTTTAATACATATATGTCACACCCTCAAAATCTACCTGCGGGGTTTTACCGCGAGACGCATGACAAACCGGATCTAAGACACCAGTCAAATAGAACGATCTCTATATGAGAAAAATACGTTTTAAACCAAACAACCAAAATAAGTTAAGAAAATGCGAAAGCGTTAATAAACGTAAGAGTAAATTGCCATTTTAGTCCCCGAGGTTTGTCCAAATTTTTCATTTTAGTCCAAATAGTTTTTTTACTCCTCTAGGTCCCTGACTTTTCCCTTTTGTTGTCATTTTGATCACATTGCCTAAATCCGGCCAAAAACCACATTTTTAACCAGGGGTATTTATGGTATTTTCATTATAAACTTTTCAAATTGTCATTTTAGTCCAAAACTTATTTTATATTGAAAAAATAAAAGAAAAATATATAATTAGTGGGACCCACCCCTACCCTCCCCTTCTTCATCATACTCGCTCTCTCTCTCTCTACCTTCACCTTACTTACATCTCCCACCCAACACCACCATCAACACCAGCCACCACCACCATCAACACCATCCACTACCGCTACCACCGTCACTCCCTCGTCAGCCTCTCACCACCGCCCACCACCATCACTACCCTCATCGGTCTCTTACCACCACATGGACTAGGAAGATTACGACGATACTATTGCATGGACTAAAACAGCGAAACTGTGGTAGGGACTATGCAGATTCTTACTGAACACCTCGCAAAAATTGTATCCAATTATGTGAAGCCACATGTCCTAAACCCTACACTTGTAATAAATTTCCTTGGAAGTACCAAAGTTGACAAACAATGAAAAGATATAAGATGAATGGGTTAAACGTGTCAACATGTTAATTCTTACCTCTGAGTGACCTTTTAACGAACCCATAACTTCGTAATGTCCAATTATACTTCCAAGACTGCTAAACATAATTACATAGGGTTTCGGTATCATTATCTAATAAGTTGTGCAAGATCTCAAGAAAAAGGGTTAAAAGCATCAACGAGAGAAACTAGTGCCTTTCGGGTGATCTCGTAACTGAACGGAAGCCTAACGATGTTTTTTATAAGTCCCAAGATACTTAAAAACTAACTATAAATAGTGCTAAAAATGAAAGTTATTTGAAGTTATAAAGGACCAGGGACTGAAACTGCCAAGTTTGAAACTTGTTTTACCGGAACCTAGGAAAGTCGCGGGGAGCGAAATCCTACCCTTATTTCTCTCACGGGGGGCGAGAGAGTGCCCAGTAACCAAAAAAAATAACAGCTGCATGTTGCAGCCTTGCAAACCGCCATTGCATGCCTGATTCTCGAAACCAGGGCTTGTTTGATGGTATTTACTGTCACTAGAACACCTGTAATCATCTGAGGATGCACAAGAACACTTGGATTGATCCTAAGGCACCTTGTTTCACTATAAATAGGTGCATTCTTTCACCATTCAAACTTGTACCTTCAAAATTTCTCATATTCTCTTGCTCTGGAGCTTCCTGGTCATAAAGGAGACTCCCTTAGTTCAAGTTTCGAGCCAGGACCCTTTGTAAGTGTCCTTAGCCTCTGTAGTTCGGTTTTTATGTGTTTAAAGGCCGAAATTCAAAGTTGTGGTAATAACGCTTTGACTTTCGGTTTAAACCTAAACGGTCCAGCCATTGTTCGAGGCGAATATAGCTACGTGATCGTAATCAGGTGTGTGTTAATCCCTCAAAAGGGCACAACCTAATTACCACGTTTACTTAGTTAATTTTCAGGTCAAAGTAACTAACATAAAAGGTCAAACGGGCCAGTTTTTAAATAAATTCAAAACTGATAATATAGAGATTATAAAATATGTTCTAACACTCTAATAACTTGGTAAACATTAAAAGAACATGTCTAAACATGTTCAACCCGACAATTCTAAGTCTAGGCTCGTTTCACGACCGAAAGTCGCAAAAGCTTGACTTTTGCTTTGACTTTCAGTTCTAACCCGAATTAGTTTAGTTCCTTTATGTATTTAGGTTCCTTTGTGACCATATTATGTTGTAATATTACCCTCTGAAGTTATAAGGATCAATGCTAAGAGCATTGAACTAAGAAACAGTCTAAACGAGAAGTTATTGACAGCACAGAAAGAAGCTGTAATGGAAGATAATCTTCAAGGAGAAAGATTAGGTGCAACTATTGATCTGTTGTCACCTGGGAATGATGGAATCCTCAGATTGAATGGTCAAATCTGGGTTACAATTCATGGGGGACTTAGAGATATAATCCTCTAAGAAGCTCATAATTCCAAATATTCAGTTCACCCGGGCAGTGACAAAATGTATCAAGACCTAAAGCCAAACTATTGGTGGATGGGTTTGAAGAAATCCATAGCCATACACGTAGCTAAATATTTGATGTGCTCTCAGGTAAAAGCCGAACATCAAAAGCCGTCAGGATTACTGCAACAGCCAGAACTTCCCACATGGAAATGGGAAATGATAACCATGGATTTTATCACCAAGTTACCTAAGACAAGAGATGTAAACGATACAATATGGGTCATGGTTGACAGACTGACTAAGTCAGCTCATTTCTTACCCATCAAGGAGACACATAGCTCGGATAAACTAGCCCAATTATATGTGGACGAGATTGTATCTCTCCACGGAGTGCCTGTATCTATTATATCTGATAGAGATACTAGATACATTTCTCATTTTTGGAAAAGTTTTCAACAACTCGTTTGAATTTCAGTACTTCTTATCATCCTCAGACGGATGGACAAAGTGAGCGTACGATTCAAACACTCGAAGACATGCTTCGGGCATGTGTAATTGATTTGGGTGGAAGTTGGGATGATCATCTTCGCTTGATTGAGTTCTCCTACAACAACAGTTACCATTCGAGTATTCAAGCTGCGCCTTTTGAGGCCTTATATGGAAGAAAATGCAGAACACCTGTCTGTTGGGCAGAAGTTGGGTAAACCCATCTATCAGGACCTGAAATAGTCCTTGAGACGACATATAAGATTGTACAGATCCGTGATCGTCTAAAAGTTGCCAGAGATAGGCAGAAGATCTACGCAGATAAAAAGCGCAAACCTCTAAAATTCGAGGTAGGAGATAAAGTATTACTCAAAGTGTCACCCTGGAAAGGAATGATGCGATTTGGTAAAAAGGGCAAGCAAAGCCCAAGATACATCGGACCATATGAGATCATTGAATGTCTCGGGAGTGTGGCCTATAAGCTAAACTTACCTGAAGAGCTTAGCGGAATTCAAAATGTGTTCCACATCTGCAACTTAAAGAAATGTCTAGCTGATGAGTCGCTAGCAATGTCTCATAAAGACGTACAGATAGATGAAAGCCTGAGATTTGTTGAAAGAACTATATCGATCGAGGATCGGCAGGTTAAAAAGCTTAGAAGAAAACATGTACCAATTGTGAAAGTAAAATGGGATGCCCGTAGAGGCCCGGAATATACTTGGGAGGTTGAATCCACTATGCGACAGAAGTACCCTCATTTATTTCAATAAATCTCGAGGTCGAGATTTCTTTTAAGGGGGTGAGGATGTAAAACCTCGCAAAAATTGTATCCAATTATGCGAAGACACGTGTCCTAAACCCTACACTTGTAATAAATTTCCTTGGAAGAACCAAAGTTGACAAACAATGAAAAGATATAAGACGAAGGGGTTAAACGTGTCAACATGTTAATTCTTACCTCTAAGTGACCTTTTAACGAACCCGGAACTTCGTAATGTCCAATTATACTTCCAAGAATGCTAAAAGATAATTACATAGGGTTTCGGTATCATTATCTAATAAGTTGTGCAATATCTCAAGAAAAAGGGTTAAAAGCATCAACGAGAGAAACTAGTGCCTTTCGGGTGATCTCCTAACTGAACGAAAGCTTAACTATGTTTGTTATAAGTCCCAAGATACTTAAAAACTAACTATAGGGTCCAATAGTGCTAAAAATGAAAGTTATTTGAAGTTATAAAGGACCAGGGACTGAAACTGCCAAGTTTGACACTTGTTTTACCAGAACCTAGGAGAGTCACGGGGAGCGAAAGCCTACCCTTATTTCTCTCACGGGGGGGGGGGGGGGGAGTGCCCAGTAACCAAAAAAATGACAGCTGCATGTTGCAGCCTTGCAAACCGCCACTGCATGCCTGATTCTCGAAACCAGGGCTTGTTTGATGGTATTTACTGTCAATAGAACACCTGTAATCATCTGAGGATGCACAAGAACACTTGTATTGATCCTAAGGCACCTTGTTTCACTATAAATAGGTGCATTCTTTCACCATTCAAACTTACACCTTCAAACTTTCGCATCTTCTCTTTCTTTGGAGCTTCCTGGTCATAAAGGAGACTCCCCTTAGTTCAAGTATCGAGCTAGGACCCTTTGTAATTGTCCTTAGCCTCTGTAGTTCGGTTTTTATGTGTTTAAAGACCGAAAGTCAAAGTTGTCGTAATAACGCTTTGACTTTCGGTTTAGATCTAAACGGTCCAGCCATTGTTCGAGGCGAATATGGCTACGTGATCGTAATTAGGTGTGTGTTAGTCCCTCAAAAGGGCACATCCTAATTATCACGTTTACTTAGTTATTTGTCGGGTTAAAATAATTAACATAAAAAGTCAAACGGGTCAGTTTTTAAATAAATTCAAAACTGATAATATAAAGATTATAAAATATGTTCTAACACTCTAATAACTTGGTAAACATTAAAAGAACATGTCTAAACATGTTCAACCCGACAATTCTAAGTCTAGGCTCGGTTCGCAACCGGAAGTCGCAAAAGCTTGACTTTTGCTTTGACATTCAGTTCTAACCTGAATTAGTTTATTTCCTTTATGTATTTAGGTTCCTTTGTGACCATATTATGTTGTAATATAACCCTCTGAGGTTATATTACATGGTCACTTAGTAATCCGAGTTTATTTCCTTGATTCCGTTATTATGCTTAATGTTGACTAAAACGCCATTTTTGTCAAAAATGAGATTTTTAACATAAACAACCATGCAAATGAATTACATTCTAATGAGTAATATTATTTAATATATTTTGACATTTAGAATCTGGTCAGAAACTATAATTACATAATAAATCGTAAAACATGCTTTTAAAAGAACTAAAATACCCTTTTACATGCCAATATAGTTTAAACATAATTTTAACATAAAAATTCATTACTCACTGTTATGATATCATATTTAGAACTAATTAGGATTCCAAGTCAGATTATTTACTGAGTTTATGCATGAGTTTCGTATGAAATTAATAAATGACGATTATGCCCTTTTCCCACATAGATTAGGTTTTAAATAAGATTAACATGCTAGAACCTTTTGTTACTGATATGATATAATAAATAAATTATTTTGACCATTCAAAGCTGGTCATAACCATAGAATTTCCTTAAACATCGAAATAATCGTCATTTATCGATTTTTACGACATTAAGGTGCATATTATGGTTTTAAACCATACTTAGCACCCAAGACTTGTTACCTACTGATTTTATAAACTATTTTTAATATTTTTACATTAGGTATAAGTCATGAACTCAGATTCCCAAATAAGTCCTTAAAACTATGTGTGAAATGACCAAAATGCCCCTACGGTGCATAGTTTGGCCATAAATGGTAAACCACACATATATATGATATCCTACTGTTAATATAACATAAATTAAATATTTTTACAGAAGGTTTATGACCAGAACCTCAGTTTGCATGTAAACCCCTTTTTTTAAATCATAAAATGACCAAAATGCCCTTATGAGGCTTAATTCGGTTTAAAAATCATTTTGGGAATATTAGTTGATATCCTACTAATATAATAACCTATCTTAAGCATAATAACTTATGGAACCTATATATGACTCATCCGATTACCCGTTTATGCTTATACGCTTTCGGTGCGGTTTATGTAACTAGTTTGCATAAATTAGCCGAAACGGGTTAAACCTTATCATTTTAACTTCAAAATCCAGAATGTATTTAGTTTACCCATATAATATAAGTCTCCATGCTTGTCGGGTCTAAATTACATTCCAATCCGGTCATCGATGAATCCAGCGTTTCGTACCATAAATTGTCCATTAAACTAACCGGTCCAAGTCTATGACTTAAATAAGACCCGTTAGTAATCTAATAGGTTAATAAAACCTTCGTTCCAGATTAAGAAGCCTCGGTAAAAGCTACCTTCACAAGTTTAAATAGATTATACGGCTGAGTAGATAAATCTTGCATTTTAAAGCTCAGGTAAATACTTTTAACTTATTTTCTCTTATACGGACTTGGGATACGGTAAAATATTACCGCTTGATTGGGTATGGAATCATTTAATCAGATTGTGATTAATAAATTACATAACCCATTTTAATCTGTTTTGTTTGATAACATAAACATTGGGGGTTAATACGACCGTGTCCTGGATATCCGCGGCTCATTTCATTTGTAAATGTCCACGACTTAAGCACGGGGTGTAGGCATACACCTGACAGTTGCGTATGTAAAAAGATATACCCACTTGTTAGGGATAACTCCTTGTGGGTTTATATTAGTGGTGTGTCTATTAATCACGTCTCGGCTTCTATACTGGGACCTAAATGTATGACATAAATGTAAATATGTATACAAGATTATTTTATATAATTGTCCCAAGTTATAAAAGAATATTTGTGCCTTGTGCATCTAAATCAATTTTATAAACATTTTTCAAAAGAGTCGGTTAATTGTATTTACCAGTGTAAACCGACGTATTTTCAAAAGGCTAAGTGACAGGTACTACACGTACTAGGCTGGGAGCTTCTGGGCGTTAAATAGAGAATCTTGCAAGTTCGTAATGCCTTAAGTCTGTCGAACATGTTTTGTATTATATTTATATCCGCCTGTGGATCCTTTCTTACAACCGCCTGTATATTCTTTTATTTCGTACTTTAAACTTTCGGTTTGTAATAGTAATTTCTACCAAGCCTTCCGCTGTGCACTAAACTGTGTGTAATTGACTATGATGATATCAACTACGTCACGATACTCCCCACCGGGCCCACTTGTTTGTGGTTAAAATATCGGGGTGTAACCGGTTTGTATCAGAGCCAACATTGAGTAAATTAAACACTAGCCTTTTTGTGTTTAATCTCAATGATACAGTAGCACATTCCTTGACTTCCGAGTCTAGGCAAATGACTTAGGATTAATCTTAATCTTATTTGGTTTATATATTTTGCTTGTTTCATTGTTTTTTATAGGACTACATATTAAACATGCCCCCAAGAATTCGAGGAAGAGGAGGAAGAGGAAAAGCACCAATGAGGGGAGGAAGGCATAGCGAAGCAGGGCCTTCACATAGGCGAACCCCCTCTGCGTCATTCAGCTCAGACCCATATGATGACTGGAGACACTCCCTTGAACCTGCGAGACGTTCCGTCTCACTTAGTACCTCTCCCTCTTATCAGCATTCTTTTGGTCCACAGCAACCCGACGAGCCTCAAGGCTCCCACCATTCACAACAGTCGGTGCACTCGCATCATTCACAACATTTTTCCCACCAATCTTCTCCCTTCCAGGGTCACTTTGACCCTAATGATTACATCAATGCACCAGTAGGTCATAACCTGTTGGGGCCCGAAGATCACTATCCTGAATATCAGGATATGGATGTGGACGATGATCCAGATCCAGTCATGCCACCTTCTGGGACGCCTACGCATCCCATAGATATCTCCAGCGGTTCTTCTTTTGCAGGATCGCCATACCGAGGCCCCGATTTATGGGCCAAAAGGTGGAGCACCTACAAGTGGGAGTTCACTCCCTCTCACCATGACTCACTACCACCACAGCGGACTCCCTCTGAGGATCCGCACTTTCAAGCGGTCACGCCACCACCACCACCAGCTAGGGGTGTTCAAAACCGGATATCCGAAAATTTGGATATCCGAAATTTTTGGATACCAGATTTCACTATCCGAATCCGTATCCGAAAATCCAACTTTTTGTTCGATTTTTATTTTTTTATTTTTTTTCATATTCGAAAACGGATATTTTGGATAGTTTCGGATATCCGAATATAAGTTTTCGGATACTTCGGATATTTTTTCGGATATTTTTCGGATATTTTCGGATGTTTTGGATCTTTTCGGATACTTCGGATATTTTCGGATATTCGGATATCTGAAAAAAATGAAAATTAAATTTTCGGATATTTCGGATATCCGAAATATCCGAAAATTTTGAAAATCACTATCCGAATCCGAATCCGAAAAATTCGGATATCCGAATTTTCGGATATTTCAGATTCGGATATCGGATATCGGATATTTCGGATCGGATTTTCGGATACGGATACTTTTGAACACCCCTACCACCAGTACCAGAACAACCTCCGCCACCAGAACCGGAGAGGCGAAGGAGAAGCGCACGAATGTCCATGCGAGGGGGTTTCCATTTTGGCACGCCACAAACTTCCAGCAACTACCCTCCGCTTTATGAAGATCGACAAATGGGTGGGCCTTCAAACGCTGTGTCAGAAGTCGACAGTGCACCGGTTACTTTTGCACCACCACCACCTCCACCTCCCATGGGTTTTGAAAACCCAATCCCTGCTTACCCAGATACAACTGGGTACAACCCGTATGAGCCACAAGCTCCTTCGGGTTATAACTACCAACAACCTGCCTACGACCCATATGTCGAGGTAGTTAATTTTAACGCTCTCTACCCCTCACCTTTTCCACCCGCGTACCCAACTGGGTAACCTACTTATGGGTATCAATACCCGCCACCACCACAACCTCAACAGTAGCAGCAACCTCAACCACCACTTCAACAACCGCAACCACAAGAAATCTTACAAAGGTTGGAAGAAGTGGAACAAAGGGTGAAAGAACGTGATAAAAAGCACCACAAGTTTCTTAAGGGTCTTGCAAACTTTATCAAAGGCAAGAAGAAGAAAGACCATTGAAGACCTTACTTTTGTTTTGTAATTTTTATTTCAATTAAGTCCCTGCGTGGACATTTCTTTTAAGTAACAGTCCCTGCGAGGACTTGTCTTTCATTCAGTCCCTGCGTGGACAGTTTATTTATTTAAAGACCCGTTTAGGGTAGTTTACATAATTCTTAGCACTTTTAATAATAAACTTTCTCTAGAATTACAATTGTTAATATACATGTATATACATTATATCATTGATTATACCATCATTTCGATTTATAATTGGTCTGCCAATAAATTTTAAAAGACCGTCTTAAAGGTATAACCTAGCCTATATGTCAATATATACATAGCTATGATGGTAAGACCTTCTTAAGATGCTAAATCCTTGTTAACATCTAAGAACATGTTAACACTCCTGACAAACGTGGTTCGAGAAAATCACACTAGTCATCCTAATACTCGGATTCCTTTAAAGGTTCCTTACATAGCCTATATGATCAAATGAATCATGGCTGATATCATCAAATAAGATGATTATATTAAAAACATCCATTAGTGATGTTATTGTTTTGCCATCGGGCAAAACTATATTAATTACATAACAATGACAGTAATAGTCTATGACTCGCTGTCAAAGAGGTGACGAACAATGATTCAAACCTTAACACCCTTGATCCTATAAGATCACGGCTTATAATTTAAAATTGTCCTTGTGACAAGGCCTTCTGTGCCACCCTAATGCTTTTAATGGTTTTTATAACCAAGACTAACAATAATAAAAAGCTTAACTAAATATTCTTCAAAATTGATTAACCGATTAACCAATGTGGTCCATTTATACCATGGTTAGTGAATCATCTCATAAGATGATTCAATATTAGGCCTCTAAATAAGTTGTTGTCATTTGATATATAGCATTCAAGCTTCACCATGGTTGACTCGGATGAAGCTAATAGTCATCCTAATGAAAGGAATGATAACACAAGATTAAACGTAACGGGTGCTGATCTGCAATTTATGATAGACAATGCTGTAACTAAAGCTGTTGGCAGAGTATTCAGAAAGTCGAGTGCTACTCGCACCAAGACTCATTCAGTAGCTCATTCTAAGCTCCCTTCCAAAACACATACATCTAAGAAGGACGACTCTCAACATTCATCAAATCAGAAAAGTCAACCATCCAAGAAGATAGTGTTTGACCAGGAACCACGTTTCAAGACTTGTTCTTATAAGTACTTTGTCTCTTACAAACCAAGAGACTTCACTGGTGAGAAAGGTACCATAGATTGTATGAAATGGCTAGAGAAGATGGAGACAGTTGTTGACATTAGTGGGTGTGCTGAGGAGGATGTTGTAAAGTTTGTATCTCAGTCTTTTAAGGGTGATGCCCTAGTTTGGTGGAGGGCGCTAATTCAGGCCTCGGGGAAAATTCCACTTTTCAATTTATCCTGGGATAAATTTGTTGATCTGATGAAAGAAACTTTTTGCCCGCAACATGAAGTGGAAAAAGTTGAAGCTGACTTCTTAACTCTGGTTATGAAGAATTTAGATTGTCGAGCTTATGTTACTAGCTTCAACTCCATGTCTAGATTGGTACCTTATTTGGTTACACCAGAACCAAAGCGTATTGCACGCTTTATTGGTGGATTGGCTCCCGAGGTAAAAGGACATGTGAAGGCTTCAAAGCCTACAACCTACCGGTCAGCAGTGGATCTATCTCTATCTCTGACACTGGATATTGTCAGGAATAAGTCTGTAAAGACTTCAGATGAAGGTAAGAGAAAGAGAGAAGATGATAACTCGCATCGATCTGATAAGAAAAAGAAGAGTAACTTTGGGTTTAAGAATAACTCCAACCAGTCAGGTGAAAAACCTTTGTGCAAGAACTGTAAATGGAACCACTTCGGGAAATGCACTATAGATCCACAGGCAAAACCCTGTGGAATCTGTAAGAAGAAGGGTCACAGAACATTAGAATGTAAGGATTTGAAGAATGCAACCTGTTACAGTTGTAATGAAAAGGGGCACATCAAGTCCAAGTGCCCTAAAAACGCAAAGAAGCCCGAAGAGGCAAAAAGGCAAACGCCAGAGTGTTCCAAATGAATGCTAGGGAAGCGGTGCAGGATGACAACGTTATAACAGGTACTTTCCTCATAAATGATATATATGCTAGAGTTTTATTTGATTCTGGTGCAGATAAGTCCTTTGTAGACACTAAATTTAGTAAACTGTTGAATCTACCAATTAAAACTCTAGACATAAAGTATGAGGTAGAATTGGCTGATGGTAGCTTAGAAACTGCTTCAACAATTCGAGATGGATGTTCCATATCCATTAGGAACCATTCCTTTTCGTTGTCTTTGTTACCAATGAAATTGGCGGGGTTTGATATAGATATAGGCATGGATTGGTTATCATTTAACCAAGCCCAGATTGCCTGTGATAAGAAACAAGTTATCATCAAAACCCCTTCCGGTGAATCAGTCACTATTCAAGGAGATACACACTATGGATTGCCTGAACAAGTGTCGATGCTTAAGGCATCCAAGTGTTTGAAGAACGGCGGTGTCATTTACATGGGACAAGTGACAATAGACGTGGATAAACCCAAGATAGAAGACATTCAAGTCATTTCAGAATACCCAGATGTCTTTCCTGAAGAATTACCTGGTTTACCTCCCGAGAGACAAGTGTAGTTCAAAATTGATATTATACTAGGAGCAGCACCGGTTGCACGAGCTCCTTATCGATTAGCACCGACTGAAAAGAAGGAACTAAGAACCCAGTTAGATGAACTTTTTGAAAAAAGGCTTTATTCAACCCAGCTCGTCACCTTGGGGAACACCCATTTTGCTTATAAAGAAGAAGGACGGTTCAATGCGTTTGTGCATTGATTATCGTGGGCTAAACAAGTTAACAATCAAGAATCGCTATCCTTTACCCAGGATCGATAATCTGTTTGACCAACTGCAAGGAGCAAGTTTCTTCTCGAAGATTGACTTAAGGTCGGGGTATCATCAATTAAAAGTCAGAACTGAAGATGTACACAAGACAGGTTTTCTAACAAAGTACGGCCACTATGAGTTCTTAGTGATGCCTTTCGGGCTCACTAACGCACCTGAATCGAGTCTGCAAGCCGTATCTGGATAAGTTCGTCACTGTTTTTATCGATGACATACTTATTTATTCCAAGAGTCAAGCCGACCACGAGAAACATCTTTGATGCATTCTCAAACTTCTACAACAAGAGAAGCTTTACGCAAAATTCTCCAAATGCGAATTCTGGCTTCGCGAAGTCTAATTCCTTGGACATGTGGTAAGCAAGCATGGTATCCAGGTGGATCCCGCTAAAATAGAAGCAATCATGAATTGGGAAGCACCCAAGACACCTACTGAAATTCCCAACTTCTTAGGGTTGGCAGGATATTACAGAAGATTCATCGAAAACTTTTCAAGGATAGCTACACCTCTAACTACTTTAACCCGCAAGAATGTGAAGTTTGACTGGGGTCCCAAACAATAGGAGTCTTTCGAGATTCTTAAGCAGAAGTTGAGCAATGCCCCTGTGTTGATATTGCCTGAAGGAATAGAAGAATTCATTGTCTATTGTGATGCTTCGCACACTGGCATGGGCTGTGTGCTTATGCAAAGAGGCAAAGTGATTGCTTACGCATCACGACAACTGAAGGTGCATGAAAAGAATTACACCACCCACGACTTGGAATTGGGTGCCGTTGTGTTTGCACTTAAGCTATGTACCTGTATGGAACCAAATGTGTGATATATTCAGATCACAAAAGTCACCAACACTTATTTAGTCAGAAAGATCTCAACATGAGACAGCCCCGTTGGATGGAAACATTGAACGATTACGATTGTGAAATTCGCTATCATCCCGGCAAAGCGAATACGGTCACTGATGCTTTAAGCAGGAAAGAAAGAGTCAAACCTATAAGGATCAATGCTAAGAGCATTGAACTAAGAAACAGTCTAAACGAGAAGTTGTTGACAACACAGAAAGAAGCTGTAATGGAAGATAATCTTCAAGAAGAAAGATTAGGTGCAACTATTAAGCAGTTGTCACCTGGGAATGATGGAATCCTCAGATTGAATGGTCGAATCTGGGTTCCAATTCATGGGGGACTTAGAGATATAATCCTCCAAGAAGCTCATAATTCCAAATATTCAGTTCACCCGGGCAGTGACAAAATGTATCAAGACCTAAAGGCAAACTATTGGTGGATGGGTTTGAAGAAATCCATAGCCACACACGTAGCTAAATGTTTGACGTGCTCTCAGGTTAAAGCCGAACATCAAAAGCCGTCAGGATTACTACAATAGCCAGAACTACCCACATGGAAATGGGAAATGGTAACCATGGATTTTATCACCAAGTTACCTAAGACAAGACATGGAAACGATACAATATGGGTCATAGTTGACAGACTGACTAAGTCAGCTCATTTCTTACCCATCAAGGAGACACATAGTTTAGATAAACTAGCCCAATTATATGTGGACGAGATTGTATCTCGCCTGTATCTATTATATCTGATAGAGATACTAGATACACTTCTCATTTTTGGAAAAGTTTCCAACAATCCTTAGGCACTCGTTTGAATTTCAGTACTGCTTATCATCCTCAGACGGATGGACAAAGTGAGCGCACGATTCAAACACTCAAAGACATGCTTCGGGCATGTGTTATTGATTTGGGTGGAAGTTGGGATGGTCATCTTCCCTTGATTGAGTTCTCCTACAACAACAGTTACCATTCGAGTATTCAAGGTGCGCCTTTTGAGGCCTTATATGGAAGAAAATGCAGAACACCTGTCTGTGGGGCAGAAGTTGGGGAAACCCAACTATCAGGACCTGAAATAGTCCTTGAAACGACAGATAAGATTGTACAAATCCGTGATCGTCTAAAAGCTGCCAGAGATAGGCAGAAGAGCTACGCAGATAAGAGGCGTAAACCTCTAAAATTCGAGGTAGGAGATAAAGTATTACTCAAAGTGTCACCCTGGAAAGGAGTGATACGATTTGGCAAAAAGGGCAAGCTAAGCCCAAGATACATCGGACCATATGAGATCATCGAATGTGTCAGGAGTGTGGCCTATAAGCTAAACTTATCTGAAGAGCTTAGCAGAATTCACAATGTGTTCCACATCTGCAACTTAAAGAAATGTCTAGCTGATGAGTCGCTAGCAATATCTCATAAAGACGTACAGCTAGATGAAAGCCTGAGATTTGTTAAAAGGCCTATATCGGTTGAGGATCAGCAAGTTAAAAAGCTTAGAAGAAAACATGTACCGATTCTGAAATTAAAATGGGATGCCCGTAGAGGCCCTGAATATACTTGGGAGGTTGAATCCACTATGCGTTAGAAGTACCCTAATTTATTTCAATAAATATCGATGTCGATATTTATTTTAAGGGGGTGAGGATGTAACACCTCGCAAAAACTGTATCCAATTATGTGAAGACACGTGTCCTAAACCCTACACTTGTAATAAATTTCCTTGGAAGTACCAAAGTTGACAAACAATGAAAATAAATAAGACGAAGGGGTTAAACATGTCAACATGTTAATTCTTACCTCTGAGTGACCTTTTAACGAACTTGGAACTTCGTAATGTCCAATTATACTTCCAAGAATGCTAGACAATAATTACATAGTGTTTCGGTATCATTATCTAATAAGTTGTGCAAGATCTCAAGAAAAAGGGTTAAAAGCGTCAACGAGAGAAACTAGTGCCTTTCGGGTGATCTTGTAACTGAACGGAATACTAACGATGTTTGTTATAAGTCCCAAGATACTTAAAAACTAACTATAGGGGCCAATAGTGCTAAAAATGAAAGTTATTTGAAGTTATAAAGGACTAGGGACTGAAACTGCCAAGTTTGAAACTTGTTTTACCGGAACCTTGGAGAGTTGTGGGGAGCGAAAGCCTACCCTTATTTCTCTTGCCGGGGGGGGGGGGGAGTGCCCAGTAACCAAAAAAATGACAGCTGCATGTTGCAGCCTTGCAAACCGCCATTGCATGCCTGATTCTCGAAACCAGGGCTTGTTTGATGGTATTTATTGTCACTAGAACACCTGTAATCATCTGAGGATGCACAAGAACACTTGGATTGATCCTAAGGCACCTTGTTTCACTATAAATAGGTGCATTCTTTCACCATTCAAACTTGCACCTTCAAAATTTCTCATCTTCTCTTGCTCTGGAGCTTCCTGGTCATAAAGGAGACTCCCTTTGTTCAAGTTTCGAGCTAGGAACCTTTGTAAGTGTCCTTAGCCTCTGTAGTTCGGTTTTTATGTGTTTAAAGCCCGAAAGTCAAAGTTTTCCTAATAACACTTTGACTTTCTGTTTAGACCTAAACGGTCCAGCCATTGTTCTAGGCGAATATGGCTACGTGATCGTAATCAGGTGTGTTTTAATCCCTCAAAAAGGCACATCCTAATTACCACGTTTACTTAGTTAATTGTCGGGTCAAAGTAACTAACATAAAAGGTCAAACGGGTCAGTTTTTAAATAAATTCAAAACTGATAATATAGAGATTATAAAATATGTTCTAACACTCTAATAAATTGGTAAACATTAAAAATACATGTCTAAACATGTCCAACCCGTCAATTCTAAGTCTAGGCTCGGTTCGCAACCGAAAGTCGCAAAAGCTTGACTTTTGCTTTGACTTTCAGTTCTAACCTGAATTAGTTTAGTTCCTTTATGTATTTAGGTTCCTTTGTGACTATATTATGTTATAATATAACCCTCTGCGGTTATATTGCATAGTCACTTAGTAATCTGAGTTTATTTCCTTGATTTCGTTATTATGCTTAATGTTGACTAAAACGCCCTTTTTGTCAAAAATGAGAATTTTAACATAAACAACCATGCAAATGAATTACATTCTGATGAGTAATATTATTTAATATATTTTGACATTTGGAATCTGGTCAGATACTATAATTACATAATAGATCATAAAACATGCTTTTAAAAGGACTAAAATACCCTTTTGCATGCAAATATAGTTTAAACATAATTTTAATATAAAAATTCATTACTCACTATTATGATATCATATTTAGAACTAATTGGGATTCCAAGTCAGGTTATTTACTGAGTTTAGGCATGAGTTTCGTATGAAATTAATAAATGACGATTATGCCCTTTTCACACATAGATTGGGTTTTAAAAAAGATTAACATGCAAGAACCTTTTATTACTGATATGATATAATAAATAAATTATTTTGACCATTCAAAGCTGGTCATAACCTCAGAATTTCCTTAAACATCGAAATAATCGTCATTTATCGATTTTTACGACATTAAGGTGCACAGTATGGTTTTACACCATACTTAGCACCCAAGACTTGTTACCTATTGATTTTGTAAACTATTTTTAATATTTTTACAGTAGGTATAAGTCATGAACTCAGATTCCCAAATAAGTTCTTAAAACTATGTGTGGAATGACCAAAATGCCCATACGGTGCATAGTTTGGCCATAAATGGTAAACCATACATATATATGATATCCTAATGTTAATATAACATAAGTTAAATATTTTTACATAAGGTTTATGACCAGAACCTCAGTTTGCATGTAAACCCCCTTTTTTTAAATCATAAAATGACCAAAATGCCCTTATGAGGCTTAATTCAGTTTAAAAATCTTTTTGGGCATATTTGTTGAAATCTTACTGATATGATAACCTATTTTAAGCATAATAACTTATGGAACCTGTATATGACTCATCCGGTTACCCGTTTATGCTTATACGTGTTCGGTGCGGTTTATGTAACTAGTTTGCATAAATTAGCCGAAACGGGTTAAACCTTATCATTTTAACTTCAAAATCCAGAAAGTATTTAGTTTACCCATATAATACAAGTCTCCATGCTTTTCAGGTCTAAATTACATTCCAATCCAGTTATCGCTTAATCCAGCGTTTCGTACCATAAACTGTCCATTAAACTAACCGGTCTAAGTCTATGACTTAAATAAGACCCGTTAGTAATATAATAGGTTAATAAAACATTCGTTCCAGATTGGGAAGCCTCGGTAAAAGCTACCTTCCCAACTTTAAATAGATTATACGGCTAAGCAGATAAATCTTGCATTTTAAAGCTCAGGTAAATAGTTTTAACTTATTTTCCCTTATACGGACTTGAGATACGGTAAAATATTAACGCTTGGTCGAGCATGGAATCATTTAATTGGATTGTGATTAATAAATTACATAACCCGTTTTAATCTGTTTTGTTTGATAACATAAACATTGGGGGTTAATATGACCGTGTCCTCGATATCATCAGCTCATTTCATTTGTAAATGGCCACGACTTAAGCATGAGGTGTAGGCATACACCTGACAGTTGCATATGTAAAAAGATATACCCACTTGTTGGGGATAACTCCTTGTGGGTTTATATTAGTGGTGTGTCTATTAATCATGTCTCGGCTTCTATACTGGGCCCTAAATGTATGACAAACATGTAAATCTGTATACAAGATTATTTTATATAATTGTCCCAAGTTATAAAAGTATATTTGTGCCTTGTGCATCTAAATCAATTTTATAAACATTTTTCAAAAGAGTCGGTTAATTGTATTTACCAATGTAAACTGACGTATTTTCAAAAAGCTAAGTGATAGGTACTACACGTACTAGGCTGGGAGCTTCTGGGCGTTAAATAGGGAATCTTGCAAGTTCGTAATGCCTTAAGTCTGTAGAACATGTTTTATATTATATTTAGATCCGCCTGTTGATCCTTTCTTACAACCGTCTGTATATTCTTTTATTTCGTACTTTAAACTTTCGGTTTGTAATAGTAATTTGTACCAAGTCTTCCGCTGCGCACTAAACTGTGTGTAATTGGCTATGATGATATCAACTACGTCACGATACTCCCCACCGGGCCCACCGGTTTGTTGTTAAAATATCGAGGTGTGACACTTACCACCACAACAGTCAGCGATAGAGACTAGCGATACGGTTGTAGGGACTAGTCAGCCTCTTGAAACCCTCTTCAGCCTCCTACAACAGTCGGCTAGGCAAATTTCAAAGATACTATTGCAGATACGACGTCGGTTTTGGATCTATGTTGTCCATCCAAATTCCGACAATAATATTGCCCTTACATTCCGACGCTACAGATTTTGTTGCCTTAACAGATCTACGTCGTCTATCTAGTGGTGTCGTTTGTTGATTTTTTTTTAATGATTGATTTGAGGAATGTGGTGGTGGCGATGAGATATGGTGAGGATTGAATTGATTTGATTTGATTTGATTTGATTTGGGGTGGGCGGTGGTGAGTTTGATTTAGGGATGGTGGTGGTGGGTTTTGATTAGGCAGTGGTTGTGGTGGTTATTGTTGTGGTGGTTGAGGGAGAGAGACATGAGAGAAAGTGGGGGTTGTGAAACGTGGTGAGTGGTGGTGGTTGTGGTTGTGAGGGGTGGTGCACGATGGTGTTGGGTGGGAGATGCAGAGAGAGGTAGAGGTAGAGAGGGGGAGGTCGGGGGAAGAGTGAGAGTGTGTGTGTATATATATATTAATTAATTATAAATATTTTGTTTTATGTTTTTTAATAATTAAAGGGTTTTTCGAATCAGAAACAGAAAAAAAGAATGGATCAAAATGACATCTGGAAAGATTTAAATTGAAAAGCCCAAAAATACCCCTGGTTCAAAATGGGGTTTTTGGACAGCGTTAGAGTATGTGATCAGAATGACAACAAAAGGGAAAAGTCAGGGACCCTGAGGAGAATTAAAACCATTTGAACTAAAATGAAAAATTTAAACAAATCTCAGGGACTAAAATGACAATTTACTCATTTCTAATTCTAATTCCATTACATTCCACGTAACGAACGCTACCTAATAGTACAAATAAGTTCATTAATCCCTTAATAACTGTTTTTAAATTAATAAAATAGCATAAATCTGCAATTATAAAAAGGGTGTTGCTAAATGCACTCTCATTTTTTTTTTTAATTTTACTGGTTGCACTCACCCCTGAAGTTTATAAATAAATACAATCAACCCTTATATTTTCTATTTTTTTGCAAATTTGTATTAAGAAATATCCGTATTTTTTCTAGGGGTTTATCTACTTGCTATAATTTGAATATTTAGATATACCTACGAATACATAACGATTCTATTGAAGAAAAAAAAACCTGCACATTGAAAGAAGGAGATTAAGTTAGAACTTGATAATACAAAACAAAATCATCCGGATGAAAAGAGAAAGAAACTTAAATAAAACCATCAAGAATTGATAAAAAAAACAAATAGGGAATGAACAAAAAAAAAAAAAAAACCCCGTAAAAATTGAACAAAACAATAATATATAAAAGGTAAAGGGTGGAATTTAAAAAATTATAAAACTGATATTTTTTGAAAGGAATATATAAACAGTAAAAATGAAAATGCATTTAGCCACACCCTTATAAAAAAATGGGCTCAAAGTGTTCATTACAAATAAGTCTACGGACTATGATTGTCATATACCCATTTTTGAAGCCTAGCGTTATCAGCCAGGCTATACCAGCAAATAGCAAAGGTATATTGTGTTCCAAAAAGTGGATCTCGCAAAGTGGATATGTTCATTGATCCCTTAATAATTGTATTTAAAATTGATTAAATAGCATAAAGTAGCAATAATTTACTATTTTTAATCGAAAAATATTTAAATTATTAATGCAATAATACATAAGTACGTACATATGTACACAGACACTCATAAATCATGTCACACCATAATACCATTTTTTTTTATTTAGAATGCTACGTCGTATGTCAAACCTGTGGTGACAAAGAGAAGATGACATGGCTTCAACGAACCATATAATTATGTATAAGAAGGTATTGAAGTATATAGTAAAGTTTGCCCACTAAGGGCTGTTTGGCAACATCTGAACCAATAAGTGCTGAATGAATAAGAGGTCTGAATGGGTAAGAGTGTCTGAACCAGTAAGTGCTGAACCAAATAAAACGTTGTTTGGTTGCACATCTGAATGATGTGTAAAATGACATTTTTACCCCTAAACAAAACAAAATACTTAAATACCCAACAAACCAAAGTTTTCTCTGTCTCTCTCACTTCCCCATCAACACAGACATCAACATTCTCACTTCCCCATCACTTCTCTCTCTAAAAACACAGAGCGGAGAAAGAGTAGCGACGGCGGGAAAGAGAGACCGAAGAAGGAGTAGCGAGTCGGAGGGAAAGAGAGACCGGAGAAGGAGAAGAGTCGGAGGGAAAGAGATACCGGAGAAGGAGTAGCGACAGCGGCAGCGACGCTGTGAGCGGCGGCGGTGTTTCGACTCCGGTAAGTTATCGTTTCAGGCAACTCGTGTGCTATTTCTTATATCTAGATTTTGACTCAGGTTTGTTTGGTTTGCCGGTGATGAATGACGTTAATAGAGGTGTCGATGATAATGATGAGGATAGGCCGTTGACGTTGATGACGGTGAAGACTCCGGCGGCGACGGCTGTAGGTGTGGAGATGAAGGGGCAGTATGGATGAGGGCAAGCATGTCAAAATTCCATTCAGATCTCAAAATTGTCTGAACCATTCAGATCTGAATGAATCCATTCAGATCTGAATGAATCCATTCAGAGGTAAGGTCTTAATGAACCAAACACCGAGCACATCTGACCGATTCAGAGGCATGCCTCTGAATGGCTTCATTCAGACCTAAACAAACAGCCCCTAAGAGTATATTTATATATTGTATAAAGTGAGGCGTGTTTGAGTATTTATATACCATGTTCAAGTTTGAAAATAGGGATGAGTAAATGATATCGGGTATCGAATTTTCTGAACAGTGTATTTTCGTTAATGATTCAGTACCGACTTTTGACGTTTACGGTACTGGTTTTTACATTCAACTACCAATACTGGTACCGAACCGTATTGTACCGGGTATTTCGGTACCGGTACCTATTTTTGGGGATTTTCGGTACCGGTTGGTACCAAGCTTATCCCTACTCGAAAAAATGTGCCATTATGCCTTAACAATAAACAATGCAATTGCAAAAATTGAACCGAGCATTGGACTCACTAAACCTAATGCGAATGGGCAAATTGCTAAATCATAAAAATTGATTGGAATTGCTATGGGTATACCATTAAAAAAGAATTAACATATATAGAAACGGGATCATGAGAAAACGCCCAAAAGTGTGAGAACGGTGAGAACACATCCTGTCCTAACACGTGTCACGCGACATAGAGAAGGGCGGAGGGGCTTTTTGTCATTTTATCTTCCGCTTTTCCAATTCCGCTTTTCACAATATTGATTTATTTTTGGGCTTTAAGATTTTTGGCGTTAACCAAATTCAATAATCATATGGCATTTTAATGGTTTCATTCTATTAACATTTTGGCGTTTATGGCGATTTTTCAAATCTCTCTGAATGGCATTTTTCAAGGTGTTTTAGACAAAATGGCCCATTGTTCTATTATTTTTTATATACATTTTGGCATTTGTGGTATCTTGGCGTTTTACAATTCTAAAATTATATTACAACCACAGGGAAAAAAATAGAAGCGAAAAAAATAAATTAAAAATCCTAATCGGATCTCTCTTCACAATCTTCACTGTCACCAGTCTCTCTCTTCTTTAATACTACAAGAACTGTCACCAATTATATGGCGTTTTATGTAAAACTTAACAAACCCATCGGTTTTATTATTTTGCCTGCTCGTCTGTTAAATTGGCTTTTTGTGGATGTTTGGGGACATAGATATATGACGTGTGGGTGGGTTTTTTTCGCTTTGTTCTTCAACTTGATCTCCATCTTTATAATCATCCCACTCTTCAGTGTCATTGATCTCTTCTCCTCATCCAAGCCTTCTTCAAGAACAAAGAACACAAAATGACATATGACTGTCATCAGTATATTTTTCTTGAATATTTGTCCATCTCATGCAGCAAAATCTTACTGGTTACTCCCCTCAGTTAACAATCCATTCAGTGAAACTTCACGAAGAACAATACTGAATATCCAATAAAACATATTAGCCATCTTTGATTTTTTTAATTTTTTGGCGTTTTACAGTGAGTCGTATTTAGTAGTATTGGCGTTTGTTTTTTTGGTTTGATTAAATGGAAGTTGCTGAGACGTATCATTTTATAAGGATGTCTTTTTGGCGCGTAGGTTTGGCGGTGCATTATTATAATAAAGTATTCATCGTTTCAGTTACTGTTTTGTAATTATTGTTTTTGATAAGGTTTTATCTCTGAAGTCTGTAACACGTCACATCTTTCAAGTTTGGCGTTTTAGATTCTAATATAATAAATATTCCGTCTCTTTAGTTTTACTGTTTCGTAGTTACTGTTTCTAGTTACATTTCAAGTTTGGTTTTATTTTTTTATTTTTTTATTTTTTATTTTTTGGGTTTTTTATAATACTTGTCCAAAGTAATTTTATAATGGTTTGGTAGTTTTTAGGGCGTTTTATGGCATGTTGGCGTTTTGACAAGCATTTCGCTGTGTGGCGTTTTTATTACATATGACGTTGTTATTATATAACAATCAACTGAAAAAGAAAATTAATATATATATATATATATATATATATATATATATAAACAACTGATCTTTCAAATCTTCACTGTCACCAGTCTCTTTCTTCTTTTGAAGCATCTTCACTGGCTGTTTCGACTTTCGTATGATTTTTTTTATTTTTGTTTTTTGAAGTAGTTTTTTTGTCGCTGTGTGGAAGCACAAAGTCTGAAATCAGCCTCTTTTTCTTGAATATTTGTCCATCTCATGCAGCAAAATGTTATTGAGTTTACGCCCTTCAGCCAACAATCTTGAATTTTCCAATGAACGATGTTTGATTTTTTAATTTTGGCATTTTACCGATAAAAAGAACGCCACTAAATAAAAGCACATTAAACCTCAAATTTTGATCATGCTAAAATCAATAATGTTTTGCTGTATGAGATGGACAACATTGTTAATCCTCGGTTAAGAAAGATAAATGACAATGTTGTCCACTCCATACAGCTAAACTTTATTGACAACAAACCTCAATAATGTTTTTGTATGTTTTGGCGTTATAAATTGGATGGAACTTGAGGATAAAGTCAATAAGATTTTACTCAATGAAATGGACAATATCCTCACTTAAGGATTTTTGTCCATTACATTGAGTGAAACCTTACAGACAACCAAACTGAATTTCAAATAAACGTTTTGGTTTAGAAGATATTTGATGTTTGGGTTTTTGGCGTTTCTAAGACGAATGGTATATATTAAATATGGTGTTTGGGGTTTTGTGTGTGTTTTTAATTGAAGGTCTGAGATGGTGTATATATAGGATTTTTTTGGCGGTTTTTTTAAGCGGGATTTTATTATAATTAGGTTTGACATTTTATATCTAATGGCGTGTTTATTAGAATGGGGTGTGCTATTTGTTTGGCGTTTTATTTTCATGAGATGGCGTTTTGTGTGGAGAAGTCAAAAGACTTTTTTACCCTTAATGAAGCGCGTCCACGTAATAAAATTTATGTTATTACGAAAACGCCACCGCGCCAATTTAGTCCATAGATTGTTTTGATCGGACGATTCATAAGCGTTCTCACCGTTCTCACACTTTCCACCGTTTTCTCTAAATCCTGACCCAACATATATATATAGTGGAGGGTTCAAATGAGAAGAAAAAATTTGTAAGAATAAAAAGAATAAGTTTTAAACCAATAGAAATGCTCCATTTTACTTCATTTAATATTTAATATATGTATTTAATGTTTTTAATAAGGGCATATAAGTAAATTTATAACTGTAATTAATTAGCTAACTAATTAAACTTGTAACTCACTTTTAAATATACTCTTTCAAGATAAAATAATTTATGGTGAAGGACCATTTTTGACATGTGTAGGATAAATTTTAGTATGTGTAGGGTAAATTTTTAAATGTGTATGATAAGTTTATATATGTGTAGGGTAAATTTCGGTAAATGTAAGATATATGTAGGATAAATTTTGAAATGTGTAGGATAAAATGCTTTTTGCTTTATTAATAAGAGATAGCATAATTAATGCGAGGAGTTATAAACTATTTAATATTTTACCATTATGCCCTTTCTTCTTTTTCTTCTCACATTAAATTTCTTCTCAAATGAACATTCCCCTATATATATATAAGATGTTTTTTTAATAAACAAGTGCCCCTCAAAATCAAGGGCCCTGTGTAGTGGTCCTCCCCGCTAGGGGTGAGCAAATTAACTGCTATAACTGAATGTTATTAAGAGATAACCGACATAACCAATGGTTATGGTTATGAAACTTTGTTCTCCTATGGTTCATCATATAGGCGCACAAACCCTAAATCCTGAATCGTTCACCTAGACTCTTCAATCCTTTATAAACAATGTCACAAAAATCAGACGCTACTTCGTCCAAAAAAACCAACTCCTAGAAGCGAGCCATCGGACATAATTTGCTCATGTGGTGCCCCCACTTGCTATCGATACTCAGGGACTAAAGCTAATCCAGAGCGTCAATTCTTATGTTGTGTAGGTGTTCGTTTTACTAAGGTTCACTTTTGATGATGTTAACTATAGATGAACATTGTTACTGTGTATTTTTTTGGAAAACTGTTTAATTAACATGTTTAGGTTAAAATTGAAATGGTTAGTGTTAAATTGAAGATGATGATGCCGTTAAATTCAGCTTGATGAAGTTCACTGTATAGTACTTATGTTTCTGTATGCTAACTACTAAACTGAGATGATGGTTCTGTTAATTGAAGTTGATGAGGCTGTTACGTATATCGTTTAACATGCTCAGTGATGATTACATGATAACTCTTACAATTAGGAGGATGTGGATTCTTAAGGTAGGATGATAAACTCCCCTGTCCTGGCTGTGGAAATGCAATACCTACATAGTCTAGCATGTTCGAAACGAAAGATAAAATGGCAATAAACAAAGCTAAGGAGGTGATAGTTTTGAAGATGCTATTGTTGTTTAGTGCTTATTTAAGTAGAGATATGTAATTGGTTGATAGTCATAGGAACTTATACTGGATCCATTTGATTGTAATGTTAACTTTGTCATTTTGCTAACGAATGAATTTGTAATGCTAGTTGTTTGTTGTTATGATGTTTGTGATTATTTTGTCTTGGATTGTTTAACTTGTATTGTGCTAGCCTTGTTGTAACCATAATGAAGGTGAAGACTTGGAAATCAAGCTGTCGAAGATGATGTAACACCCCCAGAATTTAAAATTATATAAATTGAATATATATATAGGGTTAGGTTAACATACAAATGCCCTTATCATACAATATGTACGCGCTCATCTCAGCCGTCAGATCTTCATCCCACAATGAAATCGCATGTTGGTTTTTTGTAACAAATTGGCATGTTGGTTTTTGTCACGGCCCGTGGCCCCGGTTTGACCCGGTCTAGAGCCGCGAGGCAGGAAACCCGATGGTATCTAATTAAGTGACAGCGGAAGTCTTTTTAAACAGGATCGATTATTAAAACTGCTCGTTTATATATAATATAGGGATAAATCCCATAATTTACAAATAAGTGATTTCACTGGGAAATCCTTTATTTAAAACATGTTTCTTTATTTATTTACATTGAGCCACTTTTCTAAGCATGTAGTGCTCCACGGCACTTTTCCTGTGCTCACAACAGATCACCTGAAACATGTTTGAAAAAGGTTTTGTCAGCAGGGAAATACTGAGTGAATCATTCTATTTAAGAAAACGACTCGTTTGTTATAATTTACAGTATTAAGAGAGATTACAATGTTTCTAGATATCAAACCAACTACCCACAGTACTTGTCACTCGAACATCCATCGGTAGCCTCTTTGCCCGATGGTGTCTGTGACTATGGTCATATCACTCATTGGCTAACTCGTTGTCCAATAGTGACGGTTATCAAGTAATGTATACAAAACCCCACATACCGGCTGTAACTTGGTGATTACATAAACTTAATCACTGTAATTATAACCTTTGAAAATAAACATGTTTTTGTAAACAAATTTGATAAAAAGAGAATGACTCACATTGTAGATTTAACGAGCAGAATATAAGCCTACTGATTAGCCTTGATTAACCTAGTTTAAATAACAATGCACACACAACAGGTTAGTAACTAATACAGCAGTTACGACAATTCACGGGATTAAACCCTCACAACGATTTATTAGTGCAATACTTAACAATTCATCGGATTCACAACGAATGACAGAGTATATTCCGAATTCGAGCAGTACTCAACATTCAAGTCGAAATCACGATAAATTAACAAAGTACAAACTCAATTTGAGCGGCACTTAAACAATCGTTGGATAGTTATAATCGATCGGACGTTGAATCGTAATAGCGATCGAGTTATTACCCTGATTGCAGCAGCACTTCGTGATTAGTGTGTGTTAATTTGTGTAAACAGAAAGTAATTCGATGTCAGAAACGAATTTCTTCGTCGAACTTATGCCAAATTTCAAGTCCCAAAGCCCTGTATTTATACCCAAAAAATGTCCCCCCTCGCGCCACGCGAAAGGATCTCCTGTGCGCGTCGCGTGGCGCGAGAGACCCTAGTCTAGCATAGGGTGTGTTCGTGTCCCAGTATCTTGGGTGAGTTGGTTTCACGTTATTTTATATTTTTGACAGCAAACTGTAAGGATATTACCGAATAGATTTTACCCCCCCTGAGTTTCAGGGGCCCTAATCCTGATTCTGAAAATTCTGAAAATT
This sequence comes from Helianthus tuberosus, assembly GCA_030545235.1. NCBI lineage: Eukaryota > Viridiplantae > Streptophyta > Magnoliopsida > Asterales > Asteraceae > Helianthus > Helianthus tuberosus. The sequence goes on along the minus strand of CM060361.1, from coordinate 117,023,907 downwards.
TTAGGGTTTGTTCAGAATCACTTAGGTTTCTCAATTAGGGTTTTCTAAATAGATAATTAACCTACTAAGTATTAATTTTAGTGAGAGTTGTTACATCCTTCCCACCTTAAGAAAAATCTCGTCCTCGAGATTTATTGGAATAAATGAGGATATTTTCGCTTCATTTCTGATTCTAGCTCCCAAGTGTATTCAGCTCCTCTCTTTGAATCCCATCTGACTTTAACTAAAACTAGTCGTTTATGTTTGAGAAACTTGATCTTTCGATCCTCAATCTGAAGAGGTTTCTCAACAAATTTCAGCTTTTCGTTTACCTTTATATCTTAAAGAGGTACTACCAGTGATTCGTCTGTTAGACATTTCTTGAGATTGGATACATGAAATACATCATGTACTCCAGTTAACTCTTCTAGTAGTTGTAAACGATAAGAAACTGGTCCTATACGTTGGATCTCTGAAAATGGTCCTACGTACCTGGGACTTAGCTTTCCTTTCTTACCGAATCGAACAACTCCTTTCCAAGGAGAAACTTTTAATAGTACTTTATCTCCGACTTGAAATTCTAACGGTTTACGGCGATTATCTGCATAACTCTTCTGGCGATCTCGAGCAGTATTCAGCCTTTCCTTGATTTGAGTAATCTTGTCGGTCGTCTCTTGCACTATTTCAGGACCTGACAATTGACTTTCTCCTATTTCTGCCCAACAAACGGGAGTTCTGCACTTTCTTCCATACAGTGCTTCGAATGGAGCAGTTTCAATGCTTGAATGGTAACTATTATTATAGGAGAATTCAATTAATGATAAATGGTCGTCCCAATTTCCGCCAAAATCTATTACACATGCTCTAAGCATGTCTTCTAGAGTTTGTATAGTCCTTTCACTTTGTCCGTCTGTTTGAGGATGATATGCAGTACTCAGATTTAGTCGAGTTCCCATAGCTTGCTGGAAACTTTTCCAGAAATGAGAAGTGAAACGACTATCTCTATCTGATACAATGGAGAGTGGGACTCCATGTAAAGATACTACTTCGTCTACGTGTAACTTGGCTAGCCTTTCCATGCTAAAAGTTTCCTTCATTGGTAGAAAATGAGCTGATTTGGTTAATCGATCCACAATTACCCAAATCGCATCATTACCTTTTCTTGTTTTGGGTAACTTAGTAACAAAATCCATTGTTATAAGTTCCCATTTCCATACAGGCATTTCCAATTGTTGTAGTAATCCTGAAGGTTTCTGGTGTTCTGCCTTAACTTGTGAACAAGTAAGACACTTAGAAACATATCTTGCTATATCTTTCTTCATGCCTATCCACCAAAAATTCTTTCTTAAATCTTGGTACATCTTATTGTTTCCAGGGTGCATAGTATACCTAGATTTGTGAGCTTCTTCTAAAATCTTATTTCTTAATTCTCCTTGCTTAGGTACCCAAATTCATTTCTTGTGGAATCTCCAAATTCCATCATTTCCTTGCTCTAGTTCCTTTATATAACCTTTCATTCCTTCAGCATCGTCCTTGATTGCTGTTTCCTGAACTGTCTTTAATTGTTCCATTAAATCTACTTGTAGATTTAATCTAAGAGCACGGACTCGCTTTTGTTTTTCATGATACTTACGACTTAAGGCATCTGCAACTACGTTTGCCTTTCCTTCGTGATATTGAATATCACAGTCGTAATCGCTTAGAACTTCCATCCATCTTCTTTGCCTCATATTTAACTCTTTCTGCCCAAATATATACCTTAAACTTTTATGATCTGTATAGACAGTAAACTTACTTCCATACAAATAATGTCTCCAAATTTTCAAGGCAAAAATTATGGTTCCTAATTCTAAGTCATGAGTTGTATAATTCTCCTCGTGCTTTTTCAACTGCCGGGAGGCATACGCAATTACCTTCTTGCGTTGCATCAACACACATCCATATCCTAGTTTTGAAGCATCACAATATACTTCAAAATCTTCTGTTCCTTCGGGCAATGCTAAAATTGGAGCATTTGTCAATCGGTGCTTTAAAATCTTAAAAGCTTCTTCTTGCCTATGTCCCCATTCAAACTTAGCGGCTTTACAGGTTAACTTAGTCAAAGGTACAGCTATCTTAGAGAAATCCTTAATAAATCGTCTATAGTATCCGGCTAAGCCTAGAAAACTTCTAATTTCCATAGCTGTTTGTGGGACTTTCCATTTAATGATTGCTTCTATTTTAGCAGGGTCTACGTGAATTCCTTCGTGATTCACCATATGTCCTAGGAATTGCACTTTCTTTAACCAAAATTCACACTTCGAGAATTTTGCATAAAGCTTTTCCTTTCTTAACAAAGTTAAGAGTGCATGCAGGTGTTTGCAATGTTCTTCCTGACTCTTGGAATAAATAAGTATATCGTCGATGAATACGATTACAAATTTATCCAAGTATGGTTTACAGATCCGATTCATCATGTCCATAAATGCTGCTGGGGCATTTGTTAGTCCAAAGGGCATGACTGTAAACTCATAATGGCCATACCTAGTTCTGAAAGCAGTTTTAGGTATGTCTTCTTCTTGTACTTTTAACTGGTGATATCCGGATCTTAAGTCTATCTTAGAAAAATACCTAGCTCCTTGAAGTTGATCAAAAAGATCATCAATCCTAGGTAATGGGTATCGATTCTTAATTGTAACTTTATTTAGTTCTCTATAATCGATACACATTCTCATTGATCCATCCTTCTTCTTTACAAATAACACTGGCGCTCCCCAAGGGGATGAGCTAGGTTGTATGAAACCTTTACTTAGTAATTCATCTAATTGCTTTTTCAATTCTATCATTTCGGTGGGTGCTAATCGATAAGGTGCCTTAGCTATTGGTGTAGTACCCGGAATTAGATGGATCCTAAACTCTACTTCTCTATCAGGTGGTAACCCAGGTAATTCTTCTGGAAATACATCTGGGTATTCTGAAACTACAGGAATTTCCTTGAGTTCTTTACCCTTAGTACTAATGATTACTGAAATCATATATACTATTCCTTGTTTTCGTTCATAATTAGCAACTTTCATTACTGATATGAACTTCATAGGCTTCCGTGGTTTATCTCCTGTAATCACAATTACTTCTCCGGTGGGTGCCTGGATTTCTATAGAGTTCTTATCACAGAGAATTCGAGCATGGTTGGCTACTAACCAATCTATTCCTAACACAACATCGAATTCAGCTAATTCCATAGGTAACAGATTTACAGAAAACTTATGACCTAAAAGTCCTATTTCTATATTTTGTAAAACCTTATCTATTTTAATTGAATTTCCCTCAGCCGTTTCGACTGTAAAAATTTGCCTAAGGGTGGTTAAAGGTAAGTTAAGGGCATGGCAAAATGAAGTATTGATAAAACTTTGGTTTGCATCAGAGTTAAATAATACTTTTGCATAAACATCGTGGACCAAGAACGTACCAGCTATGACGTCAGGGATTAGTTCAGCTTCTTGAGTGGTTAGCTGAAATGCTCGGACATTCTTCTTAGTAGCTCCATCGGTTGTCTTGGCTTTGTTGTCTGCTGATTTGACCAATTTAGGACATTCTGGTCTAAAATGTCCTGTTTCTCCACAGTTATAGCAGACTCTTGTTTTCTTTCTGCATTCCTCTTCACGATGTCCTACCATTTTACAAAAATTGCAGGTTACATTACATCTTCCAAAATGTTTCTTTTTGCAATTCCTGCAAAACGGCTGATTTGAAGATTGCCCTGTTCCTCTTTTCTTGAACCTATTATTATCATTACCCACACGAAATCCTTGGGTAATCTTTTGAACTAATTCCTTCTTTCGATCTTCTTCTCTTGTGCGCACTAGTTCATCAGTTAGGGTATTAGCTAGTTCCACAGCATCGTCAATAATGCGAGGTCTCGCAGCTTTAACGATATTGCGGATTTCACTAATCAGTCCCCAGATGTAGCGAGAAATGAGTACCGGTTCTGGCGAAGCCAGTGTTGGTACCACTCTAGCATATTCAAAGAATGTCGAAGTATAACCGCGACACTCTACGCCTACCATACGATGGTTTAGGAACTTATTTGCCATTTGTTCCTTTTCATACTCAGGACAATATTTTCTTTCTACAAGAATTTTAAATTCTTCTCAGTTCATAGCATAAGCCATCCTTCTTCCTTTTGCTTGTAGCACCGTGTTCCACCATTCTAACGCCCCTTCTTTGAACAAGTTTGACGCATACATAACTTGATCTTCTTTGGAACACTTACTTATTGCAATTACTGCTTCGGTTTTTTCTAACCAACGCAGTACTGCAGTTGCTCCTTCGTTTCCTGCAAATTCGGCAGGTTTGCAAGCAAGAAATTCTTTGAAAGTGCAACCAGGCGTTGCAGCTTTCATTTTCTTAGTGGGTGGAGCTTGTCGGGGATTATTATCGTCATGATTGCCGCCTCCATTTACACTATTACTAAAATTGTCTTCCTGAGTACGTTTACTAGGAATAATTTGTTGCGGTTCTATTGGATTTTTAATAGCAGCAACGAATGCTGGAATAGCATTGGCTATCCCTTGAGCAACAATATTTTTGATATCTTATCTAGTCATATACTGATTTTCCTGATTTTGTTCAGATTGATTCCCTTCATTAACTGGTTCATTACTAGCATTTTCCATCTGATAATTATTATAAATATAACTATTAGTATCAAATGATTGTAAATAAAACAATTACACAGAAGCACATAAAATCTTACAACACAGATATATGTATCCAAAATTGTCGATGTTTCGACTTCTATTTTGTTTTATATATTATATAGGCATCCATACTCACTTTTATCTTACAATGTTTTATTTCCCATTTTACAGAGTTATATTTGACTACTACTATTATTATACAGACATTCTTCCCAACCCCACTATTCTTTTGGTCAACTGGCAGTTTAGTAACGACGCTCCCTCTCGTCGTATTTCCAGGAAATTTGTTCCCCCATTTCCCGGATTCTATTCCCTGTACTTATCAGCTCTTCACCGATCTGACGGAGTTCGGCTAAGTTTTCGTTACTCATTGGAGGATTGGGAATAGGTTCTGGATCAAATTGTGGAAGAAAAGAATAAGAACTGTTGATGATATTTTTGAATTGCCAGTCATTTGTCCACCATTCTTCCATTTGACCTAAAGGTCGAGTGTGGATTAGTGGGTCTGGAATAGCTGGTTCCAGATTGACAGGAAGTTGGGTTTCTAGGTAAGGATATAGATTATTATGGATAGGGCTAATAACATCACAATTTGCCAGTAGACGGTCTATTTCTTCTTGAAATGTGATTTCTTCAGTTTGTTTGGAGCTCTCTCCAATTTCTATCCCTTTTTGTTTAAAATCTTTCCTGATTTCTATCTCGGCTGGATTAGAACTTTCTCCGATTTCTATTCCTTTTCCTTTGTTTATAGGGTTTTCTATTTTAGGGAGTTTCCTAGTGGCTGGCTTTCTCCTGCGCACTTTCCTCCATCCTACATATCTTCTTTTCTTTTTAAGTTTTGCTTTTTCCAGCGATGGAGCTTGGAATTCCAGGGGTTCCTCTATGTCAGCAATATAACCAGTAAAGTCGTGGGAGACTTCAATTGGTACTGGGTAGAGGTTGAGATTCTGAAATGCTTCCGATATCTCACTCATGCTGGACAGCATATATGCAAAATGCACAAAAATGCTTAGTTAAAACTTTGGAACAAAGTTTAACAAATAAACATTAAAGTTTATTGCATATTGATTTGTACAAAAGACTACAGGAAAGAGAACACACTATAATTTATTTATTTACTGGATATTAATTTTCTACTAGACCAGGCTTATTGATAGTTTAGAGGTTTGCATTTTCTGCTACTGTAGCTAGCATATAAAGGTTTGCCCATTTTTCATCTAATGTGTCTTCCCAAGGTGGCTTATTTCCTAATTCCTGGATTTCTGGATTAAACCTCACTTTCTTAACTTGGGGTTTCTTTATTTTCTCCTGTCCCTTTCTAAGAATCGAATTTCTTTTATCTTGGGTGAGAGGATTTTCATAATTTGCTTTACGGACAAAAATCCCTTCTTCCAGATCTGCTGGATGTTTGGAGGAAGAGGTTCCTTTTTCTGTGGGTGCAGTATCTAATTTGTGGTAGATAGCAGAAATCTTTTGCTTACCCATACTGTAACTCAACAATTAATCGGTTAATAAAACATATTTTCACAGAATAGCAATTAATTTTCCTAATTATTTTAATAGGCTAAAATCAATAGTAAGCTTAAATCAGTGGCTCTGATACCACCTTTTCCTGTCACAGCCCTTGGCCCCGGTTTGACCCGGTCTAGAGCCGCGAGGCAGGAAACCCGATGGTATCTAATTAAGTGACAGCGGAAGTCTTTTTAAACAGGATCGATTATTAAAACTGCTCGTTTATATATAATATAGGGATAAATCCCATAATTTACAAATAAGTGATTTCACTGGGAAATCCTTTATTTAAAACATGTTTCTTTATTTATTTACATTGAGCCACTTTTCTAAGCATGTAGTGCTCCACGGCACTTTTCCTGTGCTCACAACAGATCACCTGAAACATGTTTGAAAAATGTTTTGTCAGCAGGGAAATACTGAGTGAATCATTCTATTTAAGAAAACGACTCGTTTGTTATAATTTACAGTATTAAGAGAGATTACAATGTTTCTAGATATCAAACCAACTACCCACAGTACTTGTCACTCGAACATCCATCGGTAGCCTCTTTGCCCGATGGTGTCTGTGACTATGGTCATATCACTCATTGGCTAACTCGTTGTCCAATAGTGACGGTTATCAAGTAATATATACAAAACCCCACATACCGGCTGTAACTTGGTGATTACATAAACTTAATCACTGTAATTATAACCTTTGAAAATAAACATGTTTTTGTAAACAAATTTGATAAAAAGAGAATGACTCACATTGTAGATTTAACGAGCAGAATATAAGCCTACTGATTAGCCTTGATTAACCTAGTTTAAATAACAATGCACACACAACAGGTTAGTAATTAATACAGCAGTTACGACAATTCACGGGATTAAACCCTCACAACAATTTATTAGTGCAATACTTAACAATTCATCGGATTCTCAACGAATGACAGAGTATAGTCCGAATTCGAGCAGTACTCAACATTCAAGTCGAAATCACGATAAATTAACAAAGTATAAACTCAATTTGAGCGGCACTTAAACAATCGTTGGATAGTTATAATCGATCGGACGTTGAATCGTAATAGCGATCGAGTTATTACCCTGATTGCAGCAGCACTTCGTGATTAGTGTGTGTTAATTTGTGTAAACAGAAAGTAATTCGATGTCAGAAACGAATTTCTTCGTCGAACTTATGCCAAATTTCAAGTCCCAAAGCCCTGTATTTATACCCAAAAAATGTCCCCCCTCGCTCCACGCGAAAGGATCTCCTGTGCGCGTCGCGTGGCGCGAGAGACCCTAGTCTAGCATAGGGTGTGTTCGTGTCCCAGTAGCTTGGGTGAGTTGGTTTCACGTTATTTTATATTTTTGATAGCAAACTGTAAGGATATTACCGAATAGATTTTACCCCCCCTGAGTTTTAGGGGCCCTAATCCTGATTCTGAAAATTTTAGGGTTTGTTCAGAATCACTTGGGTTTCTCAATTAGGGTTTTCTAAATAGATAATTAACCTACTAAGTATTAATTTTAGTGAGAGTTGTTACAGTTTTTTAACATGCGATTTCATCAAAATTACCACATGCGAAATTGTTACAAAAAACCAACATGCGATTTCACCAAAATTATCACATGCAAAATTGTTACAAAAAACCAACATGCGATTTCATCAAAATTATCACATGCGATTTCATCCATGCTATTTTATAACATGTGATTTCCCTATATCGTACGTATTGTACGTTAAGGGATATTGTATTTTACACTTTCATTATATATATATGTCGCAACCCCCGACCCCTGCCTCGGGAGGCGGGCGGCCGTGGCCTACTTAGAGATGGTGGTATCGGTGTTTATCATTATTTGGCAGCGGAAATTTCATCAGGACCGTAGTTAGGAAATATTTTATCAGAGTAAAACACCGCATTTTATAATAATAAATATATTGGGACAAAACCCAAGTTTTTTGTTACAAACAGGATTATAGGGATAAACTCTATTTTATTGAAATAAAATATCTTCTTTATTTAGATAACTTTTATAGCCCCTTTTCCGAGCCTTCAGTGATGTCCAGCTGGCTTCTATTTGGCTTTCACATTTTGTTACCTGAAACGCGTTTAAAAACATTTTTTCAGTGGAAAATACTGGTGAGTGAATCCCAATTTAATCAAGAAAAGTTTTATCATTTTACAGTATTGAGAGCGATTACAATGTTTATATCTACACAATTACTCATTCAGTACAGTCAATCCTGACTGGTGGGTCATATTACTCATTGGCTATCTCGTTGTCCAATGGTAACGTATTCCACATTTTGTATACAAAAGCCCAACATACCGGTAGTAAGTGAAGAATTACAAAGACTCAATCACTGCTAATTATAATTTAAAATAATTAAGGTTTGGTAAAAACAGTTTATAAAAAGGTTTACAAAAAGGAGATTACTCACATTGCTACTTTAGGTATTTTTCCTCTGGCTTCCTGGTTATAATATATAAATTTTAAATAAGGCACACGCGTTAGTATAATAACCCAAATTTACATTAGTTATACCCTCCCCGAGACAGAACTCCAACGACTACGTCGGGCAGAGCCTCAACAGCCATTACGGAGCACTAGATCAATCGGGCAGCGTATCTAATACGTAACCGGGGGTTAAAATACTTACAACGAGGCAGAACTTCGCTATTTTAATGGGTATAACGCCCGGGTATTACTTATACTATAGAATTTTGAGAGAGAATGAAATCTGTGAACGAATTGCAACTGAATGCCGATGCCTTCTATTTATAGTGTCTGATTGACACTTCGTCGCGTCCCACGAAAGAATCAACAAAGGGCTTCGCGGCCCGCGAGGCCAACTAGGGTAGGCCCTAGCTTGGCGGACTCAACGACTAGACCCAACACGTTATTGCCACGTGGCGGCACCGGGTGCGCCCTGGTCTTGAGCTGTCGCGGCCCGCGACTAGGTTAGCCAAGGGCTTCGCGCCCCGTGAATGCCCTTCAGATTTTGTTTTTATTTAATTTTTGTGGAATTAAAGGTATTTAAGGCCATTATACGTATACGGGTTGTCTTTTAGGACATATAGGGACATTTTAAATATTTTATGAGTATTGGAAATAATTTAGGAGGGTTGTTATAATATATATATATATATATATATATATATATATATATATATATATATATATATATATATATATATATATATATATATATATATAATGTGTATGGATACCATGGATTAAAAATGTGTAGGTATAGTACCTAGAAATAATAAAATTAGTTAGATATTACATTATTGCTAATAAAAATCTTATAAGAAGGTGATCTCTTTTATAAATGAAACTGAACTACGGGAACCAAAACTGATAATTAGAAAGTGGTAGGATTACTTGTACATAAACACACACACATGTGTGTGATCGTCGACCAGAGAAAGAGAGAAGGGAGAAGTCTCACCTTCTTGCCCTAACTCATCTTTTCCATCAAATTGGATGGCAAATCAAACCTTGAATTTGTGTATGAACACATATTAACGATCACCTAAACTAGGGGATCACAAGGTATGTCAAAAATCTTAGTTTGGTGATATTATGAATGTAGGTAGATTCCATGGATTTCAATCCATGTAGGAATTTCAGAAATCGAGGCATGATAATAGATGCATACTTGCTTAGGAACAAACCCTAAGTTAAAATTTTGAATTTATTGCTATGAATTGGGAGTTTGGATGAATTACCATACATAGGTAAGTGGGGTTTGGATAAGGGGATAGAACACATGAATCATGTTGATGAAAATGGTGTATTGGATGTTGGACACGTTGAGTTTAAGATGCTAATTGAACATGCCAATCATTATGATGTTATGACATGTATAAACATGGTTAATTGTTGGTTATAAAACTTGACAATGGTAGTATAAAAATCTTGCACATAAGGTGTAAGACAAAATGCTCAAATGAATGATTAAATGATATTATGCATAACAATTATAAATAAGAATACATGGTTATGTAATTAGCAAGTTGTTGGGTTTAGTTATAAGCCGGAAGTTCTTATGATGTTGGGTTGTACTCTATAGGCAACTCAGGTGAAGCATCGGGTAGTCAAGCTGGGACAAATGCTCGGTTGAAGGATAAGCTTTAAGGTACGTGGCTTCGTGCTTCGTATTTATTTTGTTAAATTCGTATGGTTGTTAGTAAATGTTGAATGAGAAAGAGATGCACATAAAGTTCGGTTGTTCATAAGTGATGGACTTTACATGAACCGACCAGATGAACTAAATAACAAGGATAATAAGTTTGCTTGTTCATAAGTGATGGATTTCATACGAACACACCAAACGGGTCAAATAAAGAACACATAATGTTTGGTTGTTTATAAGTGATGGATTTCACACGAACAAAATCGAACGGGTCAATTAAGCATAAATCGGGTAACGGGCATGCGAACTACGAAATAACGAGCCTGGGTATGGGTAACATAGTAGGAAATAGATCCGTGTCAAAAGATGTTCATTAAATAAGCTATATACTTAAAATTTAACTAACGAGTCAATTAATAAAGCTCATAAACCGGAAATGGTAGCGCAAATTATCCAAAACAATAATTTGAATCATATATATGTACTTAAACTTGTAGGTAACTGAATTACGAACATTTAGAAACAAGTTTGAGGTAAAACGGATTAGTTTTGGAGAAGTTATGTAGATTTGAGTATAACATGGTTTAGCTGGGAATATGCAGCTCCAGTTGCAAAATTCTCTGTGAAAAACATCTTCTCTCTACCCGCGAGCCAGGAAACACATTCTCTAACACCCCGCGAGAGGGCTCACCACCGGCGAGCCAAATGAGGAAACTCATCACGGGCCGCGAGGAGGCTAATTGCTGAAACTTTTTGGTCTTGCTTGTTTTGGCAGATGTGTTCGTTTAGATGTGTTTTAAATGGCATATAACTAATATTTTACTAATTTTATGAAATCTAGGAAGTCGTCAGGAGGTCTCGTATGAAGGTCAAGCTCCGTGAAGAACTAAACACAATCTAAAACTCAAGCTTCCGCATTTTGGTTTAGAAAATATTAAAGTTAAACATCGTTATCTTGTAGTAACACTTTTGTACGTTCGTGAAGTTTTTAACTAGACCGTTGTAACACCTCGAAAATTCACGTCCTATAATGTGTTGACACGTGTCATAAAGTCTGAACGTGTGAAAGAATGTTATAAAAGGACTAAAGTTGACAAACATGGAAAGTATGTGATTTTACGGGTTCTGAATGTCAACAGTGAATAAATATAATGTACATTAACCCTACACGATGCTCATACCTTCAGACGAATAAATCATGGATCATACGAAGCTAAAAGTGAGAGATTACCAACTACAGGGGTTAAATGTGTCAACATGTTTAAAGATATACCTCTGAGTGACCTTTTGACAAACCCGAAGCTTTGTAAATGTTAATTATGCTCACTAGAATGCACGGTTCAAATTTCGTAAAGTTTCGTCAACGTATGAGAAAGTTGTGATCAAATTCGTGTGCGAGGGGTTAAAGCGTCAACGTTGAAAGTTAGGCCTTTTCGGGTAACAATAAAGTTACCCGGGGATTTAACGAAGTGGGTATATACTTTAAAGCCCTTATAGATCAAGGTTGAAGGATCATAATGCAAGAAAATGCAAGAAACAAAAGTCTTTTCGACGTTTGAAGAGCCAAGGACTGAATATGCAAATATCAGAAAGTTGTATGGCTAACCCCCTAGGGGCTCGCGTAGCGCGAGCCTGAAGGCTCTAGCAGTGGCGCTACACCACTGCCATATCTGGGCAGAAAACGAATTTTGCGAATAGGGGCCTGCTAGGTGAGTTTGTGAGCAACTTTAAACCGAACTTCCTCATCCCTTGACCCCTAAAACAACCCCTAGAACACTAGGACACATGTTGGATTGTTGTGGGATGTCCTAGACTTGGTTGTCAAGCTTTTGTGGTGTCCATGAGCACTATATAAGGGACCATAGTTGCAACAATTGCTTCCCACATCATTCAAGTGCCATCTGATCATTTGAGGAGCTTTCAATCTGATTCAAGGCCTTCCTAATCACCCATTTAACACTTGTAAGTATGCTAGACCTTTCTTAATTAAGTCTTGCATTATAATTAGCTTAAAAGTCAACATATCGTAATAAACGGTTGACTTCGTGATTAAGTAACGATAGCTCAGTCGTATGTCAAATTAAACGTACCGTTAGATAGGTAATTATATGGGTATTAAACCCTTATAAGGGCACGTACCGAATCCAGACCTAACTAGGTCGTTTGTCGAGTCAAACGTTGACCGAAAAAGTCAACAGAAGCTTTAATCGGGTAATTAACGATACGAGAGGCGTGTAACCTGTTTTAACCTTAATATAACTTTGTAATAAGTATAGAAACTTGGCTATACTTGTCCGACTCGACAAGTTTCTGTTTAAACCCGGTTCGGAGCCGAAAGACGCGAAACTTTGACTTTTGCATTGACTTCGGTTCTGACCCGTTTTAGTTTGATTTGGAAATGCCTTAGTGCTTCATTAGGGTTGGGTTACATGATAGTATAAGCCTCTGTACTTGTTTCATTGATTATCCGATTCGTTCGCGCGTTTCCGTTAAATGCTTAAAATGGACCCTAATGCCCTTATGACCATACAACGAGAATTTTGAAAATGTGGAAGTACAATAATCTTAGTTACTGATTATTAAACATGTACGTAAATTTTCACGTCAATCGGAGGTCTAGATTAGGAGATATGCGCATTAGCGTAAATAATAAACTTTTTATTAATTAAACGGCGCGATTAGCGCATAGCCTATCTAAACCCGATTTTCGGTACCAAAACTTTTACCCACTAATGTTAAATAATATTTTGGGATTTTTGAAGATTTTTAATTATTTTTAAACTGGTCTTAAGCTAGGCTTATCGCCTTAATTCGGTTAATACCGAATTTACCCTTTTCGGTCATAAAATGATTTCTACAAGGAATTTTGACGCGAATCCAATTGCTACTGATTTTAAATAATAAATGTAATGTTTTGAGCCTGTTTAACTAATCAGAAAACCCAGAATCATATTTTTAATCGTACGTCGCTTGAAACGGGTTTATACGCGTATTATACGCGTAGTTTAGGCTTAAAACCATTTTGACATATAAGGATTATTACCAACTAATATAATCTGTTAAAAATAAGTTGTTTACTGATCACTTCAGTCCCGAACATCGGGGTTACGTTAAATCCCTTTTATAATCTCTAAAATGACCAAAATACCCCTACGGGGCATAATTAATGATTAATCTCGTTTTGGGCATTATGGAAGGTATCATTATGATATCACAACATATTTAAAGCATATTAACTTAGGAAACCTGTTCGTGATTCATTCGGTTAACCGTTACGCATTATTCGCGTTCGGTTCGGTTTATATAACTAGTTTACATAAACTAGCCGAAACAGGTCAAACGTTATCGTTTTTATCTCAAAATCCAGAATGTGAATAATAAACCCATATTAAACAAGTCTCTGAACTTGTCGGGTCTAAATCACATTCTATCCGGTCTTCGCTTAATCATGCGTCTGAACCGTATATTCCCGTAAGAATAACCGGTCTAAGCTTAGGCTAAATTAAAGACCCGTTAGCATTCTAATTGATTATTTATACCATCATTCCAGACTAGAGCCTTCCGGTAAATGGTACCTACGCTTACTTAAAGTGAATACGGCTGAGTTATTAAATTCTTACTATTTAAGACAGGAGCTAGCTCAGGTAAATACTCTTAACTTATTTTCCCTATACGGGCTTGGGATACGGTACTATAAAAGTACCGCTTGGTCGGGTGTATGTAGTCATTAAATCGGATTGTGATTGATGTACTTACATAACCTGTTTAATATGTATTATTTTATTTTATTTGGTGTATGGCTTTTGGGGTTAATGACCATGTCCCGGATATCCTTGGCATCATTTTACGAAATGGCCACGACCTAAGCACGGGGTGTAGGCATACACCTGACAGCTGCATTATGTAAAAACTGGTAATCCACTCCGAGGTATCATCCTTGTGGGCATTATACCGGAACTGGTAATCCACTTAGAGGATGATAGCCCGTGGGCATTATACCTGTGGCGTGTCAGTTAATCTAGTCCGGCCCTACAAACCGGCCCTAACGGACGACAAATAAGTAAAACTGTATACAAGATTATATATAAATAATTTTCCCAAGTTAAAAAGGTTAATGTTGCCTCTGTGCATTTTAATCAAAGTGTCGATATATTTTGTGCCAAGTGCATTCAAATCAATTTACAAACTCTTTTCAAAATGAGTCGGTTGAGTGTATTTACCAGTGAAAACTGACGTATTTTCCAAAAGGGTTAAGTGACAGGTACTGAACATAATTGGCTGGAAGCTCAGGGCGCTATTAAGGAAATCTTGCAAGTTCTAGGTGTCTAAAGTCTGTTGAACAAATGATATGTTTTAAGATCCGCCTGTGGATCCCTTACCTTTCGTTGTAATACTTTGACATTACTTACATTCGGAATGTAATAATAATTATCTTTTGCTTCCGCTGTGCATTTATATATTGTGTTGTTTGACTATTATGTTGCCAACCATGACGTCACGATACTCCCCACCGGGCCCACCGGTGACACGTGGAAATCGGGGTGTGACAGGTTGGTATCAGAGCCAACGCTGAGTGAATTAAACACTAGTCTTTTGTGTTTAATCTCAGTTACACAATTGCACATTCTTGAGTCTAGACAAGAACATAGGGAAAATCCAAATTTGTTTCATTTTACCTTATTTGGTTCCTTTTTTATTTTTCTGATTAGCCCTTGCATGGGCAAGTCAATTGCTATAGAAGTCCCGTTTAGGGGCAACCATATACTTGTTAATTTTTAAAGGAACGATTATATTTCAAGTATCATTCCTATATTATAAGATCTACCATTATAATAAAATGGCAAAATTTAAAAAGGGACAAAACCTAGCCATGTGTCACATTAAGACAGGGCCAAGATGGTAGTTCCATAATTAAATTCAGATCCTTGTTAACAGTTCAATTTAGGATTGCTCTGCGTTAATTATTAAAAAGAATCTAAAAGGTAAAACCTAGCCTAAATGTCACGGCATACAAGGCCAAGATGGTAGAACCTATTCAAGAGATTCAAATCCTTATTAAAAATATGAAAGCATATTAACATGCTCGACAAAATGTGATATGATAAAATCACATAAGTCATTTTGGGATATACTAAATTCCCTTATTTATATAATCATCCCTTATGGATGAAGTGCCCACGGGCTATAACTAACGTCCTCTGGGACTAAAGACAGTGGTAGCCTACAACTCCCTGTCAAGAAAAAGGTAATGAACTTTGATTCAAACCTTGAAGCCTCGATTCTATAAAATCAAGGCCTATAAATTAAACTTGTCTAAGTGACTAGGCCTTTTGTGCTATTATTAAATTATAATTTAGGAGTATAATAAATATCCTGAATAATTATATATTTATCAAAATTAACCAATATGTGTATTAAAAACATGGTTAATAAATCGTTCAAAAAAAGATAAAAACTGTTTAAACTTCCGTAAAAACCTTGTCCTTGTTTAATTTTTATGTAGCAATTAAAACTACATGGCGGGGTCGGAAGAAGGGAATAGTCACCCTCTGGAAAATCGCGATGATGAAAGGATTAATATAACCAGAGGAGAACTTCGTACATTGATTGACTCAGCTGTATCTAAAGCTGTGAATGAGCAATTCCAGGAGTATAGTGAGACATATAGTAAAGCCTCATCTGTACCCCACCCTAAATCCATCCCTAAAACTCCTCCAGAGCCTGATAACAAGCCGCCCTCAAAGAAAGATGAGTTAAAGAAAGATGACGATCGACATTCATCTAATGAACACAGTGTTCCATCCAAGAGGATAGTGTTCGATAATGAACCGCATACCAAATCCTGTAACTATAAGTACTTTGTTTCCTGCAAGCCCCGAGATTTTACTGGGGAAAAAGGGGCGGTTGATTGTATGATTTGGTTGGATGAAATGGACACAGTTGTCGATATCAGCGGTTGCGCTGAAAGGGATGTCGTGAAGTACGTATCCCAATCGTTCAAAGGAGAGGCACTGGCATGGTGGAAGTCTCTCATTCAAGCTGCTGGGAAGATTCCGCTCTACAGCATGTCATGGGAACAGTTTGTTATTCTCATTAAGGAGAATTACTGCCCTCAACACGAGGTTGAGGGGATTGAGTCAGATTTCTTATCTTTGGTGATGACAAACTTAGATTGTCAAGCTTACCTCACCAGTTTTAATACCCTGTCCAGACTGGTCCCTTACCTTGTAACACCAGAGCCCAAGCGAATTGCACGCTTCATTGGGGGTTTACCCCCAGAAATCAAAGCCAGTGTTAAGGCTTCAAGACCTACTACATTTAGGTCAGTAACTGACCTCTCTCTGTCCCTTACTTTAGAAGCGGTCAGGCTAAGGTCGCTAAAGAAATCTGAAGAAAGTAAGAAGAAGCGTGAGGATGATAACTCACGAGGATCTGAGAAGAAACACAAGGGAAACACTGACTCTGAGAGGTCTGGGTCTGGAAAGAATGGTCAGCGGACAGAGGAAAAGCCAAGGTGCTCGACTTGCCAAAAACGCCACTTTGGAAAATGCAGAATGGAGTCCAATTCTAAATCAGGACCACCTGCATGTGGGATATGCAAGTCTAGGGAGCACAAGACTGTTGATTGCGGGAAGATTAAAGATGCTACATGCTACAACTGCAACGAGAAGGGGCACATAAAGACCAACTGCCCTAAGTACGCGAGGAAGCCCGAGTAGGCCAAGAGAACAAACGCACGAGTTATCAGGAGGAACGCCCAAGAGATGATGCAGAATAATAATAGTATAATATGTACCTTTCTTTATCAAACAGTTTATGCAGAAACTTATTTGATATTGACACATATAAATATATTATGAATAATAAATGTTGAAAACTGTTGTCTCCGTCTGATTAAGGCTCCGGTCATTTAATACGATGTAGAAATTGGCCGATGATACTTTAGAAAATGCTCCAACAAATCCTATATTGATATCTAATATCTATTAGAAATCACTCTTTCTCATACCTTATAGCAAACTTTTGGTTGCATACATAAGGACTCAATATAGTGATAAAAATCGATTGGTTGCCTTAAAAATTAAGCCCATATTGTGGGTGATAAGAAACAATTAACTATCAAGACTCCTTATGAGACAACTCTTATAATTACACGTATCCGTACGAGTAATTAATATTAAAAAAAAAATGGTGGAACTGGCCGTCCCCGGAATCGAACCTGGGTCTAGGCCGGCCGCACCCTTTCGCGCGCCTAGCCAACTGAGCTAGGTGCCTAGTTTGTGAAACTTCCATTATTGATTAATTATAAGCACTTGTACAATAAACTTCCTTATCATTTATAAATGATAATTTCTGCTAAGTGTCCTGTTTTATTACGGGCAATAATAAATCTTCATGAACCATAAACTTAGCAAAATTTTTATTATACCCACAAAGTATAATTACCAAGGAAACCTTAGTAACCGATTCTTCTCGTATCGGCAAGGAATCCTTCCGAAAATCTAAGAGCACTCTTTCTTTGTATAGAGTACGAAAACATATGTTATTTTAATTATTTTTCTTTTCTCATTGTTTTCTATCGCCTGCGAATGCCAAACTATGTTTGATAAAAGTGTCATATGAGGATTGGCGTATCCTAGTGTGTCCCATAGATTATTTCCATGTCTGATCAGCATGGAGGTTTAATACATGGAACCCCTAAGATATCCCAACGATCATATTGTACTAAAGTCGACTAGTAGTATTCAAGGAAGATATCCAAAAATGGAAAAAAAATTTTCCAAGTAAATATTCCTGATTAAGGAATTCGTGGACTAGTAACATAAATGTGTCACTTATTCGACACAAGTAACGATGAGTGAACTGGAGCCTGAGATATGAAAAATCTCTGCAACCTCCTTGTACTTTGATTATCTTCTTCTAAGTTTACCCTGTTTACCTCCCTAGGGGCAGGTAGAGTTAAGATTAACATCCCTCTTTGGGTTAGAGTGTTGTAAGAACTCCGTGTTGATTATGGAATAACCGAAAACCCGGTTAAATAAATTTTAAGATAGGAGATTCATATAGCCTAACTCGATAGTTTCAGAGTATGATACTAGTTAGATAAGAAAGACGGTTCATTTTGCTTATGCACTCATTACCGCAACCCTATTTAGACCACGATTAAGAATCGCCATCATCTACCCAGGATCGTCGAATTGTTCGACTAACTGTAAGGATTAGCTACTCCTTAAGATTAGTTAAATAGTGGCTGGAATAACCATCTCATCATAGAATAAGTTTTCTATAACAATTATTATGTAAGTATTAAGGCTACTCCTGTGGAGACCTTGTAAAGATGGAAAATTTAATGTCTAGTGTTAGATAGAAAATTGGTAAGTCCAATTATCAAGATCTGAAAGTTGCCTGGGGGACAACAAATAAGATTATACAAATCCATAATCGATTATAGGTTGCCAGTGTATGGCAAGAAATCGAGGAGTTATGAAAATAGCAAACTTCCTAAATTCTTATTAAAGAATAAGATTCAACAATAGATATCACCCTGGAAAGGAGCGATGCGGTTTGGTAAGAAAGGCAAGCTAAGCCCGAGATACATAGGGCCTTTCGAGGTTATCGAACGTGTCGGTTCAGTTGCCTATAAGCTAAACTTACCTGATGAGCTCAGTGGAATTCACAATGTGTTCCACATCTGCAATCTGAAGAAGTGTTTCGCTGATGAATCACTGGTTATACCACATACGGATGTGCATAAAGATGAGAGTTAAAAATTTGAGGAAGAACCGTTTTCGATTGAAAATCAATAGGTAAAGAAGCTTCGGAAGAAGCATGTACCTATTGTAAAGGTCAAATGGGATGCCCATAGAGGTCCCGAATTCACGTGGGAGGTTGAATCCACGATGAAAGAAAAGTACCCTTACTTATTTCAGTAAATCTCGGGTCGAGATTTATTTTAAGGGGGTGAGGATGTAACACCTCGAAAATTCACGTCCTATAATGTGTTGACACGTGTCATAAAGTCTGAACGTGTGAAAGAATGTTATAAAAGGACTAAAGTTGACAAACATGGAAAGTATGTGATTTTACGGGTTCTGAATGTCAACAGTGAATAAATATAATGTACATTAACCCTACACGATGCTCATACCTTCAGACGAATAAATCATGGATCATACGAAGCTAAAAGTGAGAGATTACCAACTACAGGGGTTAAATGTGTCAACATGTTTAAAGATATACCTCTGAGTGACCTTTTGACAAACCTGAAGCTTTGTAAATGTTAATTATGCTCACTAGAATGCACGGTTCAAATTTCGTAAAGTTTCGTCAACGTATGAGAAAGTTGTGATCAAATTCGTGTGCGAGGGGTTAAAGCGTCAACGTTGAAAGTTAGGCCTTTTCGGGTAACAATAAAGTTACCCGGGGATTTAACGAAGTGGGTATATACTTTAAAGCCCTTATAGATCAAGGTTGAAGGATCATAATGCAAGAAAATGCAAGAAACAAAAGTCTTTTCGACGTTTGAAGAGCCAAGGACTGAATATGCAAATATCAGAAAGTTGTATGGCTGACCCCCTAGGGGCTCGCGTAGCGCGAGCCTGAAGGCTCTAGCAGTGGCGCTACACCACTGCCATATCTGGGCAGAAAACGAATTTTGCGAATAGGGGCCTGCTAGGTGAGTTTGTGAGCAACTTTAAACCGAACTTCCTCATCCCTTGACCCCTAAAACAACCCCTAGAACACTAGGACACATGTTGGATTGTTGTGGGATGTCCTAGACTTGGTTGTCAAGCTTTTGTGGTGTCCATGAGCACTATATAAGGGACCATAGTTGCAACAATTGCTTCCCACATCATTCAAGTGCCATCTGATCATTTGAGGAGCTTTCAATCTGATTCAAGGCCTTCCTAATCACCCATTTAACACTTGTAAGTATGCTAGACCTTTCTTAATTAAGTCTTGCATTATAATTAGCTTAAAAGTCAACATATCGTAATAAACGGTTGACTTCGTGATTAAGTAACGATAGCTCAGTCGTATGTCAAATTAAACGTACCGTTAGATAGGTAATTATATGGGTATTAAACCCTTATAAGGGCACGTACCGAATCCAGACCTAACTAGGTCGTTTGTCGAGTCAAACGTTGACCGAAAAAGTCAACAGAAGCTTTAATCGGGTAATTAACGATACGAGAGGCGTGTAACCTGTTTTAACCTTAATATAACTTTGTAATAAGTATAGAAACTTGGCTATACTTGTCCGACTCGACAAGTTTCTGTTTAAACCCGGTTCGGAGCCGAAAGACGCGAAACTTTGACTTTTGCATTGACTTCGGTTCTGACCCGTTTTAGTTTGATTTGGAAATGCCTTAGTGCTTCATTAGGGTTGGGTTACATGATAGTATAAGCCTCTGTACTTGTTTCATTGATTATCCGATTCGTTCGCGCGTTTCCGTTAAATGCTTAAAATGGACCCTAATGCCCTTATGACCATACAACGAGAATTTTGAAAATGTGGAAGTACAATAATCTTAGTTACTGATTATTAAACATGTACGTAAATTTTCACGTCAATCGGAGGTCTAGATTAGGAGATATGCGCATTAGCGTAAATAATAAACTTTTTATTAATTAAACGGCGCGATTAGCGCATAGCCTATCTAAACCCGATTTTCGGTACCAAAACTTTTACCCACTAATGTTAAATAATATTTTGGGATTTTTGAAGATTTTTAATTATTTTTAAACTGGTCTTAAGCTAGGCTTATCGCCTTAATTCGGTTAATACCGAATTTACCCTTTTCGGTCATAAAATGATTTCTACAAGGAATTTTGACGCGAATCCAATTGCTACTGATTTTAAATAATAAATGTAATGTTTTGAGCCTGTTTAACTAATCAGAAAACCCAGAATCATATTTTTAATCGTACGTCGCTTGAAACGGGTTTATACGCGTATTATACGCGTAGTTTAGGCTTAAAACCATTTTGACATATAAGGATTATTACCAACTAATATAATCTGTTAAAAATAAGTTGTTTACTGATCACTTCAGTCCCGAACATCGGGGTTACGTTAAATCCCTTTTATAATCTCTAAAATGACCAAAATACCCCTACGGGGCATAATTAATGATTAATCTCGTTTTGGGCATTATGGAAGGTATCATTATGATATCACAACATATTTAAAGCATATTAACTTAGGAAACCTGTTCGTGATTCATTCGGTTAACCGTTACGCATTATTCGCGTTCGGTTCGGTTTATATAACTAGTTTACATAAACTAGCCGAAACAGGTCAAACGTTATCGTTTTTATCTCAAAATCCAGAATGTGAATAATAAACCCATATTAAACAAGTCTCTGAACTTGTCGGGTCTAAATCACATTCTATCCGGTCTTCGCTTAATCATGCGTCTGAACCGTATATTCCCGTAAGAATAACCGGTCTAAGCTTAGGCTAAATTAAAGACCCGTTAGCATTCTAATTGATTATTTATACCATCATTCCAGACTAGAGCCTTCCGGTAAATGGTACCTACGCTTACTTAAAGTGAATACGGCTGAGTTATTAAATTCTTACTATTTAAGACAGGAGCTAGCTCAGGTAAATACTCTTAACTTATTTTCCCTATACGGGCTTGGGATACGGTACTATAAAAGTACCGCTTGGTCGGGTGTATGTAGTCATTAAATCGGATTGTGATTGATGTACTTACATAACCTGTTTAATATGTATTATTTTATTTTATTTGGTGTATGGCTTTTGGGGTTAATGACCATGTCCCGGATATCCTTGGCATCATTTTACGAAATGGCCACGACCTAAGCACGGGGTGTAGGCATACACCTGACAGCTGCATTATGTAAAAACTGGTAATCCACTCCGAGGTATCATCCTTGTGGGCATTATACCGGAACTGGTAATCCACTTAGAGGATGATAGCCCGTGGGCATTATACCTGTGGCGTGTCAGTTAATCTAGTCCGGCCCTACAAACCGGCCCTAACGGACGACAAATAAGTAAAACTGTATACAAGATTATATATAAATAATTTTCCCAAGTTAAAAAGGTTAATGTTGCCTCTGTGCATTTTAATCAAAGTGTCGATATATTTTGTGCCAAGTGCATTCAAATCAATTTACAAACTCTTTTCAAAATGAGTCGGTTGAGTGTATTTACCAGTGAAAACTGACGTATTTTCCAAAAGGGTTAAGTGACAGGTACTGAACATAATTGGCTGGAAGCTCAGGGCGCTATTAAGGAAATCTTGCAAGTTCTAGGTGTCTAAAGTCTGTTGAACAAATGATATGTTTTAAGATCCGCCTGTGGATCCCTTACCTTCCGTTGTAATACTTTGACATTACTTACATTCGGAATGTAATAATAATTATCTTTTGCTTCCGCTGTGCATTTATATATTGTGTTGTTTGACTATTATGTTGCCAACCATGACGTCACGATACTCCCCACCGGGCCCACCGGTGACACGTGGAAATCGGGGTGTGACAACCGTTAACAATTATGGATATGTAATTGCATTATCAGTTTATAAATGCAAAATTTTCAAGAAATTTTATGTTATTTAAAATGGGTTATACACATGATAACTTTGCAACGTGTCATCTGTTTTAAAAGAATGGTGTCCCGACTATGAAAATGTGTTAGAAGTGCTAAAAGCATAAGATGCAAAAGATGGAAAGGATAATGATATTATCCCTAATGAAGAGTATTGTGAACATCCGGAGTTGGGCAATTACCCGAAACTATTGGAAAAGGCATGGGACTATACAATTGAACCAAAGGATAATTGGTACCATAATCCGTACGAAT
Source organism: Helianthus tuberosus (assembly GCA_030545235.1). NCBI lineage: Eukaryota > Viridiplantae > Streptophyta > Magnoliopsida > Asterales > Asteraceae > Helianthus > Helianthus tuberosus. Next base: position 117,000,767 of record CM060361.1, on the reverse strand, counting down.
GGGAGCATTCTTCTGATTTGGAATGGTCAATTGATAATGCACACTGGAAATAAGCTTGTAATCTTTATGTAGTTTATAATGTTTATGAACATTGTAATGGTTAAGTAGTTTGTAATGTGTAATGGATCAATGCAGTTGTTGGTTTGAATTTATAATGATAGAAATTGCATTTCTGTAATTGTTGAAGCTGCATTTTTAAGTCTGGCATGCATTTATTGTTCTAGATTGCAACTGTTTGACTTTTGTGAGTCAAACATTGAAACATTCCTACAAACATTACATAAACATGAATCAACCTAACCTACTGTTGTTTGACTTTTTGTGTCAAACCTTTTCCTGCAAGGTCAACAAACCATTTATATAACAGCTGCAGCATTACATAAACATGCATCAACCTCTTGTTGTTTGACTTTTTTAGTCAAACGCAATGATTTAACAGTCTAATGCCATTACACATTACTGAAACATGCATAACCTAGACATTCATATGAAAGTCAAACCATACAAAGTTAAACAGCCTTACATGGCATATATAACATGTCTTGAATTTAACATCCTTAAACCACATTATCAAACCATCATAGCTGCACTACTAAGTCAGACTTACACTCGGAGCGACTTGTGTAGCATTCTCTCACTATCGGCCATCGTTCCCACCTTGTCCCTTACACCTTCTCATGTTGTGAACTTGGTTACCACATTTGCTACAAGTGGTGCTACTTTCCTTTCGGGTCATCTTCCTTCCAATGCAGAACTTTGCTTTTACCTGGATCTTCACCAAATGTCTTATTTCTCTTCTTTTTAGGCCTACAAACAATTATAATTACATGAGTATAATGTTAACAGCTAATCAAATATTAGTGCTTGTAAAATTACCTGCTTATGATGTTTAGGTGGAATTAGTGTAGTTGGACATCGAGAGGGTCTTCGATTTTCCAGCCCTGGGATTGGTTTTATGACATGTATCCAACCAATACACCTCTGACACCCACTCTTCCGGAACCCCAACCCTAATATCATTCCTACCCATGTCCCATATAGCAACAACTGTTTGTTTACATGGCATGCCAGTTAGATAAATCTTCCTACAAGTACATGTTTTCTCCTTTACATCCACCACACATTGAGATCTTGTATGATTAACCTAGTACTGGTTAGCATCCACCATCATCACATTCAACTGTGATGCTTCTTCTTTTATCTTATTGAACACCTCTGTGGCATGGGGAGTTAATGGACCAACAACTTTAGCAAGTATTTTTTTAACATTCACAATTCTTTGGATCATGTACACTCTGATGAACTCCAAACATGTAATGACAGATTTGTCTCTAGCTCCAATTAACTGCATGTTGAATACCTCACATATGTTATTCAAGAGGATATAACACTTAGCCCTATCGGTGAAGTGAGATCGGCACCAGCTGTTTAGTGGGATTTGTTTAAGGCATTCATACAGAGCTGGTTCTGCTTCCTTCATTTCTTCCATGGCATTTTCACAGTAAGGCACGAATGTCTTACAAGCTACTCCACATATGATGTTTTTATGCAAATCACAATGCCATTGTTTCTTCATGTTTAGATTGATATGTCTTAAACAATACATGTGCTCAGCATGCGGAAACACCTTTGACAAAGCTAGTAACAATCCCTACATGCATTAAACATATTGTTAGCTAGAAACAAAGAAGATACATTAAAAACATAGAAGTTTTACCTTTTGCCTACCTGTAATGAAAGTGAAATTGGTGTTTATTGGTAAGTCAAGATCGTCCCTTAGCAATTCCAAAAACCATTCCTAAGATTTAAAAGTTTTAGCATTACTAAAGCATAAGCCACTGGGTAAATACCATTGTTGCCATCAACACCAACTGTACTAAGAATCTATCCAGGAAATGGACCTTTCATGAAACAACCATCTAGACCCACAGTTTCTCTTCCAATACTCTTGAAACCTTTCATCATTGATGCAAAACATATATAATATCTTCTAAACTACCTAGCAGGACTACTAGAATTAGAACATGGCTCAACATCAATCTTGATTGTGCTACCTGGATTTGCTCTTAGAAGTTCTTCACAGTAAGCCCTAAGTAAACCATACTGCTCCTTATAATCTCCTATTATTCTTGTTGTAGCAATCCTCTTGCCCCTAAACACCTTCTACATTGAAACATTAATCTGATGCTTCTTCACAATTGTAGCTTGAATAGCTAACAAAGGCATCTATGTGTTCAACTCAATCATTGGTTGGATCTCGTTGGCCATAACACTAATGGTGTACAATCCTACTTCCTTGTTTGGAGGCAATGATGTTGGTCATGAATGGTTTTTGACGCACCAATAGTCTCCCCTCGTTTTCATGGAGATCTAAATTGCCCAATGGCAAATGGGCTTAATGTGCCTTTTATCATATCTTAACAACCTTTTTTAAGAACTGTGAAATTCTCATCGTTTTCACTAAAATCATCAAGATCACATGTAATGTTTTCCAGCATCAGGTCCTGGTCAATATTCATATTTCTTACTTCAAGTAATGTGTCATTAACTTCATTTGGGTCAAATTCAACACTTGTCTTAAAATGTTCCATATCCATTTCAAAATCTAACAATATATTATCAGGATCGTGATCAACAACATAATCAGGATCCTCTTCATCAGTCTCAGTCTCATGTACTTTATCATTACACTTGGATTGACCCTAAAATGCATTGCTTGATGAGGAAAAACTTTGACTTTGAATGAAGTATGCATTTTCAACAACTAGAATGCTAGAAGGAGCAACAATATTACATGGAGTTGTTTCAATTGGATCATAATTCTGTGATGGAACGTCATCGTCTAATGAATGCATCATTACAGTTGGATGCCCAATTTCAACATACAAATCAACAAGCCTATACCCTTTACTAACTTTATCACACAAATATACAAATCAACAAGCCTATACCCTTTACTAATTTAATCACATAAATGTTTGGAATCAACATCACCACTCAACTGCCTAAGTCCCAAATCCAAACAAACATGATAATTACTTATAAAATAATATAACACGTCATCTACTGAGTGTCCTATTCTTTCAGCATTTCGTCCAATATACCTATATGCAATTCTTCAGTGTTAACATTATCATTGTAGGCAATCTTACCATTTAGGTACTCTCTTCCTGGATAATCTGAAAACTCACCTCCATGGTGAACCTTAAGTGTACAAAACTTTGATTGATCAGTTGTAAACAAATATACACAAATAATAAGTGATTTTGAATGACCAATTTCATGAAAAAAATAGTTTTTTTATACCCCAATACTTATGGTATGAATCAACAGGCTCAAAATAATCTTTGTCAGCATGAACTCGCCAATACATTTAAGCTATTGCTTGTTTCGATCAACTTTGCATAATTGTTTGATGAACGACTGAATTTGGGGTTTTTACAGGGTCTTAATAACAAAATGGTGAAGAAAATGGGGATCACAAGGTGTAATCTAATAAATTTGGGGATTTTTTAGGCGAAATTATGAACTTGCTCTTCACATAAACGGCCATTTGAGAGACGCGACCTCACACCGCCCTTTAACCATAGGGACGCAAATTGCATTTTTCTCAATTTGTAATAATGAATTTCGAACGAGTCATTTTGAGCCATAAAATGTGATAAATGGAGATTCTCTGTACTAGCTCTCTATCCTTAGGTAGTTTGTATTTAGCTAACATTATCTTCTTCTTAAATATACGCATATGCATGTAACATAAGCCAATCATATTTATACAATAATTTCATACGAAAACTTATTATAAATATGTGCATATACATTACATTGAAAATAGAGTAATATTAGAAAATAGTATTTAAAATAAACTAGTTTTATTTACAAAATAAATCAAAATAACATTACATCCATAGCATGTGCATGTAAAATCAAAAGCCAAAAACCATCATCTTATCCACATGTACATTAATACATTATATACCTAGACATAAAAAGAAATTAAAGAAAAAATTATATGGCACATGTACTTTTTGATTAAACTAATTATTTACAGAGTGAAACAAATGAAAATAACATATCTATACATGTATATTTTTCAAAAACCGGTGTATTGTTTCATTGCTTCGACAAGCGAGAGCCAAGATGACGGTTATGACAGTTCTCACATTAGCGATGGTGCTAGGTTAAAAAGAATACCAACGACCATGATGGTAGGGTGACGACAAGGATTATATGTGGACACTAAATGGTGGTAGGGTTCCACCTCGGGGTATATGAAGAGAGGGTAACATTGGTGGTGTAGCACTTGTGTAAGAATCGTCATTGTGATCCGCTACATGGCAATTGAAAGAGATGGTGGCTAATGATTAGTGGTGGCGAGGTGACAAAGACATGAGAGGGCATATGGTTTGATCAATTAAACGAGAAAAATAGGCATCATTGAAAGAGAGGAAGCGAAATGCATGATTTAGGAGAAGATAAGATAAATGAGAGATAGTCGATAGTAGGCAATTGCCGGTAAAATTAGCTTACTCATATGTTATTTTCATTTCTTGTGTATCGTATATAAAGTGTTACATATCCAATTTAAAGGGTGTACACTGACGGATCTCATAATCAAACCATAATCATGATTCATGACTAGAGAATAAATTATGAAGGAAAATATCATAACATTCTTGTGGAAAACATTATTTGAAAGTGTTGACATTTGCTTAGCATTTATTAGAAAACATTCTACATTAGAATTTGAATTAACTTTTTTATTTAGTTGGACCAAATCAAAATGTAGACGATGGTGGCAACTGGCAAGACGTTCGATCTAGAATTTTGCGTTTACAAGCTTTTATGTTGGTAGCAAGTTAGCAACGACAATGATGATGTGTCCGCAGAGAGAAGCTGTTTCAGGATAAAACAAATTTATCAACTTTTTCTTATAGTGTATAGTGTATTCTTCGTCTTTTGGTTTTTTCTTTTATCATATTTTCGTGTTTATATTTGAGGGAAGTTTGTTGATTAAGGGTGTTTAATTACAAGTGTTGCAAAATTTGTTCAATCTAAACAAGGAATATTGGATTTAATAATCTCAACTATTCGCCGTTGTCCGTCAACAGTCCCAACTTCAAAAATAACCACTGGTAGTCCCAACTATTAACATATTGACCTCTAATTGACCCTGATTAACAAAACCCTAACGTCGTTAGTCTCCGGTTGCCGGAAAACGTTTTTGGCCGGAAAAGTTATATTTGTCCGGAAAACTCAACATTTTTGTCTCAAACCTCTTTCTAACCTTATTACAGATTTTTAGTAACTTTTTTCTAGTAAAAGCACCAATTATTGCAATCGCTGGAAAACTTCTATTTGGCCGGAAAACTCAACATTATCGTCCCAAACCTCTTTGTAACCTTATATCGGACCTTTAGAAACTTTTTTCTTGGCCAAAAACGGTTTTCCGGCAACCGGAGACTAACGACGTTAGGATTCTGTTAGTCAAGGTCCATTGGTGGCAAATATGTCAATAGTTGAGACTGTCAGTGGTTATTTTTGAAGCTGAGACTGTTGGCGGCCGATGACGAATAGTTGGTATTATTAAAATCCAATATTCCTTTAAACAATACAATACAAAACATGTCCCATTAACAATCTTTGTTCTTTAATTTGTTATAAAGAGATGTTATCAACACTAATTAAACAAACGTGTCATGAGGTTTATTAAATTGAACGTGAAATATATATTGGTACGAAATTATTATTTTTTTGAACGGCAAATTTGGATCACTGACGGACCACTGGAGTATCATCGTGCCACCATCAGAACCACCCGATCATATCTATCTCCACTAGGCAATATAATGCTTATACACCAATTCAGAAGGAAACCCGACAAATCTGGGAAAAACCCCCCTTTGTGAAAATCGAACCCATGACCTAATAGTCATAAGCCTTATCCCACCACTAAGATACCACTAGGCTATAATGCCATGGGTTATTGGTACGAAATTATTAAATGGATTTAGACAAACGTTCACATGAAGGTGTTGATTTTGACCACAAATTTAAAATACACTTAAAAAGTCAAAGTTAAAGACCATATTTTCAACATGCATTTAAGAAGACGGTGGAAAACTATTAACTTCTAAGCATTGCATTAAAGATGGGCGTGCCCGTCACAGTCAACTCTTTCTAGGCTAACATGTTCTTTGGTCAAACTTATATTATAACCGGAAAAGGATATTGAATGTTTTGAAATAGTACAACTAAATCATTTCAAAATCTTATTCATAAAGATAATTATTATAAACAACCCACAACATTAATGAAACATTAGAACATAACTCAAATGGATTCATAACTATAAGTTTATAGTTAAAAACGAGACAAGACTTGTTAGTTCGTTACATACTTTATTGTGTTGTAGGGGTGAGCAGAAAACCGAAATAACCGAACCGTAACCGAAAAAACCGACAAAACCGAACCGAAAAAACCGAACCGAAGTAAAAACCGACGGTTCGGTTTTCGAATTTTTAATAACCGAAAATTTCGGTTCGGTTTTTGGATATCCATTTCCAATAACCGAAAAAAACCGAACCGAACCGATAGGTTACGAGGCCCGATACATATGTTTTATGTTTAAGTTGTTAACTTGTTAGCCTTAATCCTTTAACAGTTTAACCCACAGTAGTTGTTAATATGTTATAGTCTTTAACCCATCCTAGTAGGCCCAACCCAATACACAACATTAATAAAAACACACAAGGCCTAATAATCAAATGAAGTTCAAAAGTTTGTAACTATTAATGGAAATCCTTGTTAGTTGTTACTTGCATGTTAGTTTTTAGTTGATGATATAATATACATAATCTACTGATGTCTTGTGTAGTTGGTAAAAACTAGTTAAATTCTAAATCAAGTATTTATTAATTAGTACACAATCATATGATAGCACATTGCACATCTAGTAATGAAAGAAAAAAAAAACAGATATTTAACCGAAATAACCGAAACCGAACCGAAACCGAAAAATAACCGAAAAAAACCGAACCGAAATAACCGAAACCGATCGGTTATAGAAATGTAAAAACCGATTATAGCGGTTACGGTTTCGGTTTCGGCTCAAAACCGAACCGAACCGACCTTTGCTCACCCCTATTGTGTTGTAAAGATTCTACGAAGCTAAAACACATTTACGTAAAACTTAGGGTAAATTGCATTTTACTTCCTTTAAATTTGAGCAAAATTGTAGACGTTGTCATTTAACTAATAAAATTACAATAAATGTCTTTTATGTTACAATTTCTCATCATGCGGTGTCCTTTTATCTTAACCCATATAATTTTTTTGTTAACTTTTAACACGTTTTACTCCTATGAATGCGCTTAATGGTCATTTTAGCTTGATAACTAAAAAAAATTGCCCGTGAAACACCGAGAGGAAGATATTTTTTAAGGGAAAATGACCTTTATACCCTTATGTGAGTCGGCATGTTAAAAAGTTAATACAAAAAGTTAAATGAGTTAAGAGTATAAAGTCGCCACTCACCAGCTCTCGTGATTGAGGCCGGACAAAGACGGAGTAGAAAATTCTTCACATACGTCTAAAACATCAACCAATAAATAATGCACTAATACTAAAGAATATAAATGATAGAGACGTCTTAGTATATGAACCTAATACATTCATTGTTTGACTTGAGCCATTTTTTTTTTTTTGAATGTGACTTTCTATGTACTGGACTTATTGGTCACCGGGTTCATGTCGAACACAATCCCCCGTCAGCCCCGCACTCTCGGACGCGATGTTCGATCGGGCCCCGGCCGCCGCGCAAGCTGACTTCCGCCCGGAAACCATACTGCCCCACACGAGAGACTCGCTGGGGTAACAGCTGGGTAAAACCGGGTTGCCCTCAAGACCGCACCATGCCTCGGTAGGATACGATCCATCATTGGGACGTCCCACCCCCCGTATGCAACACCCGGGGATCGAACCGGCGACCTCCAAGGAGAAAGCCGGTCCAACCCAAACGATGATATTTTTTTAATTTTCTGTATTTTATGATTACTATTATAAATAATAGTATTAGCATGAAAGATCATGTATCTCAATATTTTTACAAAGAGTAAAATACCAAAATTTTCTCTGAGTTTAGGCTAGTTTTGTCATTTTGGTCTAAAAATACTTTTTTTTGTATTTAAGTCCCTAAGGTTTCATTTTTGTTGTCATTTTCATCTAATTGGCAAATTGTGTTAGAATTTTCTGTTAACTTTTCTCTTTTTTGTCGTTTTCCTCATGTAAACGAAGGGTATAATCGTCATTTTATGCCATAATATATTTTAATTAAATGAGGAAAACGATAAAAAAGGAAGAAGTTAGCAGAAAATTCTAACTCAGTTTGTAAATTGGATGCAAATTGCAACAAAAATGTAACAACAGGGACCTATATATAAAAAGTTTATTTTTGGACTAAAGTGGCAAAAGTGGCCTAAACTCAGAGAGCATTTTAGCATTTTACTCTATTTAGAACTATTATTAAGTTGATATTTTTTTTGTACGACAAGGAACGACGTGCCAACCACTGCGACATCGGGAGCCGTGGCGAAGGTCGTGAAAAAGATAAAGAAGGTATATGATCTCAAAGTCTTTGGTGCAGCACAGCACAATAATAATAGGCGCGTGGAAGAAAAGGTGACGTGGCAAAATACGGTGAGGGTAGCGTATAAGGAGAGAATATTTATGAACAAGTGGCAGGCTTTTTATTCATGGCCTCAGGAAATGCACCAATTGCTGTTGCATCACGCAATCGAGCTCACTCTTCTGAACACACATCAATAGTTTTATCTCCAAAGTACACGTGTATGCTTGACAGATCGTATTTTATCGGGTTTAACAGCTCTCTGACGATACGTATAACTCAATTATTAATCATGAACACAACTCGTTTAACTATTTATATCTCATGTCCATAATACAGTTTTATGTTTTATGTACCAAAAACAAGAAATGATGGATCCTAACCTTATAATTTTATTTATTTTAAAAAAATAAAAAATCATGTTGTGTACTTTTTAAGTAAACATGTCTAATCGTGTCTTATACCAGATATCCTAGTTTCTTTTGGATAAGTTAAGCTCTTTAGATTACTGGGTTAAACCCTTTTAGCCGAGAAATAAGTTAGATGATCCTTCGATACACATCCAAGTTAGAGCTTTCCAAATATTTAGGAGTTTGGTTTTACTGTATAAATCACAGTTCAAAAAAGTACATGTGTAGCTATTATAGACTAGAGACGTTTACGTTTATTTGTGTGCGTCGGTTTTTGGCACACGTATGACATACAACACCATGTAAAATTGGATAGTCGCCACAATCAAAACTTATTTTAAACCTAGATACACACTCACCGTGTAAATTCATTAGAACATATCCACACCATGTCCATTTAGTTGAACACATCCACACCATGTAAATTGTTACCGGCGCAAATATAACAATTGTACTCAGTAAATCCTACAAATAGCAAAGCTATTAGTAGGGTCTGGAGAGGGTGAGATTTAGACACACCTTAGGTCCTTACCTCTATAAAAGAAATATAACAGATTTATAGACTCACAAGACCACATTATAATCACATATGAAAAACACAAACTATAAAGACCCATCTATACTTTATAGAAAACTACGATTCTACCCCAATCCTCAGACGTAAAAATCATTTTCTCTAAAAGTTCTTAACCTTAATCCTACGCCTCCATAAACCCTTATCCTGGACCATGTTATCAGAGAGGTGTAACTCTAGCAAATCCCGCCTAATTCGCTCATCCCAAGTCATCTTAGGCCTACCTCGACTCCTCCTCCCTTCCACAGTTAAACCTTCCACTGCTCTAATCGGCGCTGTCATCTGCCTCCTCTTTACATACCCATACCCAGTGAAAATACTTTTATAAAATGTCCTAGAGCCCAAATTGTGCAAGATTTTTTAAGATTTTCAAATTTAAGAAGCTCATTAAATTTAATGAGCCTAAAGCTCTTGTTTTTTTCTTCTTAAAACAATATGTTCGGTCCTCGCCGTCAACATGAAATTAACCTATATTCAGTTACAAGTTACACTAAAAACATCAGTCATGCGAGCTTAAACCTTCAAACATTCTAGTTCTCAGCATTTGTTTTTAGCTTTTTATCCACTTGAAAATATCATCACACAATTATGATTGCTCGTGTGTAAGAAGGTCTCAACATCAAATAATTTAATTGTTAGGTCCGTGGGTATGGCATGGCGCAACCCCGTCACATCATCACCAATTTTAAAACACCTATAAACAAGCTCTTGAGCATTTACATCCAAACCATCAAATTATACATACATTCCACTAAAAAACAACTCTTATATCAATATATTTCCACTAAAAACAAATACTTTTTCTCTCTCCTTTTCAATTAAATAATATTATCATCACATTTTTCTCTCTCCTTCACTCACAACCACTTTCAATATATATTAAAAAAATTATACTGGGTGAACAGTGTCCCCCCAAATATACAGATGAACAGTAACATTTTCTCTCCCCTTCACTCACAACCACTTTTTATACCCTTTATAATATAAAAACTTCCACTCACATATTTTGATGGATAGAATGTGAATGCTCTATTTCATTCTTTATCTCTATTTATTCAATTCAATTAAAGAACATATTTTTCTATAAAGTTTAATTCGTTTTTAAAAACCTTCTACATCTCATTCTCTATTTATATCCTCATCTTACTCACAATCACATATTTTATTATTTAAAGATTAATGAATAGTAAGCTAGTAAATATGGAGAGTTTGTCTCTACTATATAATTTAGAGGTGTGGAGCAAAATAGAGAGAGGGATGTAGCGGTTTGTTTTAGCTCTTTTCCCCAGAATTTATAGATGAGAGCAAAAAAAGGAAAAGGGGATGTGAGTGCTCTAAGCATGTTAAAACGCTTGTATAAATGTTCTAAACATTTGTTTTTGAACCCTAGCATGTCACACCCTATCTGATGGCGGAAACATCGGGGCGCGGCACTGAGCGAAACAGATTGTCCATGAGTATCCATAACAACTATTAATTACCAGATATTTAAACGTCATGTCCCATACCACACCATATCCAAATAAAACAGTTATCACAAATAATTGTCTCAAAAACAACACTGTTCCGACAACTCAGATTTATCGTGACATCACTAGACCCCTAGCTTGATTCACCAAAGCACAGCTTTCCTAGCATCTTAAGCACCTGTCACATACGTTAAAATAGAGGTCAATACACATAGTGTAAAGGTGAGCATACAAGTTTAATAGTAATAATAGAATTCGAAAGCGTTTACGCGTAACCAGCATGTAACATGTATAATGTGAAGCAAGTAGGTTATCGACAATGAAATATGCATAGACATGACTGCGATTTGTAGAATGCGCAACACATATCACCACTGTGACACGTGAAGAAATAACCTTAACAACCCATGTCCACGACAGGTGTTGAGTCCAAACTATAGTACTATCGTTACTAAGGCGTCAGACAACAATCACTGTGTAAACATAACATACAGGAATTCACCGAGTAACACGTATAACATGCAGTAACGGTTAGCGTTTAAAAGTGTTTGCGTTGTGTGATCGATGTGATTTAGAATAAGTAACGTATGTAACCCCCAAAAGTGCGTAAAGCAAAAAGGGATCGAGTATACTCACAGATAGTGCTTAATAACTTAAACACTCTCTTGGATTGAAGGGAGCGCTGAGAGATTAGCCTGAACAGTTAACGATAGCATAAGCGAAGGACGACGCGTAAAACGGTGCAAGTGATCAAAGTGACGAATGGTCATCCGATCGAATGATAATCCGTTCGGATGGCCATTCGGTCAGATTGACATTCGTTTGGGATGGATGTGTTTGTGTATGATATGACTTTGAAGTTTTCGTTGTAGCATTTTGAAAACAGAGAAGTATCTCTACCTTTCAGGTCGCTCGATCGAACGGCCGTTCGATCGGATGGCGATCCGTCGGTTAGACATTCTCAGAGAACAAGTTCACAGCAGGATTGTCATTCGATCGGATGGTTTTCCGATTGGATGGCAAACTGTTAGAAACTGATAATCTTTGAAAATTATGAAAAACATTAAGTGTGGAAACCAAGTGCAATCCGATTGGACGACAATCCGTCCCACGATCCGATCGTTTTGAAACTTGTTAAGTCTGAAATTTTTGTGGTTTGTTCGAGACGGTATGACAACGTATTGAACAACAGGAACCCCACCAAGCCCAGACCATCGGATCGGATGGGAATCACTCCAGTCCGATCAGTTGGTTGTTCGTAACGGTTCATTTGTGTTCTACCTGAATTCGGTTGTCTCTTTGATAGGAACCAGATCTCAAACCGACACTTCACTAGTAATGAGTAGAAGGTCTGAACGAGCTCCGATTCTATCGGTTTTGAGTGCATTGAGTGTAAAAGAGTTGAAAGAAAGTTACAAAACTATCCTTCAATCCTTTTAACCTTGAAAATGTTTAGATCTAGATGAAAATAGTGTTAAATCATGTGGAAATCATGTAGATCTGAGTTGTTTTTGGTGGAATGGGCCAAAGCTTGAAGTTCACGAGAACTCCATGATGACATCATCCTAGAAAATCTCAAATCCGCTGATTTCACGGTTAAAAGTGAAGATTCAAAGGTGAAAATGATGAAGAAGTGCCTGTAGATCATAGAAGTACAAGATTTGAGTTGAAAACTTACAAGAATCGCGAGAAATCGAGAGAAAAGAGGGTTTGAGCGTGCTGTTCGAATGAGAGAGCTGTCACATCACTGATGTGATGTGACAGGGGGTATTTATAGGTTGCCAAAAGAGGAAAGTGGCACATGGAACGAATCGGATAGCACTCCGATCGGATGGTCATCCGTTCGGATGACCATTAGATCGAATGGTCATTCGATCGAGTGGTCCGACGAGTTAGAATTCGGCGTTTCGTTTTGCGTGTTGAGCGTTGCGTTGCGATGCGTTTCGAGTGAGCGATGCGATAGTATTACCCATTAGTTACACAAATAACCTGACTACTATATCTAACATACAATCACTATAAATAACTTGCGTTTAGCGTTTGCGATTAGATTGCGTTGCGATAGAATGGCGATTGCGTTAGAATTGCGATTGCGACTGTGATTAAACACCTCAACATAAACATAACATGCACAAGTAACATATAATAGCATACACACGTAAAACAATATCCATAACACATAATTCGAATTGCGATGCGATAGCGATGCGGTTAGCGATTAGTCGATTAGCGATTAAACCTCGATTTGTTATAGATACTCCACATAATACAGCTAAAGCAAGCAAATAATAGAATTTGATTACAAGTCATGAAGCACAAATCAGTTATCACACCCCAACCGATGGCGGAAACATCGGGATGAGACGAAATAGATTGCAAGAGACATCATAACACTATGTGACAATATGATTAAAATTCAAATTTCATAAAAGGACTAAATGTCATACAAAATTCCAAGGAAATACAACATTGTTCAACAAAACATAACATCAAAATATAAACTAAATTTAGGTGTGTATCTAAGTCCACCTAATCTTTGTTCTTCATCGCATCATCAAACTATCAACCTGCAACATGTATTAAAATATATCAACAAAATGTTGTCGAGCATACAAGTTTGTTTACATAGCATAATATAGACTAAAAGTTGCTCATATCCACATGAATCATAATATGCGAGTTACTACTTACTAGTATGCCTAGATTGTGTAACAATAAGTTTCCAACGCATTTAATTTTGCCTATCCCATAGTATCGCGGGAGGTTAACATGTTTAACTTAACAATACCCCAAGTATCATGGGCGGTGCATTAATCCTATAGCGCTATAATTGTTAAGGTAGGCTAGCAAAGTTAATGAGCATATATCAACACAAATAGTTTACATGGCATACGAGATTAACAAGCATCACACATAGTTTTATGTTTCAACAATGGATAGAGTTCGTTTAAAAATAATTTCAAAGTGAAGTGTAGTTTGTATAATATACATGTTGCACCCAAAAGTGATTAAAAGGAAAAAGGGATCGGGTATGCTCACGGTTTTTGCAAGCTTTCCTACTTGAATCCCGCGAGTGGTGTTGGTTGTTTAGTTTGGAGCACCTTGTCCTTCTACACAAAGGAACATAGATGTATGAGTTTGGGGGAATAACGGGAGATTATAGATTCGGAACTTAAATAACATGAACATAGTCATATAAAAATAATCATCCTTAACATATGATGTTTGGATGATAAACTTACTACTTGATAATGTCCATTTGTTCATCATCAAAGGTTCGGTTTGTTAAGTATATTACATATATTATATACATTTTATTATGTCCAATATTTCAAGCATGAGGTAGGAGGATGGATCTTCCATTTAGGAACCTCTTTGGTGTCATAGAAATCATGTAGGAGGTAGGAAGAGAAGTCTTCCATTTAGGAACCTCTAAGTGTTCACCACTACACTTGATGTAAGAACATTCAAGGAGGGTCATGAACTTGCAAGTAATATAAGAATACTAATCACTAATCTATAAGAAATCATCAAGCAATGTGTGGATTTTATGTAGGACAACCCAAGTTAATCCTCAATCACACATACATCAAACTTTGAGTTTCAACATCACTTGTGGGTTGAAACCCTAAACAAATCAGAAAGTTTGTGAGGATTAATCCTCTGATTTTGAATGTCTCAACCTTGTTTTTAAGCCTAACTAACCATAGAAGTGGTTATAAGCATAAGGACATAGGTTTGAGATGAGTTAGGCTCAAGTTTGAACAAGTTTAGTAAAGATTTAAACAAAACAGAAATGAACAGTGAGCTTTGGAGCCTTTTTGGCGACGTTCCAGGGACTTATTTACTGTGAAAAACCCATGGAATCTAAACTAAGGTCAATCCAAGCACATAGGAAAAAGAATGAGGCAAAACGGATAAGAAACGAAGAAGTTATACTCACTTTAGTGAAGAGGTAGCAATTTGTTTGAACACTGATTTGCAGTTGCGTTTTTGGATGATTTGAGAGTGATTTGGATGAGTTTGTAAAGTGAAATGAGCTTGGATTAGCTTGGTATTTATAGGAGAAGGTTAGGGTAGGTTGTAGTTGGGTATTAAATGCTTAATTTCGAGTTTAAAACTCAAAAAAAAAAAAAACACAAAAAAACGCCAAAATCAGCGAGCTGAAACACTTGGTCGCGCTGATCAGGCCCTCTGAGCGAGTGTATAAGTATAATAGGGGCTGGGTTATGTTCAAAAGGAAGCCACAGTCCAGTGACTGGGCATGTGTTTGGTGTTGCTGTTGACCCGGGTTCGAGTCCCGTGGTCTTCAGCGTTTTTTTTCCTTTTTTTTTTGTTTATTATTTAAAACTTTATAACCTTATACTTTCAGCATTTGCATAAATTACCCCTAAACTTTAATTTACCAATTTATGTTATTATTTTAAAAAGAAACTAACTTTATGATTAAACTAACCAAGTTATATCATTTTAAAAAGGAGACTAACTTGATAATTTAAACTAACTAAGTTAGTTTACTAACTTTAATATTTAAGGAGATTAACTAGTTTATTAATAAACTTTTAAATAACAAATTTAATTAATTTAATTAGTTTAAATTTGAATAATGACCATATTTTAACAAATAAAAATCTTTAAACGTTTATTCGTTTTACAACGCTTTCGAGTTTCGAGATTTAGGATCCGAATCTCATCATTTTAATAGTTTCAACTAGTTTAACGAGTATCAAGTGTCGATAAATATAGAATCAAGAATCTTTCAATAATATTTCGTTCAAATGAGAAACCGATTAACAGTTGCACATAATATGAATACACAAAATAGTTTCGTTTTCATTATGATCAATAGTCTCGAATTACAAGCGGAACGAAAGTATATTACAAAGAGAGTACAAGCGTCTAAATAAGGAAAGTACAACACGACTTGCTAAAATAAGAAAGTTCGGAAAATGCGGAGCGTTACATCAGTAAGTAAGCAAGGAGTGACAGATCGCAATTAGCAATCTTTTCTTCCTTTGACTTGACTTTGACTTGTACTTTGACTTCAAAAAGTCGGGTTGTTGCAGCCTCCCCTACTTTAGGAAATTTCGTCCCGAAATTTAAGAAGCAGGCGTAACAAACAGTTGCGGATACTTCGCCTTCATGTCACTTTCGAGTTCCCAGGTGAACTCGGTGCCGCGTTTGCCTTCCCAGCGAACCTTCACAATGGGAATGCGTGAGCGTCGGAGTACCTTGGTTTCTCGGCCCATGATCTCGACAGGCTTCTCCACAAAGTGTAATGTCTCGTCCACTTGTAAATCTTCAAGAGGGACATGAAATTCCTGGTCGGCTAGACACTTTCTGGGGTTCGAAACGTGGAAAGTCGGGTGGACATTACTAAGTTCCTCCGTTAGTTTGAGTCTGTAGGCCACTTTACCAATCCTTTCCAGAATTTTAAAGGGTCCAACATATCGAGGCGCGAGCTTTCCTTTCTTGCCGAATCTGATCACCCCCTTTCAAGGTGCAACCTTTAGGAGTACGTGATCGCCAACGTCAAATCCAAGGGGCTTACGGCGTCTATCGGCGTAACTTTTCTGACGACTCTGAGCTTTCAACAGATTGTCTCGAATTTGGAGTATTTTATCAATCGTTTCTTGTAACAGCTCGGGACCGGTAATTTGCACGTCCCCGATCTCGTGCCATACAATAGGCGATCAACATTTTCTTCCATATAATGCCTCAAATGGTGCCATTTGAATGCTAGAGTGATAACTGTTATTGTACGAGAATTCGAGTAAAGGTAGGTGCGCGTCCCAATTACCACCGAAATCTATGACACACGAGTGAAGTATGTCTTCAAGGGTACGAATCGTTCTTTCAGTCTGACCGTTGGTTTGGGGATGGAATGCGGTACTTAGATTAAGAGTAGTACCGAGAGCAAATTGAAACGTTTCACAAAGACGCGAGGTAAACCGACCATCGCGGTTAGAGATGATGTCACGAGCCGTCCCGTGTCGACAAATGATCTCGTCGGTGTAGATTCAGGCTAATTTTTCTACCTTAAAGTCTTCTCGTATCGGCAGAAAATAAGCAAATTTGATCAAGCGGTCAACGACAACACAGATGATGTCGTGACCTGATGGCGTGCGCAGAAGTTTTGTTATTAAATCAATAGCTATACTCTCCCATTTCCACATAGGGATCTCGGGTTGTACGAGTAAGCCAGAGGGGCATTGATGCTCATCCTTGACTTTGGACCAAGTCAGGCATTTCGAAATGTAGATAGCGATATCCTTTTTCATGCCCGGCCACCAGTACTTGTAGCGCATGTCTTGGTACATTTTGTCAGCACCGGGATGAATAGAATACTGAGATTTGTGGGCTTCGTCGAGCAGAATCTTTCGCAGATTTGTACGCTTGGGAATCCAAATTCGGTCTAGATAATGGAATATACCATTCGATTTATTCACCAGTTGTTCGCCATTATTGATGATCCTTTCTTTCTTCAAAGTACGTTCGGTAAAACAAGCATGTTGGGCGTCGCGGATGAGAGCATCGAGATTATGCTAGGCTTGAGAATTACGAACGCTATGCAAATAGCTTCGTCGACTGAGAGCATTGGCAACGACGTTTGCTTTGCCTGGATGGTAACGAATCTCACAGTCGTAATCGTTGAGGAGTTCAACCCATCGGCTTTGGCACATATTCGGTTTTTCTTGTCAAAGATGTGTTGTAGGCTCCTATGATCGGTGAAGATCGTACACTTGGTACCATAAAGGTAGTGTCGCCAAATCTTTAACGCAAAAATAACTGCACCTAGCTCGAGGTCATGGGTTGTATAATTCTTCTCGTGGACCTTGAGCTGTCGAGAGGCGTACGCGATAACCTTGTCTCGTTGCATGAGAACAAAACCAAGACCGAGGTTAGAGGCATCGCAGTAGACTACAAAATCATCGTTTCCGTCGGGCAGTCAGAGCACGGGAGTGTTGCAAAGCATAGCTTTGAGGGTTTGAAAGGCCTCATCCCGTTCGGTTCCCCAAACAAAAGGTTTGTCCTTATGCGTAAGAGAGGTAAGCGGTACAACGATTTTTGAGAAGTCGGCGATGAATCGACGATAGTAACCCGCCAATCCGAGGAATGAGCGAACTTCGAACGGGTTCCTTGGTGTAACCTAACTCTTAATAGCTTCGATCTTCGCAGGATCGACATGAATTCCTTGACTATTGACGATGTGACCGAGGAATTGAACCTTCTCAAGCCAGAATTCGCACTTGGAGAACTTGGCATAGAGACGGTTTCCATGGAGTAACTCAAGAACCAAACGAAGATGTTGCGAGTGTTCAGTTTTTAACTTGGAATAGATCAGGATATCAACGATGAACACGATGAAGAAGCGGTCGAAAAAGGGTTTACACACGCGATTCGTTAGATCCATAAAACAGCGGGAGCGTTAGTCAAACCAAAAGGAATGACCACAAACTCGTAGTGACCATAGCGGGTTCGAAAAGCGGTTTTGGGTATATCTTCCTCCTGAATTTGTAACTGGTGATAGCCTGAGTATAGATCAATCTTCGAGAAACACGTAGCACCATGTAACTGATCAAACAAATCATCGATTCGAGGCAAGGGATAGCGATTCTTGATAGTAAGCTTATTCAATTCCCTGTAGTCGATGCACATCCGGAACGATCCGTCCTTCTTTTTGACGAAAAGGACAGGCGCGCCCCAAGGAGAGGTATTAGGGCGAATGAAGTCTTTATCAAGTAGTTCCTGGAGCTGAATCGAGAGTTCGCGCATTTCAAAGGGAGCGAGACGATAAGGCGCTCTAGCAACAGGATTTGTTCCAGGAATGAGGTCGATTCGGATATCGATATCACGAGTGGGAGGTAAACCAGGTAAATCGTCAGGGAAAACGTTGGGGAATTCACAAATAATGGGAACATCTTTCACTCGAGTCTTTCCTTCCTTTTCCTCCGCTACTACGATGTGCACCAAGAAAGCTTGGTATTCCTTGCGGAGATACTTGCCAGCTTGGACACACGACATGAGTTGCAACTTCTTCGAAGCGACTTCGCCATAAACACACAATTGATCACTGATCGCGAGAGAGAAACGAATGATTTTATCGAAGCAAACAATTTTAGCATGATTTTCCCGAAGGAAATCCATACCTACTATGACATCAAAGCTACCAAGTTGCATCGGGATGAGATTGATCGGGAAAACGTGACTGTTGAGATCGAGAGTACAGTCATGAAGAACAGAGCTAATTGTGACGGTTCTTCCGGCGGCAACTTCTACGTCGAATGTTGACAGGAGGTTAACGCGCTTACGATTTAGGAGTCTTTTGAATTCGAATGATACAAAGCAGTTATCGACTCCAGTGTCAAATAAACACGAAGCATATATACCATTTACGAAAAACATACCATTAACAACGTGGTTATCTGCCTGAGCCTGGCGGGCGTTGATGTTGAAGACGCGCCCGCGGGCTGCGTGCTGAGCTGGCTGCTGCTGCTGCTGTTGGTGTTGTTGCGGTGCTGGCTGTTGCTATTGTGGCTCTTGCTTAACCACTCTGTTGGGGCAGACGTTTGCGAAGTGGTTGGGATCACCACACGCAAAGCAAGCTCTTGCGTGAGCAGCGGGTGCATGAGCTGCTTGCTGTCCTTGTGGAGCTGGTAGAGCAGGAGCTGGAGCTGGAGCTTGAACTGGTGCTGGAGTTTGGCGTGGACCGGTACGGCAGTTAGCGGTGAAATGGCCATACATGTTGTAGTGAACACAGAACCGGCATGCGATTCCAACCGGGTGATGATAGGTACAAGTAGGGCAGAGCGGGTGTGGCCCAGTGTATGCACGCTTTGCAGGCGGTGCATTGACCACATGCACCACTACTTGGCGGTGTTGCGGTTGCGGTTGGGCAGGCACAGCTTGGAGTGGTGTGGCAGTAACTGCACAGTTCTTGTTGCTGGAGCTGTTGTTCTTTCTCTTATGACGTGAGAGCTTTGAAGATTGCTGTGCGGCGGTAGTTTCAGCGGTGGGAGCAGCGGTGACTTGATACAGATTCTTGGAGGCTTTATCGAAATAACCAGCCCTAACTCGCTTATCGTTGATCTCAGCGGCGATCAGGTAGGTTTCCTCAATAGTTGTCATCTTTGCAGCATGAACAAAGTCTGCAACACAATCTGGTAGAGCACGAATATACTTCTTGATCGTAATCTCGGGGGTTGTAACCTGACCAGGGCAGATGATACTAAACTACTTGAAGCGAGCAGTTAAACCTGTGTTATCTCCGCCATCCTGCTTGATATGCCAGAATTCGTCCTCTAACTTTTGGAGTTAATGGGGAGGGCAGAACTCTTGCATCATGATGTCCTTCAACTCGTCCAACGTCAGCCCAAAAGCTGCATCGTTCCCTCGTTTGTTTCTCTCGGCCGTCCACCAATCTAGAGCTCGGGATTGGAACACACCGATGGCGTTAACAGTGCGAAGGTTTTCCGGACAGCCACTCTGGCGCAGGGTGACTTCGATTGAATCAAACCACTGGAACATGGCCGTAGGCCCATCTTCATCGGTAAATTCTTTCGGACCGCATGTTTTGAACTGCTTGAAGCTAAAAGTAGCCTTGGGAGTATCAGTCCTGGACTCCTCCGAGGACTTGCTAGCATTCTCATTCAGCTCACTGATGATTTGAGGGATAACTTTCGCCATTTGTTTAGTGATGAGAGCGGCGATTCGTTTGTCCTCGTGATTACGTCGAGTGGAGCGAGTAGTGTGTGATCCGAATGATGACATTGTCTGCAACATACATCGTCACAGGGCTCAAACACAATTTCGATTAACCCTAGTATAGTCTAGTGAATTCATAAAGAGCTACTCTATAAAGCACAGGAACACGTCAAGGCACAAAATCACGTAGGCACATAATCCACATAATCACATAAGCACATAAGCACATATGCACGTAGTCCACATAAGCACGAAAACATGTATTCAACTATATTTTGCACGTATTGACCTACATATATTGCACACGTTCACCTATCCTTCTCGGAAGCGATTTTGATTTGAGAGTTGCGAGCAGTGAGTACACATCGAGTATCATGCGATTTGTTAGCGTATTGATATAAATGTGCAGTGCGAGCTGTGTGTGTTGATCAAAGCGAACAGCGAAAAGCCAGTAAATCACCAAAAATCAAAACATATAAACACATGAAATCACATAAAAACACATAAAACTTACATAAAATCGATAGTTCTCAGAGTTGGCAGCGGCGAAATCCAGAATCGAAACACATAAAATTGAAGAGAGATTGTCTGGGTTATGTCGAAACATGTCTCGCACCGAGAGTGACTTGACTACCCAAAGTGATTCGACTGCTCTCAAGGACTTTGGGTGCACATTTTAGCTTAGTAGACTGTGCTTTCGCCTCAATTCGGGCGATTGGCACGCATCCATTTGGCCATTACGTGACCCTAGTCGTTGGAACCCATCAAGACTTTGGTGAGAGTTTTGTAAAAATGTATAATAGGGAGTAGAGCGTGTCGTTAAGATGCGGGTCTCACCCCTAACTTAACAACTCGGCCAAGACAATCTTAGATGGAGGGTGAGACTCCCGTTGAGGTATGGATTGCACTCCTAACTCAACGCAAATTCTCGTGTTGTTAGTAAAAATAGCGTGTCGAACGAGTGATTTGGTCGAGAGTTTGCGGTTTTCACACCTAATCTCAACCAGATCATCCGTTTGTGTGTGTGTCCAGCCTTAGGAAAGGCTAATCTTGCGCAGAACTGTAGTATGCGAGGTTCGCGCAAGAGTGCAGTGTTCAGCGAGTTTGAGCGAGTGATAGGGAGTAAGCTCGTGCAAAACCCCTACCGGGTATGCACAAGTCGGTCTGTTGGTACTTAGACTATAGACTAGGTCGTTTCTAAGACATCGACCCGGACTAGGTCGAGTCTTGCCTAATTCCCTATAGTTATGGCTCTGATACCAATTTGTCACACCCCATCTGATGGCGGAAACATCGGGGCGCGGCACTGAGCGAAATAGATTGTCCATGAGTATCCATAACAACTATTAATTACCAGATATTTAAACGTCATGTCCCATACCACAACATATCCAAATAAAACAGTTATTACAAATAATTGTCTAAAAAACAACACTGTTCCAACAACTCAGAATTATCCTGACATCACTAGATCCCTAGCTTGATTTACCAAAGCACAACATTCCTAGCATCTTAAGAACCTGTCACATACGTTAAAATAGAGTTCAATACACATAGTGTAAATGTGAGCATACAAGCTTAATAGTAATAATAGAATTCGAAAGCGTTTACGCGTAACCAACATGTAACATGTATAATGTGAAGCAAGTAGGTTATCAACAATGAAATATGCACAGAAATTACTGCGAGTTATAGAATGCGCAACACATATCACCACTGTGACACGTGAAGAAATAACCTTAACAACCCTTGTCCACGACAGGTGCTGAGTCCAAACTATAGTACTATCGTTGCTTAGGCGTCAGGCAACAATCACTGTGTAAACATAACATACAAGCATTCATCGAGTAACACGTATAACATGCAGTAACGGTTAGCTTTTAAAAGTGTTTGCGTTGTGTGATCGATGTGATTTAGAATAAGTAACGTATGTAACACCCAAAGTGCGTAAAGGAAAAAGGGATCGAGTATAGTCACAGATAGTGCTTAATAACTTAAACACTCTCTTGGATTGAAGGGAGCGCTGAGAGATTAGCCTGAACAGTTCATGATAGCATAAGCGAATGACGGCGCGTAAAATGGTGCAAGTGATTAAAGTGACGAATGGTCATCCGATCGGATGTGGTCATTCGATCGAATGACAATCCGTTCGGATGGTCATCCGTTCGAATGGCCATTCGGTCGGATTGACATTCGTTTGGGATTGATGTGTTTGTGTATGATGTGATGTAACACCCCGTGTTTCGAAAGTCAAAGTCAAGATTGAAGTCAAAGGGAGACAAGATTGCTAATTGCGATCTGTCACTCCTTGCTCAATTCCTGTTTTGACTTCTTCGACTTGTAGTTAGTCTATTTTATGCCTTACGTTAGTTGTATTATGAGGAGTACTTATTAATAATCGAGGTTTATTAGATAATTATCGCATGTTTTATCGCTTTATCGCTATCGCAATCGCACTTGCAGCTTAAATTACGCAATTTGGTTATTGTTCTTATGTGTGTGTGTGCCTTATGTGTTACTTGTGCATGTTTATTTATGTTTATGTTTTGGTGATCAATCAAAATGCAATCGAAACTCAATCGCAATCGAATCGCAAATGCTAAACGAATATGAAATAAGGATGCTTGTATGTTGATATAGTAGTTGGGATTAAAAGTAATTTGACTAGGAAAATCTATCGCATCGCAACGATCGCAATCACAATCGAAACGGCAAAACTCGTCGCACCGAACGCTTGAATCAAGTGGCCAATCGACCAAGTGACCAGCCGCTCGATCGAGCTGCCGCTCGATCGAGCTGCCGCTCGATCGACCAGCCATTCGATCGGGCTGCCACCCGATCGATCAGCCCATCTCCTCCCCTTTCCTTTTCGGGAAACCCTATAAATACCCTCCTTCCTTTCAACATCAAACTTACCATTTCTGGAAACTCTCGTCCGACCAGCATTCTTGCCCACTTTTCTTCAGATTTCTCGCAATTCTTGTAAGTTTTCCACCTAAATCTTATACTTCCTTAATCTACACGCACTCCTACACCTTTCTATCTTTCGAATCTTAACTTTTAACCGTGAAATCACTAGATTTGAGGTGTTCTAGGATGATATCATCATGGTGTTCTTTGTAACTTCGTGTTTTGGCTTCAATCCACCAAGAACAACTTAGATCCAAACGATTTCCATACAAATAAACAAAGATCTTTCATAGATCTAAACATATTCAAGGTGAAAAAGGATTGAAAGATGGTTTCTAACTTTCTTTCAACTCTTTTACACTCAATGCCTCAAAACCGATAGAATCGGAGCTTGTTCTAACCTTCTACTCTTTCTTGTTGATGTGTTGGTTCAAGATCTGGATTCTATCCACGAGATTACCGATTTCGGGTTAAACATGGAACACCGTCCCGAACAGTTAACCGACCGGATTTGGGTGATTCCTGTCCGATCAGGCTACTGAGTCGTGATGAGGTTTCTGTTGTCTAATACGTTATCAAATCATCTCGATAAAACGACAAACTACCAGAATGACCAAGGAAGAAGACGATCAGGTCGACCAGGATGGAGTGTCGTCCGATCGGACTACTGTCCGAAGGGACAGCCACCCGAACGACTCGCACCTTGGCCCCACATTTAGTTTTCAAACAAACTTCAAGAGTTTTGGAACACCGAACGGATGGCCATCCGATCGAGTTACCACCTGATCGACCGACCATCCGACTATGTGATGTTTTGGAACTTCAATACTTAAACAAATTTTCAACATGTTCAATGCACATGTGATGCCACCCGATCGAACAACCATTCGATCGAGTGACAACTTGCTGTGAACTTGTTGTCGCTAGAGTGTCTAACCAATCGGATTGTCGTACGATCGAACGGTCGTTCGATCGAATCGACCTGAAAGGTAGAGATACTTCTAAGTTTTCAAAATGCTACAACGAAAACTTCAAAAGTCAAACCATCATACACAAATACATCCTTCACAAAGGAAGAAATAATCCACTCGAAAGGTCACCCGATCGGATGACCATCCGAGCAGACTGACACTCGAACGACCGGCTGTCTGATCGGACTACCATCCAATCGAATTGCTGTTCGACCCTTTGACACTTCTCACCGAATTACGTATCGCTTATCATTATACTATCAATCTATTCAGGCTAACCCTATTCTCTAGCGCTCCCTTCAATCCACCAATCGCTGTGAGTATACTCGATCCCTTTTTGCTTTACGCACTTTTAGGTGTTACATACGTTACTTATTCTAAATCACATCAAACACACTACACAATACTTTAATTGCTAACCAATTACCGCATGTTATACGTGACTTAATGAATGCTTGTTTGTTATGTTTACACATGGAATGTTGTCTACCTGCCTTAGCAACGGTAGTACTATTTATTTGGACTCAGCACCTGTTCACTCAGGGGTTGTTAAGGACAATTTGTTACATGGCTCACAGTGGTGAGTGTGTATTACGAACTGCCTTGGGCAGTCAACCCGCAGTCATTGGTATCGATAGGTTCATGTCGATAACTAACATGCCTCATTTTACATTGTGTACGTGCTGGTTAAGCGTAATGATTTCGAACTCTATATGCTATTATCAAACTTGTATACTCACCTTTACACTATGTGTATTGACTTTTACTTTAATGTATGTGACAGGTGCTTAGGATGCTTATTTGCTTAGCTTGCTGTGAAATCGAGGCTAGGAAAGACCTAGATCAATAAACAATTGTCTGTAATAAAAATATAAGTTGCCGGAACAGAACAATTTGACTAGATCTTCCCTGTAATAATTATGTTATCATTTATGACACGGTATGGGACGTGTTGCTTTAAATAATTGGTAATTATAGTTGTTATGGAAACTTCTGGAAAATCTGTTTCGCTCAGTGCCACGCCCCGATGTTTCCGCCATCGGTTGGGGTGTGACATGTGACTTTGAAGTTTTCGTTGCAGCATTTTGAAAGCAGAGAAGTATCTCTACCTTTCAGGTCGCTCGATCAAACGACCGTTCGATCGGATGGCGATCCGTCTGTTAGACATTCTCATAGAACAAGTTCACAGCAGGATTGTCATTCGATCGGATGGTCTTCCAATTGGATGGCAATCCGTTAGAAACTGATAATCTTTGAAAATTATGAAAAACGTTAAGTGTGGAAACCAAGTGCAATCCGATCAGATTGTCGTTTGTTCGAATGGCAATCCGATCGGATGGCAATCTGATCAGACGGCAATCCGATCAGACGGCAATCCGTCCCATGATCCGATCGTTTTGAAACTTGTTAAGTCTGAAAGTTTTGTGGTTTGTTCGAGACGGTATGACAACGTATTGAACAACAGGAACCCCATCAAGCCCAGACCATCGAATTGGATGGGAATTACCCCAGTCCGATCAGTTGGCTGTTCGTGACGGTTCGTTCGTGTTCAACCCGAAGTCGGTTATCTCTTTGATAGGAACCAGATCTCAAACCGACACTTCACTAGTAACGAGTAGAAGGCCTGAACGAGCTCCGATTCTATCGGTTTTGAGTGCATTGAGTGTAAAAGAGTTGAAAGAAAGTTACAAAACCATCCTTCAATCCTTTAACCTTGAAAATGTTTAGATCTAGATGAAAATAGTGTTAATTCATGTGGAAATCATGTAGATCTGAGTTTTTCTTGGTGGAATGAAGCTAATGCTTGAAGTTCATGAGAACTCCATGATGACATCATCCTAGAACACCTCAAATCCGCTGATTTCACGGTTAAAAGTGAAGATTCAAAGGTGAAACTGATGAAGAAGTGCGTGTAGATCATAGAAGTACAAGATTTGAGTTGAAAACTTACAAGAATCGCGAGAAATCGAGAGAAAAGAGGGCTTGAGCATGCTGTTTGAACGAGAGAGCTGTCACATCACTGATGTGATGTGACAGGGGGTATTTATAGGTTGCCAAAAGAGGAAAGTGACACATGGAACGGATCGGATGGCACTTCGATCGGATGGCCATACGATCAGATAGTCATCCGTTCGGATGACCAGTCGATCGAATGATCATTCGATCGAGTGGTCAGGCGAGTTAGAATTCAGCGTTTCGTTTTGCGTGTTGAGCGTTGCGATGCGTTTCGAGTGAGCGATGCGAGAGTATTACCCATTAGTTACACAAATAACCTGACTACTATATCTAACATACAATCACTATAAATAACTTGCGTTTAGCGTTTGCGATTAGATTGCTTTGCGATAGAATGGCGATTGCGTTAGAATTGCGATTGCGAATGTGATTAAACACCTCAACATAAACATAACATGCACAAGTAACATATAATAGCACACACACGTAAAACAATATCCAGAACACATAATTCGAATTGCGTTATAGTGATGCGGTTAGCGATAAGTCGATTAACGATTAAACCTTGATTTGTTATAGATACTCCACATAATACAACTAAAGCAAGAAAATAATAGAATTTGATTACAAGTCAAGAAGCACAAATTTGTAAGTAAGCAAGGAGTGACATATCGCAATTAGCAATCTTTTCTTCCTTTGACTTGACTTTGACTTGTACTTTGACTTCAAAAAGTCGGGTTGTTACATAGCAAGCATACAACACTTCAAAGACGTTCGCGTACATGGATCTTCAAACATTAGACCATGTGTTATCATTGTGTTCATGTACGTTTTCCGGTGCCACGTTAGCCAAACCACGCGTCTACAACATTATAAGGTTATTAGAAAGATAGGACTTCATCGTAGCCTTATGATGACACACCATAAGTGATTGTTCCTCTATAACAATCATGATTACAACATTTTAAGGTTATTTATTGTTGTTTAACTAAAAAGTGCATAACGCAGTGTCATGTTACTGCCACATAGATAGTGGCCTTTAACTAACTCAGCATTTAGTTATCACGTTTTGTTTTAACTAATAATTAAATAAAAGAAACTAAGAAATTTGGTGATTGTTGTGGCCTTGCATCATGTAGTAGGATAAAGCCTCGGTCATCATTACTCAATCATTATTTTAATTTTAATTCATTTTAAATTTATAAACATTTTAAAATTAAAATATAATTACATAAGTTAAGAAAAGTAATTAAGATTAGTCGAGTTGTTGTGGCCTTGCTTCTGTCTCTCCCCGGTAGACATAGCAATTCTTATGGTTCTACGAAAACAAAATCAGCAATGTCGTCGTTAGGTATAAATAGGTATGAGCCTCTGACACACCTTGAGAGTTGGTCAGTTTGGGTGTGCAATAACTTACCTTCGACCGTTTAGACGATCGCCTGGAAGTTGTTGGCTTAAATGATGGTACAAGATGCATTATGTAGATTTTTGAAGAAGCTCTCAACAAGCTATCATTGTAAATTGGATCCATTATGGAGTCTAAATTCATTATGGGACGCGGCCATGACGTCCGCAACATTTGGATCGCTTGCTCGTGTACGATTGTTCGAAATGCAGATGTAAATGTTATTGAAGCTGGAGATTTTGGTTTTCATTGCGGTCCATTTACCCGAGAAGGAATCGGGTGTATGGTATTCATTGCGGTCCATAGTGGCCAAAAATTTCCCACGGATACGCCTTAAAAATACTAGTTGGTCTTGGCCATTCCCTAGTTAAAAATATTATAAAGTTAGTTGACAAAACAATAATAAAATATATAATACTTGACAAAATATATAATACTTGATAAAATATATAATACTTGACAATTCGGTCTTTCGAAACGTCGAGCCACGCCCGTGACATAGCTAGTTCTTCAGTAGGTGTCCCCCTCTCGACTATTCTCGGAGTACATGCTTGATCTAGACCCTTCTTACGGTGCCTACGACTCTTGGGTAAAGTCGTTTGGGTTTTGGTTACGGGTTGGGTTTCCGGTACGAGTTGGGTTTCGGGTATGGATTTAACGATTGTGGCATTTGAGTGGAATAATAGATGAAATCGGGTACAGGTAGCGGTGATAACAATTGACATATGCAGGGATCGTGGAGATGGCATGATCGGATTGTACCCTACGTCTCCCGTTTGTCGGTTTATTCAGTATGGGTTGTTGAGGTCCATTGGTGTAACAACCCGCACATTCGTGCGTTGTTACTACTCGCTATACTCGTTACGCCTAGCACCAGAGATTCGGATCATAATGTAACTATATCGCATAAATCGCTAAATCGCAGTATTTTCGCATATTACGCATACTTTATCGCTATCACATCACATTGCACTTGCTGACAACCACGAAGATGTCAAGTGAGGACCAATTCTACCCTCCTTGATAGCCGTGATGTGTCGCAGTGCAACTCATTACTCAAAACGCAAATCGCATCACACACATTAACGTTCACGATGACATTGAGTGAGGACCTATTCTACCCTCCTCGATAACCGTGAAGCGTCGCAAAGTAATGCATATTCGAAACGAAACCCGGTTGTTGTATCGCAACTTTGAAATATGGATATGTATATACGACCCAACGTAGCTAATTATAATAAATATATGGAAATGTGGATGAGAATGTGTAACCAAACTCCCGCAACGCTTAGCAATCGAAACGGAACGCCAAAACTCAACTCGCCGGAGGCGTTCGATCGAATGGCCATCCGATCGGACAGCCATCCGACCGGACAGCCATCTGATCGGACAGCCATCCGATCGGATAGCCATCCGAACGGATAGGCCATCCGACCCGGATCACCAAATCACCTCCACTCTTCTCTCTTGCCTATAAATAGCCTGTCACTTCACTTGAACAGTGATGTGACAGCTCCCACTCGACCAGCACGCTCTTGGACCCTTTTTCTCTCGATTTCTCACGATTCCTGTAAGATCTTAACCTAAATCTTGTACTTCTATGATCTACACTCGATTCTACACCTTTCTATCTTTTAAAACTCAACTTTTAACCATGAAATCTACTGATTTGAGGTGTTTAAAGATGATGTCATCAAGAGTTCTTATGAACTTCAAAGTGTGACCTCATTTCACCATGGACAACTCGGATCTGAGTGATTTTCACATGTTTTTATAACAATCCCACCTAAAATCTATGTATCTAATCAAAGTATTGTGCGATTTCGGGTTAAACATGGGATAACCGTCAAGAACGGCCAGATCTGATGGAACGGGATGGTTCCCGACCGTTAGAACGGGCCGGAACGGATGGAATTTCATTTGTTTAACACGATGTCACACCGTCTCAGTCAAACCACTCGTTGGCCAGAACGTTGGAACGAACTGTTCACCAATTTCTATGTCATCCGACCGGATCATGTCATCCGACCGGATCATGTCATCTGACCGAATAAGCTCATCCGACCGGATTGACATCCGATCGGATTGCCACTAGGCCGATTACTCGACTCTTCGCGTTTTAGCACACAGTGCATCGCTTACGATACCATTCAATGTTTAGGCTAACTCAGACGCACTCTCAACCGATCCAATCAAGTTGTGTTCTCGCTAAATACGCGCTGTAACCCTTTTTTCTTTTGCACTTTTGGGTGTAACATACGTTGCTATCAAATCGAATCACATCAAATGCTTAAACTACTTATCACTTGCGAATGACTTACATGCATAGTTATACGTGATGCTAGTTACATATGTGCTAGGACTTATACTCGCGACGTCCCACCATGACTAGTATAGTACTATTGCGCCCGACGGGGTCTAGTTTAGCAATCGCGATCGAAGCTCGAGGACTTAGCTTTGCAAAAGTCGCTAGGCGCTCCCTAGTCGGATTCAGGAAGTACTCGGCTTAGGCGGAGATTACTCGGGGATTAATTAGCCTGGGAGACCAGTACTCGTGCTGTCACATCCCCCGACCCACCCTGGACGGAATCGGGTGCCGTGAACAGTCCAGTGGTACCGGTGATTATTTTGAAAACGTTGCAGCGGAAATTTCATCAGAACCGTGAGTTAGTAAAAATATCAGAGTTTAGAAAACACCGGATTTTATTTAATAAATAAATGGGATAAACCCATGTTTTATAATGGTAGCTTTAATAAAGATAAATTTTATTACATAAAACGATATTTCTTATTTTGATTTAATTAATAAATAAGCCACTTCTTGATGCCTTTCAGTGCCGTATCCATCTCTTATTCCAATCTACTGTAATTACCTGAAAAGTGTTTTAAAAAGGTTTTGTCAGCGGGAAATACTGAGTGAATCATTCTATTTTGCATAATGATGCATAGTTATTAATTACAGCATAAGAGCGATTACAATGGCTTCTATCTTATTTTTATCTGGCGCTCTGTCACAATGGTGACAAGTCACAATGGTGACGATGGTCATACCACTATTAGATCAATGAACCTAAATAGTGATGATTATCCCTAGTAGGTCAATGAACCTAACTGGGATTATCCCGGTTATGTTAATGAACGTAACCGGAAGCAAATTAGTAATGTGCACAATACCCCACTAGCCAGTAATTCAAGATATCCACGACTTAGTCCCTGTAATTGTAACTTTTGAAAATAATTTGAGGTATTGTAAAATAGTTGATAAAAAGAGAATGACTCACATTATAAACATGCAGATTCATACGGGCAAAGTTACAGATAAGTCTTGATATATTGCAGATTTATACAGGCAGAGCTTAGCCTATTGATTAACTTGTAACCTAGTGCACACGAACTAGGTAAGTAACTTAATACAGCAGTTACGACAATTCACGAGATTAAACCCTCACAACGATTTAATAGTGCAATACTTAACAATTCAGCGGATTCACAACGAATGACAGAGTATAGTCCGAGTTCGAACAGCACTCAAACATTCAAGTCGAAATCACGATGAATAACAAAGTATAAACTCAATTTGAGCGGCACTTAAACAATCGTTGGATAGTTATAATCGATCGGACGTTGAATCGTAATAGCGATTGAGTTAATACCCTGTATCGTAGCAGCATCCCCCTACTAATTAGTGTTTTTAAGGCTGTTTCGACTATAATTCGACGTACAAAGTGAATTTGATCGTCGA
Organism: Helianthus tuberosus; assembly: GCA_030545235.1. NCBI lineage: Eukaryota > Viridiplantae > Streptophyta > Magnoliopsida > Asterales > Asteraceae > Helianthus > Helianthus tuberosus. The sequence goes on along the minus strand of CM060361.1, from coordinate 116,968,999 downwards.
ACGAACAACAGAATGCGATTGCCAATGCCTGCTATTTATACAAGAATTTTGATTAGCTTACGGACCGTAACAAATATTCCCTTACGGTCCGTAAGGGTCAACTCCTCACCATAGGCTGGCCACGTGTGGGTGTAGGCTAGCTGAGTCGACTGTTTCTCGAAATTAAATTTAGACAGCGAGATATTTAGATAATCGTTGAGTAGGAAATACCCCCCCTGATTTTTAGGGGCCCTGATCCTGATTCTGATTGTTCTGATAATTTTAGGGTTTGTGTATAATCACTTGGGTGTCTTAATTAGGGTTTCCTCTTGGATAAAATAATAAAATAAATAGGACTTTTAATGAGGGTTGTTACATCAGAGGTCCGAGTTTATACTTACAGAACGTTTTTAGGACATTTTTGTATGAGTTGTTACATTCTCCCCACCTTAATAAAAATCTCGTCCTCGAGATTTACTGGAATAAGTAGGAATACTTTTTCTTTATCTTAGATTCTAGCTTCTAAGTGTATTTGGGTTATGATATTTCTTTTATACTTATGTCACCTTTTAGTTAATAAATAATATTAAGGTAGATGACACAAATTTAAAATATCGAATTTTGTGAATACAAGTTGTATCTTAAGTAGAATTCAATGGTTCAACTGAATTAGTTCAAGAAATTGATGACAAACGAATAAAATGAAATGATATGCTTTCCAGAGCAAGTCAAAAGATATAGGAGCAATAGATATTTAAAATTTTTAGAATTAATAAAATTCTTTGTCCAGAGAAAGCTTACTTTGATTGGTAACTGAGGAAGAGTTAGAATTGACAGGTTCCAAATGAAATGATTTGTCAGATATTAAATTATGATATGAGAAAATCAATATGTTGAGATGAGTGGATTACAAAGATATATCAAAAGACTTATAGAGTTAGTGTTTTAGAGTTCTAAGTTGTTTTAGCATGACCAACTATTATATTATATTTGTAAAGTAAATGTAATATATATTATTTGTGTTCTTGTCTGAACCGTATTTTTATATATCAAATATAAATACTATGTAACATATATTATTTGTTACGCATTTTTACTATATGTAAATGGTTACTGCTTTTAAATAAATACTATTTTAGTATTTTACCATACTTTGTAAAATAACTATGAAATATATATTACGAAATACCGTAATGAAGTTATTACGTTACAAAATATTATTTTGTAAAAGAAATCACTTTTATTTAAATGAAAATTGTAAATAAAAGTATTTGTAAAATATTTGGTAATTATATAACATTTAATGGGTCGATTCTATGTGATTACTTATTTCCATTTTGAAACCATATAATATTGTGAATGTATTTTACAAATGTTGTAAATAAGTGAAAACGGAAATTATTCTTATATATTATAATGTTCTCCTAACCTAACGTAGTTGATGACTACCATATTATTCTTATATGGTTACTTTCTTACCATAGTGTTATAGTACATAGTTATCACAAAACATGTGATAGATAATTTATTTACATAATTTTATTTGTCCTTTTTTTATGAAAATATGTCTTTTCCAAGGTATATATATTTTCATATATAATTAAAATTTACTAAATAAGCATGATGACTTAATTTATATATATTAACTAGTCATTATCATGGTGGATATTGATTAGTGCTGCCTTGTTTAAGCATAGGTGGCCAATCCATGCCTAACTAAGGCTAGACTATCCAATACCTGCCATTGACAATAACCCTAGTATTAAAAATAATCTTAACACTACTACTTATTAATATATTATTATTAATAATAAAATTATCAATAATAAATAACTAAATAACTTTAAATAAGAGTATACCTCAAATATAATTTCTTCACCGCAATGGTTTAAAATATAGTAATACTATATTTGTAAATTCGGTAATTCCGTATATAATCAATTAAATTTATATATACTGTTTTTCGATTAACGATGATAGAGCAATAAGTATTACAAAAGGCTCGATTGTTATTGTAATAACTTTTAAGATATATACCAAAATATGAATTTGGGTATCATTATCTGAGCACATGGTTGTTTTAAGATTGCTTGTATAGAATAAATCAATAAAGTGAATTTAATACAAATAATTAAATAATTAAATCCGAGATTAGCGCAATCTTCAGATTTTGTGAAAATGTCACCACAAAGTGATTGTGATCAAAGAAATGATTTAGTGAAATCGAGGATCACACAAGCATGTTATAGTTCAAAAGAATTGAAATGCTTGTTAAGATTATTCTGAATATGATGGTTTTAATTCATCATATGGAACCTTGAATTGAATATGTAATACGAGCAAGTTTAAACAATTGAACTCGGTTTAAACAAAACGAGTTTAAATAAGAAAGTTCAGACATGGTCATAACAGAAACCATGGATGCCAAAGAAAATTGAGTTTTTCAAAACTTCATTGACTCGATATTAAGAGTCATCGTTTAGCAATAATGCGGTTCATCATGCCAAAATCAAGTCTAACTAAAGGATATTTGAGTTTGAATAAAATGACAAATTAGAATGAAGCCCTCCAGTGGAATTCAGAAATTAAACGAACCACATGCGCAACAAACGGTGCAGGTGTAACGTGTGGATTTACCAAGAAATGAAATGAATCAATATTCGCTACTATGAAATACATCTTCCTGGTATGATGACCATTAGGAAAAATAGAAATGTGAAAGTCAACTTATTATATACAGAAGTCAGAATTTCAATGAAAGAAATTTAAGAGCTTTATCTGGAATTTCTTGTGATAACCGTTGTTAAGTGAAATTACCAGGAAATGTCGAATAAAATGAAATAGGGAATTTTCAAAAGTATATGACTCCTTTTTTTAGTGTTAATAATTATGACTCCGATTAGACTGTGCATCGATGGTTATGAAATTTTGTTCCAACATACCTATGTCGTTTGTGGCAAAGTGCTTCTTTTTAATTAGTAGTTCTTCTATTTGACGGAATTAGCATTGGTGTCATCGTGCCCAATTATATTTTTCAAAGGTCTTGCCTCGAAAGTTGTGTATGATATATTTCAACGACTATGGACGTTTTAAGTTTCATGTGTTTTCTTGTACCTTATCATAACTTTACATGCTTCTTACTTACGTTAATAGTTTATGGTAGCGTGTTAGGAATTCTTTATACTTTTGATGGTATCCCAACTTAATGGGTTTCTATTGTTATTATTGTCGCTCAAGTTACTAGGCAAATAATCAAATGAAATAATTTTCGATATCGGAAAAGAGATTCCTAATAAAGAAATCTAGACACAGATGCTTGTGTTTTATTCCAAATTGACTTTTGGAATTTCTTATAGATATACATATCTATATAATCATATATTTAACATGCTGAAATAAACATACCATCTATCAGGTCAATGTATTTAACAGATTTATATTCCCAAAAACAAGTCAGATATCAGGTCATGATACTATTTAGGGAAATCTTATCACTTGCTGACATATTATATATCTTCTTACCCGGTTCTCGCCGGAGAGATAACTTTAGTATATCTGGAAAACTGGAGAGTCTGCTACATCATACCCAGTCTTGCCGGAAAAATTTTCTATTTTCCAAAAATAGTATCTTTTCAGGAAATGCCTATTTTATTAAGGCTTTTATTCAGAATTAAGGGAATTTGTATTTCCATAACATATCTTTTTATTATATTGATCACTAGACGATTCTTGTGACAATGTCAATTTACTATTGATCATTCTTTCAACTAGTGACTCAGGTCATATTACTGTTGATCATTCTCTCAACTAGTAATTGTGGTCATATCACTGTTAATCATTCTTTTAACTAGTGATGCTAATCATAACACTGTTGATCATTCTCTCAACTAGTGTTTTTGGTCATGTCACTGTTGATCATTCTCTCAACTAGTGAATCTGAACTTAGTTGTCCCGTGACATTACTTTATCAATTACTTATGGCACACCAAAATCCATCATATTTATTTACACAAGTACTTAGCTTATCGTGAAGCTAATACTAAGGCATCTTTTCTTAAGTTCAAGTCTAAATGCTATCTTGTGTGCTACCAGTTAATAGCAATCTCCTAACTCTTTTATATAAATTTAGGTATTATTATCACAACACCTAAAGGCTTAAAGCAGTGGCTCTGATACCACCTTCTGTCACGTCCCCCGACCCACCCTGGACGGAATCGGGTGCCGTGAACAGTCCAGTGGTACCGGTGATTATTTTGAAAACGTTGCAGCGGAAATTTCATCAGAACCGTGAGTTAGGAAAAATATCAGAGTTTAGAAAACACAGGATTTTATTTAATAAATAAATGGGATAAACCCATGTTTTATAATGGTAGCTTTAATAAAGATAAATTTTATTACATAAAACAATATTTCTTATTTTGATTTAATTAATAAATAAGCCACTTCTTGATGCCTTTCAGTGCCGTATCCATCTCTTATTCCAATCTACTGTAATTACCTGAAAAGTGTTTTAAAAAGGTTTTGTCAGCGGGAAATACTGAGTGAATCATTCTATTTTGCATAATGATGCATAGTTATTAATTACAGCATAAGAGCGATTACAATGGCTTCTATCTTATTTTTATCTGGCGCTCTGTCACAATGGTGACAAGTCACAATGGTGACGATGGTCATACCACTATTAGATCAATGAACCTAAATAGTGATGATTATCCCTAGTAGGTCAATGAACCTAACTGGGATTATCCCGGTTATGTTAATGAACGTAACCAGAAGCAAATTAGTAATGTGCACAATACCCCACTAGCCAGTAATTCAAGATATCCACGACTTAGTCCCTGTAATTATAACTTTTGAAAATAATTTGAGGTATTGTAAAATAGTTGATAAAAAGAGAATGACTCACATTATAAACATGCAGATTCATACGGGCAAAGTTACAGATAAGTCTTGATATATTGCAGATTTATACAGGCAGAGCTTAGCCTATTGATTAACCTTGTAACCTAGTGCACACGAACTAGGTAAGTAACTTAATACAGCAGTTACGACAATTCACGAGATTAAACCCTCACAACGATTTAATAGTGCAATACTTAACAATTCAGCGGATTCACAACGAAAGACAGAGTATAGTCCGAGTTCGAACAACACTCAAACATTCCAGTCGAAATCACGATGAATAACAAAGTATAAACTCAATTTGAGCGGCACTTAAACAATCGTTGGATAGTTATAATCGATCGGACGTTGAATCGTAATAGCGATTGAGTTAATACCCTGTATCGTAGCAGCATCCCCCTACTAATTAGTGTTTTTAAGGCTGTTTCGACTATAATTCGACGTACAAAGTGAATTTGATCGTCGAACGAACAACAGAATGCGATTGCCAATGCCTGCTATTTATACAAGAATTTTGATTAGCTTACGGACCGTAACAAATATTCCCTTACGGTCCGTAAGGGTCAACTCCTCACCATAGGCTGGCCACGTGTGGGTGTAGGCTAGCTGAGTCGACTGTTTCTCGAAATTAAATTTAGACAGCGAGATATTTAGATAATCGTTGAGTAGGAAATACCCCCCCTGATTTTTAAGGGCCCTGATCCTGATTCTGATTGTTCTGATAATTTTAGGGTTTGTGTATAATCACTTGGTTGTCTTAATTAGGGTTTCCTCTTGGATAAAATAATAAAATAAATAGGACTTTTAATGAGGGTTGTTACATCAGAGGTCCGAGTTTATACTTACAGAACGTTTTTAGGACATTTTTGTATGAGTTGTTACACGTGCCTCGGCAGCCTACCTTGTAGCGAGTACTCGGGGAGTACTCGGAGCCTAGGCGGGACTTTTACAACCATGGCTGGTAGTATCAGTTTTGTGAGTATATATGTCGTGTATTACGTTTATGTATGTGGAAATTCGCAGCTTTTATCTATTACACTATTATATATCAAACATGTATACTCGCCAATACTTTTGTATTGACATTATTTTAATGTATGTTGCAGGTTTAGTCGCAGACTACATCAAATCAAGCTAGGAAGTCTAGAAACACATCTAAAATCTAGGTTGTCGGATTTGAATTGTTTGAGAGAACAGGAAATTCGTGTCAACTTATGTGATTGTAATTGTTTATTAGTGTGGGATAATGAACGCAATAAATACTGTCGCAATATAGTTGTTATGGATTCTCCTGAGCACTCTGATTCGCCTAGTGCCGCGCCCCGATGATTCCGCCATCGGTTGGGGTGTGACAATTGGTTGACGATATGCAAAAAGAGAATGATTTGGTCTAAACGCGTTTATGTTGTTGGGAAATATGGTGAAGAAACAATTGTAGAGTTGATCGATTTTGTAGTATAAAGTGTGAAAGATTTGTTGTATAAATAGTTAAAATTGCGGGTTATATATAGGAGATTTTAGAAAATTATTATTATTATTATTATTATTATTATTATTATTATTATTATTATTATTATTATTATTATTATTTGAATCTGTACCGTTTGAAAACTGTCAAATATTAATGGGTCTAACAAGAAAATCGTTTGGCGCTCATTATCCAGCTCGCGACACCCTCGATGGCACCCCCTATGACGCCCATGCAACGGTGTTGGGGTGCTATGGGCCTTACATGGCGGAGGGCACGGTTCCACACTGATGCGCCTTAGCATGAATGCACATAACTCTAGTTTAAATACATGTCTATGCTTATAGAATTAGTCACTTAATAATGCACATAACTCTAGTTAAAATACATGTCTAGGCTTATAGAATTATTTAGGCCTGTAAACGAATCGAACGTTCATGAACTATTCATAAACTTGTTCGGCGGGAAGTTCGTTTATGTTCGTTTATTTAATAAACGAACGAACACGAACAAAACAATTTATTCGTTTAATTAAATGAACGAACATGAACACACCCTATGTTGGTTCATTTATGTTCATGAACGTTCGTTTATGTTCGTTTAAATTTTAGTAAATACATAAATAGTTAGATTTATATAAATATTAGGTTTTCTAACTACTTATATTAGTATGACTAATTAGTACATTTATGAACTCTAATTTAGATGTGTTTTTAGATGAATTGTAATATATTAGACTTGTTTGTTCAATCATGTTAATTTATGTTTGTTCAAATATGTTCAGTTATTTTTTTTTTATTTTCGTTTGTGTTCGTCTGTGTTCGTCAGTGTTCGTGAACTGTTCGTTTAGGCTTAAACGAACGAACACGAACATGCCCGATTTCTTAATGGACGAACACGAACAAAAAAATGTGTTCGATTATATGTTCGTTTGTGAACCGTTCGGCGGGAAGTTCGTTTATGTTCGTTCGATTAGTTTAACGAACGAACACGAACAAAAAATTTGGTTCGGTTAGCTTAGCTAACGAACACGAACAAATGTCTTGTTCGTTCGACTGCGTTTGTGAACGTTCGATAATATGTTCCGTTACGTGCGTTAATGTCCGTTCGGTTACGTTTTGTTCGTGATCGTTTGATTATACTAAAAATTTAATAAATAATAGACCTTTTATCTAAACATATTGAAAACTTAAACCTTAATTTTTTTCTAAGTTAGCTAAAATTTGGACATTCAAGACAATTTTTGGGATAATTCTTTCTAAGTTAGTTAAACTTTGAATAATTATGTATAATTATGTTTAAGTTAGTTAAACTTGATTCATCGTATAAATTATCACGCCCTTCACTTTAATCGGTCTATTTTTCACTTTAATCGACCTATTTTTTTCATTTTCTTTAACAAATTTACATTTCTAGTCTTAGATTTTAATAAAATTATCACACATCTCATAAACTTCAATAAAGTTCTCTTTTTTCATTTTTCTTTTTTTACCAATTTACACTACGACCCCTAAACTTTAATAAAGTTACGTTTTTTTAGTTTTTACCGGATTTTCATTTATGACATTGTCATTTTTTAAAGGTTTCGTTTTTTATATAAAGTTTCGCATAACATCAACATCCATGCTGCATCGCGTTAGTTTACGTTAAAATTTTGTTATTTTTATAAAGATTTACCCCACCAACGTGCAAGTTTGTGTTAACCTTTCGAAGTTACTTTTTTCACAGCTGACGTCGTCGCCGCAACGCACAGATTTCTGTTTACTGGTTTTAAAAGCAAAAGTGTTGAAGGGTACAGTTTTTGGTGTTTCCATCTTTGCCACAATCTATTTTTCTAATAGTCTTGCCACAAAAGTTTAACAAGTTTAGGCTTTTTTTTTTATTTTTCTAATTTCATGCCCTCTTACTATATACAATTTTCTCTTTAAACCCATTTCATATTCTAACATTTCTGGTTTTCTGTAATAATTTTTGTTCGTTAATTGCCTTTTAAAAATGGAATGCACGAGTGCTGTCTTTAGTTATCTTTATCAACGCTCTAATGCATAATGTACCTTTTTTTTTTTTAAAACAAAGTTGTATTCAAAAATCGAGTTTTTTTTTTCCTTTTGTATCATAGGCTACAGCAACTGCAGTTACCGTTGTGGTATCATGTTGAACCGAACCGATTATAAGCGAAAACCATCATTACTATGATGGTATTATTGAAACCGGTTTCAACGTTTGCTTTTATGGTTTTCGAGGAGCCAAGACAATAACGACCAAATTTGCACTGTGTAATACGTGGGAATAACGACCAAACTCCCCCTAGAAAAAAAACTGGTACATCAACTTCACAAGCTTTTATATTAATAAATTGAATTAAATTATTTAAACCCGTGACATGATATAATTTTATGACATAATAACCGTGGGCAAGTAAAGTTGGAGTCAATGCTACACTTAATATTTGCAAGAGTTAAATTTCATTTTAGTCCTTGTGGTCTGAGTTATTTCACCAGTTTAGTCTAAAGAATTTACTTCTTGCCTATGGGTTCAAATAAGTTTCACCGTTGCCGTTTTAGTCAACTGGATTAACTTTTTCCATTTTTCTGTTAATGAGAAGAACAATTCGATCATTTTATATGTAATTATGTTAACTAGAAGGGCAATTCGGCCATATAAAATAACCGAATTGCCCTTCTCGTTAATAGAAAAATGGATGAAGTCAACAAAGTGGACTAAAATGACAACAGTAAAACTTTCTTGAACCAACATACGAAAAATGAAACTTTTAAACTAAACTGTCAAAATGGTTCAAACCAGAACACTAAGATGAGATTTAAGGCTTATTCTATACGCACCCCCTTATTACTTTCTACACCTCCCTTGTGAGAGGAAAACTGGCGGTCCCACGCAGGCCTCACCTGCAAGTATGTGAGAGGAGGGAGGTGTAGAAAGTAACAGGGGTGTGTATAGTAGCACCCGAGATTTAACTCTCTTTGCAAATAAAAAAGAAATCATTGGTGGCATGTGGTCCCTTCATGGCCTGTTGGCTTTCATTTCCCCTATATATATACACACACTCGCCGGAGGTTGCGCTCATTTCTCTACCACTCATCTCCGACCACCACTCAACATGGGAAACTGCCAAGCTATTGATAATGCAAGTCTAGTTATACAACACACTAACGGAAAAGTTGAGCGGCTCTATGCCGCCGTCTCCGCCGCAGAGGTCATGAAACTCAACCCCGGTCACTACGTCGCTCTTCTGCTTACTACCACCTTATATTCTTCCCGTCCTCCACCGTCCACCGCCACCACCACCCACGCCCACCCTCTTCGGATTACCCGAATCAAGCTTCTCCGGCCCACCGACAATCTCACCGTCGGCCATATTTATCGACTCATCACCACCCAAGGTGTGTTGTTAATTATAAATTTGTTTCTTTTAACTAACTTTGTTTAACGTAGCAAAGGGGTCAAGAGGGTCCGTTAGTCGAGATTTATATATATATAAAATACAAGGCTTTTTTATTTTTATTTTTTTAAATATGCTTTGGACCATCTAGTTCTAGCCGGCAGAGAAAAAAACATTACGATGACCCTTTCTTTCTGGTTCCGTCAGTGTTGTCGATGGCGGAACCAGAACCTTTTATCGAAGGGTCATCGTAAGGTTTTACAAGGGTCCAAATCATGTTTTATTATTAATAAACAAAGTAAGTTTTAATAAATTAAAACCTAACAAGTTTCGATGATCGGAGGTCAGCAGCACTCTTGACCCTCTTTTGGTTCCGCCGTACCGATAATTATAGATTTTTAAATAGAATATATATGATATATAATGATGTAATATTATACCAGCACTAATGCATCGAATCCTATTAGAAGTTCACATATAAAAACTATATATATTATCTTTTTTTTTTATCTTAACTAATTTTTATTTTTATTTTACAGAGGTAATGAAAGGATTAATGGCAAAGAAGAACGGAAAAGTGAGCGATTTTATGAACAAACCGGTGCCGGTTCCGGCAGGAGAACTTGCCGGAACAAATGTAACGGCAGCTGTAAGATCTAATCAATCCGAAAGAACACACCACCAGATGAAGAGATCGGAGAAAGACCGAAGAACGGCGGCTGCAATGAAGCCGAGAGGATGGCACCCGTCGTTAAACAGTATTTCGGAGGCATCGAGCTAGCTTAATACTAATCAATTCGCGATGTTAATATTGACCCTGATGATGAATATTTATTAGTTATGGTTTCAGTTTTTTTATGAATCCTGTAGGATTTTCGTCAGTAGCCCATTTGAAGGATTCGTTGGTCGTTAAAAAAATGATGAATCAAAGTTTTTTTATGAATCCTGTAGGATTATCAGAATTAATGATTAATTAAAGTTTGTTGAAAAAGGGGATTTTGGTGTTTTTTATTTGTTGGGTTCAGAAAATGTGATAGAACATTAGTTGCATGATCTCAACAGAATGAGAAATAGAGGTGTTTGTGAAAGTTGTACAAAAAGTTAACTTTTATTTAGGTTTTTTTTTCAATTTTTGATTATTTTTGTTAAAACAAATAAATTTTAGAATAAGAAAACAATTTTTTACCATGTGACTCATGAAGTCCCCTTCAATTATATAACATGTGTGTATAGTGGATGGAGCCTAAGAGATCCCCTTCAATTATATATATGTGTATAATGGATGGAGTCCCATAAAGCCCAAAGGGGCGCTATGAGGCTTTGTAACATGGGATGGAACCCCCATAAAGCTTCACCACACATAGCCTTAAGTGGGGTGAAAACTACGTTCATTTTTCAAGAAATAAGATGACTTGGGTAAAGAGTTTGCATACGAGTTCGTTTGAGCCGACACATCTTATATAACATATTAATTTGGATTGAGTTTATCACCATTGTTTGTCGTCACCACTTTTTCGTTCAATGGACATCACTTTTTTTTAAGAGGAAAATTAAAAATAGTAAAAAATGTTGTAATAAATTTATAATTTTTTTAAATAGAAGTTATCAAAGATGAAAATTAAAAACAGTAAAGAATGTTGTAATAATTTTATTAGTTTTTTAAATAGAAGTTATTTTAGATTTAGGGTTTATTATTTAAAAAGTATTTGGAGAAAACAATTATTGGTAATTCACTTAATCTGCTCAAAAGTACAATTCCATTGCGATATGTACGAACTCGATTATTATATCATTATATATTTGTTTTATTTGAATATTAAATGTTCACTAAACTACTTGTAAACTTAACTCTGATAATAGCATATTTTATTATATCTGTTATTTCAATATTAAATGTTCAATAAACTACCTGTAAACCTAACAGTGGCATATTTAATAGTAAAGTTTGATTTAAAACAGCTGTTCAAATTTTATATATTTATTATTTTTTTCATTAATGATATTTAATTGCATTAGTAATTATAAAATAAAACAAAAAAAGGTAACTTTTTTTGTATTTTTTTTGAGTAAATTACAAAAATCGTCCTTTATGTATGTCATTTATTGTAAACTGTGTCCTTTATGTTCAATAATTACAGAAAACGTACTCAATGTTTGCAAACCCTTGCAAGTTATGTCCTTTAACAATACCTCAGTTAATTTTTTGTAGTTAAATCTGACCAAATCGACCCCGCACCAAATCGACCCCGCATGAGGGTATTTTGGTCATTTTACTCTCATGTGAGGTCCATTTGGTCAGATTTAACCAAAAAATACCCTCATGTGGGGTCCATTTGGTCAGATTTAACCACTAAAACTAACTGAGTTAGGGCTAAAGGACATAACTTGCAAGAGTTTGTAAACATCGAGTACGTTTTCTGTAATTATTGAAGACAAAGGACACAGTTTACAACAAGTAACATACATAAATTTACTCTTTTTTTTCTTTCTAAGAATAAGCTTTCTCCTGTATTTTGTCCTAAAATTTGACTCTCAAATTTGTCTGTCAATATAAAGCAATACCAAAAGAAAAATATATATTAACAAAGTAACTTTTATATTACAACTAATTTAAAGAATTAAATAAAGCGTCGGCTCAAAATTTTCTAGACTCAAAACGGATGATAAAATTAGAGTCCTTTTCATTTAAAAAAATAACAATAATTGCTTTATATCATATTATTCATGTCTCAACTTTATGTATGTATAATTATAGATCCTATACTTGACTGTCAATAATTTAAAAGCCAAAATCACCTATATATGATTTAAAATTTAGGGCCCTATAAAAACAGATGCGTAAAGCCCGTGTTTTATTTCACTCCCAATAGTCGGTCTTAATCAAATATCATGGCGAAACAAATATTTTAACTTGTGACATGTCTTGAATATTAACCACCTAAGAAAAGGAATCTAGACAAGTCGACAACCTTTTTAGTTAATTTAGTTGCATTATTTTTACCTTTTACTATTTTTACATATGTTACAGAGCCACACATTTATATAAAACATTACTAGACAACTTTATCTAAAAGTTGTAGTAGACAATAGACATGCAATTGCTTTCGTTGCATAATATTGAAAGAGGATAAGAATAACGCAAATAACTAATTACACACACTGATATAAGATGCTATCATAGTACCATATATTGTTTTAAATTTTTATCTAGATTATCCTTTTGTGTATGCATTAGTCTTTGCTTCCGTAGGAAAGCGAGTTTTACATTCAAAACAATCATTTTCATGTGTGGTGCGACGGAGCTACAAGTAGCGAAGTCATTATAACGCTATTATGTCAGTGACGTTGGTTAATTGTTTATATATTATATTTTGTTAACGTAAATTTAGCATGTGTAGCGAAGGAGGCCAAGTATATGTCCATCTGAGTGTATGGAGGTGGTGCATCGTCAAAATTACAATAATTATAGTTGTATATACTTTGAGACTTATAACTTGGATCTTTCACTCGACGTGGAAAAATGAACACAACAACTCAACTTGTGAACACCCCGAAAGAAGACACAAACACATGAAAGCAAGTGAACATTGACGGATATGAAATAAAATGTTACTAAAGTACCTTAAACAATAACAGGTAAAAATTGTGTTAGAAATTCTGTTATATCTAAAAAATATTAAAATGACATAACTTTCGATATGAAACGAGTCATGACATATAGAAACAACTCAAGAAAACGATTTTAATTGACTAGATTGCGACTTTGGTGTTGTGGTCCACTTGATGGGTCCAAAATTTTTTGTCGAAGTTTTGGAATATAGATTTTCCTAAATTCTTAACATTTTTGTTTTTATCTAGATTCCTTTCAAATTGTGTGATTGTAGGTCTTATCCGGTCACAAAATATCATAGAAATTAAATTTAAATTTTTGGTCTAGCATGTCAAAAAATAAACATTAGTTTATTAATTTGTAGCCTTGTTATTATTAGTCATGGATCTTAAAGGCTAACATTTAAACTCAAATTCCCATGTTCTATTTGTTAGTAAAAAGTATACTTTTAGTTAAGCTTAAGTATGATTGAGTGTTTGTGTTGTTGGAGGATGAATGCATGCTTGTAAACATATTCAAGTACTAAACATGGAGCAGGCTAATCAAAAGCAAACACTTGAAGCAAAATCTAGACAAAAAGTAAAACAATTCACCAAACATCATTCATATGTTTTCTTTATGCATCAATTCCCATGTCTACCAAGTTAAAATTTAGGGGAGAGGGGGGTTAACGAATATAAAATTTTAGCAAAGTCACAACAATAGACATTTTGGTAACGGCTAAATTATATTTCCGTTACATTAATTTTCTTAGTCGAACGTATTTGTTTTGGTAATTTTCTCCGAATTCGACGGTGAGGGTAGGGTCAAATGGTCAATATGTCAGTTAGGTGATTTTTTATTTTCATTCAAAAGGTGATTGCAAAGAAGTATTTTTCTCTAGTTCTAAATACGAAATTGGTTTCTTTGATGTTTCGGTCAAATTAAATTTATTCAATTACGATGTTAATGTCCCATCACTTTGATTGTTCAAACTAGTGGCGAATCTTGAGATTTCCAACGGTGGGTCAAAAACGTATATACCAAAAAAAAAAATTATAGAACCGGAGGGTCGAAAACGTATACACCCAAAATTTTCTATACGAAAGCTACATACATAACACTACTGAGCGAAAAGTTCGGGGGTCGGACGTCCCCTGGCCCCTTCTAAACTTCGCCTCTACTTCAAACCCAATATATTAGCAGCCTTTCTCAAAATCCATCAAATTTAGTTCATGGGTTCATGTTTTTAGACCGGCCCTAAGTAAAATTATGACATTAGATGTATTCTCAAAGAGATTGCAACCTAATTTTAGGATAAGGGGTATTTACACTAGTAATGTTTGGCTTATTTGGAAAGTTAGAAATTCTTTACTTTTTCTCAGGAGGCTCGTTTGTACATGAAAACGAAGGAAGACATTTTTTTTTGAAGGTGACTTTCAATGTACAGGACCTTAGGTCACCGGGTTCATGTCGAAGACAATCCCCCGTCAGCCCCGCTCTTCCGGACGCGATGTTCGATCGGGCCCCGGCCGTTGCGCAAGCTGACTTCCGCCCGGAAACCATACTGCCCCCACACGAGAGACTCGCTGGGGTAACAGCTGGGTAAAACCGGGTTGCCCTCAAGACCGCACCATGCCTCGGTAGGATACGATCCATCATTGGGACGTCCCACCCCCCGTATGCCGCAGCCGGGAGTCGAACCGGCGACCTACAAGGAGGAAGCCGGCCCAACCTTAACCAACATGGGGATAACCGGTTGAGCTAGGGGGCGGGAATAAAAATAAAAAATAAAAAAAAAACATGTTTTTTTTTCTTTTTCATTTAATTGGATTTTATGCAAATGTCTATTGATTGGATTGGTGTTGTTCCTTGACTTCTATTTTATCGTTGTACTCATCATTTTTAGCATCTTGCTAGTCTTTTATATATTGCCTTCGTTAATATATATATATATATATATTGCATTAAAAGAAAATACATTTTTACATAATTTATATAATACATTTAATAATATAGTGATGCGTTAGTTAAGTTTAAAAAAATTTGAACCAAGACATGTTGAAAGATTATCCAAACCCGGCCCACCCCACCCTTACAAATAACGTCTGTTGAACTTAACCCACTTTGACGCGTTACTCAATCCACCTGACCTACCTACCGCTTAGATGATCTAAACACCAAATTCGGAAAAGTAATACAAGAAACGTCAAACATGGAGATGGTTAAGTGGTTTCGACCAATTTATTTATAGACACGTTGATGTGGTTTTTGATATACTTGTGTATTTTTAACATGCAATCTTATGGATCATTTACTAAAAAAAACCTAGATCGTTATGGTCACGAATCACGATATAGTTTTTATAATCATATTTAGCTCACATGTCCATTCTCGAGTGTACACAAGTGCACTACGTCACACATTTTCACACACACATATACATATGTGTGTATGTGTATACATATATCTCTCTCGGTATATAGTACATAACAAACAAATAAATTAAATATTGGTTTGTAATTATCAAAATAACACTTGTCCCGAATGCCTTTGTAACAAATGGAGAGTTAGTGTTGAATTTTTTAAAGCTATAAGATTCCAAGTTTTAAATACATGTGACGCTTTACTTCAAGTGGCTGATAATAACTCCAAAACAAAAGTTGAATCTAAATTGACAGCATCAAATGAACTTGCATGTTTTGAGTTTCTTGGAGTAGATATAATCATTTAATATTTTATATATATTATCATTAACTAATTTGGTTTGCAACCATTTACAATCGAAGTGCCATTTGCCTGTCTGGGTCAGGGTTGTTTGTGTTTGTTTGACTTTTTGCCCGTTTGGGTCGGAGGTGTGTTTTAATGAAGTTTATTTTTCAAAAAAAAAATTACAATCGAAGTAAATATTTTATATATATATTTATTATCATAATATTGATAAATCTGATGAAATAAATGATATATTATTTTTCACTTACCTAACACTATCCAGTTGTGTAAAGTGTTGCCGTTCTTAATAGGTTGAGGATTCGAGTAATCGTGGTAAACAATTTTGTATAAAATTATGAGTAGATTAGATGGTCGTTGAAAATTATGTGTTATAAGTTTCTTTCAAACATACATGAAATCTTATATGATAAATTATTGATAAAACAGTTGTTTCACTTAAAACTAGGTTATGGGCAATGCCAAGATATTACATAATTTGTTTCTTGATTTCTTATCAACTATACATGGTGACGAGTATGATGTTGATATGTAAATGACTTGGGAATAAAAAAAAAAAAAAGTTCACAAACATTTAGAGATTTTTTCCCCAGGGCAAATGTTGCATATAGATTTTTATTAGCTATTTTTATGATTGACAACTTAGTGTAAGTTTTTTAATTATCAAACTTAATAGTTTAGGGGTGTTAGTTATTAAGCGTAAGGATTAAATATAAATAAGTCTTAATAAATAATTTTGGCTTAACGTGAGAAGTGAAGGAGAGTTTTTTTTTTTAATTTCTTTTACCATCTTAAGTATGATGTTTAATGGCAAATTGTAAAAAAAAATGCGATTTTACACTAGTAGAGTAATTATGTAATTTTTGTAGAGTAATAGAGTAATTATAAAATTACTCTACAAAAATTACATAATTACTAATTACTCTACAAAAATTACATAATTACTCTAATAGCGTAAAATCACGATTTATTTATTTATTTTTAGATTCTTAGACTAAAATACGTGTTTAATAAGATGAGACAAAAATTTCAAAAAAGAAGAAGTTCCCTCCTTCACTTCTCACGTTAAACCAATTTATATGTTAAAACTCATTTGTACCAGAACTTAACTTTACTTATTAAATTCTCAATCTGATTTCAGGATTGGAATATTTCAGTAACCGAGTTTTATCATTGTTCATAAAAGTAACCTACATTTTTTGGGATATTGGAGTTAAAAACCCTAACTTTCACCAATTGACCGCTAACAATTCAAACTTTCGATTTGTACCACAACACTCCAACTTTCAATTTATTTTCATATGGCACTTAACCCAGTTAGTTTGGAAGTGCCACAGGAAAACAAGTTAAAAGTTGAGAGTGTTATGGTACAAATAAAAAATTAAGAGTGCTCTCAGAAAGTCGGAGTTATTTAAATTCAATATACACTTTTTATAGCATGCAAAAATCCCTCAAATTTCTTGGGAATTTTGTAAATTTTTATGACTTGAATGGAAGAGTTGAAACTTGGTTAGGGTGGGCGGTGTGGTTTGCGGGGAGGGGGAGTCACCAAAATCGGGGAGTTCATTAGGGATGATGAAGGGTTTCAGTGAGTGGGTATGCGGTGACCAAAATCGGTGTGTAGTCACCGAATGTGAGTGATGGAGTGATGGAGGAGAGAGAGAGGAGAGAAGAACCAATCAAATTTTTATTTTTTAACCTACTCAAACACCCTGGAGTGATTAACCATACCTAGTGATTGAGTGCAAAATGAGAAGTGGAATGGGGAGTTGACATGGCATAATATTATTGGGTAGAGAATCACTCAATCACCCTAGATTGATTAACCATACCCCCCCACCCTTACTAATTAAAATTATTTTTTTTTCAAGTTTAAACTAAAATATGAGATGTGTGTGATGAAAAAAATTCTTAAAGTAATATAAGTCTATACTTGTTGAATTTAAGTTAACTTAAAGAAAAGGGGCAATTACATATATCCCCCTACAAACTTCATTAATTACATATATACCCGATCTAAAAAGTAAATTACATATATCCCCTTCCAAACATTTAATAATATCAAATTTACCCATTTTACTTTATTTTATTAATATTAAATTATAAAATGACAATTTTACCCTTTTTTTTAACTAAAACTAATAAGATTCAATTTTCAAGTCTAGGAATCAAATAAAGTTGAAATTAAGGGAAACAACAATCAACTTCCATCTTCAGTATAAATCAGAACTTCATTCAAAAACTTTTTATCTACAAAGAATCTGTTAAAGTTTCAATTTTTTTCCCTCTCACCCAGAAACTAATCAAATTTTTTGAACGACTGTCTTCAATTGAATGAACATGTGTAATCAAATTATTTAAACTAATCAGTACGGCCAATTCATTGTTCATAAACCCTTTAATTTCTACAATCAATTTCCCAATTTATCGAGAGACATACGTAATGGTTGTCGGAATCGTCGGCACCGGAGAACTCGTTCGAATCGCCGGTGATCTGGTTACAGTCAATCGACGGTTGCCCATAGTTACTGGTTGGAATCGCCGGTGAGGGAAACGCGAGGAACCCAGAACAATGAACAACCAACATGCTAAAATTTAGCTTTGTCATGAATCAAACGCATGATGGTTGGTCCCCGGTTGTCGCCGGTTTTGGCGTGGGTTTTGAACAAGATGGTACGTCGCCGGAGCTCGTCTCGTCGCCGGTTCTGGTTGCCGAATCTCTTCTGGTCGCCGATTCTCAAAAACGGTTAGAGTTGGTGGTTCCCTGTACGTGAAGGGGTTGTGGGAGGAGGGAATGAAAGGTCGTAGGTTTCTTTTATTTAAGGGTACTTGTGTCATTTACAACAATTAGGGGAAATATGTAATTTAATATTTTGGTTGGGTAAATATGTAATTAGTCTTCTAAATAGGGGGATATATGTAATAATCCCTAAAGAAAATTAGCACGTAATAGTAATAATAGTAATCAATATTCTTATATGTTCCATTCTAGTAACTTATTTAAGAAAACCCTATTTATAATTTTTTTATATATAAGATTGGAAACTTAGAAAATTTTTGTACACAACACTAACTTTAATGCATTGTTTTGAGGGCGCTTTGACCGGCTAAACCGGAAATATCGGCTTTGCTACATCAACTCCTCATATTAATCAACATTGTCCGTTTTGTACAGAAGAGCTCATGGATTTGATTTTTGTTACTCGAGTGGGAAGTTCAAACAAGGTCCACCTATGGTGATATTGCTCTCATCTAAGCATGCTTAACTATGGAGTTCTCCTTTCATTCACAGTCACTGCCATTAAATTGTCTTGATTATATTTAAAGTGTGACATTTCGTGTCCCAAAATCTCACGTGTGGACATGATGTATGATCTTGTGAGTGTCACATAAGTTTGGTTATGAGATAATGCACCGGGCACAAATGAAGCTGTCGGTTTTGAGCGAACCAGACAAAACCAAAGCAAAACTAGTGTTGATGCTTGCTTCCTCTACTTTTCAGCCGATCAGTTTTTGAGATTGAATCGACCGGTAGAGTCGAGGAACTGGCGAAGATGTTCACATTGTTTTGATCTCTATAAACAATTTACCAAGACATTGTAAACCACAAGACTTTTTTCATTACAAGGCTACATAGAGTCAAAAAGGAGGGTGACTCTTGGAGCAATCTATAGAACAACACCTCTCATTGAAAGCTCATGGGTCAAAATGGCTTATGAGTCACTGAAAGATCCTAAATTTCTTATTAGTATTACTAACATAGTTTTATCTCCTCAATAATAACATTTTATATATATTTTTTGAATACTATATTGTCAGATCAGCAGGTCTGTGCTCCTTGCTTGTATTGTGGGATATGAGTCATGGACCACAGAAACAGTTCACTTGATTACAAGATCCAAGAAAACCAACATCCACCCACATGGATCCACCCAGAGTCCCATGAATATCTAGGCCAATCACCTAATTCAACAACTAAATTATCAAAATATAGAAAATCTCATGTAACATCAACAAACTGTCCATAACCCCCCCCCCCCCCCCCCCCCCCCCCCCAAAAAAAAAAAGGACATAAATGAAAGAGATATTTACATCTGGTGGATTCAAAACATTATCTTGACTACTCACAGTCAACAAGTAGGCAAAACCAAGATAGTAAATATTAAAAAAGACTTCACTAGCTCAATACCCAAATCAAGAAAACATAATAACTACACATATCTGGGTCAGGATCATGTATTTATCATCAAATAAATGTGAAATTTTGATTTAGAAAACAAAAAAATATATATGAAACCTTGAGGGGTACCCTTGCAAGGGTGGCATTGAAACATGCAATGTGCTGTACTTTGCTATCAACAGTGAGTTCACCCACAAAGTATACAGTCTTCTGATATACCGCACACAGTTACACTTCTGCATTGTCCCTTTCTATATGTTGCAATTATTTAAGAGAAATTATATACCATGTCTAATGTTCCGAGGTTACTACCCACATAGCTGCAGTTAGTTGACATTTTGGTTGAGTATCCACTTTATTTTGCGTATACCACTTTATTCCATCTAACGTCTATGATAATGTTCGTATACCGCTTTTCTCCATCAAACGTATGCTTAAATTCATCTTCGACGCAATCGACTTGTAGTCCGTGTCACGTATCACTCACGTATCATCAATTAAACTGCTTTAATGCATTCATAAATGCAGGGCCGTCCCCAAGTATCTTCGAAACATTTTGGGCTCAGGACGAGTATAAAAAGGGTCCCTATAACATAAACTCAACAACTGCCCTCATATGTAGCTATTCTTTTTTCACACCCTCGGCCCTCACTAATCATATATTTATTTGGGTTTAAATTTGTATTTAGTTTTAATTGTTGGGCTTTTTTTATTTAGGGGTTTTTAGGGTAAATTACTTTTTGAGTTCATATGTTTTATAGGTTTTAACTATTTGAGTTCAAAATCAAAATGTTTAACGACCTGAGTCTCTAAAGCCACTTTTCTTAACCATTTGAGTCCAATTTTTTTAACACTATCCACCAAGTATGTCAATTGCAAGGACATTTTAGTAATTTACATATAAGGTACAACTCTTTAATGCATAAGAGTATAAGGAACAAGTTTTTAGTGCATAAACTTTTAATATTATAATATAAAAATAAATTATATATAATATTAACACACACAAATTCTCACACACCTGCAATTTCTCTCTTTCCCCATCCCACCACCACCGCATGACTGCCACCACACCTCCACCATCCCTGAACCATGGCACACCACCGCACCACCCCCTGCACTTCTCCTCACTGTAACTCCACCTCCTCCACCATCCCTGAACCACGACACACCACCGCACCACCCCCTGCACTTCTCCTCACTGTAACTCCACCTTAAACCCTCACACACACACACATAACAACTACAGGCAGAATCATGTTATCAAGAAACATAAATAGGTAACTTAATTATAACCTCCCGGTTCTCAGAAATAAATTATCGTCTACCTAATATCAACTCGACAGAAAAACTTACCAACACAGAGTTCACGAATCCACCAGACCTCTTATCAGGAGACCCAAACTCCACATGATTCTCCAACATCTTCTCATAAGGAGTCTTAATATAATTCGGTCGCGTCATCGTATACACAATACTCCAAGTCGGCGCCACACTCCTCAACAATTCCAAATCCTGCATCTTATTCCCACTACTCACCTCACTCTCTACCCACCCTGTTCTTGCTTCAACTTAAACATAATATGCACACCATCCATGTTGGCTCCTGTAATCCTTTCTTGAAGAACAGATGATACAAAACCAAAACTGGTTCTACAACAGATGATCCCAACAACAGTGTTTGAACCTTATTTCCCTCCAATGGCAGTGGCACTCAACAACTGATGATCTCTAAAGTCTGATTGTTTTATAAAGACTGTTATGCAAAGCTCTGTTGGATGCAAAGACTGTTGAAGACCAATCAACTGCTGAAGTCAAAGGCCTGATCAACATTAATGGAAAACACTGCTCAGTCTCATCAGTGGTTGAGCATCATCAGCGGATAGCCTCATCAGAGTTTAGTTAATCATTGTATTAATGTAATAGTCTCTGTATTTCATCAGTGTTTAGAGGTCATTAAGATTGTTATATGTCACTGTCTAGGTGATGTCAGCAAAGATGCCACAGTGTTTAGGTTTGTAGTATAAATAGACAGTGCATGTACTGTTCTATTAGCTCTTTCGCACACACTTGCATCTTGTGCGAACTAACATTGTGAGCTCAGGCTGAGGGGGAGATAGCGTTCAAGCGTGCATAGTCGAAACATTGTGTATTCAATCTTTTGATTATAAAAGCTTGTATGATGAAAATTGTTCTTTCCTTGATTGTGTTATAAAGTTTTACTTCATTCCGCTGCAATTGTTCATTTGTTTATCTTCTTCATCTTACACTTCTTATAAAACAACACAATCAAGTAAACTCAGATCCTAACAATTGGTATCAGAGCATAGGTCAGTCAAATTTGATTTATCCATCAATTTGACATAAAAGATCAGCTCAATTTCATTGATACTGTGTTGTTCGTATTTGTTGAAAAACAGTGTAAAAGTGTAATCAAGTTCAAAGTTGATTATTCAAAAACTTCTGTAAAATAACCAAGATTTCTTCACAATCACAGGACCCTCACAACACCGGCACACTCTACAAGCCACCTATGCTTGTCAGATCTGAATACAATATCTGGCTACGTAGGATGGGCCATGTGTTACCACAATAAAACACCGGCTGCTGGAAGTCTGTCGTCTTTGGACCTCATGTTCCAATGGTGCCAAGTGCAGAAGATCCCAAGGTCGAAGTACTTAAAAGTCTTGAAAATTACTCTGAGCAGGATTTTCAAAAGATTGAGCTAGATGCTAAGGCATTCAGCATAGTGGCCACAACACTACCCAATGACATATATGCTGGCCTGTTACACTGTAATAGTGCTAAAGAGCTATGGGATGCACTCAAAGAGCAGTATGGTGGGAAAGAAGAGGTTATTGAAAACAATAGAGATGTCTTAAACCAACAATATGAAACATTCTGTCATGTTAAGGGAGAGTCATTGACCCAACAGTTTGAAAGGTTTAGCTCTCTGATTAGTGAGCTAAAACTGGTTAATGTTGAATATGCTAAATCCACTTTAAATTGTAGGTTTCTTGGATCATTAACAGAAAAGTGGGACACTATAGCCTTTGTGACCAGAAATTCTGTGGGGTTCAAAGAGTTAAGTTTGACCCAACTTCATGGTAGGCTTCTTACATATGAAAAAGAGTTGAACCAGAAAAAGAAATTGCAGGAACTTGGAAAAGTGGACGATGATTACTCTTTTGGTAACAAAACACTTTTGGGTCAAGAAGAGTCATCTGGTGGTAGTAAGGACCAGAGTTATGATCATTATATTGACATAGCTGCAGGTGGAGCCTTCACCTCTAAGCCTTACTCACCCAATTATGCTTTCACAGCTAATAGGGAAAACCAGATATCTGATAACTTATTCTTTGAACTGAATGACCTCCAACATTTTGATCCCACTGATCTGGAAGAAATGGACATTTTGCATCAGCTTGCCTTGTTGAGTGTTAGAACAAGCAAGTTTTATAAAAGGACTGGTAGAAAGTTTCCAGGATTGCATGGGAATTTGAAGGTGGGGTTGGATAAGTAAAAAATCAAGTGCTATAAGTGTAATAGGCCTGGCCATTTTGCTAGGGAATGTAGGAGTAAAAACAATGGACCAATTATTACTCACCCTAGTCCAAGACCTCAAAACACTCAAAGCACTATGCACTATTCCCAATATACCCCTACTCCTCATATGCAAAACACTGCTCATCACTGAAAGTGGACAAATGAGCCATTAAATCGTGATGGACAAATGAGCCGTTAAATACACCATATGAAATGTGAAATGGGTGTACAAGGATGTTCCCCTAAATATAAAAAGGATTATTATATAACATCTCCCAACGCTAAGTTGGAGAAGAAGAGACGACTCGGCAAAGACAGTGATGGACATGGACTTTCAGAGGGAGGAGAGGCGCCCATGGAGAGAGATGGTAATTTTTAAATGGAGCCGCACAACCTGCTCGTGAAGAGGATAATAGAGTTGAATTTGTGGGACATTTTCTCTACAAGTTATTTTGTACAGATTTCAAACCATCGACAAATTCTCTAAAGAGAAAATGCCCGGATAGTCCCTGTGTTTTGCTCATTTTTCACCTTTAGTCCCTAACTTTCTAAAATTACAGTTATAGTCCCCAACTTTTGCAATTTCGTTCCCGAATAGTTCCTGGCGCGGATGAGGGTTAGTTTTTTTTAAGTGGATGTGAAATTACTAAAATGCCCTTGTTATTAAAAATAAACTAAAAAAAGATGGCCCACCCCTCATCTTCTTCTCCCCCATCTCTCTCTCTCTCTAACCCACCACCTCCACTGGAACCCACTTCTAAGTTTGCATCAGACTCTCTACCCCTCCCTTCCTTACTCTTTCAACCTTAGCCGCAACCCACCACGATTATGTCTCTTCTAGCCACCGGCACCGTCACAGCCAAAAGTGTTTCGGTGACATTGGTGTTTTCCGAGCATCTCTTATTTCTACTCTTTCTCTGTTCTCTCTAAAAACCCTAGACCCAGTTAACTCACCCATTCACCCATTGCCATCGCCGGTGTCACACCCCAACCGATGGCGGAATCATCGGGGCGCGGCACTAGGTGATTCAGATTGCTCAAGAGAATCCATAACAACTATATTGCGATAGTATTTAATGCGTTCATTATCCTATACTAATAAACAATTACAATCACATAAGCTGTCACGAATTTCCTGTTTTCTCAAACAATTCAAATCCGACAACCTAGATTTTAGGTGTGTTTCTAGACTTCCTAGCTTGATTTGATGTAGTCTGCGACTAAACCTGCAACATACGTTAAAATAAAGTCAATACAAAAGTATTGGCGAGCATACAGGTTTGATATGTAATAGTGTAATAGATAAAACGAATCAAGTACGAGAAGAAAAAAAGCATAATCGGAATTCAAGGTAAGTAAAAAGCTTACACTCTTTTATTTAGACATGTATTTATTCATAGACCGTAAATACGATAAAATGCTATATCCGAAATATGTTTCCGACACGAAATATTACGGGACATATAAAATGATGAAAACCTTGGTTAAAAAAAAGAGGGATCTAATGGTAAAATCCGAAATGGGTCGGATGGGTGAATTGGTAGTTAAAGCCATGTTTTGTTATGTATGTAAACGTTTGGTCATATGGGTCAAACGAGCCAAATGGTGATGAAAACACCATTTGGCAATATCGACTAACATTTGGTTGTCAAGTTATATGTTCTCAGGATTGAACAAAAAAATGAATAATTGCGTTGCTTTGGATTAGCGGCTAATAAAAGCAAGGTATAAAAATGAAACGGGTCTATATGTCGACCGGGCCAGGTACGCATTATTATGTTGTAGCTAAAAGTGCTATTTTGGTCAAATGATTGTGAGAGTCTTTCGTCGTAAAATAAGAGACTAGAATTGACCGAAAAGCCCTTAATGGGTAAAACGAGCAAACGACCCCTAGAGGCCGTTTAGAAACTTGCATTGTAATTATGTAACCCTTAGATACATGTAAGAGTTGTAGGCATAAACTTCGTAGTTCAAATGCCTAAAAATGGTCATTTGCGTAAAATGACTAGTTGAAGGGTGGAATTGAGGAAAATGGGTTCGTTATGTTAAATCCACCACAAAATAGTTGTGGTGGATTATATATAGTTATTTAGATATGGAAATATTGTAGTGTCAAAAAAAGAAAAGAGCAAGTTTTAGACTAAATTGCTTAAATTCCCTAAACGGGTCAAAACGGTTTATGCACATAGCTTGCGTACTACTCGCGCAAATTATAGCAATTACGAACCCGAGCTAAATATTTTGTGTTAAATACATTGGAACACGTATTTTGATTAGTTAGAAACAAGTTGGTGGTTTTAAATACAAACGGGTCAAAATGTTGATTTTGAATAATAAGCCGAATGCTTAGAAATTTGGAATTTTATTAGTTTGAATGCTGAATTTTAACTCCATGAAATGGAGAATTAAATTACGGTCGTGTAGGAAAAAGAATCACGCGAATCAGATAAGTAGAACAAAAGTTATGACATTTTAAAGTTGAATTTCGATTAAACTTATAGCTGGGCAAATGCAGGTTTCAGCAACAAACCCGCTGGAAATTGGTTTCCCCCACGCCACGCGACGGGTCACAATGTGTGGGGCGCAACACGCGACAGACGTCGCGCCACGCGACAGACGTCGCGCCACGCGACAAGTTTGTCAGAGTCTCTCGCGACACGCGAGAGACATAAAAAAGCTAGAAAAAATATTTTCAATTATCGTTTGACGCGTAGAACTTGTTTAAACTTATATTTAAGTTATCAAAACTAACTTTTATGTTGGTTTTGATCATAGGTGAATATCAAGAGTACTTGGATGAAGATCAAGCGACGAAAAGGAACCGAACACGTGAAAAAGAAGCTTCCGCAAGTCGCGTCGTCGTAGCTTTTAAACGACGAATTCAATTACGCTATGTTGTTCTAAACTGTAAATTGTAAAAGTTTTAAACCCCAATTTTGTAATATATATGTGCTCATAATCACATGTTTATTTTCGTAAATTATACGAAAACCATTAAATAATATTAAGGGTGTTACAAGTTGGTAATCAGAGCTCATGGTTGAAGGGTAAAGTGTTCGGTTCGAGGCTTGATCGCAGATCCGGTAAGTACAAGTATGTTAATGGTCTAGTATGATTAAAGTGTTGTGAACAACACATAGGGTATCGTGTAATACACGTTACACCAACGAAAATGATTAGTATAGTTAACGAAATCACGTGCAGTAAAAAGCCTTATATTACAATACGTGCATTTATTAATGTTGAAATTACTAACTTTTGTAAATATTTAGTTGAAGGATACTCGTATCTGAAGATGACGAGAGTTGAACGAATTGTGGATATGACGGTGGAACGGTCCGAGGTATGACAAGCAGAGCATACTCATCAAGAACCTAAATCGCGTGACGACCGCGAACAAAGTCAAAGACAAGGAAAGCCCATTAAAGGCAAGCATTATTAGGTACACACTTTTAAATTTAATTGCACAAGTAGTAATATGCAACAAACACGTAGGGGATAACAGTTGCATATATCTGATAAAACCTGAATAGGATATCTATTCAGGATGATGTTTCTAAGAGAAGTTTAATAGAAACATGCGTTATTCACGATAATGAATATCAAAACTATAATAGGAATAGTTCATATGAAAACTTGGACGGGGGGGAATTATCCAAGTGGAAAACTCTCAATATAATGCTATTGAGAAAAGTAGCGATCACATTAACAAATGTGATTATATAATAGTCGATAGAAAAGAAAAACATTTTATATGTTCAAATGTAAAACTAGTAAAACTAATGATTATTGTTTTGCAATTAAATAAGGTTTTACTAAATGAAATCAGAGATATGAAATAAATAGAGGCATTACTTACATAGGGTGTGATGTGAAAGCTATAAAAAGGTTATGTGTATCATGTGCTGATCGCTTACCCTGGCCAAGTAAGTAGTGGCATATGATACCATGAGCTTCTTGTAGCGGACATATTTACGTCTGATATAGTAAGGGCAGGGTGAATGGGACTAACTTAAAAGGTACCCAAATAAATCAAATAAGCAAGATATTTGATAATAAACGTAGACGTAAGTCAGATGACGGAAGCGTATTACGTTAGAAAGAAGAGCCCGAGAGAAGGGACAAGGATCAAAGTAAAAGAAAATACTGACCAACCAATAGGAATGCTAAGGCATAAGGATAAAATTTTGACTGTCATAAGTGATGAATTCTCAAACAAACAAGTCAAACAAATTTAATAATGGGTGACATTTGCTAAAGTAACTAAGCGCAAATCGAATAAATAAAAGCGCGAAATATTAAGACAAAAGAACCCGGGTAATGGGTTGTAAATAAATATAGGAATAAACCAGAAAACAACAAGTGGAAAACAAACCGACACGTAAATGACGTAAGAAGTCATAGAGTCGGAAGGGTAGTTTAAAATGGTAATGGGTGTAGCCGTAGACTACGGTCAAGGTCCATAGAATTCAAAAATAAAAAAAAGAACGAATTCTAAACTTAAAAGGGGTGCGTTGATACCGAAAGTATATTTTTAGGACGTCATGAATAAAAGATGATCTATGGGATCATCATAACCTACGGGATTAAACGTGGTGGTAAGGTCTACGGGACCCAAAAGACCCTCGGGTCAAGAATAGAAAGAAACGAACTGAAGGGGTTTTACCTTAGAAGGCGGAAATCTAAGGAAAAAACATGTGAGCCTATGTGAAAGAACCTACGGGTCAATAGCGTAAAGCGAGGGAACTTGTTACGATTCCCCGTGTAAAAACGAGAATGGAAAGGAATAAATTATTGGTTGCTAATTTCCTTGATGTGAGTAAATTGACATAAGCTAAAGAGAAAAACGTTAAACTAAAATTCAGTTTTAGTAAGAAACAACGTTTTAACAAATATGCATACTATGAGACGAACTCGGAAATAGTTAATATTAAAGGATATAGGTTTTAACACCGATAGGCGTGAAACGATACATTTGAAAGAAAGATTTTCGACAATGAAAAGTCTACATAAACTTAAACAAGATGTGATGTGATTACGGTCACCAAAAGTGACATAGAATTTAACCACGTTGTAACGTGAGTTACGAGATATGAAATCAGAAATACGCAAAAGGCCGGGATGGCAATATGATATACCCGAGTAACGGAGTATAAAATGACGGCGACAAATCAGTCTAGCCGGTAAAAAAAACATTCGAAGTCAAAATAGTGTTACAACTTACGCAAGGCGCTTGTCAATATAAAGTTAGCTAGAAGTAAAAATGCTAAATAATAAATACGACTGTTAGGATCTGAGTTTGGTTTTGATTGTGTTTTTACGTTTGAATTAAGATGAAGATGGATGAGTTGTGCAGCGGAATTAAGATAGTACCAAACTTTGCACACAATCAAACGAGAGAATTGCTTTAATCAAACATTTTCCACAAAGAACCGAAAGATTGAATTTATTTCAATAACGATTACAATGCAATGTCTGAATACAAACTCCCCCGCAGCCTGAGCTCACAGTGTTTGTTCGTGCAGGAAGAAGATTTTGCAAATAGCTAATAGAACAGTACAGAGCACTATTCTATTTATAGGCACGAGCAAACCACTGAAGCATCTAAGCTGACGTCACCATGAAAGTGACATCTAACCTCCTAACAAACTCTAACATCTGATCTATACAACCTCTGCTATGCTAACTACTGTTATTACATTTCATTACAAAAAGACATCTAAACTACTGCTACATCCTTCCACTGATGTGAACCCAGCAGTACTTGTCCGGATCAGCAGAGCTTGACTCAAGGCAGTAGATTGAAAGCAGAGCTTTAGTCTTCCATCAGGCTTTTACTAGATCAGCAGTTTGTAGGTCAGCGGTTTGTACGATCAGTAGATAGGAGGTCAGCAGATGTTGAAACCACTTTCAAGGGGAGAGACATGTAAACATAACATCTGCTTATTCTGGATCCACTGCTCTGATCCAGTTTTGGCTTTAATTATCTGTTCCTTTGGTAGGGTTCAATCCCAACAATCTCCCCCTGGAACAGATAATGCCAAAACCCTTCATTATTGTGGAACTTTATTGCCTCATCAACAGCTCCCTTATCTGACCTTTAAGTTGTAACTCAAAGTCTAGGGCATCTGTGTCATCTTCATCCCTACCAAGTGGAAGATCAAGGAGATCCTGCATATCTTCAAGACTTAGGCCAAGTGCTTGTTCCCTTGATATTTTCTTCACTTCTCCACCAGACCTGAACATAGTCAATACATGGGTCTGTTTGTCAGTTTCCCACTTTAGTACTTTTGAGCCTGGTGGGTTTCTTGGGAGATTTTTATTTGAAGAGGTGTTAGGAGATGCAGGCCTATTCATGACTGTCTGAGCAGTACTTGCAGGTTGATTCAGGCCAAGAGTATCAGCTATCATTTCTTTAATACCTTCCTTTACAAGCTCATCTCCTGCCATTAGCTCTGCCACTGTTTCAGTATCCAACCGTTTTTGTGGCCTTCTTTTAAAGATGGCTGCACCAGTTGGAGCAGTGGCTCTCCTGATTTGCAGCTTTGATGGTCTTTTTGAAACCTCTGCTTCTGGATAGTCAGGCTTTTGAGGAACTGTGGGATCTTTCTTCCTTAATTCATCCAACCTTTTGTAGGTCGCCCTGACTACATCTTCTTTCCATCTTGCTACTTGATGTTTAGACTCATAGTCAGCAGCAACTAATTCCTCTTTCATTCTCTTCAGCTCTAGTGTCTTTTCTGGCACATTCCTTTTGTACTTTGACCAATCTGGAGGAGTGTGTTTGACCTTTTTGTTTATCATTTCTTGAATCCTGGCTGCTTCTTGTTCAAGATCAGGAATGGTCCACTCCTTGTACATGTGCTTTTATCCCTTGTATTTCTTGGTTGTCATGATGCTTTCAATGTAGTCTTTTCTCAAAGTTTCATCTGCTCTTTCTGAGATCTGTTGAGACACATTTTTTTGCAAATTGCTCTAAGGATCTGACTCGTGTGAGCAAGAATTGGTAATTCTGCTGAATATCTCTATCAGATTTTCCTTGAGCATTTCTTTTTGAGATATCCTCTGCTTGTTTTGCTTTGACTTTCAAATATTCTTCAATATTGTTTGGCCTTGGATATCCTTTAACTGATGGCAACTTCCTTTTAGCAGGGTTATCCTCATAGTAGAAGAACTTGATTTCTTCTCTAACTGCTTCAAGTTCTAGAGGAAATTGGACACCTGCAGGAGTAATGACAGGGATTGATTGTTGTACTGGAGCTGATGAGAGAGGAACAGGGTTTGAAACAAGTGCAAGTAATTATGAAGATGTTTGTGGTGGTGATGGTGAATCATCATCTGGTATGAAAATCCTTCTCCTTTTTATTGTAGGAGAGGCAGATGATGTTTTGGATGGATCAGTGGTGGTGATTTGAGTGGCAGTGATTTGTGATTGACTAATAGCTGTTGAAACAACTGGTGTTTCAACCACTGTTGTCATTACAACAGATGTTGTAACATCTGTTGTTTTCTGCTTTTTGGCAGGAGGAGATGGTGGTGATGGTGGTGGTGGTAAGGCAGTGGTTGTGGTGTGTGTTGAAGTGGTGTGTGTTGAAGTGATAACAGATGTTGAACCCTCTGAAGTACCAGCAGTAGTTGATACAGCAGGAGTTACAATAGCTGTTTGGGTGGAGGTTTGATGTTGGGGGCTTTTGGATGGTGGTTTTGGAGTATGCTTTGTGAGTCTGGATGGTGTGGACTTGGGTTTCCTCACTTTTCTTGTGGGGTTTGTTTTTAGCTCAGGATTTTGAACATCCTTTAGCCCAGAACAACCCTGCGCATTCAGCTCCATGTAAGCTCTTTTCTCCTTATTCCACCTTGACATATCCTTTGCCGCTCTGTCCCTTTTTACACTTGCTATAGCTTCATCAAGTGCATTTTGGGTAACATCAACCTTTTTGCTACTATCTGGCAAAGGTATCTGCTTGGTCATATTCTCCATTTCTGGTTCTATGTAGAGACCATCATCTACTCCCTTTTTCTTCCATTCTTTAATTTTCTCCCCCTTTTTGGCATTATCTGGGGGTAGTTGATCAATGAAGAGAACAGTTGGAGGAGCAGTGCCAGTGGTTTTCAATAAATGGGCCTTGAGAGCCTTGATGTCTGCTTGTGTGTTCTTGAACCTAGACTCCATGATGTTTCTCAGCTCTTGTACATGGATTTCATGTTGCTGATCAGCCATTTCTTTTTGTTGTTGGAGAAAAGGTTGGAAGAGGTTCCAGATCTCATTTGCAGCAGATGCTTGTGGTGGAGCAGGTGCTTGAGGTGGAACAACAGTGGATTGCATCTTTTGTACTTTCAACAACTGTTGTAGCATGTCTTTGATATCTGCAACAGCTGTATCCAGTTTGTCAACTCATTCCGTCAAATCAAGATATTTTAAACCATCACCCAATTTAATGGGATCATCTGATTTCCCACTAGCAGTGGTTTTATCAGTGGTTGAGGTAGGGAGTGTACTCCAAATATTAACCACTGATGCCCCTTTTTCTTGGTACTGGGTCTTCTTCCTTCAACACTTGAGAGCCTTTTGATGTTGCCAGTGGTCAAAACGAATCCACTGGTGGATGTCAGGGGTGCTATGGAAGGAATTGCCTCCAAGGAAGTCTTATTGATGTAACCACTGTCCAAATGCAAACCAGTGGGTTCAGCACTTGTAGTGGCTGCTTCACTTGGATTACCACCAAGAGTTACTTGTAACTCAAGGGGTGTAACCTCCTCAGGTTGTGTTGGTGGGTTAGCAAAGATTGATACATCAGACCCAGTCATTTGTTGAGGCATGTTCTCATTGATAGGTGATTGAGAAGGACTGGTTTGTGCCTGGTTCAAATCAATTGCATTCAACAAAAGTTTTGTTGGTGGGGGAATTGTGGATGTGAGGGTTGGTGTTAGAAGAGAATTTACCCCGGGCATTGGGCTGTGGATGATGGAAGCGAGTGATTCCAGAGCATCATATTGTGGAGTCCCTACGTGTACCACCTGTTCTTTTTTAGAAGAAACAGGAGGAGTTTCGGTTATGGGTTGAGATATTTGTACCAACTGCTGTGAGGAAGTAGCAGCAGTGGTTTCTTGTGACTTTTGTGTTGTCACTGGCAATTGCTCTGGTATCTCATCCTCCAGAGTTACCTTTTTGATGGGTTTGGGGGGTTTTTGAGCTTTTCTTTTTGTTGGTTGTTTGGTGATTGTAGGTGTGGGTTTCAAAGCAGTTTTTTTGCTACTTTGATCACCTTGAGCAGTGGCCTCAACAGCAGATACCTGAGGAGCAGTGGTAGTTGCTAAATTCTGCTCAGGCACCTCTGCTTGTGTTTTGCAAGGTGTTGACATTCTTGTAAAAGTTTCAGCAGTTAAGCTGTGCATTTGTAAAAAGTCACCTTGTTTTATTGCAGAAATATCATTCTTACTGAATTTCTTTTCAAAATAACAACTTAGAAATCTTGGAAACAGTAAGAATGATTTTGTTTCAACATTTTTAACCAGATCATTAAAAATTTCCCGGGAGTAATTAAAATTTTCTTCTTGAAGAATAGCATATCCCAGATTTTGAATTTTTAATGGTATTTCATTAAAAGCAGTGGTTTTGTTTGAGACACACATTAGAAGGGTATGAAATAAAAACCTTGTTGCCGGAGGGAAGAAACCTTTTTGTAAGGTATCCCTCTTCATCATTGTGTCTGCATACCCTCTTTCAATAAAGTCAGTTTTTAACTCGTTTTTAGGAAAGCAAGTTTTACCTTGTTGATCATCGAGCTGAAAGACTTCTGATATGGATTTTGGTGTGATTTGGACTGCTTTTCCCTGTAGAGTAGAATTAATGGCTATGACATTGTCGCCTTGTTTGTCAAGGGTACAATTTTTCCAAAACTCTCTCTGGGTTTGCAGGTAAATTGGTGCATCTGCTGTTAACAAAGTTTTGTACTTTGATGCAGATATGATAGCAATGATGGAGTCGAAAACATCTGTGGTGCCGGGTTTTGTGAGAAGACCCAGAAGGTTGTGAGAAGGTTTGTGTGGTATTTCGGTGAGTTTAGCCTTTTGAGAGGCTTCTTTGGAGGATGATTTTGATGTGGATTTTGTGGAAGACTTCGATTTAGTCATTTTGGAGAAGACGATCGAAGAAATTTGTGAGGAAATTTGAGGAAGTTTGATGAAAACTGCTTTGAGAAGAGAATTTTTAAGAATTCAATTCGACAGTAAAACCCTGTTTGGGTGTTGAATGGGGGTTTTATAGAGAAAAAGTGAATGCTGACGTGGCAGCGGTTACAAAAGGACTGACCACTATGTACTGCCCACATGCCAACCCCTGATGAAATGAAGGACAATACTTTTATGAAATTTACTGATGAAGGCAGTGGTTACAACGGTAACAAATGGAAGCAGTGGAAGATTTTCACTATTAGTGGATAACATATCAGTGGATAAGACACTGCTTTTGAACAACAGTGTTTATCAAGGAAATGAGAGAACAGGGGTTGACTTTCAGCAGTGGACAGACGTTGAAGTAGAGCAGACTTTTGAACAAGCAGTGGTTATGGCAGACTTTTAAGGATTTTAATGAAAACTTCATTTTTAACTATTTTTAAGGATGGATTTTTGATTTTCTGAAAACATTTTAATGCTTTTATTCATAGAAAAACAAGATGT
The DNA here is from genome assembly GCA_030545235.1 of Helianthus tuberosus. Lineage (NCBI taxonomy): Eukaryota > Viridiplantae > Streptophyta > Magnoliopsida > Asterales > Asteraceae > Helianthus > Helianthus tuberosus. Next base: position 116,934,525 of record CM060361.1, on the reverse strand, counting down.
TGCTTGTTATTCCATGTTTAGCATGCCAATCCTAGAGACCAAACTTTCAAAGGTGGCTGTATCTAATGCTTTTGTGAGCACATCTGCCAGCTGGTCTTTAGTTGGAACATAATGCAGAGAAATCAAACCTTTTTCATAGCAATCCCTCACAAAGTGATGTCTGATGTTGATGTGCTTGGTGGTTGAATGAGAAACTGGATTTTTGATGATATTTTCTTCTGCCTGGCTATCCAACATGAGTGGTGTCTTTAAGGCAGTGATACCAAAATCCAGCAACTGATTTTGAAGCCACAGGAGTTGGGCTGTACAGCTTGCAGCAGCAATGTATTCAGCTTCAGCAATGGATGTTGAAACAACTGCTTGCTTTTTGCTTTGCCATGAAACTAAGCAATCACCTATAAAATTGCCACCCTCCTGATGTGGACTTCCTTGTGGTGTTACATCCAGCAAAGTCACTGTCTGAAAATCCTGAAAGCTTGATATTCCCATTAGCTGGATACCAGATACCAAGTGTGGGAGCACTTTTTATGTACCTGAATATCCTTTTTACAGCAATAAGATTGGATTTTCTAGGAGCTGATTGACTCCTTGCACAGACACATGTTGCAAACATGATGTCTGGCCTAGATGCAGTTAGGTACAAAAGAGACCCAATCATGCTTCTATAAAGAGTTTGGTCAATCAGCTCATCCTTTTCATCAGACATGACAAGCTTATTTGTTGCCATGGGTGTGCTGCATGGTTTACAATCATTCATATCAAATTTGTTTAAAAGTTCTTTAGCATACTTGCTTTGATGAATGAAAGTTCCATTTTGCATTTGCTGAACTTGGAGACCAAGAAAGCATTGCAGTTCACCCATTGCACTCATTTCAAACTCAGCTGTCATGAGTTCTCTAAACTCTTCACACATTTTATTACATGTGCTTCCAAAAATAATGTCATCCACATAAATTTGGACAATCATTAAATCCTTTCCTCTCCATTTTAGAAATAATGTTTTATCAATGGTACCTCTTTTGAAACCATTTGAGAGTAAAAAGGTGGAAAGAGTTTCATACCAGGCTCTAGGTGCTTGTTTCAGGCCATACAAAGCTTTGTTTAACCTGTAGACATGATCTGGATAAAATGGATCCTCAAAACCTGGAGGTTGACAAACATACACCTCTTCTTGAATTGTACCATAGAGGAAAGCACTTTTGATATCCATTTGAAACACCTTCATGTTGTGGTTGACAGCAAAGGCCAGGAACAGTCTTATAGCTTCCAATCTTGCTACAGGGGCAAATGTTTCATCATAATCAATTCCCTCTTCCTGTCTGTAACCTTGAACCACAAGCCTGGCTTTATTCTTGACAACAATGCCCCTTTCATCAGTTTTGTTTTTGAAGACCCACTTTGTGCCGATGGGACTCACATCTTTTGGCAGTGGTACAAGCTCCCATACTTGTTGTCTTTTGAACTGTTGGAGCTCCTCTTGCATGGCTTCTACCCAGCTGTTGTCTTTTAGTGCCTCTTGGTACTTGACTGGCTGATGGAGTGATAGAAAACCAGCAAAAAGACAAATGTTTTGGGTTTGGCTTCTTGTGAGCACCCCTTCATTGATGTTGCCAAGGATTTGATCAGGTGGATGAGATCTCAAGAAGATTAAATCTCCTTGGTATGGTATGATGGCATTTGTTGGTGAAGGCTGCAAATGTGTATCATCTGAGCTAACCACTGCTGGTGACTTTGATGATCCAGCAGTGGCTTCAAAAGGTGGTGGAATAGGAGGTAATGGTGTGGACACATGCTGACTTTTATCCATTGTTTGGGGACTTTTGTCAGCAATGTTTGATGATGTGGAAGCAGTGGTTGATGGGCTACTTTGGTCAACAACTGTTGAGGTAGCAGTGGTTGAGATTTGACAGCTGTTTTGTACAACTGATGTTGTTCCCATAGTGGCAGACTTTTGTTGAGGAATGATGATCTCATACCCATAGTCTGGTGATGAATCCTCTGATGGACCTGAACTGTTAGTCTTGACAATAGTATTTTCAAAAGTAAATTTATCAATATCAAACAAATCTGCAGGATTTGCTGGGATTTTCATTGATGAAAGTTCATTGAACTTTACATTTAAGGTCTCCTCCACTGCTTTGGTCCGTGTATTAAACACTTTGTAGGCCTTGGCAGTGGTTGAGTATCCCAGATGATAACCACAATCAACTTTAGCTGCAAATTTTGAGATGGAATCTTTTAAGTTCAAAATAAAGCATGGGCAGCCAAATACCTTGAAGTATAAGATCAGTGGTTTGATTTTTTACAGAATTTCATAAGCAGTCTTTTTATGCCTGGGGTTTATTAAAACTCTGTTTTGGACATAGCAAGCAGTGTTTACTGCCTCTGCCCAAAAAGTTAATGGCAAACCTGAATCAGCAAGCATGGTTCTGGCAGCCTCAATCAAAGTTCTGTTCTTTCTTTCAACTACCCCATTTTGCTCTGGTGTTCTAGGGATGTTGTACTGCGTTACAATACCTTTCTTCACACAGAAGGCATCCAACTCCTTATTTTTGAATTCTGTGTCATTGTCACTCCTGAAGACTTTTACTGAAAGGTCAAATTGCTTTTCAACCTGTGTCACAAAGTCTTGCAAGATGCCTGCAGTCTCATCTTTTGAGTGTAAAAAGAAAGTCCATGTAAACCTAGAGAAGTCATCAATAATAACCAAACAATATCTCTTCTTTTTGAGACTCATGACTTGAACTGGGCCAAACAAATCCATGTGCAGCATTTGCAAACACTGGGTTGTTTTGGACTCTTCAATGGACTTAAAAGAGCTTTTATGTTGTTGTCCTTTTAAACAGGAAACACAATGCTCAGGAATTGAAAACAATTTTTGTGGCAAGCCTCTTACAAGGCCATTTTTTGAAATTTCAGTGATTGTCTTGAGATTTGTGTGCCCCAGTCTCCTATGCCAAAGTTCTGTCTCTTTGTTAGAGGCAGCTGAGAACAGACAGGCATCAGCTCTGGGACACTCTTTTGACATATCAACAACATAAACATTGCCACTTCTTTGAGCAACAAGTTTTGTTTTTCCAGTTTTTATTATTGCTTCAATCTTTTCAACCATTTCTGGTCCAACAATCCTACAATACTCCTTTGTGAAGAATGATCCATACCCCTTATCACTCATTTGTGAGACACTTAGGAGGTTGAATTTCAGATTGTCTATCAGATTGACATTTTCAAATTTTACATTTTCAGACTGCACTGTACCAGACCCCAGAACTTTCCCTTTACTGTTATTCCCAAAGGATATATCACCCCCTCCATGAATTTTGAAATCTTTGAGTAGGGCTTTACATCCTGTCATGTGCCTGGAGCCTCCACTATCTACATACCAAAGGCTATCTAAGCATGCAGAAGCTCCCTGCACATGAAGTAAAAGGATTAGTTCATTAGGGTTTCCAAAGCCAATAAGGCTTTGGATGGGGTCTCAATAGTGTCTGGGATGGATGCAGATTGATGGACAGTGGTTAGGTCAGGGGTTTGGACAGTTTTAGGACTGTTTCTTTCTAACCACTGTTGTGGGTTTACCCAATCACCTGTTGGTACCCAAAAGGATGCCTGTTCACTTTAGGTTTAGAGGGCCTTTTGTAGGTCTCATAAACGTGTGGAATCCTTTGGTAAGACTGTTTTTCCTTACCTCTTCTGTATTGATTGACAGGGGGTGCATCAGTAACCTGAACATCTCTTTTGACAGATGTTTGGTTCAGCTGTTTTGTGACAGCTGTTTGAACTGGCACAAACAGTGGTTGGTTCTTGGTGAATTTGACAGATGATGTTGATGGACTCAAGGATGTTTTAGCTGTGTACTCATTCTTTTCCACATCAAAGTTTTTAAGATACACACATGCTTGAGTTTTGTGGTTTGTTTTACCACAGATGGTGCAGCTCTCAGCAGGAACAATGACACTTGTTTTGTTTAGATCATATGCTTTTAGATGAAAACAGTCTTTTGTTAGATGGTTTCTCTTTTCACAAAATTCACAAAATAAGTTATTGATCTTTTCTCTCTTCTTTCTCTTTTCAGGCTCCTTTGCAACAGAGTTTTTAACCTCTGTTGGGATGTCCTTAAGAGGAATGACTTTTGCTTTTGGAGCTTTAACACCATCAGTGGTTGTAAAGTCCATGGGTTTAAAGTTTTCAAGAATGTCACACTCGTCAGACCATGAGGGTTTAAACTGGTATTTCTCAATCTCCTCAAAAGTAGAGGATCCCACTGGTCTGTCAAGTGTGATTTTGTTACCAAGTTTATCAGTGATTTTCACTTCTTGGCCATTCTTGTTTGTGGGGATGAACTCAGTGGTTACATCAGTGGTTTGAATAGATTTTTCAACAGCAGTGTTTTCATCATCATGTTTTCTATAACCAACACCAAATTTCACTTTGCTTTTAATCTGTTTTTCAAGCATTACCTCATATCCTTTGCAGGATTCCACCCATTTCTCACATGTGATTTGGGTGGACTCTAACTCCTTTTTGCAAACTTGGTATTTTTCTACCATATTTTGGAGTTGAGTTTTGGTTATGCTTTGCTCTTCTTTGAGACTGCTGTTCTCTTTATCCTTTTCAGCCAATTTGTTTCTAAGTTCTTTTAATGACTTTTCAAATTTGACTTCATCAGTTAAGATTCTGTCCCTAAGGTTTTCATTTACCTCTTTGATGTTAGCAAATGCAATAATGCACTTGTCTGAACACAGTTTTTCAAGAACTTGAGGTAATACCTTGGCAGCAGCCATCATGGCACAATCACATTGATGATTTTCTTCATCATCAGCTCTTACTTCTTTCTCACCTGCTCTCTTTTCCTTCTCTTCTTCCTTGTCTTCTTTGGACCAAGGATCTGTCAGTGGTTCAATCAGGGTTTCTGAATTTTCTCCCAGTAGCAGTTTACCAGCAACTGCAGTAACCACTACTTCAGCCACCTCATCCACTGTTTCAGCACTTAGCTATTCACCTTCAGTTTCTACCCCCTCTGGTATTGACTCTAATGCCATCAAACAAAATTCATCATTAGAAGGTTCATTAAAAGCATAGAGTGCAAAATTTTCATCACTAAGCTCAGCAGGTATGCTGCTCCAGTCAACAAAGCCTTGAGTGAAGAAGCTATGCTGATCTGGTTGTACCACTGCTGGAGCAGTTGTTTGAGGTGCAACAGGTTGCACTTGTGCCTGAGGGACAGGGGTTTGAACATACTGAATTTATTGAACAGTGGTTTGGACATAATGCACAGGCACAGGGGTTGCAGCATAGTGAGCAGTGTTAACATGGGCTGCAGGGGTATATTGGGTATAGTGAACAATGCTTTGATTTTGTGGTCTAGGGTTTGAGCTGGGATGAGTGATTATAGGACCAGTAGTTTGACTCCTGCATTCCCTAGCAAAATGACCTAGCCTATTGCACTTGTAACACTTGATTTTTGATTTATCCAACCCCACCCTCAAATTCCCATGTAGCCCTGGGAATTTTCTCCCTGTTCTTTTGTAGAATTTGCTTGTTCTTACACTAAGCAAAGCCAATTGATGCAAGATGTCCATCTCTTCTAAGTCAGTGGGATCAAAGTGTTGCAAATCATTGAGTTCAAAACATAAATTATCTGACATCTGGTTTTCACAATTTGCAGTAAAAGCATAATTTGCAGAGTGAGGATCAGGGTTGTTAAAATTTCCACCAGCAGTTATATCAATAAAGTGATCATAACCCTGATCCTTACCACTGCTACTAGATTCTTCCTGACCAAAAAGAGCTGTGCTACCGAATGAATAATCATCAGCAACTTTGCCAGATTCTTGCAACTTCTTTTTCTGGTTCAACTCCCTTTCATAAGTCAGGAGTCTACCATGAAGTTGGGTCAGGGTCAGATCTTTGAACTCAGCAGAGTTTCTAGTAACAAAAGCTATGGTGTCCCATTTTTCTGGTAGTGATCTAAGGAACCTGCTATTTTGAGTTGTATTTGGAAAAGTTACTTTAACAAGCCTTAGTTCACTAATGAGACAACTGAATCGCTCAAACTGCTTAGTCAATGATTCACCCTTGATGTGACAAAATGTTTCATACTGCTGATTCAGAATTTCCCTATTGTTTTCAATGACTTCTTCTGTTCCCCCAAACTGTTCCTTCAATGCATCCCATAGCTCTTTGGCACTGTTACAGTGTAACAGTCCAGCATAGATCTCATTGGGTAACGCAGATGCTATGATGCTAAATGCTTTGGAATCGAGTTCGAACTTTTGAAAATCAGTTTCAGTATAGTTTTCAGTTGGTTTAGGAACGAACTTCTTTGCATCCTCAGCACTTGGCACCATAGGAACATGGGGACCAAAAACAACAGACCTCCAACATCCAGTGTTCTGTTGAGCAAGGATGTGACCCATCCTTCTCTCCCAGATGTTATATTCATTACGTTTAAGCATGGGTGGTTTAAAAAGCGAGCCAATGTTATTCTTATCATCTTGTGATTGTGACGTCATCCTGGTTGTTTTACAGGCACTGATTAATCATCTTTGATGGTGATTAAACCTTACTCTATTTTTCAACACAAACGAACAAACTATCAGTATCAACTTTTATAAGCTGAACTATTTACGTCAAAATGATTGTTAAATCAAATTTGACTGTCCAAGCTCTGATACCAATTGTTAGGATCTGAGTTTGGTTTTGATTGTGTTTTTACGTTTGAATTAAGATGAAGATGGATGAGTTGTGCAGCGAAATTAAGATGGTACCAAACTTTGCACACAATCAAACGAGAGAATTGCTTTAATCAAACATTTTCCACAAAGAACCGAAAGATTGAATTTATTTCAATAACGATTACCATGCAATGTCTGAATACAAACTCCCCCTCAGCCTGAGCTCACGGTGTTTGTTCATGCAGGAAGAAGATTTTGCAAAGAGCTAATAGAACAGTACAGAGCACTGTTCTATTTATAGGCACGAGCAAACCACTGAAGCATCTAAGCTGACGTCACCATGAAAGTGACATCTAACCTCCTAACAAACTCTAACCTCTGATCTATACAACCTCTGCTATGCTAACTACTGTTATTACATTTCATTACAAAAAGACATCTAAACTACTGCTACATCCTTCCACTGATGTGAACCTAGCAGTACTTGTCCGGATCAGCAGAGCTTGACTCAAGGCAGTAGATTGAACAGCAGAGCTTTAGTCTTCCATCAGGCGTTTACTAGATCAGCAGTTTGTAGGTCAGCGGTTTGTACGATCAGTAGATAGGAGGTCAGCAGATGTTGAAACCACTTTCAAGGGGAGAGACATGTAAACATAACATCTGCTTATTCTGGATCCACTGCTCTGATCCAGTTTTGGCTTTAATTATCTGTTCCTTTGGTAGGGTTCAATCCCAACAACGACTAAGTAATCAAATGACAACTCGGTCAAATAAGTGACCAGAATAAGAAATACAAGCTGAAGCTAATGGCCCACGAGGCCTTACACGTGAAAGGCGCATATGCCTTAAAACTAAAAACACAATACCATACTTTTTGGTAAGATTATTATATGCGAGTAATGCTCAAGTGATCACCGAAAACTAAGGTTCAGATGATCTAAACTAATAAAGTACGAGAGAAAGGTTTCGGGGACGAAACCTCTTTAAGGGGGTAGACTTGTAACACCCCGAAAACGGGTTTGGTAATCAAACCACGTTAATATTTATAAGACGAGTAAAATACCGTTAGTGGTAAAATTAACCTGGTAAATATTAGGATTTAAATAATTAAATCTAATATTAAATAAAAAGAGAATAAAAGTTTTGAGAAAAACAAAGCTTATGACAGGCCGACTTAGCGGGACATAAATAAGAAGGGTTATAACTCTCGGAATCCAATAAGTTAACTAGGAATAATAATAACCTAGTTAGAAGAGAAGTCTTGTAGTGACATACTAGTGGGTTAAAACACTTAAAATAAAAACCTAATGATAGTAGAGGGGCCAAACTTGTTAAACTTGAAACTAGGTTTAATTAAAACAAAATAAAATACACCAAACACATACAAAAGTGTGTTTCTGGTCGATTGAAGCAGGGGGCGACCAAGGAAAACCCCACAACCCTAGTTCATGCTTAATCTCTCAAATTGAAAGCCAAAATCGTTCCTAAATCAAAATCCGAGCACGAATTAGTGATCTCCACTGAAAAAGGAGTCACAAGGTATGTAAATTTCATGAGAAATCTCTAGTTGAAATTCTGAGTAAACATAGAGAACTCGAAAATTGTTGATGCATGCTTGTTATATGGATGAAATAGGAATATTGTAGTGTTTAGGAGTAAACCCCAGACAAGTATATATTGAAATCATGCTTAGCTCAAGTAAATTCAGTTTTTGTTGATGCTAAATTCATGTATGAGATGTTTTTAGGGTTTTGATTGCTAAAAATAGTGTTATGATGTCAAGAACATGCTTAAATTGAAAGCTGAATTCAAACAGCTCCTGATCAGAATTTACAGCCGACTTGTATTGGCTATAACCTGGACAAAACATGGCAAAAACATGTGTTTCTTAAGTAAAAAATGTAATTCCAGGAAATATCTTTAAAACCCCACTGGAATCGCATTTTTTCGACGAAAATTGAGCGTTTTATGAATTTTTCCGTATCGAAGGTTCAAGCTGCGTTTTCTGGCAGAATTTGCAGCCCATTACGAATGTCATAACTCAATTTAGGAATTTAGTTATGATTTCAAATTCTTACTGTAGATAGTTTTAAGTGATTACAAAGATCGCCAATTGAAATTTCGTCAATCGGATAAACGAGGAATTTTAAATGAATTTTTCTGTAAGCTGCAGTCAGAAGTGACGAATATGATTGCAGCTTAGTAAATGAATTTTTACGAATTTTTTGTAAAAAGTTAGATCTTGAAATTTTAACACAAGGCCTAACCCTCCGAGAGGTACGCCACATAAAAAAATCATAATTTTTGAAGACTTGTAAACAGGTTAAACAGGTCACCAAAAACAGCCTATTTTCAGAGATATGAACATGCCTAAATGAAAGCTAAAATGTTGAAATTTCGAGTGAAGCGCACATTTAAATGATATGGCAAATTATGCGAAAAATGAAACGATAAGAGTTCTAAATATCATGTTGATTTAGACTTTATTGTGTAAACCATGTGATAGAAAAGAGTTAACTTATGATAAGTTAAGCTAACTAATGAGGAAGTCGAATAGTAGTTTCGACATAGAAAATAAGTAAGGTGGAATAGTCATGTTTGTTAATGACTAATCTAACCGCCTTGTAAATATTGGCAATAGTTCGATGGTTAACGAGCTAGGTGGAGGCTTGGGAAAGAAGTGGTCAAACGAATCAAGTACGAGAAGAAAAAAAGCATAATCGGAATTCAAGGTAAGTAAAAAGCTTACACTCTTTTATTGTAATTATGTAACCCTTAGATACATGTAAGAGTTGTAGGCATAAACTTCGTAGTTCAAATGCCTAAAAATGGTCATTTGCGTAAAATGACTAGTTGAAGGGTAGAATTGAGGAAAAGGGGTTCGTTATGTTAAATCCACCACAAAATAGTTGTGGTGGATTATATATAGTTATTTAGATATGGAAATATTGTAGTGTCAAAAAAAGAAAAGAGCAAGTTTTAGACTAAATTGCTTAATTCCCTAAACGGGTCAAAACAGTTTATGCACATAGCTTGCGTACTACTCGCGCAAATTATAGCAATTACGAACCCGAGCTAAATATTTTGTGTTAAATACATTGGAACACGTATTTTGATTAGTTAGAAACAAGTTGGTGGTTTTAAATACAAACGGGTCAAAATGTTGATTTTGAATAATAAGCCGAATGCTTAGAAATTTGGAATTTTATTAGTTTGAATGCTGAATTTTAACTCCATGAAATGGAGAATTAAATTACGGTCGTGTAGGAAAAAGAATCACGCGAATCGGATAAGTAGAACAAAAGTTATGACATTTTAAAGTTGAATTTCGATTAAACTTATAGCTGGGCAAATGCAGGTTTCAGCAACAAACCCGCTGGAAATTGGTTTCCCCCACGCCACGCGACGGGTCACAATGTGTGGGGCGCAACACGCGACAGACGTCGCGCCACGCGACAAGTTTGTCAGAGTCTCTCGCGACACGCGAGAGACATAAAAGCTAGAAAAAATATTTTCAATTATCGTTTGACGTGTAGAACTTGTTTAAACTTATATTTAAGTTATCAAAACTAACTTTTATGTTGGTTTTGATCATAGGTGAATATCAAGAGTACTCGGATGAAGATCAAGCGACGAAAAGGAACCGAACACGTGAAAAAGAAGCTTCCGCAAGTCGCGTCGTCGTAGCTTTTAAACGACGAATTCAATTACGCTATATTGTTCTAAACTGTAAATTGTAAAAGTTTTAAACCCCAATTTTGTAATATATATGTGCTCATAATCACATGTTTATTTTCGTAAATTATACGAAAACCATTAAATAATATTAAGGGTGTTACAAACCCCTAAAATTTTCAGAACAATCAGAATCAGGATCAGGGCCCCTAAAACTCAGGGGGGTATTCCCTAATTGGAATTATCATCACAGTTTCTTCTCAAACGCGAATCTGATCAAACCGTCGACTCACCTGAGCTATAAACAAACGTGGCTACCCTATGCTAAAACCGCCCCCGTCGCGCCACGCGGGCGCGCCGTTTTTCAGATATAAATAGGGGAGTTTGGCACCTGATTTCTGGCGTTGGTTCGACGTAAAAATTCGTTTCCTGCACCTAGTTATACACTGTTTCGTTCAAAACATTCAAAATCCCGACATTCTGCCGCGATAACAGGGTAATAACTCGATCACTGCTACGATTTAATGTCCGATCGATAGAAACCAATCCAATGGATGTTTAAGTGCTGCTCAAACTTAGCTTATACTTTGTCATTCGTCGTGAACTCGATGGATGTTTAAGTATCACACTTTGTCATTCGTTGTGAAGGTTTTGATGTCGTGAGTTGTCGTAAATGTTGCATTAAGTTACTAACCTAGTTTTCATGTGCATTGTTATTTAAATTAGGTTACAAGGCTAATCAGTAGACTAAACTCTGCCCGTTTAAATCTGCAATGTGAGTCATTGTCTTTTTATCAAATTGCTTTACAAAAACCCTAAATGTTTTCAAGGTTATAATTACAGGGATTAAGTCTTTGTAATCTTCAATTACTGCCGGTATGTGGGGTTTTGTATACATTACTTGTTTCCCGTCACCATTGGACAACGAGTCAGCCAATGGGTGATCTGACCATAGTCACAGATATAGTCGAGTGACAAATACCGATTTGGGGTAATTGGTTGATATAAACAATGTAATTACCCTTAATACTGTATATTATAACAATGTGTCATTTTGTACAACTTGAGTGACTCGCCAGTATTTCCTCGCTGATGAAACCTTTTTAAAACATGTTTCAGGTGATCTACTGTGATCCAGGGAAAAGTGCAGTATAGCACTATAAGCTTGAAGAAGTGGCTTAATAAAAATAAAGAAACATGTTTTATAGGGGTTTCCTAGTGAAATTCCCTTATTGTAAATTACGGGATTTATCCCTAATTATGAAATAAAATAATCGGGCATTTTCAAGTTTTAAACGATCCTGTTAATTATTCCACTGCCAATTTAAATAAATACCACGCTGTTTCTGTCCGACGGCTCCTAAACCGGGTAAAACCGGACCGGGGGCCGTGACAGAAAAATGTGGTATCAGAGCCACTGATTTAAGCCAATTGAGTATTTAGAAATACTTGATTTTTCTGATTTCCATCCTGTGCTTATGTGTTTTTGTGTTATTTGACTATTTGTTAGTTTACAGTATGGGTAAGCAAAGAATTTCGGACATCTATCGTCAATTAGATAGTTCATCAAAAGATAAGGAAACTTCATCTCAATCAAATTCCTCAAGATACTCAGCAGATACTGAGGAAGGAATATTTGTTCGTAAGGCACAGTTTGAGAAACCACTTACCACTAAGAAAAGAAGTTGGATTATTAGAAAAAGTCAAGAGAAAATAAAGAAGTCACAACCAAAAGGAGTGATGGTTAATAAGGAAACTCAGGAAATAAGCAATAACCCACCAGGGGAAAATGAATTAGATGAACAATGGGCAAACCTCTATATGTTAGCCACTACAGCAGTAAATGTTAACTTTTAATTAAGTTAAACTGCCAACACCTTGACCCAGTACTAGCAGCCATATCATCTATAAGCCAGAAACTTTAAAGGAACTTTGCCCATTAGATAAACAACTTAGTAAGATAGAATAAACCTTATATAAAGGCATGTTGAACATAATAAATTATGAATGCACAACCCCTAATATATATTGAATTTCAGTTGTAATTTGTAACAAAAGTCGCAATGTTTGCCATTTTCTATTTGAACAATGATACTTGAATGGTTGAACTAAATGTTAGCCTGTGAAAATTTAACTTACAAAATTTTAACCTAGAATTTTGTGTGTTTTCTTCATATATGCTAAACAGCATGAATGAGTTGTCTGAAGCTCTTTAGAATCTCAACCTCTATCCTTTGAATGTGGAAGTTTCCAGAGACTTTACCGGTTATTTGACCAACGTGAATGAACCTATGGAATTTCAAGCCCAACCTCCGGAGAAACACAAACCAAGAAAGAAAAGAAGATTCGTGGGTTGGAGGCGTGTGCGCAGGAAGAAACCAGCGACACGGAAAGTTATAAAGACGGAGGATCCCAAAGATAAAGGTAAGGGAATAGAGATCGGAGAAAGTTCCAGGCAAGACCTAGAAATGCCATTTTGGGAAGAGCTGGATCATAAACTGGCACTTAGTGACCTCATCGGACCTGCTGGTGAATACCTCTTTAATTACCCAGCGGAAGCACAACTTCCAGTTGATCTAGAGCCTGATATCCCAGATCCTATTATCCACTCCCAACCTCTACCAGCAGAGCTAGAAGAGTGGTGGACCACCGACTGGCAGTTTCAGAACCTCTTAAATAATCCTAATACCTTTTTCCCTCAGTTCGACCCTGAACCTCCACTGCACCCACCAATGAGCTTAGAAAACTTGGCTGAACTCCGCCACTATGGCGAGGAGCTGGTGGACGCCGAGAATAGAATCCGAGAAGTAGAGGAAAGAATATCTTGGAAATACGACGAGAGGGAACGTTGTTTCTGAGATGCCAGCTGACGGGGATGGTGTGACTGTGGTTGTAGGAATATGTGTTTAATAATAATAAAAATATAACTATGTGAAATAACTTAAAAATAAAACTCTTGTAAAATAACGGGTGTGTACAGACGCATAGTAATATACAAAAACGGAAGTCGAAAAATCGACAATTTTGGCTGGATGTGTTGATATGATTTTGTGCAATTGTTTTATTATGCTTGGTTATTAATTAAGTTGGTGCTAATAACTTATATATATTAATTACTAGATGGAACACGCTGGTAATGAACAAGTTAACGAGGGTAACCAATCCGCACAAAACCATGAAGATCAATTTCTGAATAGGCAAGACATAGAAAACATCGTCGCTCAAGGAATAGCCAATGCTATTCCCGCAATTCATGCTGCTGCCCGAAATCCAGTTGAACGTCAACAAATTATTCCTAGCAAATGTACTCATGAGGACAACTTCAGTAATAGCGTAAATGGAGGCGGCAACATTAATAATAATGATAATAATGGGATGCAAGCCCCATTCCTTAAAAGAATGAAAGCTGTAACGTCTTGTTGCACTTACAAGGAATTCCTTGCCTGTAAACCTGTTGAATTTGCAGGCAATGAAGGGGCGACTGCTGCACTGCATTGGTTGGAGAAAACCGAGGCAGTAATTAAAATAAGTAAATGTGCCGAGGAAGACAAAGTCATGTATGCTTCACACCTTTTTAAGGAAGAAGCATTAGAATGGTGGAATACGGTATTACAAGCCAAGGGAAGTGACATGGCCTATGCCATGAGTTGGGAGGAGTTTAAGCGTCTGGTGGAATGAAAATTCTGCCCAGAAAATGAAAAAGAGCAAATGGCGAACAAATTTGTGAGCCACCGAATGGTGAATGTTGATTGCCGAGGGTATACTTCGAAGTTTTTCGAATATGCTCAAATTGTGCCTACTTTCGCTTCGCCAGAGCCGGTACTTATTTCTCGCTACATCTGGGGTTTAATTAGCGAGATCCGTGACATTGTCAAAGCTGCGAGAACCCGCACAATCGATGATGCAGTGGAATTAGCCAATACTTTGACTGACGGACTGGTGCGTACGCGAGAAGAAAACAGGAAGAAGGAATTGGCTCAGAAAATTACCCAAGGATTTCGTGTGGGTAATAATAGCAATTTCAAGAAAAGAGGAACTGGGCAATCTTCCACTCCACCGTTCTGCAAAAACTGCAAAAAGAAACATTTTGGAAAATGTAATGAACCCTGCAACTTCTGCAAAGCTATAGGACATCGTGAAGAAGATTGTAGAAAGAAAACAAGGGTCTGCTATAACTGTGGAGAAGCGGGGCATTTCAAACCAGAATGCCCTAAATTGGTCAAACCAGCAGATAACAAGGCCAAACCTGCAGAAGGAACTACCAAGAAAAACGTAAGAGCCTTCCAATTGACTACGCAGGAAGCTGAATTGATTCCTGACGTAATAGCTGGTACGTTCTTAGTTCACAACGTTTATGCGAAAGTATTATTTGACTCTTGTGCAAACCAAAGTTTTATAAATACTTTATTCTGCCAAGCTCTTAAGCTACCCTTAACAAAACTTAGGCAAGTTTTTATAGTAGAAACGGCAGACGGGAACTCTGTTAATATAGACACGATTTTGCAAAAAGGAAATATAGAACTTTCAGGTTATAAATTTTCTGCAAACCTATTACCTATGAATTTAGCTGGATTCGATGTCGTGTTAGGAATGGATTGGTTAGTAGCCAACCATGCTCGAATCCTTTGTGATAAGAATTCCATAGAAATACGTGCACCCACCGGAGAAGTAATTATGATTACAGGGGATAAGCCGCGTGAACCTATGAAGTTCATTTCAGTAATGAAAGTAGCTAGTTATGAAAGAAAGCAAGGAATAGTGTATATGATTTCGGTAATCATTAGCACTAAGGGTAAGGAACTTAAGGAAATTCCGGTAGTATCAGAATACCCGGATGTATTCCCAGAAGAACTACCAGGATTACCACCAGATAGGGAGGTAGAATTTAAAATTCATTTAATTCCTGTAACTACACCCGTAGAAAAGGCACCCTATCGTTTAGCACCCACCGAAATGTTAGAACTAAAAAAGCAATTAGATGAATTGCTCAGTAAAGGATTCATACAACCTAGTTCATCCCCTTGGGGAGCTCCAGTGTTGTTTGTGAAAAAGAAGGATGGTTCGATACGAATGTGTATCGATTATAGGGAACTGAATAAGGTTACAATTAAGAATCGATACCCATTACCTAGGATCGATGATCTTTTTGATCAACTCCAAGGAGCTAGATATTTTTCTAAGATAGATTTACGTTCCGGATATCATCAGTTGAAGGTGCAAGAAGAAGACATACCTAAAACTGCTTTCAGAACTAGGTATGGTCATTACGAGTTTACAGTCATGCCCTTTGGGTTAACAAATGCTCCGGCAGCATTTATGGACATGATGAATAGGATCTGTAAACCGTACTTGGATAAATTTGTAATTGTCTTCATCGACGATATACTTATTTATTCCAAGAACCAGGAAGAGCATTGTGAGCACCTGCATGCACTCTTAGCTTTGTTAAGAAAAGAGAAACTCTACGCCAAATTCTCGAAGTGTGAATTTTGGCTACAAAAGGTGTAATTTTTAGGACACATGGTATCCTGCTAAGATAGAAGCAATCACCAAATGGAAGGTCCCGCAATCAGCCAGGGAAGTTAGAAATTTTCTAGGATTAGTTGGATACTATAGGCGCTTTATTAAAGATTTCTCTAAAATAGCTGTGCCATTAACTAAGCTAACCTGTAAAACAATTAAGTTTGAATGGGGACCTAAGCAAGAAGAGGCTTTTAGGATTTTGAAACAAAAATTAACCAACACCCCAATCCTTGCCTTACCAGAAGGAATCGAAGATTTTGAAGTATACTGTGATGCTTCTAAGTTAGGATTAGGATGTGTGCTAATGCAACGCAAGAAGGTAATTGCGTATGCCTCAAGGCAATTGAAAAAGCATGAAGAAAATTATACGACACATTACTTAGAATTAGGAGCAATAATTTTTGCCCTTAAGATTTGGAGACATTATCTGTATGGAAGTAAGTTTACTGTCTATACGGATCACAAGAGTTTAAGGTACATATTTGGGCAAAAAGAATTGAACATGAGGCAAAGAAGGTGGATGGAAATTTTAAATGACTACGACTGTGATATTCAATATCACTAAGGAAAAGCAAACGTAGTTGCAGATGCCTTAAGTCGTAAGTATCATGAAAAGCAAAAACGAGTTCGTGCTCTTAGATTAAATTTACAATTTGACTTAATGGAACAATTAAAGAATGTTCAAGATACAACAATCAAGGATGATGCTGAAGGAATGAAAGGAAGAATAAAGGAATTAGAACCAGGAGCTGATGGAATTTGGAGATTCCACAAAAGAAGGATTTGGGTACCTAAGCAAGGAGATTTAAGAAATAAGATTTTAGAGGAAGCCTATAAATCTAGGTATACCATGCACCCTGGAAACAATAAGATGTACCATGATTTAAGAAATAATTTCTGGTGGATAGGAATGAAAAAGGATATAGCTAGATATGTATCTAAGTGTCTAACTTGTTCACAAGTTAAGGCAGAACACCAGAAACCTTCAGGGTTACTTCAACAATTAGAAATGCCTGTATGGAAATGGGAACTTATAACTATGGATTTTGTTACTAAGTTACCCAAAACCAGAAAAGGTTATGATGCGATTTGGGTAATTGTGGATCGATTAACCAAATCAGCTCATTTTCTACCCATGAAGGAAACCTTTAGCATGGAAATGTTAGCAAAGTTGTACGTAGACGAGGTAGTATCCTTACATGGAGTCCCACTCTCCATTGTATCGGACAGGGACAGTCGTTTCACTTCACATTTTTGGACAAGTTTCCAAGAAGCCATGGGGACTAAACTGAACTTGAGCACTGCATATCATCCTCAAACAGACGGACAAAGTGAAAGGACGATCCAGACCCTGGAAGACATGCTCAGGGCATGTGTAATAGATTTTGGTGGAAACTGGGATGACCATCTACCTTTAATTGAATTCTCCTATAACAATAGTTATCATGCAAGCATTGAAGCTGCCCCCTTTGAAGCACTGTATGGACGAAAGTGCCAATTTCCATATCCTAGCCACAACTGCTGCTGACCAGAGTCTGGAATAACTAGTAGCCCCACAACCACAAATCCCAGAACAACCCATGGAGATAGAAAACCCTAAAAACCAAGTGGAGATGCACGACTTTAACCCAGAAGAAATCCCTAGGGTACCTACACCAAACCCCCTAGACCCAAATTACGACCCCTGGTGGGACGACAATAGGGACTTTGTGCAACATTACCCGATACATGAAGACATCCCCATACAGAACATAGAAGCCTACCCAGGTATGGACCCTTTAGATCCCTATTACCATGATGAATATATTAGGGAGATCTTAGAAGATCCTTACCAATTTCAGGCACTTTCACCCCCATATCAGGAACCCGTACCCCAGATTCCAAACCCAGTCCTAGAACCTGCACCCCCAATGAGTGTAGAAAACGTCCAAGAACTTAGGACTTTCGGGGAGGAAATTTTAGAAAGCAGTGAGAAAATGCGTCAGGTGGGAGAGCGTCTCGTATGGAAATACGATGAACGCAATATGGATTTTTGGATAAATCCATATCCGTGAATGTGAGAATGGAGGAAATAGTAGTAATAATAATAATAATAAAATAAAAATAAAATAAAATATGTGTGTACGGATGCATATTACTATTAGTGTGATTCTGTTTCTGTTGGTATTGTAATTTTATTTCAGTACTAGAATGTAATAGATGCATAACAGTATATGGAAATAGAGTAAAAGTCGCAATGATCGACGTTTTTGGTTAGATTGTGTGTCATACGATTAATTATATTGAATATTATCTTGTGATATTAATATGGGATAAATGTTTAAAATTCAGATGGCCGATGAAGGAAATCAAGGAAATCTGAATAATGATAACCAGAGTAACATTAACGTGGTTAATGAGAATCCAAGCGTCAATAACAATGAAAACCAAATGGATAATTGTCACACCCCGATTTCCACGTGTCACCGGTGGGCCCGGTGGGGGAGTATCGTGACGTGTAGGGCTGTAAACGAACCGAACGTTCAGCGAACAGTTCGTGAACCGTTCGGCAGGAAGTTCGTTTATGTTCGTTCGTTTAATAAACGAACGAACATGAACAAGAAATTCCGTTCGATTAGTTAAATGAACGAACATGAACAAATGTCTCGTTCGTTCAATTGTGTTCGTGAACGTTCGGTAAGGTGTTCGTGAACATTTGTTCATTTGCGTTCGTTTATGTTCGTATGTTTGTGTTTTAATTAAAGATTTTTATACTTTCATATATTTTATCTATACTTTTTATACTATTAAACTTTTATTTATATCATTACCCTAACAATTAAACTAGAAACCCTCTTTCACCTTGTTTATGCACCATTTCCCTTTCTTTTCTCATTATTTACATCGACGAATATGATCTACCTTCGTTCCACAATAAGGAATTCAAGTTCTAGTGCTACTCTCTGGGCCATCCACCTTTATCCTTCATCGCATTCGCAAATTTATTTGTGTTCGTGAACCGTTCATGAACACGCTCATTTCATTAATGAACGAACACAAACACAAAATCTCGTTCGGTAAGTGTTCATGAACCGTTCGTGAACACATTTATTTCCTTAACGAACGAACACGAACAATGCCTCGTTCGTGTTCGTTCGGTTCGTTTACAGCCCTAGTGACGTGGTTGGCAACGTAATAGTCAAACAACACAATATTTAATATGCACAGCGGAAGCAAATTTAAAAGATATAATACAACCGAATTTAATTATTGTAATATCAAGTATCACAACGTTCGATTGTTTATCCACAGAACGGATCGGAATAAAATATAAACAATGGTTCAACAGACTTCAGGCATCCTAAGCTTGCGAGACTTTTATTGATGCTAAGGAGACAATCCAGCCAATTTCGTTTAGTACCTGCATTCAGTCTTTTTGGGAAAATACGTCAGTTTACATTGGTAAATACAATCAACTGACACATTTTGAAAAATGATTTAAAATTGGTTTGGATGCACATGGCATAAACATTTTTATAACTTGGGAGAATTATTTAATATTATAATCTTGTGAACGAATTACATGTTACTTGTGCGTTCAGTAGCCCGGATCTTGTCCGGGTTAAAGATCAATAGACACACCACAATATAGAGTTATACACTGACAGGTGTACGCCTACACCCCGTGCTCAGGTCGTGGCCATCTCGTAAGATGATGCCAAGGATATCCGGGACATGGTCATTAACCCCCCAAAGGCTTTACGTAAACAAGACTGTTTAAACGAGCCGATCAAATTATTCAACTACCCACTCAACTGTGGAGATTTGATGCTCGATCAAGCGGTATGCTATATACCGTAACCCAAACCCGTATAGGGAAAATAAGTTAAAAGTATTTACCTGAGTAAGTATAATTCACAATTAGCAAAATGCGCGTAGCTTTTACTGTTCCTCCTAATCTGGAACGAAAGTTTTATAATAACCTATTAGAATCCTAACGGGTCTTTAATTAAGCTTAAGCTTAGACCGGCTAGTTTCAAGATATGGTTCGTACGCACGATTAAGCGAAGACCGGATAGAATGTGATTTAGACCCGACAAGTTTGAAGACTTGTTTAATATGGGTTTATTATTCACATTCTGGATTTTGAAATAAAACCGTTAAGGTTTGACCCGTTTCGGCTAATTTATGTAAACTTGTTACATAAACCGAACCGTACGCGTAATAAGCGTGACGGGTATTCATGAGAGCTATATACAGGTTTCCTAAGTTAATTATGTCTCAAATATATTGTGACATCAGTAAGATGTCTTTCTTATGCCCGAAACGTGTTTAAACACAAACTAGGCCCCGTAGGGGTAGTTTGGTCATTTAAAAGTTTATAAAAGAGTTTAAGTAACAACCTGAGTTACAGGTCTGATGTAATCAGCAAATATACTCAATTTGCTAAGTTATATCAGTTGGTTAAAGCATGTATGTGAAATTTATCATTTTTAACCAACCATGCCCCGTAGGGGTATTTTGGTAATTTCACATAAGCCGAAAAAACTCAAAACTGAAGTCTGAGTTTATCAACCTTTTCTTACTGTTAAAATATTATAATTTGCCTCCTATATCAGTAGGTATCAACCCGGTCATGTTCAATATGATTTTAATACATACTATGCGTTAAAAACGCTAAATAAGGCGATTAAAGGCTATTTCCGGGTCCGATACTTAAATCTGATATTTTTATATTTCCAGAAGGCTTAAAATAATTTATTTATCATATGTGATCAGTAGCAAAAGGTTTGGAGTCGTTTAGATATGTAAAACTCATTTTATGGCCCGTAAGGGCAAAACCGACAATTACCGGATTAAGCCTACGACTACTAGTTATGCTCAGCCTAAAATTAATTAAAAATCTTTAAAAATCCCAAAATAATATATTACATCAGTGGGTAAAAGATTTGGTATCAAAAAGTAGGCTTAACTAGGCTATACGCTAATTACGACGTTTTATTAACATAAAGCATTAATTTTGCGATAATGAGCATAACTCTTAATCTACACGTCAAACTGATGTCAAATTTTGCATACAAGTTTATATATCAGAATATAAGGTTTCTACTCTTTTACTTTTCCAAAAATCACGTTTTTAGTTAATAAGGGCATAACGGTCAACATATGAGCAATTAACGGAAACATGCATATTAATTGGATAACTAATGAACCAAGGTGTATAATCACAGAGGGTTGTTCTAACATGTAACCTAATCCGTTTAAATCTCTGAGGAATTTCTAAAACATGCCTAAACGGGTCAGAACTGGAGGTCAAAGTGAAAGTCAAACTATGTGACTTTCGGTTCCGAACCGGGTCTAAACAGGAAATTGTCGGGTTGAACATGTTTAGTCATGTTCTTACACTTATTACTAAGTTATAACAATGATCCAATAGGTTGTATATGATCTACAATGTTAATTATGCATAAATGGCATTTTAGACTTCCTGTTGACTTTTTAAATATAAGTTTGACCCGACTTTTGACCTGGTTAGAGTGGTGATCAGGGGAAACCCTTTTGAGGTTTTATTACCCACATAAATACCAACATATAATTACTTTTAATTCGAGATATGACTGAGCCATTATTGACTAATCTCGAAGTCAAACCGTAATTACGTCGGTTTGACTTTTAGCTAAATAACTAAGCTAAAATTAATTAGAGAAGGTTAGGCAACTTACAAAGGTCCTAAGCTTGATTAGAGAACCCTTGAGAGAAGGTTTTGAGTTCCAGAAGTGCTCCAAGAATGCAGATGAAGATGTGATTGCAAAGTTGCAACTCTTGGCACTTATATAGTGGATTTAAGCACCACAATGGGTTGACAACAAGGTCTACTACTGCCCACAACATTCCTACAGGTGTCCTACATGTTTAGGGAGTGTTTAGGGGCCAAGATATATGAGGAAAGTCGTTTAAATGGGCTGCACACGCGCCAAACAGCAAACAGCAACATTTTGGTCGCTGGGCATTAGCTTGCGCACCGTAACAATAATTTGTTGCGGTGCGCAACAAATCATCAGGGACCAAAAATGTTGTTCTTTCATGCTTTCGAAAAGGCAACCTCAATATCCGACTTTGGGGCCTCAGTTATCATCTAGGGACCTCCAAGAAGTGCCTTATACAGTAACATACCCTACCATTTTGAATTGTTTCATTTGAATTCATTTTGAAAGTGCCTTAAACGACGGTTTACCGTAGGAATTTTATCGGAACCCATCTAGCACTATGAATTTAATTATTGACAACTACATTCCCGGATTTTTAAATATACTAGATGTTTAATGTACGTATACTTGGGTCTTGGGATTTATAAATGAGGTCGTTCAGAGGTAAAAATTAACATGACGCCACTTTTAAATCCTGCCAAAACATCTTTATTAAATCTGAGTTTATAACGCGTTTTGTCTTATATGACACGTGTCGTTAAATCGTTGAACACGAATTTTCGAGGTGTTACAATAATAGTGTTGTTCAACATATAGTGGCACAAGGAATCATAGATGCCATGCCATTTATTATTCAAACTATTCAAGAAGCGAATAATAAAAGTAAACATAGCAGTAAGCGACCGATCGAACCCGAAAACAGCGTGAACAATGGACCTTTACTTCAATTGCCTATTCCCAAAAGAAGAAGAACCATGTCTTATGGTTGTTCTTATAAAAAATTCTGGTCTTGTAAACCAATGGAATTCTCGGGCAACGAAAGGGCCATTGCAACCCTACGCTGGATAGAAAAGACTGAGGCAGTCTTAAGGATAAGTAAGTGTGCTGAAGAAGATAAGATATTGTTTGCTTCTAATCTGTTTAAAAATGCAGCACTAGAATGGTGGAACACTATCCTTCAATCAAAAGGAAGTGATAGAACCTATAATATGGAATGGGAAGAATTTAAGGAAAAGGTAGAAAGGAAATTCTGCCCACCCAATGAAAAGGAACAGATAGCAAACAAATTCTTAAATCTTAGGATGACTGGTGTGGATAGTAAGGGATACACTAAAATATTCTTCGAATATGCTAGAATAGTGCCAACTCTTGCTTCACCAGAACCAGTGTTAATCTCCCGTTATATTTGGGGATTAATTGGAGAGATTAGACACGTAGTGAAGGCAGCTAGACCTCAAACCATAGAAGAAGCTGTAGAACTAGCCAATACCTTGACTGATGAGTTAGTCCGTACCCGAGAAGAGGATCAAAGGAGTAACCTAACCCAGAAATTGACTCAAGATTCCACGTAGGAAGTTCAGGCTGTTGTAGCAAACCTGACGGTTTCTGATGCTCGGCTTTGACTTGCGCACATGTCAAGCATTTAGCTACATGAGTGGCTACAGACTTCTTCAAGCCTATCCACCAATAATTTGCCTTCAGATCCTGGTACATCTTATCAGCTCCAGGATGAACGGAGTATTTGGAACTGTGGGCTTCCTGGAGGATAACATCACGAAGTCCCCCATAAATTGGAACCCATATTCGTCCATTCAATCTTGAAATTCCGTCCTTGCTAAGAGTTAATTGCTCCTCAGTTACTCCTAACTTTTCATTAGGATAGTTAGCTTCCAACACAGCTTCCTTCTGTGCAGCTAACAACCTTTCCATCAAATTATTCTTTATCTCCATGCGCTTGGCATTGATTCGGATAGGTTTCATCCTTTCCTTTCGACTCAAGGCATCAGCGACTACATTCGCCTTGCCGGGATGGTACTTGATTTCACAATCATAATCATTCAAGGTCTCCATCCAACGGCGTTGCCTCATGTTTAATTCTTTCTGATTAAACAGATGCTGGAGGCTCTTGTGATCAGAATAGATCACAAACTTGATTCCATAAAGATAATGCCTCCATAGTTTCAGTGCGAACACAACGGCACCCATTTCCAAGTCGTGAGTGGTGTAGTTCTTTTCGTGTACCTTTAACTGTCGTGATGCATAGGCAATGACCTTGCCTTTCTGCATAAGTACACACCCCATGCCAGTGTGTGAAGCATCGCAGTAAACTACAAATTCTTCAGTGCCCTCAGGTAATGTAAGCACAGGAGCGTTGCTCAACTTTTGTTTCAAAATATCAAAGGATTCTTGCTGCTTAGGGCCCCAAACGAACTTTACTTTCTTCTTGGTCAAGGAAGTTAGGGGTGCAGCAATCCTTGAAAATTTTTCAATGAAACGCCTGTAATATCCTGCCAATCCCAGGAAGCTACGAATCTCTGTAGGCGTCTTTGGTTCATGCCAGTTCATAACTGCTTCAACTTTAGCGGGATCCACTTGGATACCACGCTCGCTAACCACATGTCCAAGAAATTGGACTTTACGAAGCCAAAATTCACATTTAGAGAATTTGGCATAGAGCTTCTCTTGGTGTAAAAGTTTGAGAATACATCGAAGTTGTTTCTCATGGTCAGCATGATTCTTCGAATAAATAAGGATGTCGTCGATGAAGACGATAACGAATTTATCCAAGTATGGCTTGCAAACGCGATTCATGAGATCCATGAACGCAGCCGGTGCATTAGTGAGCCCAAAAGGCATCACTAGGAACTCGTAGTGACCATAACGAGTCCTAAATGCTGTTTTATGCACGTCTTCATCTCTAACCTTCAGTTGATGGTAGCCTGACCTCAAACCAATCTTCGAAAAATAACTTGCCCCTTGTAATTGATCGAACAAATCGTCGATCCTAGGCAGAGGATATCTATTCTTTATCGTGACCTTGTTAAGCTCACGATAGTCGATGCACAGACGCATCGATCCATCCTTCTTCTTGACAAATAGGACTGGCGCTCCCCAAGGCGACGAGCTAGGTTTAATGAAACCCTTGGCTAGTAATTCATCTAGCTGTGTCCTTAATTCTTTCATCTCTGTGGGCGCCAACCTATAAGGTGCTCTGGCAACTGGTGCTGCTCCGGGGATGATATCGATCCTGAATTCCACTTGCCTATCTGGTGGCAAACCAGGTAGTTCTTCCGGAAAAACTTCAGGGAATTCAGAAATGACAGGGATGTCTTTTATCTTCGGTTTGGGCTCATCAATAATCACTTGTGCCATGTAGATGACACAACCCCTCTTTAAACATTTTGAAGCCTTGAGCATAGTCACTTGCTCAGGCAGCCCATACTGGGTATCTCCCCGAATGGTAAGCGATTCACCAGACGGAGTCTTTATCACTACTTGCTTCATGTTACAGACTATTTGGGCCTGGTTTTGAGATAACCAGTCCATACCCAGAACTATGTCAAAACCGGCCAACTTAAAAGGAAGTAGAGACAGAGGAAAAGAATGGTTCTTAATGGATATAACACATCCATCTAACACAGTTGAGACGGTTTCTAGGGTACCATCTGCTAACTCTACCTCATAGTTTACGCTTAAGGTTTTGACAGGTAAATTCAACAATTTACAAAACTTGTTATCTACAAAAGACTTATCTGCGCCTGAATCAAAAAGTACTCTTGCAAAGACATCATTTACAAGGAAAGTACCTGTTATGACATTATCGTCTTGCACAGCCTCTTTCGCGTCCATTCTGAAGACTCTCGCATTAGTCTTCTTAGCCTCTTCAGGCTTCTTTGCATACTTAGGGCAGTTGGTTTTGATGTGCCCTTTTTCATTGCAACGGTAGCACGTTGCATCTTTTATCTTCTTGCAATCCAAGGTTTTGTGATCCGGGGATTTGCAAATACCACAAGCATAGGTTTTGGACTGAGTCTGAGAACTCGACGCGAGTCTGCACTTTCCAAAGTGCTGTTTCTTGCAAGTTTTGTACGTGGGCTTCTCACCAGAATTATGCCCATCTTTCCTCGACTCAGAACCTTTCTTGTTGTCACCGCTCCCACGGTGCTTCTTGTTCGATTTTCGTGAACCATCATCTTCACGCTTTCTCTTCTCAGCCTCCTTATTCCTCAGCGATCTCTGCCTGACCGCATCCAGAGTGAGGGATAAGGAAATGTCAGTTACTGATCTAAAAGTAGCTGGCCGAGAAGCTTTTACGCTTGCCTTGATCTCGGGGGCTAAACCACCGATAAAACGAGCTATCCGTTTTGGTTCCGGGGTTACCAGGTATGGAACCAACCGAGACATAGTGTTGAAGCTCGTCAGGTAAGCTTGACAGTCGAGGTTTGTCATCACCAAGGATAGAAAGTCAGACTCTATCTTCTCCACTTCATGTTGAGGGCAGAAATTTTCCTTGATAAGGGCGACAAATTGACCCCACGACATATTATACAATGGGATTTTTCCGGTGGCCTCAATCAGGGATCTCCACCATGCTAACGCTTCACCCTTAAAAGACTGCGACACAAACTTGACCACGTCTCTCTCAGCACATCCGCTGATGTCTACAACCGTATCCATCTCATCCAGCCATGTCATACAGTCAATGGCTCCCTTCTCCCCAGTGAAATCCCGGGGATTGCAAGAAACAAAATATTTATACGAGCAACCCTTGTCACGGGGCCCTTGATTTCGTATAACCTGCTGAGATGGAGCACTGTGGTTTGAGGAGCGTCGATCATCGCTTTTCTTCGGGTCGTCCTTCTTGGGCGGTGGCTTTGAAGGCTGTGTAGATTGGGTCCTACTACGGGTCCCACTGTACTCCTCATACTGCCTTTCCAAAGCCTGTGTAACAGCGCCGTCTATGATCGCTTTCAATTCCGCACCCGTTAACGTAATCTGGGTGTTATCATTTTGCTCCACTGGATGGCTATTTATTTCATTTGAGTCAGCCATTTGAATTGAACTGTTGCAGAAAACAAGGACAATATTTTATTTGGGAGTTTTATTATGGAATTACCCCTTAGGGTAATTCGTTAACCATGGTAACAGAGACCATATTTGGTTAACTTATTAATCGCATTAAATTAGGATTTCAATTAAAATTTATCCTATTTATAAACAATAACAATGTATATTAGCACATAAGGCTTGGTCACATGGACAATTTAAATTATAAGCTATGATTCCAGAGAATCAAGACTTTTAAGGTTTGAACCTAGTTCATTACCCTTATCAGACAGGGAGTCATAGCTACCACTGTCTTTTGGCTCATATGGAAGTGAGCTGGGCCCGTAGGCATCATATTACAACGTATGGTAAAATATGATCATCTTAATTGATGATTTAACCCATGATTCAGAGATCATTAAGTTGGGTTTGGAATCTTTAGAAAGATCCTTACATAATAATAATGCGTGTGATTTTAAATGCATCTCATCTGCCGGGAGCGTTAACATGTTTTCAGATGTTAACAGGGATTTGAATCTTTTAAACAGGTCTTACCATCATGGTCAGGTCTTTATAAGAACACTCAGACTAGGTTTCACACTTTAAGATCCTTATTTTAAAAAAATTGCATAGGCAGATTATTTTCAAAATGAATGATTTTGATTTATTTATTTCATATATAAATTATTTATGCAC
Source organism: Helianthus tuberosus (assembly GCA_030545235.1). Lineage (NCBI taxonomy): Eukaryota > Viridiplantae > Streptophyta > Magnoliopsida > Asterales > Asteraceae > Helianthus > Helianthus tuberosus. Next base: position 116,907,221 of record CM060361.1, on the reverse strand, counting down.
ATAAGGCAAACATGAAGTTTATAAAACCAACATTCCATTAATTATACATAATATTACACACTGCCCTAAACGGGTCTTTTCAAATAACAACTTACCCACGCAGGGGTTTTAAACAAGTACTTTCCCACGCAGGGGCTTTAAACAAACAAACTAGTCCACGCAGGGACCTTAACAATTAAACATCATACCCACGCAGGGGTTAACGGAAAACAGACCCACGCAGGGGTCAAATCATCACACATACATACCCACGTAGGGGCTTAACAACCAAATACAGGCCCACGCAGGGGCTAAACTCATAAAAGGAGATTACAATAATAATGGAAGGATTCAACGATCCTTCTTGTTCTTCCCCTTGATCAAACTTGCCAAGCCTTGGAAAAAGCTTTGTCTCTCCTGGCGGTCGCGACGATTTTCTCGCTCAACCTGTTCCAGCCTCTGCAGAATTTCCTCCCGTTCTGGGGGAGAAAACCGAGGCGGCTGCGATTGCGTCCGGATAATGGGTCTAGGGGGTATCGGGTATCCCTGAGTCGGGTAACCTACCCCCCATGGATCTCCATAGGGTCCTTGGGTGTTGTAGTTCGCTGCTACCAGGTAAGGGTCGGCCTCCGCGTAACCATAATTGTGGTGATTTGGCGGTTCAAATGGGTTGTATGCCATGGAACCCGTATACGCTGGAATTGGGTTGTCAAAACCCATTGGCGGTGGCTGTGGTACAGCTGGTTGTGAAGGTCCACCCATTTGTGGGTCCTCCTGATGTGGCGGATAATGGCTGCCACTGGACTGACGTGGGGAACTGAAATGGAAGTCCCCTGCTCGTGACGACATTCGGGCACCGGTTCTCCTACGCCTTGGCGGTTGAGGAGGTGCCGGCTGCACTGGTGGCGGTGGAGGTGGTGGCGTAACTGCCACAAATCGGTGATCCTCAGAGGAATCTTGATGATGCTGCTGCTGCTGCGGCTGCTGCTGCTCATGAGGCGACGAGTGGTGAGGAGGTGTATAGTACCACTCGTGCCTGGTGAACATCGCCTGAAAGCTGTCCGGACCAACATAAGGTGATCCGTGGAATGAAGATCCGTCGGAGATTTCGATCGGATGGTTTGGTGTGCCACCGGAGAAGTGATCGTCTGGCCCCAGTGGGTTAAAACCCACGGGTTCTGGTAAGTAATTGGCCGGATTAAATTGGCCTCGGAAGATGGGTGTGGGGTCTCCATACGAATGATGAGACAGAGATCGTTGTAATGGTATATAGGATGGCTGAGGGTTATTGGGCTCGTAATCTGGCTGTGGTCCATAAGGGTTTTGGACCGGAGGTGTCGAGCTATGAGAAACCGACCGTCTAGCCGGCTCAAATAGGTTTCTTCTATTTTGGCGTGGATCGTCACTCTCCGTGGTAGACGGAGCTCGAACATTTGAAGGTCCCGCCTCATTGTCATTGGGGGCGGTGATCGGCCCCTTTCCTCGTCCCCTTCTACGGAAAAATCTTGGAGGCATTTCGTTAATCCTGTCAAAATAGCATAAGATAACAAAACAACATATATAAAATTTTTAAAGGACAAAACGAAAACCAAATAAGGTAGAATTTGTCCTATGTTATATGTCTAGACTCGAAAGTTTAGCATTGTGCAATTGTGCAACTGAGATTAAACACAAAAGGCTAGTGTTTAATTCACTCAGTGTTGGCTCTGATACCAACCTGTCACACCCCGATTTCCACGTGTCACCGGTGGGCCCGGTGGGGGAGTATCGTGACGTGGTTGGCAACGTAATAGTCAAACAACACAATATTTAATATGCACAGCGGAAGCAAATTTAAAAGATATAATACAACCGAATTTAATTATTGTAATATCAAGTATCACAACGTTCGATTGTTTATCCACAGAACGGATCGGAATAAAATATAAACAATGGTTCAACAGACTTCAGGCATCCTAAGCTTGCGAGACTTTTATTGATGCTAAGGAGACAATCCAGCCAATTTCGTTTAGTACCTGCATTCAGTATTTTTGGGAAAATACGTCAGTTTACACTGGTAAATACAATCAACTGACTCATTTTGAAAAATGATTTAAAATTGGTTTGGATGCACATGGCATAAACATTTTTATAACTTGGGAGAATTATTTAATATTATAATCTTGTGAACGAATTACATGTTACTTGTGTGTTCAGAAGCCCGGATCTTGTCCGGGTTAAAGATCAATAGACACACCACAATATAGAGTTATACACTGACAGGTGTACGCCTACACCCCGTGCTCAGGTCGTGGCCATCTCGTAAGATGATGCCAAGGATATCCGGGACATGGTCATTAACCCCCCAAAGGCTTTAAGTAAACAAGACTGTTTAAACGAGCCGATCAAATTATTCAACTACCCACTCAACTATGGAGATTTGATGCTCGATCAAGCGGTATGCTATATACCGTAACCCAAACCCGTATAGGGAAAATAAGTTAAAAGTATTTACCTGAGTAAGTATAATTCACAATTAGCAAAATGCGCGTAGCTTTTACTCTTCCTCCTAATCTGGAACGAAAGTTTTATAATAACCTATTAGAATCCTAACGGGTCTTTAATTAAGCTTAGGCTTAGACCGGCTAGTTTCAAGATACGGTTCGTACGCACGATTAAGCGAAGACCGGATAGAATGTGATTTAGACCCGACAAGTTTGAAGACTTGTTTAATATGGGTTTATTATTCACATTCTGGATTTTGAAATAAAACCGTTAAGGTTTGACCCGTTTCGGCTAATTTATGTAAACTTGTTACATAAACCGAACCGTACGCGTAATAAGCGTGACGGGTATTCATGAGAGCTATATACAGGTTTCCTAAGTTAATTATGTCTCAAATATATTGTGACATCAGTAAGATGTCTTTCTTATGCCCGAAACGTGTTTAAACACAAACTAGGCCCCGTAGGGGTAGTTTGGTCATTTAAAAGTTTATAAAAGAGTTTAAGTAACAACCTGAGTTACAGGTCTGATGTAATCAGCAAATATACTCAATTTGCTAAGTTATATCAGTTGGTTAAAGCATGTATGTGAAATTTATCATTTTTAACCAACCATGCCCCGTAGGGGTATTTTGGTAATTTCACATAAGCCGAAAAAACTCAAAACTGAAGTATGAGTTTATCAACCTTTTCTTACTGTTAAAATATTATAATTTGCCTCCTATATCAGTAGGTATCAACCCGGTCATGTTCAATATGATTTTAATACATACTATGCGTTAAAAACGCTAAATAAGGCGATTAAAGGCTATTTCCGGGTCCGATACTTAAATCTGATATTTTTATATTTCCAGAAGGCTTAAAATAATTTATTTATCATATGTGATCAGTAGCAAAAGGTTTGGAGTCGTTTAGATATGTAAAACTCATTTTATGGCCCGTAAGGGCAAAACCGACAATTACCGGATTAAGCCTACGACTACTAGTTATGCTCAGCCTAAAATTAATTAAAAATCTTTAAAAATCCCAAAATAATATATTACATCAGTGGGTAAAAGATTTGGTATCAAAAAGTAGGCTTAACTAGGCTATACGCTAATTACGACGTTTTATTAACATAAAGCATTAATTTTGCGATAATGAGCATAACTCTTAATCTACACGTCAAACTGATGTCAAATTTTGCATACAAGTTTATATATCAGAATATAAGGTTTCTACTCTTTTACTTTTCCAAAAATCACGTTTTTAGTTAATAAGGGCATAACGGTCAACATATGAGCAATTAACGGAAACATGCATATTAATTGGATAACTAATGAACCAAGGTGTATAATCACAGAGGGTTGTTCTAACATGTAACCTAATCCGTTTAAATCTCTGAGGAATTTCTAAAACATGCCTAAACGGGTCAGAACTGGAGGTCAAAGTGAAAGTCAAACTATGTGACTTTCGGTTCCGAACCGGGTCTAAACAGGAAATTGTCGGGTTGAACATGTTTAGTCATGTTCTTACACTTATTACTAAGTTATAACAATGATCCAATAGGTTGTATATGATCTACAATGTTAATTATGCATAAATGGCATTTTAGACTTCCTGTTGACTTTTTAAATATAAGTTTGACCCGACTTTTGACCTGGTTAGAGTGGTGATCAGGGGAAACCCTTTTGAGGTTTTATTACCCACATAAATACCAACATATAATTACTTTTAATTCGAGATATGACTGAGCCATTATTGACTAATCTCGAAGTCAAACCGTAATTACGTCGGTTTGACTTTTAGCTAAATAACTAAGCTAAAATTAATTAGAGAAGGTTAGGCAACTTACAAAGGTCCTAAGCTTGATTAGAGAACCCTTGAGAGAAGGTTTTGAGTTCCAGAAGTGCTCCAAGAATGCAGATGAAGATGTGATTGCAAAGTTGCAACTCTTGGCACTTATATAGTGGATTTAAGCACCACAATGGGTTGACAACAAGGTCTACTACTGCCCACAACATTCCTACAGGTGTCCTACATGTTTAGGGAGTGTTTAGGGGCCAAGATATATGAGGAAAGTCGTTTAAATGGGCTGCACACGCGCCAAACAGCAAACAACAACATTTTGGTCGCTGGGCATTAGCTTGCGCACCGTAACAATAATTTGTTGCGGTGCGCAACAAATCATCAGGGACCAAAAATGTTGTTCTTTCATGCTTTCGAAAAGGCAACCTCAATATCCGACTTTGGGGCCTCAGTTATCATCTAGGGACCTCCAAGAAGTGCCTTATACAGTAACATACCCTACCATTTTGAATTGTTTCATTTGAATTCATTTTGAAAGTGCCTTAAACGACGGTTTACCGTAGGAATTTTATCGGAACCCATCTAGCACTATGAATTTAATTATTGACAACTACATTCCCGGATTTTTAAATATACTAGATGTTTAATGTACGTATACTTGGGTCTTGGGATTTATAAATGAGGTCGTTCAGAGGTAAAAATTAACATGACGCCACTTTTAAATCCTGCCAAAACATCTTTATTAAATCTGAGTTTATAACGCGTTTTGTCTTATATGACACGTGTCGTTAAATCGTTGAACACGAATTTTCGAGGTGTTACAATAATAGTGTTGTTCAACATATAGTGGCACAAGGAATCATAGATGCCATGCCATTTATTATTCAAACTATTCAAGAAGCGAATAATAAAAGTAAACATAGCAGTAAGCGACCGATCGAACCCGAAAACAGCGTGAACAATGGACCTTTACTTCAATTGCCTATTCCCAAAAGAAGAAGAACCATGTCTTATGGTTGTTCTTATAAAAAATTCTGGTCTTGTAAACCAATGGAATTCTCGGGCAACGAAAGGGCCATTGCAACCCTACGCTGGATAGAAAAGACTGAGGCAGTCTTAAGGATAAGTAAGTGTGCTGAAGAAGATAAGATATTGTTTGCTTCTAATCTCTTTAAAAATGCAGCACTAGAATGGTGGAACACTATCCTTCAATCAAAAGGAAGTGATAGAACCTATAATATGGAATGGGAAGAATTTAAGGAAAAGGTAGAAAGGAAATTCTGCCCACCCAATGAAAAGGAACAGATAGCAAACAAATTCTTAAATCTTAGGATGACTGGTGTGGATAGTAAGGGATACACTAAAATATTCTTCGAATATGCTAGAATAGTGCCAACTCTTGCTTCACCAGAACCAGTGTTAATCTCCCGTTATATTTGGGGATTAATTGGAGAGATTAGACACGTAGTGAAGGCAGCTAGACCTCAAACCATAGAAGAAGCTGTAGAACTAGCCAATACCTTGACTGATGAGTTAGTCCGTACCCGAGAAGAGGATCAAAGGAGTAACCTAACCCAGAAATTGACTCAAGATTCCACGTAGGAAGTTCAGGCTGTTGTAGCAAACCTGACGGTTTCTGATGCTCGGCTTTGACTTGCGCACATGTCAAGCATTTAGCTACATGAGTGGCTACAGACTTCTTCAAGCCTATCCACCAATAATTTGCCTTCAGATCCTGGTACATCTTATCAGCTCCAGGATGAACGGAGTATTTGGAACTGTGGGCTTCCTGGAGGATAACATCACGAAGTCCCCCATAAATTGGAACCCATATTCGTCCATTCAATCTTGAAATTCCGTCCTTGCTAAGAGTTAATTGCTCCTCAGTTACTCCTAACTTTTCATTAGGATAGTTAGCTTCCAACACAGCTTCCTTCTGTGCAGCTAACAACCTTTCCATCAAATTATTCTTTATCTCCATGCGCTTGGCATTGATTCGGATAGGTTTCATCCTTTCCTTTCGACTCAAGGCATCAGCGACTACATTCGCCTTGCCGGGATGGTACTTGATTTCACAATCATAATCATTCAAGGTCTCCATCCAACGGCGTTGCCTCATGTTTAATTCTTTCTGATTAAACAGATGCTGGAGGCTCTTGTGATCAGAATAGATCACAAACTTGATTCCATAAAGATAATGCCTCCATAGTTTCAGTGCGAACACAACGGCACCCATTTCCAAGTCGTGAGTGGTGTAGTTCTTTTCGTGTACCTTTAACTGTCGTGATGCATAGGCAATGACCTTGCCTTTCTGCATAAGTACACACCCCATGCCAGTGTGTGAAGCATCGCAGTAAACTACAAATTCTTCAGTGCCCTCAGGTAATGTAAGCACAGGAGCGTTGCTCAACTTTTGTTTCAAAATATCAAAGGATTCTTGCTGCTTAGGGCCCCAAACGAACTTTACTTTCTTCTTGGTCAAGGAAGTTAGGGGTGCAGCAATCCTTGAAAATTTTTCAATGAAACGCCTGTAATATCCTGCCAATCCCAGGAAGCTACGAATCTCTGTAGGCGTCTTTGGTTCATGCCAGTTCATAACTGCTTCAACTTTAGCGGGATCCACTTGGATACCACGCTCGCTAACCACATGTCCAAGAAATTGGACTTTACGAAGCCAAAATTCACATTTAGAGAATTTGGCATAGAGCTTCTCTTGGTGTAAAAGTTTGAGAATACATCGAAGTTGTTTCTCATGGTCAGCATGATTCTTCGAATAAATAAGGATGTCGTCGATGAAGACGATAACGAATTTATCCAAGTATGGCTTGCAAACGCGATTCATGAGATCCATGAACGCAGCCGGTGCATTAGTGAGCCCAAAAGGCATCACTAGGAACTCGTAGTGACCATAACGAGTCCTAAATGCTGTTTTATGCATGTCTTCATCTCTAACCTTCAGTTGATGGTAGCCTGACCTCAAACCAATCTTCGAAAAATAACTTGCCCCTTGTAATTGATCGAACAAATCGTCGATCCTAGGCAGAGGATATCTATTCTTTATCGTGACCTTGTTAAGCTCACGATAGTCGATGCACAGACGCATCGATCCATCCTTCTTCTTGACAAATAGGACTGGCGCTCCCCAAGGCGACGAGCTAGGTTTAATGAAACCCTTGGCTAGTAATTCATCTAGCTGTGTCCTTAATTCTTTCATCTCTGTGGGCGCCAACCTATAAGGTGCTCTGGCAACTGGTGCTGCTCCGGGGATGATATCGATCCTGAATTCCACTTGCCTATCTGGTGGCAAACCAGGTAGTTCTTCCGGAAAAACTTCAGGGAATTCAGAAATGACAGGGATGTCTTCTATCTTCGGTTTGGGCTCATCAATAATCACTTGTGCCATGTAGATGACACAACCCCTCTTTAAACATTTTGAAGCCTTGAGCATAGTCACTTGCTCAGGCAGCCCATACTGGGTATCTCCCCGAATGGTAAGCGATTCACCAGACGGAGTCTTTATCACTACTTGCTTCATGTTACAGACTATTTGGGCCTGGTTTTGAGATAACCAGTCCATACCCAGAACTATGTCAAAACCGGCCAACTTAAAAGGAAGTAGAGACAGAGGAAAAGAATGGTTCTTAATGGATATAACACATCCATCTAACACAGTTGAGACGGTTTCTAGGGTACCATCTGCTAACTCTACCTCATAGTTTACGCTTAAGGTTTTGACAGGTAAATTCAACAATTTACAAAACTTGTTATCTACAAAAGACTTATCTGCGCCTGAATAAAAAAGTACTCTTGCAAAGACATCATTTACAAGGAAAGTACCTGTTATGACATTATCGTCTTGCACAGCCTCTTTCGCGTCCATTCTGAAGACTCTCGCATTAGTCTTCTTAGCCTCTTCAAGCTTCTTTGCATACTTAGGGCAGTTGGTTTTGATGTGCCCTTTTTCATTGCAACGGTAGCACGTTGCATCTTTTATCTTCTTGCAATCCAAGGTTTTGTGATCCGGGGATTTGCAAATACCACAAGCATAGGTTTTGGACTGAGTCTGAGAACTCGACGCGAGTCTGCACTTTCCAAAGTGCTGTTTCTTGCAAGTTTTGTACGTGGGCTTCTCACCAGAATTATGCCCATCTTTCCTCGACTCAGAACCTTTCTTGTTGTCACCGCTCCCATGGTGCTTCTTGTTCGATTTTCGTGAACCATCATCTTCACGCTTTCTCTTCTCAGCCTCCTTATTCCTCAGCGATCTCTGCCTGACCGCATCCAGAGTGAGGGATAAGGAAATGTCAGTTACTGATCTAAAAGTAGCTGGCCGAGAAGCTTTTACGCTTGCCTTGATCTCGGGGGCTAAACCACCGATAAAACGAGCTATCCGTTTTGGTTCCGGGGTTACCAGGTATGGAACCAACCGAGACATAGTGTTGAAGCTCGTCAGGTAAGCTTGACAGTCGAGGTTTGTCATCACCAAGGATAGAAAGTCAGACTCTATCTTCTCCACTTCATGTTGAGGGCAGAAATTTTCCTTGATAAGGGCGACAAATTGACCCCACGACATATTATACAATGGGATTTTTCCGGTGGCCTCAATCAGGGATCTCCACCATGCTAACGCTTCACCCTTAAAAGACTGCGACACAAACTTGACCACGTCTCTCTCAGCACATCCGCTGATGTCTACAACCGTATCCATCTCATCCAGCCATGTCATACAGTCAATGGCTCCCTTCTCCCCAGTGAAATCCCGGGGATTGCAAGAAACAAAATATTTATACGAGCAACCCTTGTCACGGGGCCCTTGATTTCGTATAACCTGCTGAGATGGAGCACTGTGGTTTGAGGAGCGTCGATCATCGCTTTTCTTCGGGTTGTCCTTCTTGGGCGGTGGCTTTGAAGGCTGTGTAGATTGGGTCCTACTACGGGTCCCACTGTACTCCTCATACTGCCTTTCCAAAGCCTGTGTAACAGCGCCGTCTATGATCGCTTTCAATTCCGCACCCGTTAACGTAATCTGGGTGTTATCATTTTGCTCCACTGGATGGCTATTTATTTCATTTGAGTCAGCCATTTGAATTGAACTGTTGCAGAAAACAAGGACAATATTTTATTTGGGAGTTTTATTATGGAATTACCCCTTAGGGTAATTCGTTAACCATGGTAACAGAGACCATATTTGGTTAACTTATTAATCGCATTAAATTAGGATTTCAATTAAAATTTATCCTATTTATAAACAATAACAATGTATATTAGCACATAAGGCTTGGTCACATGGACAATTTAAATTATAAGCTATGATTCCAGAGAATCAAGACTTTTAAGGTTTGAACCTAGTTCATTACCCTTATCAGACAGGGAGTCATAGCTACCACTGTCTTTTGGCTCATATGGAAGTGAGCTGGGCCCGTAGGCATCATATTACAACGTATGGTAAAATATGATCATCTTAATTGATGATTTAACCCATGATTCAGAGATCATTAAGTTGGGTTTGGAATCTTTAGAAAGATCCTTACATAATAATAATGCGTGTGATTTTAAATGCATCTCATCTGCCGGGAGCGTTAACATGTTTTCAGATGTTAACAGGGATTTGAATCTTTTAAACAGGTCTTACCATCATGGTCAGGTCTTTATAAGAACACTCAGACTAGGTTTCACACTTTAAGATCCTTATTTTAAAAAAATTGCATAGGCAGATTATTTTCAAAAGGAATGATTTTGATTTATTTATTTCATATATAAATTATTTATGCACATAAGGCAAACATGAAGTTTATAAAACCAACATTCCATTAATTATACATAATATTACACACTGCCCTAAACGGGTCTTTTCAAATAACAACTTACCCACGCAGGGGTTTTAAACAAGTACTTTCCCACGCAGGGGCTTTAAACAAACAAACTAGTCCACGCAGGGACCTTAACAATTAAACATCATACCCACGCAGGGGTTAACGGAAAACAGACCCACGCAGGGGTCAAATCATCACACATACATACCCACGTAGGGGCTTAACAACCAAATACAGGCCCACGCAGGGGCTAAACTCATAAAAGGAGATTACAATAATAATGGAAGGATTCAACGATCCTTCTTGTTCTTCCCCTTGATCAAACTTGCCAAGCCTTGGAAAAAGCTTTGTCTCTCCTGGCGGTCGCGACGATTTTCTCGCTCAACCTGTTCCAGCCTCTGCAGAATTTCCTCCCGTTCTGGGGGAGAAAACCGAGGCGGCTGCGATTGCGTCCGGATAATGGGTCTAGGGGGTATCGGGTATCCCTGAGTCGGGTAACCTACCCCCCATGGATCTCCATAGGGTCCTTGGGTGTTGTAGTTCGCTGCTACCAGGTAAGGGTCGGCCTCCGCGTAACCATAATTGTGGTGATTTGGCGGTTCAAATGGGTTGTATGCCATGGAACCCGTATACGCTGGAATTGGGTTGTCAAAACCCATTGGCGGTGGCTGTGGTACAGCTGGTTGTGAAGGTCCACCCATTTGTGGGTCCTCCTGATGTGGCGGATAATGGCTGCCACTGGACTGACGTGGGGAACTGAAATGGAAGTCCCCTGCTCGTGACGACATTCGGGCACCGGTTCTCCTACGCCTTGGCGGTTGAGGAGGTGCCGGCTGCACTGGTGGCGGTGGAGGTGGTGGCGTAACTGCCACAAATCGGTGATCCTCAGAGGAATCTTGATGATGCTGCTGCTGCTGCGGCTGCTGCTGCTCATGAGGCGACGAGTGGTGAGGAGGTGTATAGTACCACTCGTGCCTGGTGAACATCGCCTGAAAGCTGTCCGGACCAACATAAGGTGATCCGTGGAATGAAGATCCGTCGGAGATTTCGATCGGATGGTTTGGTGTGCCACCGGAGAAGTGATCGTCTGGCCCCAGTGGGTTAAAACCCACGGGTTCTGGTAAGTAATTGGCCGGATTAAATTGGCCTCGGAAGATGGGTGTGGGGTCTCCATACGAATGATGAGACAGAGATCGTTGTAATGGTATATAGGATGGCTGAGGGTTATTGGGCTCGTAATCTGGCTGTGGTCCATAAGGGTTTTGGACCGGAGGTGTCGAGCTATGAGAAACCGACCGTCTAGCCGGCTCAAATAGGTTTCTTCTATTTTGGCGTGGATCGTCACTCTCCGTGGTAGACGGAGCTCGAACATTTGAAGGTCCCGCCTCATTGTCATTGGGGGCGGTGATCGGCCCCTTTCCTCGTCCCCTTCTACGGAAAAATCTTGGAGGCATTTCGTTAATCCTGTCAAAATAGCATAAGATAACAAAACAACATATATAAAATTTTTAAAGGACAAAACGAAAACCAAATAAGGTAGAATTTGTCCTATGTTATATGTCTAGACTCGAAAGTTTAGCATTGTGCAATTGTGCAACTGAGATTAAACACAAAAGGCTAGTGTTTAATTCACTCAGTGTTGGCTCTGATACCAACCTGTCACACCCCGATTTCCACGTGTCACCGGTGGGCCCGGTGGGGGAGTATCGTGACGTGGTTGGCAACGTAATAGTCAAACAACACAATATTTAATATGCACAGCGGAAGCAAATTTAAAAGATATAATACAACCGAATTTAATTATTGTAATATCAAGTATCACAACGTTCGATTGTTTATCCACAGAACGGATCGGAATAAAATATAAACAATGGTTCAACAGACTTCAGGCATCCTAAGCTTGCGAGACTTTTATTGATGCTAAGGAGACAATCCAGCCAATTTCGTTTAGTACCTGCATTCAGTATTTTTGGGAAAATACGTCAGTTTACACTGGTAAATACAATCAACTGACTCATTTTGAAAAATGATTTAAAATTGGTTTAGATGCACATGGCATAAACATTTTTATAACTTGGGAGAATTATTTAATATTATAATCTTGTGAACGAATTACATGTTACTTGTGTGTTCAGAAGCCCGGATCTTGTCCGGGTTAAAGATCAATAGACACACCACAATATAGAGTTATACACTGACAGGTGTACGCCTACACCCCGTGCTCAGGTCGTGGCCATCTCGTAAGATGATGCCAAGGATATCCGGGACATGGTCATTAACCCCCCAAAGGCTTTAAGTAAACAAGACTGTTTAAACGAGCCGATCAAATTATTCAACTACCCACTCAACTGTGGAGATTTGATGCTCGATCAAGCGGTATGCTATATACCGTAACCCAAACCCGTATAGGGAAAATAAGTTAAAAGTATTTACCTGAGTAAGTATAATTCACAATTAGCAAAATGCGCGTAGCTTTTACTCTTCCTCCTAATCTGGAACGAAAGTTTTATAATAACCTATTAGAATCCTAACGGGTCTTTAATTAAGCTTAAGCTTAGACCGGCTAGTTTCAAGATACGGTTCGTACGCACGATTAAGCGAAGACCGGATAGAATGTGATTTAGACCCGACAAGTTTGAAGACTTGTTTAATATGGGTTTATTATTCACATTCTGGATTTTGAAATAAAACCGTTAAGGTTTGACCCGTTTCGGCTAATTTATGTAAACTTGTTACATAAACCGAACCGTACGCGTAATAAGCGTGACGGGTATTCATGAGAGCTATATACAGGTTTCCTAAGTTAATTATGTCTCAAATATATTGTGACATCAGTAAGATGTCTTTCATTATGCCCGAAACGTGTTTAAACACAAACTAGGCCCCGTAGGGGTAGTTTGGTCATTTAAAAGTTTATAAAAGAGTTTAAGTAACAACCTGAGTTACAGGTCTGATGTAATCAGCAAATATACTCAATTTGCTAAGTTATATCAGTTGGTTAAAGCATGTATGTGAAATTTATCATTTTTAACCAACCATGCCCCGTAGGGGTATTTTGGTAATTTCACATAAGCCGAAAAAACTCAAAACTGAAGTCTGAGTTTATCAACCTTTTCTTACTGTTAAAATATTATAATTTGCCTCCTATATCAGTAGGTATCAACCCGGTCATGTTCAATATGATTTTAATACATACTATGCGTTAAAAACGCTAAATAAGGCGATTAAAGGCTATTTCCGGGTCCGATACTTAAATCTGATATTTTTATATTTCCAGAAGGCTTAAAATAATTTATTTATCATATGTGATCAGTAGCAAAAGGTTTGGAGTCGTTTAGATATGTAAAACTCATTTTATGGCCCGTAAGGGCAAAACCGACAATTACCGGATTAAGCCTACGACTACTAGTTATGCTCAGCCTAAAATTAATTAAAAATCTTTAAAAATCCCAAAATAATATATTACATCAGTGGGTAAAAGATTTGGTATCAAAAAGTAGGCTTAACTAGGCTATACGCTAATTACGACGTTTTATTAACATAAAGCATTAGTTTTGCGATAATGAGCATAACTCTTAATCTACACGTCAAACTGATGTCAAATTTTGCATACAAGTTTATATATCATAATATAAGGTTTCTACTCTTTTACTTTTACAAAAATCACGTTTTATGTTAATAAGGGCATAACGGTCAACATATGAGCAATTAACGGAAACATGCATATTAATTGGATAACTAATGAACCAAGGTGTATAATCACAGAGGGTTATTCTAACATGTAACCTAATCCAATTAAAGCTCTGAGGAATTTCTAAAACATGCCTAAACGGGTCAGAACTGGAGGTCAAAGTGAAAGTCAAACTATGTGACTTTCGGTTCCGAACCGGGTCTAAACAGGAAATTGTCGGGTTGAACATGTTTAGTCATGTTCTTACAAGTATTACTAAGTTATAACAATGATCCAACAGGTTGTGTATGATCTACAATGTTAATTATGCATAAATGGCATTTTAGACTTCCTGTTGACTTTTTAAATATAAGTTTGACCCGACTTTTGACCTGGTTAGAGTGGTGATCAGGGGAAACCCTTTTGAGGTTTTATTACCCACATAAATACCAACTTATAATTACTTTTAATTCGAGATATGACTGAGCCATTATTGACTAATCTCGAAGTCAAACCGTAATTACGTCGGTTTGACTTTTAGCTAAATAACTAAGCTAAAATTAATTAGAGAAGGTTAGGCAACTTACAAAGGTCCTAAGCTTGATTAGAGAACCCTTGAGAGAAGGTTTTGAGTTCCAGAAGTGCTCCAAGAATGCAGATGAAGATGTGATTGCAAAGTTGCAACTCTTGGCAGTTATATAGTGGATTTAAGCACCACAATGGGTTGACAACAAGGTCTACTACTGCCCACAACATTCCTACAGGTGTCCTACATGTTTAGGGAGTGTTTAGGGGCCAAGATATATGAGGAAAGTCGTTTAAATGGGCTGCACACGCGCCAAACAGCAAACAACAACATTTTGGTCGCTGGGCATTAGCTTGCGCACCGTAACAATAATTTGTTGCGGTGCGCAACAAATCATCAGGGACCAAAAATGTTGTTCTTTCATGCTTTCGAAAAGGCAACCTCAATATCCGACTTTGGGGCCTCAATTATCATCTAGGGACCTCCCAGAAGTGCCTTATACAGTAACATACCCTACCATTTTGAATTGTTTCATTTGAATTCATTTTGAAAGTGCCTTAAACGACGGTTTACCGTAGGAATTTTATCGGAACCCATCTAGCACTATGAATTTAATTATTGACAACTACATTCCCGGATTTTTAAATATACTAGATGTTTAATGTACGTATACTTGGGTCTTGGGATTTATAAATGAGGTCGTTCAGAGGTAAAAATTAACATGACGCCACTTTTAAATCCTGCCAAAACATCTTTATTAAATCCGATTTTACAACGCGTTTTGTCTTATATGACACGTGTCGTTAAATCGTTGAACACGAATTTTCGAGGTGTTACAATAATAGTGTTGTTCAACATATAGTGGCACAAGGAATCATAGATGCCATGCCATTTATTATTCAAACTATTCAAGAAGCGAATAATAAAAGTAAACATAGCAGTAAGCGACCGATCGAACCCGAAAACAGCGTGAACAATGGACCTATACTTCAATTGCCTATTCCCAAAAGAAGAAGAACCATGTCTTATGGTTGTTCTTATAAAAAATTCTGGTCTTGTAAACCAATGGAATTCTCGGGCAACGAAAGGGCCATTGCAACCCTACGCTGGATAGAAAAGACTGAGGCAGTCTTAAGGATAAGTAAGTGTGCTGAAGAAGATAAGATATTGTTTGCTTCTAATCTGTTTAAAAATGCAGCACTAGAATGGTGGAACACTATCCTTCAATCAAAAGGAAGTGATAGAACCTATAATATGGAATGGGAAGAATTTAAGAAAAAGGTAGAAAGGAAATTCTGCCCACCCAATGAAAAGGAACAAATAGCAAACAAATTCTTAAATCTTAGGATGACTGGTGTGGATAGTAAGGGATACACTAAAATATTCTTCGAATATGCTAGAATAGTGCCAACTCTTGCTTCACCAGAACCAGTGTTAATCTCCCGTTATATTTGGGGATTAATTGGAGAGATTAGACACGTAGTCAAGGCAACTAGACCTCAAACCATAGAAGAAGCTGTAGAACTAGCCAATACCTTGACTGATGAGTTAGTCCGTACCCGAGAAGAGGATCAAAGGAGTAACCTATCCCAGAAATTGACTCAAGAATTTCGTTCTGGAAATTCTAACCATGGGAGAAATGTAGATTCTACCTATGTACCCTACTGTAGGCATTGCAAAAGAAAGCATTCAGGAAGATGCTCCATATACTGTAACTTTTGCAAAATATCGGGACACAAAGAAGAAGACTGCATGAAGAAAGCTGACAACAAGATATGTTACAACTGCGGAAAACAAGGTCATATCAAGCTTAATTGCCCAAAACTAGCTCCAGCTACAAACAACAAGAATACAAAAAATGCTAGAGCATTTGTTCTAACTGCAGATGAAGCCAAGATGATTCCAGATGTCATAGCTGGTACGTTTTTAGTTAATGATGTTTTTGCTAAAGTATTATTTGACTCTGGTGCAAACCAAAGTTTTATTAATACATCATTTTGCAAATTTCTAAATCATTCATTAACTAAACTACCACTAGAATGCTTAGTAGAGACAACTAATGGAGAAACTGTTAGAATTTCTGAAATCTTGCACGGGGCAAGAATAGAAATTTTAAATCAGAAATTTATAGCAAACCTATATCCCATGAATCTGGCAGGATTTGATGTTGTTTTAGGAATGGATTGGTTGATAGCCAACAAAGCCAGTATTTTATGTGATCAAAAGTCAATTCAAGTAAATTCACCTAAAGGTAAAATGATCACAATTAAAGGAAATAAGCCAGCTAGATCCACAAAATTCATCTCCGTGATGAAAACTGCAAGTTATATAAGAAAAGGTTCTATAGTGTATTTGATTTCCATAATCACTAACACTAAAGGAAAAGAACTAAAAGACATTCCAGTAGTATCTCAGTTTTCAGAAGTATTTCCAGAAGAATTACCAGGACTACCGCCAGACAGAGAAGTTGAATTCAGAATCCATCTACTGCCAGGAACAACACCAATTGCCAAAGCACCTTACCGTTTGGCACCCGCCGAAATGCAGGAGCTGAAGAAACAATTAGACGAATTGTTGGAGAAAGGATTTATACAACCAAGTTCGTCGCCATGGGGGGCGCCGATACTATTTGTTAAAAAGAAGGACGGATCAATGCGTATGTGCATTGATTACCGTGAATTAAACAAGGTCACGATTAAGAACCGGTACCCATTACCGAGAATCGATGATCTATTTGATCAACCGCAAGGAGCTCGATTTTTCTCAAAAATCGATTTAAGGTCAGGATATCATCAATTAAAGGTACAGGAAGAGGACATTCCTAAAACCGCTTTCAGAACAAGGTATGGTCATTATGAATTTACTGTTATGCCATTTGGTTTAACCAATGCCCCAGCTGCATTTATGGACATGATGAACCGAATATGTAAGACATATTTGGATAAATTCATAATTGTATTTATAGATGATATTCTAATTTACTCTAAGAGTAAAGAGGATCATGCTAGATAATTGCACGCACTTTTGAGTTTACTACGAAAGGAAAAGCTTTATGCTAAGTTTTCCAAGTGCGAATTTTGGTTAAAACATGTACAATTTCTCGGACACCTAGTCAATCATGAAGGAATTCATGTAGATCCAACAAAGATCAAAGCGATTACTAAATGGAAAACCCCTGAATCACCAACTGAGGTTAGAAGTTTCTTAGGATTGGCCGGGTATTATAGAAGATTTATTCAAGATTTTTCTAGAATAGCCATTCCCTTAATTAAGCTAACCTGTAAATCTGTTAAGTTTGAATGGGGATTAAAACAAGAAGAAGCATTTAGAATTCTTAAGCAAAGATTAACTCATACACCCATATTAGCGTTACCAGAAGGAACTGAAGATTTTGTAGTTTATTGTGACGCTTCCAAATTAGGTTATGGATGTGTATTAATGCAACGACAAAAGGTTATAGCTTACGCATCTAGACAACTTAAGAATCATGAAGAGAATTATTCCACCCATGATCTAGAACCAGGAGCTATAATTTTTGCTCTTAAGATTTGGAGACATTACCATTATGGTAGTAACTTTATCATATTCACTGATCATAAGAGTTTAAGGTATATCTTCAAGCAAAAGGAGTTGAATATGAGACAAAGACACTGGATGGAGATGCTTAGTGATTATGATTGTGATATCCAGTATCATGAAGGAAAAGCAAATGTAGTAGCAAATGCTTTAAGTCGAAAGTATCATGAAAAGCCAAAAAGAGTACGTTCTCTTAAATTAAATCTGCAACTAGATTTAAATGATCAAATAAGAGAAGCACAAGAATCAGTAATCAAGGATGATACTGAAAAATTAAAAGGTATGCTAAACGAATTAGAACAAGGAAAAGATGGAATTTGGAGATTCCATAAAAAGAGAATGTGGATACCTAAATTAGGAAACCTACGTCATCATATATTAGAAGAAGCACATAAATCTAAGTATACGATGCATCCAGGAAGTGATAAAATGTACCAGGATTTAAGAAAAAATTTCGGGTGGATAGGAATGAAAAAGGATATAGCAGCTTATGTTTCTAAATGTTTAACCAGTTCACAAGTTAAAGCTGAACACCAGAAACCCTCAGGTTTGTTACAACAGTTAGAAATGCCAGTATGGAAATGAGAATTGATAACAATGAATTTTGTTACTAAATTACCCAAAACAAGGAAAGGTAATGATACAATCTGGGTGATTGTAGATAGGCTAACTAAGTCAGCTCATTTTCTACCAATGAAGGAAACCTTCAGCATGGAACAGCTAGCTAAATTATATGTAAATGAAATTGTTTCATTACATGGAATTCCTTTATCAATTGTTTCTGATAGAGATAGCCGTTTTACCTCTCATTTTTGGTCAAGTTTCCAAAAAGCCATGGGAACCAAGTTAAATCTAAGCACGGCTTATCACCCTCAAACGGATGGACAAAGTGAAAGGACAATTCAGATAATGGAGGACATGCTTAGAGCATGTGTAATTGATTTTGGAGGTAATTGGGATGATCACTTACCTTTAATAGAATTTTCTTATAATAATAGTTATCACACAAGTATCAATGCTGCACCATTCGAAGCACTTTATGGACGATAGTGCCGAACCCCAGTTTGTTGAGCAGAAATTGGGGAAAAGCAATTATCTGGACCAGAAATAGTGCAAGAAACAACTGACAAAATCATTCAAGTCAAGGAACGACTGAAAGCCGTACGCGATCGAAAAAAGAGCTATGCCGATAACCGACGCAAGCTATTGGAATTTCAAGTAGGGGATAAGGTATTGTTGAAAGTCTCTCCTTGGAAAGGAGTAGTAAGATTCATAAAAAGGGGGAAGCTAAGCCCCAGGTATATTGGACCTTTTAAGATTATTAAAAGAATAGGATCTGTAGCCTATCAGCTACAACTGCCAGAGGAAATGGCAGGAATACATGATGTGTTTCATGTATCTAATCTTAAAAAGTGTTTAGCCGATGAATCACTGATAGTACCTCTTAAGGATATAGAGGTAAATGAACAACTCAAGTTTGTAGAAAGGCCTCTACAGATTGAAGACAGGAAAGTCAAGAATCTCAAGCATAAGAGACTAGTTCTGGTCAAAGTGAAGTGGGACTCCAAAAGAGGACTTGAGTACACATGGGAGCTTGAATCAGAAATGCAAAGGAAATATCCGCACTTGTTCCAGTAGATCTCGCGTACGAGCTCTAAAATAAGGTGGGGAGGATGTAACAACCCTCGGTAAAACCAACACCCTCAGTATATTTCCGACACCCTATTATATGTTAAAATATCCTAATATGTCTTTACATACACCCCGTATCTGAAAACCGAGCCCGAAATACGTTATAGTATTTAAAATAAATTAAAAACAATAAATATTAAGTTGAGGCGGGCCGCGTAGACCCACCCCAACCATTTATGCGGGCCGTATCAAGGTGGATACCTGATTTCGTTGGATTTCTTAAGTTCAGGCGGGCCGCGTAATAGACCTATTAAGTTAACGCGGGCCGCGAGAGCCCCAAAATGTGGCACAGCCCTGGTCCGCCACGTGGCCCAACACTCGGATAAGCTAGTTGTCGAATCAGCTAAGCTACGTGTTGACCCATCTTTAACGCGGGCCACGTAAGGTTTAGCTTACCTTTACGCGGGCCGCGTGGAGACCAGATTTCAGTACTATATAAGAAGGCAACGGGTTTTCGTTTTCCGTCGCTCATTCTTTTCTTTCTTAAACGAATTCTGAAGTAGTAGAAGTAATACGCGGGTATTATATCCCCCTAATTAGCGAGGTTCTGCTCCGTTGTAAGTATTATAACCTCGGTTTCATAATAGTTACGCTGCCCGATTGATTTAGGGTTCCGTAACAACTGTTGTGGTTCTGCCCGACGTAGTTGTTGGAATGCCGTCTCGGGGAAGGTATCATTAATATTTTCAAAGGGTTATGATACTAACCTAGGTACATTTGTGTCAATTATAGATTATATCCAGGAAACCCTTACGCGAAGTCTAAGATAGCAATGTGAGTTTATCCTCTTTTTGTTAACCTTTTTGTAACTATTTTACAAAACCTTTAATGCTTAATAATATGATTAAGCAGTGATTGAGTCTTTGTAGTTCTTCAATTACTGCCGGTATGTTGGGGTTTTTTATACAAAATTTACTACCTTGTGAGTAGTAAGTCGGGGATGACAGGACGTTACCATTGGATAAAGAGTTAGCCAATGAGTAATATGACCCCACAAGTCAGGATTGACAGTACTGAATGAGTAATTTTGTAGAAATAAACAATGTGATCGCTCTCAATACTGTTTTAATTGATAAAATGTTTCTTGATTAAACTGGGATTCACTCACCAGTATTTCACGCTGACAAATTTTTTTAAAACATGTTTCAGGTAACAAAATGTGACAGCCAATTAGTAAAAAGCCAGCTGGAGAGCACTAAAGGCTTGGGAAAAATGTGGCTATAAAAGTTACCTAAAAGATGATGTTTTAAATTCAATAAAATAGGGTTTATCCCTATGAATGTATTGTAATAAGAAACTTGGGTTTTACCCATGTGATTATTAATATCAAATATGGTGGTTTTACTCTGATAAACATTTCCTAACTACGGTCCTGATGAAAATTTCCGCTGCCAAATTAGATAAATACCACGATACCACCGAAACTGGCTCGCGGCCGCCCGTTCCCGGGAATCAGGGATCGGGGGTTGGGACAAAAACCCTAAATGTTTTCAAGGTTATAATTACAGGGATTAAGTCTTTGTAATCTTCAATTGCTGCCGGTATGTGGGGTTTTGTATACATTACTTGTTTCCCATCACCATTGGACAACGAGTTAGCCAATGGGTAATCTGACCATTGTCACAGATATAGTCGAGTGACATATACCGATTTGGGGTAATTGGTTGATATAAACAATGTAATCACCCTTAATACTGTATATTATAACAATGTGTCGTTTTGTACAACTTGAGTGACTCGCCAGTATTTCCCCGCTGATAAAACCTTTTTAAAACATGTTTCAGGTGATATACTGTGATCCAGGGAAAAGTGCATTATAGCACTACAAGCTTGAAGAAGTGGCTTAATAAAAATAAAGAAACATGTTTTATAGGGGTTTCCTAGTGAAACTCCCTTATTGTAAATTACGGGGTTTATCCCTAATTATGAAATAAAATAATCGGGCATTTTCAAGTTTTAAACGATCCTGTTAATTATTCCGTTGCCAATTTAAATAAATACCACGGGGTTTCTGTCCCGCGGCTCCTGGACCGGGTAAAACCAGCCCGGGAGCCGTGACATGGGTGGCCCATCTCTTTTTGTTTTTTTTTTTTAATAACAAGGGCATTTTAGTAATACATCCACTTAAAAAACTAACCCCCATCCGCGCCAGGGATTATCCGGGAACGAAACTGCAAAAGTTGGGGACTATAACTGTAATTTTAGAAAGTTAGGGACTAAAGGTGAAAAATGGGTAAACCACAGGGACTATCCAGGCATTTTTCTCTTCTATAAAAAAAGGGTGTGTGCTAGCCAAATGGAAAGATTTAAAAACCGCAATAGAGCAACTTATTTGGCAAAGATGAAGAATCTACCTTCATTTACCATGGAACGAAATGTATGTGCTCAACCCTCTCACTTCCCTCAACTAGGGGTGTGCAGAATTCGTTTCGAATTCGAAAAATTCGAAATTCGTTTAAATTCGATTCGATTATCAAGAATTCGTTTCGATTATAAGAATTCGAATTCGAGTCAAGTCAATCGAATACGAATCGAATACGAATTTATAATTTCAAATTCAATTCGATTCGAAATTCGAATAAAAATTATACTTTTTTATTTATTATTTTTATATATAATACTATATAACTTTTATTAGGCTACACTGTAAATTATTTTTAAATTTTTTCCAAGTATTAAAATTACCAATTACCAAACCCACTACAAAGCCCATAACTAAAAGCTAAGTAACAAATCAATCAATAGATTTCTAAGCGTAAAAATATTAACTTATAATGTGGAGTGGTTATTCCCGACTTCTCGTTTTGAATTTTAGAATTGTGGTACTTTATTTGAGACTTTTTAATGTGATATCGTGCTTTATGACTGCTTTAAAATTTATGTTTCATTTTGAAAGTTTTTTACATGTTTTTAAAGAATCTGAATTAAATCGAATTTATTCGAATTCGAATTTTTAATCGAATACGAATTGGGTTATTTATTCGAATACGAATTCGAATCGAATTCGGTAGGTTTTAATCGAATTCGAATCGAATACGAATTCAAGGAAAAATAAAAATTATTCGAACAATTCGATTCGAATAATTCGAAAATTCGATATTCGATTCAATGAACACCCCTACCCTCAACCACTATTTTGGTAACACAATGGTCTTCATTTTTAGCTAATACATTAATTGGCAAAGTTACATTTTGGTAGGGTAGAAATATAAAACAAAACACGAGAAAGTGTGGTCGCATTCAATATTTAATGAACTTAAAAACAATTCAAACTTATATTATATTTTATGAATTTAAAGGATATTAGAACTTTCCATCTTCAAATTTTCTGTTTATAATAGAGAGTTGAGGAAAAACATTTCTAGTTTCATTTGTATCCGACCGACCAAAACATGAATTTTATCAATATCGAAATATAATTAAGTGAATCAGACATATTGCATTTCTGTGTACAGAAAGAATTATAGCTGTGATCCCACCATCGAGCCACCTTGACAGTTTTTAACCATGTGGAACACACTGATTGATAAAACACAATTGGTTGAGTGGGCAAATCTGCACCGGTTTTAGTTGGACGTGATGATCTTTGATCTTTTGCACTTTACTTGGCACGACCATGGTGTTTATAGGGGAGGCAATTCTGACCCGAATGCATAAAATTGGGTCACTTTGGGTCTTTTATTAATTACTATGGGTTAATTTGGGCTTCCTTGTAAAAATTAATGGGTCCAATTGGGTCAATTTTAAAAGGGGAAGTATGTTTGCGGGTAAAAAAAAGAAAAAAAAAACAAAAAAGGAACGGGTTACTGGGTTTAGAAGAAATACGACACGTACTGTCCTAGGGTTTTTTCTTAGGGTGAACGGGGGCGCTTTGCGGGAGGGGTGCGGTGAGTGGTTTCCCCGCTCGGGAACACCGCCACCGACCCTTCGGGGAGGCTTAGCGGGGAGTGGTGGGTGTTCACCGATGAGATATGCCATTTTTTTGACCGTTTTTTATTTTCAAACGGCTATATAGCCGTTATACATTAAAAAAAAATTCTCCTAAACCCTATAAATACTAACCCACTTCAATCTTTTTATTTTTCAAACCCAAAACAACTCCCTCTACATTACTCTCCTAAACCCTTCAACCCATCTAATTTTTTACCCAATCTTTAAAAAAAATGGATTCCGAGTTCCCGTTTTTTTCTCTCCTGCCCGACTTTCCCGACGATGAAGATTCATCGTCAAGCGATAGTAGTTTAATTTTCTTCCAAAATCCCATCCAACAAGCGGAGCTACTAGACATGACATCGTCTAGTAAAAAAAAAGTTGTCCGTCAAGATCGTGTGGGAGGCCACGAAACACTCATGGCCGATTATTTTGTCGATAATCCAAAATTTAATGCCGATATTTTTCGTCAGAGGTTTCGTATGTCCAAGTCTTTGTTCCTAAAAATTGTTAGCGACGTGGAAGCGAATAACGAGTGGTTTCAAGAGGGCTTGGACGGGAGAATGAAGAAAAGTTTCACGCCGTTGCAAAAGGTTACTTCTGCGATTAAACAACTTGCAACCGGTAACCCACCAGACGAAAACGACGAGTATTTATATATGGCTGAAAGGACCTCTCGTGAGTGCCTTGATTATTTCTGCGAGACGGTCTGTAGAATGTATGCTGGTGAATTCTTAGGTAGACCAACGAGCCACGACGTTGCGCTATTGTATCAGGCTCATGAGGAGAGACATCACCTACCTGGTATGTTGGGTAGTCTGGATTGTACACACTTCGTCTGGAGAATGTGCCCCACAGAATTGCGTGGACAATATATGAGAGGCGATCATCAATACCCGACAGTTATGTTAGAGGCGGTGGCGTCTCAAGATTTGTGGGTTTGGCATGCTTTTTGTGGCCCGGCTGGTTCACAAAACGACATCAACGTGCTCCAACAATCTCCGTTATTTCTTACTCAACGAAACGGAACGGCGCCAAATTGTCCATTTCAGGTGAACGACCACTTATACAAACGCGGGTATTATCTTACTGATGGGATCTACCCTAGCTGGTCCGTGTTTGTGAAGTCTTTTCCATATCCTAACATCCCGAATGAAAAAAAGTTCAAGAGGCAACACGAGGCCGCAATAAAAGATGTGGAACGGGTGTTTGGTGTGTTAAAGGTGAAGTGGGGAATACTAAATCGTCCAATGCGTTGCAAAACGGTGAAAAAGATAAGGTCCATCGTGTATACGTGCATTATTTTACATAACATGATTATAAAAGACGACGGAAGGGCGATAGCACCGGTACACATTCGAGATCCTCCAGTCGAACCCGTCTTCGATGATACTACTTTTAGCGAGCTCATTGACGAAGAAACGCATTGGAGAATAAAACACGATCTCGTTGAGCATCTCGGACGTTTAGATCTACCTCATCTTGAAGCGAATTCCGACGACGAGTAGTTTGTTTTTTTATTTTTCTAGTTTGAATGTAATTTTTATTTTTAATTTAATGAAATGTATTTTCTTAAATTTTATTTAATTTTTATTAATATTTGTTTAATTTATAATACATGCATAATTACAAAAAAAAGCAAGTCCCCCAAGAGAGGAGTGCTGCCATCAAATTGAGGGTGTGGGGAGAGTTAAGTGGTGAGTTGACGTGGCGCGTGCTGATTGGCTGTGGGTAAGAGAGGTCACTCCCCACTTAGAGGAGTGCCCCTTACACCTTAGAGCTTGAACTTCAGGGAACATCATCATCATCAGCGATTCAGCGACGGCATCTTCATCCTCTCTGGCCTCCGCCATCTCCTCCGCCACCGTCTCCGCGTCTCTGTCGTTTCCTCCGCCACCCTCCGCCGGTATCTTCATCAAAGACGGGATCTTCATCAGCGACGGCATCTTTTCCGGTGAAGGTATCATCATGATGCGGGCCCAAGTGTGGAGGAGCGGGCTATTCTGTATTTGGAGGCCCAAGATCGTGTAACAAAAGGGGCTTCACTAAATTGGCTCTAACTTGGGCTATGGGGGTCCGTTTTGGGCGTGCGACCAGGCGAAACGAATGTGAGAACGAGCTCCATCTTGCTGCAAACAGCCTATGGCGGTTTGGGTCATCGTCCGGGCCAAAAAACGCTTATTTCTATTAGTTATTTACATTTTTATGTTTTTTGAAGTATTTTGGGCATTTTGTTTTTGGGCTTGTGTTTGGCCCGTTGTCTTTTTTAGGCCCATTTCGAATTTCGGTTTCTATTTATATGTCCCTCTAGTAATATGAATGACCAGACTTGAATTTTGACATAATTGATTTTTCACTTCAAATTCCGTGCCTTTTGGGTGGAATCTTGGGGGTTGGGGAAGAACACACAGGTATTCTTTGAATCAACGTGTTTGATCTTCGTTTCCGTATCACGCGCTACATCACATCATCACTTCATGAGCGGGGTAGTTGATGGATTTGATGTGTGTCTGTGTAAATGTTTTAAATTTTGTTGTGAATTTGTTTGATTTTGTGGAGTTGTTTTGGAAATTGATAGATTTATAGCGTTTTTTTGTTGTAAATGTTTCAGAAACTGTGTTTAATTTGTAAATCTGTGATCGATGTTTTATAAGTTTTGTGTTGAAGCTGTAATTTCTTTCTCTTATGATGATGATTTAAATGGCTGATTGTTTTTTTTTTCTTTCTAAATGTTTCAAAAATTTTATGTGTTTGACTGATGTGATTGAAGTTTTTTAGTACATAAGTTAGGGAATTTAGAATATCCTACTAAATATGGTAATAGTAGGAAGTAGGAACTTGGTTTTAAAAGTGTGCTTGAGGCGCGAAGTGCGCACATGGCAAGGCGATCTGGAAAGCGCCATAGGGTTTGAGCTTTGAAGCGCTGCCTCATGTACATTTAGTTCAAAATTGGTGAAACTTAGGGTCTGTAAGGAGGCTGGTGTATGTAAGGGATAAAGAAACTTTGAAAGGTTTACTTGATGAAAAGGATGGTATGTAAAAGAGATGAAACTTCTAGTTGTACATAGAGCAACGGGTTGTACAAAGTAGGTACATTATTCGAAGGTTACCAACCCAGACCCGTTTTAACCCGACAAAATTGCCCCTTGATGTACAATCACTTTAAAAAAACATTTTTTTATCCAACCCGACCGACCCGAAACCCGTTCTGACCCAAACCCGTTTTGACCCGAACCCGTTTTGACCCGAACCAAAACAACCCATTTTCTAATTGACCTGTTTCGACCCGAACCCGTTTCGACCCATGACGCACCCCGACACGACCCAACCCGTTTGCCAGGTCTAATCACAATCATAACAATTCACTGTTTTTCATTATTTTTACAAATTCTATTGTATTTACATTGATTTCAAACACCTTCAAATACAAAAGGCTAAAATCTCATATGTATTTTTTTTTTTTTTTCTGAATTTGCTTATGTAAAATGCAGCTCTCTAGGAAAGTAATAAACATGGCAGAACTGCGACGACTTGCTTCCCTCGGAATTTCTGATTCTGCTGCCATTTGTTCAACTGTATGGAAGGTCACTGAAGAGGTATGGTCCCAATTCCTCGCCCACATGGCAAGGACCACACCACTTTTTCCATCCTATGTGACGCTGACATCAACGAGACCGTCCAGAAGCTTCCAGAAGCTTCTAGAAAATATCAAGGTGGCACCAAAGATGCTCCATCCGACATAAAGGACAACACGTGTCACCAGTCATCAAGCGCCATGTAGGCCCGCAACGGATCAAGGAGCAGTCCGACAACACCAGTACGACGTCTCCAAAATAGGCAAATGAAAGCGCGCCACGTGTACCACTACACTGACCACAGCAGAGGAGACCAAAGGGATATTCCCCTTGGTCGGACAGCTGGCGCGCAACCACAGTTGGCACTACTGCTCCTCCCTTCTTCATCATCCAGGTTGAATCACCTTGCTCTATATACTCTCATCGTTAACACACACTGTTTATTCTCCCTCGGAACAGTACTTATTCTCACGCCGGAGCCTGGTTAAGAGGGAAACCCCCATATTCCCCTTTTAACGAGACTAACGGTGTTGCTGTTTTGCAGGACCCAAGTCATTTCCACGAGTAAGAAGGGAGATTGAACCCACAAGAGAAACAACCCCGCAGATTAACCCTGGTGTTAACCTGTGTTTCATCATTGGCGCCATCCGCTCTTAGCAAAACCACTCTCATCTCTTTTTAAACACTCGTCAAAATGGCTGACCAAAACCCTTCTCACCCGGTAGATGGAGACGTTTCTTCTTTTGAACTCGTTTCGGACAACGTACAAGTCCAAAGGGGTCAAAGGAACGAAATTATCCAAGAAAGGCCGATGAACAATGATTTTCCTAGTATCTTCGGGAGTGCATCCAGGGTTGTTACCCAAAACACAGCTGGTGCTACTTTCCAAACTCCACCTAGGATCATCACTCAAACTACAAACGGAGCTACTTTCCAACCTCCATCGGAGGTAGTCCAACAGACACCTCCACCAGTGCAAACACAGAGCCATGGAGCTGGCCCATCAGCTCCATCGGACCAAGCACAACTGAACTTCTCTGCACTACCAGGGCTACCCGAAGGAAAAACTCTGGCTTCCTGGTATGCCGAACAAGTGGCTTCTATATACCTTGTTTACACATAACTCAGTGCGCAACAAGCTCTGCTTCAAGCACAAGCCAACCAGTCCGCATTTGTCACCCCACTGCAAAGGCCCTTGAGCGCACCCATGCCTCAACAGACCAATGCATTCAACTTACGCCCCGAATCAGTACCTCCACCACACGTTAGAAGGCCAAGCGCGCACGACACGCGTGATACTTACGGTGAAACAAAAAGCAATTATGTGCAGTACTCTCACCAACCAAAGAAGCCAATACAAAGTCGTTTAGGTCCGCGCAACATACACGACGAATTCGACGATGACGAAGAGACGTACAAAGAAAGTACAGTGTTCAGTAGGTTGCCGCCAGAGCACGAAGCGTACAAACCTCGCAAGCGCGCAGGTTATGACCCAAAAGCAGAACATGATTACACTTTGAGCTATCGTCCAGACGACATGGTTGAGAATTCAAAATTCATTAGAGAGATCGCCACGACTGCTATCGATAAAACGAAATTGCCACACAACGTGGGCAAATACAACGGGTTGACAGACCCAGACGACCACCTTCAAGTTTTTAACGGGGCTGGAGCAACAGGGCGGATGGAATTTACCAACCTGGTGTCATCTCTTCGCTCAAACCTTCATCGGCGCAGGCCGCGTTTGGTTTGACAGCTTGCCAGCAGGAAAAATCAAATCATGGGTCGATTTCCGTGAGAAGTTCCTTGCACACTTCTCTCAGCAACGCCGACACACCAGAGACCCAGCTGATTGTTTAAACATATGGCGCAGAGACCACGAAAGCGTGGAAGATTTCATTACAAGATATAACAAAGAATGTTTGGAGATTGGCGATGTGGGGGAGAAGATGATGCGCGCACACTTCATGAGGGCAGTCAAGTGCGATGATCTAATCAAGCGTGTAAAAGGAAGAGACGGAGGACCCAAAGATTGGGAAACCTTCATTGAAGCGGCCAAAACCATTGCGCAGTCTGACAGACAGTTGACCGGTGACGATCACCGTCAGCGCGGATACAATCACAACGACCGGCAAAACAAGAAGGGCAGAAGCCAACCGTGGAAAACATCCGGTCACAGAGAAAGAAGCCCAGTAAGGGAGGATGCGCGCCACACAATCAATCAGATAGCTCACCGAAAAGA
The DNA here is from genome assembly GCA_030545235.1 of Helianthus tuberosus. Classification (NCBI taxonomy): domain Eukaryota; kingdom Viridiplantae; phylum Streptophyta; class Magnoliopsida; order Asterales; family Asteraceae; genus Helianthus; species Helianthus tuberosus. The sequence continues at coordinate 116,877,947 of CM060361.1, read as the reverse complement.
AGTGAAAAGAGAAAACAGGGAGAAACAGTGGACACCCCTAACGAAAACCCCTTCAGAAGTCTTGGCAACTGAGAACCACTAGTTTAAACCGCCCCTACAAATGCGTAACAAGAGGGGCCAAGATCCAAATCTTTTCTGCGAGTTTCACAATGACACAGGCCACTTAACCGACGATTGCTTTAGCCTCAAGCAAGAGATCGAAAGGGCCTTAAGAGACGGAAAATTAACTCATCTGGTAAAAGGCGGAAAGCGTGATTACCGTCAGATTCAAAGAAGGGAAGAAGGGCCGGATAACAAAAAACTCCGGAAGTTAGAAACCCACATGGTTCAAGGGGGCCCACGAAAGCCAAGGAAAAATTACAACAAGCGCACACAAGACGATTCATGGCGCGAAAGGCAGGTTGTTTTTCCGGTCGTAAGAGGAGGCCCAAGAGAAAGAAGACCCATAGTCATCTCAGGCGTGATCGGGCATTACCAAACCGATTACATTTTCATCGATCCAGGGAGCACAGCGGATATCATATACGAACAATGTTTCAATCAATTCGATCAGGAGGATAAGGCGCGCTTAGAACCAGTGGATTACCCACTCACTGGTTTCTGCAATGAAGCCGTCTTTCCCCTTGGGCAGATAACATTCCCGGTGTTACTCTCAGATGGAAGGAATTCAAGAACAGAAGATGTTACATTCATGGTGCTACCCGCGCATTCAAGGCACGACATACTCTTGGGAAGAGAGTCCCAAGGAGACTTCAGTATGATCTGCTCCGGTCCACATTCAGCCGTGGGATTCCCAACGGAGACGGGAGTAGCAATAATATATGCAAGGAAAGAAGTATTAGCGACAGATGAGCTCAGACCTGCAAAAGCAAGTAAACCAGCACCACGCGCGGAAGCAGAAAAATGGGTATTGAACAGCGCATACCCGGAACAGACAGTTACCTTAGGACCTGCAATGTCCGACCTGACGCGCGCGGCGCTAAAGAAACTGTTGTTCCAAAACATGGACGTATTCGCCTGGACACCAGCAGACATGGTGGGTGTTCCACGGCACATAGCTGAACATCGCTTAAACGTCTCAGAAGAAGCAAAGCCGGTAGTACATGCCAAACGCCACTTGGGAGACATAAAGCACGACGCCATGAAAGAGCAGGTGATGGAATTGTTAAATGCGGGAATCATCAGAGAAGTTAGATACCAAACATGGGTCGCAAGCCCAGTAATGGTCCAAAAGAACAACGGTAGCTGGAGAATGTGCGTAGATTACAAGGATCTGAACAAGGCATGTCCACGTGACTGTTACGCCCTACCAGACATTGACGAAAAGATTGATTCGCTGGCAACGTTCCGATGGAAATGTTTCCTTGATTGTTACAAGGGGTACCACCAGGTACAGATGGCCGTGCAAGACGAAGACAAAACCGCGTTCCGCACACCGACAGGGCTATACTGCTACACCAAGATGCCATTCGGTTTAAAGAATGTCGGCGCGACTTATCAGAGGCTCATGAATGAAACTTTCCACGATGCTATCGGCAAGTACATCGAAGTGTAAATGGACGATCTAGTCATTATGAGCAAAGAAGAGAATACAATGCTGATGAACATCCAAAAAACGTTCGACACCTTGCGTGGAGTAAGTATCAAGCTAAACCCAGCGAAATGCTCTTTCGGCATGGTAGAGGGGAAATTCCTGGGTTTCATCGTCACAAAAGATGGCTTCAAAGTGAATCCTGATAAAATACAAGCAATTGAACGCATGCCTTCACCTTCGACGATCAAAGAGATGCAAAAATTGGCAGGGCGGTTGGCAGCACTTAACCGTTTCCTGGCCAATCACGCAGCCAAATCTTTCCCGTTTATCAAAACTCTCCGAAATTGCATGAAGAAAAGCCAATTTCAGTGGACTCCGGAAGCCGAGAGTTCGTTCCGCGAGATGAAAGATTGCCTCATCAAGTTGCCAACATTAACTGCACCAGTCAAGGGAGAGCCTCTGGTGCTGTACTTATCAGCCTCCGACAGAGCATGATGTGTGTAAAATGCAACATATAAATTACATCAAATGAGGCATAAAACTAACCCTTTTTTAGTACTAATATTGGAAAAAGAGTGTTTTTGTCTTCCTTTTGTATTTTCAGGATTAAATGAGCTCAAAAACGCAAAAGAAGCAAAAAGACAGCTAAATCCAACATAAATACAAGAAAAGGAACATTAGTGGATTGCCCGAACCCTCAACGGCACCTTCCAAAGAAAAATAAAGAAAACAGAAGGCTGAACACGCCCCGTGCTCAGCCAGCACGGGGCCGTGCCCAAGAAGCAGCAGAAAAGACAAACCTATAGAAGCTTCTATTGCCCACCACGGGCCGTGCTCAGTGGACACGGGGGGCGTGCCGGAAGTACTGCAGGCGCATTAATTGTAATTGCGAATTACAATTAATGAAGAGAGAGAGTGTCAGACAGGCACGGGGCCGTGCCCAGCGGACACGGGGCCGTGCCCAGGCTTCTGTTCAGCCTATAAATAGGAGTGCTTGGTTTCATTGCAACTCATTCCTTGGCACTCCACCTCTCTCACACTTCATCCACCATCCACCACCATCACAACACCATCATCCACCACCATCATCCATTGTCCATCATAGAGTGTGTGTGAGTCGTCTCGGGATCCAAGATTGATCGTAAGAGTTCTTGACAATCAAGGCCATGTTTGCCTAAGTCTCTTACATCACTTGGTGAAGACAAAGTGTCTAGTATAATACTTTTTATTTCTAATCTTTTGCACTTTTTATTTGGTTTTATATTAATGACTTTAATAACTAGTTACTTATGTTGAAGGTGATCTTTCCTTATCGTTTGTCCGTGGTGTCTTGGCATTATTTTACTGTCTATATAAAATAAAGGATTTTCACCATTCATATCTCCACGGTCTATATGGAGGTATGTTGGCTACCTGGTAGGGGGTTAAGGGAACGGTTTGGTAAAGGTCTTGCCATTGTTCAGCGTTTAGAGGTCCTGCAATGGACCTGGGTCAAATTTAGTAGGACCTCCTTCAATACTTCACGGTATTGGATGGCGGGGGTCCAAACTCTTTGATCCCCTCATAAGTTAACTACTATTAATACTATAACCCGGCTATTTAGGACTGTATCCCTGCTGACTCAGACTACTTAGTCGAGGGTAACGTCACCGCCAAAAGCGGGGCCTACCACAATACTGCATTAATAACTTAATTCATTATCTTCCAATAATCCACCCCTTTAGGATTGTATCCCTGCTGACTCAAACTACTGGGGTGAGGGTAACGTCACCTTCAAAAGAGGGGCCTACTACAATAACTAAGATAATCTCTTAATTATGTGCAAAAGTGCGGAAATAATCAAAGGTTATACTAGATACGAGTCGGAACCAAGTGATTCATCTTGTCTATCTGTTTTTTTTATTTTATTTTTACTTTCAGCATTTTAGTTAGTTTTTACTTTTCTTATTTTAAAACATTTTTTCTAAACTTTTATTTTGATTAGACGTTGAGGATAAACCGGTACTAAAAGCTCTTGTGTCCTTGGACGACCTCGGTATCTTACCAACGCTATACTACACTCAACGATGGGTGCACTTGCCCATATGTGTGTTTAGTGTTAGTGAAATATCGTGTTTTATAAATTTAAAACTTGGCTAAAGTAAGTGTTAAAAAGGGCTTAAAATATATACCTAAAATATACGACACTTCGCACGCATCAAGTTTTTGGCGCCGCTGCCGGGGACACAAGGATTTTAAGAAAGCTTAAAATCGATGGCCTAATCAGTTTTTTTTCAAAAACCTTTTTAACGCGCGCACATTTTTCTGCATTTAGTTTAGTTTTGCATTTACAGTGACCTGTACACGGGGCCGTGTTCACTGAACACGGGGCCGTGCTGCAGATTTTTCATAAACGCCCAGTAACAGTAGCTTGAACACGGGCCGTGCTCACTGAACACGCCCCGTGCTCAAGTAGATCAGTTAATTTAATTAAAACGCCCAGATACAGATTCTGAACACGGGGCCGTGTCCACTCAACACGGGGCCGTGTCCAGCCTCTGTTTCCGTTTTTATTTTTGTTTTCTGATCTCGAGACTTGATTGTGGTCTGCTGAGTGATTCTTATGGATCAATACTCAGGAGGTTACAACTACACCTATGATGAGGATGATTATAGGGGTAATTATTGCACGAATTGTCGTAATACACGTTCAATTCAAGATAATCACTCGTACCAACCATCCAATTCATACACTTACTATGAGGAACCCAGGTACGAACCATCAACTTCATACACTTACTATGAAGACCAAAGGTATGAACCTTCTCCCTCATACTCATATTTTGATGAACCAAGGTATGAGCCTTCTTACTCATACTTTGAGGAACCAAGGTATGAGCCACCACCTTCATATGCTTATTATGAGGAACCTTGGCATGAACAACCCACCTCATATGAGTATTATGAAGAACAAAATTACGAACCTTATCCATCATATGCTTACAATGAAGAACAATGGTGCGAACCATCAACTTCATATGGGTATTATGAGGAACAAAGGGTCGAACAACCGGATTCAAGCTTAGAAAATAATGATTCTTTTTCTATAACCGAATTGACCGATAGGATATTGGAACACATTAGAGTTATCGATCGAGGTATAAAAGAAGCTCGCGCAAGGGAAGAGGAGTCCCGCGCAAGAGAAGAATTAAAAAAGGAAGAGATAACTAAAAATGAAAAAATGGAAGAACAAATAAGTGAAAAACCGACGCATGAGTTAAACAACGAAAAAGGTAAGTTCGACAACGTTAAAATCCAAGAAGAGTCTAATTTTGAATAAATTCATCTCTTGTCACCTTCTTTCGAAAATCATTGTTTAGTACCCACTCATGCTAAGTTTCTAAAAGAGTTAAACACTAACACTAAAATTGAAGAAACGGTAAGTGTTAAGTTAACTAATGATCAAACTTCACTAATGAAAGAAGACCCATTTGAAATTAACATCACACCGGTTCCATGTTTCTTTCAAAATTCGTTTATTAGTAATGTCACAATCGATAAAGATCTTTGTGTTAACATAATGCCTAACTACCTTTTCGAAAAATTAAGTATTAGTGATTTTTCTCCACTTCAAATACCCATTTTTCTATCCAATCGGAAAGTAATAAAATCAATCGGTATAGTTGAAGATGTCTTGGTTCAAACAAATCAAATGGTAGTTCCAACCGACTTTGTCATCCTAGATGACGCTCCTCTAGTGTTGGGGCGACCATTTGTAAAGACATACGAAGCTTTGAAAAACCGGAAGTTCAATAATCTACCTCTTCAATTAGGGGCATTTAAAAGAAGTGTCGATCTCGAACGATCAATGAAATATCCATTCGGCAATAATGACCCCCTAATTGAAGATGAAGATGAACCACCCGATACAAGTGAAGAAACTGACCACTTTGTTGAAGAAGAGGTCGCCATAGAACAAACTTTTAAAGTTCTTGATCGAAACGAGCAACCAAATAAGGAGTCTCCTAAAGACCCACCACTTGAGCTCAAAGAACTTCCAAAAGGTTTGGAATATGCTTTTCTAGACAAAGATGGTAAATTACCTGTAATTATTTCGTCTAAATTAGATAACCTAGAAAAAGAAAAACTAGTTAGTCTTTTGAAAAAACACAAAAATGCAATAGCTTGGAAACTTGTTGACATAAAAGGAATTAGTCCTTCTATGTGCACGCACAAAATTTTGATGAACGATGACTACAAATCTGTCATACAACCACAACGTCGAGTAAATCCAAATGTTCAAGAAGTGGTTAAAAATGAAGTCATCAAATTGCTTGACGCAGGACTTATATATCCTATTTCCGATAGTCCTTGGGTAAGTCCCGTCCAAGTAGTTCCAAAGAAAGGAGGTATGACGGTAATTACTAACGAAAAAAATGAATTAATACCGACAAGAACCGTCACAGGATGGAGGGTATGTATAGATTATAGACGATTAAATGAAGCAACAAGAAAGGATCATTTTCCTTTACCCTTCATTGATCAGATGTTAGAAAGATTATCCGGTCATAAATTTTACTGTTTCTTGGATGGTTTTTCAGGTTACTTTCAAATCCCGATAGCACCCGAAGACCAAGAAAAGACAACATTCACATGCCCCTATGGAACTTTTGCTTATCGACGCATGCCGTTTGGTCTATGTAATGCCCCCGCAACATTCCAACGTTGCATGGTAGCCATTTTCCATGACATGATAGAAAAGACAATGGAAGTCTTCATGGACGACTTTTCTATCTTTGGGGATTCATACGACCAATGCCTCGATAACCTTGAACGAATGCTATCCCGATGTGAGGAAACTAACCTCGCCCTTAATTGGGAAAAATGCCATTTCATGGTAACAGAGGGAATAGTACTCGGTCACAAGATCTCAAGCGAAGGAATGGAGGTGGATCGAGCCAAAATAGATACCATTTCTAGGTTACCTCCTCCATCCTCCGTAAGAGCAATTAGAAGTTTCCTAGGGCATGCCGGATTTTATAGGAGGTTTATCAAAGACTTTTCAAAAATCTCAAGACCTCTAACAAAGTTACTTGAAAAAGATGCTCCTTTCATCTTTGACAAGGATTGCAATCAAGCATTTCTAACCCTGAAGGAAATGCTAGTCAATGCACCTATCATGATAGCACCTGATTGGAAATTTCCTTTTGAAATCATGTGCGATGCTAGTGACTTTGCAGCTGGAGCTGTCTTGGGACAGAGAAAAGAAAAGCATTTCCACCCAATATATTATGCTAGTAAAACACTTAACGATGCACAAGAAAATTACACAACAACTGAAAAAGAGTTACTAGCTGTGGTATTTGCTTTTGATAAATTTCGCTCTTATCTTGCTCTTTCTAAAACTATAGTCTACACAGATCATGCAGCCATTCGATATCTCTTTAAGAAGCAAGACGCAAAACCACGTTTGATTAGGTGGATTCTACTCCTCCAAGAATTCGACATTGAGATCAAAGACAAAAGAGGAGCAGAAAATACCGCAGCAGATCATCTTTCGCGCTTAGAAGACCCAGCTTTGGAGGCAACCAGGGGCGAGCAAATCAACGAAAAATTCCCAACTGAATCCCTGGAAAGGGTGGAATTTAAGGAAGAACCATGGTACGCCGACTTTGCCAACTACTTAGCTAGTGGAATAGTCGCAAAAGGATGGCTACATCATCAAAGAAAAAAATTCTTTGCCAATGTGAAACACTATTTTTGGGAAGATCCATATCTTTTCAAAATGTGTGCCGACCAACTCGTCAGACGATGCGTACATGGTAGTGAAGCCCGAAGAATTCTTCGCCATTGTCACGAAGGTCCATACGGAGGACATCATGGTGCTGCCAGTACCGCACGAAAGGTATTTGATTCAGGATTTTATTGGCCAACCATTTACAAAGATGCCCAAAATCTTGTAAAGACATGTGATGCTTGCCAAAGAACAGGTAATATTTCTTCCAAAAACGAAATGCCACAAAATGGCATTCTCGTTTGTGAAATTTTTGATGTGTGGGGACTCGAATTTATGGGACCTTTTCCACCATCGAAAGGAAACAAATACATACTTGTGGCAGTAGATTACCTGTCTAAATGGGCCGAGGCCGAAGCACTTCCAACAAATGATGGAAGAGTAGTGGTAAGATTTCTGAAAAAATTATTCTCTCGTTTTGGCACACCCAAAGCTTTAATAAGTGATAGAGGTACCCATTTTTGTAATCATCAACTTGAAAAAATTTTAACAAGATATGGGGTCTATCACCGGGTTTCGACAGCTTATCACCCTCAAACAAACGGACAAGCCGAAGTGACCAATAGAGGGTTAAAACGAATACTTGAAAAAACCGTAGGGTTAAATAGAAAGGAATGGGCTGATAAATTAGATGATGCTTTATGGGCTTTTCGAACTGCTTATAAAACAACGATAGGTACAACCCCATATAAGCTAGTCTATGGAAAAAGTTGCCACTTGCCAGTAGAAATTGCACACAAAGCCTACTGGGCAATCAAAAATGTAAACTTAGATCTAGAATTTGCTAGTAAAAATCGATTTTGTCAAATAAATGAATTAGACGAACTTAGGAATTATGCCTACTCAAACTCTGAAATTTATAAGGAGAGAATGAAAGATTGGCATGACAAACATATTAAACCTAATGAATTTCGGGTAGGAGATTTAGTTCTTTTGTTTAATTCACGACTTCGATTGTTTCCTGGTAAATTAAAGTCTAGGTGGTCAGGACCTTTTTCTGTCACCCATATTTTTCCACACGGTGCAGTAGAAATTAAACCTCGAAATGGGTCACCTTTTAAAGTCAATGGCCAACGGCTGAAACTCTATCAAGGATTTATTGAGGATGAGGAAGAAGAGATCTCGCTTCAAACCGTGGAAGAATAAAAACATCATGCCTGGTAAGTTATGAACGATTGAGGCGGCAAAATAAAGCGGTAAGTTTTCTAAACCATAGCTTATAGGAGAAAGGGGCACTCACACGCGCACTAAAAAAAAAAAAAAAAAAAAAAAAAAAAAGGGGGGGGCTCGACACGAGGCCGTGTCCGCTGGACACGGGGCCGTGTTCGCGCTGCAGACGGGATAAAACCCTTTTTTTCAAAACAGTTTCTTCATTCCACACGCCCCGTTGCCCCACAAAAGCTCTGGTTCCAGGCGATTTTCCGCGAGATTTCAACGTTTCTTATCATTCTAACAACATCAAGGTATGATTCTATCACTCGTAGTAGTTAGATTAGTCACTTGCATGTAGTTAATACACCACAAATTTGGGGAAAAATCTAGGGTTCTTGATGTTCGTTCGGATCGAGCCTAAAATTTTTGCCTAAATCTGTTTGCATTTAGTTAGATTAGTGTTAAGGGAAGTAAATACACTTGTATTGTTCATAGATTCACCCGATTTCTTGCAAAGACCCCAAACCCTTGTTCTTGAACCGAAAAAGATAAAATTGATAGGGTAAACGGGTTATTTTGGAAAAAACGGAACTTAGGGTTTCATTTTCGGGGGAAACCGCACCTATTGGTTCAAAAATTTTCAAGTTTTCGAAACCGGGTCGAAAAATGGGATTTTTGAGTAACAGACCCCTGAACACGGGGCCGTGTCCGCTGGACACGGGGTCGTGTCCAGCCCGCTGTTTGCAGTTTTGTCCAAAAATATTTCTGTTTCATGCTAACTTTTGGTGTATTCTTGCAGATGGCTAGGAAGTTTACTAGATTCAACGCCAATGAGCTAGATGCAAGAGCCCGATACGAGCTTCTCCAAACAAGACCGGAGGAATACCCAAGGCAGGCATGCACAGACCTACTAACCTTGGTGAATCAAATTGACCGCTTCAACAACATTGTCACGGGACCACTCAGAGTCGCACTAACAACCCGACTCCGTTCTGTTCATGAATGCACCTTGGAATTCTACAGCACCTTTGCATTCAAGTCAAGGTGTGAGCCGTTCGATGAAGAAGGGGTGTCATTCAGGTGTGGCAGAACGAGGTATTCGATTTCCATGGCACAATTCGGGTCGATTATCGGGTTGTATGCGGAGGAGGATGCGGGAGACGAAGTAAATACAGGGGGGTTGAGAGAGATCGAAGACAACGAGCGCCAAGCCATGTGGGCTCAGATTGGGGAAGGGTTCTACAATCCGAGCAGCACTAAGAGTACCAAGCTGAGGGATCCGCTTTACAGATACATTCATAGGCTCCTCGGTTACTCTCTTAGCCAAAGGCATGACAGTGGTGGCGTCGTTGGGTTAAGAGATTTGCTTGTCCTCCATTGCATTCACAACCGTAGGCCGCTCGACGTTCCGTACCTTATGCTCCGAAACATGCATCACAACCGCCTTGCTAATGCACCAACTCCTCTTTTCTACGGGGGGTGGGTGCACCGACTTTTCCGGCATTTCACCCACATTCCGAGGGCATTTGAGAGAAGCCCATGGTCGGGTACGGTGGACATTCACATATGCCGCTCGATGAACCTGGTTTATGAAGCAGAAGATGGGACGGTAACCTTTCAAAGGATGCAAGGTCATGCATGGAACCCGCAAGAAGCACTTGTTCTCCCAGCACCACAACATCATCAGTACCAATACCCACCCCACGGTGATCCGGGCCAATCATCCTCCTCGGGAGGCAGTTTTCCTAACTTTCAAAGTTTGCATGATTTGTTGCAGGAAAACCTCATGTGTACTCGGAACACCTATAACATGGCAAGCAACACCTACCACCGGGTTGGAGCTATCGAGAGAAACCTATCCGAGATCCAAGAAGACGTCGGATACATACGAGACCATATTGCGCACCATGGAGGGGATGATGATGATGATGATGATGCCATGGAGTAGGCGGGAGGAGCATAGGAGGAAGCGGTTGATTGGTGGCTCCCCAGGTTAACCCTTTGCAATCTTGAACAATTGATGGCCTGCGTGCCAAGTGTTAGACAATTTACTTTTCCTAACTATTTTCTGCATTTTTATTTTTTTTACTTTATGCGTGGAACAATTAACTTTGGTAACGTAGGATGTTGGTATTTCTTGGTGTGGTATTAAGTGTTCAAACAGGTACGAACCAAGGCTTAAGGTGTTAAGCCTCAGCACCTATAAGGCTAGGATTGAAAAACCGGAGGACGAAACCTGTTTTTCAGGCTTCTAGACTGTCGACACGGGGACGTGTCCCGCCAACACGCCCCCGTGCTCACCTCCCTGACCTGCTGTTTGGCTTCTGTTCGGCAGAATTTTGTCAGACACGTGGCCGTGTCCAGTGGACACGGGGCCGTGTCCGCCTTCTGTAAGTTCTTGTTACTGGCACCTGAACACGGGGTCGTGCCCACTCAACACGGGGCCGTGTTCAGCGCCCAGTAACATAAATTTTTGCTTTTAAACACTATTTTACACATCTAATCAACCTAAAAATTTATTTTTGGGACACATTGAGGACAATGTGTAATTTAAGTGTGGGGGGGATGCTAAAACCTTGAATTTTGCAAGTCCTAAATACAAGCCTTACACAAAACTCTATTGGAACCGCTAATCACCCCAAATTTTTTCAAAAATTTCATTTTTTTTACTTGTCTAGGTTTAACTCGGGAAATTCAAGCTCTCAAAAAGGTTATATTTTTACAAATTTACAACCGATAGCGTAATGATAAAAAGAACCAACATAAGAAAATTATGAAAAGGCATGACAAACTTATTTAAAATTTGATTATATATACTTGATCACATAAAAACCCATTCCCACAAAAGTGAGTTTTGAGCCTTTATTGAGCACTCAATTTCATACCATTTGACTAAATGCTCATTTTTTCGTTTCTTGTGTGAATAGCCGCTTGGTTCTTACGACTCTAGAACTTGCCATGACAATACATTCCCGGTCCTTATCAACTTAAACCCGAGTAAGTAAATGATAGAGGCATTAGGACTAACCTTTTTCATTTCCACACCATTATTTTTCTTTTTCTTTTATCACCTACCCAAAAATCCCCCTAGTTAGCCCCTTTGAGCCTAAACCTTTTCGTTTCAAAACCATTTCACCCACCAAAACCTTTTTCATTTTTACCCTTTATTTTAGTAACAAGTTCGGTTTTTCGTTAAAAAAAAAAAAAAATATATATATATATATATATATATATATATATATATATATATATATATATATGAAGCAAAAAGAAAATGAACAAACAAAGTAATCAAAAATAACTTTGTTTGAATAAAAGCTTCATCAAAAATAAAAGGTTGCAAAAATACGAAAACCGACACTTGTTACGCTTTTTAGCCCTTTTTCTACTAACCACTAACCCAACCACCTACCTTTAACCCTAGCCAACCCTTAACCCACAAAGTCCTCTTGATATCTACAAAGGTATAAAAGTTAAAAAGGAGGAGGATTGATTTCTTGGCAAGCCTATGGTAGGAGTAAGTTCCATGCCGCTCTCGAGTGATTCACTAAAAATACACCTTCGGCCGAGTGTGAGTGATTTTCCCGCAAGGTATGAGAACTTGTATATAAATAGAATTTTAAAAAAGGCATGTTATGCCCAAATAAGTAATTTCTTTTATGAACAGTTCTAAATAAATCATTACGAATAGGAGTGTAAATAAATAAAAATAAAACCCTAAAAAGATCTTGGAAATCTCGACACTCTATGACAAGCCCAAAACCTTCTCTTCTACCTATTCCATTTGGGAGTGTAAGCCAAATATTAAAGAGTTTTGCTTGAGGACAAGCAAAAGTTCAAGTGTGGGGGTATTTGATGTGTGTAAAATGCAACATATAAATTACATCAAATGAGGCATAAAACTAACCCTTTTTTAGTACTAATATTGGAAAAAGAGTGTTTTTGTCTTCCTTTTGTATTTTCAGGATTAAATGAGCTCAAAAACGCAAAAGAAGCAAAAAGACAGCTAAATCCAACATAAATACAAGAAAAGGAACATTAGTGGATTGCCCGAACCCTCAACGGCACCTTCCAAAGAAAAATAAAGAAAACAGAAGGCTGAACACGCCCCGTGCTCAGCCAGCACGGGGCCGTGCCCAAGAAGCAGCAGAAAAGACAAACCTATAGAAGCTTCTATTGCCCACCACGGGCCGTGCTCAGTGGACACGGGGGGCGTGCCGGAAGTACTGCAGGCGCATTAATTGTAATTGCGAATTACAATTAATGAAGAGAGAGAGTGTCAGACAGGCACGGGGCCGTGCCCAGCGGACACGGGGCCGTGCCCAGGCTTCTGTTCAGCCTATAAATAGGAGTGCTTGGTTTCATTGCAACTCATTCCTTGGCACTCCACCTCTCTCACACTTCATCCACCATCCACCACCATCACAACACCATCATCCACCACCATCATCCATTGTCCATCATAGAGTGTGTGTGAGTCGTCTCGGGATCCAAGATTGATCGTAAGAGTTCTTGACAATCAAGGCCATGTTTGCCTAAGTCTCTTACATCACTTGGTGAAGACAAAGTGTCTAGTATAATACTTTTTATTTCTAATCTTTTGCACTTTTTATTTGGTTTTGTATTAATGACTTTAATAACTAGTTACTTATGTTGAAGGTGATCTTTCCTTATCGTTTGTCCGTGGTGTCTTGGCATTATTTTACTGTCTATATAAAATAAAGGATTTTCACCATTCATATCTCCACGGTCTATATGGAGGTATGTTGGCTACCTGGTAGGGGGTTAAGGGAACGGTTTGGTAAAGGTCTTGCCATTGTTCAGCGTTTAGAGGTCCTGCAATGGACCTGGGTCAAATTTAGTAGGACCTCCTTCAATACTTCACGGTATTGGATGGCGGGGGTCCAAACTCTTTGATCCCCTCATAAGTTAACTACTATTAATACTATAACCCGGCTATTTAGGACTGTATCCCTGCTGACTCAGACTACTTAGCCGAGGGTAACGTCACCGCCAAAAGCGGGGCCTACCACAATACTGCATTAATAACTTAATTCATTATCTTCCAATAATCCACCCCTTTAGGATTGTATCCCTGCTGACTCAAACTACTGGGGTGAGGGTAACGTCACCTTCAAAAGAGGGGCCTACTACAATAACTAAGATAATCTCTTAATTATGTGCAAAAGTGCGGAAATAATCAAAGGTTATACTAGATACGAGTCGGAACCAAGTGATTCATCTTGTCTATCTGTTTTTTTTATTTTATTTTTACTTTCAGCATTTTAGTTAGTTTTTACTTTTCTTATTTTAAAACATTTTTTCTAAACTTTTATTTTGATTAGACGTTGAGGATAAACCGGTACTAAAAGCTCTTGTGTCCTTGGACGACCTCGGTATCTTACCAACGCTATACTACACTCAACGATGGGTGCACTTGCCCATATGTGTGTTTAGTGTTAGTGAAATATCGTGTTTTATAAATTTAAAACTTGGCTAAAGTAAGTGTTAAAAAGGGCTTAAAATATATACCTAAAATATACGACACTTCGCACGCATCAGAGCAGTAGGAGCAGTGTTACTCGTTGATCGACAAGGTGTCCAAACACCAGTCTACTATGTGTCACGAACCCTGACTGACCCAGAAACCCGGTACGCAATCATGGAGAAACTAGTACTCGCACTAATCCATGCATCAAGGCGGCTGCGCAGGTACTTTGCCAATCACGTCATCCACGTGCTAACAAACTACAATATTGGCAACATCCTCGCAAGGACAGAGATTTCAGGGAGACTAGCAAAGTGGGCAATAGAGCTCGGAGGCCTTAATGTGGTTTTCAGGCCAAGACCGGCAATTAAGGGCCAAGTCCTTGCAGATTTCGTGACAGAGGTACCGGATGACAAGGACCGGGAATGTAAAGCAATGGAAAAAGCCGAAAAACAGCAAGTAGAAGAACCATGGCTGTTATACACAGACGGCGCGTCTAACGAAGACGGCACAGGTGCTGGGCTTCGGCTGGTGAGCCCTGACAAACATGAGTTCACCGACGCCATACGCTTGGATTTTAAGAGCACGAATAATGAAGCCGAGTACGAAGCTTTCCTTGCTGGTTTAAGATTGGCGATCAAAATGGGAGTTAGACACATCGAAGCGCATGTGGACTCCATGTTAGTAGCCGGACAAATCAACGGGCAATATGAAGCCAAGGGAGATACAATGGCGCTCTACCTGAGTCAAGCAAAGACGTTGCTACAAACCTTCTACTCTTACAAGGTACACCATATTAATAGAAGCGAGAATAAACCAGCAGACGCGCTGAGTAAACTCGCCTTTACAAGTTTCCAACACCTGGCGAAAGATGTACGCATAGAAGGTTTTAAGCAACCCGTCAGTGCCACTGAGAGAAGTAAGCGTTGTCCAACTAGGAACAACGTCTTGGATGACTCCGATAATCGCGTACCTTCAATCTGGAATACTCCCGGAGAACAAAGCGGAAGCGAAGAAAATCCAGTACAAGGCAGAACATTATCAGATGGTTGATGGAATCTTGTACCGGAAGTCATACCTCGGGCCTTTGTTAAGATGTGTAGATCCCGAAGACGCAAGCTATTTGATCAGAGAAGTGCACGAAGGAATTTGTGGTATACATGTCGGACCAATAATGGTGGTGGCAAAGGTCATGAATGCGGGGTATTATTGGCCCGGGATGCATTTAGATGCGGTTAAAGAATTAAGGAAATGCAGTGGGTGCCAAAGACACGCCCCCAAAACGATGCGCCCCAAGAATGAATTGGTACCAGTCACAACGGCGTGGCCCTTTCAACAGTGGGGAATAGACATGGTCGGACCTTTCCCCGAAGCCCCAGGAGCTGTCAAATTCATAATAGTTGCAGTCGACTATTTCACCAAATGGGTAGAGGCAAAGGCCCTCGCATCGACCACAGCCACTGTTGTCAAAAAATTCATTTGGGAACAAATCATATGCCGTTTTAGATTACCTCTCAAGATCATCACAGACAACGGAACGAACTTTGCCGAAGACAATCTTCAACAATGGTTTAAAGAACTACACATCGAACACACCTTCTCCTCGGTCGCGCACCCGCAGGGGAATGGTCAAGTTGAAGCCGTCAACAAGAGTATTGTCGATGGAATCAAGGCAAGGTTGGGAGAAAAAAGATGAGGTTGGGTAGACGAACTGCCCAGCGTCTTGTGGGCCCACAGGACGATGCCCAAGACAAGCAACGGAGAAACACCGTTTAGCTTAGTTTACGGGTCCGAGGCAGTAATACCAGCGGAGATAGGATTGCCGTCACCACGAATGCTCTCAATGAACCTGATCAACAACGAAGAGGAGAGGAGGATCGACCTCGACCTCCTAGAAGAAAGGAGAGAAATGGCGGCAATAAATGAAGCAAAGTACAAAACGAAGCTGGAAAAGTATTACAACTCTAAAGTCCGAGTCTGCACCTTCAACCCGGGAGAATACGTCCTCAGAGACAACAAGGCCTCAAATGCTGAAAAACCCGTAAAATTGGCTCCCAAGTGGGAGGGTCATATGTCATCGACACAGTGCTCGGAAAAGGAGCCTATAAGCTGCGCACCATTGACAACAAGGAGGTTCCTCGAACTTGGAACGCTCAACAGCTGAGAAAGTGTTACCTGTGAAAACGTTATGTAATCGCAACAGCCAAATCGCCAACACATTTATATTAATACAAGAAGTGTTTGGCTATCTCTATATCATGCAAATTTCTTGTCACAAATGCATATATTACTTTGGGCATACACGAAAACATCCATGGCTCGACCATTAGGAAACGTTGTAGACCTCCAAGGCATGTCACAAACAAAGTGCACAGCCGGGTCGAATACACAACTAAAGCCTAACAAACGCCAAATAAATACTTCGTGCCCACATAAACACGAAAGCATCGAACACAGGGCAAACGAACATTGTAAGCACCCCCAAGGCTGAGCACAGCCGGGTCCACACAATAACCTGTAATTCGACCACTTCGTATTCACGAACCAACCTGCGCACATAAACGACAGAATAAAACGTTGTAATAAACATAACACAACCTGTCAGCGCCATCATTCATTCGTGATACCTGGATCAAAGTAATTATACATGCACATATTATGACGTTAACAAAATTCGCAATAACACGAAGGCATATATTAACATATCAAATGACAGGCATACCAAATTGTTCAATAGCACGACAGATAAGCAAAATTAAAATTGTTCAGGTATTGTCAAATGATTACAAGACCACCCAAGGTCATACGCGGCGCGCAGGCCGGAAGCCTTCATTCCGGATGACTGGAACCAGCACCTCCAACCGCATGATCTTCATCTCCAAGAGCTTTTTTCAACATTGCAACACCATCAGACCTTCGAGCCAATTTCCGGGCAGCCTTAACAACTGCAAACTCCAACGACGAGAACTCCTGTCTTTTTGCAGCATAGGCCGCAACACAATCCTCTTTCCATAACTCGAAGTGATGCTCCTTCTCATTATTGCTTGCCGCAGCTCTGCCCTCATTATAACCATCCTTGCGCCCGCTATTATAACCAGCTTGCCCCAACTCAAACATATAGTTGGCAAGCTCATGGGAGTTCACTATGCGATCAGCAATCTGCGAGAAACATACAAATAAGAGAAACAGTCCACAAAATTCACAAAATGAAATAAAGTAAGTTACCAGGGGCACCGCGCGAGAAAGCAACCACTTGCAATCAGCCGATGTCTCCTCCGCAAGGATTTTAGAAGCCTTGCATTCAACAGTTTTCTCCTGGAGAAGACGCTCAGAAACCTCATACCGTCTCGCAAGGTCTTCCAATTTAGCAATGCGATCAACATACTCCTTTTCTTTCTTCTCAAACGCGACGCGTGCCTGTTGAGCTTCCTCAGCAAGATCTGTTTTCTCACCAGACAAACGGACAATAGCGTCACGTTGATTTTTCAGCTCGACAGTGGTACGCTCACACGCAGCTTCCCAATTTTTCTGTTTATCAGCATTGATTTGCTTCTCTTGGGCAAGTTTCTCTTCCGCATCAGCTACCCTCCACATCAACCCCTTTTTCTCAACATTGAATTTTTCTCTCTCTTCCGCGAATAGCTTCTTCTCATTCTCAAACTCAAGAGTATCCTCCCCCATCAACTTCCACTCACGGACAATCTCCTGAGAAGTGGACCAGAAGGTAACCCCGGCTTGAACATGCTCATCCAAAAGTTCTAACCGACGGCGCCTCTTCTGAAATAACCTTTCAGCCGGGGGGAGAGACAGAGAGAAAAACTCATGACAATTCTCAAGATCATTCATCCGGGAGCCCTGGGTCAAATGCCAGCGAGGAGCATGGGGCAAATCATCACAGGCTGAGTTGTGGGTATCCCAGGACCCAGGACTCCGAACCACTCTGGAAGTTGCACCACCACCACCGCCTGGTGGGCGTTTTGTATATATCGTTTGATGCGGAGTAGTTTCACTTGTTTCCACCTCGACTTCAATATTCTTACCACGATCACCACCACCAGCACCACCTGCATCACCACCACCAGCACCACCTACATCACCACCACCAGCACCACCTGTATCACCGCCACCCTCCCCAACCTGCTCCACATTCACGACATCCTCTTTCCTCTTCTCACCAGAGGTTTTGTGAGGAGGAGACAACCCAAATGTCCTCGAAGGCGGAGAGGCAGGAGGTGTAATTTTGGAAATATCAATCTTGTGTGCAGTCTTGGCTGGTTTGGCACCTACTCCAAAACGAGCAACACATTCAGAGAAGAGAAAGGAAAGCAAGCAAAAACAAAAAAAGACAAACTGGAAACTGAAAAAACGAATACCAGAAGCCTCAAAAATCTTCTGCAACAAATCCCCAGGTTTCTCAGTAAAAATACCCATGTCAACCTCCGACTCAGAAGGGGCAGGAGGATCCTCCTTCTGGAGTTTAACCCTTTTCGACGCGAGCAGCGCAGCGGCCTGCTCGTCAAGCTTCCGTTTTTTATCATCAAACATCTTCTTCTACATTATCTCTGTTAAGGTAGCGCGGTCTTCAGGATCAGATTCTTGATGTTTTTCTCCGGCCCCTAAACCGGACAATGTATCAGAAACTACAACGTAATCTAGGATAGGAAGAGCAGATGGTCGCTTACGAGGGGTCTCAGTAGCAGGCTCCTCAGCCTTCTTTCCTTTTCCTTCTGTTTTTTCAGCGCGTGTTTTTCTCCGTATTTCCAACTGCTCAGCAGTCTCAACCGGAATCTCCACATCGTCATCAATTGGTTCATTAACGGGCTCACGCTCAACCCCCTGTGCTGGACCTGCACGCGGGGAACGAGAAGGTATGCCCTCAAAAGATCTGCCTGACCCATCACTCGAGAGAACAATAACTTCCTCTCGAATAAGATCAAAAGCATCATCATCATCATCCTCACTATCTTCACCTAAGGCAGTGTTGGCGTAGGCAGTAAGACTATTGTAGGTCGGATGCAAGAAACGACCACGAATCCGATCCAACCAAGGTTGTTTCTCAGCCTTTTGCAACGCCTCAACCATCGCACCACCGGCCTTCGGATCCAAAACATTCAACAAGGTGTAACCCACTGCAAAAGACATAGAGATGAGGAATACAAAAAAAAAAAAAAAAAAAAAAAAAAAAAAAAAAAAAAAAAACAAGACAAGGCAAAAAGCTGTGGAACGACACATACGTTTACCCTGATAACCATAAACCGGTACACCCAAAGGGTTCTTTGGACGCCATAACATACTCATACCGGCGCCAACTAACGCCATCTCCTCAAGTTGAAGAATAGGAGTGGCTTTATGAGTCAACTTCTTATACCAATCTTGTTCAGAAAAGTCTGAAACAACATCAACCTTGGGGATACCCTCATCCACCGACCGGTAATGCATATCCATAGGGATAACACCTCGACGAATATAAAAAAACTTTTGTTTCCAGTCGTGGAGACTCTTCAAGGGAACAGAACAAACTGGAGCGACGCCGGTACGAGCACTGAAGGAGTAAAAACCACTGGTATACGTCACAGTATAGAAAACGTTGAATAGCGTGAATGTCGGCTCCACACGATTAGCCATACACACGAACTCAAAATGGGTAATGCGAGGAAGCCCAATCGCATTGATCTGAGAGATATGGAGCCCATAGTTCCTCAACACCTCCCCGGTAAACCTGGTCATCGGAAGCCTGAAGTCGCCCTCCCGGAAGAAAGCAGCATATAAAGTGAGGTAACCCGGAGGGGCATCCATGGCAGTAGATCCTGGAGTTGGGAACTGAGCACCCCACTCAGCACGGAAACCCATCTCCTGTACCAGATTATTAAACTCATCCTCCTTCCACCCTATAGTCGCCTAATCGGGACCCGGTGGATTCTTGCCTTTGTTTCTCTTTCTCCGAGAAGAAGGATTTGCACCAGACATTGTGAAATAACGAACAAATAATGTTGATGAACTCCAGAAAAGAGGAACCAAGATAAAGGAAGAAGAGAGAAAACTGGAATTCAAATTTTGAAAAGTGAAGGTTTAGAAGAAACTGCCTTGAATTTATACCCATCGCATTTAATGCGATGGGTAGCGAACCGTCAGAGGTGCAGCAGGACATCCACTAAGGGAAAGACACGTCAGAGGAGAGAGAACACGCCATCATCTTTTTTCAGGAACGTGTGAAACAGACACCTGCCACCATGACATAAAGTAACTGACATGACTGAAAAGGCGCCTGTTCACCGGACACCAGACAGTCACATCAGTCACTCCCTCCCAAGACAAACAAAACTTCCTCCTCAAGACAACAGTCAAAACCCATGCGCCATGCGTCCATTTGGCTCAACTCTTACAAGTAGTCAAAACCCATGCGCCATGCGTCCATTTGGATCAACTCTTACAAGTAGCCAAACCCACGCGCCGTGCGCCATGCGTCCATTTTGCTCAGCTCTTACAAGTAGTCAAAACCCATGCGCCATGCGTCCATTTGGCTCAACTTTTACAGTAGTCAAAAACCCATGCGCCATGGGCCATGCGTTCATTTGGCTCAACTTTCACAACTGTAAAAAACCATGCGCCGTGCGCCCATCAAGTGCAAATATCTTAGTTCTCCCCTAACAAACACACGACATTAAAAACACTACCTTCATAAGTCTAGAATCCCTCCTAGACGATCAACTCAACTCGAAGGCACACTGGACTGGGGGGACTTGAAGAGGTATGGTCCCAATTCCTCGCCCACATGGCAAGGACCACACCACTTTTTCCATCCTATGTGACGCTGACATCAACGAGACCATCCAGAAGCTTCCAGAAGCTTCTAGAAAATATCAAGGTGGCACCAGAGATGCTCCATCCGACATAAAGGACAACACGTGTCACCAGTCATCAAGCGCCATGTAGGCCTGCAACGGATCAAGGAGCAGTCCGACAACACCAGTACGACGTCTCCAAAATAGGCAAATGTAAGCGCGCCACGTGTACCACTACACTGACCACAGCAGAGGAGACCAAAGGGATATTCCCCTTGGTCGGACTGCTGGCGCGCAACCACAGCTGCCACTACTGCTCCTCCCTTCTTCACCCTCCGGCTATAAATAGGACCCTTCATCATCCAGGTTGAATCACCTTGCTCTATATACTCTCATCATTAACACAAACTGTTTATTCTCCCTCGAAACAGTACTTATTCTCACGCCGGAGCCTGGTTAAGAGGGAAACCCCCATATTCCCCTCTTAACGAGACTAACGGTGTTGCTGTTTTGCAGGACCCAAGTCATTTCCACGAGTAAGAAGGGAGATTGAACCCACAGGAGAAACAACCCCACAGATTAACCCTGGTGTTAACCTGTGTTTCATCAGTCACAAACACTTGATACTTTTTTCCTGCATTAACCAACCCTAGGAAGGAAGGAATTTGCATCATTTGGCTGTCAGTCACTCACAGAATGAAAGCTCTTCGTGTGCTCTTCTCAAAACCCCCTCCCGCCAAAAAGCCTTCTTCATTCATCGATGAACCCCAGTTCATCTCTCTCATCCACTCTTCCAAATCCATCAAGCACCTCCAGCAAATCCATGCCCAAATCATCCTCTACCACCAGTTTTCTAACTCCCGAATCGTCACCCAGCTCATTTCCTCTTATTCTTTCAAAAACAACTTCACCAATTACGTTCTCTCCATCTTCCGCCACTTCAAAAACCCTAATTTATACATTTTCAACTCACTAATTCGTGCACTTGCTGACAATTCCTACTATATGACCTCAATTTCCTACTTTGTTCTCATGTTGAGCTCGAATATCAGGCCCGCCAATTTAACTTTCCCGTTTGTTTTGAAATCCACAGCCGCATTACAAGAGGGATGGCTTGGTATGGAGATTCATACTCAGATTTTGAAGCTGGGTTTACTATGCGATCGGCTTGTTTTACTTCATTTGGTGGATATGTATGCTAAAGTTGGTTTACTGGAGTGTGCATGCCAACTGTTTGATGAAAGTTCTCAATGGGGGGATGACGCAAGAAGTACGTTATTATGGAATGTTTTAATTAATGGGTATTGTAAGGTTGGGAAATGGGGTAAGGCTGTGGAATTGTTTGAGGTAATGCCGGAGAAATATGGTTCTACCTGGAGCACTTTGATTAATGGATTAATGAAAGCCGGTGAGATTGACCGGGCTATGGAGCTTTGGCGTTCCGTAGAGGAAAGGGATGTGGTTTCTTGGACTACAATGATAAATGGGTTTTCACAAAATGGGCAGCATGAACAGGCACTATCAATGTTCTTTGAAATGTTGGAAGAGGGTGTCAAACCTAATGATCAGACTATTGTTTGTGCACTCTTGGCTTGTGCAAAAGCAGGAGCTCTTGCGACAGGAACCAGAATACATGACTATATTTTGAGCAATAGATTCGCTTTGAAGAAAGGGATCACGGCTGCTTTGGTAGACATGTATGCAAAATGTGGGTCCCTTGAGAATGCAAGTCGGGTATTTGATATGGCAGTAGAGAAAGACCTTCGTACTTGGAGTGTTATGATATGGGGCTGTGCCATTAATGGATATCTTGACAAGGCTCTTGATTGTTTCAACAAAATGAAGTCTACAGGTACAAGGTTGACTCCCATTTTCAGATTTTTCTTTCTGATATTTTGAGCTTTTAGAAGGATATATGTAAAGCTACCCTGCTGAACAAACATGTTACATTGTCTCTTTGCCTGCAGGAATAAAGCCAGATGGGGTAGTCTTTCTTGCGATTATAACCGCCTGTTTGCATGCTGGAAATGTTGACCAGGGTCTTCATTTTTTTGACAAAATGAAGCATGATTATTCAATTGAACCCACCATGAAACATTATGCAGTAATCGTTGATCTTTATGGTAGGGCTGGTCGTCTAAACCAAGCTTTAAGATTCATTAAAAACATGCCAATAGATCCCGATTTTGTCATCTGGGGGGCACTATTCAGTGCTTGTAGCACACACAAGAACATTCAAATGGCAGAATACGCATCAGAGAAGCTTCTAGAACTCGAGCCTAAACATCCTGGTGGCTATGTGTTTCTTTCAAATGTTTATGCTGGGGCAGGCAAGTGGCAAGATGTAGAAAGGGTGAGGACCAAAATGAAAAATAAAGGTGTGGCAAAAGATCCCGGTTGGAGTTATATTGAAATCCATGGTCAAGTCACTAGTTTCGTAGCTGGTGATCATTTTCATAATCGCTCAGATGAAATTCATTTAAAATTAGATGAAATTACTAAAAATGCAAGAGAATTTGGCTACACGCCTGAAACTGAGTGGGTGCTTCATAATATTGAAGAAGAAGAAAAAGAAGAATCTTTGGGAAGTCATAGTGAGAAACTGGCACTCGCTTTTGCTCTAATCTCTGGTGATGATTTAAAGGTTATTAGGATTGTGAAAAATTTAAAAATTTGTGGGGATTGTCACTCTTTAATGAAGCATGCTAGCAAAATGACCAAGAGGGATATTGTAGTACGGGATATAAAGCGTTTTCATCATTTTAAAAATGGGAGTTGCTCGTGTCAAGATTATTGGTAACAATGTAAGTATCAAATGCTATCTTTCTTGTGTGGTAGGCTTTGCTAATTTACAAAGTTACATATATAGCATGGAATATATGACTATACTTCAAGCAATTTCATGACTTGAACTACATAAATATCAAATATTCATTTAGATCTATGATGCCTTGTAGTGCATCCCCCCTGAAATTTTTTGTTCTTATTTTTTGATTCATCATCTATACTATATATATAATGCATATCCGAAGGGCAGAAATGGTCATTTGCCACTTTTTCAACATTTACAACCCTTTAAAGCTTGTTGTACAACCATCTAAAGCACACAACAATCACTAGGCGGCAAAACAAATTTTGGGCGGCCATGGATTCAATTTTTGAATCCCTTTGCTCATCCCCATCCCAAGACACTTTTATTGCCAGATCTGTTCCTATTGTTTCTTCTTCCTAGAGAAACCCTAAAACACAAACCCCCGCACCCAAAATCACACTCCATTTGCAGAAACCCTAGATTCAGCAGCAGCACAGATAGATTGATGATTCCTCTAACTTCTGATTGAATTCATATTATCTGATTTGTTTGGTTGCAGCCGTTCAAGTGAAGAAATGGCAGACGGAACAAGCACGCCCGTGGTCACGTCAAGTTCATTCGCTGTTCGAATTGTGGAAAATGTTGCCCCAAGGTATCCGATTTGCTCTATTTTTGCTTCATTTGTAGGATCGGTTTTTAGATCTGTGAAATGTATGTTGGTGATTGATTTATTAGAGGGATCCGTTTTGTGTTTTTAGGTTAGATGTTATTGAAGTTTTTGTATCCGCTGACTGAGAGTGGTTTATGATAATGTTATATTGTGCAATTATGAATTATTATGTTAGTTGTTATATACTACATTCATTCTAGAGACTAATGTTTTATAAACCGATATAAACCAGCTGGTTGAATTGGTTACCAGGGACATTACCCCGATAGAGCCTGGTCTAATTCGGTACCGGTTTAGTATTCAATCACTGGACAATCCGCTATTACTGGTGCCGGTTTATACTCGTGTTTAATATTTGAGTTTTAAATTCTCCATTGGTAACTTCAACTTCTTTTTTTGTATCGTTGAAGTTGTATTTTTATGGAATTATAGGGTTCAACCAGTTGACCGGTTGAGCCGGACCCCCGGTACTGTATAAAAACCGGTTTAAACGTTTTTTGAGACTTGATCTTCAATTTTAAATTTATTATACCGATTGACTTTGAACTTGGAGATTATAAACTCTTTTTATGTTACGAACAAACACTAAAAGTGAGTCTTTGCTAATTGGCTATTTTATTGCACAAAGGTCCTGAGTGTATTATTCCCAGCTATCAATATAATGATAGTTTAAACAAGCGATCAGTTTTGGTTCTAAAAGTTGAGGCGACTATGCACAAGCAAATAAGCTTTGTTTACATCCAAAAGTTACATTTTTTTCATCTGTATTTCTGTCTCTTGTTAACGACTACTGTTATCGATTGTTCAGGATAAGGCAATTAAGAGATTTAACGTGAGGAACATAGTGGAACAAGCTGCTGTTAGGGATGTTCAAGAAGCTTGTTCTTTTGATCGTAAGTTTTACTTGTGTATTTTAAGTAGTGTAGTATAGACTCCTTTATATAAGATTTTTTTTTTTTTTTTTTTTGTGATTAAAATGTGTTTTTTCCCATTGCTTTAGAGTACACACTTCCAAAGTTGTATATGTTCTATTTGATTTTGCAGCAACAGATATGAAGATTATTGGAATCAACAGTACATTTTTGCTTCGTTTGTATTAGTTTGATCTATTTTTAAGTTCTTGTTGCAATTTTTTGTATTGATTCAACAGATCTGATTGATATGTTGTGGGTCTCGCAACGTCGGCGCTTGTGTTGTTACTTTCACTGTTGGTGGACTTGGTGTTCTCAACGCTATTGCGGGTGCTTACAGTGAGAATCTTCCGCTGATTTGTATTGTCGGTGAACCGAATTTGAATGATTATGTTACTAACAGGATTCTTCATCATGCTATCGAATTGCCGGATTTGAGCCAGGAGCTTCGTTGTTTTCAGACTGTTACTTGTTATCAGGTATAATGATTTTAACCTGTTTCAACCCGACAAAATTTCCCCTTGATGTACAATCTCTTTAAAAAAACATTTTTTACTGACCTGAACCGGTTTTGACCCACGACCCAACCTGTTTGCCAGGCCTAAACAAACCGATTAAAGTCTAGCTCAAAGTCTGGACGTCATAGTTTTGTCTGCCAGACCAGCCAGGTTTGGCGGTTTAAAGGTTTGATTTTTGTGGTATAGCTAATTTAAATATTGTTAATAACCTGTTATAGATTCGGTTTTTTTGTTCCAGGTGTTGGAGAAGAAAGATGTTGCCTCTTTGTCTGCAAGCATTTTCCAGGAGAAATGAAACCGCACGAAAGCTGGCTATGGAATTCTTGCAAAACGGGTTATAGAGACGATGCCTTGATATCCCCTTCAGCATCTCTTTTACCCTTTGAATAACAAACCACTAACATATTCTTTAACATGACCCGGTGTCACTACTTCAACTTTAAACAAGCCAGGCAAAACAAGTAATCCCAATTCTGAAGATGAATCAGATTTTGGTGGCAAAAATAGACGTCGGGTTGTAAAAGAAACCGATTCAGTTTCAGCAGCCCCAAAAGCTCACCCAACAGGCGGATTCAAGCCGACATCGAGCAAACACAAGCACTTGTTAAGAAACTTTACCTTGAGAAAGGGATAGAGGATAATATTTTATCCAGGGCTGATAATGAAAGAACACACAGGGATAAGTCTCATGGTGGGTCCAGTTGTAATTATACGTGGGGTCATCATCCGTCAAAGGTCTTGAAGGTGTTGAGTTACTCGATACACTCATTACTTACCTCTGGCGGGTTAACGGCTCTTAATGCCTGAAAAAGTGACACTATGGGTCTCCGCGATGTGAGGGCAGAATCTAAAAATTCTGATGCGGAAAACAATGGAGTGAGTGGGAAAAGAAGTTAGATACATGCTAGCAGGAAACACTGAAAAGTCAAGATCCATTGGAGATAATGACCGCAAAGGAAAAGATTGATGCTGTTGCAGCTGAGTCTTTGGATCCATACGTCACAAAAATTCATGATGAAAATTATGGGTGGAAATACGGTTGTGGAGCCAAGGGTGCACGAAGCTATTTTATGCTGCTGAATTTGTTCATAAACATTTAAAGCTGAAACACCCTGAACTTTCAATGGAGGCGACTTCTAAAGTTCATGAAGATCTATATTTCCAAAACTATGAAGTGAGTGCATCTGTTCACGGCCTTTCTTTTTGTTTCTCTATCTCCTTGGAATGGTGTCGATCATAATCTAAAATATTTGATATTTACAGTGGTGATGATGAACTACCTAATTTGTTGAAATAGCAGGCATAGATCTTGCATATATTCTTTATAATGTTGTTCGTTAGTTTTTGCTATTCAAATCAGCTATTGCTTTGGTAAGTGAAATAATAAATCCTTTTAGAACAATAGATGTTCAACTGAAATTCCAATATGTCGTTAATCCAGGTTGATGGAATCACTATCGGTTCTTTGGATGATGTTCCAGCTGGCCCTGTTTCTTCCTTCTTCAAATCCATACGCAGCACACTCGATTTTGATTTTGATGATGAAAATGAAGGTTAGTTGTATAGTAAAACAAACTTCTATATACTTGCATACTGCGGTGTTTATTTTAATGTGAAAGAGGAATATATACTTTTGGCGTATTGACAGATATAGTATATATTAGTTAGAATGTAATCTAGACTTAGATTATTTGATTATGTATTTAGATTAGATATTGGTCACAGGGCAGAAAATGAAAGTCAAACTTGAAAAAAGTCAAAGGCCGTTAATTGGCGGTTAATGACAGTTTTCTGGTACCCCAAACGAATGCGTATAACTACCTTGTTCACAGACTATAAATAGGCGCAACATTGTATGGGTATGTAAATCAATTTCATAATCTAAAACGGTCTGCGTTGACTTTCGTTGACAGACCAAATTTATCCAAATTGATCCTATGTTCTTGTTCGTGATGAATGACTAATTCGTAATTATGTGTTCTTGATATCCAACAATAATTATGACATTTTCTATAACTGACCCGTTTATGACATTTTTTTCTTTTTTTTAACTGACCCGTTTATGACAATTTTTTTTCTTTTTTTAACTGCCCTGTTTATGGCGCAGATAGGTGGCAGTCTGACAAACCGCCAACACTTTATGTATTCATTTGTTGCAGTACCCGTGAACTTGCTACCATCGAGACATATCTGATACATGTGTATTTTCTCTTATATGGATCGGTTGAGTATCGGGTCAACCGGTCAAATGGGTTCCGGTTGAAACAGGTGGTTTTGGTACATGTAAGAGCGTTATTGCTGGGCTAATAAAGTCTTGTTAAATCGAAAGTTGGTTGCTAAGAGGTGATTCGGGTGCATACATGGTTGCATCTCGGTTGGCTATTGCAACTGCACCACCTGCTTACGTGTTTAGCAGAGTCATTGGCTGTTTATTACAAGATTCTCTTACGGGTTGATTTAAACAATTTGGACAATTTGTAAGAGTACATTTCTCTGTTAGTTGATGCCACTATCAAGATTGGTTTCACACGACAGATGGAAGCATTTAGAGCTGGATTAATCATGTCATTTTTTATTCTTATCTGATGCGCTTTTTTATTTATAGAAACCAACAAATCGGGATGAGCTCAGTACCAACTGGTACCGAAAATCCCAAAAAATGGTACCGGTACGGTTTGGTACCGGTATGGACCGGTATTTGAGGGTAAAAGTCGGTAAATACCGGTATCGAAAACGGTAAATGTCGGTTTGGTACCGGTTTTGAACCGGTACCCGTTACCATTTGCTCATCCCTACCAAAAAAATGTTAATTTGTTAGTTTGCGCTTAATTGATGTTAATAATTAAAGACAGTTAAAGATAGTCAATTTCTAAACATGTTCATGGTATTAAATATTTGTAGATTGATGCCAATATATTGATGTTAAAAATTGGAGAAAAATGCTCGGATAGTCCATGTGGTTTGCCCATTTTTTACCTTTAGTCCACAACTTTCTAAATTTACAGCTATAATCCTCAACTTTTGCAATTTCGTTCCCGGATAGTCTCTGGCACGTATAAGGGTTGGTTTTTGGAGTTAAGTGGATGTGAAATGACCAAAATACCCTTACCTTTTTTACAAAACAAATAAGAGCCATTTTAAAAATTAAAAAAAGATAACTTGCGGGGTCCACCCTCTTGTCTTCTTCTCCCTCCAATCCTTTCTCCCTATGTAAACTAAGGTGTTGTTTGTTTTTTGTTAAAAGAGCTTCAGGACCTCTTTTGTCTTCACCAAGCAGACCATGCGCAGACATAGGGGTCTGAAGCTTGTTTGTTTTTCAGAAGACAATTCATTAAAAAACATCTTCAGCACCTCTTCCTCGGGCAGATGTTGATTTACCTCTTCACATACCTCTTCAACCTCTTCCAAACACAAAACTCTCAAAACCCTAGTTCCCTTCTCCATTCTTCAGCCGACCTCCCCTGCTCCTCCACCTCCAGCCGCTGCCACGCCGCCCTCCACCCCTCCCGCCGATCTGAAACCTTCCACAGCCGAGCACCACCGCCGAGCACCTCTACTCCAAAACCCTAGCTCCTTCACACAGCCGCCGCTGATTATTCCCCTCCACACAGCCAGTTTATTCCACTCCACATAAAATCGCTGATTATTCAGGTATGTGATCCTTTTATGCTTAGTGGGTATTTGTTCTTAAATAAAATCGCTGTAAGTTTGACTTTTTGTGCAAGAAATCTACACAAAAACGAAAAATGTCTGAAAAAACCGTCATTGATGAGCAGAAAAATGCAGAAGTAGCAGAGGAAATGTCAAAGATGCATAGAATTCGAGTTTAGGGTTTCTACACTTTTAATCGCGTTTTGGTTAAGACTTTGTATGTAGTATGGTTTAACATTGAATCGGAGTGTTTCTGGATGTTGATTGCTTGTTTTTGATCAGTTATATGCTGTAATTTTGTTGTTTATGATCAGTTATATGATGTGATTTTGTTACTGACCATTCATATGGTGTAATTTTGTGGTTTATGATCAATTATATGATGTAATTTTGTTTCTGATCATTATATGGTGTAATTTTGTTGTTTTTGGTCATTTATATGTCGTAATTTTGTTGTACTTGATAAATTATATGGTGTAATTTCGCTTCTAATCAAGTATATGCTGTAATTTGTTGTTTCTGATCAATTATATAGTGTAATTTTGTTGTTTCTAATCAAATATATGCTGTAACTTTGTTTCTGATCATTTATATGTTGTAACTTTGTTGTTTCTTGATCAATTATATGGTGTAATTTTGCTTCTAATCAAGTATATGCTGTAATTTGTTGTTTCTGATCAATTATATAGTGTAATTTTGTTGTTTCTGATCAAATATATGATGTAACTTTGTTTTTGATCATTAAATAAAATAAGTTTATTTATATTTCAGTTTATTTCAGCAGCTTGTAGAAGTTAAAAAACAAACAGTCTTCTTCTTGCAGACCGCAGAGGTTTGGTCCACCTCTCCAGCTACAGATGCCTGCAGATGTGGTCCGCAGACTACAGACGTTTTACCTCTGAAAAAACAAACAGCACCTAAAAAGTGGATCGCAAATATGATATTGTCGTATGTGAATCAACCAAAATCTTCATCTCCGTCAATGATGTGACAGTCCTACGTCATCACCGACCATCTTTGCTTTTTCGGTGATCTGGTCAAAATCCACATACGTCGTCTATCACCACCACTACCATTTTAGACAAATCAAATTAATTAGCAGCCCCGAGTTAATTTGGTCATCGCAGTAGACTTACAAATTTCCTATGGGCTAAACTAATTTAAGTCTTGAGCTGGGAACTAATTGCAAACACGTATACTGAGCACCCCACTACATGAACTTTGAAGGTAGTTATGGGCTAAAAAGAAAAAAAAAAAAAGAATTAAATTAGCATGATCTGAACTTTGAAGTCTCATTTCGAAGGCAAAAGAGCATTTTTTCCTCTTAATTGGCGACTGGTTGCATTCGACAAAGAGAAGAAAACGTAATCCGGTGATTTTTGTTTTTAATTTGTTTTAGGTTAATGGTGGTGCAATGCGACAACAGTTAACATGGGGCGGAACTGGTGAAGGGTTGAATCGTTGTGGTGGTTTGACTGAAACAGGGGTGAACTGGTGAAGGGGCGTCGGCGTAGACAGGGGGTCACCGTTGACAATATCAAATTTACGATATGTGTTTAGTTTAGACAGGGAGAAAGGATTGGAGGGAGAAGAAGACATGAGGGTGGCATATAATGTACTAAAAGAAGAAGATTTACTGTGGTGGCATATATCCGAATGTTCCCGCAACATGTGATTTACTTCCAAGTGCATTTAGCCTTGTTAAACCAAAGTCCGCAACCTAATAGTAAACACATGGCACCAATAAATCAGAACCACCATTCATATATATGTATTAATTTACAACATAACTGATGAACAGTATCTACAGTGAGTTAACGTTAACTGTCGTTAGTTTACTAAAGAAAGAGAAAAGATAAAAACAAGTGTTTGGCTCTCCTCTCTCTTTCAATCCTTCTCTCTCTCTCATATTCCCAGGGTTTCAACCGCTGATCGTTTCTTAGATCTGCACTCTTCCGCCTCCATCTCTGCCGATTTCCTAGGGTTTGTGTTGCTTTCATCCTCCATCTCCGATGAACGGCCGGTCTCCGGTGAACGGCCTTACGAATGCTTACCTACCACCCATGGAACCTAAGATGCACGGGGATGTGAGCGGTGATGAGTTGGTGGCTCCAAGTCGAAACAGAGACGGAGAGGGTAAAGACGGTGGCGGCTCAAGGGTTTTCCGGTGGTCTCCGTCTGTTTCCGGCAAAGATGGTAAGAACCCGAACCTTAATTCTTTCCCGTTGAACTAGATTCTGTTAACGATCGATCCACGGACTATGGTTGCATGTCATTATCACGAATTCGTTAATTTGAATCTGCAACAACAACGTGTTCGGAAATCTGTTAGTTTGGTTGCGGTTAAGTTGATGAAGATCGTTGGACAGAGTTATGAACCAGTGTTTTCTCCCAATGGTCCTGTTTCTCTGGTGACGTCATCGTTTTCAACTGTTTTATTTGTTGTTACTGGTTTGATGATTGTTAGTGTGTTTTAGGTTTTTAGTTTGTGTATATGTTTGGGAGTTATTGATGTACACTGGTTTAGTTATTGTGAGGATTGGAATATTGTAGTTTTGTTTGATGAAAATTAAGATTGATTGAATTGTTAGTTGATTAGGAATATATGACAAAATTAAGGTTAGTTAAACTGCAATAGTGTTATTGTTACAGCAATAGACATTGCTCATTCAGTCATTGTTTGGGAGGATATGATGCACACTGGTTAACTTATTGTAGTGATGAAAATTAATATTAAGTGAGCTTTTAAGTTGATTAAGAATAAATAATTAAATTTAGGTTAGTTAAACTGTAATAGTATCATTCTACTTAGTATAGCAATAAACTTAACTCATTCAGTCATTGGTAGGATTGTACAGATTTAGGTTGCAGGTAAGAGAAAAACATGTTAATGATTTTTGACATCTTAACCTAATGTAATAAAGCCCTTTGTGGGGCGTTATGCGACAAGTGGCAAAACGCGTAAGAGATGGGCTTTATGGGGCTTAATATAACTCGAGTGTGTAGTGGGGATATATATGAATGGGGCTTTATATATATGTATATATATGTGTGTGAGTGGGGAAGAATAGACAACACCATGAAAATTTTCGCGAGGAGGAGGGGTAGGCGTGATATAGAGACCCATTATGGATGGTCTTAGTACTGGTAGGTGAGATTAGGTTTATTATATATGATTAAAGCCGGCTTCTGGTTTGTGTACTAGATTAGCGTGTTCTGCTTGGGAAGATAAACTTATGTTCAGCGTTAACCAGAAACAATTGTTGTATATGATGTTAGTGTATCATTGTGAGATGTTTAATATGTATTGTTTTACTTTAGTTGGGTCTTATAAGGCTGTGATTATTCTATGAGATCGTGAACCACTACCTGTTTATATATCTGGATTATGATGTGTAAAAGAGGAGATGAAAGGTTAGTTTAACAATTAGTTATGGATTCTTCTTTTGCAGTCTAGTGATAGCAGTTTAAGGCCATCTCAAATTTATCCAGATGCTCAAAGGAAAACAAAGATCGTGTGCACAATCGGTCCTTCAACAAGGTCACGTGAAGTTGGCTGAAACAGGGATGAATGTGGCGCGTCTAAATATGTCACATGGGGATCATGCATCACATCAAGAAACCATTAATCTTGTCAAAGAATACAATTCTCAATTTAATGAAAAAGTTATAGCAATAATGTTGGATGCCAAGGTATGGCTTTGTGTTAGGTGTTCATTTTAATTTAATACTTTAATGTGATATAGAATAATCTCACTATTGGTTGATTATATTTACGTGCTTATTTTTACGCTACATGAGTCACTAAGTGTACAAAGTTCGTTTTTTTGTTTTACGCTTTTTCCATGGTTTTGGTCGTCATTCAGTTGCTACTTATCACGGTTTACGCCCCCGCCCCGCAACGCGGGGAGCTCAACACTAGTTAATATAAGACCGTAACGGCCTTATATATTCAAAAACATAGATAATTATATAATTGACATAAACGTATGCAACCTTCTGATTTCCAAAGTAACAATCCAATTCGAGGACTAAATATCTAAACATAACTGAAATGATAATAATAACCGTACCCTAGCATAAATCTGATTACATGCACCTATTTATTATCTAACTAGGTTAGAAACCTATGTAGGGCTGTAAACGAACCGAACGTTCAGCGAACAGTTCGTAAACCGTTTAGCGGGAAGTTCGTTTATGTTCATTCGTTTAATAAACGAACGAACATGAACAAGAAATTTCGTTCGATTAGTTAAATGAACGAACATGAACAAAGGTCTAGTTTGTTCAATTGTGTTCGTGAACGTTCGGTAAGGTGTTCGTGAACGTTCGGTAAGGTGTTCGTGAACATTCGTTCATTTGCATTCGTTTGTGTTCGTATGTTCGTGTTTCAATTAAAGATTTTTATACTTTCATATATTTTATCTATACTTTTTATAATATTAAGGGTAAATTACACTTTTCGACCTTTATGTTTGTAGTAGGTTGCAACGGATAGCCTTTAACTTCAATAATTACAGTCACAATCATTTATTTGCAAAACCCGTTACGCTTTACGTCCTTTAGTACTAACCAGATTAAAATTTTCAGTTAAGTTTATTCACTTAAGGGTGTTTTGGTCAATTCATGTTTTTATTGAATTGTTTAATAAATAAAAAACAAAAAAAAAATTCATATACACTCTATCTTTCCCAATTTTTTAACCCTAAAACCCTAACCAACACATCTTGCCACCACTGCCTCATCCTACCGCAACCACCTCCACATCCTACCACCACCACTCCTACCATCATGAACCCTCAACAGTTCACCCACCGCCCCTAAACTGAACACAAGTTTCATGGTTTTCAGCAGATCTAATCAACCAATCTATGGTGCCGAAATCAGCGACCAAGATTCTCTCGTTACTTTTCCCACCTCATCACATCCACCGTCAATATTCTTTCCTTTGCGAGGGACGTTAATCCCACCTACCGTTACCCTCACCAAAACTCACAAACACGTTTCACCCACAACCACATGTACACGTGGCACTCCCACACATCAGTTATTTCTTGTGCACCTTCTAGAACATTTTACCATACGTCACTTTAACTTCCAAAGGATACAGACTCTTCTATAGTCGGCATTAACAGGCGTAGTAGTAATTCAACGACGTCGATGTGTCGGATCATGAAACGATAGCGTTCGGGTAGTTTGTTCTTCTTCGCACCATTTCTCTTTGATTTTCGGTGAATCGGTGCAGTTTATCTTCTTCTGCAATTTATCTGATCATATATTCATATGTAAGTGATTATTGATTTGTTTTCTGGTGGAGGGGTTAGGGGCGGTGGGTGTGGTCGGAGTGGTGGCAGTAGGATGTGGTGGTGGTAGCAAGATGTGGTGGTTAGGGTTTTAGGGTTAAAAATTTGGGGAAGATGAAGTATATGTGAATTTTTTTTTTGTTTTTTATTTATTAAACAATTAAATAAAAACATGAATTGACCAAAATACCCTTAAGTGAATAAACTTAACTGAAAATTTTAATCTGGTTAGTACTAAAGAACGTAGAGTGTAACAGGTTTTGCAAATAAATGATTGTGACTGTAATTATTGAAGTTAAAGGCTATCTGTTGCAACCTATTACAAACATAAAGAACGAAAAATGTAATTTACCCTACTATTAAACTTTTATTTATATCATTATCCTAACAATTAAACTAGGAAACCCTCTTTCACCTTGTTTATGCACCATTTCCCTTTCTTTTCTCATTATTTACATCGACGAATATGATCTACCTCCGTTCCACAATAAGGGATTCAAGTTCTAGTGCTACTTTCAAGGCCATCCACCTTTATCCTTCACCGCGTTCGCCAAATTTATTTGTGTTCGCTTGTGTTCGTGAACCGTTCGTGAACACGCTCATTTCCTTAATGAACGCACACAAACATAAAATCTCGTTCGGTAAGTGTTCATGAACCGTTCGTGAACACATTTATTTCCTTAACGAACGAACATGAACAAGGCCTTGTTCGTGTTCGTTCGGTTCGTTTACAACCCTAAACCTATGTATTACACAGGTTGAATTAAAAAAATATTAAATACTTAGCAATGAAGATTTAGGAATATATTGTTAATTAATACTATTGCTTTTTTATTAACTTTTTAAAATTAAGAAATAGAATACAAAAGAGAGAAGTAAGAAAAGTGTGAAAAATGATTAGGTGTAGTGCAACCAGTTACTTCTTTATTAGGTATAAACTAGTAGTATACTAGCAGTATATTAACTACACTTTCACTTCACATGTTTTTTCTTCTTCAAGAATAGATTTGCAGAGGAGATGTATAACCTTCCCTTGGAAATTCTTGTTGATCAGTATATTTGCAGATTTAATATCACAATGTACATGTCCTACAGGAATGGTATGTTCATGAATATACTCAATACCCCTTGCGGAGTCGAGAGCAATTTGGACTCTGATAAACCATGGTAGCGGGTCCTTTTCTGGAACTGAAAGTTAAAAAGAACATAAATATTTTTGTTTGAATCCATTCAGTATCAGAAATGAGTTCTTGTTTTTAATTTAATTGACCAAACCTGATTCATGTAAATATTGACTTAAGTTTCCATTTTCAATATACTCATAGACCAAGAAAAGAGAATCCTCGACACAATATCCTATTAAACGCACCTGCGTCACATATGATCAAAATGTAAGTTCATATATCCTTTTGAAGACAACTTAGAAGTTCAAATTAAACACCTCTTACCAGGTTCAGGTGATGTGTTTGAGTTAAAACCTTTAGTTCGGCTAGAAATTGCCGTGATGCTTGCATATCCATCTTCTTGATAGCCGCTTTCTGCACGACTTTGGCAGATTAGAAAAACATGATAAAATGAATGACATATGTATTGCATTATAGTATAAAGGCATAGGTGTAGTCTTTGAGTTAAAAAGAATATTCTCAGATGCTAAGAAACATGAAATGTGGAACCATATATACATATTAGAGATAGATACATATGCATTTCTATTTGTTTAATTTGAGTTTGTATAATAATTCGTTATTTTACTAATTTCGTAAAAATAACATTAAAACTGACGAACTGTAATCATGCATGTGTGGTGGTGGTGATAGTTGAAAGACAAGGGGGTACATGCACCAATCAGTATTTGTCCCGATTGCTAAGTGTTATGTGTCTTAAGCCCAAGACTTGATGCAAAACTACTATTAAGTTGGGGTCTCACTAGAAGCAGGCTCTCTAATCCTACGAGATAGAGGTAAGGTTGTCTATATCTTACTCTTCTCAGACCCTATCGTAGCTTTGCTATTGGTGGGATTTACTGAGTATGATGATGATGCGTTTGTATAATAATAGTAAAGGATGCATAATAGGTATCAGGATGATGAAACACTTGTTAACACTTAAGCTAACCAGCTGGGTCGTCTCATGATTAAAGGTTCAATCTCTTCCTCCACTCGCCGACTGCTGGACTCCTGCAAAACAGAACACCGGTGACTCGCCACTAGGAGGAGAATATGGGGGTTCTCCTTGTGACCACCCTTCGGCGTGAGAATAAGTACTGTTCTGAGGAGAATAGTGTGTGTTGTAGGTGAAATAGAGAGAGAGCAGAATGTTAAACCTGTAGGTGGAATCTCATATTTATAGCCGAAGGATGAAGGAGGGGGGAGAAGGCCTTGCCAGCTGCTACCGGATGCCAGTTGTCCGACCATGAGGAGTATCCTCTTGGTCTCCTCTGTCGTACCCAGAGTAGTGGATGACGTGGCACATCATTATTCGTCCTGATAGGAGAATTGTGGCAGTGGTTATCGGCCTGTCATAGGATTATCTTGCAGGTCCAGCTGGCGCTCGATTATTACGTGTTGTCCTTTTTTACTGGAGGAGCATCTTTGGTGTCACCTGCGATTTCTTCCAGAAGCTTCTGGATACCCTCTGCTGATGTAGGCGCCCTGTTGGATAAAAGTGGTGTGGTCCTTGCCATGTGTGCATGGATTTGGGACCATACCTCTTCAAGTCCCCCCAGTCCAGTGTGCCTTCTAGTTGAGTTTATCACCTAGGAGGGATTCTGGACTCATAAGGGTTGTAGTATTGTTGTTTGGTTTTCTTTAAGCTTTGTATTTTACCGCGCGTGTTCTACAACATGCAAAGTTTGATTTAAAACAGCGTGAGGCGGGTGGTAATGGCGTGCACGCTTGAATCAAAACAGCGTGTGGCGCAAGGTGACGGTCTTCAAAATTTGAGCCAAAATAGCGCATGGCGCGTGAAGATGGTTTGCAAAATTGAACCAAAATAGCGCATGGCGCATGAAGATGACTACAAAATTGAGCCAAAATAGCGCATGGCGATAATTTGCAAAGTTAAGCCAAAATAACGCATGGCGCGTGAAGATGACTTGCAAAATTGAGTTAAACTAGCACATGGCGCATGAAGATGACTGTAAAATTGAGCCAAAATAGCGCATGGAGCATGAAGATGACTTGCAAAATTTGAGCCAAAATAGCGCATGGCGCATGGTGATAGTTTGCCAAGTTGAGCCAAAATAGCGCATGGCGTGTGAAGATGACTTGCAAAATTGAGCGAAAATAGCGCATGGCGCATGAAGATGACTACAAAATTGAGCCAAAATAGCGCATGGTGCATGAAGATGACTGCAAAAATTGAGCCAAAATAGCGCATGGCGCATGAAGATTTATTTAGAGATTTCTTCTAAGGGAAGTTTGTGATTTTCATCTTTGTAAAGAGTGTGACGTCTGATGTGACTGATGTTCCGTCTGAGATGGCTGTCTTTTCGGAGGTGTGCACAGTTACTTTTCCAGTATGTCAGGCACGTTTTTCGTGGTTGTCAGGCGCGTGACGGCCACGCGCCCTAAAGAGGCGGCGTTTCATCTTCTTTTTCCTGACATGTCAGGGCCTGATTGGTTGTCTTCTTGCATTCCGACGGTCCACTACCCATCACATTAAATGCGATGGGTATAAATATCAGGCGGTTTCCACAGATCACAATTTCCATCTCCGATTTCAAATTTGAAAACTCCTTTTTCTCTCCCAATCTTCTTTCTAGTTCTTCTTTCATTTTCATTTTTCCCTTGAAACATGTCTACCGGTGCAAAACCTTCTACTACCAGGAAGAGGAAATCCAAGCCAAAAAATCCTCCAGGCCCAAATCAAGCGGTGATTAACTGGAAAGAAGAGGAACTTAACAATCTGGTTCAAAACTTTGGTTTTTCTTCTGACTGGGGAATCCAGTTTCCGACCCCCAATTGTACTACTCTTGATGCTCCTCCAGGGTACATAACGTTATATGCTGAGTTCTTTCGGGAGGGAAACTTTCGTCTTCTGATGTTGAAGTTCATCGGAGAGGTTATGACTGGTTATGGTTTGCACATTTCACAAATAAACGCTCTTGGGTTACCTCGAATCACCCACTTTGAGTTTATTTTCCAGGCCAATCGCATTGAACCGACGTTCGAGAATTTCAACATCTTTTACTTTGTCACTTACACTGGTGGCTTTTACTCTTTCAACTCCCATACTAGTGGGGTCAAACCTTGTAGCCGGGATCCTCCTAGAAGCCTACATGACTGGAAGCAAAAATTCTTCTACATACGTCGTGGTGTCATTCCGATTGACATGCATTACTGGTCTGAGAGTGAAGGTGTCCCACGGGTGAACGTTTTGATATCCTACA
Organism: Helianthus tuberosus; assembly: GCA_030545235.1. Classification (NCBI taxonomy): domain Eukaryota; kingdom Viridiplantae; phylum Streptophyta; class Magnoliopsida; order Asterales; family Asteraceae; genus Helianthus; species Helianthus tuberosus. Next base: position 116,838,963 of record CM060361.1, on the reverse strand, counting down.
CTGACCAAGATTGGTATACAACATTAACTCGGAAAGTTACTCCGATCATTCAGTTGGAAGAGAGAGCGTTGGTAGCGGCTGGGACGAGCATGTTATGGGCCCCTCAAAACCCTAGGGCCTTTCTAGTCTACGGATACAAAGGAAAAGGTACTGCTTTTGTGACCTCCTTTGTCATTGCTTTTTCTTGTTTATCCATTCACATTCTTTTATGTTTTGTAGCAGGATATAGTTTAATGAACGTTTTTGATCCCAACGTCGGTGGTGCAATGGTTGTGGCTGGTCTATCTGAGGACCGACCAGTGTGGATTGACCAAATAAGGGATAACTTTTTGCACCCTTCAAGTCAGAGCATGGCGACCTATGCAAAACTGTTTTAGGTGATGATGGTGAAGATGAAACTGATGTTGATCCCCCTCCTACTCGAGAGGAACCTATACTCCTTTCGAGTGAGGAGTCTGCTGGTTCGTATCAGGACCTAATTCACCGTTCCATGCGTGCAGGTCCATAACGAGGAGCTACTCGAGAACCTGTTGTTGAGGGCGTTTCTACTCCTGTTGTGGATCCACAACCTGGTGTTGCTGAACAAGTAGAGACAAGGAAAAAGAAGAAAGAGGAGAGAACTGAGGTAAAAATGGCAGAAGAGCCTGTTGCGGAAACACCTCGTAAACATCCTTCTAACTACTCTGTCTTGTACTATGTTGTCGTTTCTGACACATTATCTGGTTTAGACGCAAGGGTCAAACGAGCATCCCGTGACCGGATGATGATGCTACTTTAACAGAGATGATGAAAAAGAGGAAGATTATTGAGGACAAAAAAACGTGAGCTTCATGCGCAAGCTGCTGCTGTGTTATCTGAGATGAAATTAAAATTCATGGGTCCAACTTCTGCACCCTCAGAGTTGGAGATTGACTTAGGTGTGTTTAGCAAGAAAACTAGAGAAAATATTCAAATCTTCTTCTGCTCCACGAAGTATAATCTCTTTCGTTGTATATACTTTGAATCTCATCTAACTTTTCTTTATCTTATGACTATTTGTTTTTTGCTGCAGAGTCTTCCAAATCTGCCCGTTCTGGGCCCAAGATTGATATTTCAAAGATTACTCCACCTACGTCTCCTCCTTCTAAGCCTCTTGATTTATCTCCTCCCCATCCTGACCCGAAGGGGAAGGGTAAGGAGGATGACGTCGAGGTTGACATGACGGTAGTTGAAAGCGTCGTTGCTGGATCTGGAAGGGATGACGTGTCACACCCCAACCGATGGCGGAATCATCGGGGCGTGGCACTGAGCGGAACAGATTGTCCAAGAGAATCCATAACAGCTATTAATTACGATATACTTAACGTTAAAGTCCCATACCAATAACATATAAGGTAAAAACAGTTGTTACAGACATTGTTCTCAAAGACATGTAAACAGTTCCGACAACTTAGATTTATTTAATTTGTTTCTAGACCTCCTACTTCGATTCACCAAGTAAAGGTGAGTACACAAGTTTAATAGCATATAGTATAGCGAAAGCGTTTACGCATAACCAAAATGTAACACGTAGAAATGTGAAGCAAGTAAGCTATTGACAATCAAGTATGCAACCGACATGACTGCGAGTTGTAGAATGCGCAACACATTATCACCACTGTGACCATGTGAAGTAAAACCCTTAACAACCCATGTCCACGACAGGTGCTGAGTCCAAACTATAGTACTATCATTGCTAAGGTGTCAAAATGGTGTAAAACTAAAATGGTATATATCGGGCTAGGATTCGAGCTACAGGAACAAGGGCCAAACCTACCACCCAAGAATGGAATCGTCGAGCGAAAACACTTGACAACCTCCTTGTAACAACTCTTAGCAAAAAGTACTATTTAGTATTTTAATTGTCCAATAGGAAACCCTAATTGAGACACCCAAGTGATTCTGAACAAACCCTAAAATTTTCATAATTTTCAGAATCAGGATTAGGGCCCCTAAAACTCAGGGGGGGGGGGGGTTAAACCCTATGGACGATTATCCACTTAAAATGTTGGCAACAAGGAATTTACGAAAACTGTCAACTCAGCTAAGCTAGTGCCAACCGTGGCAACCCTATGCCTAAAAATAGGTCTCACGCGGCCCGCCTCAGGTTAAGCTTAATTCTCACGCGGGCCGCCTCAGGGTCAAATTCTACCTATAAATAGAGGACAGTGGGACTGGAACTTCTGCGTTGATTTGACGTTTAAATTCCTTTCGTACACAAAGTTATAGTGAAAATAGTCTGATAACACACACGGGTCTCGAAATTCTGCCGCAAAACAGGGTATTAGCACGATCGCTACTACGATTCATTTTCCGACGATCAATATATCCAATGGGTGTTTAAGTGCCGCCCACATTAGGGTTATACTTTGTCGTTCGTCGTTAATTCGACGGATCATCGTTAATTCGATGGATGAAGTATTGCACTTTGTCATTCATTGTGAGAATTTGATCTCGTGAGTTATCGTAAATGCTAGATTGATTACTAACCTAGTTTTGTGTGCATTGTTATTTAAATTAGGTTAACAAGGCTAATCCGTAGAGTAAACTCTATCCGTGTTAAATCAACAATGTGAGTCATTCTCTCTTTTTATCAAATCTATTTACAAAAGTATGTTATTTTCAAAGTTATAATTACGGGGATTAAGTCTTTGTAATCACCAAGTTACAGCCGGTATGTGGGGTTTTGTATACATTACTTGATAATCGTCACCATTGGGGCAGCCAATTGGGGGATATGACCATAGTCACAGATTCGGTCGAGTGACAAATACCGTGGGTAGTTGGTTTGATAATAGAAACATTGTAATCGCTCTTAATACTGTAAATTATAACAAATGTGTCATTTTAGTAAATAGAATGATTCACTCAGTATTTCCCGCTGACAAAACCTTTTTCAAACATGTTTCAGGTGATCTGTTGTAATTCAGGAAAAGTGCTAGGGAGCATTTCAAGCTTAAGATAGTGGCTCATTATAAAATAAAGAAATAAGTTTTGTAATATCACGATTTCGTAATAAAAATATAATTTTGTAAACTATCGGGGTTTATTCCGAAATGTGAAATAAAATAAATCGGGAAAATTTTAGCTTTAAACGATCCTGTTAAATAAACTTCCGCTGTTAAACTCAATTAAATAAATACCGCAGGATTTCTGTCCCGCGGCTCCTGAAACGGGTCAAACCGGGTCGGTGGCCGTGACAGAAATAAGGTGGTATCAGAGCCACTGAGTTAAGCTAATTAAGTATTTAGACATACTTAATTTTTCCTGATTACTATTCTGTGATTATGTGTTTTATTAACTGACTATTGTTAGTTACAATCTGGGTAAACAAAAGCTGTCAAGTATCTATCTTAAATTAGATAGATCATCCAACGAGAAGGGAAGTTCATCCCGAACCAAATCCTCAAATCAGGCTGAAATTCCTGAAGAAGGAATATTTGTGCGAAAGGCACATTACGAGGAAACACTTTCTCCTAGAAAAAGGGAGATGATTCTTAAGAAAAGTAAAGAGAAAATCCGAGAAAAGAAGATTAAACGGGAAACTCAGGAATTAATTGATAAATCACCTTGGGAAGATAAGCTAGATGAGAAATGGGCAAATTTATATATGCTAGCCACAGTAGCAGAAAATATAAATCTTTAAATATTTTAAAGTTTAGCACCCTACCCTTACAATCTAGAAATCCCGTGTAATAAATAAAATTTCAAAACCTAAGTGTGTTTTTCAGTTATCTTTGTAATAAATCAGTACACTGTATGTAATAAATTAAACGGTTATTTGTAAATTTTAACTTAGTATTTTATGCATTTTGCATATATGCTACATCAGCATGAGTGGGATATCTGAAGCTTTTCAGAACCTTAATCTTTACCCGGTGAATATCGAAGTGTCCAAAGAATTTACTGGATACTTTCCCGATATAGAACAACCGGTAGAATTCAAGGCTCCACCTTTGAACAAGCCAAAACGAAAGAAAAAGAAGAATTACGTGTGGGGAAGTCGTATACGTAGGAAAAAGCCAGCCACAAAACTTCCCAAAATAAGCAATCCTTTGAAAAAGGGAAAAGAAATTATAACCGGAGAGAGTTCTAAACAGCAGGGAATGGAAACTGAAGACAAGGAAGAGGTTAAGTAGATAGGAATACAGGTGGAGGAAGTTACTAAAGAAATAGTAATGGAAGTTGGGCAAGGCTCTAGACCAACTCAGATAGAAATCGGAGAGAGCTCCAATCAAAACCAGGGAAGGACCTTTCAAGATGAGATAGATTTCCTATTGGCAAGCTGTGAAACTATTCAGCCTGTCAATAATAATAATAATAATAATAATAATAATAATAATAATAATAATAATAATAATATTTTTAATTATTCTCTTGAAAACCAACTCCCTATGAATTGGGAACCAGCAATTCCAGACCCAATAGTCCACTCCCAACCCATAGGAATGGACGAATGGTGGACAAACGATTGGCAATTCCAAAATATTGTCAACGATCCTTACTCTTTTCTTCCACAATTCGATCCAGAACCCCTACCTAATCCACCCATGAGTAATGAAAACATGGCTGAACTTCGCCACTTTGGTGAAGAGTTGTTTGATGCGGGAACTAGAATCAGGGAAATAGGGGGACAAATTGCCTGGAAGTACGATGAGAGGGAAATGCGTTTTTAGAACGGCAAGTGACGAGAGATAGTATGATGATAAAACGATGGTTGTATAATAGTAATAGTAAAGTTAGTCTGTAAATAACGAATAAAACTCTGTAAGATATTGGTGTGTAACGATGCATACTATACTAGATATAAAATGAAATCGAGAAATCGATTGTTTTAACTATACCTGTATTGTAAAATTTTCTGATTATTTGTATATAATTGTGATTTAGCAGATACTAATAAAATTTATATATATTATCAGATGGCAAACAGTGGTAATGAACCTATAAATGAAGTTAATCAGTCTGAACGACATTCAAGAGATCAATATATGACTCGGCAAGATATCGAAAACATTGTTGCTCAAGGGATAGCCAATGCTATTCTAGCATTTGTCGCTGCTATAAAGAATCCAATCGAACCGCAACAAATTGTCCCTAGTAAACAGATTACTGAAGATAACTTCAGTAATAGTGTAAATGAAGGCAATAATCATGTTAATCATAATAAGGAACCACATCAAGCTCCATTACTCAAGAAAATGAAAACTGCAACGCCTGGTTGCACTTTCAAAGAATTCCTTGCTTGTAAACCCACTGAATTTGCAGGCAATGAAGGAGCAACTGCATCACTGCGTTGGTTAGAAAAAACCGAAGTAGTCATTGCATTAAGTAAATGTGGTAAAGATGATCAGGTCATGTATGCCTCAAATCTCTTCAAAGAAGGAGCACTCGAATGGTGGAACACTGTGTTACAATCGAAAGGAAGAGTAATAGCTTATGCTATGACTTGGGAAGAATTTAAGGGTTTGGTGGAAAGAAAATTCTGTCCCGAGTATGAAAAGGAACAGATGACGAATAAGTTTCTAAATCATCGGATGATGGGTGTAGATTGTCGCGGTTATACCTCGACATTCTTTGAATATGCTAGAGTAGTACCAACACTGGCTTCGCCAGAACCGGTACTCATTTCTCGCTATATTTGGGGGCTAATTAGCGAAATCCGCAATATTGTTAAAGCTGCGAGACCTCGCACTATTGAGGATGCGGTAGAATTAGCTAATACTCTAACCGATGAACTGGTGCGCACAAGAGATGAAGATAGGAAAAAGGAACTAGCTCAGAAAATTACCCAAGGATTTCGTGTGGGTAATAATAACAGTTTCAAGAGAAAAGGAACAGGGCAATCTCCAGCTCCGTCATTCTGTAGGAAATGCAAAAAGAAACATTATGGAAGATGCGATATCACTTGCAATTTTTGCAAAACTGTAGGACATCGTGAAGAAAATTGCAAAAAGAAGACTGTAATCTGTTTTAACTGTGGAGAAGCGGGGCATTATAAAACAGAATGTCCTAAATTGATCAAACCAGTAGATAACAAACCCAAGACGACCGAAGGAACTACTAAGAAGAATGCCAGGGCATTTCAGCTGATCACTCAAGAAGCAGAACTCATCCCAGATGTGATAGCGGGTACGTTCTTAGTTCACAACGTTTACGCAAAAGTATTATTTGACTCTGGTGCAAACCAAAGTTTTATAAATACTTCATTCTGCCAAGCTCTTAGTTTACCTTTAACCAATATTAGGCAGATTTTTACAGTTGAAACGGCAGACGGAAATTCAGTTAAAATAGATAAAGTTTTGCAAGAAGGAAACATAGAACTTTTAGGACATAAATTCTCTGCAAAACTATTGCTGATGAATTTGGCTGAATTTGATGTTGTATTAGGAATGGATTGGTTAGTAGCCAACCATGCTAGAATCCTTTGTGATCAAAATACCATAGAAATTCAATCACCCACCGGAGAAGTGATTAGGATTACAGGAGATAAACCACGTAAGCCCATGAAGTTCATATCAGTAATGAAAGTTGCTAATTATGAACGAAAACAAGGAATAGTGTATATGATTTCGGTAATCATTAGCACTAAGGGTAAAAATCTTAAGGAAATACCAGTAGATTCAGAATATCCTGATGTATTTCCAGAAGATTTACCGGGATTACCTCCAGATAGGGAAGTAGAATTTAGGATTCATCTAATTCCAGGAACTACACCGATAGCCAAGGCACCTTATCGGTTAGCACCCACAGAAATGTTAGAACTGAAAAAGCAATTAGATGAATTACTAAGTAAAGGATTCATACAACCTAGCTCATCCCCGTGGGGAGCGCCAGTGTTGTTTGTAAAGAAAAAGGATGGTTCAATGAGAATGTGTATCGATTATAGAGAATTGAATAAGGTTACAATTAAGAATCGATACCCATTACCTAGGATTGATGATCTTTTTGATCAACTTCAAGGAGCTAGATATTTTTCTAAGATAGATTTACGCTCCGGATATCATCAATTGAAGGTACAAGAAGAAGACATACCTAAAACTGCTTTCAGAACTAGGTATGGTCATTATGAGTTTACAGTCATGCCCTTTGGGTTAACAAATGCACCTGCAGCATTTATGGACATGATGAATAGGATCTGTAAACCATTTGGATAAATTTGTAATTGTTTTCATAGACGATATACTTATTTATTCCAAAAATCAGGACGAACATTGTCAACACTTACATGCACTCTTAACTTTGTTAAGAAAAGAAAAACTTTATGCCAAATTCTCGAAGTGTGAATTTTGGTTACAAGAAGTGCAATTTTTAGGACATATGGTGAACCATGAAGGCATGTAGATCCTGCTAAGATAGAAGCAATTACCAATTGGAAGGTTCCACAAACCGCAATGGAAATTAGAAGTTTTATAGGATTAGCTGGGTATTATAGACGGTTTATTAAGGATTTTTCCAAGATAGCTGTACCATTAACTAAGCTAACCTGTAAAGCCACTAAGTTTGAATGGGGACCCAAACAAGAAGAAGCTTTTAGAATCTTGAAACAGAAACTAACCCATGCTCCAATCTTAGCCTTACCAGAAGGAACTGAAGATTTTGAAGTATACTGTGATGCTTCAAAATTAGGATTTGGATGTGTGCTTATGCAACGCAAGAAGGTAATTGCGTACGCATCAAGGCAATTGAAAAAGCACGAAGAAAACTATACGACTCATGATTTAGAATTAGGAGCCGTAATTTTTGCCCTTAAGATTTGGAGACATTATCTTTACGGAAGTAAATTTACTGTCTACACCGACCACAAAAGTTTAAGATATATATTTGGGCAAAAAGAATTAAACATGAGGCAAAGGAGATGGATGGAAATCTTAAGCGACTACGACTGTGATATTCAGTATCACGAAGGAAAGGCAAATGTAGTTGCAGATGCCTTAAGTCGTAAATACAATGAGAAACAACGACGGGTTCGTGCTCTCAGATTAAATATACAATTAGATTTAATGGAACAACTGAAATACTTTCAAGAAATAGCAATAGAAGATGTTGCTGAAGGAATGAAGGGAAGAATAAAAGATTTAAAACAAGGAGCAGATGGAATTTGGAGATTCCACAAAAGTAGAATTTGGGTACCTAAGCAGGGAGACTTAAGACCTAAGATTTTAGAAGAAGCTCATAAATCTAGGTATACCATGCACCCAGGAAACAATAAGATGTACCAAGATTTAAAAAAGAACTTTTGGTGGATAGGAATGAAAAAGGACATAGCAAGATATGTTTCTAAATGTCTTACTTGTTCACAAGTTAAGGCAGAACATCAGAAACCTTCAGGATTACTACAACAGTTAGAAATGCCGGTATGGAAATGGAAACTTATAACAATGGATTTTGTTACTAAGTTACCCAAAACCAGAAAAGGTAATGATGCGATTTGGGTAATTATGGATCGATTAACCAAATCAGCTCACTTTTTACCAATGAAAGAAACCTTTAGCATGGAAAGACTGGCTAAATTGTATGTAGATGAAATCGTATCTCTACATGGAGTTCCACTCTCCATCGTATCAGATAGGGATAGTCGTTTCACTTCTCATTTTTGGAAAAGTTTCCAGCAAGCAATGGGAACTCGACTAAACCTAAGCACTGCATATCATCCACAAACAGATGGGCAAAGTGAAAGGACAATCCAAACTCTTGAAGACATGCTCCGAGCATGTGTGATAGATTTTGGTGGGAATTGGGATGATCATTTACCGCTGATCGAATTCTCCTATAACAATAGTTATCATTCAAGTATTGAAACTGCCCCATTCGAGGCATTGTATGGAAGAAAGTGCAGAACTCCCGTTTGTTGGGCAGAAATAGGAGAAAGTCAATTATCAGGTCCTGAAATTGTGCAAGAAACGACTGATAAGATTACTCAAATCAAAGAAAGACTGAAGACAGCCAGAGATCGCCAGAAGAGTTATGCAGACAATAGATGCAAGCCGTTAGAATTCCAAGTTGGAGGCAGAGTACTGTTGAAAGTTTCTCCTTGGAAAGGAGTTGTGAGATTCGGTAAGAAAGGAAAGCTAAGTCCCAGATACGTAGGACCATTTCTGGTGATTCAACGTATAGGACCAGTTGCTTATCGTTTACAACTACCAGAAGAATTAGCTGGAGTACATAATGTATTTCATGTATCCAATCTCAAGAAATGTCTAGCAGACGAATCTCTGGTAGTACCTCTTCAAGACATAGAAGTAAACGAAAAGTTAAAATTTGTGGAGAAACCTCTTCAGATAGAAGACAGAAAAGTGAAGTTTCTCAAGCACAAACGCCTAGTGCTAGTTAAAGTAAAATGGGATTCAAAGAGAGGAGCTGAATACACTTGGGAGCTGGAATCAGAAATGAAGCGAAAATATCCACATTTATTCCAGTAAATCTCGAGGACGAGATTTTTATTAAGGTAGGGAGAATGTAACAACTCTTAGCAAAAAGTACTATTTAGTATTTTAATTGTCCAATAGGAAACCCTAATTGAGACACCCAAGTGATTCTGAACAAACCCTAAAATTTTCATAATTTTCAGAATCAGGATTAGGGCCCCTAAAACTCAGGGGGGGGGGGGGTTAAACCCTATGGACGATTATCCACTTAAAACGTTGGCAACAAGGAATTTACGAAAACTGTCAACTCAGCTAAGCTAGTGCCAACCGTGGCAACCCTATGCCTAAAAATAGGTCTCACGCGGCCCGCCTCAGGTTAAGCTTAATTCTCACGCGGGCCGCCTCAGGGTCAAATTCTACCTATAAATAGAGGACAGTGGGACTGGAACTTCTGCGTTGATTTGACGTTTAAATTCCTTTCGTACACAAAGTTATAGTGAAAATAGTCTGATAACACACACGGGTCTCGAAATTCTGCCGCAAAACAGGGTATTAGCACGATCGCTACTACGATTCATTTTCCGACGATCAATATATCCAATGGGTGTTTAAGTGCCGCCCACATTAGGGTTATACTTTGTCGTTCGTCGTTAATTCGACGGATCATCGTTAATTCGATGGATGAAGTATTGCACTTTGTCATTCATTGTGAGAATTTGATCTCGTGAGTTATCGTAAATGCTAGATTGATTACTAACCTAGTTTTATGTGCATTGTTATTTAAATTAGGTTAACAAGGCTAATCCGTAGAGTAAACTCTATCCGTGTTAAATCAACAATGTGAGTCATTCTCTCTTTTTATCAAATCTATTTACAAAAGTATGTTATTTTCAAAGTTATAATTACGGGGATTAAGTCTTTGTAATCACCAAGTTACAGCCGGTATGTGGGGTTTTGTATACATTACTTGATAATCGTCACCATTGGGGCAGCCAATTGGGGTATATGACCATAGTCACAGATTCGGTCGAGTGACAAATACCGTGGGTAGTTGGTTTGATAATAGAAACATTGTAATCGCTCTTAATACTGTAAATTATAACAAATGTGTCATTTTAGTAAATAGAATGATTCACTCAGTATTTCCCGCTGACAAAACCTTTTTCAAACATGTTTCAGGTGATCTGTTGTAATTCAGGAAAAGTGCTGGGGAGCATTTCAAGCTTAAGATAGTGGCTCATTATAAAATAAAGAAATAAGTTTTGTAATATCACGATTTCGTAATAAAAATATAATTTTGTAAACTATCGGGGTTTATTCCGAAATGTGAAATAAAATAAATCGGGAAAATTTTAGCTTTAAACGATCCTGTTAAATAAACTTCCGCTGTTAAACTCATTTAAATAAATACCGCAGGATTTCTGTCCCGCGGCTCCTGAAACGGGTCAAACCGGGTCGGGGGCCGTGACACTCCTGGAAGCAGCTTTTCTTGCCACAAGACCTTTCTCCACCAATTAGGAATCTGATGCTGTCACTAATTAAATTGTAGCCATTTTTTGAGTGTTTATTTTTTGGTGTCTAATCCGTATATATATCACCATTGCTCTTGATTTTCTTGACAGTATATCTCTTAAATGTTAATATATACACGTGTGATTTAGTTTACGAAGATTTTTCAATGTCGAGAACCTCGATCAGAGAGTAAAAAAGGCGAAAGGTTTACAATGGTGTAAAACTTAAATGGGATATACCGGGCTAGGATTCGAGTTACAGGAACAATGGCCAAACCAACCACCCGAGAATGGAATCGTCGAGCGAAAACACTTGACAACCTCTTGGAAACAACTTTTCTTGCCACCAGACCTTTCTCCATCAATTAGGAATCTGATGCCGTCACTAAACACATTCCTTAAATTGTAGCCATTTTTTGAGTGTTTATTTTTTGGTGTCTAATCCACATATATATCACATTGCTCTTGATTTTCTTGACTGTATATCTCTTAAATGTCAACATATACACGTGTGATTTAGTTTACGAAGATTTTTCAATGCCGAGAACCTCGACCAGAGAGTAAAAAAGGCGTAAGGTTCACAATGGTGTAAAACTAAAATGGGATATACCGGGCTAGGATTCGAGTCACAGGAACTAGGGCCAAACCAACCACCCAAGAATGGAATCGTCGAGCGAAGACACTTGACAACCTTCTGGAAGCAGCTTTTCTTGCCACCAGACATTTCTCCATCAATTAGGAATCTGATGCCGGCACTAAACACATTCCTTAAATTGTAGCCATTTTTTGAGTGTTTATTTTTTGGTGTCTAATCTGCATATATATCACCATTGCTCTTGATTTTCTTGACTGTATATCTCTTAAATGTCAACATATACACGTGTGATTTAGTTTACGAAGATTTTTCAACGCCAAGAACCTCGATCAGAGAGTAAAAAAGGCGTAAGGTTCACAATGTGTAAAACTAAAATTGGATATACCGGGCTAGGATTCGAGTTACAGGAACAAGGGCCAAACCAACCACCTAAGAATGGAATCATCGAGCGAAAACACTTGACAACCTCCTGGAAGAAGCTTTTCTTGCCACCAGACCTTTCTCCATCAATTAGGAATTTGATGCCGTCACTAAACACATTCCTTTAATTGTGGATAGATAAGATATAAACATTAACTTCCATCATACGTCTAATCTAATGGAATTAGGTTCCTCATAGAATCGAAATCAAGCTGAGCTGAGCACGGATTTATTGAAAATCATTAACCTGATGTTCTAGCCCTAATTAATGAGATGTATAACAACGAATCAAAATATGATGATGTAGCCTAAAATAACAAGTATACAAACACATAAAACAACTGAGGTGCTACAAATCTCAGATGTATACAAAAATTAAACCAAACTGAGAGAGTTATATTGATAATTCCAAGGACTTACTAATGAAACTGAAGTATATCGCAAATGTTTGCTCCGATCAAAGCATTTCGTGCAAAATCCTAAGTTAACATGGGGAATCGATGAACCAAAAGTTGAACCAGATAAACCAGTTGAACGAATTCAAAGGACTTACCAATTAAACCAAAGTATAACGGATGTAATGATTCGGAATCGAGAGGAATAGGAGATTTATGAAAACTGAATCAAATTGAGCGGAATCGAAGGTTTTGATTCAAATCGAGTGGAATCGGAGGTTCACATCTTCTAGCGGAATCAGAGATTCATCTAATTCGAACGATTCAAATGAGATTTTGTAGGATAAAGTGTGACTTTGTAGGAGAAAGTGGGATTCGTCTGATTAGAATGCCCTAAATTCACACGTATGTGATTTTGGGTCTGATTATAGCCTATGCCCAAATATAATATTCATTACAAATCGATTTTTGGGCCTAAGGCCAAATTAACCCTACATTAAGGTACCGGTTACAAATGCGTTACAAATTATGACGCATTCGTGACAAAATATTAATAGTTTTAAAATTTAATCTACTTAATAGATTTCGTAGGAAATGTGTTGCAATTTTGTTGGAATTGTAACGCATTTTTTTCCGTCGAAAAATCCCGTAGCAAATTGGCAATTTTCTAGTAGTGACTGTACATTATATTATTAAATGAAGTTTGACTATCTTAGTTTTGAAAATTATGCCACGTGTTATTTATTTATTTATTTATTTTTGATATATTAACTTTTGTTTTCTATGGACTAATTTAAAGATGTAAAATAATAATCATGATTTTTTTTTATTAAATCCAACATGAGAATTTCTACTTACATGTTTATCAAGAACTTTAACTAGCTTTATTTCATACTTTATATGTTTACAGTATAAAAAAATTCAACATGTGACATTTATATATTTATAAAAATAATCACAATCATATTTTTTGGGTTTATATATCAATACTTAAGTATTTTTATCATTTTGTCTACGTTTCTATTATATTTTGTTAAAAATCGACGGAGTAAATATCTAGTTGCGCTGCCTTAGAGTGCGGTTGTAACCCACTAGTATGCATTGAATAGTCAAACTTGATTTAATATTTAGCCATTTAATAAGTATTATCTATAAAACCTCTAAATAATTAAGTTTTAACGTTCTATACAAAAAAAGTACTTAATAACATTCTCACGTGTGTGTGGTGCACCCATTAATGAAAAAAAATGATAATCAGCGTATGCTTTAAAATATAAAAATAAAATTCATTCTCTCATTTTATTAGAGAATGACGGTATATTATAAAATATGGATTAATAAAGGTTGATTAACAATATATCACAACACATGTATCTATACCTGATTAATACATAATTTCACCTTATCTCAAAATATCATATTGTAATTTCTAAATCTTATTACTAAGTGTTTAAAATTTTTTATTCAAACCATGGGCCTGTAACCTAGTAATTATATATTTACTAGCCGCACAGTAATGACCAGACAAAAGAAAATTTTAAAGGCCTAGTTTTACTAGCCGCACAGGGCCCCTAAGGGCTCTAGATTCTCGTGTATGACCCTAGGTAAAAAAAAATCAGGATACCCCTGAATTTCTATTCTAGTTCTGTCACTGGAACTCGCACACCCTCTAAATTTACTTCTAGTTCTACATATTTGTCCGCCATGTGACTAGAACCCTCAACCACTTGAGGATGAACACTATATGTAAAGACACCTTGCTACTACTAGACTACAAGCCCTTTACTATCTATTCAACTAATGGACTCATACTAGGAAGCATGCTGAAAGCTGATCTATGTGTATTGATTTATGAGTAGTTGAGCAGGTAATAGGTGAAAGATAAGAAACAAACTATTAGATAAAAGAAAAACAAAGAGGTAAGAACTTACAGCAAAACTTAGTAGAAGACATGATTATTCAGCTCCTGATTGAACCTCCAATGAATAATAGCTTGAACAGATAGTCGCTACAAGAGCAAGGAAACTATAATTCTGATAAACCAAAAACTAATACAAAAAATAAAAAGTACATAATGAACACAATAGAAAAATCATCCCAAAAACATGAAACATAATTTCACACACAATTTGTCACATTACATGATGCTTATACATTTGAACAGAATTAGAAATACACGTATACATACAAAAGAACAATGAAGCCTTCATTGTTCTTTTGTATGTATACGTGAAATGACAACTATTTGCCAGACATGAGGTTAACAGTCTGGTCTACATAGAGGGGCCTACGTCCCAATCTTCCATGGATGACGATGAAATAGTCATCAATTCAACCACGACATCTCTCATGCTTGGCCTTAGTCGAGGATCCTCATGTGTGCAAGCTTTTGCTAGTTGAGCCATCTGTAACAGTAGGGACCATAAGAGTAATTTCTGGAAGTTCAGAACGTAATATGAAAATTCGGGTGGGTCAGCTGAAAAAAAAATCATTTTAAATTTTTGTTCATTAGAAAAGATTTACCTTACACACTGAATCTAGAGGGTACTTATCCCCCAGCCTTGGGTCAATCAGTTGGACCAGGTCATCTTTTGGATCTGCCTTACTAAGAACTTCATCAAACTGTACATTACTCACGGTTAGTTGCTATCTAGTAAACTAACAAGCAACGTCTACGAGAAAATAAAGTAATTGCAATGTAACAATTTTCAAGTTTTGGCGATGTAACTGGGGGATAGATGATAGCTGTACTAGTGACTTGCTGTCCATTGTAAATATTTTGGTGAATGGATAATGAAGTCTTTTGCTGTTAAAAAAAAATCAGCTAAACTCACCAACGCAACGAGCCCCTTCGCTTCAGCACCAGGCTCATTTGCTTTGATTATGGCTGGCTTAGCTGAGATAAGTTCATAAAGCACAACCCCAAATGCAAACACATCAACCTTTGGAGAAACATCTCCATATTGTACATACCTGCATCCAATCATTAGACAACTTGATGAATGACCCTAATCTCCCCATGAATCCCAAATAATAATATAGACCACTAACGAGTAACGGGTCGGAATGGGCTGGGTTTGATCCAAACCCCACCTTTTTGTCCTACAGACTTTTTATAGAAAAATAAAAGTTTTGAAGATCGACCTATTCGCTCTTTAGTTATACTTAAATCTGAACAGTTCAAGATATGAGGAAAAATATCACCCCAAATTGAGCCATTCATAATCAAATGAGCCGAGCCAACACTATTGGGAACCATCCACGACTTTGATGTATGGTTCTATTAACCGGTGGCATCAGGTCACTTTGGTAAAAGAACATGCTAATGTACTAAAAAAAGAAGAAGATTTACTCTGGTGGCATATATCCGAATGTTCCTGCAACATGTGATTTACTTCCAAGTTTAGTCAGCCTTGTTAAACCAAAGTCCGCAACCTAATAGTAAACACACGGCACCAATAAATCAGAACCACCATTAATATAAGACCGTAACGGCTTTATATTTTCAAAAACATAGATAATTATATAATTGACATAAACGTATGCAACCTTCTGATTTCCAAAGTAACAATCCAATTCGAGAGGGACTAAATATCTAAACATAACTGAAATGATAACAATAACCGTACCCTAGCATAAATCTGATCACATGCACCTATTTATAATCTAACTAGGTTAGAAACCTATGTATTACACAGGTTGAATTAAAAAAATATTAAATACTTAGCAATGAAGATTTAGGAATATATTGTTAATTAATACTATTGCTTTTTTATTAACTTTTTAAAATTAAGAAATAGAATACAAAAGAGAGAAGTAAGAAAAGTGTGAAAAATGATTAGGTGTAGCGCAACCAGTTACTTATTTATTAGGTATAAACTAGTAGTATACTAGCAGTATATTAACTACACTTTCACTTCACATGTTTTTTCTTCTTTAAGAATAGATTTGCAGAGGAGATGTATAACCTTCCCTTGGAAATTCTCGTCGATCAGTATATTTGCAGATTTAATATCACAATGTACATGTCCGACAGGAATGGTATGTTCATGAATATACTCAATACCCCTTGCGGAGTCGAGAGCAATTTGGACTCTGATAAACCATGGTAGCGGGTCCTTTTCTGGAACTGAAAGTTAAAAAGAACATAAATATTTTTGTTTGAATTCATTCAGTATCAGAAATGAGTTCTTGTTTTTAATTTAATTGACCAAACCTGATTCATGTAAATGTTGACTTAAGTTTCCATTTTCAATATATTCATAGACCAAGAAAAGAGAATCCTCGACACAATATCCTATTAAACGCACCTGCGTCACATATGATCAAAATGTAAGTTCATATATCCTTTTGAAGACAACTTAGAAGTTCAAATTAAACACCTCTTACCAGGTTCAGGTGATGTGTTTGAGTTAAAACCTTTAGTTCGGCTAGAAATTGTCGTGATGCTTGCATATCCATCTTCTTGATAGCCGCTTTCTGCACGACTTTTGCAGATTAGAAAAACATGATAAAATGAAAGACATATGTATTGCATTATAATATAAAGGCTTAGGTGTAGTCTTTGAGTTAAAAAGACTATTCTCAGATGATACATGCTAAGAAATACGAAAGGTGGAACCATATATATAAATTAGAGATAGATACATATGCATTTTTATTTGTTTAATTTGAGTTTGTATAATAATTGCGCTATTTTACTAATTTCGTGAAAATAACATTAAAAGTGGCTAACTGTTAATCATGCATCGTTTGATGGTGGTGATAGTTGAAAGACAAGGGGGTACATGCACCAATCGGTCTTTGTCCCGATTGCTAAGTGTTATGTTCCTTAAGCCCAAGGCTTGATGCAAAACTACTATTGACTACTATTGAGTTGGGGTCTCACTGGAAGCAAACTCTCTATTCCTACGAGATAGAGGTAACGTTGTCTATATCTTACCCTTCTTAGGCCCTATATATCATAGCTTAGCTATTGGTGGGATTTACTGAGTATGATGATGATGACTTTGTATAATAATAGTAGAGGAGGCATAATAGGTATCAGGACAAGATGAGTAACTTTTTCTACGGGTTGAAAAGGATTGGGTTGGTGACCCAAAACACTTTTCTCCAAATTTTGCAACTTCTTATGAATATCTAATATGTCCAATACGATTACAAAAACTAATTATTTTAATAATAATTACTTACATGCCCAACTTTAGTTTATAGTTAGTTCAATAGCTATTATACATATTTAACTATATATGCAGAATAAAAAATATAAAAACCGTAGTTCCAAACCTGGCCTCTGAGCTCTGCGTAGTAAACAACACCAAAACCGCCTTCACCAATCTTATTAGCAAGTCTGAAGTTAAATGTAGCTGTTGATAGCTCTTCATATGAAAACTCCACTGATTTGGCTGGTGTTATACCTGTAATAAAAAACGCCCCGCTTGCAGTATGTGCATATAATGTATATGTGTGTGAGTGCTCGGGGGCAAAAGTTAAAGTGCACTAATTTTAACGTTACTTTACTAGTTTTGTGAAAATAACATTAAAAGAGGAGGATGGTTAATCATGCATCATGTGGTGGCGATAATAGCCGAAAGACAAGGGGTACATGCATTAATCGGCCTTTGTCTCAATTGCTGAGTGTTATGTGCCTTATGTCCAAGGCTTGATGCAAAATTACTGTCGAGCCGGGGGTCTCACTGAAAACGTTAACTATTAAGCAAACATTTAGGATAGCATGGTGAGCCAATACTAAAATGCAAATGAAGGATTAGAAATACCTTGAACATCCGTAAGTTGAACTTGTGCATCATTCAGTAACAACACTGAAGTACTTGTTTCAACATTGTTCTTTCTATAAAATCCTTTGTATAAGCATACTGCAAGAAACAACACCACAGCTACCACTCCTACAGTAATTCCACCTATGGCCCCACCTGATAGTTTGGATTCTGTGAAAGCAGATGCTAACTTAATAATTCATAGAATATGGTGTGGAACTTTGCACTAATGTAAAGGCTAGGTCACCTGGGCTGTAAACATAGGAAAAAAGACTTGTTAAAATGATTATAATTGGAATATGATAGGAAAGCTTGGCTAGGATTATTTGGACCACGACCACTCGTTAGACCCAAAGATAGATTTACATTCGAAGTATGTCCAGGGGTTCTACACTTTTGTTTGTCTTAGCCTTAGTATGTTTTGCCTTCGCGTTGTCTTAACTTGTAGATTTCGTGCTAATCTTTTTTGTCTCTTTGCTCTTTTATCTAGTTGCTACTATGGTTTACCCACTACTTTATGCTAGCGATAGTTAATTTACTACCATAGACATCAATAACTTTTGTAAGGTTGTTGCTCTGATCCCCTTACCCACATTACTATGCTATACCGTGCACGTATAAAAAGATTTTTGGAGCCGGGGGACTGCCCCTAGCTACAACTTATATCCTTATACTCGTTAAATATTATTTGTCGGGTACCAAAAGAACATACCTCTTTTTAAAGGGCGGATAATTTCCGTTTTCATCTGCAAATAAACAAACACATCCATTTTCATCATGTAACTTTTATTTGACAATAAAAAAAGTTTGCAAGTTCCTACTACTAACCTCGCCACGGGATATACACCAAACCGCTTCCTTGGCTGAAATTGGCATCTGGATTGTAACTCCGAATTAACTCAGAACTAAGATTAGCAGCCCATGATACCGAATCCAAAGTCTCCCCTGGACGAAGAGGATACGTCAAAAACAAACCATATTCCCTTGACACCGAACCATCCCCACACGAACAATTCACCGTCACATTAACATTACTACCATCAGGAACACGATTGGGATCATAATAATTAAACCTCTGAATCCAGTCTGCAGTTGTCAGATTAGCATACCTCTCTTGTGCAATGGTTTCATACATGTCCACAGATGTTAAAACATAGTTGAACACATGTCCTAAGAACTCATGGGCAATACAATCACAACGAAACGGCAGGTTGATCCTCGTAAAAGGACGAAAAGTGGTGTTCGGGTTATACTTGAGAATGTTGGTGGGGCTGGTGTTTATGAATTTGGAGATTGAGTTGATATCATTTCCTGCTGGTACAATGTAGTATGAAGCGAGAGCTAAATCACAACCTTTGTGGCAGATGGATTGAACTAATGAAGTTGATGTTAAGAACAGAAATGTTAAAGTCTGTAACATGATGATTTCATAAGGTTAATACATGATGATTTCATAGGGTTAATATAAAATTACAAGTGACGGAGAGATGACTTGAACAATATAAACATGACTAAGATGGAAGCGTTGACGGAGGGATGACTTGAACAATATAAACCAATGGCCGTAGGAGTCCCACATCATTGGATAGGGGTAGTTAAATAATGCTTTTAATGTTTTATCATTATTTTATTTTTTTCGAACAATCGGCGGCCCTAGCCAAGTCTGCCCAGACTTACGTTGTCTTAACCGGGTCCACGCTGGGTTGGCCAGACTTGGTTACGGCGTTCCCCCGGAAATCGTACTGCCTCCACATGAGTTGCCTCGCTGAAGTAACAGCCGGATGAAAATCGGGGTGCGTCTCAGGATCGAACCCCCCTTGGTGGGTTTGTCACCATCATTGCCCAATATCCACCCCAATATGACACAAATGGGAATTGAACTTGAGTCTCCATTGGAAAACGCAAGTCTCCTATTACTAGGCCACAAGTGGGGTGATTATCATTATCATTATTTTATTTGATAACATTAAATTTACGAGAAAAACAACAGAAACATTATATTATATTATATTATATTTAGTGAAGAATTCAAATGAGAATATTTTTTTATAAGAAAAAAAAAGAACAAATTTTAACTAAAAAAATGATTTATTTTATTTCATTTAATTTTTGTATTTAATATTAATGTAAGGGTATATTGGTAAACTTAGATAGATCATTAATTGGTAGTTTTTTTTTTTAATAACTAACTAAATTAAAATTTTAACTTATTTTCAAAAAGTATATATTTTCAAAAAAGAAAAAAATTAAATTTAAAGTGTATGATAAATTAAGAGTTGTGTAGGATGAATTACGAAGTGTGTAGAATAAATTTCAATATGTATTAGATAGCCTCTCACGACTCCTAAGATGGGTAAACCTTGTTACGGGATTTAAGGTAAATCATAAAAAATGCCAATTATTTGGGGTCGGTGTGGAAAAACATGAAATTGATCGGTTCGCAAGTATGCTAAAATGTGAAGCGGGCGCGATCCCTTTTACTAAGCGTGCTAGTTATTGGCAACTGGTGATCGATAGATTCAAAAACAAGCTATCTAAGTGGAAGGCCAATCACCTATCCTTCGCTGGTAGAGTTACATTGGCGAAAACGGTTTTGGGAAGTTTATCGTCTTATTATTTATCACTTATTTTGGCTCTTAAAGTGATAATTAATGAGCTTGAAAAAATTCCTACACGGCATTGGCGAAGTTAAAGTTCCGGTTGGCAGAAAGGATAAGAAAATCCCTTGTGTTAATTACGTGCCAAAAATGAAACGCAATGTTCTTAGTCTAGAACAATTGTTGTACCAAGGGATTGAAGTGGTTACTCCGGGTGACACGTGTACGTTGAAAAAGATGTTTGGTGATAGGGCGAAAGGTTTTGATATATTCGAAAATAGATCCGAAGTGGATTTAGAACAAGAATATTTTTATAAGTTCTACGAGAACTTAGATGTTGAAAATGGATATCTCAACGAGAAATCAAAGTTGCAAGAATACGTTGAAGATTTTTCTGAAAAAGAATTTGAAGTTGAGAGACAGGAATGTAAAGAAAGGTTCGGAGAAGGCATTTCGGGTAGGAAGAAGGATGAGGTTGAATATTCCAAAAGGGCAAAGTGAGGTTTGATGATTTACATGGATGGTATAGAAGAAAATCCACAAGAATCATGAAAAGCGATACGAAAGAGGGTTGTGATGATTGCGCAAGATGTGATAGAGAAGGATATAATAGTCGAAAGTTGCCTGGATGTGCTCGATTTGATCATATTGCATGAGGAGTTAGTAGGGCATGAATTATTCTATGAGGGTAGCATGGAAGACGTAATTAATTGGTTGCGAAATGCCACTGACACTTCTAAACGGGAAATCCATTGAGTTGATCACACTTTACAAAGTTGTTAAAGAGTATGGAGGTTTCAAGAAAGTAGGACAAGATGATGCATGGGACAAGATTGCACTTCCATGCGGTTTCGATTGTGATGATGATTTTGAAGTGAAGGTTGCATATGTTCGATACATCGAGTTAGTGGAATGGTATTATGAAGTTATGAATATCAAGCACGAGAAGAGTGAAAGCAACAAGTTTGAAGCGGGTTCAAGTGGCTCAAAAGATGACAAAGAGAGCAACGTGATCGAGAGCGAAGATGTACCTGATTTGGTGATCATCGTCGAGGTCACCGAGAAGAAAGACGAATAGCAATGAAAGGCGAACTGTGGCTGCTCTGATTAAGGGGGAGAATGATGTCCGATAATCAAGATCACCCGAGTTCGGGCCAAGCCGCAAAGAAAAAACGCAACAGCTATATTTATGTTTTATTAGTTTATTAAATGGGTCAAAACAATTTACTGTTTTATGTTTTTATTTAGAACTTGGGCCTGAGGCCATGTAATGTTTATTGGGTCAAACTCTAGTAAGTCCATTAGGTTTATGTATTAGGATTGGGCCATGGTTTATCTTGAAACGGTGTGTGTCAAGGAAGTAACCGTAAATATGGTTATATGGGAATCGATGTATCCCTTCAAATAATGACGCAACTCCTCAGACATGTCCACTCGTTTAAATACATGGTTCCAACTTCCAGTTCAATCAAGTCTGTAATGCAAGTTTCTGATTATTAAAAGTTCTGTTTGTTCAAGTCGGTTAGGGTTAGTTTCAATTCTGCAAGTTCAGTATACAGTTAGTTTGTTTATTCGATTGTTATCATGAAGACTAGTTGGTGTGAAGTTTGTTACGATTACGTTTACGATTGCCAACATACTCGTTCCCGCACTCAACGATCCTGGGAACCCGAAAGTGCTGATACCATGAAAAGGTAGCAGCAATCCGTTTCGTTGTAGCCGTGACACCCGCATGGCCACCCACATACGAAGAATTGAATGATACTTTTGTAATAGCTTTTCTCGTAAGGTTGGAATTGGTGGCACCATAACTTTGTCGTGTCGGTATATGAGACCATCTCGGACCATGTGATAAGGAAACTCGGATGGGTCGTTCAACACTTGATCTATCAATTGCTTGCCATTATTATCTTTCTTAAAATACTTCCAAATTACCTCTAACCATGTAGCTATAGGATACGAAATGGCATGAAATGATGGTAAATCGACTCAACTTAATGCATCGGCAACAATGTTTTCCTTGCTCGACTTATAATGAATCTCGTAATCGAAGCCAAGTAACTTGGTGGCTCACTTTTGATGTTCCGGGGTTTGATTGGTTTGGGTAAGTAAATGCTTCAAGCTATGGTGATCCGCGAATATACGGATTTCACGCACGAGTAGCTTTTGACGCCATTTTTTAACGGGCTCGGTGATGGCGTATAATTCTTTAGTATAAGTAGATTGAGCTTGCATTGTAGTGCACAATTTCTTGCTGAAAAATGCAATTGGTCGGTTTTTTGCCACAAGAGTGCACCAATAGCGACACCCGAAGCATCAGCGGTTACATCAAAGGGTTCGGTGAAGTCGGGAAGAGCAAGGGTGATGAGGTGAGCCATTTTGGATTTAAGCTGAAGAAATGCTTCTTGGGCTTTATCATTCCACTGAAATTCTTTGCTTTTCAGAAGATTAGTCAAAGGTGCTGCTACATTAGCATAATTAGGAATAAAGCGTCTGTAATAGCCGGTGAGACCGAGAAATGCATGTAGGGTAGTGAATGAATATGATTATGGCCACTGTTGTATAGACTGAACTTTGTCGGGTTCAAGGGCAACCCCATTGTTTGAAATTTGATGGCCTAAAAATTTGTTGGTATCAGCACTTTCGGGTTCCCAGGATCGTTGAGCGCGGGAACGAGTATGTTGGCAATCATAAACGTAATCGTAACAAACATCGCACCAAGTTGTCTTCATGATAACAATTGAAATAAAACAAACTGAACAAACTGATTTGCAGAATCGAAACTAACCGTAACAGGCTTGAAACAAACAGAACTTTAATAATCAGAAACTTGCATTACAGACACTTGAAACTGGAAGTTGGAACCCTATTTATGTGTCGAACAGGTATGATGAATGGGTGTGTCGATCAAGGGAGAAAGACACGTCTGTTCCCATAATAACCGTATGTGCAGTTATTTCAATCTTCACACCTGTTCGCATACATGAGGCCCAACTTCTTAACCTAATAACAACTTCACTGGACTCAAATTTTTACTGACTTGGACTATTGTTTTGTGGCCTCTTGCCCAAACAGAAAATAACAAATAAAACATAAACTAGTTTGACCCATTTAATAAACTAATAAAACATAAATATTGTTGCTGCGTTTTTCTTTGCGGCTTGGCCCGAACTCAGGTGAGCGTGATTATCGGACATCATTCTCCCCCTTAATCAGAGCAGCCGCAGTTCGCCTTTCATTTCTACTCGTCTTTCTTGTCGGTGACCTCGACGATGATCACCAAGTCAGGTTCATCTTCGCTTTCGATCAGGTTGATTCCTTCATCATCTTTTGCGCCACTTGAACCCGCTTCAAACTTGTTGCTTCCATTCTTCTCGCGCTTGATCTTCATAACTTCATAGTACCATTCCACTAACTCGATGTATCGAACATATGCAACCTTCACTTCATAATCATCATCACAATCGAAACCGCATTGAAGTTCAATCTTATCCCATGCATCTGTTAGAATTATTAAACTTAGTTATGTTTTAATTATTATATGGATTTATAAGTAGTATTACTTATGATATGTATTAGGTTAGCATATAATATGATTATGTAATAATCGGTGTGATATGCGGGGAAACATTTCAAACAACTGCCTTTGGCAGTTACCCGCCAAAATCAAACCGCCAAAACTGATTGTATATATTCTGATTTCCGACAACTATGTTGGTTATCAAGACATTCTTATTTCCTCTAAGAATTTTCCGCTTAATCACTACAATTGTTCATCAATATCACTTCATCATGCATATCCAATTTGGATCACTTGTCTATGATAACACAAATCCCACTCACAATCCTAACACATCATTAAACTCCGCTGCATATCTGTCGTCTGATCCCCAACATAGTGGTATCAGAGCATCGATGGGAAAGATGAAGACGACTGAAATTCGATCAACATCCACTCTCTTACCGTGCCAACATTGTACAGATGAAATGAATGGCAAGAATAAACATCGTTATCGGGAAAAGATATGTTTTTACTGCCGAAAACCCGGGCATCAAATTTCTTCATGTCTGAAAAAGGAAACAGATGAGGCAACCCAACTTATCCGGCAAGCAGTGAATACGGGGATACAGAACAAAGAAGAAGGAATCAAAGATCATCAAGAAATGATCGTTGTCGGTACCGAAGGAGGGCTATGGAGCGATTTATGGTACGTTAGTTCTGTGTTTAAACATCACATGGCCAGAAATTTGAATGTGTTTAAACGCATTAAACACATTATTGGGGTTGATACACAAACGGGTGAAAGAAATTTCTTGCTTACACGGGGGGTTGGATCGGTAGAGATTAAAACGAGTAATGAAATTATGAAAATTCAGAGTGTTTTTTATTCTCCGGAATTAGACAGAAACTTATTAAGCATGGATCAATTGACTATGCAAGGATTTACTGTCAACAAAGACGGTGATACTTGCAGAATCTTTCCCATGTTTTCTGTTCCGGTGAATAATTTGGTTAATGAAGCGAGTGGGTTGACGAGGGAAGAGGAGATTGGGTTAAAAGAAAAGCAAAAAATAATTGAAGAAGGTGTACTTGATGAAGAGTTCAAACAACGATATTTGAATTCATATTTCGAAGAACTCCATTTGTCTTCACAAGAGACAGATTGGAGTATAATGATAATAATGGCCATGGAATTCAAGGAGTTTGAAGATTGTAGAGCGTTTATGAACACGCTGGATGATCGAGAATTTGTTTGCAAATATAAACATTTACTCGAATCAAAGTTTGAAGAACTGGTTAGATGGTTTCTATTCGAATATATGGGAATCACTACAAGACCGGTTCCACCATTTACTCCAAATAAAAGGAAGATAGACTTATTAAGTTTATACATATTGGTGGCTGTGGACGGAGGTTACAGGGATGTAACGACGGAGAACTTGTGGCCTGCAATTGCAAAGGACCTAGGATATGAATATGAAGACGGAGATTACATGAGGGTCACATATGCCATGTATCTTGATATCCTAGAGTATTACTATAAATTTAAAAACGTTCAAAAGAAAGTGCAGGACAAGGAGATAGTGATAGAAGAAGGAGGATCCACCAGTTGCTGCCATGAAAGAGCAAAGAGTGCAGAAGAGTCTTAACAAGAACCTGCAGGAAACACCCCGGTCGCTCTCTTTGCTGGAGTCGAAGATGATGACTGGAATCAAGTGAAAAGAAGGAAACGCTTCAACTTTAATTATGCTAGATGGGCCATGGATGAAGCAAATCAAAGCGTCATGGATCATACTCGAAAACATAACCAAGTTTAAGGGGGTTATGTTAGAATTATTAAACTTAGTTATGTTTTAGTTATTATATGGATTTATAAGTAGTATTACTTATGATATGTATTAGGTTAGCATATAATATGATTATGTAATAATCGGTGTGATATGCGGGGAAACATTTCAAACAACTGCCTTTGGCAGTTACCCGCCAAAATCAAACCGCCAAAACTGATTGTATATATTCTGATTTCCGACAACTATGTTGGTTATCAAGACATTCTTATTTCCTCTAAGAATTGTCCGCTTAATCACTACAATTGTTCATCAATATCACTTCATCATGCATATCCAATTTGGATCACTTGTCTATGATAACACAAATCCCACTCACAATCCTAACACATCATTAAACTCCGCTGCATATCTGTCGTCTGATCCCCAACAGCATCATCTTGTACTACTTTCTTGAAACCTCCATACTCTTTAACAACCTTGGTCGAATCACCCCAGATTGTAACATTCCGGCTATTAAGGTGGTCATAATTTGTTTTCGAAAGTGAGGGTATCGGTAAGGTTTAACGTTCACCGTGTGGTTTTCATCCAGATGTGGTATGTGGTGATCTTGATTTCGGTGTTGTGGTAGTGTATTGGGTTCAGCAAATAGATTATGGAATTCATTTAGGAGTGTGGTAATAGTTGGGTCTGCATGGGAATGGGTTTAGTGGGTAGTGGGAGGGTTAGGGTTGTATGTCAATGTGTGCAAAGAGGCAATGGAATTATGTTTAATTAAAGAAAGCTCAGTGGGCTGAGCGAATTTATCTTCTACGAGTTTTGCTAGGCCCGTAGCTTGAAATAATGAAGTCGGTTTGAGGATGGCTAACTTGTTTTAAATATTGGCTCGTAATCCAGAAACAAAACAATTTTTGAGAGCTTCTTGTGATAAACTAGTAACTCGGTTGCTGATGCGTACAAACTCAGTTTGATATGCCACCACGGTTGTGGTTTGCTGGAGCTTGAATAAAGTCGACTTGATGATTTTCAAACGTTGACGGGTCAAAAAGGAGTTCCAATTCACGTTTAAATTACGGCCAAGGGCCTAAAGAATTATTGGACTCCAAGTGTTGGTACCACAAGAGAGCGTTTCCCACGAAGTAGAAGACCGTTAAAGGTACACGTTGGTCGGGTGGCACTTGGTAATACGTGAAAAAATTCTCGGCTTGATAGATCCAACCCAAGGGGTTCGATCCATCAAAGAAAGGTAACGTAATGTTTGCTTGGCGGTGGGTTTGCGAACTCGAGGTTTGTTGTGGTTTGAGGGGTGAAGTTTTGGGGTGATTAGTGGAAATGGAGTCAGCGAGAGTGTCAATTTTGATGGTGAGATGTTGAGTGACTTCGATTAGGGTAGAAAGTTGCATGTTGGTGTTTGCAAAGGCGTTGTTAGTGGCAGTGACAAGCTGTGAGATTTGGTCGGCTAGGGTAGGGTTGGTTTCTTCGGTTTCTTTGCAAGGCGGCATGGTGATGGTGAGGATGAGACTCGGGAATGAAAGCACCAGATGATACGCCCTTAGAGTGGGTGAGGCTCCAAGAAAAATAAGGAAAAGAAATATCAAATTTTTGGGACAATTTTCTGAATAATTTCATTAACTCAAACAAGAACTTAAATATGCAATCTACCTATCGTGCACTTTATTCTTTTGCAACAAGAATGGGAAACGTGGACTTACTCTACCATGATCTAAACATGCATAAATGAGTGGACCCATTACTAAGAATATTCCTGGAATCATGCAACTACTTTGAGCCTTATTCTTCACTCCAGAAGAGGGGTTGGAGCCTTGGTAATTCTCTTGGGCCTGCTCGAATTGGGTTGGACTGATGTTGCTGCTGGGCCGCTCACATGGGTCCTATCACAATCATGAGAATGGTGTCCTATTGCAGAAAGTTTTTGATCCAAGAAGCCTTAAATTGTAAGTAATAAGTGTGAATGAAACTGCACAATCAATTTGTATGAATGAGACTGTTGTGTACGCATGAAATGAATATAAGAACTAGAGAAAAAACTTTTGTACTTATCGGCAGTTATGATGAACCGTATGACCCATGTCCAGTTTGACCCAAAATAATTAACTTTGGCTAAGTTATTAATTAGAGTAAACTGCCAAAATGGAGGCTAGATTGGTTTGGGGCAGATTTGGCCCTTAGATAATAACTTATAATAGACTAGATTGTTGGGTTATGGAGGCTAGATTGGTTTGGGGCAGATTTGGCCCGTCTAGTTTTATTTAGCCCATTTATTATTTCTTGGGGAATAAGTTAGAAACCCTAGATCTTTGATACAAATATGAGTGCTTGTACTTGTAATTTATCATCACGGGTGGTGAGAGGCAGAAAGCAATAGAAATCCTGGTTGCAGCCCGTGGATATAGGTCAACAGACCGAACCACGTAAAACCACGTAAATGCTTGTGTTCTCATGTTCATTTATTTTCTACAGATTAATCGTTTGTGTGTGTTGCTTCTGCGTGCATATACCCTTACATAGCCGTGCCTATAAATTTTTACACATACAAATAAAAAATTACAAAACTAGTCAAAACAAGATTTAGCACATTCAAGCAAACCACACAAACCTATAATTAGGAATAAACACACAAACAAATTGATATCGTTTTGAGACAACATTTGGACATAACAATCGTTTAATCTACTCACAGCTTTCCTCCTACATCAGCTCGCAAACACAGGAGAAAGACAGTGTTCCTCCGCAGCATTTATTTACATACAAACGGGGGTCACCTTTCAGTCACAAGTCTTTTATATGTTCTATTGAAGCTACAATCACTATAAATGCATCGTGATGACAAGATTTCATTCCTTTCGTAGTTTTATCATCACGGAAATCCATCCTACCGCACACCACACAATCTTCCATCGTCTATCACGCAGATCCAGATTGAGATACATTGAAATATCACCATCACCTAGAGGTAGTTGCAAGTTGTTCGCTTCATGGCGGATACTAGTATCCATACCAACATTAGTCATAGAGCTGGGACTCGACTTTGGATGATCATATCGTGGTTGCTTTGGGGAGTTTGAGCTCGCGTGTTCAGAAGCAGGCCGCTTGGGGCTTTGACTTTTAGGAGAAGTAAGGTTTGTGTTATTACTTGGGTCAAATGTCCGAGGTATTACCACATTAAGGTTATTATGGGACAATGGGTTCAAGGTGGCTTGTTTTTGAAGATGCTCGATAAGTAAATCTTTGTCATTGAAATAGACTACCTCCTTCCAGTGTTCAGATGAAGGCACTATTAGCTTCTGAGCATCAGCCTGTTGGGATTAATATTAGTCTCATTAATATCACATTTCATTAAGAACTGACCAAAAAATTGTGGGTCAACCCATACTGAAAACCACCCATTTCAAACTGAATCAGTTTGGATCTGTTACCTGACCCGCCCATCTTGCCGGCTCATGAAATTTTGTAACTAAAATGGCCCTCATTACAAAGTATTGATACTATCAGGCTTGGTCCATAAGGCTATCTTACTTAACATTATTGAAGGTTATTTCGTACTTATGAGATATTCATGAAACTAGATTAACAAAAGAAAACACACCCTTTTGTCATCGGGAAGCTTATCGCAAGAAACAAATTTAGATTCTGCAACAATGCCCACCAATTGCCCGGAAACATTAAAAGCCACACCGTTACTCTTTTGACCATTTCTTGGATAACAAGACAAGTATATCCCCTTTGACTTATCATCCTTGCACATATTTGCATGGTCCATTATGATCTTCCATGTTTTGTGACTAACTTGAAGTATCTGCAAAATAGGACAGTGTTGCTTAGAGCCTTTAAAAACCATTGGTGGACAAAAGGGTAATGGAAAAGCAAGTAAGTAGTTACATCTTTTAGCCTTGGTGGATTTATAGCATGAAGAGTAAGGAGGTCCATCACAGTTT
The DNA here is from genome assembly GCA_030545235.1 of Helianthus tuberosus. NCBI lineage: Eukaryota > Viridiplantae > Streptophyta > Magnoliopsida > Asterales > Asteraceae > Helianthus > Helianthus tuberosus. Next base: position 116,809,037 of record CM060361.1, on the reverse strand, counting down.
TTACGCGTTCTGAACTGAATCGTTTGTAGCAACTGTGGTGTGAAATCTTGTGTAATCGATATAAGTGGTCGGATAAGGATGGAATTTCATGCTTTTTGTACACTGCAAAGTAAAATTATAAGCGGTTATCGTATGGCATTTACTCGTTAACTCAAATAAAATTATCTTGTACATTGTATCCTAGGAAACCATCATAAGTTAACTAAATAAACTAGGCAATAGGAGCAACTTCACCAAATGCAATTAGAGGTGCCAAAAGGGCAAAAGGGTTGAAAGTTCCCCAACCTCTATTTTTGAAGCATACAGCCTCCTAAGGCGTTTTATTCGAAATTTAAACTATTGTAGGAATAAAATATTTCTATAGACATTATTAATTAATGCATCAAGTAAAATTTTTTTTTGGCACAGAAGTGTTTGTGGGTCAACCCGACCCAGCTAGTCCAAATAAATGACCTTAAAATGACTTCCATGTCTAATATGAACCACAAAGATATAACACACTGGGTTATCCTTTATGGGCCTCTAGCAACTTTTGAACAGGTTATATCAACTGCAAACTTACAAATTGTGCCAATTACAAGATCCGAATTGCCTTTCTCTAGTCTAGTTCAGTCCAAAATCAAAAGACCAAAATGTAATATGAAGTTCTGACATGGAAATATCAGCATGTAATGATAATAAACTCTATTTTTTCAAATATATAAACAACTCATATTTACCAAGTTAAGAATAACTTTCAGTGTTCGAAAAAAAAAAAACTCACTGTCGTTGCGTTTGTCCTCAAGGAGGAACAATTCTGTTTTCGCTTCTTTAACACGAGTGGGAAAAACCGCATTCACGGGCCTTGCACCAATCCTGCATATTCTTTTCCCCTTCCACTTTGAATTGTGTGTGAATGAAATCTTATCTACATAAACAGTACCTTCATTCAGTTTCACAAAAGTATTTCCTTTAAGCACGTTCTGCTCGTTCCATTTTTTAACAATCCTACTGTTAAATTCATCAGAAGTCCAATTATCCGGTTCATCATCGCTAGATTCGCCTTCAAGGACGACTATTTCAACTTCCATTGCAGCCGCAGCACCTGTAGTTACAATCTGTCCCGAGACCTCATCTACCAAAGCTACTAAAAACGGGTTTTGATCGTTTCCTTGGATAACCTTTCCTGTAGAGATTGGTGTCGAGATTCCGTTTAAGAACTTGAGGTGCAAAGATTGTGATCCTGAAGTACTCTCCATGTTATGAAGATTCCTGATAAAATATGAGGTATGTGTAAGATACAAGATCTATCAATTTCTGTATTTAATTTTGATGGTTGTATTCCTTACCATGTCATCCATGTCGACAAATCAAAGCCGAATTTCTTTTTTATCCTGAAAACAAACTCTTGCTGCTTTCTGTTGATCTGGAACACATGAAGCAACAGTAAGCATTACTACATATAACTGAATAAAACTCAAAATCATAGTAGCTAGAAACCACGTGTCACCGTTTTGGTACAAAGAAGCATACATAATAAGGAATCATGTATTGATCTATCTAGTAGGTGGAACCAGATATGAAGTTTCATACTCACATGCTGAGATATAGTTAATACATATAAATAGATAGGTCAACTTAAAACGGCCATAACTTTTGATCTGTCTAGAGTTACTGGCCCGTAATATATTGACAAAGATGGTGCAACGAGTCCAGCTTTTTGGCAAATGCCATAGGCAGTTTGCCTGACACTCGGACCCAAACTCCTTAGCCCTGTTATTGACTAATGACAATTTTCCTCCAAAATTTGAACATTTTGATTGTTTTCTTTTACTTTGTGGAGAAAGCATGAATTGTGTATGTTATTAATTCAATTGTTTATAAATTTAGTAATCTATTTCTATTTAAGTAGTCAACTTCATTTTCTCAGATATTTGCTATACCTTGCAAATTTAGATTTTCCCTAAAAAAGGGGGTCTAATATAATAGCTATTTCTTTCAAAAGTTTTATCAACCTTTTCCTTTCAAAACTATTCTCTTTTATCTTTTATGTTTCCTTACAAGATAAATTTCAAGTCCCGGCCCAAGCGATAATCAAACACACGTGAATTTGGATAACTCCCACAACTTGTATTTAAGAAAATATAAGGGGCTGTTTGGCAACTTCTAAATGGGTAAGTGTTGAACCAGTAAGAGGTCTGAACCATTAAGTGATGAACCAATAAGAGGTCTGAATCATTAAGAGACAATATAATGCTTAATCGTTCAGAGACAAATATCTGACCCATTCAGATAAGAGGTCTTAACCATTCAGACTTAATATAATGCTTAACCATTCAGAGGAAAATGTCTGAATCATTCAGACATCTGCTCGCGAAACAAACAGTCCGAACCATCAAGTGTTGAACCAGTAAGAAGTGGCGGACATACACCCAGCCCAAGGTGGGCGGGCGCACCCCCGGGAAAAAAAAATTAGTGGTATTATCCATCGAAAATCCCGTCCGCACCCCTTAGAATTTTTCGTCAGCACCCCTTGAAAAATTCGTCCGCACCCCTTGCTAATTTTAGCACCCCTTAGGTAAAAAATCTTAGCAATTTATATTAAAAAAATCATAAACTCTTATTTAAAAAAAAATACTACTTTAATTATATAACTTATAAGTTATAACCACTCACCCACTTAGCCCTTATATCCTCAACCCAATTAATCTTTAGCCCAATAAGTGTTACCCAAGCCCAATCCACATTAGATTTAAGTTTTAAACAATTCGCCAACTTGGATGGTTTGTCAAGTCTTGTAAGGTTAATGGTTTCAACAAATATTCACGTAAATTTTACATTGGTACATCGGTTATTGAAGCTTGTTCTCGTATAACCCGTCGCAACCGCAACCGTTGAAAAATGTTTTTCGGCAATGAAGAATGTGAAGACCGACTCGCGTAATCGGATTAGCGATGATAATTTAAGTGATAGTTGTATATTTTATATAGAGAAAGACTTGCTTAAGAGAGTAGCTTTAGATGATATTTTGGATAGATTTCAAAAAAAGAAAACCCGTAGGGCGACGTTTTAATTATGTTTGTAACAAGGTTTGACGTATTTTTTATGATTATATAAATTTAGTTTGATGTTCTTTTGTTTTACATGACCCGACCCGACCCGAACCGACCCGATACGGACCGAATTTTTTATTTATATACCTAGGGGCCTAAAAATTTTAAAAATGTTTCGCACTCCCATGAAAAAATTCATGGGTCCGCCACTGCCAGTAAGAGTTCTAAACCATTACGAGCATCATTAAGAGCTAAACAAACAGCCTCTAACTCAAAAACTCAATACAATCTCATCTTTTTTATCCCTAATTCGGTAACATCTATTTATAATGCTAATCCTACTTGACTAACAAGAAATCAACAACCCTGGCTCACGGGTTGGGCCGCTTGTTCAGGCCAGACAACAACTGAGTCAACAAAACTGATCCTTGTTAAAGATATAAGCTCAAGCCTAGATTAAGGCAATCTAGATGTTTTTAAATGATTTGCCTTTATCAATGGACCAACACCTCATTGGTTAGTGTACCGGATTTTTGAATATAGTAAACTGAGGGGCTGTTTGGCGACATCTGAAAGGTTAAGTGCTGAACCAGTAAGAGGTCTGAACCATTAAGTGCTGAACCAGTAAGAGGTCTGAACCATTAAGAGCATGTATAATTCTTAACCGTTCAGAGGCAAATGTCTGACTAATTCAGATTAGAGGTCTTAACCATTCAGACTCTGTATAAATCTTAACCATTCAGAGGCAAATGTCTGAACCATTCAGACATCTGCTCGTGAAACAAACAGTCTGAACCATTAACTGCTGAACCCGTAAGAGGTCTGAACCATTAAGAACCTCATTAAGAGGTAAACAAACAGCCCCTGAGTGATTTATTTAGAATGTTTTATTAATTGAACCAGACAAACATATTGTTTTTATGAAGTTTACAACAAAAACAAAAAAATCTAGTTGATACGTAAAATATATATTCATTTTTTGAATGCTTTAGTTGTGATTAAAATGATAACAAGTAAAAACTATGAACGTCCAAACCTACTAGACAGGACGGGTTTAAAATATTTTAGACCCATAGCGAATAAAAAAATTGGGCCCATTTTTATAATTATATTTTTGCTTTAGATCCTATGATTTATAAATAATTTCTATATGTGCATACTGTAGATCATAAACCTCAATGTTAATAATCTCAAAGTCAAAATCACGTACACTAATATGTTTTTCTTTAGATTTTGAGGCTTTAGAGAAGTAGAGGCCTAAAGTGTTTTCTTTATTTCACTCCTCCTTTTGCCGCCCCTGAAACTAGGTAAACGTTTTCGTTTATTGCTCTAAGCATGAAAGACCTTATAGTTATTTATTCGTTTCTACTTATCTCCTCACTACTTTTGAATTATCTTACATGCAAATACACAATAAGTATAAGTGATTATGCGATCATATGGTTCTATACTTAAAACTGATTTTGTATCGATTGCACCTTTATATTATCCCAAGATTTGGATTTCAATTTTGGATTACATGTTATGTTTGTTATCTGCACTTGATGTAAATGACAACTATGATTCCCTAATGGTATTCGAAACATCTGAATTGATCCTTTTAAACTCGATGGATATGTTATAAGTTTCTTTTTCTATATATATATAAACTAGGTTATCATCAGTGAATACTCATGAGTTCAATTATTGAAATTTTATTAAACACAACTGTATATATATTTAAAAAAAATGAATGATGCATGACGAATAAAGTATATTAATTAAACGTTAACGTCTTCAAAATTAAAAATACTTATCAAATATAAGAGAAAGAAAACAAAGTTGATCATATTCGTTTACATGATTATTATCTTAAATTACTCTAAAACTTCTTGCTTAACATATGCAACACGTGGTTCTCGAGGACGAACCGAAGTTACTCGTGAAGTAAAAACTGTCATATCAAACTGACTGATAAATCATGTCAAATACAATAAAGTGATCATCTTTGATTGATCCCATCCAGTAGTGATGTGGATATTGTGTTAATGACTTTTCAATGTACAATGATTTTAGTAAGAGTTAGTAACAATGAAGTGAAATATGTATTGATATTTAATCCAAATTGCTCCCAATAAAGCACTAAGATTGTGACTATTTTGCGAGAAATTATATTATATATACCTTAGTATTCTACCCAATAATCTTGCATTTTTAGTTAGCTATGCTACAGGTGTGGCCAATTTTGGGTCGTATAATTCAAATAGATCATGATTGCGAGGTGTACCCAAAATAACACTTTTTAAAAGTACAATGGTTTTAGTAATAATTAATAATAATGAAATCAAAGTAAGTTGATGTTTATCGCTGTTGGTGCACTTGTGTCTGTACTTTGTCTGTATACCAAACGATGTCTTTGTTAGTCTTGTAAGTTTGACCAAGTCAACCATCCTCCGGTTTGACTTGGCCAAACAGTTAGTCAATGGTTGTAAAATGTCTGGGTCGAAGGATGAGTCATCGAAGGATTGTTTATATCCTTCGATGAGCTCGAAAGATAACCTTCGATGGATGTTGATAGACCACGAAGGATATCATCCTTCGTGGTGTATATGTGATCCTTCGGTAGGTTTCAGATCGACAGATGATCTTACGATCAGTCTGTCTGATCCTTCGACCAGACGAGCTGTGTTGGGTATAAATACCCATGTGTTGTGTTCACTTCATTTTTAGAGAGAGCTAGAGAAAAGAGAGACAAGTGTGAGAAGTGAGAGCATTCTGTTCAGACCACACACACACACACGAGAGTTAGAGAGAGTTTGCAGAACAGATTTGTAAACATTGTGCTTTGTAACCGAACATTTCTTCGTATTAATACAAGTGGTGTTAATCGGTGAAGATTGTGTGTTGTGTTTGTGCTTGTTCTATAACTCGGTTTGCATGCTAGCTTGGATTCCGCACTTGCTAGTGTGTTGGACATAACAAGGAATAGGTTTAACCTCAACCTCCGAGGGACCTACAAGTGGTATCAGAGCCTTGGCTCTTTTCCTTGTTAAAAACCGAGTTTTTACAAGACTTTGGAGTGTTTTGGACAAAAACTCACTTGGTTTAGCTTACGTTTTTACTGTTTTTCTTGCTTTTCTTGACGTTAAAACGTGTTCTAAACTTACCGGGTGTGTTAAAAGACGGGTTGGGTAACTTAAAAACCTGTTTTTGAGAAGTTTGGTGATTTCCGGCCAAATTCCGGCTTACTCCGATGACCGGTTTTCTGGATAAGATCTGCCTTTTTGGGTAATATTTTATTGTTGTTCAAATCTGGGTTGGCAGAAAGTATGATCTGACCATACCCTCTGCCTTCTGCCGAAAGATTTCTACCAACCCATCACCTTTTCACCAACCTGTCACTTTTGTCAACTGTGTCAGTTCAGATCGAAGGATATCCTTCGAAGTCGAAAGATCATCTTTCGATTAAGGGAGGTTCGATAGATAATCACCCTTCGAACATCCTTCGAAGTCTGTGTCTCATCCTTCGAACCAAGGAATCTTTTCGAAGCTTACATCTTTCGGTCTACAGTTCTTTTTCGAAAGATAAGGATCCTTCGTTTGGAGAATCTTTCGAAATCATTGTTCGAAATTCAACAGTGATCTTTCGAACACTGTTGATCCTTCGAACAAGTGTTGATCCTTCGATCCTTAGTCTGTTTATGTTTAACAAGTTGTGATTTTCAGGTATCATTATTCTTGATCAAAAATGAATCCAAGATGGGGTACTCCGGTAAATACAGAGATGTATTTTGGTACTCCGTCATCTTCCGCACCGGTATCTTCTCAAGCTAATGCAGTTTCTACCGGTCAATGGGCATTCGTATCAAATCAAGCTCCAAGTATTCAAAGCATTCTCTTAAGCGAGAGCGAAACCGGAAGTTTGAGTCGGCCTCCAAAGTTGATGCACTTATACGAATATCCAGGATGGATTGACAGATTTCATACATACGTCCTTGGACAAAATACAGAATTGTGGTTGCGGTTCATCACAGATTTCGATCAAACAATAGAGGTTGCCGCATCATCTGCTGCTACGTTTGCAGATCTTACGGAAGATCAGAAGAAGGTCTATGATTTGGAAAAGAAGGCATATGCCATTCTTACTCAGGCGTTAAGTAAAGATATTTATCATCAATTTGTCAGTTACAAGACAACGAAGAGGTTGTGGGACGCTTTGAAGACAAGGGGCGTAGGAAATGAAGCGACAAGCCAATTGAGACGTGAGTTGTTAAAGAAAGAGTTTGATGGTTTTACTTGTATGGAGAATGAATCTTTAGGATATTTGACAAGTCGATTTAATCATTTGCTGACTGAATTGGCAAATTTTGAGGTTGTTACAACTCCAGCAGAGATTGTGAAAAAGTTTGCAGATGCGTTGCCACCTCAATGGAATACTTTCTTGGAAATCATGAAGTACAATGGCACTTTAGCTACAACAAGCTTCAATGACTTTGTTCAACTCCTGGAAAACAAGAATCAGGAAGAAACTCTCAAGGCAAAAAGAGTTCCCGTGCCACAAAATCCTGAAATGTATTATGGAACTTCTAGCACTTCTACAAAACCTTCTTCACACGCTCCAATTCAAACAGCGTTCGTGTCTACCACTGACATGTATGGCAATACTATCCAAGTTCCGGTCAAGCCTGCTCGAACAGACATGTATGGAAATCCGCTTGATCCAGTTCCTCAACCAGCACCACAACAGCAAAGCCAACGACCTATCAGAGCAACTGATATGTTCGGAAATGCATTACCTGTTCGATCTACCGGATCAACAGATATGTATGGGAATCCACTTCCTCCTCAATCTACTGGACCAACAGACATGTATGGGAATCCACTTCCTCCTCAACAGCAAGCGTGTTATGGAAGCACATCATCTGCTGGTCAACAATCAAAGCCAAATACAGTACGGCTCGACACCTCAAGCTTTTCTAAAGTCAGTGTGGAAGTAGCAAAGGAACACATGGAGCTGCTAAACACTTTGGTGAGCGCATACTGTGGATTAGTGGAAGGTCAGATTGGTAACATTAATCTGACACAAGAAGACTATCAGCAGATCGATAAAGAGGAGATGGAAATGATGGACATCAAGTGGGCCTTTGCCAGTGCTGTTAGACGAGCAAAGGATTTCATGGAAAGAACTGGCAGAACCAGCTTGGAAAGCAAGAAAGATACCAAGTATGGGTTTGATAAGCAGGCTGTCAAGTGTTTCAATTGTGGTGAACGTGGTCATTTCAAACGTGAATGTACGAGGCCATCTCAACATGGGAACCAAAATCCTTTCAGAGGTCAAGGCAACAGGGCAAATCAGAATCAAGTGAGGAACAACGAGCGCACACTGGTGCCTGTCAACAACCAGAGTCAAGCAGGACCATCAAATGCCAACCAGGCACTTGTGGTTCAAGTAGATGAAGGTTGTGATTGGTCAATTCAGTTGGGAAATGATGCTCCAGATGGAACAACGTGTTTTGCTGAGATTGTCAAGGATCTTAAGCACGCCAGTGGTGGAGAATCTTCCACCAATGGTGATGAATCTTCTGAAGATGAAGACAGTTCTGGTTATAGTGGAAGCTCAGATGAAGAATCCTCCACTTCAGGCAATGATCATGTGGATGAGACATCAACTGCATCAGGAATTCAGAGAAGATCTATTTTGGTGGATCAAGCTGCTTATTCTTCGTCTTCTCTCCATTCAGCCTTTATGGCTAATGTCGACAGTTCATCAAGTCAGGTATGTGTCGATGAACCCACAGCTGTTAGTTGTGATAACTGTGATAGTTTAAATGTTAAATGTGCTGATTTAGAGGCAAACATGTCTGAGTTGCAAGGCAAACATGATGCTATACAAGCTAGTTTGTTTGACTTGCAAGACAAACATGTTTCATTGAATGATAAGTGGTGTGAATTGCAAAGCAAACACGAGGCTTTGCAAGAGAAATATGATGTGACATTCATTCACAACCAGAAGTTAACCGTAGATCTTTCCAAGTGCACAGAAGCCAACATGTTTTATGAAAACCATGAAAAGGAGTTTAAATCGATGATTGAAAAACTAAAGAAAGATAAAACCAAGCTAACTAAAATGGTTTCCAGAAAACAAACTGACATTAATTTGTACATAACTCGTCTTGAGGTAATGCAAAAGGAAATGGCTTGTGTAAAAACTGAAAGTGAGGCGATCCAACTTAAGCTGGACAGTTATTTGAGCTCTAGCTATGTGTTGGATCACATCATTGACGTACAGAAAGAGAAACGGGATGTCACATGCATTGGATACAAGCAATGTCCACCACCTGTGAGACACAATTATGATGCCATGCCTGATGAGGAGTATAGAACTCACTTTGAGCCATCTGTTCCTTTAGACGTTGAGGAATTTGCAACAGGGCTCGGATACAAGAAAGAAGTATCATCCGATTCAGATGTGTCAGCAGATACATTTGTAACTGCTGAACAGAATCAGGATCCTCCAGTTGTGATTGAGGATACTGATTCTTCTGATGATGAATCTGATGATACTGATTCAGCAAAGTCTGATGCGGTGATAAAAGAAGAGGACATACCTCTTGAGAATCATATTCTGTGTGATCCTCCTGCAAAACCCGCTAAGACTGTTGCAATCGAGTCCTCATCTGCACAAGAGTCGGAGAGTGTGGATTTGCTGTATACTCTTGTTGGTGATAATAAAATTTATTCTGACAAAGATTTTCCGATTAAGAATGTAAATCAATCCTTAATCAGTAAAGTTTTTGAAAATTCGACAAGTAAATTTTTGGGAAAGACAGGACCACATGTTACAGTCACACAGTGTCCTCCCATTCCAAAGGCCGAAATTCGAAAACAATTTGGCAATAAGAAATTACCAACAGTGCAAAAACAGCAAAATCATACCAAACCCAAAGGAAAATCAACGACTCAAAGTCAAAGGAAGCCGAATCAGAAGAAGAACAAGAATGTGAACTTTGTGAAATCAAAGGGAACGGACAAAATTGAAAAGTTTGAAAATCAATCTAACTTAGATTTTGTCAAGAAAGCAACAGTGATGAAAAGGAATGAACCAAATAGTTCAAAACCTAGTACCTCCGGATCACAAAGTTCATCATCGGCAAGACGATCACATGATTCTTCGGGGTTTGTTGAACGAAGATCGTGTTTTGAATGTGGTACAATCGGGCATATCATTCGAAATTGTCCGTATCTTCATAAATTAAAAGCCAAAGAAAATGATCCCCGTGAACACAATCACCAAAAGCGATCTGTTTCTGTAAAACAAGATCCCCGACTTGTAAGAGAAAGGGAAAAGAAACAGAAACGCCAACAAGTCAAGGTGATTGAAAAGGCACTTAAAACTGATGTGGTTCAAAAACAATCTGTTTCAGTTAAGCCAGAAAACTCAAAACTTTCAAAAACTTCAAACAATCACGAAGTTAAATTGTTAAACAATCAAACTGGTAAAACTCAACAGACATGGAAACCTAAATTGACCACAAATTCAGGGGGACCATCACAATTTTCAAATCATCAAAGAATAGAAGTTATTGTTATTGATGAAAATGGAAGACCCAAGACCACAATGGCTTGGGTCCCCATCTCCAACTAATCAAGTGAGTTCATGTGCAGGGTGTTCCAGGAGGAACTATCAGTAGTCATTGGATTGTTGATAGTGGGGCATCCAGGCACATGACAGGCGACATGAAGCTTCTCTACGACGTCAAATCTATTAGAGGAGGTTATGTTGCTTTTGCTGGAGATAAAGGCGGATATATTACGGGTGAAGGAATGATTTCCAACGGGGTTGTTAGCTTTGATAAGATCAACTTTGTACAACAACTTGATCACAATCTTCTTAGTGTTTCTCAAATTTGTGATAAGCAGTTCTCAGTACACTTTGATGCAAATGGATGTTATGTGCTGAAACCCGGCTTCAAAATTCCAAAAGAATGGATTCTCTTGTCGGCTCCAAGGATAAATGATCTGTATGTCCTTGATATGAGCCAAGCTATTACAACGTCTGCACAAGCAACTTGTTTCGTTTCTAAAGCCACAGAAAAAGACACAATCTCTTGGCACAGACGAATGGGTCACATTCACTTACGCAAAATGAATCATTTGGTGTCAAATGAATTGGTGAATGGTGTTCCTCTTAAAAACTTCCATCTTCAAGACGTATGTGTTTCGTGCCAAAAAGGAAAACAAACGAAGAAGCGACACCCTACAAAGAAAATCAACACGGTGGCTGTTCCTCTTGAACGTTTGCACATGGATTTGTTCGGTCCTGTCAAGCACAAAAGTATTAGGAATGATCAATATTGCCTCGTGATAACTGATGATTATTCAAGATTTTCTTGGGTGGCGTTCATGGCACATAAGAGTGAAACCTTCGGTATTATCAAAAACTTGATCATTCAGATTGAGAATCTATACAACTTGAAGGTTAGGCGGATACGTAGCGACAATGGTACTGAATTCAAAAATCATGCCATGGCGGAGTTTTGCACTTCAAAAGGTATTCTTCACGAATTTAGTGCAGCTTATACTCCTCAACAAAATGGCGTCGCTGAACGTAAGAACCGCACATTGATCGAGACTGCTAGGACTATGTTGGTAGAGTCACAATTGCCGATTCCATTCTGGACTGAAGCTGTGGCCTCTGCATGCTACACATTGAACCGAGTCCTTACAGTCAAAAGGCACAACAAGACCTGCTTTGAGCTTATTAACAAACGAAAACCAGATTTGTCATATCTTGAACCGTTTGGAGCTCCGTGCACAATAATCGATCCTAATGGAAAGTTTGGGGCAAGAGCAATTGATGGATACTTTCTTGGGTATTCCACCCCAAACTTAAGAGTCTGGAATCTAGAGACTAAAAGGGTCGAGGAATGGTCTGAAGTCAGAGTACAAAGGCACACTTTACCAGTCAAATGTCCTGGTCAGCCTTGGATGTTCGAGTATGATGACTTTTTCAATTCGATCAATGTTGAAGCCGTTGAAGAAAATGCTGCGGCAAGGATGCTTTTCGAGAGTGACAATGCAACAGATTCACCGTTGGTTCGTCCAATTATTGTTAATCAAGAACCATCTTCAGTGAACAATAATGCTCTCGACAATGAGGATTTTCACGATGCTACCGATTTGAACGAATCTTCAGAGGATGATGAATTTCTCGATGCAGATCAAGAGGCTCCAGCAACAGCAGTACATGGTACTTCAGAAGGTACACCTCCAGTGGATGTTCCTAGAACAGCTGAAGCTACTGCATCATCCTCTTCGTCAATTCCGGGTATTGAATTGATTGTTGATCTCAATCTCAACAATCTGGGTACAAATATTCCAGTTCAAGATAATCCAGAAACAAGGATTCACAATACCCATCCTCAACAAAACATCATCGGAAATGTACAAAGTGGCGTTCAAACAAGAAACATGTTGCGAAACAACAACAATGCAGGCTTGTATGCAACTATCCGAGAATCTGGTCAACAAAATGATTGGTCTTTCGCGTGTTATGTCTCACAGGAAGAGCCAAGAACTTGGAAAGATGCTTTGAAAGATAGCTCTTGGGTTGAAGCGATGCAGGAAGAACTGCAACAATTCCAGAAGCTTGGTGTCTGGAAACTCGTAGAGAAACCTGCTGGTTACAAGAAGATTGGTACCCGTTGGGTGTTTAAATGCAAAAAGGATGACCGTGGAGTCGTTATTCGAAACAAAGCAAGGCTAGTCGTTCAAGGTTTTCGTCAGATAGAAGGGATCGATTACAACGAAGTGTATGCACCTGTTGCACGTCTAGAAGCAATTCGGATCTTTCTGGCTTATGCCTCATTCAAAGGTTTCAAGGTATACCAGATGGACGTGAAAAGTGCATTCTTACATGGTGTGGTGGAAGAAGAGGTGTACGTCGAACAGCCTCCAGGTTTTGAAGATCCTATCCATCCCGATCGGGTTTGGTTGCTCAACAAAGCTCTCTATGGTCTACATCAAGCACCGAGAGCTTGGTACGCAACCTTATCTAATTATCTGCTGGAGAATGGATTTCGCAGAGGTCTTATCGATTGTACTCTTTTCATCAAAGAACAAGATGGAGATCTTCTACTGGTACAGGTATACGTTGATGATATTATATTTGGTTCTACTAATGATGTTTTGTGTAGGAATTTCGAGCGCATTATGCAGGATAAATTCGAGATGAGTGCTATGGGGGAAATGACTTTCTTTTTGGGCCTACAAGTACAACAAACTGAGTCTGGGATATTCATCCATCAGACTAAATATGTTGGTGACATCTTGAGCCGGTTCCAGATGTCTGATGCAACGCCCATCGGTACCCCATTGCCACAAAATCACGGAATTACTCCAGACTTGAAGGGTGAAGCAGTTAGCCCCTCATACTACCGCGCGATGATCGGATCTCTTATGTACCTCACAGCATCAAGACCAGATATAATGTACCCAACGTGCCTCCTTGCCAGATATCAAGTCAACCCGAAGGCCTCACATCTTGCAGCTGTAAAAAGGATTTTTCGTTATTTGAAGGGTTACCCTGACACCGGTCTATGGTACCCTAGGGATAATAACTTTGACTTGATCGCATTCAGTGATTCTGATTTTGGCGGATGCAAAATCGACGGCAAATCCACAATGGCTGGATGTCAGTTTTTGGGAAATCGCCTAGTCACATGGCAGTGCAAGATGCAGACATGCGTCGCTACATCAACATGCGAAGCTGAATACATTGCTGCCTCAAGTTGTTGCTCCCAAGTCCTATGGATCCAACAACAAATGCGCGACTACGGTTTTGAATTCCTAACTACTCCTATTTACGTTGATAATTCTGCTGCCTTACAGATCACTAGAAATCCTGTGCAGCATTCAAAGACTAAGCACATCGAAATTAAGTATCACTTCATACGTGATTGCTTTGAGAAAAGGCTAATCGATGTTGCTTACGTCCACACCGATGACCAACGTGCCGACCTTTTTACCAAAGCTTTTGACAAATCAAGATTTGACTATTTATTATTGGTAAACGGCATTAAGGTCAAACAAGAGTAAAACCAACATCGGAAAATCATTTTTGTAAATACCTTTGTGTTTTAAATTTATCTTAGTTTGTTGATTTTAGGGGGAGTAAATCCAAAAATTTGAAAATCCAAAAACATCGAAAAATTTCAAAAACACAAAAACAATAGAAAAACAAAAATGAGTTTCCTGGCGAGCAAAAGAGAAAATGATAGTACATCAGTGGTCTGTCTAAACCTCTTTAAACCTTAAATTGAAAAACGATAAGCAGCTCTATATAAGATGTATCGGTAGGCTCACAATCATTTTAAAGTGTGCAGGGTGATATAAACTTAAATCGACTGAAGACTGGGTGGGAACCATTCATTGGCATATGGTCTTGGTACCGAAATTTCGTTTGAGAGATTGCCGAGGTTCTGAGATATTCGGTCTTTATGCTGCTTATCATCTGGGTATCATGGTTGTATCTTTTACCGAAAAATAACGGGGACGCAAGTCTAGATCTTCCATGATATTGCATTCGACCTCAATAAGTGATCAACAATCACATGTCCCAAACAATAAGTGATAAAATATCACATTTATCCGGGAGTCAAGTTCGTCTCTCTGCTGTACGAAAGTACTGACCTGTTCACGGACTTGCTCCTGTGCCCTCATGCATCGAAAATCAAGTTCCTCATCAATAAGTGATTATATCACATAGGGCTTGTTTTCAAACAAAATAAGTGAGAATCTCACATCATATACGGTCAAACAGATGATAATCGGTATACTCACCGGTAAGATGAACCCTCGTGCATACCTTGATACGGGAATGTGTCGTGATGTGGATGAACACCGGTCGGTAAGTATAAATCATACCTTAACGTATCCCCTCGCCATGATTACATCTGATAAGTTGAGCTTATGTGGACAACAATACCGATAATTGTTATAGGATGCTTATCTTAATGTTAACTAATTGAACAACAAGAGCGTTTTGGCATGACCGTACACTGATATGATTCTCTTACCCTCGAAACTCACAAAAAGAATGTCTGTAAATATTTATTTAATGCTTTCAGTTTCTGCACCTTTGTATATATTTATTTACTGCTTTCAGTCTTTACTTTTGAAATATTCAAAATACCAAAAAGATTTTAGGTGTGTTTTAATATAAACTTTCTAAAAGACAAAAAGATTTTATTTTTATCTTATTTTCGATCGTACGATGTTGGAGCTCGAGTCTTCGTTACCTGAAACCTGAACGAAAACCGAAAATGACTAAATCTTCATAAACGGTCGATATTTGCAAGTGTTGAAAGTTAAAATTGAAATTGATAAAATACTTTAAACTTTCAAACTGTCGGACGGTGTTTGATTAAACAATGGTCACACGTGTGTCGTTTGTTTATGTTTACTATATTCCAAGCAGTTGTTCTCATTACGCGTTTAGATTTCTTGCATGTGCAGATTCTAAAGGCAAGGAGAACATGGTCGATGACAAGCTTCGGAATGAAGACACGACGTGAAGGCACTCAAATGATGAAGATGATCGAGTTGCCGCTGACCATCATCAACACCACAAGGATCTCAAGTTGTAAAGATCAAGACATTCACGAGCATAACTCAAGGGGGAGCTTATGTTAAGGGGGAGTTTGTCAACACACTTCCTACATGAAACGGGGAGTTTGTTGGTACACTTTCTGCTTTCAAGACGTGAAGACTTTAAAGATCCTCCGACATTGAAGACTTGAAAAGACGTCAAAGACTTGAAGACACGAGGGACCTACAAGAATTAAGATCGAGACAAAGCTACAGCCAAGGGGGAGTTTGTTGGTGCACTTGTGTCTGTACTTTGTCTGTATACCAAACGATGTCTTTGTTAGTCTTGTAAGTTTGACCAAGTCAACCATCCTCCGGTTTGACTTGGCCAAACAGTTAGTCAATGGTTGTAAAATGTCTGGGTCGAAGGATGAGTCATCGAAGGATTGTTTATATCCTTCGATGAGCTCGAAAGATAACCTTCGATGGATGTTGATAGACCACGAAGGATATCATCCTTCGTGGTGTATATGTGATCCTTCGGTAGGTTTCAGATCGACAGATGATCTTACGATCAGTCTGTCTGATCCTTCGACCAGACGAGCTGTGTTGGGTATAAATACCCATGTGTTGTGTTCACTTCATTTTTAGAGAGAGCTAGAGAAAAGAGAGACAAGTGTGAGAAGTGAGAGCATTCTGTTCAGACCACACACACACACACGAGAGTTAGAGAGAGTTTGCAGAACAGATTTGTAAACATTGTGCTTTGTAACCGAACATTTCTTCGTATTAATACAAGTGGTGTTAATCGGTGAAGATTGTGTGTTGTGTTTGTGCTTGTTCTATAACTCGGTTTGCATGCTAGCTTGGATTCCGCACTTGCTAGTGTGTTGGACATAACAAGGAATAGGTTTAACCTCAACCTCCGAGGGACCTACAATCGCAATATGCTCACAAAGGTGCACCAAAATTGTGCCTTTTTTCATGCAAATATGGAGAAGTTTAAGTACAAGTACCTCAAGATTTATCTTTTGTGGGAGCCGAACCAATATCCTCTGGTCAGCATATTCTAAACAAAAACCATAATCAAATTTAGAATCTTTCATTTGGGTCAACCCACAATGACCATATTATTTAATATTTGTAACACGTTGAATATTGGAAAAAAGTATCTAAATCGAAATAGAAGTGTTTACAGGTCAACCTACAAAAAATTGCCACTTTTGGCTTCTTACCCAACCTGTCCATTTTGCCAGTTGTACCCAATATCAACATACCTCATTGGCTGCATCATGGAGAGGCCCATATAGTGCTCCAATGGCTTTAGCAAAATCGGTGTGAGAATAAGAAAGCTTGCTGGAGAAGATGGAGTTTATTCTGACGAGTTACAGTCGCCGGAATATCCTTGGTGTGAATTCTAGGCTAAGAGCCTTTAATGTAATCCGGAGAATGTCCGGAATTAATATGGTGTGTGAGTGTATTGAATGTAACTGGAATTGAATGCTTACATTGAATGATCTTGAGCTTGCCTTATATAGCGGAGATGACTTATCTCTCCGATGAGACACCCAATGTCATCTAACGGTAATTTGATGCCTTTGGAAGACTCAGACACATGTCTGGTTACTACCGGCATGATGCTTTGAGCATTAATTGAAGGTTGCCCTTTTCCTAGTACAGTTTCCGGCGATTTTGATCCTTTGCTTGCTGGCAATTAATGCTCCTGCAAGAGACAAGACAACCTTTTTCCCGCTCTTTCTCTCGGTCTCTCTTATAAGAAGTACTAACAGACTTTGGGCCTGCTGAGAAGCCCAACTGAAGAAGCCCAAGACGAGAATCCCCAATCAAAAGGGCCTCGTCGACAGGTAGTCCCTTTCAATGACCAAGATTCACTTATCAAGCGTCTTAAACCACACGCCACCTTGAACTCATCGTCCCATAATAACCTTAATGTGGTAATTCCTCAGACATTTGACCCAAGTAACCACACAAACCTTACTTCTCCTAAAATCAAAGCCCCACGCGGCCTGCTTCTGAAAACGCGATCTGAAACTCCCCAAAGCAACCGCGATACGATCATCCAAAGTCAAGTCCCAGCTCTATGACTAGTGTTAGTATGGACACTAGTATCCGCCTTGAAGTGAACAACTTGGAACTACCTCCAGATGATGGTGATATTTCAATGTATCTCAATCTGGATCTGCGTGATAGACGATGGAAGATTGTGTGGTGTGCGGTAGGATGGATTTCTGTGATGATAAAACTACGAAAGGAATGACATCCTGTCGTAACGATGTGATTGTAGTGATTGTAGCCTCTATAGAACATGAAAAGACTTGTGAATGAAAGTTTGTTTGTAAATAAATGCCGCAGAGGAAAGCTGTCTTTTTCCTGCCTTTGCGAGCTGATGTAGGAGGAAAGGTGTGAGTAGATTAAACAATTGTTATGTCCAAATGTTAATATCAATTTGTTTGTGTATTTATTCCTAGTTATAGGTTTGTGTGGTGTGCTTGAACCAATGGACTGGTAAGGAATCAGTTTGTTGTTTGGTCCGACCCTGAAAACATATCATTTGTAAGGATATGAAAGACTGAATTGATTTTCATTCAATAGGTGATTACAATATATAGAGATAGAAGGAAACCTAGATGTCTAATGGCCCGTGGGCTACTGTAATTAACGGGTACTTAATCCAATTATAAGAATAGTATCCTGTAGTACAAAAAGCCCTGCTTATAAATTTTATACATATTATAAAATTAGTAACATTTAGAATTCAAACACACTACACAAGCCTATAATTAGAAATATACAAGAAACATTTAGAGCACATTCATACACACCACAGACCTATAATTATTAAACAACAAACAAAGCTCTCTACATCAGCTTATTTACTTCGAGAAGGCTGGAAAAAAAAGAGCATTCATCCGCAACATTTATTTACAAACAAACTGCAGTCACCTTTAGTCACAAGTCTGTGCAACATTATATAGACGCTGCAATCACTATAACTGTATTATCATGACAAAATGTTGTTCTCCTCTTGCGTGGTTTTGAAATCATAGAAATCCATCCTATCGCATAACACACAATCTTCCATGTATCAGGCAAATTAAAATTAAGATACATCGAAATGTCATCATCATCATCATCATCATCTTGTTTTGATTCATGGCGAATATTAGTATCCATACCAACACTAGTCATAGAGCTGGGACTCGACTTTGGATGATCATATCGTGGTTGCTTTGGGGAGTTTGAGCTCGCGTGTTCAGAAGCAGGCCGCTTGAGGCTTTGACTTTTAGGAGAAGTAAGGTTTGTATGATTACTTGGGTCAAATGTCTGAGGTATTACCACATTAAGGTTATCATGTGACAATGGGTTCAAGGTGGCTTGTGGTTGAAGAGACTTGATAAGTAAATCTTGGTCTTTGAAAGAGACTACCTCCTTCCAGTGTTCAGCTTCTGATGAAGACACTATTAGCTTCTGAGCATCAGCCTGTTGGGATTAATATTAGTCTCACAAATATCACATTTCATTAAGAACTGACAAAAAAATTGCGGGTCAACCCATACTGAAAACCACCCATTTCAAACTGAATCAGTTTGGATCTGTTACCCGACCCGCCCATCTTGCCGGCTCATGAAATTTTGTAACTAAAATGGCCCTCATTACAAAGTATTGATACTATCAGGCTTGGTCCATAAGGCTATCTTACTTATCATTATTGAAGATTATTTCATACTTATGAGATATTCATGAAACTAGATTAACTAAAGAAAACATACCCTTTTGTCATCGGGAAGCTTATCGCAAGAAACAAATTTAGATTCTGCAACTATGCCCACCAATTGCCCGGAAACATTAAAAGCCACACCGTTACTCTTTTGACCATTTCTTGGATAATAAGACAAGTATATCCCCTTTGACTTATCATCCTTGCACATATTTGCATGGTCCATTATGATCTTCCATGTTTTGTGACTAACTTTAAGTATCTGCAAAATACGACAGCATTGCTTAGAGCCTTAAGAACCATTGGTGGAAAAAAGGGTAATGGAAAAACAAGTAAGTAGTTACATCTTGTAGCCTTTGTGGATTTATAGCATGAAGAGTAAGGAGGTCCATCACAGTTTTTACGCGTTCTGAACTCAATCGTTTGTAGCAACTGCGGTGTGAAATCTTGTGTAATCGATATAAGTGGTCGGATAAGGATGGAATTTCGTGCTTTTTGTACACTGCAAAGTAAAATCATAAGCGATGATCCTATGGCATTTACTCGTTAACTCAAATAAAATTCTCTTGTACATTGTATCCTAGCTAGGAGACCATCATAAATTAACCAGATAAACTAGGCAATAGGAGCAACTTCACCATATGCAATTAGAGGTGCCA
The DNA here is from genome assembly GCA_030545235.1 of Helianthus tuberosus. Lineage (NCBI taxonomy): Eukaryota > Viridiplantae > Streptophyta > Magnoliopsida > Asterales > Asteraceae > Helianthus > Helianthus tuberosus. The sequence goes on along the minus strand of CM060361.1, from coordinate 116,789,040 downwards.
AAAGGGCAAAAGGGTTAAAAGTTCCCCAACCTCTATTTTTGACGCATACAGCCTCCTAAGGCGTTTTATTCGAAATTTAAACTATTGTAGGAATAAAATATTTCTATAGACATTATTAATTAACGCATCAATTATTGTAAAAAAAAGATGGCACAGAAGTGTTTGTGGGTCAACCCGACCCAGCTCGTCCAAATAAATGACCTTAAAATGACTTCCATGTCTAATATGAACCACAAAGATATAACACATCGGGTTATCCTTTATGGGCCTCTAGCAACTTTTGAACAGGTTATATCAACTGCAAACTTACAAATTGTGCCAATTACAAGATCCGAATTGCCTTTCTCTAGTCTATTCAGTCCAAAATCAAAAGACCAATATGTAATCTGAAGTTCTGACATGGAAATATCAGTATTTAATGATAATAAATTCCATTTTTTCAAATATATAAACAACTCATATTTACCTAGTTAAGAATAACTTTCAGTGTTCGAAAAAAAAAACTCACTGTCGTTGCGTTTGTCCTCAACGAGGAACAATTCTGTTTTCGCTTCTTTAACACGAGTGGGAAAAACCGCATTCACGGGCCTTGCACCGATCCTGCAAATTCTTTTCCCCTTCCACTTTGAATTGTGTGTGAAGGAAATCTTATCTACATAAACAGTACCTTCATTCAGTTTCACAAAAGTATTTCCTTTAAGCACGTTCTGCTCGTTCCATTTTTTAACAATCCTACTATTAAATTCATCAGAAGTCCAATTATTTGGTTCATCATCGCTAGATTCGCCTTCAAGGACGACTATTTCAACTTCCATTGCAGCCGCAGCACCTGTAGTTACAATCTGTCCCGAGACCTCATCTACCAAAGCTACTAAAAACGGGTTTTGATCGTTTCCTTCGATAACCTTTCCTGTAGTGATTGGTGTCGAGATTCCGTTTAAGAACTTGAGGTGCAAAGATTGTGATCCTGAAGTACTCTCCATGTTATGAAGATTCCTGATAAAATATGAGGTATGTGTAAGATACAAGATCTATCAATTTATGTATTTAAATTCGATGGTTGTATTCCTTACCATGTCATCCATGTCGAAAAATCAAAGCCGAATTTCTTTTTTATCCTGAAAACAAACTCTTGCTGCTTTCTGTTGATCTGGAACACATGAAGCAACAGTAAGCATTACGACTACATATAACTGAATAAAACTCAAAATCATAGTAGCTAGAAACCACGTGTCACCGTTTTGGTACAAAGAAGCATACATAATAAGGAATCATGTATTGATCTATCTAGTAGTTGGAACCAGATATGAAGTTTCATACTCACATGCTGAGATATAGTTAATACATATAAATAGATAGGTCAACTTAAAACGGCCATAACTTTTGATCTGTCTAGAGTTACCGGCCCGTAAAATATGGACAAAGATGGAGCAACGACTCCAGCTTTTTGGCAAATGCCATAGGCGGTTTGTCTGACACTCGGACCCAAACTCCTTAGCCCTGTTTTTGACTTATGACAATTTTCCTCCAAAATTTAGCTATTTTGATTGTTTTCTTTTACTTTGTAGAGAAGCATCAATTGTGGATGTTATTAATTCAAGTGTTTATAAATTTAGTAATCTATTTCAATTTAAGCAGTCAACTTCACTTTCTCAGATATTTGCTATACCTTACAAATTCAGATTTTCCCTAAAAAGGGGGTCTAATGCAATAGCTATTTCATTCAAAAGTTTTATCAACCTTTTCTTTTCAAAACTCTTCTCTTTTATCTTTTATGTTTCCTTACAAGATAAATTTCAAGTCCCGACCCAAGCGATAATCAAACACACGCGAATCTGGATAACTCCCATAACTTGTATTAAGAAAATATAACTCAAAAACTCAACACAGTCTCACTTTTTTTAACCCTATAACTCGGTAACATCTATTTATAATGCTAATCCTACTTGGCTAACAAGAAATCAACAACCCTGGCTCACGGGTGGGCCGCTTGTTCGGGCCAGACAACAACTGAGCCAACAAAACTGATCCTTCTTAAAGATATAAGCTCAAGCCCAGATTATGGCAATATAACAGCAAAATCAATAAATGCAAAATCATATAAAATAAGAGATATATAGTGAAGCTCACCTCTGCACAAATCATAGGGCATATAGTATCCTTATATATGCGGATCATTAGCTCCATATCCACCCTAACAACACAATTCAAAAACATATTGTGCAGTTTCATGTAAGTAAATTCAACTTAATCCATAAGCATCAAAGCAGATTCTAGATTAAGATAAAACATATACTCAGAAACCCGAGATCCATCGTTATTATCATCCTCAAACTTCCCTTCGTATAGACGGATCATTTCTAGCTTCAGGTCATCCCTAAGAAAAAAACAATGTAACATATTACATAAAGTATTAAAATTAAAAGGAAAACAAATTGTATATAATTAACAAATTATCTTACTCTTTTGATGCTGCAATTGAAGTTGTGGTGTAATCATCTTCAACCTGATGATTCATAGATCAGTTTAAGCTCAAACTGTAGTGTGTGTGTGTGTTTAAGATGATTCAGCTGCAATCAATTTGTTGGTGAGTTGGGTATTATTTAAAGAGATAATAATGGAAGGAGTCCACCACACCGCGTGGATCGCAGACCACACTAAAACTAGAAAAAGGTGTTGTCAAAACTTTTAGGGTCGTTATAAGTGGTTTGGTCATTGGTGGGTGTTGGACCAATAGAATAATTAGTTTGAATGATTGGATCATATCTCATGTACTTTTATGTTCGGTGGAGGATGAGTGTTTTTTTTTTAAAGGAGGCACTTCACTAGAACGGACCCACAAGCAAGAAGCAAGACAACAAAAACACAGAAAGCTACAAAATTAGAAGAGATCGAAAAGATTCTAGTTTGATTCATTAAAAACCAAATTTTTTGCCCGATGTCTGACCCAAAGGAAGCTTAGGGCTTTAATTTCTCCCAAAACGCCGCTAACTAAGGCTTTGCCCTATTGAAAATAACATTATTCATGTTCATCCAGATGATCCAGCAAGAGATTAGTATAATAGCTTGAGTATTTTCATGTATTTTAATGTATTTTTTTGTTTATTATTTTCAAACAATTAATATTAATTATTTCTAGGAAATAACTTATTATTCGAAATACGTTTTAAAACCGCTTGCAAGATTAAATATATTTTGTTTATAAAACCACTCTCTTTTGGTTAAAAATTATATTTGTATGTTAATAAAAGATAAGTAAGTCTATGTATTTAGTATATTTTTTAATAACGAGTTATTTAAGAAAACACAGATGACATACGGTATGATTTCTTTGGCTCGTTATTATTTAAAAGAAAAAAACTTCAATTCTTGCACGCCATGCTCAACAATGGGTGGTCTAAGAAAAATAGATGTCACCTGATTACCGTTTACATATACTAAAAACCAAATAAAATAATACATTATATAAGGTAATGATAATTTAACATACTTGATATAAACATGACTTTGAACAATTGGGCTGGTTAAACCGAAAACCAACTGATTTACCGGTTCAGAAGAAGTGGCTGGCTATAACGAGTCAAGGGACTGGGTCAGTTGGACCGCCTCTGGTGGAGGAATGGAAGCTAGCGACGACGAAGAGATACATGCGGGCTTTAATTAGCCCTGCTAAAATATTTGGTTTATTAGTTTCAAGCATGGCGGTCACTATATATACGTGTGTTAAATAAATTGCTGTATTCTTGTTATTTAGATGCTTTGGTTTTATTTGTCGTTGAATTTTTATACTATAGTACCTGAGTCATATTATTAATTTGATTTCAAAAACTTGTATTTATACACACTTGCTTTATTTTCTTTTTCTTACGTGTCCAATTTGATTATAGTATACTTTAATGGATTATAATATATGATATATCATGTCGATTTTGAGGCTTACTGCCTGTTTGTCTAATAGTTGTAAGTGTATTAATCGATGCTAGTTCTAGGAAATTCTTGGACATTACAACAGAATCTTCCTCAGAAGTAGGACTTTCAACTGAAAAACATGAAACCGTTACGATCAGAAAATCTAATGTCCCAATCTCCATTTTTTTATTTTTTTATTTTTTTTTTGAACGGCAAATTTGGATCACTGACGGACCACTGGAGTATCATCGTGTCACTAGCGGAACCACCCGATCATATCCATCTCCACTAGGCATAATGTCTATACACCAATTCAGGAGGAAACCCAATAAATATGGAAAAACCCCCCTTGTGAGAGTTGAACCCAAGACCTATTGGTCCTAAAGACTTATCCCACCCTCAAGATGCCACGAGGCTGTAAAGCCATGGCCGAATCTATATTATTATTATTAAAAGATGGTAGTAACTTAGTGTAACTGATGTTTCGTGGTCACTTCACTTTGTAGAAAATGGGGATTATGTTGTTGAAACTGATAACTCATGGAGTAACGGTCAACGGTAACGGTGCTGGGTTGGTGGAAATTAATAATACTTTATTATTATTAAAGGTATAAAATAATACTTATATTTTATTAAGAAATAGAGAGGAAAAAGAGTTGCGTGGGGAAGAAGGGTGTGAGAGAGAAGGACACGTGTATGGAAAGAATCAATCGATATATTAGTGTACCGGATTTTGTGAATATAGTAAAGTGAGTGATTTATTTAGAATGTTTTTTTTAAACCAAACATTTATTCCACCAACAAGCCTCCAAACTGCAAGAAGGTATGCACAGACAAACACCACCAATAAGTACAGATATATCCCAAATGAAACCAAACAAAGGCCACACCTACCCAAAAGACATTATATTTATTAAATATATTATCTATTAATATTTAATCTATAGCCAGTATAATCATTTACATAATATAGATCAAAATATATAATAACCTATTAAATAATTAGTTGGTAATTGTTGATGGACCATATTACCCTTATTAACTAATTAGGTTTCCTCCTGGGTGCTTATATAAGGAGAATTATGTGAAGGTTAAGGGGTTACTCAGTTACACAATTAGACACAACCCATTAGCCATAACATCAATAATTCGACCTCCTCTCCTAATCGAATCCCCTATTCGATTTCTAAGTCCCCATCATCAGTCAGCACCCTAAGGAGGAACCAGATCACGATGACAAGCATGTCGAACTCCATTACTGGATTCTCCACTGCACTTTCTGCTGTGACAGGTATGTATTTCATGTTTTCCATTATGTATAAACAGAACTGAACCAACATGTGGTATCAGAGCATATGTTGATTAGTAAGTTCTGTTTTCGTATCCATCAATTCTGGAAAAGAAACTTGGAAAACGGAATTTTGAAAACCTTATGAATATCACAGCCGTATTCGAGTCATAAAGGACGACTCGAGACCACTGTTTTCGTAAAGATCAATTATATGTTTGTTCGAAATTAACTGGATTATGTTTTTACGAAGTCTTAAAAGTTTCAGGTTTCGGGTTCCAGAATCTTATTTTTATGTTTAGGGTTCATCACATGTTCTTAGGAAATTCGAAAATTTTGTTATGATTTGGAATATGATTCGGATTATTGAATGTTTTTCCTAATTTTGATCTGTTTTGTCCTCAATAGATTTTCGAAAACTATTATTAGATAAACAGATTATATTTTTCGAGATATTTGACAAAATCATATCAGCATTAGAATAGGAAACAATATCTCATAATCCCTTAGATTTCGAATTTCAGTTATGTTATCACAAGAAACAGCTATCAACAGTGGACTCGAGACCATCAGGTTTCGACTCGAGACCAAGATCTCGACTCGAGACCACAAGGTCTCGACTCGAAATCATAAGGGCTCTCAAAGGTTTACAACTCGAGACAAAGGTCTCGACTCGAGACCATAACGTGTCAACTTGAGACCATAACGTGTCAACTCGAGACAAAGGTCTCGACTCGAGACCATAACGTGTCAACTCGAGACCACTGAGGATTCGACTAAGGGCTTAAACCTTCATGACTCGAGACAAAGGTCTCGACTCGAGACCATAAGGTCTCGACTCGAGACCATAAGGTTATTACTCGAGACAAAGGTCTCGACTCGAGACAACAAGTTCGATCCGCGCTAACGGGTGGTTTGCTATTAAATAAATGGTTTTGTAATTTACTTAGTTAATTAATCAGAATCAGATAATGTTTTGCAAAACCAGAATAGCTTAACTTGAATGAGTTTTTGATATATCATTTCTGGCCAAAGCTGACTTGATACATCTACTTATCGTTCAAGTATTACGAAAGCTATGTTGTGTATGCATCATAAGCATGAATGTCTTAATTTCTGGCCAAAGCTGATTTAATTCATTCATAGATGGTATACTCAACAAGTGCATAACTAAAGTGATTGTTTCAATTTCTGGCCAAAGCTGATTTGTTACAACCACTTTGCACATATGCTTAAATGATTACACTTCTGGCCAAAGCTGTTTTGTCTTCGTTTAAGTAGAATTTTTAGTTAAGTCTATTATTTTGATGTTAGTAATAGACAATATCACAGCTTCATAATGTAAAATGGTCATTATTTTTGCCTGCCTTAGTTTAATGTGCCCTTAGATCACATTAGGACTTCTTCATTAGTATCATAACTTGCTCATCTTATTTCCACTATCAGCACCCAATTGCGGGATTCCACCTTTAACTGGTGATAACTTTGCTGCATGGAAGGATGCTCTCATGCTTACTCTTGGGCTGCTGGACTTTGATTATGCTCTAAGAGAGGATAAGCCAGCGGACCTTACTCCACAAAGTACTGCTGCTCAGCAGTTAACTCATGACAAGTGGACTAGGTGTAACCGCATGTCTCTCATGTTTATGAAGCAGTCCATCAGCAATGCAATTAGGGGAGCTATTCCTGATTCTGAAGATGCTAAAACCTACTTGGAACATGTGGAGGCTCAGTTCAAGGGGACGTCTAAAGCACACGCTAGTACTCTTATTCTCAAGCTGGTGACAACTAAGTATGATGGGAGGAGCGGCATTCGCGAGCACATCATGATGATGAATGACATGGCCAATAAGCTGAAGGGGCTGGAAATGGAAATCAGTGATGGTTTCCTTGTTCATTTCATCATTACTTCGCTTCCTTCGTCCTTTGAAGCATTCAAGATCAATTACAACACTCAGAAGGACAAATGGACGATGAGTGAGCTGGTCGCCATGTGCGTACAGGAGGAAGAGCGTATGAGGATGGATCACCATACTGATGTTGCAAACTTCACTACCTCCAACTCTAAGAAGAGGAAGAACAATTATCAGAGGAAGGATGCTTCTAAAGTTCAAAGGCCTAATCCTAATCCTAATACAAGTGCACCCTCCAGCTCTAAGAACTCCTTAGGCAGTATCCGCTGCAAGTTCTGTAAAAAGACAGGACACATGCAGAAGGAATGCCCTGATTTTAAGGAGTGGCTGGCTAAGAAAGGTAACGATTATTTTATGATACTTGAGTCCTATAATTTAAGTGTTCCTGCTAATTCTTGGTGGTTTGATTCTGGTTCTATGGTTCATGTTACCAATTCTACTCAGGGATTCCTTTAAATCCGGAAGCTGGAAAGAAACCAAAGAATGCTTAAGGTTGGGGATGATCGAGAATTAGAAGTGAAGGCCATTGGAACATTACAATTAGTTATGAAAACTGGTTTATGTATTAAACTTTATGATACCTTATATGTTCCTGAGGTAACTCGGAACCTTGTATCAGGACCAAAGTTAGACATGGACGGTTTTATTGTTTCCCGTGGTCATCGCAAACTCTCTATCCTTTATGACTCTGTTCTTTATGGTACTGGTATTCTGGTGGTGGTCTCTATAGATTAGAACTAGAAGATAACTTTTCCAAATCTTTGTTGTCACATAACATTAATGAATCACTCACAAAGATGGAAGGGAAACGAGACTTAGAAACTTCATCCATGTTGTGGCATCAGCATTTAGGCCACATTTCAAAAGAACGATTAAATCGTCTTGTGAAGGATGAAGTCTTACCTCCTCTCGATTTCTCTGATTTTGGAACATGTGTAAAATATCTTAAAGGTAAAATGACATTAGCGAATAAGAAAGGTGCCACTAGGAGCTCTAATTTATTAGAACTCATTCACACTGACATTAGTGGTCCCTACCAAATCGCTGGCATAACAGGACATACTTCATTTATCACTTTCATTGATGATTATTCTCGTTACATGTACTTGTATCTAATTAAGGAGAAATCTGAATCTCTTACAACTTTTAAAGATTATAAGGCTGAAGTTGAAAAGCAATTAGATCGTCAGATTAAAGTTGTGAGATCAGATAGAGGCGGTGAATATTATGGAAGACATACTGATGTGGGTCAAGCTCCTGGTCCATTTTATGAGTTTTGTAAGGGCCAGGGGATTGTGAACCAATACACCATGCCTGGTACACCTCAGCAGAATGGTGTCGCTGAAAGAAGAAACCGTACCCTTATGAACATGGTGCGCAGTATGTTAGCCAACACTAATTTACCATTATTCCTCTAGACTGAAGCATTAAAAGCAGCTGTTCATATACTCAATAGAGTTCCTTCTTACTCCGATTACTCATCTTGTACCCAATGCAACTACTGCACCTGAAGCTACTGCACCAACTGCAAATTCACCTCTACAATCAGAACCCATTATACCTCATGATGAAGGCACATCAAACGCTCAACACCAAGACAACGCTGAACCCGATATTCCACTCAGGAGGTCATCTAGGCAAAGAAGGCCTACTAATATGGATGATTATGTTACCTACCTGACTGAAATGGATCCTGGAAAGCTCAATGATCCTATCTCTTACAATGAAGCCATTAGCAGTGATCAGTCTTCTGAATGGAATAAAGCAATGATTGAAGATCTTGAATCCATGAAGAAAAATGACGTTTGGGATTTGGTAGAATTACCCAACGGAGCCAAACCCGTAGGATGTAAATGGGTATTCAAAACAAAACTGGATCCGAATGGGAACGTTGAACGCTACAAAGCGAGATTGGTTGCAAAGGGCTACACTCAGAAAGAGGGAATTGATTATCAAGAGACGTTTTCACCTGTCTCTCGTAAAGATTCATTAAGGATCGTCATGGCCCTAGTAGCTCATTTTGATTTAGAGCTGCATCAGATGGACGTTAAAACCGCTTTCCTTAACGGAGATTTGGACGAAGATGTTTACATGAAACAACCTGAAGGCTTTAAACCTGAAGGTGAGGAGCATCTAGTCTGTAAGCTGAAGAAATCCATTTACGGGTTAAAACAAGCATCACGTCAATGGTACCTCAAGTTTGATGAAGTCATGAAGAAGCAAGGTTTTATGAAGAATCAAGTGGATCAATGCACCTACCTCAAGATGAGTGGGAGCAACTTTACTATACTTGTCCTTTACGTAGATGATATTCTATTGGCAAGTAATAGTTTAGACATGTTGCATGAGTCGAAGCGGTTACTTTCACATAACTTCGACATGAAGGATCTCGGAGAGGCTTCTTACGTCATTGGCATCGAAATTCACCGAGATAGACACAAAGGGATCTTAGGATTGTCCCAGAAGGCTTACATAGATCGTGTCCTTACACGTTACAACATGCAACAGTGCAAACCCTCCGTCGCTCCAGTAGTTAAGGGAGATGTTTTCGGTTCATTCCAGTGTCCGACAACAGAGGTTGAGAAGGAGAAAATGAGCCAGATACCTTATGCATCAGTAGTCGGGAGCTTGATGTATGCTCAAGTCTGTACTCGCCCAGATATCGCTTATATTGCTGGAATGCTAGGCCGTTATCAGACTAATCCTGGCCTAGATCACTGGAAAGCAGCTAAGAAGGTACTTCGATATCTGCAAGGGACGAAAGACTATAAACTGACTTATAGAAGAAGTGATCATTTAGAAGTGGTGGGCTATTCTGATTCTGACTTTGCAAAGTGCAAAGATGACAAGAAATCCACTTCGGGCTATATCTTTATGTTAGCAGGCGGCCCTATCTCATGGAAGAGTCATAAACAACAGTTGACCACAACTTCCACAATGATGGCAGAGTACATTGCTGTTTATAACGCAACCTGTCATGGAATGTTGCTTAGAAATCTGATCACTGGACTCAAAATCGTAAATTCCATTTCTAGACCATTGAAGCTTTACTGTGATAATTCAGCTGCCGTTAGTTTCTCGAACAGTAACAGTTCGACTGGAGCTGGCTTATATCTCGATACAAAATATATGTTCGTACGAGAACGAGTTGAGGAAAATAATCTTTGTATCGAGTATATTAGTACTAAGGATATGCTTGCGGATCCGATGACTAAAGGTCTCCCTCCTAAGGTTTATGAAGAACATGTTCGTAATATGGGATTTAGTAAAGACCTTATTTGAGCATATTGTACTAGCTTATGTTTTATGTTAATGAAATTTCCTCAGTTTGATTTTGTATGTCTCTTAGAATATGTTCAACCGGTATAATGGCATATTGACAAATAAAGTTACAAATCAAACAAAGGGCTTACGCGTATTTTGATCATGACGATTAGGTTTTAAATTAAGGCTATAGTATGATTAATGGGGGTCCTGAGTCGCATAATGATTCAACGGCTGTATTTCTCTGCTATAGTACTTGTTTAAGGCTAAAATGAGTGTTAACTCCTGATCAGGCTTATCTAATACTCATAGTAAATGATTACTCGGCTAAGTGGGAGAATGTAAGATTAAATATATTATGTATTAATATTTAATCTATAGCCATTATAATCATTTACATAATATAGATCAAAATATATAATAACCTATTAAATAATTAGTTGGTAATTGTTGATGGACCATATTACCCTTATTAACTAATTAGGTTTCCTCCTGGGTGCTTATATAAGGAGAATTATGTGGAGGTTAAGGGGTTACTCAGTTACACAATTAGACACAACCCATTAGCCATAACATCTATAATTCGACCTCCTCTCCTAATCGAATCCCCTATTCGATTTCTAAGTCCCCATCATCAGTCAGCACCCTAAGGAGGAACCAGATCACGATGACAAGCATGTCGAACTCCATTACTGGATTCTCCACTGCACTTTCTGCTGTGACAGGTATGTATTTCATGTTTTCCATTATGTATAAACAGAACTGAACCAACATTACCACCACCTTAACCAAAGTCTAAATTAGAAAACGCACACCAGTTACCAACTATGAAGCACGGGGACGGCTATGAGCCTCTAGTACCCGTCCCGAGGACGGTTTGGGGACGGAAACACCGCGGGGACGGTTGGGGACGTTTCCAAAACGTATCCTGAAATCGGGGGACATCAACTAAACGTTTTAGGGACTTTTTGTTACACCCCCAAATTACCACATGCGGAAACCCCACTAGGCGTGTGACGTACCAGGATCTTGCCACCAATCACATTGAACTAGTATCAAGATATTAAGCAAATTTTCCATTTATAATGATAAAACATTCATAAGCAAAATCCAAGTTTAACATGTTCAGCGGAAGAAAATAGTAAACCATTGTTTAAATGTCTCAAAACCAAATGTATGTAAAATCAGTAAGCAAGCCAAGCATATCCAAGCGGTGCGACCCATGACCACTCCAGCAATCCCAGATAGCAAGTTCCTTGTCCATAAAACCTAACAACCTGCGAGCATGCAACAAGTGTATCAGACAACGCTGGTGAGTTCATAGTTTTACGAAAACGTTAGTTACCAAGTGTTTAGTTCAGTTCATTGATAATAACGTTGATAATAACTCGAGTACCGTAAAAGATGGCTTTCAGATTATTTTGCCCGTCCCCAATGCCCCCTATCTAAGCATTGGTCATGATTAAGGTCATTAGTTCACGCCCGTCCTCTCAGGTACGGTGTGAGGTTGCCAAACCTAATAGCGCTATCAACTAATACCCCGTTACCTCTCAGGTAACTAATTCGTATAAGATGAGACTTAAGGTGATAGGAAATGAGTGTATTATATAACATCCCAGTTTTTACCCAGAAGCCTTATTCCTCTCAGGAATACCCATTTGATTTTCCCACCCACCGGGACGCATGCTCAAGAGAAATGAACTCACCTTGGATTGCTCGGTAATGAAATTTACTTGTTCACAGTTGATCTACCAACCACGTCCTAACATGGTTACCAATTCTAGTCAGTGTTGTTTACTTATTAACCACGTAACAGGTAACATCACATAGCGCATATCATACAACGCATAGCATCACGAAATCATTCGACAACATACAGATTAATATACCAGTTCATAACAATCATCATGTATCAGTTTAGATATCAAATATTCAAGTGTACGTGTGGCCCAGCCATTCAAGCCCAATCCCCTTTACGGCCCAAGGCCTTGTGCGACTAGAGCGACCTTGTGTGATCGGAGTGGTCTTGTGTGACTAGGCTGCCTTTTGTGCGATCCGGTTCAGCCCATGGCCTACATGACTGGCCCAACTACGAAATGTGCGATTGGATTTTGGCTTGTGCCATCGGCATGTGTGGCCCAACAGACTTTTCAAGCCCAACTGACTTGTGCGAACCTATATCTATTGTGCGATCACAGTCCCCTTGTGCGACAGAGATTTGTGCGATCCAACCCAAATACTCGGCCCAATTTATGTAACAGCCCAAAGTCTTGTGCGTTTGATCCACGTGTTTTGCGAGTCATCACACTTGTGCGACTCGGGGTTCTTGTGCGATTGGATGGGCTTGTGCGACCAAGCCAAATCTTTATTTCAGTTACATAGTTTCCACATTTTCAGCCCATCAACGCCACAATCAATTGCACAAGATCCGAAATAGTTATTTCACAAATCAATATACTCAATTTATCATCTCATGATTAATTTCATCATTCTAATTTACAATGAACAAATCAACAAACATAATTCAAGATCCAAACAACAAGCTAACATTACTATGAACATGTTATATTACCAAATCATCGATCATCCTTATCTCATCAATCCGAGTTATTGATTAATCCTCAATTTAACCCTAAGAACACTAGCAATCCATATGATATGTTCAGGTATGTTCAATTAACAGTTTAACACCAAGATCATACCCTCCCTTAACATACGTTTATGCAAATTATCATGGTTCATATCATTTATCATGTTTTCTAGCAACAACCCTAGATAGATATGATTGCACCTATTCAAACATAATCGAACAAGATTAAAACAATTCTTAATCATACTAACCGAGAGATGTCGAGTGCCCTAGATTGCTTGGATTAGAATAGTGGTGCCACACGAAGAAAGGATCTCGAAGATTGGGGAAGGCAGCCGTCGAGTTCGAGTAGAGAGGAGAGGGAGAGCTAGGGTTTGGTGTGTGTTTATGTTTTGCAGGATTATGAGGAATAAACACCCACCCCATGTTGTTATGCGCAAAGGAGAGTATTAATGCTACTTTGGCCTCGATGATGATAATGAAGATGACGGGCAAATAGCATCCACCCACACGGAGTCGATCTATGTCTCCAACATCCACAAACCCACTTCAACACACGAACAAGAAAAAAACCACGCCAAACCCAAAACGCCATTTATTTGTGACAGTTCTTGTAGTTTCAAAAGAAGAAAGAGACTGATGACACTAAAGATATAGATCATAAATTGCTTTTATTTGTCTTTTTTTTAATTTTCTTTTTCTGTTGTTTGTTATGTAATTTTCAGCTAAGAACAACAATACATTAGTTCGGTAATGAAAATATAATAAAACGGCAAATGGGCAAATGCTTGTGAAACGCCATCATGCCATAAAACGCCCCCAAAACTACCAAACTATAATAAAATTACTTTGGATAAGAACTATTATAATAAATCTAAAAAAAGGTTAAAACAATGTGCAAATAGAATAAAACAAAAAGTGCCATCTTTATCTAAACGTCATTGGAAAACAAAACGCCATAATTACAGCCGTAAAGATGGGACGTGTTACAGCCATAAACAGATGAATATGAAACAAAACACAGTAACTGCAAATAGTAAAATGAAACGACGAAAACATAATTACTAACATTTATTATATTGAAAGCCAAATACTTGGGGAATTGAATTTATTTATCTTTTTCAAAACGCCATAATTACCAGTCACTGCGCGGGAAAAAAAGTCATTATAAAAGTACACCATGAGAACACAATTCAACACGCCAAACATTGTCTAAAACGCCACATATTATCTAAAATGCTAAAAACTTAAAAAATGGCTAAGGTTATTGCATGAAGGTTTGAAAGGTCGGAGAGACGATTCATCCTAAAGTTCTCTGATAGGAGAAGGGTGAAGGTAAGGACAATCAAAGCCATGCTTGGTATGTCTGAAGGGGTTCAGAGGGATATTCTGGCCCTTGGGGTTCCAAGGGCCAACGATTGTGAAAGAACTCGAACAGTAATAAGAAGATTGGAGAGAAAATTTCAGGCAGAAGATGATGATGATGATATTGACGATACTCCTTTACCAACAATTAGTAGTTGGGTGGTGCATGAAGAAGTAGGAACGGTTGAAGTGACTTATCAACACGAGATGAAATATTCATTGCCGATGGAGGAAATGTTGAAGACAGAGAGGCTACATCTGCTTGAACAACTCTATGATTTACCACCTTCAAACAGTGCAAAGTCCAGGGTTGCAATGATATTCAAGTATATGATGCGGCAAAGAAGAGATGAAATGATGGCGTTATACGCCAATCTAAAACTTGATGATGATGAATCTGAAGAAAGTGAGGAACAAAGCGATGGGTACAACTCAGGAGTAATCCCATCGACAGAAGACTATTAGTGTATTTTAATTTCGTATTATTGTAATCTTATAAAATATTAATCAATGGTTGGGGGGGGTGGGGGTTGGGGGTTAGGTTTTTTTAGGTATTTTTGGTTGTGTTCACATTGGTTCTCGCGTTTCTCGCAATAAAGGTGGTTCTCGCATGAACCTTACTCTATATATATATATATATATATAGGGGAACTAGGTTATCACCCGCGACTGCTTCGCGGGTAGTTTAATTTTATTAGTTAAAAAACTTGTATTTTTATTAAAATGTAACATATTATTTCATTAAATTTTAAGACAAAAATGTTGAAATACATAAACAACACAAGAATATAAGAACTTGTTGAACAAATACAAAATAAACCAACATGTAACGTTAAATATAACAGGACAAAAGTTAAAAGTCAACGGAAAGAAAGAAAAAATTATATATCATAAGTTGCCAAAA
This sequence comes from Helianthus tuberosus, assembly GCA_030545235.1. NCBI lineage: Eukaryota > Viridiplantae > Streptophyta > Magnoliopsida > Asterales > Asteraceae > Helianthus > Helianthus tuberosus. The sequence goes on along the minus strand of CM060361.1, from coordinate 116,773,807 downwards.
ATCTCTTTGTAAACGACGTTCGCAGTTTGATTTGTTGGTTTTCCTTCATCATCGAATATTAAAATCTTCACACCATCTCTCGTCTTAACTCTTGATAGCGCAACATACAGTTGACCGTGCGTGAAAACAGGATCTTTTAGATATAGACCAACTCTAGATAATGACTGTCCTTGACTTTTGTTAATGGTCATGGCAAAGCATACGGATAACAGAAATTGTCTGCGTTGAAATTGAAAAGGGATTTTTTTGTCTGAAGGTATCATGTTAATCCTCGGAATAAAAACCCTTGATCCAATATTTCCGCCGGATATTACTTCAGCTTCGATTACTCGTTTACCAAGAAAAGTAATCTGAAGTCTAGTTCCATTACATAAGCCGTTTTGTTGATCGATATTTCTGAGAAGCATTACCGGAACTCCAACTTTTAGTAGTAATATGTGATTAGGTAAACCTGAAATCTTAAGAGCATTGAGATTTTCCGTAGAGTATAAACTTTCTTGAAACGGATCAAGCATTTGCTCGGTTTGGCAAATACTATCAGAACTCAAATACTCTTTCTCTTCACCGGGAAATAACGCTAGCAAGCGATCGTTAATGTCGTGAACTACTTCATTTTTAGGAGCTAGGATTGCTCGTTCTGAAAAAAAAAAGCGGGATTTTTAAACTGTTCCATTAGCGAAGGATAGACAAAGTCAATTAAACTTTGAATCGGATCAGATACATCATTGATTAACAAATCTTCAGGTATCTCTATAATGGCGTCACCATCGTTATCACCACCAACTTTTCCTTCACCAATATCAAGTAGCCATTTGGCGAATTTTTTAATTGATTCCATATTCGAAGTTTGAGCTCCGACAGTCAGTCGCATGTTTTTAGTCAACTTTAACAATTTGCACTTTGACCATATATATGATGAGCTCAAGGATGCATTCATAATTTCCTGTCTACTTCCATTAGGAATAACTGGAAGAATCTGTCTAAAGTCACCACCAAAAACGATAACTTTACCTCTGAATGGAACTTCCGAACGTATACTTGTACCACCTGAAAAAACATCTGTCATTGACCTATCTAAAGCCTCAAAGGCATGTTTGTGGACCATTGGTGCCTCATCCCATATAATCAACTTTGCCTCCTTAATTAAGTTCGCAATATCACTATTTGGCTTAATATGACACATTGAATCCTCTGTTAGATTAATGGGTATATGAAACCTTGAGTGTGCGGTCCTACCGTGAGAAAGAAGTAAAGACGCAATACCACTTGAAGCGACGTTTATTACAATTTCACCCTTAGAACGAACGGCTGAAGCTAAGGTCTTCCATAAGAATGTTTTCCCAGTTCCACCATACCCATATACAAAAAAGATACCCCCGTTTCCGCTATCAACTGCAAGCATTATTTGGTTAAAGACATATCGTTGTTCATCAGTAAGAGATTCATGCAGTCTATTAAACTCATTTTGTGCCTCAGTCACGTCATGAGAGAGCTCTTCGTTACTTAGCCGATTTGTAGCATTACGTAACGAATCATCGTCCGGATAACGCATAGTGGAAAATCTACGTAATGTGGAACCATTTGAAATTAAATACTTTTCTATTTCCAACAATGTAAGGTTCTTTAATTGATGTTCAGGAAGCACTAAACCTAAAAAATAAGAATAAAAGCCTTTTAAAATAATACAAATTAATAAAATATCCTATACATTTTTTAGTTATAGAAAGTGTGGAAAAGAACCTGAAATATTAGTTTCTTTCTGTCGTTTGTATAGAATATCATCAGATAAGTAGTTCCATGTCTTCTCCCATACGACTTCTGGTCTTGAAAGGGTGTTTGACACAAGCATTGTAGCAAATAAAGCACGTAGATATCGACCATGCCCTTCGAAACTTGCTTCTTTAATGGCTTCAATGTATTCATTATCATCATCTAATAGCCCCAAAGCATAGCATGCATCTCTAAAAGTAGGGAACACTTTCCCGTTAACAGTTCGTATCTCCTCGAACGATCGTGGGCCTTTAACTTTGTTGAGTAAAATCCTTAAAAAAATACGGCTCGCCCAACGCAGGAGAAACGGAATGAATCCTTCCAACAGTTTGGTATTTTATACGAACTTGCCAGCATCTTTTCTCAAGTTTCCAAACATAATTAGTAGGTAACTCAACATATGTCAGCTTTCGAGCAGCCGCATCGTTTTCATTCAACTTCATCCATTGCATAAACATTGAAGAAGCAACAGAAGGCTTACTTAGAACATTATCAATGTCATCATCTGCACCATAAACAACATTCTGTTGACCAGGTAAATGAAAGGGCAGCCTCATAACAGCTGGATACCTATAATGAACCTCGTTTGAAAATATTCTCCAAGTTGCCTCACAAGCGGATATGTACCTACAATCATAATAATCCTTGATCTCATCTCTCGGTTTCTCTTGTTGGCATTGATCACCATCACTATAAACAACAGCAGTAGCCCTACAAGGGCCTTTATTAATATACTTGAACAAATACTTGACTGAACCAGCTTGGTTACACCACTCAACATTGATGTGTGCTTAATATCTTTTTAAAAGGATTTTGTTATATGGAACAACACTTCTGTTGTCTAACCTGACACCGGATTTTAAAACAGTATGTCCAGTATCTCTTCTTCTATATATCGGAAAGCCATTAGAATCAATTGTTGTATGAGATGTAAAACTCTTGGGAAAGTTTTTTGAACACCTCTTGTTAACCATGCAAGGACAGTTCAAATTAGCATTTCCACATGGACCATGAATCATATAATCAGTCATAAGAGAATAAAGTTCAGGATCTTCATCCTTATCTGGAATCTCAGCAGAAATAAAGGGGTCTATCTGATCTACGGTAGGAAGTTTGTGATTGGCCTTCATGAATAAACAAATGTGAGCATGGGGCAGACCACGTTTTTGAAATTCAACTATATAAATAACTACAAAATAAAAGGGGAAAAATTATCAGGTGACTGGTAAACGGGATAAAAAATAGAATAAATACGTTAAGGTTTAAGAAAAAATAAATAAATACATACCAGCATTAATATCACCTAAAAATTTAGAATCCTTTAGATCTTTTGTTAAAGAATCGAGCTTCATCTTAAACAATCGACACAATATATCAGGCCTATCTTCAGCTTTAATGGTTGAATCCTTAAGAAATCTTTTTACTTCAGGCCACTTTGGATTACAGGTTATAGTTATGAAAAAATCCGGGTAGCCATACCACTTACATAAAGCCATTGCATCAAGGTAATTTTGCTGCATGAACCGAGAACCTCCGGTAAACGAAGAAGGTAAAAGAACGGGCTTCCCGGTCTGTGATAATGAATCTGAACCACCCTCTTTATGCTTCTTGAGATTTTCAAATGATTCACAACGAAGATTCTTTTGTTGCCTGCGTATGTAGTTTAGTCTTTCACTTTCAATCATGGTGTACGCATCAACCAAAAATTGTTGTAACAATCTTCTTCCATTTAAAATTAATGAAAACCCATACGTTCTGTCTTGGATTCTATATGCAAATAATTCCCTCATTGTACACTTTGGTTTTATTTTCTTTTTTGTGGACATCAAATCTCTGTGGGGAATATCAGTCCTATAGCCGTCATCACCATATGGGAAAAGTATAGGATATTGAAGTGCAAGATAGGAAGGATGCAACTCACTAATACGCTGTAAAACTCCTGATTGAGTTTCAACAACTATATCGCGATGATCTATAGACTCATTCACGTCACCGACTATCAACGCAGCAACTTCAGAAGTGGACGGTAAATTGTAGGTCCGACCATCTTTATCTCTTTTGTAAATAAGTCTTAGTTTAAGGTTAGCTTCAGGGGATCCATGAAAATGGTCTTGAACCTTCCTGTATGTCTGAACCAACATATTTTGTGAATCCAATAAATCCCTTAAATATTCAATAATTTGAACATCAACGTCTTTATCAGTAGACGATGACGGCTGGGTTGGATCGCTGAGAACATCAAAAGAGATAAATCAGAAAATAGAGTAACATTAGAATTATGTTCAGTACTTTAATGATAAAGTAATAGTATAATTAAATTTAAATTACCTGAATATTGTCTGCCTATTTGTAATTTCATTCTCAGTATCATATATGTATAGTTGGGAGAACTTAGGCTGCTGTCCATTACTTGGTCTAAGACTACCCATGCAATGGTAATTTTGCCCACTTATTCGATAAATGAATGGAGCGTTACCCTTGTTGATTTTGTGATCAACCTTTCCACGCATCGATGTAAAAGAAAACATAGAATTGTATCGTCTAATGTTTTTTTGTGAATCCATGGTATATAAAAGTCATTATAAAAGTACACCATGAGAACACAATTCAACACGCCAAACATTGTCTAAAACGCCACATATTGTCTAAAATGCCAAAAACTTAAAAAATGGCTAAGGTTATTGCATGAAGGTTTGAAAGGTCGGAGAGACGATTCATCCTAAAGTTCTCTGATAGGAGAAGGGTGAAGGTAAGTACAATCAAAGCCATGCTTAGTATGTCTAAAGGGGTTCAGAGGGATATTCTGGCCCTTGGGGTTCCAAGGGCCAACGATTGTGAAAGAACTCGAACAGTAATAAGAAGATTGGAGAGAAAATTTCAGGCAGAAGATGATGATGATGATGATGATATTGACCTTACTCCTTTACCAACAATTAGTAGTTGGGTGGTGCATGAAGAAGTAGGAACGGTTGAAGTGACTTATCAACACGAGATGAAATATTCATTGCCGATGGAGGAAATGTTGAAGACAGAGAGGCTACATCTGCTTGAACAACTCTATGATTTACCACCTTCAAACAGTGCAAAGTCCAGGGTTGCAATGATATTCAAGTATATGATGCGGCAAAGAAGAGATGAAATGATGGCGTTATACGCCAATCTAAAACTTGATGATGATGAATCTGAAGAAAGTGAGGAACAAAGCGATGGGTACAACTCAGGTGTAATCCCATCGACAGAAGACTATTAGTGTATTTTAATTTCGTATTATTGTAATCTTATAAAATATTAATCAATGGTTGGGGGGGGGGGGGGTTGGGGGTTAGGTTTTTTAGGTATTTTTGGTTGTGTTCACATTGGTTCTCGCGTTTCTCGCAATAAATGTGGTTCTCGCATGAACCTTACTCTATATATATATATATATATATATATATATATAGGGGAATGATCCACTAAAAATTGGATTTTGCCTAAGTAGCCTAAGAAGGATTGTGATGATGACATGTGGCACTCCTAATAAGTAGGAATGAAGGGCATTTTGGTCCTTATAAATAGGAGTGAAAATAACATGTGGCATCTTTTTAAAAAAAATACAACAAAAAAATCTAGTACAAAAAAATCTAGCACAAAAAATCTAGTACAAAAAAATATAGCACAAAAAATCTAGTACAAAAAAATATAACACAAAAAAAATCTAGTACAAAAAAATATAGCACGAAAAAATTCAGCAAAAATATGTAGTACAAAAAAATCCAGCACAAAAAATTGAGAAAAAAAATTTAAGACAAAAAAGTTCAGCAAAAAAAATTTAGCATAAAAATATACTAAAAGAATTCAGCACAAAAAATGTTATACAACATAGAAATATAACAATTTTAGTGGGTTTTTTTAGTCTTCATATTTTATATAGCAATATAGTACTCAAATTAAAGATAAAAAGATGCTCGATTTTACGGTGAATTTTTTTATGAAAAAATAATTCCGTATAAAAAAGTTATGAACATTTAAAAATGGGGGTGGAATATGCATGTGTGCCTTGCATGTGGAGAGAGAAAATCCATAAATAGGATTTCCCCAATATACCCTTACACTGCTCATGTCTTCTACACTTTCATCTTAACCATTAATTTGAAAGATGAATGATTAATATTCTTTCTCATTCTACTTAGGCATAATAAACTTTTTATAACTAGTTTAAATGAGAAAACAAAAAACTAACTAAAAAAGCCTAAAAAACATACCAAAATCCTCTTTTTTGAAGTTTTTTTAATTAAAATCGCTATATTTTATGTATAAAAAAATTTCCAAAAAAAAATTGTACCGCATATGTGTATTAATACAAAAAAGGCCTAAACCACCCCCCACCGACACCCCCTAAAAACCTAAACCCCCTACCCCGCAAAAACCTAAACCACCCACCCACAAAAAGCCTACCCCCCCCCCCCCCACCCCCAAAAAAAACCCTAAATCAAAGATAAACTGCTTTAAATATAACGGATTAGGTCATTTTGCCAGAGAATGCAAGAGGCAAAGAAACAATTCTGCACATTGGATAACATACCCAAACCAAAGACGTCAATCAAATAATCAACAATCGTTTTATCAAAATACCCAAAATACCCATGGACCAAGTGTACAAAACACTGCCGATTTTGCACAAAGCATGAACCATGTGACTATGCAATATATTCATGCAACACCTATCTCTCAAGTCCAATCAACAAGTACCAACTAATTATATAATATGTTTAATATATTTTGATCTAGATATAATATAAATGATTATAATGGCTACTAGATTAAATACAATATAATAATATATTTAATTTTACAGGACAACATTAAAACCCACAATTCTTACCGGCATTCTCAAGGACCCGTTATGATGAGACCTATCGTGGCTTTTTTACTTCCATTCGATTCGAACCAGAGAAAAACGGGTCGCATAAAAGAGGGAGGATGAACTTTGGTGGTTTCAAACATTCAGTGGGATCTTTCAAAACAAGTTTGGGTGATTTTCATTCTCACAAGAAACACAGGTTGTCATAGACTCATAGTGCTCAGTAATAGTAAATTTTCCACTTCAACAATTACCATTTTACCCTTGAACAGGGGCGGATCTACCATAGAGGTAGGGGTAACCGGGGTTACCCCTTGGTCGGAAAAAATTTGGAAAAATTAGTGTAAATTTTGGAAAAATTTAACGTTTTTTCGATTTCGTTATGGCTTATTTATATAAGGTTACCCCTTGGTCGGAATCCTAGATCCGAAGGTTACCCCTTGGTCGGAATCCTAGATCCGCCACTGCCCTTGAACAACAGTCAGGGCTAAACACAGGGGTAAAATGGTAATTTTCTGTTACTCAATCTAATCATTTAGCACACAAAAAAACAATTAACAGTTATTCATTCACTACTCCGCAGAGTTCTCCATATACAGATAACAAACACACCCTAAATATATACAGATATCATGCACACTTAACTCCTGGAAATCTACTGCTATGGTGCACTATGCAAATCTTCGTTTCTTGTGAGTATGCAAATCATCCAAACTTTTTCTGGTGAATGTTACAACACATGCCAGCTTCCAAACCAGCTTCCTCCATATTTTACAATATCCGTTTTTCTCTGGTTCAAGATGAATGGAAGTAGTACATTGAGCTTCGAACCCGTGATAAAACTCATCATAACGGGTACTTGAAAATTCGGGTAAGAATTGTGGGTTTGGATCTTCTTCGTCATGAAGCATGTTTTTGTCAAGTAAATGAATGCAACGTGCAACGACTTGGTCCTTATCAATGTGAATTACATCCGGCCAGTTCTTGAATGCAGTAACTACAAGCTTCTTGGCGACTTCCTGCTACCACATATAAACTATAAAGATTAGAGATGGCAAAAATAGGGTTGGGTAACTGCTTAAAATGTGTGGCTCTAAATGCGAACGCTTATTATCCAAAAATATTAATATTTTTTTATAAACGATTAGTATGTCAAATATTAATCAAAGAATTATATCATTTCACGAACAATATGATATTTTGAAGGAAATGATTTATGAGATTATTAAATGTACATTGTGAGCCACTTTTAAACCATTTGATCTGTTTAAGCAACCCTTTCAGTTTGACCCGTTAGAAATAAAACGTCGCATGAATCACCCCATTCGTCACTAAATGGGTTAAAATTACCAACTTTAATGAAACTTTAGTCAAGTGGGATTCTAGTATATATATAGGAAGCATGCCTTTTCGGTAGAAAGAAACGAGTCTCCCTGGTACAATCCCAACACTTCACCCGAGACATTGAAAATAACCTCAGTGTTTTGGTGAAAACTACAACTGTACTTGAGTATAGCAGGACATTTTCGAGCATGATCCACAGTTTCCTTAAACTTTTTTCCGAGCTTCACAGCATCAAATATCTAGAATTATCCCAACATTGTAACAAAGAAAAAAAGAGTTACTTTCCGCGCAGACCACGCCAATATAGAAGCTTATGCACATTAAAAAGATCAAATTTAAATTATTGTATATACTTCATATAAAGATAATGCCACTAAAGACAATAGTGTGGGTAGCTAGGCAAAGGATTAAAGTTACCTCCTTGAGACATTGAGGATGAAGAAAAAATTGCACAATAAAATCTCCCACGGTTTTGATCTTTGCATTGATCAAGCATTCAGCCAAAGTACCCTTTTTTTTAATATTATATAATCGCCATACATCGTCATCTAGAGAAGGGATAGGATGCTTCGCATTTGCTGCAAAATAATTCCCATTGATGCCAAAAATTAGTTATACATCTAAGAAATGCCGATCATTTGACTTCATTACGCAACACTATCATATGAACATAAAGTTGGTTACATGTTACCAAGAAAGAACACATAGAGATAAACAACCATGATATATATAAATGTATAGCACACATAGTAGTTTTACAGCCTACACTATTCATAGAGGCTCTTTTAGAAATTACTTTCTACGCATAGTTACTAGGCTAGCCATTTCCAACCATTTACTTATGAATACGTCGATTCAAGTTTTCATTTATCTCTAATGGGTCAAATGACATCCAGAATATATTGTTAATGCATAAAAAAATAACTTTTGTAATCATAATTGACACCTAATTATTTATTACTAGTTTTTAATTATTTGGACAAAAAGCGTTTTCGGTCAAACCAAGCCATACCAAAAAAACATTTGTTGACCCGACCCGTTTTAACCCGTTATTCAACTTGCACATTTTGTCACCTAATATTTACACACATATTCTTGAGATATGCTCACCTTCATTGCGCCGATCGCTGAGCATAAAGGGTTCTGTTTGTGCTTCTTTAACATGAACCCCATCAAAATTGTCCACAAACCTCACTTGTAGCCTAACTTTGGAAATTTTCATCCACGTGCTGTTATGTGAAAAAGAAACCTTGGGGAAAACAGCAGTACCATCCATAAGCTTCAAGGGTAAACTATTCACATGTGTAACTTTTCTTCCTTCGATGTGGCAAACAAGTTTGCACTCAAATACATTTCTTGAATCCTCAACTTCTGCTTCAATAACTAAGATTTCCACTTTTCCTGAAGCTTCAGGCCCTGAGTTCACTTCTTCCTTTGTACAACTGTTGATTAAGGTCACTGTAACAGGCATGCCGCCTATGTCTTTTATTTGGTCACCAGTGTACAAAGGGGAACCGATGTTTGAAATCCTTAACTCTAAGTTTCTTGGTACAATATTGTTGGGCCTATTAGATCCAATGAACAAAACGGTTAATAAAAGAGTGTCCAAAAGTCGATATATAATGGTAAACGTATAAGCGTCAAGCTTTTACTCTAAATATTGGCACTCACCTGGGCATGACATGGATCGCTTGATTTTGACATGACAATTCAATTTCTTCTTTTACCTGAAAGTGATTCTCAGTAAGATACTTAACCAACACCTATAAACAAACATTATGATATGGAGCTGGAAATAGGCAAACGGGCTAAAACCGAGCCAACTTAGAAAGATGTCCGAAGTTACGGGGACATAAGTGGGCAAACTGGATGCAGAAGGCTCCCGCATGATGAGGACCCAAATTCCATCATCTGGAACCCGATTACAATGTTGTATATTTCTCCCAAAGTTTTGAGTTTTAATTTATTTCTATTATAATGTAAAAATGCATGAATCTTTGATTTGAGTGAGTCACGTGTTTATTTAGGAATTTAATTTCTTAACTATGCAGTCAAGTTTTGATCCTCCAAACTTGGATCGACCTGTCGTATTTACATGTACCTTTCAAATATTAAGTGCTTCATGTAATGGTTTATCATTCAATTGTACATCAATTTTCATCTTGATATTACTTTCTCGTTGTTCTTGCTTCTGCTCTGCATCATGTTAACATTTATATGGCATATCATATTTAAGCTAAACACAAAGATTAGTACAGACCCAAGACGTGATACTTTTTATCTATGTTGTCAAGGCGCATAGGCGCACTCAAGGCGAATGGGCCTAGGGGCCAAGCGCTAAAAAAGCGAGGGTTTTTAAGCTAGACGCATAGTATAAGATACCGTTTTAGGGGTTTTAGACATGTTTTAGGCTTCTTTAGGGCTACTTAGGATGTTTTAGGTTGATTTCATGATTATTTTGGTTGATTCTAGCCCTTATATAGGGGTTTTTTAACCATCTTTGCCTGACACCACGCCTTTCAGGGCGCAGCGCATATGGCGCGCTGGATTATGCTTCAGAAACTAGGCACCCTAGGAGGGCGCCTTTGACAACATAGCTTGAAATATTAGAAAACATGGCTTACATAAGTTGCGAGTGCTGGCAAGATTGGGGAGAAAACAGTTATAGAGAAACGGCTATAACGAATCCATCCAGGCTTTTAGGGATCTATATGATCCAAGTATCCAAACAAATGGGTAGGAGTGAGTTGAATAGATCTGAGAAAGAAAGCAAAAGAAATGACTATGACACCTTTGTCAATTATTGTATCAAAGTTTCAACACAGAATTTCTGAGAACAAATGACGAAAAAGACCCGAATCTTGATATTTATGATCAAGAAAGTCAACAAAGCATTAATAAACAAAGATACCAATCTATATGTGTATAGATTCTCTCATCAAGTTCAAAAGGATCAAATAAGATGTCGTGAATAACATCAGAAGAGCCCGAAAACAGGATCAAGGCATGAGACTCAACAGGGTCATCATTAAAATCAAGTACAGCTCATAATCATAACCTCAAATACACCATTGAATTTGGGATGACAATCCCTCCAGAATTATGCTCAATCACATGTGATTTATAAGAACTGGAACACCATCCAGAGACTCAAATATCAAATATAATCTACTTTAAAAGAACTTACAGATTAATAAGACTTTAAACTTCAGATTGTTGTTTCTAGTGAAGAATTCCTGTTCATAAACATCATATTATATTTACATGTACCTTTCAAATAAATGGGTGGGGGTGGGTTGAATGGATCTGAGAAAGAAAGCACAAGATAATGTTGTTGGATAGAGAAATGACTATGACGCCGTTGTCAATCGTCATTAAATCAAAGTTTCTACACAGAATTTCTGAGGACAAGTCGAAAACGACCCAGATCTCAGGAAACCATATATAAACAAAGATATAAAATCTATGTGGATATAGAGATTCTATCATCAAGTTCAAGAGGATCAAATCATAAGTGCCCAAAAACAATATCAAGGCATATGACACTCAATAGGGCTATCATTAACATGATAACAACAAGTGCAGATCATAATCATAACCTCAAATCCACCATTGAATTTGAAATAATACTCCCTCTAGAATTAATAACCTTTTAGAATTTATATTATTTCTTCCAGTGAAGAATTCCTGTTCATTATTACCTTCATAATAATATATACCAAAAAAGTAAATGTAAACTCACAAGAACTCGAACCCATTTGTCGAATTTGGGCCGCATTTCATGTGGTAAATGAGTCAACATCCTTTTCAATTCGTCCCTGCAAAAAGACGAATATCAATCACATTCAGAAAAAAAAAAAATCAGTCAAAAAGCATGATAAAAAAAAGTGGAATCTTACTCTCTTTGAAGAGAGAATTTCATTTCATCAGCTCCAGAATTGGTGTTATTTGCTGAGATCAGGGTTTGATTGCTAAAAGTCAACGGTTGAGTAGTGTCAGGAAACGACGACATTTGGAATTGGAAGCTATAGATGTTTGTTGCAGAAACAAATATAACTGAAAATATAGGGGTTTGAAGATTTGATGATTGTGTTAAAGTATGATTCGACAATAGATACTGTCGGGAGTTATTTATAGGAAGTTTGGATACTGACGGCTCCACTTCACGCGTCTTCGTGACTGAGAGAAATGTCGTTTACTTTTAACCGATTTTAACAATAACCATAAAAGATTTAAAGAAAAATACTCTTATGTTAAAAACCTTATGATAAGGCTATAGGGTGTGGTTATGACCCTTATGACCACCATTACCCTCCACGTTAGTGCTATGTCACTCACCTCTAATTCACAATTCAAAACCACTACCCTAAAGGTGTGGTCATGACCGAAACCATTATCCCCTTATTTATTTTAATTTATTTTTGTCTAAAGAAAAAAGAAATGCTTACTTAAAAAATGGAAAGGAGGACCATGGTTGTCATGGTTTAATCTATGCAAACCATGGTGGATTAGGGAAATGGTGGTATAGCCTTCCATCCATGTTCCTACGTGACGAATCATGTCCCAACCATTATCCTCACACCCTTTAGCCTAATTGTCTTGGGAAAAAAAGTTATCCCAAAACCTGGCGCGCTTTAAATCATTATAAAACTTTGTTACATGTTAAAACTTTATAAAAATAAACTCTACTTTAGGATGTCCTTCCTGTATCAGGAAACTTGAAAATGCCCTAAATGCCGATTATGATTCACCTTAAAACACATACTAGAATTGGTCGGTAGACAATGATGAGTCCATCGTTAAAAATCTTGCAACAATTTTTTTTTATCAAACCAACATTTATACTTTCTTAAAAACTTTATTACATGTTATAAATAATATAAAAGCACATCATGAAATTCATTGTAGCTAGAGTCAAATCTAGCTACAGTGTTTTCTTATTTTTATTTTTTATTTTTTATTTTTTTTAGGTTTTGTCTATTTGTGTAGAGTTAAGTGTCATTTTAGTCTCTAAAGTTTGTCCAAATTTCTCATTTTAGTCCAAATAGTTTTTTTTCGTTTCTGAGTACCTGACTTTTCCGTTTTGTTGCCATTTTGATCACATACCCTAACTCTATCCAAAAACCCCATTTTAAAGCAGGGGTATTTTGGGGATGTTCATTTTAAATCTTTTCAATTGCCATTTTGATCCAATTCTAAAAAATCAAAAAAATATTAAAAAAATAAAAAAAAAATCATAAAAATCAAAAAAATTCTAAAAAATAAAAAAAAATCTAAAAAATCAAAAAAATCAAAAAAATTCAAAATTTTTCTAAAAATCCAAAAATATCTAAAAAATCATAAAAATTCTTAATAATCAGAAAAATTATAAAAAAATAAAAAAAATCTAAAAAAATGTAAAAAATTCTAAAATATAAAAAAATCTAAAAAATTAAAGAAATTCTAAAAAATCAAACAAACATATTTTAAAGTTTCAAATTCAAAAACTGACGATATATTACTTGTCCAGACGAATATATTTTCAAGTTTTATCTATTTTGTTGAGTGAATATCTGTTTTAGTAATTTTTCTATCAATATATCTATTATATAATGGCTATTTTTTTTTTTCATATTTTGATTAAGTGAGGACGTGTCATCTTTATGATAAAGTGAATTATCACTAAAGTAAATTATGTAACATAATGTAATTATTAGACTCACTCACTTTGGAGAAGTGGTAAGATGGTGAAACATGGTAATTATAAAGTTTTATTTTCAGTCGGCATCTTGCTGGACTTTGATTTGTATTGTCTTTGATTTTAGTGGTTCTATCTCATCATGACCACTCATTCACTCAACAAAATAGATACAACTTGAAAATATATTCGTCTGGACAAGGAATATATCGTCATTTTTTGAATTTGAAACTTTAAAATATGTTTGTTTGAGTTTTTAGATTTTTTTTATTTTTTAGATTTTTTTTTTTTGATTTTTTAGAATTTTCTTTTTGATTTTTTTTGTTTTTTTAGAATTTTCTATGATTTTTTTGATTTTTTAGAATTTTTTGATTTTTTAGAATTTTTTTTATTTTTTTTATTTTTTAGATTTTTTTTTTTTTTGATTTTTTAGAATTCTTTTGATTTTTTGATTTTTTTTTTATTTTTATGATTTTTTTTTTCTCATTTCTAGTTATAGTTCTTATTTTGATGTTAAAGTGCTACGAATAGACTTATGTTTGATCCTGGTCTAAATGTTATTTACCCGCCTTATTCTACTCGCATTATTAGCATGTATGGCCATGTTGGTATGGCTTTGTTTGAGGCTGGTAATTTGTTTTTGGCATTTGTGCCTGCTGCTGCTCCTATCGTGCCGCACTTTGCACCTCTTGCTCATGTAAATGCTTCTATAAAGATGGAAGATGATCCAGATGGTAATTGGGGAGTTAAGACAGGTAGTACAGATCACATGGAGTTTGAAGCTATCTCTCCTTTAAATACTTCAACTAACAATGTGTGTTCAAAAGGGGATGCAACCATGAAAAAAAAACTCCAAGTCAAACGAAACATGTAGTACCTAGAAACGTGCTTCCTGGTGAAGTTTTTAAAGGTTTATGTCAACTTATTGCTGACCATACATTTATAGTATTGTTGTATTTTAAAGGTTTATGTCAACTTATTGCTGACCATACAATGAAAACATTTATAGTCTTGTTGTATAAAGCAATCAACGGTCGTAATTATTCAGGTGTACCATTTGAGTTTTTTCAAAAACGATGGACAACTTGTAGCTATTTACTTGACAACTACCATGTGACAACCACTACTTTCCGTGGTTAACACCATTTACTTTCGCGATTATTTATTTATGTTCATGTACGTTTTTTTTTTTTTTCACATCGTACGATTTAGACCGAACACACTTAAACGTATAAGTATATAAATTAACATCTTGACTCGAAACATATATATATTTGTCTAGACTCCAAACATTGTTATATGAAATTTATTCGTAACCGAAACTCTTCACACTACCCAACCCGATCCCTTAAACCCAAACCTGCTAGCATGAAGCCAAACCAAATAACTTGCGGTCCCCTCCTTGCGGCCCAAGCTGATTTCAACCCAAGCAAACCAAAATCGCCCCAAAACCCCATCCCCTTTATGTACGTATCTGTTGCGTGCGATCCTGATAACCCCCATACATCCCTAACCTTATTTACGAATCAAGTCTCCTCCTCTGCTCCTCTCTAGGCGACGAAGCCAAGGCACCAAGTCCCCAAATCCGTTATGTTTCAAGCTTAGATCGATCCGCATCACTCCTTTGATTAGGTAACATATTTAGTTTCGTTAAACTCTCGTTATTGTATAAAAGCATGGCTACGTTTTCTGAATTTTTGATGTTCTTGATGTTTATGAGGATGCTTGTTGTCGCATCCCCCGACCCCTAACCCCGGGAGCGGGTGCCGTGAGACTCAGATCAAGTGGTACCGGTGTTTATTAATTTGGCAGCGGAATACATCAGGACTGTAGTTAGGAGATATTTTTATCAGAGTTAAACACTGATGGGTGTCGAGTGTTATATATATTAGGTGTGTATTTTAAGCCCCTTTAACACTTTTTTAGTCAAGTTTTAAATTTATAAAACATGATATTTACTAACACTAAACACACATATGGGCAAGTGCACCCATCGTGAGCGTAGTATAGTGTTGGTAAGATACCGAGGTCGTCCAAGGACACAAGAGCTTTTAGTACCGGTTTATCCTCAACGTCTAATCAAATCAAAAAGTTTAGAAAAATGTTTTAAACTAAGAAAAATAAAAACTAACTAAAAATGCTGAAAATAAAAATAAAAGAAAAAAAAAACAGATAGACAAGATGAATCACTTGGTTCCGACTCGAAATCTAGTGTAACCTTTGATTATTTCCGCACTTTTGCACTATTTTAAGAGATTATCTTAGTTATTGTAGTAGGCCCCTCTTTTGAAGGTGACGTTACCCTCACCCCAGTAGTTTGAGTCAGCAATGATACAATCCTAAAAGGGTGGATTATTGGAAGATAATTAATTAAGTTATTAATGCAAATTATGGTAGGCCCCTCTTTTGGAGGTGATGTTACCCTCGACTAAGTAGTCTGAGTCAGCAGGGATACAGTCCTAAATAGCCAGGTTATAGTATTAATAGTAGTTAACTTATGAGGGGATCAAAGAGTTTGGACCCCCGCCATCCAATACCGTTAAGTATTGAAGGAGGTCCTACTAAATTTGACCCAGGTCCATTGCAGGACCTCTAAACGCTGAACAATGGCAAGACCTTTACCAAACCGTTCCCTTAACCCCCGACCAGGTAGCCAACATACCTCCATATAGACCGTGGAGATATGAATGGTGAAAATCTTTTATTTTATAAAGACAGTAAAATAATGCCAAGACACCACGGACAAACGATAAGGAAAGATCACCTTCAACATAAGCAACTAGTTATTAAAGTCATTAATACAAAACCAAGTAAAAAGTGCGAAAAGATTAAAAATAAAAAGTATTACACTAGACACTTTGTCTTCACCAAGTGATGTAAAAGACTTAGGCAAACATGGACTTGATTGTCAAGAACTCTTACGATCAATCTTGGATCCCGAGACGACTCACACACTCTACGATGGACAATGGATGATGGTGGTTGATGATGGTGTTATGGTGGTGGTGGGTGGTGGGTGAAGTGTAAGAGAGGTGGTGTGCCAAGGGATGGTTTGAGCTTGAGCCAAGCACTTCTATTTATAGGCTGAACAGAAGCTCGGGCACGGCCCCGTGTCCAGTGGGCACGGCCCCGTGTCCACATCCTTCTCTTTCTTCATTTATTGCAGCTTGTCTTATTAGTTGACCACGCCCCCGTGTCCGCTGAGCACGACCCCGTGGTGCAGAAGAATCTTTGTACTATGAAGATTTGCTGGATTGTGCGAATCTTATAGTTGACCACGGCCCCGTGTCCGCTGAGCACGGCCCCGTGGTGGGCAATAGAAGCTTCTACCACTTTGTCTTTTCTGCTGGCACTTGGGCACGCCCCCGTGCTGGCTGAGCACGGGGCGTGTTCAGTCTTCTGTTATCTTGTTTTGCTTGGGAAGATGCTATCGTGGGGGCGGGCATGTCACGTCTTGTTCCTTTTCTTGTATTTATGTTAGATTTTGATGTCTTTTTGCTTCTTTTGTTAATTTGAGCTCATTTAATCCTGAAAATACAAAAGGAAGACAAAAGCACACTTTTTCCAACATTAGTACTAAAAAAGGGTTAGTTTTATGCCATAATTGATGAAATTTATATGTTGCATTTTGCACACATCAAATACCCCCACACTTGAATCTTTGCTTGTCCTCAAGCAAAACTCTTTAATATGTGGCTATTACACTCCCAAATGGAATGGGTAGAGAAGAAGGTTTTTTGGGCTTGTCGTAGAGTGTCGGGATTTCCAAGATTCTTTATTTAGTTTTATTTTTATTTATTTACAATCCTATTCGTCATGATTTATTTAAAACTTTTCATAAGATAAATTACTTATTAAGGCATAACATGCCTCTTTAAAATTCTATTTATATACAAGTTCACATACCTCACGGGGATCACTCAACACTCGGCCGAAAATGTATTTTTGTGGATCACTCGAGAGCGGCATGGAACTTACTCCTACCATAGGCTTGCCAAGCAATCAATCCTCCTCCTTTTTAACTTATATACCTTTGTAAATATCAAGAGGACTTTTGGGTGAAGGGTTAGGCTTGGGTTAAAGGTAGGTGGTTGGGTTAGTGGTTAGTAGAAAAAAGGGCGAAAAGCGTAACAAGCGTCGGTTTTCGTAAGACTTTTAATTTTTCCACTATTTATTTTTATGAAGCTATTTTTCAAACAAAGTCATTTTTGAAAAACTTGTTTGTTTATTTGCTTTTGCTTCATAATCAACACACCTTTTTTTTTTTAAAGTCATACGAAAGACCGAGCTAGTTACTAAAACAAAGGGTTAAAAATGAAAAAGGTTTTGGTGGGTAAAAGGGTGTTTGGTTTGGGTTATGAAATGAAAAGGTTTAGGCTCAAAGGGGCTAACTAGGGGGATTTTGGGTAGGTGGTAAAAAAAAGAAAAATAATGGTGTAGAAATAAAAAGGGTTAGTCCTAATGCCTCCATCATTTACTTACTCGGGTTTTAAGTTGGTAAGGACCGGGAATGTATCGTCATGGCAAGTTCTAGAGTCGTAAGAACCAAGCGGCTATTCACACAAGAAACGAAAGATGAGCATTTAGTCTAATGATATGTAATTGTATGCTCAATAAAGGCTCAAAACTCACTTTTGTGGGAATGGGTTTTTATGTGATCAAGTATATATAATTAAATTTTAACTAAGCTTGTCATGCCTTTTCATAATTTTCTTATGTTGGTTCTTTTTATCACGACGCTATCAATTGTAAATTCGTAAAAATATAACCTTTTTAGAACTTGAAATTCCCGAGTTAAACCTAGACAAGTAAAAAAAAACGAAAATTTTTTTTGAAAAAATTTGGGGTGATTAGCGGTTCCAATAGAGTTTTATGTAAGGCTTGTATTTAGGACTTGCAAGATTCAAGGTTTTAGCATCCCCCCCCCCCCCACACTTAAATTACACATTGTCCTCAATGTGTCCCAAAAATAAGTTTTTAGGTTGATTGAATGTGTAAAAAGCAAAAACATTTATGTTACTGGTTACCTGGGCATGACCCCGTGTTGAGTGGACACGACCCCGTGCTCAGATGCCAGTAACGAAAACTTACAGAAGGTGAACACGGGGGCGTGTTGGCTGAACACGACCCCGTGTCTGTCAAGGTCTGCAGAATTAAAACAAACAGCAGGTTCAGGGGAATGGGCACGGGGGCGTGTCAGTTGGACACGACCCCGTGTGGACAGTCTGCAAAGTTGAAAAACAGGTTTCTTCCTTCGATTTTCCTGTCCCGGCTTTAGTAGTACTAATGCTTAGTACTCTAAGCCTCGTTTGTACCTGTTTAATCAATACACTCCACCGAAACATAGCAAACATCCTAATTTTACCAAGTTCAATCATCCAAGTCAACAAAGTTAAACGAAAAATAAATGCAGAAAATAAAAGAAGTCAGGGAAAGTAAATTGTTCAACACTTGGCACGCAGGCCATCAATTGTTCAAGATTAAAAAGGGTTAACCTGGGAAGTCATCAACCAACCGCTTCTTCCTCCGCTCCTCCCGCCTACTCCATGGCATCGTCATCATCATCGTCATCATCCCCTCCATGGCCCGCAATGTGGTCCCGAATATATCCAATATCATCTTGGATATCGGATATGTTTCTCTCGATAGCTCCAACCCGGTGGTACGTGTTGCTCGCCATGTTATAGGTGTTCCTGGTGCACATAAGGTTTTCCTGCAACAAATCATGCAAACTTTGAAAGTTAGGAAAACCGCCTCCCGAGGAGGATGATTGGCCCAGATCACCATGGGGTTGGTATTGGTATTGATGATGTTGCGGAGCGTGGAGGACAAGTGCTTCTTGCGGGTTCCATGCATGACCTTGCATCCTTTGAAAGCTCACCGTCCCATCTTCCGCCTCATAAATTAGGTTCATTGAGCGGCATATGTGTATATCCACCATGCCCGACCATGGGCTCCTCTCAAATGACCTAGGTATGTGGGCGAAGTGCCTGAAGAGACGGTACACCCATCCCCCAAAGAAGATAGGGGTCGGTGCGCTTGCAAGGCGGTTACGATGCATGTTTCGGAACATGAGGAACGGAACATCAAGCGGCCTGCGGGTGTGGATACAGTGGAGGACAACAAGATCTCATAACCCAACGACGCCACTACTATCATGCCTTTGGCTAAGAGAGTAGCCGAGGAGCCTATGGATGTATCTGTATAGCGGATCCCTCAGCTTCGTACTCTTAGTGCTGCTCGGATTGTAGTACCCTTCACCAATCTGAGCCCAAATGGCTTAGCGTTCGTTCTCACCTATCTCTCGCATCCCTCCGGTATTTTCCTCGTTTCCCGCATCCTCTTCCGCATACAACCCGACAATCGACCCAAATTGTGCCATAGAGATCGAATATCTCGTTCCGCCACATCGGAATGCTACCCCATCATTGTCGAACGGGTCGCACCTTCAGTTGAATGTGAAGGTGCTATAGAATTCCAAAGTGCATTCGTGGACGGAATGGAGTCGAGTTGTCAAAGCGACTCTGAGTGGTCCCGTGACAATGTTGTTGAAACGGTCGATTTGATTCACCATAGTTAATAGCTCTGTGCATGCTTGCCTCGGGTATTCCTCCGGCCTCGTTTGAAGTATCTCGTATCTAGACCTCGCATCGAGCTCATTGGCGTTAAATCTTGTGAACTTCCTAGCCATCTGAAAGAATACACCAAAAGTTAGCACGAAACAGAAGTATTTTCGGACAAAACTGCAAACAGTGGGCTGGACACGACCCCGTGTTCAGCGGACACGGCCCCGTGTCCAGGCGTCTGTTACTCAAAAATTCCATTTTTCGTCCGGGTTTTGAAAACTTGAAAATTTTTGGTCCAATAGGTGCGGTTTCCCCCGAAAATGAGACCCTAAATGCCGTTTTTCCCAAAATAACCCGTTTACCCATTCAGTTTTATCTTTTTCGGTTCAAAAACAAGGGTTTGGGGTTTTTGTACGAAATCGGACGAATCTATGAACAATACAAGTGTATTTACTTCCCATAACACTAATCTAACTAAATGCAAACAAATCTAAACAAAAATTTGAGGTTCGATCCGGATGAACTTTAAGAACCCTAGATTTTTCCCCAAATTTTTGGTGTTTTAACTACATGCAAGTAACTAATCTAACTACTAGAAGTGATAGAATCATACCTTGATGTTGTTAGAGTGATGGGAGACGTCGGAAATCTGCGAAAAATCGCCTGGAGCCAGAGCTTTTTCGGGGAAACGGGGCGTGTGGAATGAAGTAACTGTTTTAGAAAAAGGGGTTTTATCCCAACTGCAGCGCGGACACGGCCCCGTGTCCAGCGGACACGGCCTCGTGCCGAGCAAAGTTTTTGAAATTTTTTTTTTTTTAGTGCTCGTGTGAGTGCCCTTGTTTCCCATAAGCTTTGGTCAGAAACTTACCGCTTTAGATGTCGTCCCAATCGTTCGTAACTTACCAGGTATGATGTTGGTTTCATTCTCCCACCGTCTGAAGCGAGATCTCCTCCTCTTCATCCTCAATGAATCCTTGATAGAGTTTCAGCCGTTGGCCATTGACTTTAAATGGAGGCCCATTTCGAGATTTAATTTCTACTGCACCGTGTGGGAAAATATGGGTGATGGAAAAAGGTCCTGACCACCTAGACTTTAATTTACCAGGAAACAATCGAAGTCGTGAATTAAACAAAAGAACTAGATCTCCTACTCGAAATTCATTAGGTTTAATATGTTTGTCATGCAAATTTTTCATTCTTTCCTTATAAATTTCGGAGTTTGAGTATGCATAATTCCTAAGCTCGTCTAATTCATTCAATTGACAAAATCGATTTTTACCAGCAAATTCTAGATCTAAGTTTACAATTTTAATTGCCCAGTAGGCTTTGTGCGCAATTTCTACTGGTAAGTGACAACTTTTTCCATAGACTAGCTTATATGGGGTTGTACCTATTGTTGTTTTATAAGCAGTTCGAAAAGCCCATAAAGCATCATCTAATTTATCTGCCCATTCCTTTTTATTTAACCCTACGGTTTTTTCGAGAATTCGTTTTAAACCTCTATTAGTCACTTCGGCTTGTCCGTTTGTTTGAGGGTGATATGCTGTTGAGACCCGGTGATAGACCCCATATCTTGTTAAAAAAATTTCAAGTTGATGATTGCAAAAATGGGTACCTCTATCACTTATTAATGCTTTAGGTGTGCCAAAACGAGAGAATAATTTTTTCATAAATCTTACCACGACTCTTCCATCATTTGTTGGAAGTGCCTCGGCCTCGGCCCATTTAGACAAGTAGTCTACTGCCACAAGTATATATTTGTTTCCTTTTGATGGTGGGAAAGGTCCCATAAAGTCGAGTCCCCACACATCAAAAATTTCACAAACAAGAATGCCATTTTGTGGCATTTCGTTTTTGGAAGAAATATTACATGTTCTTTGGCAAGCATCACATGTCTTGACAAGACTTTGGGCGTCTTTGTAAATGGTTGGCCAATAAAATCCTGAATCAAATACCTTTCGTGCGGTACTAGCGGCACCATGATACCCTCCGTATGGACCTTCATGACAATGGCGGAGAATTCTTCGTGCTTCGCTACCATGTACGCATCGTCGGACGAGTTGGTCGGCACACATTTTGAAAAGATATGGATCTTCCCAAAAATAGTGTTTCACATTGGCAAAGAATTTTTTTCTTTGATGATGCGGCCAACCTTTTGCGACTATACTGCTAGCTAGGTAGTTAGCATAGTCGGCGTACCATGGTTCTTCCTTGTATTCCACCATTTCCAGGGACTCAGTTGGGAATTTTTCGTTGATTTGCTCGTCCCTGGTTGCCTCCAAAGCTGGGTCTTCTAAGCGCGAAAGATGATCTGCTGCGGTATTTTCTGCTCCTCTTTTGTCTTTGATTTCAATGTCAAATTCTTGGAGGAGTAGAATCCACCGAATCAAACGTGGTTTTGCGTCCTGCTTTTTGAAGAGATATCGAATGGCAGCATGATCTGTATAGACTATAGTTTTAGAAAGAACAAGATAAGAACGAAATTTATCAAAAGCAAATACCAAAGCTAGTAATTCTTTTTCAGTTGTTGTGTAATTTTTTTGTGCATCATTTAGTGTTTTACTAGCATAATAAATTGGGTGGAAATGCTTTTCTTTTCTTTGTCCCAAGACAGCTCCAACTGCAAAGTCACTAGCATCACACATGATTTCAAAAGGAAACTTCCAATCAGGCGCTATCATGATAGGTGCATTGACTAACATTTCCTTTAAGGTTAGAAATGCTTGATTGCAATCCTTGTCAAAGATGAAAGGAGCATCTTTTTCAAGTAATTTTGTTAGAGGCCTAGAAATTTTAGAAAAGTCTTTGATAAACCGCCTATAAAATCCGACATGCCCTAGGAAACTTCTGATAGCTCTTACGGAGGATGGAGGTGGTAATCTAGAAATGGTATCTATTTTGGCTCGATCCACCTCCATTCCTTCGCTTGAGATCTTGTGACCGAGTACTATTCCCTCCGTTACCATGAAATGGCATTTTTCCCAATTAAGGGCGAGGTTAGTTTCCTCACATCGGGATAGCATTCGTTCAAGGTTATCGAGGCATTGGTCGTATGAATCCCCAAAGATAGAAAAGTCGTCCATGAAGACTTCCATTGTCTTTTCTATCATGTCATGGAAGATGGCTACCATGCAACGTTGGAATGTTGCGGGGGCATTACATAGACCAAACGGCATGCATCGATAAGCAAAAGTTCCATAGGGACATGTGAAAGTTGTCTTTTCTTGGTCTTCGGGTGCTATCGGGATTTGAAAGTAACCTGAAAAACCATCCAAGAAACAATAAAATTTATGACCGGATAACCTTTCTAACATTTGATCAATGAAGGGTAAAGGAAAGTGATCTTTTCTTGTAGCTTCATTTAATCTTCTATAATCTATACATACTCTCCATTTAGACGAAATAATTACAGGTAAATTACCATCTTTGTCTAGAAAAGCATATTCCAAACCTTTTGGAAGTTCTTTGAGCTCAAGTGGTGGGTCTTTAGAAGACTCCTTATTTGGTTGCTCATTTCGATCAAGAACTTTAAAAGTTTGTTCTATGGCGACCTCTTCTTCAACAAAGTGGTCAATCTCTTCACTTGTATCGGGTGGTTCATCTTCATCTTCAATTAGGGGGTCATTATTGCCAAAAGGATATTTCATTGACCGCTCAAGATCGACACTTCTTTTAAATGCCCCTAATTGAAGAGGTAGATTGTTGAACTTCTGGTTTTTCAAAGCTTCGTGAGTTTTTACAAATGGTCGTCCCAACACTAGAGGAGCGTCATCGAGGATGACAAAGTCGGTTGGGATTATCATTTGATTTGTTCGAACCAACACATCCTCAACTACACCGATTGATTTTATCACTTTCCGATTGGATAGAAAAATGGGTATTTGAAGTGGAGAGAAATCACTAATACTTAATTTTTCGAAAATGTAGTTAGGCATTATGTTAACACAAAGATCTTTATCAATTGTGACATTACTAATAAACGAATTTTGAAAGAAACATGGAATCGGTGTAATGTTAATTTCAAATGGGTCTTCTTTTATTAGCGAGGTTTGATCATTAGCTAACTTAACACTTACCGTTTCGTCAATTTTAGTGTTAGTGTTTAACTCTTTCAAAAACTTAGCATGAGTGGGTACTAAACAATGATTTTCAAAAGAAGGTGACAAGAGATTAATTTCTTCAAAATTAGACTCTTCTTGAATTTTAACGTTGTCGGATTCACCTTTTTCGTTGTTTAACTCATGTGTCGGTTTTTCACTTATTTGTTCTTCCATTTTTACACTTTCAGTTATCTCTTTCTTTTTTAATTCTTCTCTTGCGCGGGACTCCTCTTCCCTTGCGCGAGATTCTTTTATACAGCGATCGATAACTCTAATGTGTTCTAATATCCTATCGGTTACTTCGGTTATAGAAAAAGAATCGGGATTTTCAAAGCTTGAATCCGGTTGTTCGATCCTTTGTTCCTCATAATACCCATATGAAGTAGATGGTTCACACCATTGTTCTTCATTGTAAGCATATGATGGATAAGGGTCGTAATTTTGTTCTTCATAATACTCATATGAGGTGGGCTGTTCACGCCATGGTTCCTCATAATAAGCATACAAAGGTGGTGGCTCATATCTTGGTTCCTCAAAGTATGAGTATGAAGGCTCATACCTTGGTCCATCAAAATATGAGTATGAGGGAGGAGGTTCATACCTTTGGTCTTCATATGATGTGTATGAAGTTGATGGCTCGTACCTGGGTTCCTCATAGTAGGTGTATGAATTGGATGGTTGATATGAGTGACTATTTTGAACCGAGTGTGAGTTACGACAATTAGTGCAATAATTACCCCTATAATCATCCTCCTCATAGGTGTAGTTGTAACCTCCTGAGTATTGATCCATAAGAATCACTCAGCAGACCACAACCAAGTCTCGAGATCAGAAAACAAAAATAAAAAACGGAAACAGAGGCTGGACACGGCCCCGTGTTCAGTGGACACGGCCCCGTGTTCAGAATCTGTATCTGGGCGTTTTAATTAAATTTACTGATTTCGTTGAGCACGGGGCCAGCTTCTGTTACTGGGTGTTTTTATGAAAATGTGCAGCACGGCCCCGTGTTCAGTGAACACGGCCCCGTGTACAGGTTACTGTAAATGCAAATCTAAACTAAAATGCAGAAAAAAAATGTGCGCGGGTTTTAAAAAGGTTTTGAAAAACTGATTAGGCCGTCGATTTTAAGCTTTCTTAAAATCCTTGTGTCCCCGGCAACGGGGCCAAAAACTTGATGGGTGTCGAGTGTTATATATATTAGGTGTGTATTTTAAGCCCCTTTAACACTTTTTTAGTCAAGTTTTAAATTTATAAAACACGATATTTACTAACACTAAACACACATATGGGCAAGTGCACCCATCGTGAGCGTAGTATAGTGTTGGTAAGATACCGAGGTCGTCCAAGGACACAAGATCTTTTAGTACCGGTTTATCCTCAACGTCTAATCAAATCAAAAAGTTTAGAAAAAAGTTTTAAACTAAGAAAAATAAAAACTAACTAAAAATGCTGAAAATAAAAATAAAAGAAAAAAACAGATAGACAAGATGAATCACTTGGTTCCGACTCATATCTAGTGTAACCTTTGATTATTTCCGCACTTTTGCACTATTTTAAGAGATTATCTTAGTTATTGTAGTAGGCCCCTCTTTTGAAGGTGACGTTACCCTCACCCCAGTAGTTTGAGTCAGCAAAGATACAATCCTAAAAGGGTGGATTATTGGAAGATAATTAATTAAGTTATTAATGCAAATTATGGTAGGCCCCTCTTTTGGAGGTGACGTTACCCTCGACTAAGTAGTCTGAGTCAGCAGGGATACAGTCCTAAATAGCCGGGTTATAGTATTAATAGTAGTTAACTTATGAGGGGATCAAAGAGTTTGGACCCCCGCCATCCAATACCGTTAAGTATTGAAGGAGGTCCTACTAAATTTGACCCAGGTCCATTGCAGGACCTCTAAACGCTGAACAATGGCAAGACCTTTACCAAACCGTTCCCTTAACCCCCGACCAGGTAGCCAACATACCTCCATATAGACCGTGGAGATATGAATGGTGAAAATCTTTTATTTTATATAGACAGTAAAATAATGCCAAGACACCACGAACAAACGATAAGGAAAGATCACCTTTAACATAAGCAACTAGTTATTAAAGTCATTAATACAAAACCAAGTAAAAAGTGCGAAAAGATTAAAAATAAAAAGTATTACACTAGACACTTTGTCTTCACCAAGTGATGTAAGAGACTTAGGCAAACATGGCCTTGATTGTCAAGAACTCTTACGATCAATCTTGGATCCCGAGACGACTCACACACTCTACGATGGACAATGGATGATGGTGGTGAATGATGGTGTTATGGTGGTGGTGGGTGGTGGGTGAAGTGTGAGAGAGGTGGTGTGCTAAGGGATGGTTTGAGCTTGAGCCAAGCACTTCTATTTATAGGCTGAACAGAAGCTCGGGCACGGCCCCGTGTCCAGTGGGCACGGCCCCGTGTCCACATCCTTCTCTTTCTTCATTTATTGCAGCTTGTCTTATTAGTTGACCACGCCCCCGTGTCCGCTAAGCACGACCCCGTGGTGCAGAAGAATCTTTGTACTATGAAGATTTGCTGGATTGTGCGAATCTTATAGTTGACCACGGCCCCGTGTCCGCTGAGCACGGCCCCGTGGTGGGCAATAGAAGCTTCTACCACTTTGTCTTTTCTGCTGACACTTGGGCACGCCCCCGTGCTGACTGAGCACGGGGCGTGTTCAGTCTTCTGTTATCTTGTTTTGCTTGGGAAGATGCTGTCGTGGGGGCGGGCATGTCATGTCTTGTTCCTTTTCTTGTATTTATGTTAGATTTTGATGTCTTTTTGCTTCTTTTGTTAATTTGAGCTCATTTAATCCTGAAAATACAAAAGGAAGACAAAAGCACACTTTTCCAACATTAGTACTAAAAAAGGGTTAGTTTTATGCCATAATTGATGAAATTTATATGTTGCATTTTGCACACATCAACACCAAACTTTTATAAAAATAAATGGGATAAAACCCAAGTTTCATTTGACAACACATTTGTAGGGATAAACCCCAATTATTGAAAACATAAACTCCTTTTCTTTATTTGGTAATTTTTATAGCCACAACTTTAAGCCTTCAGTGCTCTCCAGCTGGCTTCTATTGGCTTCACATTAAGTTACCTGAAACGCATTTTAAAAAGGTTTTATCAGCAAGAAATACTGGCGAGTGCATCTCAGTTTTATCAAAACAGCTTTTATAATTTCACAGTATTGAGAGCGATTACAATGTTTATATCTACACAGTTACTCATTCAGTACTGTGAATCCTGACTTGTGGGTCATGCTACTCATTGGTTAACTCTTTGTCCAATAGTAACGGATTTCAATAATGTATACAAAACCCCAATATACCGGCAGTAATTGTAGAATACATAGACTCAGTCACTGTTAATTATAATTGAAAACATTTCGGGTTTTACAAAAAGATTTACAAAAAGAGAATGACTCACAAAAAGGTGACAAAAATAAGATGTACTCACATTGTTGACTTAGGTGATACTACTATAGCTTCCTGGTGATTCTCCTTGTTATTATCTATTAAAATTAAACAATGCACACGTGTTAGTAAGATAACCCAAATCACATTAACCGTACAACTCGAGACAGAACTCCAATGACTGAGTTAGGCAGAGCCTTGAGATGCATTACGGAGTCCTAGATCAATCGGGTGTAACACGAGACAGAACTCCAACGACTGAGTCAGGCGAAGCCTTGACATGCGTTACGGAGCCCTAGATCGATCGGGTAGGGTAACAGATATGTTATCGGGAGTTATAATACTTACAACGAGGCAAAGCTTCGCTTTTTAGGGGTATCCCGAGAGATTTGACTATCAGAGAGTTTGAGAGAGAGAAAAGAAAATGAACGTTGAACAAATGAACCTCGACCCCCTTTTATAGGCTGGAAACGGACTCTGTCGTGCCCCGCGACGCTCCAAGCTAAGCCTGTCGCGGGCCGCGAGCCGCCATAGGTAGGGTTTAGGGTTGTCGAGTCAAGGGGTAGGCTTGCCACGAGCTAGGACACGTGGCGTACTTGTGTGCCCGGCAAGTAAGAGTCGCCGCGCCCCGCGAGACCCTAGGTCTCACCCGTCGCGGGTCGCGAGACACCCTATTTATGTGTTTTATTTGATTTTTATAAATATTAAGGTATTTTAGGCTCGTTTCTCATATTCGGGGTATAATTTGAACGTTTAGGGTTATGTTAAGGAGGTTTTAGGAGGATTGTTATACTTGTAGTCTAAGTTTGCTAGGAATCATGTTTGTTTGTTGATTGGATCGCATATTTTTTTGTTAGTTATTAGGGTTTTGATTTTATACAGATCTTGGTAAGATTATTGATGCATTCGTTGGTTCTTGATTAATTAGGTGATGTATAATCTGAAGTATGATGATAACCTACTATAGATGATGTATACATGTCGTTTTTTGAATGCTAAGTATGAGATTAAAACCATAAAAAAATATTTTAGGAAGCTGGGTAACGAAACTGCTTTTGTCAAGAAAGTTATAGCCGACTTGTGTCGAATGTAACAGGGTCAAAATTGAACGAAAATCAGTGGTTCTTGAGTCTATTATGTAGTTCCAGGAAATAGCTTTCAAACCCCACTAGAATTATAATTTTTCGATATGATTTGATATTTAAAATGAATTTTTTCGTAACAAAGGTCCTAGCTGCGTTTTCCAACAGAATTTGTAGCCTATTACCAATGCAAAAACTTGGTGTAGGATTGAGTTAATACCTGAAAGTTTTACTGTAGATGGTCCTAGGTGATGTTGAAGTTCTCCCACTAGAATTTTGTTAAAAGAGTTAACGAGGATTTTTAAATGAATTTTTTCGTAAACTGTCACTAGGATGTGACGAATCAGACCTATGTGTGATAGATGATTTTTAGGTAGTGTTTGGTATGAAGGAATAGAAGGTGGAATGGAATGGATCATTTTGACGGAATGAAAAGAAACATGTTTGGTTATCAGGTGGTAATGGAATGGAGCATTCTAAAGGAATGTAACTTCTTCTAAATACAACAATTTCCATTCCTTGACAAGGGTGTGTTTGTTTTCATTCCTTGAAGGAATGGAAAGAAATATATTATTATTATTAATATTATTATTGTTATTGTTATTGTTATTGTTATTGTTATTGTCATTATTATTATCAATATTAATATTAATACTAATATTAATATATCAAAATTTTATTATTAATTTTTATCATTAATATATTATTATTATTGAGTCATTTATATTTTTGTCGTTTTTAAAATAATTGCCTTTTGTTACTTTTCTTTTTTTTGCTTATCAAATTGTATAAAGTAATAATTCATGTTATTCACATATGAGTAACCAAACATCACAAAGGAATGGAATGATTCATTTCATTATGTTGTATATTCTATTACCTCGTCCATTCTATTCTCCCATCTATTCTATTACCCCATACCAAACAAACCCTTAGTGAATTTTCTGTGAGTAATTAGGTAATGAGAAAAATCCACAAGTATTCGTGAAGTAAATGACATAGTTTTTCGAGTCCGTTTGGTATTTTAAATAAATTTCGTAAAACTGCTCAAAATCCGACGCGAAACTGAACCGTGCTGAAAGTGATTGTAAATGCTTTGAGTGTACTTATGTGTTACTACAAGGTGTTAGTGATTGTATAAAACCTTAATGAGTGTCAATGAACGTATTACATGTAATGAGATGTTCACATGCACCGACTCACACGAACGGTTAATCAAATGTCAAACATGATTGCATGGTTATGTGCTAGTACACGTGTAGGATTACGTGAGTCCAAACTAACTGAAACGGTAAACATATTAGGACGAGGTTGACCACTCTTGTTACTTTTCACATATTTTCTAGTCGAGCAAACTTAGGTGAGTTCACAACCTTTTCTAAAAGCATGCGTCCCTGATTTGGGACAACACTTTTACGGTAGACCTGGTTGGGGCTACACGCGCGTTCCTAGTTTAGGACCACATACATACTATCCACTAGGGGTGGAGTAGTACACTTAAACTAAACGAAATCTCTATCTGGAAGTTCCTACATATTAACCGATTAGTATGCTGGGTTGGCAGGCAGGGTATTAGTTGATAGAGCTATTAGGTTTGACAAACCTCACACTGTACTGGGAGTCGGGCGTGAACTATTGACCTTTTCAATTCATCAATGTGGATAGACATTGATGAGGGCACAAAACGATAACGCCAGCATTCGGTACACAGTTTAGTTACCTTGATGAGGATTAGCTACCCAAGTCATACTTAAAACAAATTACTTGTGGACTTACGCTTACACTTTTTCGCGTAACTAAAATTTGTTAATTTGCCAACTTTATGTTGACACACTATTGCATGCTTTACAGGTCATTAGGTATAGCATGGACAGAGGCTTGCAATGATTGGAGTGGTGTGGTTTAATGAACTTTACATTTTACTTATATCTTAAACTTGTGGTTTTTAATTTTTGTTGGGATTTTAAACTTTGCTTCCGCTGTTTAAGTTACAACATAATCTTTATCTTTAATTAGGTTTTTTTATTAAATACCTAATTGCCCTTAACTTAATTAAATAATGACATGTGTGTTCATCATGTTCTTTCTTATCATTCTCACAAATTTCATCTTTTTTACAGGATCGTAAACACACACACACACACACACATATATATATATATATATATGGTGAGTTTCTAGAGTGAAAATGGTAGTTTGCTGAATTCAATGGTATTTATATTGTTATGGTGTCTTATATACGTTCATGTTGTTTTATTGTAAAACAAAACATCATTGTATGAACGTAGACAAAACATCATGGACTAAAACATCCAATCGAAATGTAATTTTTTTTCTTATATAAGTATAGCAGTTTGGTACTCATATTAAAGATAAAAAGACACTCGTTATTATGGTGTAATTTTTTTTAAATGTTATGTATAAAAGGTTATTGACATTTAAAAAAGATGGGGAACTTACGTCACTACCCTATATATATAGAGTTAGGGTAAAATAAAAACTTATACAAGTTTTGAGAACTTAGAGAACTCGGTCTTACGAAAGGTTTCGTAATTTTTTTTTTCCAAAAACCTAAGAAAATCAACTTTTCTAGAAAAACCTAGGCCTTTTTCATTTACGGCAGCTATAAATGCTGTAAAAAGTGATGTCATAATTATGTAATCAGCTTTTTACAGCTCTCGTAATGGGCCAAAAAACACCACTTCGAATTTTTTTTCTAAATTTTTTTTACGGCAGTCTTTTCCAACATTTTAATTTAGGGGTATGATAACAACGAGGGCAAAACTCGCACGGAAAAGCAGAGTTCTCTAAGTTCTCACAACTCGAAATATATATAGAAACAGGATCAGAAGAAAACGCTCAAAAGTGTGAGAATGGTGAGAACGCTTCCTGGCCCAACACGTGTCACGCCGCTTAGAAAAGGGCGGAGGGGTTTTTTTGTCCTTTCATCTTCTGCTTTTCCTGTTCCGCTTTTTCCCAATGTTGTTTTAATTTTTGGTTTTGAGATTTTTGGAATTAACCAAATTCAATAATTAATGGCGTTTTAATGGTTCCGTTGTATCAATATTTTGGTGTTTATGGCGTTTATTCACAACGTATGCCATTGGAGCCCGGGGGTAGGAAATCTATTTGAATGGCGTTTTTGAAGGGGTTTTAAACAAGATGGCTCATTGTTCTATTATTTTTTTATAAATATTTTGGCGTTTGGGTTATCTTGGCGTTTTACAATTGTTGGATTATATTTCAGGCACAGTAAAAAAATACAAGCGAAGAAAATAAATTGAAAATGCTAATCGGTTCTCTCTTCACGATATTCACTGTCATCAGTCTCTCTGTTCTTTAATAGTACAAGAACTGACACTCTTCATGTAGTGGCTTTTTTGCCAAAAAAAACCCATCGGTTTGATTATTTTGCCTGCTCGTCTGTTGGAGTGGCTTATTTTCTGGATGTTTGGGGACATAGATCTATGACGTGTGGGTTGGTTTTTCGCTTTTTCTTCATGTTGATCTTCATCTTTATCATCATCCCACTCTTCAGTGTCATTGATCTCTTATCCTCATCCAAGCCTTCTTCAAGAACAAAAAATACAAAATGCCATTGACTGGCATTAGTATCTTTTTCTTGAATTTTGTCCATCTCATACAGCAAAATCTTACTGAGTTACTTGCCTCCCTAACAATTCATTCAGTAAAACTTGACGAATAACAATACTGAATATCCAAGAAAGCATATTAGCCATCTTGATTTTTTTGGCGTTTTACAGTGAGTGGTATTTTAGTAGTATTGGCGTTTGTTTTTTTTTTTTTTTTTTTTTTTTTTTGGTTTGATCAAATGGAAGTTGCTGAGATGTATCTTTTTATAGGATCTCTTTTTGGCGCGTAAGTTAGGCGGTGCGTTATTATAATAAAGTATTCGTCTTTTCAGTTACTGTTTGTAATTATTGTTTTTGACAAGCTTTTATCTCTGAAGTCTGTAACACGTCCCATCTTTCAAGTTTTGCGTTTTAGATTCTAATATAATAAATTTTCCCTATCTTTAGTTTTCCTGATTTAAAGTTACTGTTTCTAGTTACATTTTCAAGTTTGTTTTTTATTTTTTATTTTTTTGTGTTTTTTATAATACTTTTTTAAACTAATTTTATTATAGTTTGGGAGTTTTTGGTAGGGCGTTTTAACTGGATGATATCGTTTAAAGAAGCATTTTTTTGCTGTTTTGGCGTTTTTATTATATATGGCGATTTATTATATACAACAATCAACTGAAAAGGAAAATAAAAAAAATACATAAAAAAAGTTTTTTTATAATACTTGTCCAAAGTCATTTTATGATGGTTTGCTAAACGCCAAATGTGTAAGACATTTGCTTTTTTGGCGTTTTTATTAGATATGGCGTTGTTTATTAAATAAAAATCAACTGAAAAAGAAAATTAAACAAAATAAATATTGATCTTCAAATTTTCACTGTCACCAGTCTCTTTCTTCTTTTGAAGCATCTTCACTGGCTGTTTCGACTTTCGTATGAAATCAGCCTCTTTTTCTATAATTTTTGTCCATCTCATGCAGCAAAAATGTTATTGATTTTATACTCTTTCAGCCAAAATGTTATCTTTTTTGGCGTTTTATCGATAAAAAGAACCCCACAAATAAACCAACTTAAAACTGTAAATTTGATCATGCTAAAATCAATAAAGTGTTGTTGTATGGTGTTGGATAACATTGTTAATCCTCAGTTAAGAAATATAACTGACAATGTTGTCCACACCAAACAGCTACACTTTATTAACAGCAATATATTTGATGTTTGGGGTTTCTGGCGTTTATTAGTCTAGTGGTATATATTAAATATGGCGTTTGGGGTATTTATTTTGTGTTTTTTTAATTGAATGTCTGAGTTGTTGTATATATATGATTTTTTGGCGGTTTTTTTTAGGCGGGATTTTACTATAATTAAATTTGGCGTTTTATATCTAATGGCGTTTTTAGCAGAATGCTGTGTGATTTTTGTTTTGGCGTTTTGTTTGGAGTAGTCAAAAGACGCTTTTACCCTTAATGAAACGCGTCCACGTAATAAAATTGATGTTATTTACGAAAACGCCAACGCGCCAATCTAGTCCATAGATTGTTTTGATCGGACGATCGATAAGCGTTCTCACCGTTCTCACACTTTTGAGCGTTTTCTCTAAATCCCGACCCTATATATATATAGAGAGAGAGAGAGTAGGAGTTGGGTAGAAAGTGTGTTTTTCCTAGAAAGTCTAGGAAGCAATAAGAACGCGACATGTGGCATTGAAGGATTTTATCTAAAAGGGCATTTATATACTTTCACAATCTATTTTTATTTTAGGAAATTATCTTCAATAACTAACTATCCATAAATTTCGGAATTTTTTGTTTTCGATTTCTGATCTCACTTAATATCAATCATTCCTTCGTTTTCTTGTTGGAATCTATCAGCATGTTCTTGGTATTGTGTTTTAATAGTTTGTTCTTGGTGATGTGTTTTAACAACAAGCAGATTCATACAGCTGTGTTTTATTATTCAGATTCATACAGTTGTGTTTTAACAGCAAGCAGATTCATTCAGTTGTGTTTTAGCATTCAGATTCATACAGCTGTGTTTTAACAGCAAGCAGATTCATACAGTTGTGTTTTAGCATTCAGATTCAAACAGTTGTGTTTTAGCATTCAGATTCAAACAGTTGTGTTTTAACAGCAAGCAGATGCATATAGTTGTGTTTTAGTATTCAGATTCATACAGTTGTGTTTTAACAGCAAGTAGATGCATACAGTTGTGTTTTAGCATTCAGATTCATACAGTTGTATTTTAACAGCAAGCAGATTAATACGATGTGTTTTATTGATGTTTCTTGACGCTGTGTTTTAACAGCAAGCAGATTAATTCGATGTGTTTTCTTGATGTTTCTTGACGCTGTGTTTTAACAGCATGTTCTTGGTGCCCTGCATGATTAATACCTGCGACTACGGGGTCTTTCGAACGGCTTCCGACAACTGATCTGGTGCTCTCCATCCTTTCTAAAGTTATCTTCTTCCATGATTGTAGTTATTTTTGGTAGGGATTGGAGTTTCGAAGTTGGGTTTGGAGAGAGAGAGGGAAAATCGCGTGAAATTAGGGACTGGGTTTGACTGACGGTTATCTAATTGATTTAAAACACGATATATTGACAAAATTGCCCCTAGTCTTTTAAAACAATTAATTAAATAAACTAAAAAATTACAAGATTGCCATTGACTTCATCTTAACCATTAAACACACCCATTGGATGGCCCAGATCGCTTCCTAGACTTTCTAGGAAAAACACACTTTCCGCAGGATATATATATATATATATATATCTTCTACTATAATAAAGAAAAAGTTTCTCCTGCCACGTGTCATCACATGAAGCCCCCTCTTATTAAATCATAATGTTTTTTATAAAAACTAAAGTCCTTCTCTTTTCCTGCAGGTATGTTGAACACAACAGACCAGAACCAACAAACAAAAAGTTAAACATGAAAGGGATAATCAGATTTCAAAATTCAAAGGGATTTCAAACACCCGCCTCTAAATTCCCCCTTCATTCAAATGACAAAAACCCTAATCAGATTTCAAAATACAGATCTCTTTCATGGTTCTTTTTCTCGCTCTCGAATGGCTTCTGGTTGTCAGTAATTTTGTTTTCAGATTTGATAAATTCTTTTTCAACAAAAATAATCATAATTATTTTTTAACAATAGTTTTCTTTTTTAAATTAACCCATTAATTACCAAAACTTAACGATATAATTATAGCTTTCATGAAACGAACGGCCATAAATGGTTTACCATTCTGAGGTTCCATTCTGGTGATCTCGGTTTAGAGTCCACTTCTCCATTCTCGACTAGAGTCGCCACCACCGTGTCACCACCGATCTCAGCCACCACCGTTGAAGAGTTTTATAGGTAATTATTTTTTTCCTTTTTTTTACATATGTTTCATTAATGTTTCTTGACATTCTTATTCCATTAACGACTAATGTTCTATGATTACATTTCACAGGTATATGAAACTTTTGCACGTTATTTTGTTTGATCGGAGATCATCTATATTTGTGGGAAAATGGGGGATTAGATAACTGGTTGAGAGGTAGGGGTTTCAGGTTGACTGATAACAATTTTTCTTCATAACATTATTTATAAATCGATGAATTGAGTTACTGCCAGGGAGCTAATTGAAGTTCCTCTCAAATATGTTGGGTCCTCAAAAAGATGGAAAATAACGAGCAATCATGGTGACAGTGGTTTTAAATACATAGATGACCAAACAATTGCTTATGTTGCTTCTAGGATGCCTGGAGTTTTCTTAGCTTGCCATAGAGTCCTCACTGAGGTATTTCTATCTTCATTCTGCTCGTACTCGTATATCTTTAGTTCTTTGTCAAGTTTATTTATTCTATTGTTGGATCAATTTTTTGGTATTTTTCTTAAAGAAAATACTCTCGAATGGTGCGTTTTTTTTCTTATATTAAGATGTATTTTTCTTATTTGCATTAATTTTGTTATATGGTCATTTGGTTGTTTGCACAATGATATTGTCCAGCGCGTTGTGTGAAGCATGGCCACAGTCTCTAGAAATAGTTAATTTAATGGGGCCATTCCAGTCTATGCAACGTGCAGGTCAAAGCCTAACAAAAGGTATGGATTTCAATTCCTCACCAAACTTTTTTACTCGCTAATCAACATATTATGAATATAGCTCCTACATGTACATGGATATGGGACTATGTTGAATAACATATTTGACTTTTTTTTAGTTGTAAAGAACTTAACTTTATGGTTACACTTTTCAGGTTATGCGAGGGTGGTGAGTTATTGGACTAGAATTTAGGAAGTAAGAATTCCGATCTTGTAGATAAATGTGGTTGAACATGTTAGTTCTTAATTGAACAGTTTGATAGTAAACCCGACCTGGCATGTTTGGTCTCATATTATTTTCAGTATTGCTTTAGTAATTGAACATTATGAATTGTGAGTAGAGACAAAAATTGTATATTCCATGTATCTGTTTACAAGGAAGTTTTTTCCAGGATTTGAGTAATTTTCTTCTTTTTTGTCATTCAATATAATGTATTTTTACATAGTATTATATTTTGAATATAAATAATCAGTTTTTGGTTGAAACCCGCGTTTCACGCGGGCTGTAACCTAGTGTGTGTGTGTGTATATATATATATATAAATATATATATATATATATATATATATATGGGACCGCTAAAATGAAAACCACCTCCAGTTGTAAGAACCGCGGAACCACTTTCTAGCCATTAGATTTTCAAAATGGATGGATGAGATTAAAAGTAGTTAAAAGTAATATTAAATTCTTTTTGTCTTATTATGTCGTTAATATTTTAATCTAAAAGGGTATTTAAGTAATTTTATTTTTTTGTCTTATTACTTTTATTGTTTTTTATTACATTTTTGTCATATTTGCATTAATTGTTTTTTTTTTCTAAAATCAGATTTTTTGATAAAAAAATTTTACGCGCGTTTTTTTACGACCCGTTTTTTACGCGCGTTTTTTTACGACCCGTTTTACGCTCCATTTTTTCACGCCTTTTTTGCGATCGGGGTTTTTAAGTGCCGTTTTTTAGGACCGGTTTTAGGCGCCGTTTTTTGCCGCGCCGTTTTTAACGTCACGTTTTTTACAAGCCGTTTTTACGCCCCATTTTTTACGTCCCGTTTTAACGCGCCGGTTTAGCGTCCCGTTTTTATGTCCCATTTTTACGCGCCGTTTATACGGCCCGTTTTACGCGCCGTTTTTTTACGCCCCGTATTTTTCACGCCGTTTTTGCGACCGGGTTTTTACGTGCGGTTTTTTATTCCCGGTTTTACGCGCCGTTTTTACACTTTTTACGTTTTACGTTAAACTTTTTAGACTTTTTACGTTTTAAGTTTTACGTTAAACTTTTTACGTTTTACGTTAAAACTTTTACGTTTTACGTTTTACGTAAAACTTTTACGTTTTACGTTTTACGTTAAAACCTTTTACGTTTTACGTTAAAACCTTTTACGTTTTACGTTAAAACTTTTTACGTTTTACGTTTTACGTTTTACGTAAAAACTTTTTACGTTTTACGTTAAATCGAACGGACCCATAAATCGCAAACTTGGTATGTGTCTCAGATAGATTGTTATCATCATCGACTGGGTGGGAAAATATAAAGAAACCAACAACATCAAAACAATGTGTATCTCGAAAAAAAACTGGATTTGGCTCAGATTTTCCGATAATCAGAGGCTGCAAAGTGGGGTTGCACGTTCAAAAACCTACCCTCCACCATCCTTACCGCGCCATCATCATCAAAATATGTGTTTTTTTTGCATCATCACTACCTAGAACGCAATCGTCAATATCAATTGTCGGAAAAAAAAAGTTTCAGTCGGCACAACGGGGCACCACCGGCACCAGCCGGCACCACGGGGCACCGCCGGCACCGCTTCCAAATAATGGCCACCTGTAAAAACAGTCGACATCGAAGCCGGCCAACAGAAGCACACAAAAAGCATCTCTGATAAAAACACCCAACACCCATTTCATATAGAATACCAAAATTAAAGGAAACCCCAGCAAACCAAATCAAACAAACATAATCTTCAGACCCATCAAACAAACATAATCTTCAGACCCATCAAGCATATCTACCAAAAAGCATCTCTAATAAAAAAATCCAACATAATTTTTCTTTCTCCTCAGTGAGAGAGAGATGAGAGAGAGAGAGAGAGAGAGAGCATATCTTACTAGAGAGAGAAACAACCTTCAAAGTCATCCCACCGCCGGCATCCCACCACCGTCGTCCCCTTTCTCAGCCGGAGCTGCAACGCCACCGCCGTCGCTGCAACGCCACCACCACCGCCGCCGCTACAACGCCACCGCTGCAACAGGGGTGGGTGATGTCGGTGGTGAACGAGTGTGTGTGAGAGAGAAGCAGGGGTGGGTGATGGCGGCGGCGAGCACATCGGGGGTGAAGAAGGAGGAGATATCAGCGGGTGTGCGATGGAGAGGGTAAATTTTCATCTTCATCTTCATCACAGATGAAGAACAGGAGAGAAGATGGGGAACCTTCAAAAGCTCAGATTTTGTTTAAATGAAAAGAGAGAGAAAGAGATGATATATTAGAGAGAAGAAGAAAGTCAGATAATATTAATTGAAGAGAGATAGATTAGACATTTGAAGGAAATGACCAAAATACCCTTTGTTCTGATTGGTTGAGAGTGGTTCTCGCGGTTCTTACAACTGGGGATGGTTTCTATTTTAGCTGCTCCCTATATATATATATATAGGGAGCCGTTAAAATGAAAACCACTCCCAGTTGTAAGAATCGTGAGAACCAAAATCAACCAATCAAAAATGGACATTTCATTAAACATGTGTGTATAAAGGAGGGGTATTTTTGTAATTGAAGCAAACTGACAATATTAATTACCTCTTTCTCTTTCTCTCTCTCATTTCACATTGATTAAATTTCAGAATCTCTCTCTTTCTATTTATTAAAATTCAGACTCTCTCTCTCTTTTCTTTTTTTCTCCAGACCCTTTCTTTCTTCTTTCTAGATCTTGCAAGATCCGACAGTGGTTCGACGGTGGGTGGTGTGATGGTGTTCGGGGAAGGCGGTGGGGGAGTGTGATGGTGTTCTCATGGTGACGGTGGTCGGCTGTGGTTGGAATTCAGCGGAAACAAACCAACGACGACGGCGGGCTTCACGGTAAACAGCGACAGCAATGAACGGTAGCGGTGGGCTTCACGGTAAAACAACCGTTAATCCGGCAAGAAGTATTGACACTGGCAACAACGAACGGCGGTCAGGCCGAATTTTTCGACAAGAAGTTTGACACCGGCGGTGGTGTTTCAGCTCCGGCAGCCGACGGAGCAAGCATCTTTTCACTCCGGTAAGCCAACACCTCATCATTCTCCATTTCCTTTCAAATCTGTTAAGATCAATTTGGTTCCGGCTGGGTTCGTGGTTTCAGGTGGTGGTTCTGTTAAGGCAGTAGTGGTGGTGGTTGTCTCCGACGACGTCGGTTGGGGTGATCGATACATCCCGACCGCAGCTGCGTTTGGAGGAATGTGCATTGGTGCGTTGACTGTTTTAGTAGATTTCATGGGTGTGATCAGTTCTGGAACTGGAATTTTGCTTGCAGTTACCATCATTTATCAATACTTCGAGACTTTTGAGGAGGAGAAGGCTAGTGAACCAGGTTTATTCGGCTTTTAAGTTGCTGGGTTTTTTACACTTGTTTTAGGTACCTGGTTTTTTTAAAGTTTTGTTTGTAGAACTTAAATATTTTATTTCTTTTTTGAATTGAGAATCAACAGACAAATACCTTACTATTAAGGTTAATCAATATTACTATGCAATCTTTTTTTTAACCTAGATGACACACAAAACGGGTTACTTTCTCTGTCTCTCTCTTGCTCGAAATAGGGGGGGGGGTTGTAGAGGTGGAGATAGTGGTTTTTTGGGATGGTTTCATGTGGTAGTAGGGGGTGGTGGAGATGGTAGTAGGTCGTTTGTGCGTTTTTGGGGTTTCGAGTGAAGGGAGATGGGGGTTTGCAGGTTTTCAGAGAGGTAGACAAATGGTGTTCGGTGGTTATTGAAAACTTTGAGCCAAACCCCGTTTTTTTCTAGACCCACGGATGGATTTTTGATTCTTGTTTGTTCAGCGTAAAAAGTTTTTTGATTCTTGTTGGTTGTTTAAACCCGTAAAAAGTTTTTTTTTGGCGTAAAAAGTTTTTGTAAAAAAAAAAGTTAAACCGTAAACTTTTTTACGTAAAACGTAAACTTTTAACGTAAAACGTAAAAAGTTTTACGTAAAATGTAAAAAGTTTTACGTAAAATGTAAAAATTTTAACGTAAAACTTAAAACGTAAAAAGTTTTACGTAAAAAGTGTAAAAAACGGCGCGTTAAAAAAACGTGTAAAAAACGGCGCCTTAAAATTACGACGCTTGAAAAAACGGCTCGTTAAAAAAACGATGCTTGAAAAGCCCGACGTAAAAACGGCGCGTTAAAAAAAAACGACGATTGAAAAAGCCCGGCGTGCAAAAAACCGACGCGTAAAACGTAAAAACGTTAACGTATTTAATATTATTTTTAGTTACTTTTAATCTTATCCATTGATCTTGAAGATCTAATGGTTAGGAACTGGTTCTCGCGGTTCTTACAACTGGAAGTGGTTTTCATTTTAGCGGTCCCCTATATATATATATATATATATAGGGTAGGGATCAAGAGTGAACCATATTTAAATTGTGAACAAAAATGAACAGATCCTGGCCGTTGGATGATGAGATGTATATTTTAGGATTTTAATAGTTTTTTAAATTAAAAAAAGAATTAATTGATACACAGTAACCGTTTAAGGGCAAAATAGTAAATTTCAATCTCTGAAATAACATTGAATACCGCGTAAAATTGTAATGATGAAACGTAGAAATTTGAAACCCGAAATTATAGGCTATTCAGTTTTGGTTTGTGAGTAGCTTCATCCTATCTAAACCACCTATACATCATAACTCCTACCAACAACGAAAAAGCAGTCGTCTTCATCATCTCTCCTCTCCACTTATCGGCGATTTCAGCAGCAGGATTATCATCAAGAAGGATCATTAAAACAAGGTATCATTACATTGTGTATTATTCATTCAAGGGTTTTGAATGTTCCGTCTTTATACACAAGAATCTTTGCGACTCGCAATCTAGGGTTTAGTTCGATCTGTGAAATCAGTCATTTCGTTGTGTTTTTCTCATGTTTTTTTTAATATAATGGTGATAGCCAATGGTGATATTGGTTCATGTGTTTTGGTCGATTACAAATTTGTGCCGAATGATTATGAGTTATACTGCCCTAATGTCCCGAAATACCTTTAATCCAGAAGCTAGGGCTTTGTTTGCTGAGATAGGGATATTTTGTTGTCTATAAAGAAAGTAGTATTTGTGTATTTGGTCTGATTACGTAGTGTGAGATACTGATTTGTATGTAATTGTGTCAGTCTTGTAGTTCAATCTCATTGTTCTGTAAAAAAATTCAATTGAACTAATGTTGTTTAAAAGGGTTTACCTTGTTATGGTAACTATTATAATAATACACATGTGTAAGTTATAAAAGAGTACACATGTGTATACAACATGTTGAGACTGTTGTGTACATAGGATATGTGGTTGTGACGGACAACACGAATTTTGTATTTAGTTTGCAAGGTTTATACAATCTATAGATATCATTAGACTAGAAAAAGGGACTTGAACTGAGCTTGTCAAGAACTGTTATACGTATACACATGTGTAGGTCATGGGAATACACATGTGTTTTAATACTGAACAATGTTTTTTTTATTTGGGGGCAACTGTCTAACTATACACATGTGTATGGGATAGTAGTACACATGTGTATGGGATAGTAGTACACATGTGTATACAAGTTGTACACATGTGTATACAAGTTGTTGAAACTGATATACCAATACACATGTGTAAGTGGTGAAAAATATACATGTGTTTTAATATTAACCCGACGGATACATACATATACGTAGGTAATGTGATAGAATTTGCAACCTGTTTTTTTTTTTTCTCCTACCATAGAATTTAATACTTTTTCTGATAATAGTTTCTGTTTGATCATCTTTGGATCTAATACTTTGTCATTTGATTGTTTTCCATGGTTTCTTTTAGGTGATTTAAAAAAGATCAATATGAGGACTAGTAAGTGCATTTATCAGCTACCAATGAACTAAAAATATATAAGCGAGAAAGTCTTGCTTTAAAAGATGTTGTTGATATAAACATGTAGGGCGGAAAAGCCAACGTATAGCTGGTAAATGGAAATCAAGATTTGTAAACAAAGCAGAAGACCCAGTTATTTGTTCTGATGATGAAGAAAGTAAAGTTTATGGGATCATTGTACTTTTAATATGTTATTTGTTGGGGTAGCTAGTAGTAAAAAGGTGAACGTTTGTACGACACAATCTTCAGCAACTAACTGGCTTTTGTTTTGAACAGCGGACAATATGAAGAACGGTGACCTGCGGAAGATTGACCACGAAAAGGATACACATGCGTTGTCTGATGATCCTTTTGAAACTAGTATTAAAAAAATACACTACACCAAAACTTGATCTGGTTTTTATTTTTCTGGTTGTCTGTTATAGATACTTGTATAACTGTTATTTTTGTTTCACAGCGGAGAGGATAGAAGAAAAAAAGCAGTTTCTTTTAGAGAGAGCTGAATACTTTCGGAGACTAAAAGAAAAATGGCGCAAAGAAGAGTGTAAGAGTAGTTAACATGCTTTGTTTTTGTAAGTTATAAAAGTTACACTTAAGTTCTGACCATATTATGTTTTTTTTTTTTTTTTGTAACATGTAGCAGGCCATAGGAATAAAGAGGGCGAAGGGGCCAATGAATCGGTCGATGAAGAGTTGAACAAGAGTTTTGACGATGGTAATTCAACAACAAAGAATCAGAAATGTGAGACCAGCAACGAAGGTAACTCTATTAGAAGAGGGTTGAGCAAAAATGATACATGTTTTAGGTAGCTACGGGTTTTTAAAACCTGAGGTTTGGAATGTGTACTTACAATGTTTGGTGAATTACATGAACAGTTGGTAAGCCTAGAGAACAAACAGAAGATATTACTGCACAGAACATGAAGTTACCAAACGAAGAGGACAATCAACCATTGATACGGACAGGAAGACGAGCAAAAAGAGTGAAAAAAAATAAGGTTAAGGCAATTCGGGTACCGTTCATGGAGAAATCAGAAGGTTAGCATTCGAAGTGTATTGATTAGTAAATTACAATATTGTGATTGGTGTTTTCATTTGATTTTAAATTTCATGAATCTTTACTTAGGTGACAATAACGAAGAGACTGAAAACAAAGGTAAAAACACATGTGTATAATGAGTTTTAAGTTTTTAGTTGTGACTATCAGAAAAGGAGCGGTATAATATAATCTGTAATTTGAATCCGTTTGGGCGTTTTTTTTGGTTAACTTAGGGAAATGTGCTGTTAAGGGTGATACAACGAGGAAAAGAACAGTAGCTTCTGACGCATGTGAAGTGAAAGGTATGTACTCCTTTTCATTGAGAAATTGAATATGTAACGTATGTGTACTAGTTTAGCAAACCCTTACCTTTTGTTATTTTTTTTAATAACAGGAGAAGCTGGATCTCATTCAACACTGCACAAAACATCTGGTGGGTTAGGAAAACGAAAGAGGAGTAACAAGGATGACAGAAAAGGAGGTAATTAAGTGTTGGAAAAAAAAGTTACTTTTAATAAACTGTTGTTTTGTGTAATCTGTTAACATAAAATTTGGTACATGAATGTTGAACAGATGACAAGGCAGATAAAAAAAACCGGGTTTTGGATGAGTTGTTTAAGTATAAAACACGGCATCCGAAGAAAGATGATAAGCGCAGAAAATTGAAATCTGTAAAGCGTCGAAGAGGAAAAAAAAATCATCGGCTGCCCGGGATTAGGACGCGAACGTCACCGTACAAGTTGTGCGAAGCTATTAATAAGATGACAACGACGCAGCGGAATATTGTTCGACGAATGGGCTTCGGTAAGATTCTGAAGCTGAAAGTGGATGTAATAAAATCTGTTTTAGGGCATTTTGTAGTGGATCGTCTAGATACCAAAAACATGGTTATTAGGTTAGGCGAACAAACGATCAAGGTAGACAAGGAGTCGGTACGGAAACTGTTGGGCTTACCATGTGAGGGTATTAGGGTGAACATTGACAACAAGGAAGCTAGTAAGCATCCGTTGGTATCCCGGTGGAGAGGAAGGTTTAGTAGGACTATCATTAGCTGCAAAGACCTGGTAGAGAAGATTACGGAGTATGAAGATGAGGACGAAGAGATGT
Organism: Helianthus tuberosus; assembly: GCA_030545235.1. Classification (NCBI taxonomy): domain Eukaryota; kingdom Viridiplantae; phylum Streptophyta; class Magnoliopsida; order Asterales; family Asteraceae; genus Helianthus; species Helianthus tuberosus. The sequence goes on along the minus strand of CM060361.1, from coordinate 116,729,076 downwards.
TCCAGCTCGATTTTGTGATGTTGTTCATATCAACAATGGTTGGCTGCACGATGAATGGCATAGCGATGTACACATTGTTGTACATGTTCGACATGGATCATGGCTTTAGAGAGCATGATTGGTGCCAGTTTATAATCGACGCTGTGAAAGTGTGTAAAAACCACTGGACGAGGTGTGATAAAAACTCATGGTTCCGAGGACCCCTGACATTTTTAGTGGTATGTGTTACTAATACCTTTTGTTTCTGTATTTGATTCTAATACTAGTTGGCATGAATTATTCACAATGATGTAAAAGAGGACATTTAATCAATAACGATGCTTAAGGGTGAAGGTGCAATGCAAACAAGGCATGCGCTTCAACAATACACATGTGTATTTTTCCAGTAATACATATGTGTATACAGTATACCCATATACTTACTTCTTTATTGTTATTGAGAACCCACTACTTACTATCATAGCTAAGATGAATTACTTTATTGTTTTTTGTAGTTGCTATACCTGGACGGTAGCAGGTCAGTTGGTTTTGATGATGAAATAACCGAGCCACCAATATCTTACTGGACCACTGAAAGGATAAGTCAGAGGCAACAAATGGAAATAAAGAATGGAGGATTAGGGGCTGTTTCTGTCAAGGAGCTGTTCGACGATGATAATGAATATGATACGGAAAGTGAGGACGAGGTAGTGGATATAACGCGTAATGATGAAAGGATGACAATTGAGGATGATGTTAGATATGAGATGAAGGTAATGGTTACATATTGGTGTTATAATTGTTTAACGATCAACATAGAATGGTCCTGATTATTTAGTATATGACATTGATTCTTTCGAATGTCAGGCATACATTTCTAGTATCAATGCAATGTGTGATGAAGCAGAAGCTGTGAAAGGCAAGTTAGAGCGAGCAATATCAAAGTTTGCACGCTGTTATCCGGATACTACGGAGGTTTTAAATGTTGCGGAACGATACAAAGCATTATTCAACAAGAGTTTTGATGCAGAGGGCAAATCAACTGTGGAGAAATCTGCAGTTTGTACCGACAAAAAAGGAAATAACGATACAGGTATGTATTGTGTAATGTCAAAATCCGATAACACTGACTGATTACGTATAATTGTTTTGGGGTTAATGCTGTGTAGACATCACTTTTTTTAAATGTATGTTTGTAGGTGTAAGTCTAAAAAGAAACCAAGAGTGCAAGACACCTGGAAATGACGACTCAGACATCTTCTCAACACCGCATGTTGCGTCAGCGTGGACCCAAACCGCATTTGAGGTAGCTGACATTATTGAAGATATTGCATCTGGGAAGCTAGATGATGAAGGCGTGCCGGTGAATGATATCCGAACTGATAACAAAAGACCTTCATCGAGCCGCGGGACCGCTCAAGATGTCCCGCCCCCAGAAGTGCGGGATATAAAGAAAACTCTACCACAAACAAATGAAGTCGACAAAGGGAAGCGAAAGAGAATACCTAAAGTATCTGCATTCGGGAGATCGCCTTGGCTGGAGAGAGCAGTCAATATCTCCAAGGCTATCACAAGGGAAGAAAACATAGTTTGGGAGTACGTCCTTGAGGGTGCAATTGATACACAGTGAGTTTCTAATATTATTTTACAATACATATGTGAATATCTTTTGGTTAACTAGTTTTTATATCCAACGCTAAGGGTGGCAAAGCCAAAGGAAGATAGGAAGAAAGACGATGATAAAGAGGATGAAAGGTATGTATTTAATACGTCATCTATTGTAACGCATCACTTTTGAATTATAGAATTAGATAGTAAACCGTTGAATAATACGTAATTATGTTCATGTTGTTTCCTTTCTTTATGGGTCACGCAGACCTTTGTCTGAATTGATAAAGGAGAAAAGAATAAAAGCTAAATCTGACCGGGATAGAAAGGAGGAAAATGAGGTCCGAAGAACTATGGCGTAAGTGCTTAACTCAAATGTACAGAGGTTGGTGCACTTAACGTATATGTATGTGTATTCTAATGTTTTTGCTTGCAACATGGATGTGTACAGGAATGATATATTCTGCACTGCCTATGGAACACATCTGATGCACTTTCATATATTGGATCTACTTCCAAATGTTTGGCTAAGCACTGGCATCATTAACTGTTGGGCATCTATGCTTAATCATGACGAAGTCAAAAGACGAGAGTTTACAATGCCAAGGCTGCTTTGTCATACCACCCTTTTTGTAAGAACATTTTATAACACTAATCATATCTTGTTAGAGCGTTCTCTACGTAATTAGAAGATCGGATACATTAGTTTAATATTATTTTTTTTCTGTTTGTTTCAAACCCAAGACTGAGGAAATGCTGACCAAATCAAGTTATGATGACAACAAACGGTTAGATATGTTTACTAGTGCCTTGAGGGTTGTGTTGGAGGAAAAGGAGGAGTTAATGGACCTGAAAGAATACGGGAACCTTATTTTCCCAATTCTTGACCGTGCACACTATTACTTAGTTTGCTTTGACATGAAAAATCTGGCGATTACAGTTATAGACAACATGGATCCTTCTGAAAGTCCAGTTAGAATATTTGACGGTAACGATTTTTTCTTAAAGTCGACGCCGATGAAAGTGGTACGTGACTGTCTTTATTAAATACACAAGTGTACTGTAGGTTGACTTAACCAAATTGTCTTGTGTACAGAAACATGTGGTCGTCAAATACCTGAAGCGTGTTCGTCATCCACGTTGTCATGCTATCGCAGCTCGTCAGCCTGTTCGTTTGGAGATAAGTTGGGCGACGATAGGAAACTATGAAGACTGCGGAGTATACGCAATGCGACACATGGAAACCTGGATGGGGATCACTGAGGATCGCTGGGAAGTTGGGTTCCCAATCGAAACGACGAAAGCAAAGCAGAAGATCGCACAACTTAGGAAGAAGTATGCAGTGAAGTTGATAACTTCGGATGCGAACATACATCGCGAACGTTTCCTAAAAGAAGCCTACCAATATGCCGGCATCAACAGAGATAAATAGATAAAAAGTCTGCTACTGGAATTTGTTTTTTGTAGTTTACTTTTGCTGATGTTGAAACAATATATTTACTTCTGTTTGGTAATGTTTAACGTAATCATAACGTTCAGTTTCTATATTATTGGACTGTATTATTAGACTAGCATTGATTCACTTTCTAGGAACAGGGAAACCGTTGAATCTCATGTACCACACATCGATGACACCTCTTGATTAACTCGTGATAAACAAATCATGCGCATTGAACGATCACACAAACAGGCAATTGGTCTTCAAAGCAGAAGCTCAAAAGGAACGTCTGGCACAAATAACACGCATCTAGGACCAGTTGCATTATGTATAGCGATTCGCACGTCATCATCAGTCAAGTCCTCGCATGGATCAACCTCCTCCAAACGCTTTACGAACAGTGACTGGAAAATATAGTGCATTCTTGCTCCTCTGAATATCTCAGATGTAGACATCTCCGAAAATCTGAAAACGACAAAGCCCAAGAATCTGAAAGAAGTATTAAGACACGCTCGTTTCGTGGCCGACGAGGCAATGGAATCGCCACATAGCAGCATAATCAAGCTGGGTCCCCAGCCAGCTGGTGAGGTTGAGAAACCGGAATCTGGTAGCACAAACCAGGGGATCTCAGCATTGTTCGGGTGGGTCGGATAGTCGAACGTCAACAAAGTCGAGTTTCGCAACCAATCCGCCAAGTCAACCTGCTCATACCATGGATCGTATAGATTATTCATCTTCAATCCATATGAGGGACCCAACAACAGTTTTGAAACCCTCTGGCGTCAATTCAGATCAAGAGGCTATCAAGTTTCAAGTCACAAAATTATTGCTGAGATCATATTAAGATATTGTGAGGAAGAACATTGAGGACTGTCGCGCTGATGTGCATTCCGAAAGTTGCAAAAAAAAAGAACATATAATTAACAGTCGGAATGGTTGCATACATCGCGATTCTATAACAGGAGACAAGAATGTTGTCACTAAACAAAGCATGGGAAACTGGATAAAAGGTTAAAAAAAAAAAAAAAAAAAGCCCAGACTTCGTTACATCAAATGTCAAAATACATAAACATGTAATGTAAATACAATAACCATCAGAAAATGATTGGAAAAAAGGGCAAGTGTTGTTACGGATTACGTAAACTATTCGTCACTAACAGAATCCTCAGATCCAGATTCTTCGGTTTCTTCGTCTTCGTATAACTCATCTTCTTCGTCGGTTGTCGAGTCGTCCTTAACCGGCTCCCCCTTTTTGAGCGGGCAATTCCTCTTATCATGGCCCCTAACTAGTTTTTTGCAGAAATTGCAATTCCTTCTCTTCTTTTTACTAACCTTGATTGCTTTCTCACCCGGACCAACTGTCCGCTTATGCTTTCCACATCCTTTGTTGCGTATTTTCCGTGGTGTCGTGCAAGAAACATCTGCTGGTTGTTTATGCGCAATTACATCCTCTATCACAACATCCTTTTTATTGATTGAATGATCGTACGATATCTCGCTGAAAATCTTATCTTTAATAGCTTGAATCTGGTCACTAAACTCTTGTAGTTTCTCAATATTGCCACGCACCCTATCTCTACACATGTTCACGTTATCACAAATCCCGCGCCACAACACACCACTCCTACTTTGGTCGTCACATAACATATTCTCCAGGAAGTGTACACTAGCTGGGATAGCATCTCTACACCATCTCGGATGTATATATCTGGCTGGAATCTGAAAAACGTTGTGATGCCTGAATACGCAAAACACGTGTCGACAGAGATACCCAACACGGGTAAAACCCATGCATACACATGAAATTGTAAAATCACTTTTGTTGAAAGTTACCTACAATATTAAGAAAGACATTTACAATTTGTTCAATAGAAACATAGATGTGAGGATTGTAAGAACTGTAGACACTAAAAGCATAACTAACCTTAAACTCATTCACAATTTCTTTGGTGTGATCTTGATGAGCAACAAGATACGTATTAACTCCATCAACCATTCCTCTTTCGGCAACATAACACAAACTGTTAGACTTGTCAATCTCCTTTTGAACTTCCCAGAATAACGTGCGTGTATATACTTCATTGGCATGACGCTCTATCGGAAACGATGTTTTGTAACGCTCGGGGTTGGTTGTGTCTGTCTCATAAGACAGTTTACGCTGTTTGTTACGTATCTTGTCCACCGATGTATCATAGCACAGCATAAACTGCACCAACGTATTATGGGGACTAGAATTTGCTTTGAACATATGATTAGCACTTTCGCATCGAGAAGTGGTCTTCATAAGGCAGCACATAGATATATCACGAAAATAACATGGAATCCACTGTTCCCTTATGGCATACATTTCGTTCATCCAAGCATGATCTTCCAAACCATACTCCGTCATGAGTAAATTCCATCTCTTTTCAAACCTGTGGGGTTCTATGTAAACATTCCACACCAATTTGTGGATCTGTCTCTTTAACTCAGCATTCGTTTCATCACTGCCCTTTATCTACAAACAGGATATATGATAAGTCATTGCGTTAGCATCGTAATAAATACACCCGTCAATCAGAATACACAACTGTACATATGTGTATATCAGAAAAGTCAGCCATTTTGTAATCATATACATGACACATACGTAACCTATACACAAACACGTATTTAAAATCCATTTTCCATACCTTAGCTGGTATTTTATTGGTGATGTGCCACATACATATCTGTGAACAGACTTATCAAATACATTGTTCACGGCTTGCTTCATGGCGCAATCTTGATCGGTTAATATCATAAGAGGTTGTTTTCCATCGTGCGCTTCTAAAAACTTTTGTAAAAGCCATGAGTATGACTCAATGGTTTCGTTGTGAATCAATCCAGCCCCGAATATTGTACACTTCTTATGATGATCAACCCCGGTAAAGGGGACAAATATCATATCGTACCTGCAAAAAAAAGATGAATAAATATAGGGTTTACAATAAAGATGTATAAAAAAGGCAGATACAAAATGCAGAAAAAATTGAAAAACCATTACATGTTTGTGTGATACGTTGCATCAAATGCCACTACATCGCCAAAAGCATGATAATTTATTTTTGAAACTCCATCACACCAAAACATCAACTGAAGTTCCTTTTCAACGATATGTGTATTAAACGTGTAATTTTGCTTGTTTTCCACACGTTCATTTAATTTGTCAACGACCATTTGTGCATCTCTGTCACCAATGAATTCCCGGATATCTCTTCCAAAGTTCTTAAACTCGGTAGACGTTCCATGAACATTTTGGTGACCTCCCTTTAAAACAACGTATATATTGTGTGCTTTCGTCGGGCCAATGTTAGCATTGCGACAATCAGCAATAAACTGTTTAGCCGCAAAGTCTAGCTTCCTTTTCTTGCGTGATAAATCTAAGTTCTCAGGTGACGTTAGACCATGGTTATGTTGTTCAACGAATTCGTAAACCACGTAATCCGTAGATTTTTTTACTCGCCTAATTTTAACACATGCCTTACAATCTGTAGCTTTTATACTACGGCATCGTTTAGGAGAACTAGTATTACCCGCTTCCTGGTCTTTGGGCTTATTAGCTCTAGAACACAAAATGTACCGGAGTTTGAATATTCCTTTAGCTTTATCTTTCTTTGACGTCCCCAAACGGGTCGAAAAACCAGCCCTCTCTGCATAATGCTCATACATAACAATTGCTTCGTCAATAGTTCGGAATCTGGCTCCTTCGTACGGTTTTAAATCGGGAGGTACATTTGGTGTCCAATACTTTGTGCCATTAGGACTTTGGTATACATTGCTAGCAACAGACTCTAAAATTTCAAACAAGGAATAAATGTCAGCGAATACAGGTGGCATACACCACTGATTTCTTATGATTTGTTCTTTCCTATAATAATACCTTGCTGCTGAATGGATGTTACCAGCACACGTTCTTGGCCTGCTCGTTGAGAGCTCGGAAGAGCTACCGAATCGGCTGATGCGTCGGGCTGATCATTCACATCTGTAATAACAGTACCCTCAGTCAAAGGTTTAAAAAAATAAGTATTATATAAAAAAAATACACAAAAAAAAAAAACTGTTTTGTATAAATTAAATCGACATCGGCTACTGAATTGTATAAAAAACTGTTTTAATATTAAACCTTGATGATTATCTACTGCTCGATCAGTTATCTGCGGAACTAACAAATTGGCTGGCACATCCCGCTGATCGTTTGTATCTGTCGAGAACAATACACAGCTATGTAATCTATTTATCCAACACTGGAAGCAAACTTGTATACACATATTTTTTTAAGAATATACCTTGATGTTGATCTCCCGGTGGTTTAGCGGTCTGATCAATTAGCAAATTCGGTGGTTGAGCGGTCTGATCAATTAACAAATTCGATGAAACCATATTCTGTTCACTCGAATGTGTCATGATTGCTGAATAGTCTGATGATAATCTGATGAACGAATTGAATGATGGTGATGAAGAACGAACAGAAAGATGTCGCGCAGATTATGATCAACGAATGAAATTTGAAATTGCACGTTATGTTGCAAGCGTGGGTGGTTTTATCAGATAACTGCCATGAAAAAATGAAAAAAGAAAATTCTAAAATAAACTATATATGTTAAATGACGATCCTGCCCTTAAGTTAGATTAAATAAGATCTATGGCCAGGATTTGTTCGTTTTGTTCATTAATTAGAAAGTGTTCACAAAAGAACTTAACCCTATATATATATATATATATATATTAAATCAAAAAATCATATGTGAACACTTGTCACATAGTCTTGCTTTCCCACGTTTGCATAAGGAAAAACCGTTATTTTTTACAGGAGAACCATCCTATTGTTGTGTTCTCAATGAAAAACAATATATTTATTTTTTTATTTTGTTCCAATAATAAAATAGTTTAAATAATATATTAATATTTATGTTTTATTTAAAAACTTTGATGCCACTTTCCATCATTATTCTCACGTGCTCTCTTCATTCCTCTCCACACATACGCGTCACTTCTATTTTCCTCTCCCACACCGCTCCTCATCACGCAACCCCTCTTTTTTAATCAAATAAATAATATTAAATTATTTATCAATTTTATTTGATTTAAATTTAAATTTAATATAATATAATAAGATAACAAACCTATCAAGGTCTACTTAACTTAAATCCAAAGTAGGAACAAGTCGTGTGAGAAACCGAGTAAAGTATATAAATTGAAGTAAATTAGTAGCTACAAGAATATATTGTGTGGTTCCGATTTAATTTTGATGAATTTATGGTTTAAGGGGTCTTTAAAATTTAGACTCAATTGTGTAAAGTGAACTTAATTAACCATTTAAGCCAAAAGAATGAGAAGTAAGCAATGTTTTCAGGATCGGACCGGAGGTCGACCCCGTCGCCTTACAGGGTCAAAGGTCGGACTGGTCCGATCAGTTCGACTGGATTACAAACCGGATGATAATGTTTGTACCTTATTATGTTTCTAAAATTATATCTCTACTTTTTGAAGAAACAAGCTATATATTACAAACCGGGTTTAAGAACATTGGAAGTAAATGGATTTTGAAGTTGTGAGTCTTTTAATAAGTTTAACTGAGACATTGTTTATGTAATACTAATTACCATTGTATTTATTGATCCTAAAGTGTAAATTATGTTGGGGAAATTCGAAATTGCTTGGATAAATCTGAAGTCGTGTAATCACTTTCAGATCAAACAATTGGAGTGGCTACCAATCTTTGATCGGATAAAATCAGATTGATTCTAGATTTCTGTATGAGAATTTGGTTGAGAGAATTTTGAGGGATTTTGACGAACTGCAAATTCATCTAGGGTTTTCCAAAACCGTTTGAGAGCGTATTTGCAGTTTTCCACAACTGCTTGCAGTTTCATTTTTGAACAAAAACGCCTTTTGTCCCTCATGTTTCAAAACTGCATATTTAGCCCGAAATTTAATTTCTGATGCATTTTCGATAAAGGACTTTTGTCCAAAATTTAATTTCTGATGCCTCGACCCCAGCCAGGGGCTCTGCCCCTTGGACCCCGCTTCTCTCGGGGGCGCTGCCCCCGAACCTCCGCCAAGGGGGCGCTGCCCCCTTGGATCACCCGTTAGTCCCGATGACATTCAAATAAGCATGCACTCTTATTTGTATGTCACACGCAATCTCAAATTACACTGAAATATCCAACATACCTCCCCCCATTTTAGTGTAATCATAGATTAACTAACTCGTTCACAGCAACCAAAACAAACTAATGCATAAATGAAATGTCGTGACGATTGAATTTCATATTAGTATATTACACATTCCAAATATTCGAATTTAAGGGTGTCACTAGGATTGAACCCTTAATATCCATAATGAATACATGAAGATAATATACACATTAGTTTACATACATAGATCTAACTTGACACTATCTTTTACTAGCCTATGTCCCTATCCTTCATAAGCATATCAAAGCCAAGTCCAAGCTTCTTGAAGCAGCTAAACTTCATGCTCATATAGGTAGCTCTTTTACTCTTGCACCTGCAAATGCAATTTTTCAAAAGAGCTATTAAGAAGATATACCTCAACCTTCCTTAACTCGCAGATCTAAACACATACCTTTGGGACAATTTAATGTTGTGTTCCAAACTCTAGATGTTAAGCTTTCCACATTGAATTCTGCACCTAACGTCATATTAGGTGGGAATTGGGTATCTTAACATGAGAGTTTTCAGATGGACTTTAACCCTGATCCCACAGCTGATACTTTCACGAGATCTCTAGTTAACCCTTTGGTTAAATGATCAGCTAAGTTCTGTTGAGTTCTGACATACTCAACCGAAATCACACCATGCATGAAGAGCTCACGAACCATGCTGTGTCTCACACCTAAGTGTCTTGACTTGCCATTATACACTTGACTATATGCCTTAGCCAATGTAGCTTCACTATCACACCTTATAGAAATGGGAGATATTGGTTTGGGCCACAATGGAATCTCATAAATCAAGTTTCTTAGCCACTCAGCTTCCTTACCAGCTGCCGCTAAGGCTACAAACTCAGATTCCATAGTTGAGTCAGTTATGCAAGTCTGTTTCTTTGAAGCCCAAGAAATAGCACCTCCCCCAAGTAGGAATACCCAACCACTTGTGGAAGAATGATCTTCCTTATTGTTTATCCAACTTGCATCTGAATATCCTTCAATCACTGAAGGAAATCCAATGTAAGTCAGACCATAATCTATGGTTCCTTTCAAGTATTTGAATACTCGACCTAATGCTTGCCAGTGATGAGTACTAGGATTGCTAGTAAATCTACTAAGCTTTCCAACAGCATACGCTATATCTGGTCTGGTACTGATCATAGCGTACATAAGTGATCCAATTGCTCTTGAGTACTCAAGTGGAGATACTGCAATACCTTTATTAGGCAATAGCTTCAAACTAGGATCAACAGGAGTACTTGCGGGAGAACAATCCTTGAAATTAAACTTGTTCAGGATCTTCTCAATATAGTGGGATTGAGAGATTGAAATGCCCCTGTTCTCACGTTTGATTTTAATACCTAAAATCACCTCAGCCTCCCCCATATCCTTCATAGCAAACTTAGATGATAAAAATTCCTTTGTTCTATCAACATGATCTTGGTTGGTACCAAAAATCAACATATCATCTACGTACAAACAGATCATGACTCCGTTTCCAGAAGCATCAAACTTGCTATAAACACATTTATCTGCTTGGTTTAAAACAAAACCATTAGACAACACAATCTCATCAAACTTTTGATGCCACTGTTTAGGTGCTTGCTTCAAGCCATAAAGAGACTTAATTAGTTTACACACCTTGTTTTCACTTCCAGGCATAACAAACCCTTCTGGTTGTTTCATGTAAGTCTCCTCATCTAATTCACCATTTAAAAATGCAGTTTTCACATCCATTTGGTGAATTTTAAGATTATGTATAGCAGCAAGTGCTAATAATAATCTAATGGTAGATATCCTTGCTACAGGAGCATATGTATCAAAGAAGTCAATACCCTCCTTTTGTCTAAACCCTTGGATTACTAATCTGGCTTTGAACTTATCAATAGTACCATCCACCTTCATCTTCCTCTTGAAGATCCATTTACTTCCCAATGGTTTACAACCAGGAGGTAAATCCACCAATTTCCAAGTGTTATTTTGCAAGATAGAATCCATTTCATCTTGGATGGCTTCTTTCCAAAAAGAAACATCCCTTGAAGCCATTGCTTCACTATATGTCTTTGGATCCTCATCGACATTGAAACAATATTGATATAGAAAATTAATATCAACCCTCGAACCTTCAACTAAGTACAATTGAAAGTCGTCACCATAAGACTTGGCCTTTCTTTCTCTCGAACTCCTTCTTGGTTCAGTGCTAGTTGAAGGCATGATTTCTTTTTCACTAGAAATCTTTAAAGAAGGATTCATATCCTTTGGCCTAGGTATAGATGTGAATCTCTCTTCATCATATTCTACATTTCCACTTCTTGCCTCAATGACCGTATGGACTGACACGTGGTCATTTGGTTCTATTACGTAGAACCTGTGAGCAAATGAATGCTCCGCATATCCAATGAAAATGCATTCTATACCTCTTTCCCCTAAGTTTCTTATCTTAGGATCATTGAGCCTTACCACAGCTCTACAACCCCAAACTCTCAGTTTTTGCAACTCGGGTGGCTTTTTATACCAGAGCGCAAAAGGGGTTGTTTTGTTCCTTTTGTTAGGAACTCGGTTTAACAAATAGCAAGCCGTCAACATCGCCTCTCCCCAAAACCCATTATTTAGACCCGAATGGGACAACATGGTATTAACCATCTCTTTTAGTGTCCTATTCTTCCTTTCCGCCACACCATTTTGTTCCGGTGTGTAAGGAGCTGTGGTATGGTGTATTATTCCAGTTGATTGGAAATACACCGGATCAAAATACTCACCACCTCTATCGGTATGTAGAGTTTTGATCAATTCACTTTGATGAAGCTCTACTTCTTGTTTATAGATTTTAAACTTTTCCAGAGCTTCGACTTTTGCATGTAACAAGTAAACGTAACAAAATCTAGTAGCATCATCTATAAAGGTTACAACATACTTCTTGTTACCTAATGATGGTGTACCATGAAAATCACATAAATCACTATGTATCAAATCTAACAGTTTACTTTCCCTAGTAACATGTTGCATTCTAGTTATTTTATTCAACTAGCAGATATGGCATTTTTCATTTGTTAAAGTTACTGCCGGGATTAAGCTCATTTTAGACATTTCCATAAGTCGTTTATAATGTACATGTCCTAATCTAGCATACCATAATTCAGATTTAGACGAATTTACACTAGAAACAGAATCAATCATACAAACAGAATCATCACTAAACGGCACTTCTAGATTTAACATAATCATACCATTACATAAATAACCAAATCCGATAAAAGAACCATGTCTTGACAAGATATACTTGTCACATTCTAACACTTGTTTGTACCTGCAATTATTTAATACAATACCGGATAACAAGTTTTTCCGAATGCCAGGTACATACAATACATTACTTAAACTTAGAGTTTTTCCAGAAGTAAATACTAGTACTACACTTCCAATTCCGTGGATTGGCTCGGTTGCAACATTTCCCATCTTTAAAACAGATCCATCTTCAATTAATGTAAGGTCCTTGAACCATCTTCGATCCTTACATACGTGACTTGTTGCTCCCGAGTCATACCACCAAGCAACAAAATCATCCTGCACATAAAATGCTTCAGAAATTAGTGAAACATAATTCACATCCGAGTTTAATTAAAGTTTAATTTCTGACCTTGTTGCTTTGGATCCTTAGAGGATCCACTAGTACCAGTTTCGTTCTTGGCTTTACCAACACGACAATCTCTCTTGAAGTGTCCTGGTTTACCACACTTCCAACAGCCTTCATCCTTAGTCTGTTTTGAATGTTTCACAGCCTTGTTCTTCTTGTTAGGCCCACTTTGAAACTTCCTTTTGTTGTTTTCCTTGTTAGAATTTTTAAAACTAGGACCACTTTCTTCCACCATGTTAACAGAAGACCCTCCAACGTGTTTATCTTTGTTAACCTTTTCCATGGCCCGACAAGACTCCTCAATTCGAAAACAACTTCCAAGTTCAACCAGATTCATTTCCTCCTTCTTATGTTTTAAAGTATGTTTAAAATCTTTCCAAGAAGGAGGAAGTTTATCAATGATAGATGGAACAGAAATTGCTTCATCCATCTTTAAACCATGTTGTTCGAATTGACCCAGAATTCTTAGACATTCATTATATTGTTCCATGACGGATCTATCATCAACCATTTTATAATTCATAAAATCACTGACTAAGAATTTCTTACTAGATGTGTCTTCAGCCATGTATTTGGCCTCTAGTAATTCCCACAGTTCTTTTGCAGATTCAACATTTTGATATATATCAAAAAGAGAGTCACACATACCATTTAGAATATGCCCACGACAGATGTAATCATCATTCAGCCACTTTCCACGCTTCCTAGTTAGTTCCAGCGGCTCATTCGTCACTTCTTCGGGCATCGGGGTACTCAGAACGTACACCACTTTCAAAGTCGTCAACAGGAAATGCATCTTCTTTTGCCAGCGACGGAAGTCTTGCCCTTCAAACTTGTCCAATTTCGCAAATTTGTTCGTCATAGCCTTCGCAGATTCACCACCGCTTGTCATCTTCACTGAATTGTTTGATCTTTGTTGGGGAAATTCGAAATTGCTTGGATAAATCTGAAGTCGTGTAATCACTTTCAGATCAAACAATTGGAGTGGCTACCAATCTTTGATCGGATAAAATCAGATTGATTCTAGATTTCTGTATGAGAATTTGGTTGAGAGAATTTTGAGAGATTTTGACGAACTGCAAATTCGTCTAGGGTTTTCCAAAACCGTTTGAGAGCGTATTTGCCGTTTTCCACAACTGCTTGCAGTTTCATTTTTGAACAAAAACGCCTTTTGTCCCTCATGTTTCAAAAGTGCATATTTAGCCCGAAAGTTAATTTCTGATGCATTTTCGATAAAGGACTTTTGTCCAAAATTTAATTTCTGATGCCTCGACCCCAGCCAGGGGCTCTGCCCCTTGGACCCCGCTTCTCTCGGGGGCGCTGCCCCCTTGGATCACCCGTTAGTCCCGATGACATTCAAATAAGCGTGCACTCTTATTTGTATGTCACACGCAATCTCAAATTACACTAAAATATCCAACAAATTATGTTTGATTTTTTTATGAATTTTGGTGATTGAGCCGAGTAAAAAGAAAAAAACTTCTTGAATGTCTGAAAACCGAAGCACAGTGACAACGATATAAAAAAAAATCATTGAATTTGTCTTGTTCTATAAAATAAAGTAAATTTTCTTGAGTCATCCACACATACACATAAAGTTGTATGTTTTAATCTTATTAATATTAATTATCTTCTACTTATCAACTAAATGTTTTAAAAACCGGTTCAAACTGCTAGGTTGTAACGTCCGGTAGAACCGGTTAAACTGTCCGGTACACCCAGTTGAACCGTCCGATACACCCGGTTAAATCATTTATGAGTCAAATCTGGTACAGTAAAAAAAATTGTATTACTATAAATCTCGTAGTCATCTTTAAAAATTAGCACATGAAGTCGCTTTGTTTTTCTATTACGTATGACTATAATAAACACCGTTATGTATTGCATAATCACTTCTATCTTATTACACTAATCACCACGTATAAGTGCACATACGATTTTATAGCACTGTATTCAAAATTTGCTCTCTAGCAAACATGCCCCTATGTATATAGAGAGATACGTTTGATAAAATAAAATCTTTTTCTTAAGAGTTTAAAAACAATTTAGACCACTGGTCAAGTCAATCGCTAAAATAAGGGACAAAAATTAATCACACATCATTTTTGACTTTTTTTTTATCTATTTAAATCTAGTTGTCGATCAGAGCTTAAACCCAAAAAATATGTTTAAGGTTTTATTTAAAAACTTTACTACAATATAAATAAATTGATTATATTTTTTATATTACTTGTATTTGTTTAAATTAAACACACATTTTTTCAAATGATTGAATTGGTTATGTGACAAACAGTACCACACCTCGTATTTGCTCACGTTAATTTGTTTTAGGAAAAAAAAAGAGTTATAAGGGTGAAGAGAGTGGTTAGACACTTCGAATAGGTAAACTCCCAAATAACCCAATCAAACAGTGTCATGTCATTTTATCTATTTTGTTTACCTATTGCTCAAAAACATTGACGATGGTTTACCTATCTTGGATTAGGTAAACTATTATTTAAAAAAAAAACATATAAATGAAACCATCCAATCATCCGTCCCCCTTCACCTTCCCTCACCTTCACCGAGTCGGTGAAGGTTCACCGATCGTCATGTTCCCCGAGCGGTAAACACAGACGGCAACGATGTTACCGCTCGGTAAACCGCTTTGACGCCGTGTTTACCGATCCACTCCGTTCACCCTAAGTATATAACTAGCTAACTGAATTATTAACTTTTTATTAAATGTTCGGTTGTCGTGTTCGTTAAACCAACCTTTTTATTTTGTTTAGTTAATAAACAATTCGAATAAAATAATAAGTTTTGTTTTTCTATTTAAATTATTTAAAGATTCTCTTTTCCTCTTCCTCACCCTACCTCATCTGCTCATCACGCCAACCCTCTTTTATTTCCCCCTCCCCTCTTTTTTAAACATATACATTAAATTAAACTGGTAATAAGACATGTGTAGTGCGCAAACACCTAATGGCTAGTCCAAACATTAAGTGATACGTTAACCATAAAAAAACATGTGTTTCGGCGTATTCGATTAAACTCAATGTAACCTATATAAGCATTGTGATTGAATCAAAACGTAAAGTAAGTTGAGTTTATACCGTACAAATCATAACGTATTATATATGACATGACTTATACATAGAAAACGTAACGAGTATAAAGGAAAAACTGACACGTGTAATCAAAAGGGATGGATTAGAGATTTTGACAAGGGGGGGGGGGGGGGGGGAAGAAACCGCAATTTAACTCTACTTGGTTCAGTACAAAACTTATGAAACATACAGAAAATAAACAAGAAAATATATTATATTTGGCATGACTCGTTTCCCAAAGAAGTTTACATCGAAAAAATATATCAACTCGAATTTATACCCAAACATACATAAAAATAGGCACGTAAAAATGTTTTTTAAATAAAAACATATTATATTTGACTTGACTCGTTTTCAGAAAAAGTTTACGTCGAAACGTAGGGAAAATCGAATTTATACCAACACGTACATAAAAATATGCATGTAAAAAAAATTGTTTTTTAAGTGTAAAGGAAGCATAGGGGTAAACTCGAAACAAATTATTAGTAAAAAACTTAATAGGTTAAAAATGTTCGTAAAATCGTGCCAAGTAGCGCCAATGTCACATCACTGTCAGCGACCACTAACGTCGGAAAAGCTCATAAAAATAAAACAAATAAAAAAGAAAAAATAACATCGAATGAAAAGCAGACGTAAATCGTTGAACCACGCAACCTTTTTGTGGCGTGTTAATACAAAGAAATTAGACCAAATCATAAAACGGAGAAAAGAATAACTATGTCGATCTAGGATCCGCGGGTTGCGAAGAACCTATCAAACGGGGAAAAATAGACGTGTTACGACGGGCCTATCAAACTAGAAAAAATAGACGAAAAACCGTTGAACCCTATACGCACGTTGCGGCGTGTTAACTTCCAAAATTTTGAACGAAACGTAAAATAAAAATTTTGCGAAAGATGAAAAGTATGAGGGAGTAAAGTTGAAAATAAAAAAAAGTAATGGGATTAAACTGAAAAGATGAAAAAAGTTAGGTTAAAAGTACAAAAATCAAATATGTTAAAATGAAAAAGACAAAACCTCTGAGTTAACAATGAAAAATCAATATTTTTTTTTCGAAAAACTCCCAAAATCATTACGTATAACACCATGAAACACTACAATATTACTTATTTATAGTTTGAAAATTACTTTCTATAAAACAATCCCCAACCTTAACCTCAACCACAACCCACCCCACCGTTAACACTCAACCCCAACAAGATCCACACAAAGACAAGACTTAAATCCAAAATATTAGTTCTAATAAAAAGAGTAAGTCATGTTAGAAAACGTGTGAAGTGACTTTTAACGGAGATGGTGTTATTGTCAAGCATACCTAGATCATATAATTATATAATTGAAAGGTTCAAATCTTGTAAAGTGTAGGGGTATATGGATAAAAAGAATATTTAGGAGTAAATAAAGCAGCCGTTGAAAAAACGCGTGAAGCATTTAAACGTAAATAGCTCATCAGTTTGAAGTTAAACTGTTTGATCACGATTTGATTTTAATGTGTTAATCAACGGATCGGTCAACAGTTAAAAACTTAGATCCAACGGTTTGAACCATTCATTTAACTTTTTATTTATTTATTTTCTTAACTTTAATATATTTTGCACTTCACAATTTATTGTAGTTTACTAGCTTATCAATTTAAAAATTATTATTTAATTTTTAACAACTATTACATACCATATTTATACTTTTCTAAAATTCAACTTTGTAAAAACTGAAGGGACCAAACCGGTGAAGAAAAAATTTCAGTTTGAACCTAAACATCTCATTTTAAAACATCTTATTCCAAATATATCCTGTATGTCTATTTTTGAACCTAAACATTATAATATTGTTTTGACGAGGTCTATGGAGCCAAAGAGCTATTACTATTAGCTCATATTGTGATCACGAATCCACAACTAGGATCATGAATGGATTTAGGTTGGGAGTATCTGTTATGATCAAGTACACACGAATACGTAAACGAAACACAAAAGCATTAAACGAACATAGAGATTTACGTATTTCGATCTAAACTGACATACGTCAACTGGTGGTAACTAAGTTATTCTTTATTGAAGTAATAATCAAATTACAAGTATAAGAATTGTATTAATAGAGACTTATTAGGTTTTCACAGAATTATCCCAAAAGTTAAGTTCATATAGAGCCTTAATCTCCTACAAGGCTAGGGTCTAGGGATGGTTGCCCACAGGGCCTACGCAACCCAACAATCTCCCACTCGGAGGTCTTAAATATTTTAGCCTGCATTTTTTAATGTATTTCTACAATCTAAACTTTAAATTCTTCAGTGGCGGAGCTTGAACGAAAAACTAGAAGTGAGGGTCCGACTCTTAAAAATCTAATATTTTACACTACAAAAAAAAAAAAAAAAAAAAAAAAAAAAATCAATAAAATTAACACTACGAGCGAAAAATCAGTGACGGTTGGGACACTCCAGCCACCAGAAACTTTACCGCTGAAGTTTTTCCTAGTTACCACCACCCTCTCATCAATTAACCTAAAGGCACATTGAAGCTCCCACGAGCTCCAACACATTAGCCATAGTTATGTTTGTCTCTGACTTGTACTTTGTCTTTAACTTGTCCTTAATCCCTACCAGCTTCAACTAACACGAACTATTGGATCCTAAGATAATATGAGAATAAACAACACTCTCCATATTAAACAAGTAATCCTCTAGAGAGACTTCGACCGTTAGAACACCGGTTCTCTTAAGCCAATGTCTAATAACTTTGATTGAAGCTTTGACTGTTTGACTGCGAGTGCTCCCACTGCCACGAAAACCTCTGATTGATTTCTCTGAACCTTTCCTAGAATGTTCAGCCTTAATCTAACCTGTTGCTATGGATTTATCTTCTGCAAAACAAACCTTACTTTGCCCTCTGGATTATGTGAACCGGACTTTGGTTTTCTTCTAAACTGGGATACCCCCCCTATTTTAGGCGGTATAATGACTATATAAAGCGAACCCCTTTTTCTTCCTAGAGCTATGACATGATTACCTTTAACCACCTTCTACTGCCCATTCCTTAACCTAATCTCATGCCCCAGATCATCCTACTACCCGAAAAAATAAATCTCTTCGTTAAACTTGTAATGGCCTTGGAATCTTTCAAAGTCCATGAACTGGTTGAAGTCTTTAGATCTAAGTCACCCATGCTTGTAACATCAAGAACCTCATCTTTCGCTAGTTTTACCTTACCAAAATCACTTTCTTTGAGATTTTGTAATGCTTCACTACTGTGAGTAGCATAGAATGAAGCACCCAAATCTATAACCCAGGAATCCACATTGCTCTCCACACTATAAATTAAGGTTTAGTCATCTACAAAGTGGTTTGATGTAGTGTTAATGTAGGTCCACGAAATCAATAAACAAACAAAAGATATTGGATCAAAGATGTTCTAGTGAGTAGAAATCACTAAAACACCTATCGTGTGTAAAGAAAACGACATGAATAAGATGAACACGAGATTACTTCAACTTTCCTGGATTTATTAACCACTAATAAACCTACACAAAACCACAAATCTGGATGGTTTTCTCTAACAAGGATTCAAGCTCTTAAGAACCTCTAGAAAACCATTACCCACAAAATCCTTAACTTGCACTATATACAGGTATGGGCCCGAAGGCCTAGGCTCCCTAATGGGCTTAAATCACCATTAGGGCCCTAATTAGAAGTTCAAGCCCAACCTACCATAATTACAATTAATTACGAATAAACCAAAATGACTAATCGAGCTAACTGTCAAAATATCCATCAATAGTTAATTTCTTTCTTCTCATTTGTACATTGATTTTTAAAATGTCTCACTTTTTTTACCATTCTAACACATTACATCATTCTAAGCCCTAGACTAATGCCTCTTTATATTCCTGCTATCACTACCTTTGTTATTCTTTATTCCTTTGCCAATATTTAGTAATTCATTCAATGATTCACCTGAACTTTTCACTTTGATGTCTTCGCCAGAACAAGATCACTAATCTCCTCAAAACTAAATGCACTTGTCCCCGCATAACTAGAAATTGTTGTAACAGGATGGGACCAACTTTCTGAAAAAGAAGATAACAATAGCAAGGCTTGAACTTCATCTTCGAATCTGATGTCCATAAACACAAGTCTTGACAAAATTGAATTCAATTTGTTGTTATTTGTAACTAAACAGCATTCCCTCGTCCGAGTAGTCACCAGCTCTCAAATCAGAAAGACCTTATAAGTTGTCGAAGGCTTTTCTACATATTAGATAGGGATAAGATCATGCCACTAGCTGTGGTATTCTTTATGATGTTGAATGCCACACTCTGTGAAAATGTCAATGTAATAGCTGCCATGTCCTTCCTGTATTTGATTTCCCAATCTACTAGTTCCATTTTTTTCTCGTCTAAACCCATGATAACACAATATCTAGATCTTTCTGAACCACTAATACTTCAATCTGCATCTTCCATCAACTAAAATTTGTACCATTAAACTTTTCAGTATAAACATTCCCTTGTTCTGCCATCTTAAACAACTAAACGATAACAAGAATGAAAACAGTGAATAAACACAACATTGACTCGGCCTTGAACTTAAAGTTTGCTATTCTGAACACTCATAATAAATGACCTGCTAAATTGCAATAACCATGGTTATTGTTCATAAATAACGGTACACTAAAATAAACTCAGTAACTCGGTTAAAATTGGCCTCCAAAAGAAAACAAACAAATTCTAACTTTGCACACATCTCAACAATAAACCACCAAAACACCGGCCGCACTGCTTGAAAATACTCTTGTTGTGTTTAGGATTAAACCTTGGGACCGAATAGGACAAATCAGCGAATAAGGTTTTTAACTATCTTGAATTCGGAGATTGATCAAGATTCAGTGTCTATGACTATCAATGAAAATACCTAATCGTGGTTTTGGGGAAAAAAACTAATTTGTGATTTCTCTGCTAATTGTTTCTCCTGATCGAATGTTGACCTGCTGATTGAAAACACTATTGCGATTTCGACTAAAAGAACTGCCCCTTTTGATGTCATTCAATCTCAATGATCCAAAGCTTGATTCCTAGTGGCAATTTGAAGTTGAATGAAAAACTGAGTTGTGGCTTAGAACCTGCATTCGGAAACCTAATATCGTCAGTGTTCACATGTTTAACTAACGAACATTGATCTACAATCTTAAAAAACGAATAGAGGGAAGATAGAACAATATTCATGAGCATAAAAACTTTTTTATTGTACCAAGTATTGTTACCACATTAAAAACTTTTAATGTCTCATTCAAACTGAATTTTAATTAATTTGTGAAAATTAAGAAATACGTAATAAACATGTGATTTGTGTGATAATGGGTATCTCCAAAAAAAATCGTATAGTCATCAAGAAATAAAACTTAATAATGGTGACCCGCGAACTAAGAATCGGGGAAGACCATACATCACTATGCACAATCTCTAAAGGTAAAGAAGTACTGCATAAGGAGTCATAAAACGATAGTTTTACATGCTTGCCAAAAACACACGACTTGCATTAATGTTTATAAGAAAAAAGAACATGAGAAGATCAAACATTATTCATGAGCCTAAAGCTTTGATACTACTTGTTAGGATTGAGCAAACACAAATACGAACATGAAACACAAAAGCAATAAACGAACACAAAGATTTATGTGGTCCAATCTAAACTGACCTACACCCACGGGTGGCATCTAGGTTATACTTTATTGAGGTGATGATGAAGTTACAAGTAAAAGGATTGTATTTATAGAGACTAATTAAGGTTTAGCAAATCTGCCTCCTAAGTTAAGCCCATATAGATCCTTAATTAAATAAGGCTAGGGTCGGCTGGCCACAATGCCTACAAAATCCAACAGTATCGGAATCAATATTAAGGTGGTATAACATTTGTCAATATGTTATATTTGGATAAGATAGTTGAGTAATGTTGTATTGTTGATCAGTTCTGCTTAAACATTATGGAAAACATGAATAACATACCGTTATGAGGGTTGTGTAATTGTCTAATTGTCTAACTTGTGTAACCCTTAAACTCTCTAATAATCTCCTTATATATACACCCAAGAGGAAACCTAATTAGTTAATAAGGGTAATATGGTCCATCAACAATTACCAACTAATTATTAATAGCTTATTAATATATTTTGATCTATATAATATAAATGATTATAATGGCTACAAGATTAAATATTATAATAATAATATTTAATCTCACATTCTCCCACTTAGCCGAGTAATCATTTATCATGAGTATTAGATCAGCCTGGCCAGGAGTTAACACTTATTTTAGCCTTAAACCAAGAACTATAGCAGAGAAATACAGCCATTGAATCATCATTCGACTCAGGACCCCCATTAGTCATACTATAGCCTCAATTTAAAACCTAATAGTTATGATCAAAATACGCATAAGCCCTTTAGCGTCTGATTTGTATTTATACTTGTCTATATGTCATTACACCGGCAGAACATATGTTAGAGACATACAAAATCAAACTGAGGAAATTTCATTAATTAAAACATAAGCTAGTACAATATGCCATTAAATAAGGTCTTTAGTAAGTCCCATATTCGATACATGTTCTTCGAAAACTTTAGGTGGGAGACCTTTAGTCATCGGATCCGCAAGCATATCTTTAGTACTAATATACTCAATACAAAGATTATTTTCCTCAACTCGTTCATGTACTTTGTATCGAGATATAAACCAGTTCCAGTCGAACAGTTACTTTGCGAGCAACTAACGGCAGCTGAGTTATCACAGTAAAGCTTCAATGGTCTAGAAATGGAATTAACGATTTTGAGTCCAGTGATCAGATTTCTAAGCAACATTCCATGACAGGTTGCGTTGTAAACAGCAATGTATTCTGCCATCTTTGTGGAAGTTGTAGTTAACTGTTGTTTATGACTCTTCCATGAGATAGGTCCGCCTGCTAACATAAAGATGTAGCCCGAAGTGGATTTCTTGTCATCTTTGCATTTGGCAAAGTCAGAATCAGAATAACCTACCACTTCTAAGTGATCACTTCTTCTATAAGTCAGTTTATAGTCTTTCGTCCCTTGCAGATATCTAAGGACCTTCTTAGCTGCTTTCCAGTGATCTAGGCCAGGATTAGTCTGATAACGGCCTAGCATTCCAGCGATATAAGCGATATCTGGGCGAGTACAGACTTGAGCATACATCAGGCTCCCGACTACTGACGCGTAAGGTATCTGGCTCATTTGCTCCTTTTCAACCTCTGTTGTCGGACACTAGAATGAACTGAAAACATCTCCCTTAACTACTGGAGCGACTGAGGGTTTGCACTGTTGCATGTTGTAACGTGTAAGGACACGATCTATGTAAGTCTTCTGAGATAATCCTAAGATCCCTTTGTGTCTATCTCGGTGAATTTCGATGCCAATGATGTAAGAAGCATCTCCGAGATCCTTCATGTCGAAGTTATGCGAGAGTAACCGCTACGACTCATGCAACATGTCTAAACTATTACTTGCCAATAGAATATCATCTACGTAAAGGACAAGTATAGTAAAATTACTCCCACTCATCTTGAGGTAGGTGCATTGATCCACTTGATTCTTCATCAAAACCTTGTCTCTTCATGACTTCATCAAACTTGAGGTACCATTGACGTGATGCTTGTTTTAACCCGTAAATGGATTTCTTCAACTTACAGACTAGATGCTCCTGACCTTCAGGTTTAAAACCTTCAGGTTGTTTCATGTAAACATCTTCGTCTAAGTCTCCGTTAAGGAAAGCAGTTTTGACGTCCATCTAATGTAGCTCTAAATCAAAATGAGCTACTAGGGCCATAACGATCCTTAATGAATATTTACGAGAGACAGGTGAAAACGTCTCTTGATAATCAATTCCATCTTTCTGAGTGTAGCCCTTTGCAACCAATCTCGCTTTGTAGCGTTCAACGTTCCCATTCGGATCCAGTTTTGTTTTGAACACCCATTTACATCCTACATGTTTGACACCACTGGGTAATTCTACCAAATCCCAAACGTCATTTTTCTTAATGGATTCAAGCTCATCAATCATTGCTTTGTTCCATTCAGAAGACTGATCACTGCTAATGGCTTCATTATAAGAGATAGGATCATTGAGCTTTCCAGCATCCATTTCAGTCAGGTAGGTAACATAATCATCCCAACTAGTAGGCTGTCTTTGCCTAGATGACCTCCTGAGTTGATTATTGGGTTCAGCGTTGTCTTGGTTTTGAGCGTTTGATGTGCCTTCGTTATGAGGTATAATGGGTTCTAATTGTGGAGAAGGAATTTGTGCGGTAGCTTCAGGTGCAGTTGTTGCATTGGGTATAAGAGGAGTAAATGGAGTAATGGTAAGTGACGAGTCTCTCATGTCTTGTACTTCTTGCAATTCTTCGTAAGGGTTAGTACTGCTCCCATTGACCTTGAAATCCTCCAGGAACGCAGCACGCTTGGTTTCTACAATACGGGTGACATGGGAAGGACAATAGAAACGATAACCCTTTGAATGATCAGGATACCCGATAAAGAAACAGGTAACTGTTTTAGGGTCAAGTTTCCTTAGGAAAGGATTATAGAGTTTTGCTTCAGCAATGCAGCCCCATACTTTCATATATTTAAGACTCGGTTTCCTTCCTGTCCAAAGTTCATAAGGAGTTTTAGGGACAAACTTAGAAGGAACTCTATTGAGTATATGAACAGCTGCTTTTAACGCTTCAGTCCAGAGGAATAATGGTAAATTAGTGTTGGCTAACATACTGCGCACCATGTTCATAAGGGGTATGATTTCTTCGTTCAGCGACACCGTTCTGCTGAGGTGTACCAGGCATGGTGTATTGGTTTACAATCCCCTGGCCCTTACAAAACTCATTAAATGGGCTAGGAGCTTGACCCACATCAGTATGTCTTCCATAATATTCACCGCCTCTATCTGATCTCACAACTTTAATCTGACGATCTAATTGCTTTTCAACTTCAGCTTTATAATCTTTAAAAGTTGTTAGAGATTCAGACTTTTCCTTAATGATATACAAGTACATCATTATGAGTGATTCATTAATATTATATGACAACAAAGATTTGGAAAAATTATCATCTAGTTCTAATCTATAGAGACCACCATCCAGAATGCCAGTACCATAAACAACGGAATCATAGAGAATAGAGAGTTTGCGATGACCATGGGAAACAACAAAACCGTCCATGTCTAACTTTGGTCCTGATACAAGGTTCCGAGTTACCTCAGGAACATATAAGGTATCATAAAGTTTAATACATAAACCAGTTTAAAAAAATAATTGTAATGTTCCTATGGCCTTCACTTCTAATTCCCGATCATCCCCAACTTTAAGTGTTCTTTGGTTTCTTCCCAGCTTCCGGATTGAAAGGAATCCCTGAGTAGAGTTGGTTACATGAACCATAGAACCAGAATCAGACCACCAAGAATTAGCAGGAACTTTAAATTAAAGGACTAAAGTATCATGAAAAAATCGTTACTTTTCTTAGCCAGCCACTCCTTGAAGTCAGGGCATTCCTTTTTCTTATGTCATGTTTTCTTACAGAACTTGCAATAGGGTTTGCCTAAGGAGCTCTTAGAGCTGGAAGGTGTACTTGTATTAGGATTTGGCTTTTGGACTTTGGAAGCATCCTTTCTTTGATGACTGTTCTTCTTCTTCTTAGAGTTGGAGGTGGTGAAGTTAGCAACATCAGTAGTGCGATCCATCTTCATACGCTCTTCCTCCTGTACGCACATAGCGACCAGCTCACTCATCGTCCATTTATCCTTCTGAGTGTTGTAATTGATCTTGAATGGTTCATAGGACGAAGGAAGTGAAGTGATGAATGAAGTGAACAAGAAAACCATCACTGATTTCCATCTCTAGCCCTTTCAGCTTATTGGCCATGTCATGCATCATCATGATGTGTTCGCGAATGCCGCTCCTCCCATCATATTTAGTCATCACCAGCTTGAGGATAAGAGTGCAAGTGTGTGCTTTTGATGTCCCTTTGAATTGTGCCTCCACAGAAGCCAGGTAGGTTTTAGCATCCTCAGAATCAGGAATAGCTCCTCTAATTGCATTGTGTATAGACTGCTTCATGAACATGAGAGACATGCGGTTACACCTAGTCCATTTTTCATGAACTATCTGCTCAGCAGCAGTACTTTGAGTAGTAAGGTCTGCTGGCTTATTCTCTCTAAGAGCATAATTGAAGTCTAGTAATCCAAGTGTAAGCATGAGGGCATCCTTCTATTCAGCAAAGTTATCACCAGTCAAAGGTGGAATCCCGCAATTGGGTGCTGATAGTGGAAATAAGATGAGCAAGTTATGATACCAAGAAAAGAAGTCCTAATGTGATCTAAGGGCATGTTATACTAAGGCAGGGATAAATAATGACCATTTTAATTATGAAGCTGTGATATTGTCTATTACTAACATCAAAATAATAGACTTAGTTAAAATTCTACTTAAACGAAGATAAATCAGCTTTGGCCAGAAGTGTAATCATTTAAGTATGTGTGCAAAGTGATCGTGACAAATCAGCTTTGGCCAGAAATGAGACAATAGTTATGCACTTGTCAAGTATGCTAAACATAAATGAATTAAAATCAGCTTTGGCCAGAAATTAGGACATCTCACGTTTGTAATGCATACTCAACATAGCTTTTCTAATACTTGAACAAGGGTAATATGGTCCATCAACAATTACCAACTAATTATTAATAGGTGATTAATATATTTTAATCTATATAATATAAATGATTATAATGGCTACAAGATTAAATATTACAATAACAATATTTAATCTCACATGTATGTTTTTTTTAAGAACGACATGGTCATCTTTCATCTTTAAATGCAAGAAATTACGCTGTTCATTTAACCATCAAGTAGTGTTCTATTTTATTACCATTTTACCCATTTAGAGGAAAAATGATATCAATTACCCAACACTCTGCCCACCAAAATTTTATAAAACAACAATTTCAAGTTTTATATTCCCTTTGCAAGAATCAAACCCACACAAAAGCCTAGCTATTGCATAAATATAAAAACCTATAGGTAAAACACCAATTTATAATGTATAGTAAACTACACACATTGTTCTCTATGCTCTATGTACATCGTAATTTCATATTTTGTGCTTAAGTTCAAGAAACTATAGCTATGGTCCCTATTAGTTTACTTGATCATCACATTTTTGGTCCCTATGAATAGGGTCGACTCAACCACTTTGGATGCCCAAAGTAAATTGAAAATATAGGTCCCTGACTTGTTCCAAATAGAGGTGTATAAAAGATCTGGTTCTGTACCCGAACCAGTGGAACCGACACGGGACTGGTTGTAACACCACCCAAAAACACCTTATAAGGATCTCTGATCATAATCCCAAACTTGTACGGTGACAACCAGTGCAAAAAATAAAGAAACTTGAAAATGGAACAGCATGAGGCACATGGGGGGATCCCCTAAATCTCCAACGACGTGCGAAAGGTACCTAGGACGTGTCATTCTGGATAATCTCGACACCACAGGCCTATGAACACAACAAGGCTACTCTAGGAGTAGAGGTCCGGGGCTGCGACATGCGCACGGGACCCCCTGTCCCAACGCGCGGGTT
Organism: Helianthus tuberosus; assembly: GCA_030545235.1. NCBI lineage: Eukaryota > Viridiplantae > Streptophyta > Magnoliopsida > Asterales > Asteraceae > Helianthus > Helianthus tuberosus. The sequence continues at coordinate 116,701,506 of CM060361.1, read as the reverse complement.
GGTTCCATCTGGGCTATAAATAGCCTGACGTGGGACAGAAGCTTTTACACCATTTCGACAATCCTTTGACGAAATCTCCACATTCTATCTCCATCTCTTTTAGCAGTACACCCCTAATTGCGAAGCTTTGCCTCGTTGTAAGTGTTTTAACCCCTAATCACTACTCGATACCCTGTCCGATTGATCCAAACCCAACAACGGATGTCAAGGTGCTGCCTGAATAAGGCTATACGGTGCTAACTACGTTGGGGTTTTGATCTCATGATGTATCGATAAAGTTGAATTGGGCTATTATACTAACACGTGTGCATTGTATATTTTATTAGGAACTCAGGAAATTCACCAGGAAATATTATCAGGAAGCTTATAGTTAAAATCCTAAGTTTACAAAGTGAGTCATTATTTCTTTTTATCAAAATGCTTTACAAAACCCTAAATGTTTTTCAGTTATACTTACAGTGATTAAGTTTTTTGTCTTCTACAATTACTGCCGGTATGTGGGGTTTTGTATACATTTCTTGATAAACTTCAATATTGGATGAAATTTAGCCAATGAGTGATTTGACCAGCGTCACGACGGAACTACCACCGTGTGACAAATACTGATTGAGTTTTTGGTAGATATAAACAATGTAAATTCCCTTGATACTGTAAAAATATAACAATGTGTCTTTTTATAAAATGGAATGAACTCGACAGTATTTCTTGCTGATAAAATATTTTTCAAACGCTTTTCATGTAACCCACTGTGAAGGTAATATAAGCCAGCTATGGAGCACTGAAGACTTAAATAAAGTGGCTATGATTACCTGAATAAAAGAAGAAAATTTTTGTTTTCAACAAATAGGGTTTATCCCTATAAATACATTTGAATTGAAATGTGGGTTTTAGCCCATTTGTTTAGTATTAAAAGTTTGGTGTTTTTACAAACTCTGAAATTAATTCCTAACTACGATCCTGATGATTAATTCCGCTGCAAATTTAATAAACACTGATACCATCTGACTGGTTCGTGACTCCCGCTCCCAGGGTAGGGTCGGGGGCTACGACAGCGGTTCCGGTTCCTACCCGATAGGAATTGGAACTGGTCCATACTCGTTTATACCCGATAGGCTAGACCAGGTTCTACGTTTAGTTTTTTATTTCGGTTCTGACCTGGTTCCTACCCTAACTGGTTCCTACCGTTGAAAACGCTAAAATCGATTTCGAACGTCGGGAAACGGCTACATAGTCGTTGGGATCGATTTGTAGCCTAAAATTCAATTATAAATAGTGATGGGTTGTTTGGGTTAATTACCCAACTCAAAATCACTTAAACGCATCCAAAAACACGCAAAATTATACGCTCGGTTCACTCTCGTTTCACAACTTTAAGATTCCACACATTTCTTCTACACTTTCTACATTATTCAATCGAATTGGCTGGTCGTTCACAATTGATGTATTGCAAAATACATCCTTTATTCATGTACAGTTTGTATAGTTTTCTGTTATTTTTAGTTTTGTTTTCGTTAGAATATGCATACTGTTGATTCAATCGCGTTTCGCAGGTCTTGGTGCTTAAATCTGCTGGAAACTGAGTAAAACGAGCCAAAACGCTGAAAAGTCAAGCCCTGTAACGTGTTGGAAAGATCGGGAGCTGAAACGAAGTTAATATTCTGGAAAAATGGTCTTTGGCGCCCCTCGACATATTTAAAGTAGTCTCTCGCGGCCGGCGAGAGACTGAAAGTTGTGAACGTATGATGGAAGGCACTGGCGGGACGCGACATCCTCATATATGCTAGTCGCGGCCCGCCAGAGAAGGTTACTGGCAGTTTGTTTCGAGATGATTCAAGGTTTGAGTTGCGGGAAGCATACATAATGATCATAAATTTCAACAAAAACCTTAGTTACGAATTTAAGAACCCCCAGGCAAATTCAACAGCATATTTTTGAGTTATTCAGAGCGTTTTGGTACACAAGAATCATTTGGTTGAAGCTTGAAGCATAGGAAAGAAGATCATTCGGGTTTTATCTCCCGGTTTTCATTATTTTCTTGTTTTTCAGTACTTTGATCATGAATTCTTGTTTTGAAACTTGTGTTTTGCTTTTAGACACCATGTTTTCTGGATAGAACCTTTGTTACTACCTGGGATAGATGAAAGTTTAATGAAGTTTGGATTTTTAACGGTTTTCTATTGTTTGTGTATGCATTAATCTTTAAAAGTAAAGAACTTTAGAATTTCTAATTTGGTGCGTATGCGTACTTAGATTTGATTGTCGATTATTTGCTGTTTCACATAAACTTTGGTGGATGTCTTTCATATAATGAGTTTGTGTTGATTGTTCGCATCTTTGCGGGTTTGGGTAATCTTTGGATAAATCGGCCGATAGCCTTAGACACAGTAATTAAAATACAATTAGAACTAGTTATTCTGCTTAACTTGTCGTTGAGAGGCTCGAGGTTGTTAGTAGGTCTCTGTTTGATATATATCTAAGATAGATTTTGAGAGAAGTCGTTCTTAGTTCCCTAATCACACCTGTGTCTATTAAACCAAGTTAGAATCTAGAGTTGCCTTAGACTTTCGCGTTGAGAGGTAAATTGTCACATTAGGGCACTTTTAGAGACGTTAGAGGACTGAGAGAAAGTCTAACAACCGGTGTTCATAACAGCCTTATAGAGTCTCACAGGTTTCTTCCTGAGAAGGGTCGGGAGGTCTTAGTAGAGATTTCTTAGGGTTTAGTACACAATTATCCCGGTTCCATACTACTTTAGTATCGTTAGAAATCCATTCCTAGTTAAACCTAGGTAGTCGTTAATCTCTATTGAATCAAACCTTAGTTCTTTTTCGTGTCGTGGTCTAGTTTTATTTTAATTTCAACTCTAGAATTTTAGTAAACCCCCCCCCCCCCCCCCCTCAAAACACAAAAATAGTTAAGTTCGTGTCAGAGTCAGTCTAAATAAGGTCTTTAGCGTAGCTTAATTAGAGTCTCGTGGGTTCGACATCCGGACTTACTTAGCTTTACTAGAGTCGACCGGTTCACTTGCTGGTGAGTAGTTTAGTCGAGGTTAGAGAGTCTAAATTATTACTTGAGTCTAAATTTATGTTAATTTTAGTTGATTTTTATTTAACTACTTCTAGCACATCAAGTTTTTGCCGCCGTTGCCGGGGACTCTTGGCAATTGCGTTGATTACTTTGTTTGGACTTCATTTGATATCTTTACGTGCTATTTGTGTGTTTGTGAGTCATAGGAGTCTAAGTAATTTTCTTGTCTTTTTATTGTTAGAGTCGTCTGTTAGAGTCGTCTTACTTGTTTGTTCTCGGTTTTGCAGTTAATGCCCCATACACGTTCTCAGGGACCAGTGAAGCCGCCGATCGGCAAGTCTGCCTTCTCGACATCTAGTTCACAGGTTAGAAAATCTTCCACTTCATCTTTAACCCCTTCTGACTCTACACTTCAATCTAAACCACCAGCTTTTGACTTCACCCCGAAGTCGTCACCCCACAACACCCCACCACTGTCCCGTTCCCGTACACCTAGCCCACCACCAGTTTTCCAAATGGCCCAAAACCAAACTGTCCACCAACGTTCCACCACGGGTTTTACAGCAAACTCACCCATCACCCTCCCTGAAATCACAAATGACAAGTCCTGGCAAATTCCCTCATACATCATGACCGCCATTAACAACTCTTGTCAGTTTCACGGTCGTGATGATGACGATGCGCCCACCCACATCAATTGTCTCACCCGCCTTTTCAGAACCTTCGGTATCGAAGGTGTTAATCTTGATGCCCGCTATCTCCAAGTCTTCCCATTCTCACTTGCTGGCTGCGCAGCCACATGGCTTGATTCGTAGCCAGCAGGTAATTTTACCACTTGGGCTGGACTTAGGGATGCCTTCCTAGCTATGTATTTTCCACCTGCGAAGGTGTCTCACCTTCGAGATTAGATCCATTCATTCTGAATGGAGTCTGACGAACCTTATCACTTAGCTTGGGAGAGGTTTCAAACTTTACTCTCACGTTGTTCCCAACATGGGTTTTCTGATTGGGCACTGGTAGAAAAATTTTACAATGGTCTCACCCCCGAGTGTAAGGCCCAATTCGACACATCTGCAGGAGGCCATCTCATGGGAAAGAAATCTGTGGCCGACTGCAATGATCTCTTTGAGAGCTTTGCTCATGCTGATATTGATCACAGTGCTACCAGGAGGACTTCCATTTCTGTTACTACCACTTCCTCATCTGCCCGAGGAGTGAACCAAGTTGGCTTGGACTCAAGGGTAGCATCTCAACTTGATTATATCACCAAAGAGTTATTAGAAATTAAGAAAAAGGTCGATAGGTGCGAAGTTTGTAGGGGTGGTCATGATACCATAGACTGTCCAACACTTACCCTAGAACAGGTAGAGTACATCGCAGGTCAAAACAGGGGTCCGAGTAATCCGTTTAATAATAGTAACTCTAACTGGCGTAGTAACAATTACCGCTCCTCCGGTAATCCCCCTGGGTTCCCATCAGGCCAATATCAAAGCAGGGGGCCAAGCTTCTATTCTAGTGGGGGTTCAGGTCAATCAGGTCAATTTTCCAGTTCAGGTTCAGGGGGCAGTTTAGTAGAGAGGGGTCAAACCAAGAGGGTTAGCCTAGGAATGAGGGGTTAGGTGGTAGTTTATCTAGGATATAGGACCTTCTTTCCCAGCTAGTAGTTAAGGACCAGGCCACCCAACGTACCTTAGAAGAACATGCTACATTCCTCAAGAATAACCATTCTAATTTCTTAGACCTTCAAAGGCAAGTCGGGGACATTGCACGCCAATTGCAAGAACGACCTCCCGGTCAATTTTTGGGAAACACAAAGCCGAACCCGTCTGGCACATTGAAGGCAATTTCGACCTGTAGTGGTAGGATTTTAGGAGAGGTAGTGAGACCTGAGAGTATAGAGGTAGAGGATGAGGAGCCCGTAGATGAAGAGATTGAGATGGAGGCTCCCGGTAAAGTGCAACCTAGGTTAATCCCAGCAAGTACCGCACACACTGGGGGGCCTCAAGTCGAGAGTAGTGTAGAAAAACAACCCACACGAATCGTTCCATCACCCACTGTTGATCTTTCCCATGCTCCATACCCGTCCCGTCCTAAAAACCAAACTTACTCTAAAGAGAACGGGGAATTCTTAGAGATCTTTAAGCAACTTACGATCAACCTTCCGTTCATAGAAGCCCTTCAATCTATGCCTAAGTACGCAAAATTCTTAAAGGACATTCTAAAGAGTAAGAATAGGTTAGGAGAGGTCTCTAATATTCCCCTTAATGGAGGATGTTCCGCTGTAGTTTTGAACAAGGTCCAGGAAAAATTGACGGATCCGGGCCTTTTCACCATTCCATGCTTGTTCGGGAGTGATACCGAGTGTAGGGCCTTAGCTGATTTAGGAGCAAGTATAAACCTCATGCCGTATTCCATGTACGAGAGGTTAGGCCTAGGAGAGTTATCCCCTACACATATGTCTTTGTCCTTAGCCGACAGATCAGTGAAGTATCCACGTGGCATAATCGAAAACCTTCTAGTTAAAGTGGACAAATTCGTCTTTCCCGTAGACTTTGTCATTCTTGATATGGAAGCTGATGAGAAAGTTCCTATCATTCTAGGACGCCCATTCTTGTGCACCACCAAGGCCATCATTGATGTCTTTGACGGTAAGATTACACTCCAAGTCGGTGAGAAGAGAGTCACTTTCGAGATAGCACGTTCTATGGAACACCCTAGCGGTTCCGACGATCATAGTAGTCCTTGTCATTCGGTCTATTTCATAGAATCTTTCTTATCATGTGTCGACCATTGTTTTGACTATATTAGTGGAGCCGATCTAGTAGAGGAGGTAGTTGAGGAAGTAGAGGAAATTGTGAGTGAGAATGATGAAGGGGAAGAGACGGATTAGGTCCCCGAAGTGTTAGAGTTGAGTGAAGTGAAAAGCGAGATCGAGAGTACACCCGTTGAGAAATCCGCCCCATTAGAGCTTAAGGTTCTCCCAATCCCATTTAGAGTATACCTTCCTTGGTGAGGGATCTGATTTTCCCATCATTATTTCATCTAAGTTAGAGGAGGGGGAAAATGGTAGGTTATTAGGGGTGTTGAGAGAGGATAGGGAGGCCATTGCATGGCGACTTTCGGATATCAAGGGCATAAGCCCCGCCTATTGTACCTACTGGATACTCATGGAAGATGACTATAAGTCGGTGGTGCAACCTCAACGGCGCCTTAATCCGAACATGCAAGAGGTTATTAAGAAGGAAGTACTTAAGTTGTTAGATGCCGGGGTGATATACCCTATTTCCGACTCACCGTGGGTTAGTCCGACCCAAGTTATCCCAAAGAAGGGTGGGATGACGGTGATCATGAATTAAAAGAATGAATTAATCCCTTCTCGTACCGTTACCGGTTGGCGTGTGTGCATTGACTACCACAAGTTGACTGACGCCACCCGGAAAGACCATTTCCCCTTGCCATTCATTGACCAAATGTTGGAGCGTTTAGCGGGTCAACAGTTCTACTATTTTCTTGATGGATTTTTGGGTTATTTTCAGATCCCAATCACACCAGAGGATCAAGATAAAACGACATTCACATGCCCTTACGGAACTTATGCGTATCGCCTCATGCCTTTCGGGTTATGCAACGCTCCGGCTACATTCCAAAGATGCATGGTTGCTATATTCCAAGACATGGTTGAGAATTCTATGGAGGTCTTCATGGATGATTTCTCGGTTTATGGTACCACTTTCGATCAGTGTCTTCTTAATCTTGATAGGATGCTTAAGAGATGTATAGAGACAAACTTTATGCTTAATTGGGAAAAATGTCACTTTATGGTGATGGAGGGGATAGTCTTAGGTCACAAAGTGTCTAGAGAGGGGATAGAGGTGGCTAGGGCCAAGATAGATACCATAAGTAGGTTGCCTCCACCCACTAGTGTCAAGTCCGTTCGTAGCTTCCTTAGGCATGCGGGCTTTTATAGGCGTTTCATCAAGGATTTTTCTAAGATTAGGCGCCCCATGACCCGACTTCTAGAGAAGGATGTACCTTTCGTCTTTGATGAAGAGTGCATGAAAGCCTTTGACTTTTTGAAGGAGAAACTCGTTAGTGCTCCTATCCTTGTTTCGCCCAATTGGAGCTTGCCATTTGAGCTCATGTGCGATGCGAGTGATTATGCCGTAGGTGCGGTATTGGGTCAAAGAATCGAGAAACATTTGCATCCAATCTACTACGTGGGCAAAACTTTAAATGATACTCAAGAGAACTATACCACCACGGAAAAAGAGCTCTTAGCCGTAGTATTTGCGTTTGATAAGTTTCGCTCATATCTTGTGCTTTCCAAAACCACCGTGTTCACCGATCACGCCGCGTTGCGCTTTCTTTTCCAAAAGAAAGACGCCAAGCCACGCCTCATTAGATGGATTCTTTTGCTCTCCGAGTTCGACATCGAAATTAGGGATAAAAAGGGAGCGGAGAATGTAGCCGCCGACCATTTGTCACGCTTAGAGAATCCTAAGAGAGAGGAGGTTCGTGAGGATTCGATAGGAGACACCTTCCCTCATGAAACCATAGATTTTGTTAGAGCCGAGGTAGAGGGCTTGACATGGTTTTCGGAGTTGGCAAATTATTTAGCAAACGGTGACATTGTGAAAGGTATGTCCCATCAACAAAAGAAGAAGTTTCTTAGGGATGCTAGGAAATACATTTGGGATGACCTGTACCTTTTTAGGATAGGTGGTGATCAAGTACTTAGGAGATGTGTTTCGAAAGAGGATGGAATGGATATCCTTAGACATGTGTATGACGGCTTAACGAGAGTCCATCACGGGCCGAATGTTACCGCACAAAAGGTTTTTGATAGTGGCTTCTATTGGCCAACGGTAGTTCGAGATGCCATAGCGTTCGTTAGGACATGTGACCATTGCCAACGTACCGGCAACACCTCATCCAAGGATGAAATGCCCCAAAATCCCATTCAAGTTCTTGAAGTCTTTGACGTTTGGGGTATTGATTTCATGGGACCTTTCCCCTTATCGAGTGGGAATAGGCACATCCCCGTGGCCATTGACTATGTCTCAAAGTGGGTGGAGGCTCAAGCTTTGCCTACTAATGATGCCCGAGTGGTGGTGAGGTTTCTAAAGAAGTTATTCACACGTTTCGGTGTTCCTAAAGCCATTATAAGTGACCGTGGTACGCATTTTTGCAATTCCTTCATGGAAAAGGCATTAGCACACTACGGGGTCACTCACCGTCTTTCTACCGCATACCACTCGCAAACTAGTGGCCAAGTAGAGAATGCAAACCGAGGGGTGAAAAGAATTTTAGAGAAAACGGTAGGAAAAAAGTAGGAAAGATTGGTCGGAAAAGCTAGATGATGCATTATGGGCATTTCGAACCGCTTACAAAACACAGTTAGGAACCACGCCCTACATGATTGTGTATGGCAAAGCGTGCCATCTTCCGTTAGAGTTAGAACACCAAGAACTATGGGCATTGAAAACCGTAAACCTTGACCTTACCGAAGCCGCAAGGAGGAGATTCTTTCAAATCCATGAATTAGAGGCCCTTAGAGATGCCGCATAAGAACGATCTTGGAGTAACAAAGAAAAGACTAAGGCATTGCATGATAGGAGGTTGCGACGGTTGAAGGAGTTTAAGGTAGGTGATAAAGTGCTTTTGTTCAATTCGAGATTGAAATTGATAGCCGGAAAGTTGAAATCGAGATGGACCGGACCGTATGAGGTAAAGGAAGTGTTTCCTTACGGCACCGTTGAGTTGTATGACGAAGTTGATAAAGGTTCGTGGAAGGTAAACGGTCATCGATTGAAACATTACTTAGGAGGTCCCATTGATACCAACGAGGAGGAAGAAATTCCTCTAGAGGACCCACCCACCTTCACCGAATAGTGAGTTAAGAAAGTCTCATTTGTAGAGTTTGTATAGTTTATTTTGTGTCGTTTTTGAGTTTTTTCGTAGCTAACAGTCGTTTTTGGTAGTTTTTCGGGTCTTGTTTTGTGTTTTGCGTCATTTGCAGGAATTCACTACCAAGGATTTGCAGAGATTTGCGAGAAAAATGAGGTTCCAGGTAAGTTTTAAGTGTTAGAAAAATTTTGGGTTGATTTTTGGAGGATGGCAAAAGTTTCAAAAATTTTTCTAAGGCATGAACACAAAAACATGAGCAAACCTTCTGTGGAAAACGCCCACTAGCAGGTCGTGACACACTGAGCACCCTAAGTCGCGGCCCGCTAGGCACTCAAACCACCGGTGCAACTTGACAAGGTGGCAGGGCGCGACATACTTGCCTCTGCAAGTCGCGGCCCGCCAGGAAACGTATCTGCAACCGAAACTCCTTAACCCCCCAAATTGAACTTTTTGACCTAACATCTCCTTCCCCATTACGCCGATAACCTCAACTAAACCACCGTATCCACCGCAAATTCACCATTCTCGACCATAATCACCTCACCAACTCACATATAACTATATCACATCTGATTATCACCATCATTCCACCATTATTCACCACAACATCGGATTTCACTTTGGGGCTTTAAAGTTCAACCGAAAATTTATCTAGTCTTCTTGTTTATCCCGAATCTCAGGTATGTTTCCTGTAAATTTTTTTTTAGTCAAGTATTTCAGTTTTTACTTAGATTAGTGATAATTTTAGGGTTAGGTCTTGTGTTAGTTAAATGTGTAGTTCATGTTAGTGGTAGAATGAGGTTGCGGCTTGGGAACGGTTTGGGTATTTTCGTGTGGTTGAGGGTTGCGGGTGGTTCGGTTTGGGATATGCTTTTAATGTTTGTCATCTTTTAGTTTAGGGTTTGGCAACATTGAGTGTGGGGATTCGGTTGGGTAATTTTTGAGATAAACTTCAGATTTACGATACCGTTTTGACCCGTTTCACTATGGCGATACTAAAGTTTTAAAATTTAATGCGGTTGACACTCGATGTTGGTTTGGTTTGTGCGGATGATTGTCGGGTTGACTTGGAAATTGATTTGCTGAATTTTGTTTGGTTTGTAGTACATTGACGCTTAAAGTACCAATCTTGTAACTTTAAATCGGAATTTTTGCAAAGATACAAACCTCCTTCAACTAAGCGGAATTTTTCGACGCTAAAATTTGTTTTGAACTAATACACGGCTGATTTTAAGCAAGGTTGGACGTCAATGTCGAATTGGTAGGCACTAGAGTTTAATTGAGGATAATTAAAGTGCCAGGAGAGGGTAGTGTACATTGAGTCCAATTTAGAGTGTCGTTTTAGTCTAGTTCAAGTCTAGTTTTGTCGGTTTTTGGGTTTACTTGCACGTACAAGTTATTTAGGCTCGCCCGTACTCAATCTCCATTCGGGCGAGTTTAGTTACTACTTAGCAATTGTAAAAAGTAACCCGGTCTTTTTATTTCAGCTTTATTTTCAGAATTAAACCACGAATGAAATGCTATACGATTATTCTAATTTTTCTTAAATTTTTCAAAAATCCAAAAAAATTAAAAAAAATTCAAAAATACAAAAATACAAAAAAAATAGTTTGTTACTAATATTCTGCTTTGCTTTGTCTTTCCATACTTGATTTGTTTTGCCAGATGTCAGGTGCAGGATCGTCGAGTAGGCCCAGTACGAAACGAGGCCCAGATACTCACCCAAGAGGGGGCCCAGTGATAAGGGAACCTGAACCGGTTTAGCAAGTTCAACCAGAACCAGCACAACAATTGCAACAGCCAGAATATGTCAGGGTTGTTGAGTATACGGGACCGGGAGTCCCTCATTGTAACACCTCGAAAATTTACGTCCAATAATGTACTGACACGTGTCATAAGCTTTGAATATGTGAAAAAGCACTTTAGAGGGACTAAAGTTGACAAACAGTGAAACTATGTGAATATAAGGGTCCAAAGTGTCATCAATGGATAAATAGGCTCTACAATAACCCTACATGGTGTTTATAATCTTAAACGATTAAATCATGGATCATACGAAGCGAAAAATGAAAGAAAGTGAGGAATTACAAACTACAGGGGCTAAATGTGTCAACATGTTGAAAGTATACCTCTGAGTGACCTTTTGGCAAACCCGAAGCTTTGTAATGATAAAATATACTCACTAGAATATGTGATAAAAATTTCATAAAGTTTCGATATCGTATGAGAAAGTTATCATCAAAACCGTGCTCGAAGGGTTAAATGCGTTAACGTTGAAATTCGTGACTTTTCGGGTAAGCACAAAGTGAACCAAGGGCCTAACCAAGTTTGTGGATGTCCTAAGGCCCTTAAAAATCAGATTTGAGGGTCAAGAGTGCAAGAAAAATAAGCAAAACCACGTAACAAAGGACCAAGGACTGAATTGCAAAACTTTGAAACTTGGCTACCTGGTCGCGCACTTGTACGCGCCTCGCGAGGGGGTTCTCGCGCCCCGCGTACAAGTCACCAGCGAACAAAAGTGCGCAGCTGCCAGTTGCAGGTCTGATCTCGATTGTTAACTACTGTTGCATGATACCAGGGACTCACCAATGGTTTTACATGCATAGGGGGGCACTTGGACACATCTTACAACATCCCTAGACTCTTGTGGCATCATCTAATGAGATCAAAGTTCATATAAAAGGGTCTTGAAGTTGCAACATTCATCACTTGCAATTACAAAAATTCACAAGACCACTTCTGGAGCTTCTCTGATCAACCTCAGGCTTTCTAGTGATCTCTAAGCATAATTAGGACTCTTGTAAGTATTCCTAACCCTCTCTAATTCGTTCTAGCTTAGTTAATTAATCAAAAGTCAAACCGTCGTTAATTAAGTTTGACTTCGAGATTAAATGAAATTGGCTCTGTCATTTCTCGAATTGAAAGTACCTACAAGTTGGTATTTATGTGGGCAACAAACCCTTAAAAGGGTATTTTCAGATTCCCACTCTAACTATGTTAATTGTCGAGTCAAAGCTTACTTTAAAAAGTCAACAGAATGTGTATTTTCAAAATTTAGCATAATTAGCAATGTAGGGTACATGCAACCTGTTTGATCATTAAAATAACATGGTAACTAATGTAAGAACATGTCTCAACATGATCAACTCGACAATTTTCAGTTTAAACCCGGATCGGACCGAAAGTCGCATAATTTGACTTTTGCTTTGACTATAAGTTCTGATCCGTTTGTGCATGTTTAAGATCTGCCTTAGACCTTATTTTGGACCAGGTTTCATATAAGTATAACTCTCTGAGATTGTACAACTTGGTTCAATACTTATCCGATTCATATGCATGTTTCCGATTAATGCTTAAAAGTTGACTATTGTGCCCTTTTGACTATAAAACGTGATTTTTGAAAAAGTAAAAGAGTAGAAACCTTAATTACTGATTTATAAACTTGCACCTAAAATTTGACATCAGTTTGAGGTCTAGATTAGGAGTTATGCTCATTAGCGTAAATTGAAAGCTTTATGTCACTTAAACGGCGTAATTAGCGTATAACCTATTTAAACCCACTTTTTGATATCAAACTTTTTACCCACTGATGTAATATAATATTTTGGGATTTTTTAAGATTTTTATTTAATTTTTGGCTGAGCATAACATAGGTCTCTAAGTTTAATTCGGTAAATACCGATTTTGCCCTTTTAAGCCATAAAATGAGTTTTACAAATCCTTTTGACCCCAAACCTTTTTCTACTGATTTTATTTGTTAAATAAAATATTTTGAGCCTTCTGGAATTATAAAAATATCAGCTTTCTTTTAAAAACCCGGAAATGGCTCCAAATCGCCTTTTTAAGCGTTTTTAACGCATAGTATGTGCTAAAACCATATTAAACATATAAGGTTGATACCTACTGATATTTTTAGCAAATTTTTATATAATAACAGTAAGTACAAGTTTTTGAACTCAGAATTCCAGTTTTGACCTTTTAAGCCTAAGTGAAATTACCAAAATACCCCTAAGGTGCATAGTTTGGTTTTAAATGATAAATTTCACATATAGGTCATACCCTACTGTTATAGCTTATTAAATTATGTGTATTTACTGTATAAATCAAACCTGTAACTCAGATTACAAATTAAACTCTTTTATAATCTTTTAAATGACCAAAATGCCCTTATGAGGCATAAGTTGAGTTTAAATTCATTTGGGGCATAATAGAAGACATCTTACTGATGTCACAACATATTTAAAGTATATTAACTCAGGGAACTTGCATATGACTCTTATGGTTACCCGTGACGCCCTTTTCGCGCTCGGTTCGGTTTATGTAGCTAGTTTGCATAAATTGACCGAAACGGGTCAACCCTTATCATCTTTGTCTCAAAATCCAGAATGTAATTAGTATAACCATATTATACAAGTATTCAAACTTGTCAGGTCTAAATCACATTCTATCCGGTCTTCGCTTAATCGTGCGTTTGAACCGTATCGTCCTTAAAACTAGCCGGTCTAAGCTTAAGCTTAAATAAAGACCCGTTAGAAATCTAATAGGTTATTATAAATCTTCATTCCAGATTAGGAGCACCAGTAAAAGCTACGTGCAATTTGCTTATTGCGAATTATACTTTACTCAGGTAAATACTTTTAACTTATTTTCCCTATACGGGCTTGGGGTACGGTATGTAAAATACCGCTTGGTCCGGCATTGAATTCTTTAATCGAATAGAGGTTAAATTTATTGATATGCTATGTTTTGAATGTGTTTTGTTTGCTTAAAGCCTTTGGGGGGTTAATGACCATGTCCCGGATATCCTTGGCATCATCTTACGAGATGGCCACGACCTGAGCACGGGGTGTAGGCGTACACCTTTCAGTGCGTAACTCAATATTGTGGTGTGTCTATTAATCTTTAACCCGGTCTACGGATCGGGCTACTGAACGCATAAGTAAGATGTAATTCCCTTACAAGATTATATTACATAATTATCCCAAGTTATAAAATATTTTGTGCCACGTGCATTCAAATCAATTTTTAAACCTTTTCAAAATGAGTCAGTTAAATTGTATTTACCAGTGTAAACTGACGTATTTTTCCAAAAAGGTTAAGTGCAGGTACTACTCGTACTAGGCTGGCTGTCTTCTAAGCGTCCACAATAAGTCTCGCAAGCTTGGATGTCAATAAAGCTGTTGAACATTATCTTCTTTTATTTTTGATCCGCCTGTGGATCCGTTTCAACTATTCGTGATATTTAAATATTACACTTTATTAAAGTTGAAATGAATCTATCTTTGCTTCCGCTGTGAAATTATATATATTGTGTTGTTTGTCTATGATGATACCAACTACGTCACTATACTCCCCACCGGGCCCACCGGTGACACGTGGAAAATAGGGGTGTGACACTCATGGTCAAAGTCAAAGGATCTTGGATAGCCCTCTGTTACAGTTTGAGTTAAATTCGGGGGAGTCGCAGAGGTTGGCTACTCTTTATTCGGTAGAGCTGCTTCCATATAGGAGGGTTGACTGGGAGATGTCAGATCGCCTAGGGGCGAGGGCTCGGGTGGAACAGTTGCTAGGACCAAAGTTTAGGAGGGTGTTGGATTGTGATGCGAGGCAATATAAGGAGATCACCTTAGAGTTTCATTCTACGTTTGATTTCAAGCAAGGGAACTTTAATGAAAAAAGTGCAGTGTTCTTTGATCTAGGTAGGAGGTCTTATGAGATGACGGTTCCTGAGTTTGCAGTGGCTACTCAGTTCTACACACAGGATGAGGTTAGAACACCTGCGTTTCTTACTAGTCTGCAATGGGTGTTTAAGAAGAAGCGTAGGTATAGTGTTCAGTCTGGTGAGTTAGCGAGGTTTTGGTGCACTATCTCGAGAGTGCCGTACTCTACAGGGGCAGTTGCTAGTGATATTACCCACCCGGTCCTTCGATACATTCACAAAATTCTCGCAACAACTTTGGTTGGTAGAGGACAGGGGGATAATAAGGTTAATCAGGTGAGCTTGTTTTGTTTGATGTGTATGGTGGAGTAGAGGCCAGCCAACTTGGCGACTGTGTTTGCATTGTCTATGAAGAGGTTGTGGAGAGGTGGTGCCGGTGCCCGTATTTACTGTGGGCCGTTGGTGACGTGGGTAGCCGAGAGCTTAGGTGTGTTTGCGAGGTACCCGACAGATAGGATGAAGGAGGGCCCAGACCCTTGCTTTATGAATGTTAGGGATTTGTAGTCTGCTGGGATAGTAGCATACACTGACCCGATTAGTTGGGAGCCTATACGAGAGGGTCCACAGGTTCAGCCTCCGGCCGGTTTAGGTGCTGCGGAGGCTATGCAGGGTGCGGTAGCTACCCGCTATCAGAGGCCCCGTATTCGTCAGGATATTCCTGCTAGGCAGTACCCACTAGCGCAGCCACGACCCGATCCACTTACCTTGGATTCGTTATATGATTCTATGCAGGCGGGTTTCGGGGATTTGCGTATGTATATTGATTATCAGATTAGTGGGTTTAGGCAGGAGATGGTGGCAGGTAAGAGGAGATTGGAGGATGGTATGCGGGTTCTTATGCAGAATTTTCATTTGCAGCCACTGCCTTCTTGGCAGCAAACTGAGGCAGGGCCCAGTGGGATGCGGGCAAGTGATGAGGAGTCGGATGATGAGGAGTAGTGCGAGGATGCAGCGATGCTGATAGATTATATCTTTTGTTTTTTTTTTTTTTTTTATCTTTATGCTATTTTGATCATCGTTTGTTGTTCTGTACTTAAATACTTTAAACAGGTTGGTTGGGTTTTTGGGGATGGTTGACGTTTGGTTTGTGGATGTTTGCACTAACACTTATTATCATATATATTATCTTTTGCTAGTGTTTGGCGATTGCTTGATTAGGTTGGTATTTGTTGCCGATTCCGTTAGCGTGTCCGAATTAGGAATTGTTTGCTGAGCGCGTTCGGATTGGAGGGCATATGTGGAATTGACTGGCATATTGACAGGCTCACATATTTAGATCGGTTAAGTCATTTTTCCACTTGTATATTTTGTATATTTATTTTATTCGGTATTTAGTTTTTTTTTAGTTTAATGGTAATTTGTTAGTTAGTTTGAGTCGTATTTCCGTTCTTGCATTAGGGACAACGCAATATTTAAATGTGGGGATGAGATACATGTACATAGTAGTAGTAGTTGAGTCATAAAATTCGAAAAATTCAAAAAAATAAAAAAATTGAAAAAACCAAAAAAATTGAAAAATTAGAAAAATGTCTTTTGAAATAAGTAGTTTGCAAAAGTAATACGGAAAATGATAGAAAAGACGGGTTTTTGCTCGGGTTCAAATAATAATAATATGAGATTAAATTAAGTAGAGGTTGTGTCTAGTTTGAGATATGTGAATAAGCACGGTTCGGTTTTAGGTCCCTTTGATTTAATATTACCTTAATTGTCGGTCTGCTAGTGGGTACTCATCTGGGAAAAATGGGAATTTGAAACCGCCAATAAGAGTATAAAGAATGCCTTTATAAGTCAAAATCGTTGAATTTTTAATCATGAAAAAGAAAAAGGAAAAAATAGGAAAAAATGAGCTAGAAACTAAATGAAAGTAGCGCAGGCCTATGTAATCTTGATTGGGGATAGTGACTTTACAACCGGAATGCCTCTAGGATGAGTGAAATCGAAATTGCAAAAAAATTACCGACGCCTATTGTAATCTTTGTTGGAGATAGCGACTCTACAGCCGGAATGCCTCTGGGTTAGGTAAAGCAACGTCTAAGCTCAAAAGAAAAAAAAAAGAAAAAAGAAAAAAAATGATGAAAAATGAAAAAAATTGATTTTAAATTCTCTTAATTTTGGTATAAAACGGTTAGGAATTGGTCCAGTGATCGTTCCTTTTGTTCTATAAGCTTGAGGCGGGATTAGGTGGACCGTGACTTCTAGCGTGAGACCCTAGGTAGATTGACCGCACTTAAACTAAATTCGCATGATAAGGGGTGTAGGACCGGATTTGGGTTTAAAGGGACAAGCATATTTGCAATCGTGACTAACACAAGTCTTGACGTTGATGAATATAAATAGCTTTTGACCCGAGTAATTATTCATCTCTGATTCCGTATGCATAGATTCTTTTTCGAGGACGAAAAAAGAGCAAGTGTGGGGATATTTGATGTATTGCAAAATACATCCTTTATTCGTGTACAATTTGTATAGTTTTCTGTTATTTTTAGTTTTGTTTTCGTTAGAATGTGCATACTGTTGATTCAATCACGTTTCGCAGGTCTTGGTGCTTAAATATGCTGGAAACTGAGTAAAACGAGCCAAAACGCTGTAAAGTAAAGTCCTGGAATGCGTTGGAAAGATTGGGAGCTGAAACAAAGTTAATATTCTGGAAAAATGGTCATTGGCGCCCCGCGACATATTTAAAGTAGTCTCTCGCAGCCGGCGAGAGACTGAAAGTTGCGAACGTATGATGGAAGGCGCTGGCGGGGCGCGACATCCTCATATATGCTAGTCGCAGCCCGCCAGAGAAGGTTACTGGCAGTTTGTTTCGAGATGATTCAACGTTTGAGTTGGGGGAAACATATATAATGATCATAAACTTCAACAAAAACCCTAGTTACGAATTTAAGAACCCCCAGGCGAATTCAAGAGCATATTTTCGAGTTATTCAGAGCATTTTGGCACACGAAAATCATTTGGTTGAAGCTTGGAGCATAGGAAAGAAGATCATTCAGGTTTTATCTCCCGGTTTTCATTATTTTCTTGTTTTTCAGTACTTTGATCATGAATTCTTGTTTTGAAACTTGTGTTTTGCTTTTGGACACCATGTTTTCTGGCTAGAACCTTTGTTACTACCTAGGATAGATGAAAGTTTAATGAAGTTGGGATTTTAACGGTTTTCTATTGTTTGTGTATGGATTAATCTTTAAAAGTAAAGAACTTTAGAATTTCTAATTTGGTGCGTATGCGTACATAGATTTGATTGTCGATTATTTGTTGTTTCACATAAACTTTGGTGGATGTCTTTCATATAATGAGTTTGTGTTGATTCTTCGCATCTTTGCGGGTTCGGGTAATCTTTGGGTAAATCAGCCGATAGCCTTAGAAACAGTAATTAAAATACAATTAGAACTAGTTATTCTGCTTAACTTGTCGCTAAGTGGCTCGAGTTTGTTAGTAGGTCTCGGTTTAAAATATATCTAAGATAGATTTTGAGAGAAGTCGGTCTTAGTTCCCTAATCAGACCTGTGTCTATTAAACTAAGTTAGAATCTAGAGTTGTCTTAGACTTTCGCGCTGAGAGGTAGATTGTCACATTAGGGCACTTTTAGAGACGTTAGAGGACTGAGAGGAAGTCTAACAACCGGTGTTCATAACAGCCTTGTAGAGTCTCACAAGTTTCTTCCTAAGAAGGGTCAGGAGGTCTTAGTAGAGATTTCTTAGGGTTTAGTACACAAAGATCCCGGTTCCATATACTTTAGTATCGTTAGAAATCCATTCCTAGTTAAACCGGATTCTAGCCTAAGTAGTCGTTAATCTCTATTGAATCAAACCTTAGTTCTTTTTCGTGTCGTAGTCTAGTTTTATTTTAATTTCATCTCTAGAATTTTAGTAACCCCCCCCCCCTCAAAACACAAAAATAGTTAAGTTCATGTCAGAGTCAGTCTAAATAAGGTCTTTAGCGTAGCTTAATTAGAGTCTCGTGGGTTCGACATCCGGACTTACTTAGCTTTACTAGAGTCGACCGGTTCACTGCCGGTGAGTAGTTTAGTCGAGTTTAGAGAGTCTAGATTATTATTTGAGTCTAAATTTAGGTTAATTTTAGTTGATTTTTATTTAACTACTTCTAGCACATCAACAATCATCCGTTTGAGTCGATTCTACATCCATGATCCACCCATTCCGCCCCCTTCGTTGTTGGGGTTGTTCCAAATAATCGATCCAAGGATATTTGGTACAACTGAGATTTGGTGGAGATGAGTGACGACACCACGAAGGCGCGTGGCAAGTTTTGTAGCGCTTTGTTAAAAATTGAGTCAAACTCAACGTTGAAAAAGTCATATTAATAATAAATTCTGCAAGGCGTTGAAAAAGATACCGGAAGGTGATCAACCTGAAAGGAGTACCGATGGGAATATATTTCGGTACTCGGTGAAAGTGGTTCATGATGGGATGGCTAGAGTGGTGATTCAAGAAGCTTTGCCTTTCAACCACTTCGACAGCCCGCGGATAACATCCATGATTCAAGACACGCTTCAACCTCGCTACCATCACATAAGTCGTAACAAACTTAGGCGTCATTGTTTAAAATTATGGGAGAAAACAAAAAAAAAAGATTTAACTGTATTTTTTGAAAATTTAGAAACCAGTGTGAGTCTGACTAGTGATGTTTGGTTGGCTCCCCATGGTTTTTCTGAGATCGTACATTTGTGTCATCGCCCATTGGATAGATCCCCATTCGTGGTATTTTTAAAACGAAAACAACAAAATTATCAAGCGTTTACTATTCCACATGTTGTAAAGTTCTTACAGAAGCTTTTTTAATGTCTTTAAATTTTAAAATTTTTGAAACTATGAATAATTTGTTTGCCTTAATAATAAAACCAATGAAAGAAAAAAAAGTTTGAAAGATATTTTTTTGGACCTACCCCGGTTTTTACTTATGCCGTCGCTTTAAACCCTATACTAAATGTTTCGATGGTTGAACGTCTTATTGACGAAATTTTAGATGATTTAAATATGCATGAGAGGGACCCAACTTTAGCAAAAAAAAAACTAATGACAAATTCAAAAAATCTTTAAACCAAATGTATGATTTTTATCTAAATAAACATGGCCCGAAAACACACATGAACGTGTCTCAAGAATCGATCTCAAGTTCTACCTCAAGCTTGATACGGGACCTGGTTATAACTATGATGAATATTGTTAGGGATGAGTCAAACAAAAGACAAAGGGGTGACGCCCCAACAAGTGAACTCTATAGGTACAGTCATGCAAATTATGTATCGATTGTGGCTACCGAAGTTTGTAACAACTTTGATATTTTGGCTTGGTGGAAAGGGAAGGCTAAAGAATATCTGATTCTATCCGCCATCGCCCATGATTTACTAAGCGTCCAAGCTTCAACGGTAGCTTCGGAATCCGCTTTTTCTCTTAGTGGCAGGGTATTGTCGATACGAAGAACAAGGCTCTCTCCCGAATCGATAGAGACATGCATTTGCCTAAAATATCATTTGGATGCAGTGGATCATGTACAAGACAAACCTCGAAGGTGAAATAATACTAGAAGCAAGGGTACTCAATGAAGAAGTGGAAGGACTTTCTTTGGGCATATCCGACGAAGAAGTCTCCGAAGATGCAGCGGCTCTTAATAGATAAAGATGAAATGAAATAAATATTTTTTATGTCTATTTTATGTATTTTTTTCAACATTATGAATAAATAAATAGAGAATTTTTAAAATTTGATTAATGTTATGTAGGGTTCCAGCGTGACCAACCTCCCAAGAGTGAACTGCGTGAACAGATATGGACCCTTGATTTCCTTTTTAGTTGTTAAGGGTAGGATTGTAATTATATAAAAAATTAGATTTAAATCATTATTTTAATAATTGAATTAAGTTACATCTTTCCTAATTTAAATTCATTATCCACATTATGTTTATTTATTAATAAGATAATTATCAAAATAAACAACAAATCACCAGATTTCACTTTTAATTTTTATTTCAGATTTCATCACCAGAATTCAAATTTTGATTTTTAAGATCCACGTAACCTTCATATTTCAACGGTATACACATGTGTACTTGGATATAAATAGAACAGTACACATGTGTACTCAGGATCGTACATATGTGTACAGTAATTCACAGGTGTACATCAACATTCAATACAAAAAAAAATTATGAGATATCACAAAAACAGACGATATACACATGTGTACATCGCATTAAAAAGATGACAAAATCAGAATACACATGTGTACATCGCATTTAAAC
This sequence comes from Helianthus tuberosus, assembly GCA_030545235.1. Taxonomy (NCBI): domain Eukaryota; kingdom Viridiplantae; phylum Streptophyta; class Magnoliopsida; order Asterales; family Asteraceae; genus Helianthus; species Helianthus tuberosus. The sequence goes on along the minus strand of CM060361.1, from coordinate 116,680,592 downwards.
AAATAATTATTTTAATAATTGAATTAAGTTACATCTTTCCTAATCCTTGATTTGATTTGTGAGAAATTTATGCAATCAATTTAAGAGGATAATTGATTACTTGATTTGTGAGAGATTTATGCAATCAATTTAAGACTGAAATTACACATATACCCTTTTTGTATTTAATTAAATGGAAAAAATTAACCAAATAATTACCATCATGTCACTCACTTTAATCTCAAGATCATAAAAATCAAGGGCCCAGATCAGTTCACGCAGTTCACTCTTGGGATTTTGTTCACGTTTGAACCTAATCCGTTATATACATATATATATATATATATAGGGATGAGCTCATGCGAGAACCACCTTTATTGTGAGAACCGCGAGAACCAATGTGAACACAACCTAAAATAGCTAAAAAAACCTAAAAAAACCTAACCCCCACCCCCCCCCCCCAAAAAAAAAAACCTAAACCCCCCACCCCTCCCCCCCAAAAAAAACCTAACCCCCCCCCCCCCCCCCCCAAGCTAAATGCTAAAAACTAAAACCTAAAAAAAACCTAACCCCACCCCCCCCCCCCCCCCCCCAAAAAAAAACCTAAACCCCCCTCCCCCACCCCCCAAAAACCTAAACCCCCCCAACCCCCACCCCCCAAGCTAAAATGCTAAAAACTAAACCCCCAAAAAACCTAAAAAAATAAAAAAAAAATCTAAAATTTTTTTTTTGAATATTTTAATATTTTTTATGTTAAAATCGCTACTTTTAGAAGCCAAAAATTTTTTTTTTTTTTTTTAAAAAAAGAAAAATTTAACAAAATTTTTTTTGGCTTCGAAAAGTAGCGATTTTTTTATAAAAAATTCAAAAAAAAATTTTTTTGTGTGATTTTTAGCTATTTTTAAGGATTTTTGGTTGTGTTCACATTGGTTCTCGCGGTTCTCGCAATAAGAGGTGGTTCTCGCATGATCTTCTCCCTATATATATATATATATATATATATAGGTGAAGGATAAAATAAAAATCCACTTGAGTTGAGAAAACTCAAGAAAACTCTATGTAACATTTTTATTTTTTTCTAAGAAAACAGGGAATGTAACATAAATATATTTGAACATTTTTATAAAAAAAAAAGTAAAAAGCGCGTACTAGTTTTTTTAAATGTTAATAATTTGTGTGTTACATTTTTTTGGACATATATATTATGTAACATGAAATTTTTAACATTTTTAAAAAAATAAACTACTCAGCGCTTTTTTATTTTTCTTTTATAAAAATGTTCAAATATGTGTATGTTACATTCTCTATTTTTATAGAAAAAAATAAAAATGTTACATGGGGTTTTTGCAAAGGGTTTTTTTTTTTTTTTTTGAGTTTTCTCAACTCAAGTGAGTTTTAGTTTTTGTTTATTTTTTTTTTTTAAATGACAGGACTTATACTTCCAATTTCTATTTGATTGGAGCAAATTATATCACGAATTGTTATGCAAGTCTATATGATGTTAAATTCTAAATGATGTTAGATTTATAAATAGATTATAACAGACACAAAAACAAAATGTCAAGTATCAAAAATCCAAATTCCAAGTATCACAATTCGTCAAAATGCAAGATATTAGACAGATTCTAAAAATCTCCTATAGGCTATAAAGTATAGCCGGTTCTTTTAATCAAGACTAAATTACACAAATTGTCCTTTACTTATATATGAAATTTCATCCTCTGTTCTTTGTCTTTAAAATGCACACTCATGTCCTTTACGACTAAATTAAGCACACTCCATGTCCTTTACCTTAACACCGTTTATCAACTCCGTTAATCTCTGTAATGTGCAATATAACAAGCAAATGTAATGCACTATTGGCTTCAATAATGCTGCACTTTGGCTGTACATTAGCTACAATATAACAAGCAACTATAATGCAATATTGTTGCACTTTGGATGCAATATAGGCTGCACTTTGGTTGCGATATAACAAGAAAATCTAATACAATATTGGCTGCAATATTGCTGCACTTTGGCTGCAATAATGGCTCAAATATAACAAGCGACTACAATGCAAAATTGTTGCACTTTGCCTGCAATATAGGTTGCACTTTGGCTGCAATATAACAAGCAACTCTAATGCAATATTGGCTGCAATATTGCTGCACTTTGGCTACAATATTGGCTCCAATATAACAAGCGATTATAATGCAATATTGCTGCACTTTGGCTGCAATATAGGCTGCACTTTGGCTGCAATATAAGAAGCAACTCTAATGCAATATTGGCTGCAATATTGCTACACTTTGGCTGCAATATTGGCTCTAATATAACAAGCGATTATAATGCAATATTGCTGCAATATTGGCTGCACGTTGGCTACAATATAACAAGCGGCTTTGGCTGCTGGCTGCACGTTGGCTACAATATAACAAGCGACTTTGGCTGCAAATATTATAGAATGTTCAAATAGCCAAACATTGTGCAGAACTGAACCAAACGACCAAACCTGCTACATTCATATACAAAATTGTAATGTTTAATTAACCCATAAATTGATTAAAGATAAAATCCATCCTTTTGTGACTCTCCATTTTCGTCCAACTCTCTAAATGGTTGAACTAGGGTTTTGTGGAGTTTTGATTGTGAAATTGGTAATCAGTTTGAGGTTTAGAAAAAGTTTGTTGGTTTAATTGTCTGGTATATATGAAGTATGTGAAGAGTTTTTGTGTAAAATGTCCTTTTTGCCCCTCACATGAGTGGCACATGACAGATATTAACAAAGTTGATAAACGGTGTTAAGGTAAAGGACATGGAGTGTGCTTAATTTAGTTGTAAAGGACATGGAGTGTGCATTTTAAAGACAAAGGACAGCGGATGAAATTTGATAGATAACTAAAAGACAATTTGTGTAATTTAGTCTTTAATCAATTAATGAGCCTAGTTTCATAAAAATCACAAGTCACAAGCACAAATAACTATGTATAATTTTTCCTTAAATCTGCCATATAAGTTGGGGCCCAAAGCGATGGCTTTTTATAATTGCCCATAGGTCGACCCTGCCTAAAGGGTTGTTTGTTTCAGCTCTTAATGGTTCACACCCCTTACTGGTTCAGCACTTAATGGTTCAATATATTTGTTTTTCAAGCAGATGTCTGAATGATTCAAACATTTGCCTCTGAATAGTTAAGCATTACACTGAATCTGAATGGTAAAGTTCTCTTATCTGAATTGGTCAGACATTTGCCTCTAAATGGTAAAGCAGTATACTAACTCTTAATGGTCCAGACCTCTTACTGATTCAGCACTTAATGATTCAGACCTCTTATGGTTTAGCACTTACTCATTCAGAAGTTGCCAAACAATCCCTAACATCGATTTCAGTCTATTTTGATCATTAGGTTTTTAAAATGATTCCTTTCTGTGATAAAATACAAATTTATTACACAACCCTCATTTTTTTAAACACAAATTTCAAGCTTTGTTTTCTCTCGTGTGAATCCAACCCACACAAAAAAACCTACAGAAATTGTAAAACTAGCATAAAAAACTTCTTATCCAACCCACACAAAATTCCTACCTATATAAGAAATTTTAGAACTAACATAGAAAACTTATTCACAAAAGGGCTTATAGCCCATTGCTATTAAAATGTGTAAGAAAATTTCCGCTCCCGGTGTTGGTTAAAGGTTCAACTTCCATAGTGTACGTATAGTAAGTATATATAGGAGTGAGATTAGAAGCAGTGTCGGCTGATGGGTAAGCTAACTAAACCATTTGCAGTAGAAAAACGTACTCTATAACACTTCTGCGGTAGAAAAAGAAAGCAAGTTAACCCCGAAAAAGACACAATGGAAAAACCAATGATATCATTCGACTATAACAATCCCGAACCATGCAGTTTGAACTTCTGAAGTAACACTCGCAACATAAATGAAAAGAATAACAAATAAAACAACTTTTGCCACTATCAACATGAAAACTGTATCACCTCGCGACACCAAGTTTTATAGTCTTTGACTGGTGTCATCTTCATCACAAGTAGATCAAGAGCTCAGATTGACTTATGTGTTTCGGGTGATTAGAATTTGGCCAAGGATTCCAATAAATTTAACACCATCTACATGTGTCCCGAATCATTGATCAGAGTAGACCGACACTGGATCGCTTGAGCCAAAATCCAACCTTATAAAGCAAAATGATGGAACAATGTTATTCCATGCAACAGGTAATATAATCGCTTTTGCTACAAGCTCACCATCAAATAATATTGCATGCGAAGTTGATTAACAATTTTTTTTCGAGAATAAAAAGTTTATTCAAAGAGCTGGTAAAATATTTGGGTGTATTGGTAACGGGTTAAAACGGGGCATTTTTGAGTATGAGTCAGGTTGGTTAAGCCCAAAACACTTTCTGTCTAAATTATTTATGTTTTTTTTTAATAAATAGTTAATATATGCCAAATAACATTAGAAAACAACATTATTTCGCTCATAATCTGAATTTGGATTAAACATTTATACACTTTGGCATTTGACATTCAACTTGTATGATTTGTCCAATAAACATAGCCCGAATCAACCCATTCAGTACACGAATCCAAAATCATCATTCTACTTTTGGTCTATATCACTTATTTTTTCAGTAAGGTGTAGTTAATTTTTTCTTTATTTACTTCTATATTTTCATCAAACTAAAAGTCCAGAGTCGAAAAATTACCTGCTATATACACACACAAGGATCCAGATTGAACTTCTGCTGCTCTAGAACCGAGTATCTTGATCAAACATCCGATCATTTGACGATACATCCCCCTTTTGTATCTTTAACATGAGTGAGAACCATTTTACAACACTCGACACGATCTTCCATCTCCTCTGAGCTTTGACCATGGCAGAACACGGAAACAAAAACCGGTCAACCGCACATTGCAGTTCACCGGGTGAACCACCACCAAGATACTGCAGATGCATTGATGAGCTTGGGTCACAAATCAAGGTGTTATCCACTCGGCATTCAAAGTCCATCGGTTGATCAAATCTCACATCTATGGAGCCCATGTGGTCCGGGCCATATTCACCCAAGCTAGACCGGATAATATCCGGGGACGTTGGGTTCACCTGTGGGTAATCAAACGGGCCTTTCGGGATTGCGTTATTACCTTCGAAGCTTTCGTTCATCGTTTGGGTATGTAAAGGGGAAATGTCTTTTGTAAAAGAGCAAATACTGTTTCTTAGAGAAGCTTCATCGTCATAGTGAAGAACTTTGTCCAAGTGCTGAAATGCGTATAATACCATTTTTTGCGCTTCGGCCTAGATATGCAATTTAAAGTTTACTTCACTGATTATGTTCGAAAGGTAAACTCAACCCGTTTACTAACTAACGGACCAGACGGGTTGGAAGTCATCCATAGTGTTTATTATTATTATTATTTTTTTTGCCTTAAACCACCTAAATCCTTTTTCTTTTAAAATTAGGTTACACTTGTTACTGATACTAACAACTTGTTAGTATCTGTTTAACTTAAAGATCTGAATTTTCATAAAACTATTCAGAATGTTCTACAAACTCAAAACACACTTTGGAGTTTCGACCCATTTGACCCGTTCCCTTTTCCGGTTACCCGTTTGACTCGTTAAAGGCATAACCCAAATGGGTCATAAGTACAGGAGGTCGAAGACACTTTTTTGTTTATTAGCAAATTGTTAACTGAGAAGCTAACCTTTTCGGTTTCTGGGAGCTTGTTGGAAACAACGTACTTGCAGTCTGAAAGAAGACCGAGAACTTGTCCCACAACATTAAACACAACACCGTCTTTTTTATGAGCTTGAGGACAATACAAGTATAATTTGTTGTCATCTATCACACATCTTGTGGCATGCTCCACAACAACTTCCCACATTTTTGTAGACATACCGGGGCCCAGGATCTGCGGTGTTCGTAAATTGGTCAAAAGGGTATAGGTAGTAAATAATCTTAAACTAGTATATGCATCGGATGATAAACGAATTACTTATGCATCAAGAAACTTGTGCATGATTTAAAGCTATGAACTAAGAGAATTTAACCAGTAACCTTCCGCCTATTTTGATGACTTTCAATTGTTTAACTCGTTCTCTTTAGCTAAATTCTTTATTTGATGTGTTTCAGATAAACACAAACCAAATCGACCCATTCATAAGTAAACGGGTTAAAATTGACATGTCTAACATATATCATTATTAGATTACCTATCAATCCATACTAAAGGGATGATTTTAAAAAACTTGATGAGTGAAATAGTCATATAGAGATGCAATATCTTACATGTCGAAGCGTTGTAGGATCTAAGAAAAGAAGAACTAAGAAATCTTTCACTGTTTTGACATTTTCTTTGTTCAACCGCTTATGAAAAGCTCCATCCTTGCTGATTTTTTCGAGTCTCCATACTTCATCACACAGATAAGGCGGGTGGTGTTTCTTGTATACTAAAAACCCATAAAAATCACGTGTTAATTTTTTTATTAAAATAGTTACAAAACGTCAATTAAGGTATATAGTTCTCATCGACCATTATCGTATGATGTAGTCAACTGATAATAGTTTTCTTTACAATATCTTGCAGTTTTGTTATAGTTGCATAATTGATAAGTAAGCGTGCAGGAAATGACATGTTATCACATTTTGTTTTACCAAAATGTTAAATATTAGAGATGGCAAAATGGGCCGGGTTGGGTCAAGCCGCAAACATTTTCTGTTTATTTTTTAAAAATTTCTTAATAAAAATAGTTAACGTGTCATTAAGAAAACAATAATACAACTACAATATTAACCTAAATCTTCAAATAAAACAATGTAGAAGTAAAAATAGACTTGGATCAACTTTCAACCCGGGTGACCCAAATCGACTCCAAGTAAATGGGTCAAACTAAATTCTTTATAAGATATAAAAAAACACTTACGCTCCCCACGATGATCTCTAACAGCAAACGATTCTGACATTGCTTCTCTAACTCTAATTCCATCTAAATTATCCAAAACCCGAGCTCCCAACCTGAATTTACGGCTCCTTGTCCAGCTCGAATTGTCGGTAAAACAAAGATCACCCACGAGACCAACGCCTTCTTTTAAATTCAACAATGAATTTCCACTTATAAGAGGTTTTTTCCCGCGCCTTTCTTTAACAATATTAGCATTAAACTCTTCAAGCGTCCAATTGTCACCTATGTCATCACCGAAGTCTCCCTCAAGAACCACTATTTCCACCTTTGATGATGATTCAATCCCGGTGGAAATGGTTTTGCCTGTATGTGAATCGATTAATGCTACTTTTAGTATATTGCAATCTTCTCCTTCGATACGGGTTCCAGTAAAAACTGGAAGAGACAAAGCAGTTAAGAACTGTAACTTTAACTTCCTTGGTAGCGTAGTTTCCATCTCATCCTCACTATCCCTGTGTGAAGATAACATGTTAGTCCTAAACACGGGTCGGCCCACCAGCCAACATGTTGGCCTTCGGCCTAGTGCTACTAAGGTGGCCAGACAACCCACATGTTGTGAGTTCAAGTCCCAACAGCGTGTGAGCATATGCCAATAATAAAAATGAACCAGTGGCATGGGTCACATCCGAACATGTAACTATTGGTCGGGTCAGGTACTTATTTCATTTTTTTATAGATAAGTTGTGTCTCAAGTATGGTTTTATAATATAAGTATAAGAATACAATAGTGTTTATATGTAAAATTGCACTTTGGCTACTTATGATCGGTTTCCTTAAAAGCTAATATCTTGATTAAATCGTTTGACCTGTTAGAGATACAACATAACATTTTACAGATTGATTTATGCTCAAATGGGCCGAAATCAACCACCTTACCACTTCATGTTAGCTATATGTTTTTGCAGTGCCACTTCAACTTCCTCTCTCACCTGCACACCAACATTGTCATACAATAGTCAATAACAAATTTACAAAAATCGAAGTTTAGCATGAAGGACATCGTTTACATACTACTCTTCGGATCAAGGGCTCCAAAACGGGCTCAACATACTTGTGAATGGTACAAAACTTCATCACCTCCAACACAGCACTGTAAACATCAAGAACAAAAAGTACAAATTTAAACATAGATAACGGGTGTTGCTATAGTCTATACATGCACCGGTGATGCTATACGGACACAATGTGACCTCATCATACTATATAGGCCGGATGATTTTGTCAGTGGTAACATCGGTTACTTTTGTGTCAGTGTACCACATCATACAGGCCATGTAACTTGATGACACAAACTCATACCGTATAAAACATTATGGCCCATATGATGTACCAGTCTAACACGTTATACGACCTGTATGACCATTTTCCCCATATCATATGGGCTGTATGACATGTTAGTGGTGTCTGTATAATGTGTGTTGGTGGTGTTTGTGAATGGTATAAAACGCCATCACCTCCAACACAACATTATAAACATCAAGAACTAAAAGTACGAACTTAAACACACTGATAGGGTGTGTTACTAATGATACATCAGGTAACATCATCATATGGGCCGTATGACAGGGCATAAATGGTCATCTAGGCCGCATGACTTTGCTAGTAGTCACATCAGTCACTTTTATGTCAGTATACTGCATCATACAGGTTGTTTAATTTGACAACGCTATACCTCACACGGCCTCTATAAAACATTATGGCCCGTATGATGCAACAATCTAACACATTATACGCCCCATATTACCATTTTCACCATGTCATGCGTGCCATATAACACGTTAGTGGTATCTAGATAATTTGTGAGTGGTGTTAGTGAATGGTACAAAACTTCATCACCTCCAGCACTTTTGATATAGATACCCCAATGATGTTATACACACTAATAGGTGTTGATATAGATACACCAATGATGTTACACACACTAGCTGACGCCTCATACCAGCCATATAACATGGCAAAATACTAATATAGGCTGTATCACTTTGTTAGTGGTTAGGTCAGTCGCTTTTGTGTCAGTCCAGCAAATCATACGAGCTGTATAAAATATTATATAGCCCGTGTGGTATTTCTTTAGACACAACTTTGATAATCCCGATACAAATACTATTTGTAATCTCCTGAAGTACACAACTAAATATCAATCAATCAATAAACAAAAACAAATCCAACAAAGCTAGCTAGGGTTTATCAGACTCACTTTCTGAAAGAAGGCCGTTTTCGACGAGCACCCGCATCCGATGACGACGAGTTATCTTCCTGTTCATGTTCATGTTCATGTTCATCCTGCGATGAAACACCGGTATCATCCTGCTTTTGCCGTTTCTGCGACATGATTAGAACCACCGCTGATGGCGGTGGGGTGACTGTGTTGAAAGGTGGAACAAGTACAGATGGAAACTTCGTGGATGATGACTTTGAAGAAATCAATAAACAAAGAATCGATCAGGATGAACAGTCGTCGACAAGGACGACCAACATGCGGTGTCAGATTACAAGACAAAACACCTTTGATAATTAATTCAGATACAGTACAAAACAGTGTAAGGGCTACATTCGTATAGACAATGTACGGTATATGCCAAAACTTGGCCCTAGACTAAAATATTGGGGGAGTAGCATCTTATAGCATGGGCTAGATATTCTCCATTCTTTTTTGTTAAAACTCGTTAAATCTTCGATAAGACTGTGTGTGATGGGCTAACGTCTTGGTCTAGTCAGCATGAAAGCATTAAACAACATCCCATAGGGGCGTAACAGGGGTGGGGCGCCAAAGAGGAGGGGGTGACACTAGTAACAAGCATAAGGGGGATGGGAACATGAGTCATTCTGCTTATATGACAGTGACGTAACAATCACTTTTTTTTTGTTAAACCAAAACAAATAGTTTAAACAGTGAATAATTATATAGTTTATTTAGTTATCATATCTCACTTATTATTTTACATACATATACACAAGTTAATAGTTGAAAGATTAGCCCAAAGAGTAAGGAATTGAAGCTAATCCATATTTGGTAAGATGATATTCCCTTATCGTCTAATACCACCGTCTTTGATGTCACCACTATAAAGGGTCAACGATAAGTGAAAAGTGTCGTGTTGTAAAACTTGTACTTAGGTTTTATATTGTTGGTTCCCACAATTAATGGATATCTCGTTACGGTGATAGCATTGTAAAACGCCGCTAAAACTCCCACTGACTCTGATTATACATTGATCTAATCCAAATGTTGAAAGGAAAGTTTGACATTGTGGTCAACATTGGTGGATATCTCGTTACGGTGATAGCATTGTATGCAAAAAAGGTTATATCGGTCCATTGCACTCGAAGAAGTCTATAATAGAGATGGCGACAGGGGGGGGGGGGTATGGAGTACTCCTTTATGTTCATTAATGAAAACACAAAAGTATTTCCTAAGTGTTTATCAGAATTTTAAAAACTCTATGATAGACACTAAGGAAAGGAAAGATACTAATTGGGTCCATGTGTGAATGAATTCATAGGCATCTTTTTGTAGGGACTTCTAGGCATGCCTCCCAAGAGGTATGTGGAATTTAGAATTGACATTCTTCTTGTTGTGGTACCAATTACCCGAGCACCATATTGTCACGCTTCGTCCAAAGCTCAAGACTTACCCTAGCACTCCCCTCGGGTGCATCAATCTTATTTGTGTATGTAAACATAAAGATGTACATTGATTATCGAGAATTAAACAAGTTGATTGTCAAGAATAGGTATCCATTACCTATTAGCCGGTAAAAAGAAGTACCCATTACCTAAGAATAATGACTTATTTGAACAGCTCCAAGAAGCTTGTTGGTTCTTATAGATCGAGATCTAGGCAACATTAGGTGAAACTTGAAATTACTAGAAGGTAGGGTTCCATAGACCACCTTTTGAACAAAATATGAAAACTATTAGCTAGTGTTGATTTCATATAGTTTAACTAGCGCTTCCTTTCATTTATGTATCTTATGCATTAGGTGTGTATACATATCCCTTATTAACCATTATTGTCACACCCCAAACTATGGCGGAAACATTGGGGTGTGGCACTGAGCGAAACAGATTGTTCATGAGAATCCATAACAACTATTAAGTGACAATATATTTGACTTTAATGTCCCATACCACTAACATATAAAGCAAAAATAGTTATTACAGATAGCGTGTCTTAAAAACAAAATACTGTTCCGACAACTCAGATTTTATTCGTGGATTTCTAGACTTCCTACTCGTTTCATCACAACAAAGCATAGCATCCTATCAACATGTCACATACGTTAAAATAAAGTCAATACATAAAATGTAAAGGTGAGTACATAAGTTTGAGTAGCATATAGTAGAGAAAGCGTTTACGCATAACCAACATGTATCACGTAACGGGTGAAAGCAAGTAACTATCAAACTATGTTCACACTTAACCACGAGACTGCGTTGTAGAGTATGCGCGACACATGTCCAGCGGACACATGAAGTAAAGTAAAGTGATCCCTAGCAAACCACGTCCACGACAGGTGCTGAGTCTAAACTTTAGTACTATCGTTGCCAGAGACGGTATAGTGTAACACTGTATAAGCATAGTACGAGCATTCAAAGTACACGTATAACATGAGGGAGCAGTTAGCGTTTGAAGTGTTTGCGTTGTGTGTTGTTGTGTTTTGATAGAGAACGTATGTAACACCCAAAGTGTGTTAAAAGAAAATGGGTTCGAGTATACTCACAGTTCGTGTTTAGCTAGTACACAAAGACTTGGATTGAAGGGAGCGCGTTGGAGTTTAGCCTGAGCATAGAACAGTAGCGTAAGCGTTGATCAGTGCGTAACAGTGTGTCGAATATGCTGAGTGTCGGATGATGATCCGAACGGGTGAGTTCCCATTCGATCGGATGGTCATCCGAGCGGATGACCATTCGAACGGATGGCCATTCGAATGTGGGTGGGTGTTTGTAAATCGTTTTGAAAGTTTGAAGTTTTCATTATAGCATAGATGCTAAGTCATCCGGTCGGATGGTCATCCGAACGGATGGCCATTCGGTCGGATGGCTATTCGTTCGAGTGGGTGTGTTTTGGAAAGTTGTTAAGTATTGAAAATAATAAGGGACCGATCATCCAACGGCTAACCATTCGATCGGATGGCCAGTCAAGTGGGTGTCCCGTTTGTTTGAAAACTTGTAAAACTTTCTAAGTAAAAGTTTTGAGTTTTAACGGAGACGGTGTGATAACGTGTCAAACAACGGAAACACACCAAGGTCCAGCTTGTTCGATCGGATGAGAATCACCCCATTCGATCGTACTCACTGTTCTTTTGATGAAGTTTCATGTTCAACCCGTAAATCGGTCATCTCTCCGGTGGAAATCCGTTTTCAAGCCGGTTCTTAACTAGAGAATGAGTAGAGAGTCTGAATGAGTATGGATTCCATCGGTTTTGAGTAGAATGTTGAAGAAAAGTTGAGGAAAAGTTGAAAACAGTTGAGAAATGTTGAAATCTTGTTGGGATTTAGGTTAAAATGTGTGGAAAATCCTTTAGATCTAAACCAATCCTTATGAGATGATGTCATACAGCGGTTTGCATAAGAAACCATGTGAGAACCACCTTCAAGAGGTCCAAATCAGGTGATTTCAAGAAGAAAACTGGTGATTTTGATGGAGAAGATGATGGAGAAGTGGGTAGTGATGAAGATTGTACAAGATTTAGCGAGAAATACTTACGAAATAGCCTTGAATCGAGAGAAAAGTGCTTGAGAGTGACTTGAGTGAAGGTGGTCGAATAGAGATGTCACATCAGTGAAAAGTGGTGTACGGGGGGGGGGGGTATTCATAGTGTGAGAGGAGAGTTAAGGCAGTGGAGAGTGCGAGGTGTCGGATGGTCTGCCGATCAAATGATCATCTGGACGGTAGTCCATTCGATAGGTTGTTTATCCGGACAGCCTGGTTGTGCGAGTTAGTTTTCCGATTTTCGTTTCGTGCGTTAAGCGTTGCGTTGCGTTTGATCGAGTTGCGAGTAAGCGTTGAGATAACCACATAACATTTAAACAATTAACCACACAATTAACACATAATTACATAAATGCATAAAAGTAAATATGCGTTTCGAGTTCGCATGTGCGTTGAGTTTGCGTTGTGATAACGTTTAGTCTAAACAAGCAGTAGAATGCGATAAAATGCGTGTAAGTAGTAGCGTTTATAAATCGTGTTCAATGCGATAACTGCGTTTTGAATAAGCGTTGCAGTAATGCGTTAAAATGCCTTTTGAAAATAGTTTTAACCCCTTTGTGATAATTGGAATCTCGGGAGTACAAGTCAATTAAGCAAGAATTGACAGATACAAGTAATGACTCGACAAGTCGGGTTGCTACAGCCTCCCCTACTTTAGGGAATTTCGTCCCGAAATTGAGGCGCAGGCGTAACGAAGAGATGTGGATATTTAGCTTTCATATCACTTTCGAGTTCCCAGGTGAACTCGGCGCCGCGTTTGCCTTCCCAACGAACCTTCACTATAGGAATGCGAGAGCGTCGGAGTTTCTTGGTCTCTCGGTCCATGATTTCTACTGGCTTTTTCACGAAGTGTAGAGTTTCGTTAACTTGTAAATTCTCGAGAGGGACATACAGGTTTTCTTCAGCTAGGCATTTCTTGAGGTTTGAGACGTGAAAAGTTGGATGTACGTTGCTGAGTTCCTCCGGTAATTCGAGTCGGTGGGCCACTTTGCCAATTCTTTCCAGAATCTTATAGGGTCCCACGTATCGTGGCGCTAGCTTTCGTTTCTTGTCGAATTGGATCACCCCCTTCCAAGGTGAAACCTTTAGGAGTACGTAATCACCAACTTCAAACTCAAGGGGCTTGCGGCGTTTATCGGCGTAACTCTTTTGATGACTCCGAGCTTTCAAGAGATTGTCTCGGATCTGGAGGATCTTGTCAGTCGTTTCTTGTAATAACTCAGGACCGGTGATTTGTGCGTCTCCGATCTCGTGCCATACAATAGGCGATCGACATTTTCTTCCATATAATGACTCAAAGGGTGCCATTTGAATACTAGCATGATAACTGTTGTTGTATGAGAATTTGACTAAAGGTAAATGCTAATCCCAATTATCACCAAAATCTATAACGCACGAGCGAAGCATGTCTTCAAGGGTGCGAATTGTGCGTTCAGTTTGACCGTCGGTCTGGGGATGGAATGCGGTACTGAGATTAAGAGTAGTACCGAGAGCGGATTGGAATGATGATATTCACTAATTTATACATATTTTAGTCCCCCATTTTATCCCCATTTTATGCGTTTTCGGCCGTAAAACCGTCATTCGGATACTTAATCAAGTATACTTTTGTTTACAGGCCTAAAACAGCATACCAGACAAGATGATAGTGAAAACGAGGATTTTCCAGGCGAAACGGCTGAACTGCGAACATTCTGTGGAAAATTCTGACCTGGGCAAGTCGCACCCCCATGCGACTGGTGGCACCCCCGTGCGGATGCGACAACAAAGCTCATCTCGGTGATGCACCCCCGTGCGACTGGTGGCACCCCCGTGCGGATGTGACAACAAGGCCCATCTCGGTGACGCACCCCCGTGCGAATGGTCGCCCCCCCGTGCGGATGCGACAACAAGGCCCATCTCGGTGACGCACTCCCGTGCGAATGGTCGCACCCCCGTGCGGATGCGACAACAAGGCCCATCTCGGTGATGCACGCCCGTGCACCACATGGCACGCCCGTGCGAGATCGAATCTGGTCAAGATCTGATGATGTCATGCGGTATGGTGCACCATACCTCCAATAATGCAAAAAGTGCACGGTCGTGCAACAGGACGCACGACCGTGCGAAATCAAAATTATATAAAAAACTTGCAGAAACATTCTGCTCGGAATTCTGGAATTTTGGGAGCTTCACAGGCAATTTTACAGGCTCCGGAGGCTATGCTTTTGACCCGGATTCAAGCCACATTGTGCCGTTTAGCTCCATTACTATCCGGATTCTTAGTCTAGTGCTTGTTTATGGTTTGGTTTTCTAATCTTTCCATGATTTTGTTAATCTTTCAAGTACTTAGATAAATGTTTATGTATTATTGTAGCCTTTGGGCAAAAACACAACAATCCCTTGCTTGATTATAACCATTAGTGTGTTAATCTTTGTTTGTAATGACATTTTGAAGTATTTTCTATGTTAATCTTTGATGATTAGTTTGCAACCTTGTTATTGATATTGATTTCTTGATTATAAGTAATTATGTTGGATGATTGATGCTTGGTTAGTTAAGATAGTTGAAAAATGAAGCTTAATTAATCTTGTATTAGTAAACTTTGAACTTGGTTAACTAGATTAGCTTGGTTTAAATTTGTGCATCATGATACTAGAAATGGTTAGTGATTTAATAAAATGTAATTATTGTTAATCAAGAGAGCTTGCCGTCACGTAAGGACCTTAACGGGTTAGATGGTGTCGTTATAAATTCTTGCCATGATTTGTTAGCTTAGTTAGTAGTTTAGGCCAAAATTACTATCTTGGTGAATTATTGTGCAAGATTTGTAAAATGAACCCGGTTGTGATTTAATCTAGTTTATGCTTGACAGTTGGTGGTTGCATTGTGTTTATCGGTGTCGCTTTCCTTGTTTAAGTGCGGTTAGAAAACTCCTAACGGATGACTAACTTATTTTTAAGAGATTTTCATAGACATTTATCAATTGTACATTAAAGAACAATTTTAGGTGGTTAAAGTGTGTTTATCGTTTTAGCTTTCTGAATGATTGTCATGTTAGGATTCCCAAAAGGGATACTAATTGTCTTAAATTGGAAAATTGACCAAATGCTTCTAGTGCCAAAACCGACTTAGTTGATATGCTGTGGTTGTGTATTAAGCAAGGCTTTTTATCTACTATTTATTATGTTTTTATTGTGTATTCGTTTACGCTTACTTTAGTTATTTAAAACTCACAAAACTTATGTTTTTACCGGTAGTTTAGTGACAAAGGTCTAGTATTATTTCTCCGCCCATTTCCTTGGATCGATACTTGGTTCTTACCGATACTTTATTACATATATGACGGGGTACACTTGCCTCTTTCGTGTGTGTTTTGATGTAAAAGTAATAATCACTTTTATAAATTTAAAACCAAATCGTGTGTAAATTCATTGCAAAATTATGTATATATACGCACACGTCAAATGTCTCCCAGAGACGCGAAGTAAATCGACCACCACGGTCAAAGATGATGTCACGAGGTGTCCCATGTCGACAAATGACTTCGTCGGTATAGATTCGTGCTAATCGTTCAACCTTATAGTCTTCTCGTATTGGCAGAAAGTGCGCGGATTTAGTAAGACGATCAACGATAACCCAAATGCTATCGTGACCTAATGGCGTGAGAGGGAGTTTCATAATGAAGTCTATAGCTATACTCTCCCATTTCCACATCGGGATCTCAGGTTGTTCGAGTAAGCCAGAGGGTCGTTGATGTTCGGCCTTAACCTTCGAGCAAGTTAGGCACTTCGAGATATAGAGAGCGATATCCTTCTTCATTCCTGGCCACCAATACTTGGCACGAAGGCCCTGGTACATCTTGTCGGCACCTGGATGAATGGAATATCGGGATTTGTGGGCTTCAGTTATCAAAATCTCACGGAGATTATGACGATTGGGTATCCAAATTCGGTCGAGATAGTGAAAAATACCATTCAGTTTATTCACTAGTTGGTTTTCAGATCCAAGTATTTTTTCTTCCTTCAGGGTGTTCTCGAGAAAACAGGCGTGTTGAGCGTCGCGAATGAGAGCTTCGTGGTCGTGTTGGGCTTGAACGTTACGAACACTATGTAAATAGCTTCGTCGGCTAAGAGCATCGGCAACGACATTTGTTTTGCCTGGGTGGTAGCGTATCTCACAGTCGTAGTCGTTCAGAAGTTCGACCCATCAGCGTTGGCGCATATTAAGTTCTTTCCGATTCAAGATGTGTTGTAGGCTCTTAGGGTCGGTGAAGACCGTGCACTTAGTACCATATAGGTAGTGTCGCCAAATCTTTAATGCAAAAATAACTGCACTAAGTTCGAGATCATGGGTTGTGTAGTTCTTCTCATGGACCTTGAGCTGGCAAGACGCGTACGCGATAACCTTGTCTCGTTGCATAAGAACACAACCAAGACCTAGGTTAGAGGCATCGCAATAAACAACAAAGGCGTCGTTTCCATCGGGTAGCGCGAGTATGGGAGCGTTACAAAGCATACGCTTAAGAGTTTTGAAAGGCTTCTTCTTGTTCGGTTCCCCAAACAAAATGCTTGTCTTTATGCGTGAGAAAGGTGAGAGGAACGGCAATTTTAGAGAAATCAGCGATAAATCGGCGATAATAACTCTCCAATCCGAGAAATGAATGAACTTCGGATGGGGTTTTCGGTGTAATCCAACTCTTAACTGCTTCAATCTTCGCCGGATCGACGTGAATACCTTGACTGTTGACAATGTGACTGAGAAATTGAACCTCCTCGAGCCAAAATTCACACTTGGAGAACCTGGCGTAGAGACGATTTCCTTGAAGAAGTTCGAGAACCAAACGAAGATGCTGCGCGTGTTCGGTTTTTTACTTTGAATAGATAAGGATATCATCAATAAACACGATGATGAAGCGGTCGAGAAAGGGTTTACATACGCGATTCATCAAATCCATGAAAACCGCGGGTGCGTTTGTAAGTCCAAAAGGCATAACGACGAATTCATAATGGCCGTAGCGAGTGCGAAAAGCGGTTTTAGGGATATCTTCCTCTTGAATTCGCAGCTGATGATAACCAGAGCGTAGATCGATTTTAGAGAAACACGTAGCGCCTTGCAATTGATAAAACAAATCGTTGATTCGAGGTAAGGGGTAGCGATTCTTGATAGTAAGCTTGTTGAGTTCCCTATAATCGATGCACATTCGGAACGATCCATCCTTCTTTTTCACGAAAAGGACAGGTGCGCCCCATGGAGATGTGCTAGGGTGTATGAAGCCTTTATCAAGTAATTCTTGGAGTTGACTAGAAAGTTCACGCATTTCGGATGGTACGAGGCAATAAGGGGCTTTAGCAACAGGGTTACCTCCAGGAATGAGGTCGATACGAAAGTCAATATCACGAGTCGGCGGTAGACCGGGTAAATCGTCAAGAAAGACATTAGAAAAATCACGAACCACAAGTACCTTTTCCATCGCTTTCTTTTCCTTCTCCGCTACTACGATGTGTGCCAAGACAGACATGTATTCCTTGCGGAGATACTTGCTTGCTTGAATGCACAACATAAGTTTCAGTTCCTTTGAAGACACTTCGCCATAGACACAGAGTTGATCACCGTTTGAAAGAGAGAAACGGATCATCTTTTTGAAACAAACGACTTCAGCATGATTTTCACGAAGAAAATCCATGCCTACTATGATATCGAAACTACCAAGTTGCATCGGAATGAGATCAATCGGGAAGACGTGATTGTTGAGTTCGAGAGTACAATCATGGAGAACAGAGTTGACGGTGACGGTTCTTCCGGTGGCGATTTCTACATCGAACGTCGTTGGGAGATTAGCGCGTTTACGGTTTAGGAGCGTTTCGAATTCAAACAAAACAAAATAGTTATCGGCTCCAGTATCAAATAAACACAAAGCATAAATACCATTAACAAGGAACGTACCATTGACAACGTTGTTGTCAGTCTGAGCCTGGCGGACGTTGATGTTGAAGGTTCGTCCATGGGCGGCTTGTTGTGGTTGCTGCTGTTGCTGCTGTTGTTGTTGGTGCGGTGGCTGCTGCTGCGGTTCTTGTTTCACAACGCGATTCGGGCAGACGTTAGCAAAATGATTGGGGTCACCACAAGCGTAGCAAGCTCGTGCATGAGCTGCGGGAGCAGAACCTGCTTGGTTACCCTGAATAGCAATGGGTTGAGCTGGCGCTGCTGAAGTTGGAGCAGTTTGTTGACGTGGGCCTGAACGACAATGAGCAGTAAAATGCACATAAATGTTGCAGTTTGCACAGAAATGACAGTCCACCCAGCTGGGTGATGGTAGGTGCAAGTAGGACAGAGAGGGTGAACACCAGTGTACGCACGCTTTGCAAACGGTGCGTTGGTGTTAGGAGCTGCAACTTGATGTTCTGGTTGGGTTGAGCAGGGACGACGTTGAGAGGAGCGGCGGTAGTAGCGTAGTTCTTGTTGTTGTTAACCTTGCGCTTGCAATTCTGACGTGAGGACCTTGAACCTTGTGATGTTGCAGTGTCGGTAGCGGGAGCGGGAGTAGCAGTGACTTGGTTGAGATTCTTGGTTGAGGTTGTGACAACTAGCACAAAACCGGTAATTTCCGTACAATTTAATTAATACTTAATGATTGCAATTATGTGCTTAAATGTCAACATTATCTAAATTACATGCTATACTTGTGAATTCATACACGTTTTATACTACAAAAATTGCTTTATGCATTAATGATTGCGTTGCGTCAGAAATACTAGTAAACTCACAGGTAAGACACATTGTGTCAACAATTATGCAGAAAGCAGTTAGACAATAGAATTAGAGCCTAGGTGTAGGTCCAACGTCAAGAATACATTAAAACCCAAGAGTATATACAAGGGTTAACATATAGACTTTCCGGAAGCTAAAATATGCACTAGAAAGCATCCGAAACGCATTTTAAATGCAGAATTCTGCACAAATCAGCTATAACCAGCTTTTAACAACATAAATATTATGCAGAATTCATGTTTTATTATCCAGAATACCCTCCTAAGTGTTGGGAATTAAAAGGGTTACAAAAGGATACTTAAAGGACACTAAACGGTGCAATTTAGCACTTTAACGAACCAGTATCTAACCGAACAACCGGACATTACCCGGAACATCAAAATATTACTAGAAGCATCGTTTTAATGTTTCTGAACTAGTTATAGTCCCCGAACACCATAACACCCCTTATAACATAATAACACATCAAGTCCCTAAACTTTACACTTGAAACTAACTTATTTATGTAGTTAGTAAATTAAAGTTACACTTTGCCCCCCCCCCCCCTATATTTTACGGTTGCAAAGGGGTGACCCCACCATAATCTTGCCAAGATCTCCCAATATCCCATTTGATATTACTTGGATTTATTTTTATTTCATATGATCTTTCTTAGATATGATTGAGATATTGTAAGATATCTATGATCTTGCCTTATAAGTATAACCATTTCATCTTCTTCACCACAACACACTTTCTCCTCCTCTCTCCTCTCCCTACGGCCGTGAGCCACCCCCACAACCACCATCATCATTCAATCACATTCATCCATTCCAAGCTTAACCTAAGGTGCAACAAGGTGTTTAAGAAGGTTTAGAGCTTGTAGATCTTGAAGAACCTTCTCCATTTGCTTTTACCCACCATCTTTGTCATCTTCATCTTCAAGTGTTCTTCCCTAGTTCTTGTGCTAGTAGTAAGCTCCTTGTAACTTGTTACTTCATATATTGTTGAATAAAAGATGATGAACAATGATAAACTTGAAGAACACAAAAGAACATGATCATGATACTTTAACATAAGCTTAAAAATATATGAATACATGTTGAATATGTTGATTTGCTTCTTGTTGAATGATGATTTGTGTTAGTGATGTTAGACATCATATGGATACTACTAGATTGTGATTAAACACATGATCTAGTAAGTTAAAGTGGTGATCTTGTGAAAGACCAAGATCATCATGCTTCAAGTCTTCATGAACTTGAATAATGAAATGGGTTTTCATATGAAAAGATGATTTAAACAAAATACAAATCTTGTACATAGATGATTTCAAAAATAATTTTCTCAAGAAACCAAGTTTATTTACAAGACTTACAAAGTCATGGTTATTTTTAGTGTTTAAACAAGACTAGGAACATGATTGTAACAAGAAAAATACAAAAATATTTTTAGAAAAATCATCTTACAAGTTGTAAATGACTAAATCTTTTAATAAAGTGAGTTACAAACAAATAACCATGTTTTTATGGGTAACTAAACCTACTAAATAACATGGTAAGTTACTACAAGTTTTTACAAAAGCTTTAAGTTCATGATATAGTGTAAAATACTTGATTTTGACACTCGGTAAGTGTTGAATGAGTTGATGATTGTTGTGATTATTTTAAAAAGAAAATAAACATATATTTTGAAAACATGGGAAACCTCCATTTTTAGGGGAAACTCTGTCAAAATTTCTATAAATTTTGACACTTAGAAAATATAAGTTTTGGTGAAACTTATTCCCTAAAAATGTACCCAAAAAAAAATATTTACTAAAGTTTCCCTAATTTTTATGTAAACTTCAAGTTAAGAAATGATGATTTCTTCAAGATAAAATTGATATCAAGTATGTATATTTTTGAGGAAAATATATATATTTATTGATCACTAAATTTTGTGCTAAGTGTATATAATACGTATTGTATGTGATAGTGTATTAGGACTTGAAAATACACTAAATACTCCTAAGGAGTGAAAATACAAAATACACATACAACATGCTTAGGCAAATACAAGAGAATATATTTATGAAAATATATTACTTGATAGATTAAATAACTTGGACAAGTTATGAACATGAAATGAAGTTTTGGACAAAATACATAACTCGGGTGAAAAATACAAGACACCTATATTTATTTTTGAGAAAATAATATAAGTAAGATACATAGTTAAAAATATAAATTATTTTTAACACAAGAACAAATACATAAAAGATGGTGACTTGTACTTGTGCGATACAAGTCTAGTGACTAACGTCAATAAAACACGTATAGGTCGCGACGCTATTTAAGCAAAACCCGGTGAAGTTTACGGTGCAAGAAACGCAAAGTTGTGAGTTCATGCTCCCCCTTTTCTTTTAACTGTTTTCAGTATTATAACTTCGGGGGTGAAGTACATGTTACTAAATGTTTACAGAAAAGTGAGATTGTATCCCCACTTTTAAACTTTTACATACTTTTTAAACTTGGGGAAAATACATGAGTTATGGTATGATGGATACAAGAAATAAGGAATGATACTTGAAATAGTTTCGCGAATAGGGTACCAGAAACACCATTAATCGTGTACATACTAAGCCCGCAGAACAAAAGGTTAGATCTAATGGGTTTTCGGGCAGCCACACTCTTGGTGAAGACTAGTACCGAGTAGTGCTTTTGTGTCTCAGTCGTGAATCGACAACTAGAAAAATGCCTATGGTTTGGATGCTTCCTATGTCGTGTCACATGTTAATGGCCTTGCAACCCATTAACAATCTTGATACATACAGAAATACTTGATTTATACAAATTACATACCATGTTTTCATACAAAGTATACAAACGTTCAATACAGAAACTGCATGAATTCACACCAACATTATGTTGACGTTTTTTCAAAAACTCACATGTATTTCAAGTAACTAAAGTGGATGTGCACGCGGTCATACTCTTGCTCTTGGATGTTGTTTATGTTGATCTTTGAATAAAGTTGTAAACTTATCAAACAAAATGTTGTCTTGTGATGTAAACACTTAACCTATGTTTTCAGTTATGTATTGTCATTGGTATTTGAAGTTATTTTTACGAGCATGTAGTATGTTTACCATTCGTATGCAATGAGAACCTTTCATGATCACACCTCGTGCTTCCGCCTTAGAAAGGGGTGTGACAGATTGGTATCAGAGCTGCGATTGTAGTGATCCAGGATTCCTTCTCGAGTCTATTCTACAATCTTTAGGATCCTTTCACGAAAACAATTTTTCATAAAGTTTTCATTGCATAAAACTTTCCACGACATCCACTACCTGAATACTGTTTACAAAGAGTCAAGAAAAGACACTACGAGACGTAGGGTGCACAGGAGTAGCACTTGTCTTTGACTGGAAATTACTTGCAACTATGTGTAATAATTGATATATACATATGCTAGAAATAGAATATCTCAGGTACTCGTGACTTTACCTGAAAACAATAGCCTATCTGAAGGAAGTGATCCACGATGAAACGAACTGTGTGGACTGTGCAAGGAGTTACGTAATTATGGATGCATACATAATTATGGAATTCAGTGCACAGAAACCACAGCAAGTCTTGTCACGTATAGATTCCTTCAGTGCAAGAAAAGGGCAAACGTGAACACCCTCCCCCAGCCTATTAAATACTCTGTTGGAGTAAGAATATAGGGTATAAAGACATGAACCGCCAATGTGAAGTAAGATATTTGTCCTTTACATATATTAAACTTGTACCTTGGGGAGATGTAACCCTTATGCATTTTGCTTACAATGATGTAACAAGTTGCCCTGATATGTGTAAGGACATCGGTGAATATCTTGTGACATACTAGTATTTATCTATTTATGCATGCTTGTTGCTGTATGAATTGATTTATAAGTTTGACGGATTGTTTGATGTCACTTATGTGGTATATGCCTGTGTATATATATACTACTACTGTCTCGCATTACGATATCAAACACATGTCTAACCCTATTGTGTTGTGTTCTTTCAGAACATGGCACCTAGAAGAGCTGTGAACAACCAAGATTACGACCAACCCCCTCCTCCTCTCCTACCAAGGACTGCTGAAGAACTGAACACTCTGCTGGAAGAAAGGATCTCCGTAGCTATCGCTCAATACGAGGCGAACCGCACCGAACAAAGTGGAGGACAAAGCAATGCTAGACATAACGGGCAGGGAGATACATATGGAGGAAACACAGCTCAAGGCTGCACCTTTAAGCAGTTTCTCAACTGCAAGCCGTTGAAATACGACGGCACTGGAGGTGCAGTGGCATTTGTACGCTGGACAGAGAAGACCGATGCCACTATCTGCATGACCAAGTGTACCGCGGATCAACAAGTCACTTTTGCTACAGGGTTGTTTGTTGATGAGGCTCTGACTTGGTGGAATTTGCAAGTCCAGACTCTGGGTGATGATGCTGCGTACGGCATGACGTGGGATGCGCTAAAGGAACGTATGAGAGAAAAGTATTGCTCTCGTTCTGAGCTCCAAAGGTTGGAGACTGAGTTTTGGCAATTGACCATGGAAGGTGCCGACATTACTGGTTATACTCGAAGGTTCCACGATCTGTCGAGAGTGATCCCCTACATGGTGACTCCCGAATTTAAGCGCGTTGAACGCTACATTTGGGGATTGGCCTCAGAATTTCGCAGCATGGTAACTTCGGCCAAACCTCAAACGATCACTGAGGCTGTAACTCTGGCTGTCAGCCTTACTGAAGATGCTGTTCATATGAAGAAGTTATCGCTAAACCCAACTGAAAAGACCGAGAGGCATGCTGAGTCATCTGGTGACAAGAAGAGAAAGCATTCGAATCTGAACCAAGCAACCCGCAGCAACAACAAGGGTTCCAACAACAAGAAACGAGACTCCAACCCGCCTCAGGAGGCGAGAACTCTTGCAACCATGAATGACGCTCCTGCCAAAAGGTACCTGGGCACTCTGCCCTTCTGCAACCAGTGCAAGCGTCATCACGGAGGAGTTTGTCGCATTCCAAAATGCGACAAGTGTGGAAAACTGGGTCACCATACTGAGGACTGTTGGGGAAAAGGAAAGAACGGGAATGGAAACCGCAACGGTGCTGGAAATGGAAACAATGGTGGAAATGGAAATGGCAATGGTAACCGGAATGGCAATGGAGCTGGGCAGAACCAAGGATGCTTCGGTAGTGGAAGCAAGGATCATTTCATAAAAGATTGCCCAAGAGGGAACAATGCTCAGGCTCGGCAATTTGTGATTGGAGCAAAGAACGCACGCGAGGACCCTAATGTGGTCACCGGTACATTTCTCGTTAACAATCACTTTGCATCCATACTATTTGACACTGGTGCCAATTATAGCTTCATGTCTATGGAATCTAAACGTATGCTTTGAATAGAATCTAGTAGATTAGATATTCCTTATTCCATAGAACTAGCCAATGGTAAACTCGTTGAATCAAGCGAATTTGTTAGAAGTTGTACATTAGAACTTGGTGAGCGAAGATTTAGCATCGACCTCTTACCTATTCAATTGGGTAGCTTCGATGTAGTGGTCGGAATGGACTGGTTATCCAAGAACAAAGCTGAAGTTATTTCTCACGAGAAAATCATTCGCATCCCTCTGGCGAATGATGAAACTCTCATCGTACATGGAGAAAAACAAGACACGCCTCTGCGAATCATCAGTTGTATGAAGGCACATAAGTGCTTAAGGAAAGGATGTGTTGCTTTCCTGGCGCACATTGTAGAGAAGAAGGCTGAGGAACCAAAACTCGAAGACATTCCAGTGGTGAAGGAATTCCCTGATGTTTTTCCCGAAGATCTGCCAGGACTATCTCCGCAACGACAAGTTGAATTCCATATAGTCCTGGTTCCAGGAGCCGCTCCTGTAGCCAAGGCACCCTATCGGCTTGCACCATCTGAAATGCAAGAATTATCTACACAACTCCAGGAGTTGTTGGATAAAGGATTCATAAGGCCAATCTTCTCACCTTGGGGAGCTCTAGTATTGTTCGTAAAGAAGAAGGATGGAACACTGCGGATGTGTATCGATTATAGAGAACTAAACAAGCTCACAATCAAGAATCGGTACCCGCTACCGAGGATTGATAACTTATTTGATCAATTGTAAGGATCGAGCTACTATTCCAAGATCGATCTTCGATCTGGATACCATCAGTTAAGAATCCAAGAGGAAAGCGTACCAAAGACTGCATTCAGAACACGTTATGGGCATTACGAGTTTCTTGTGATGCCATTCGGACTGACGAACGCGCCAACGGTATTTATGGATCTGATGAACCTCGTATGCAAACCATATCTCGATAAATTCGTGATTGTATTTATCGATGATATCCTGATTTACTCACGAACGAGAGAAGAACACGAGCAACACCTCAGAACCATTTTGGAACTACTGAAGAAAGAGAAACTTTATGCAAAATTCTCCAAGTGCGAATTCTGGATTCACGAAGTACAATTTCTTGGTCACGTTGTGAACGAGAAAGGCATTCATGTAGACCCATCCAAGGTTGAAGCAATAAAGAATTGGGAAGCTCCCAGAACCCTGACTGAAGTTCGACAATTTTTGGGCTTAGCGGGCTATTACCGACGGTTTACTGAGAATTTCTCCAAAATAGCTCAACCGCTGACGACCCTTACGCAGAAAGACAAGAAGTACTACTGGGGTAATAAGCAGGAAGAAGCCTTCTAACTGCTAAAAAATAAGCTATGCGATGCACCAATACTATCCTTACCCGAAGGTACAGAAGAATTCGTGGTATACTGCGACGCTTCGCGTTAAGGTTTGGGTTGCGTGCTTATGCAACGCCAGAAAGTCATCGCTTACGCTTCAAGACAGTTGAAGGTGCATGAAAGGAATTATACCACGAACGACCTGGAGCTAGGCGCGGTGGTATTCGCCTTGAAGATCTGGCGACACTATTTATATGGTACTCGATGTACAATCTTCACAGATCACAAAAGCCTACAACACATATTTGATCAGAAGGAATTAAATATGCGTCAACGACGTTGGGTCGAACTGCTGAATGATTATGACTGTGAGATTAAGTACCATCCTGGAAAGGAAAATGTTGTAGCAGACGCGTTAAGCCAAAAAGAAAGGGTTAAGACCCTAAGGGTTCGAGCATTGGAAATGACTATTCAAACGAAACTCACTGCACGCATTCGTGACGCACAACAAGAAGCCCTTAAGATGGAGAATAGTAGAGCTAAATACCTTCGAGGTATGCTGAAGAATTTGGTGCCAAACAAAGAGGGAACCTTGTACTTTAAGGAGCGCATTTGGGTTCCGCTCTATGGCGGTAATCAAGAAGTCATCCTTAATGAAGATCATAGGTCGAGATACTCGATCCATCCAGGATCGGACAAAATGTATCAAGAGTTAAAGGATTACTATTGGTGGCCGAGACTTAAAAGCGATGTTGCTATCTATGTTGGAAAATGCCTAACCTGTGCTAAAGTTAAGGCTGAATATCAGAAACCGTCTGGCCTACTGCAACAACCAGAGATACCCATGTGGAAGTGGGAGCAAATCTCGTTGGACTTCATAACGAAATTACCCAGGACCCCTAGAGGGCACGATATGATATGGGTGATAGTTGATCGATTGACGAAATCTGCGCATTTCCTACCAATCCGAGAAAAAGACAGCACTGGAAAGCTTGCTGAGTTATACTTGAAAGAAATCGTGGCACGGCATGGAGTGCCTATCTCAATTATTTCAGACAGAGATGGACGTTTTGTCTCAAGGATCTGGCAATCATTTCAGGAAGCCTTTAGATCTCAATTAGATCTAAGCACGGCCTTCCATCTGCAAACAGACGGCCAGAGCGAACGGACCATACAAACGCTAGAAGATATGCTTCGCGCATGTGTTATGGATCTAGGCGGCAGCTGGGATACTCATCTACCTTTAGTTGAGTTTTCCTACAATAACAGTTATCATACGAGCATAAAAGCCGCACCGTTCGAAGCTCTGTACGACCGCAAGTGCCGCTCACCTTTATGTTGGGCAGACGCTGGAAGCAAACATATGGTTGGTCCTGAGCTTATGCAAGAGATAACCGACAAGATTATGCAGATCCGAGAGCACATTAAGGCGGCTCGAGATCGACAAAAGAGCTACACTGATCGAAGATGAAAACCCTTAGAATTCGAGGTGGGAGACAAAGTTCTGTTGAAGGTCTCACCTTGGAAGGGCGTAGTATGATTTGGAAAACGTGGAAAGCTGAATCCACGATACATCGGACCATTCAAGATTTTGGAAAGAATTGGTACCGTGGCGTACAAGTTGGAATTACCGGAAGAATTAAATGGAGTACATGATACGTTTCATGTATCCAACCTCAAAAAGAGTCCAACCCAAGAAATAGTGATCATCCCTGCGGATGAAGTGCATATTGACGACACCCTCCGATTTACAAAAAAACCCGTTGAGGTTACAGACTGGAAAGTCAACAAGACCAGAAGGAGTAGTGTCAAACTTGTCAAAGTACGTTGGAACTTTAAGCACGGACCTGAGCACACGTGGGAACATGAAGACCAGTTTAAAAAAAAGTACCCCCACCTGTTCAAGAAAACTCCTGCGAGAGATAGATCAGCCTGAATTTCGGGATGAAATTCTTTTAACGGGGGGAGACTGTGACAACTGGCACAAAACCGGTAATTTCCATACAATTTAATTAATACTTAATGATTGAAATTATGTGCTTAAATGTCAACATTATCTAAATTACATGCTATACTTGTGAATTCATGCACGTTTTATACTACAAAAATTGCTTTATGCATTAATGATAGCGTTGCGTCAGAAATACTAGTAAACTCACCGGTAAGACACATTGTGTCAACAATTCTGCAGAAAGCAGTCAGACAATAGAATTGGAGCCTAGGTGTAGGTCCAACGTCAAGAATACATTAAAACCCAAGAGTATATACAAGGGTTAACATATAGACTTTTCGGAAGCTAAAATATGCACTAGAAAGCACCCGAAACGCATTTTAAATGCAGAATTCTGCACAAATTAGCTATAATCAGCTTTTAACAACATAAATATTATGCATAATTCATGTTTTATTTTCCAAAATACCCTCCTAAGTGTTGGGAATTAAAAGGGTTACAAAAGGATACTTAAAGGACACTAAACGGTGCAATTTAGCACTTTAACGAACCAGTATCTAACCGAACAACCGGACATTACCCGGAACATCAAAATATTACTAGAAGCATTGTTTTAATGTTTCTGAACTAGTTATGGTCCCCGAACACCATAACACCCCTTATAACATTTAACACATCAAGTCCCTAAACTTTACACTTGAAACTAACTTATTTATGTAGTTAGTAAATTAAAGTTACACTTTGCCCCCCCCCCCCTATATTTTACGGTTGCAAAGGGGTGACCCCACCACAATCTTGCCAAGATCTCCCAATATCCCATTTGATATTACTTGGATTTATTTTGATTTCATATGATCTTTCTTAGATATGATTGAGATATTGTAAGATATTCTATGATCTTGCCTTATAAGTATAACCATTTCATCTTCTTCACCACAACACACTTTCTCCTCCTCTCTCCTCTCCCTACGGCCGTGAGCCACCCCCACAACCACCATCGTCATTCAATCACATTCATCCATTCCAAGCTTAACCTAAGGTGCAACAAGGCGTTTAAGAAGGTTTAGAGCTTGTAGATCTTGAAGAACCTTCTCCATTTTCTTTTACCCACCATCTTTGTCATCTTCATCTTCAAATGTTCTTCCCTAGCTCTTGTGCTAGTAGTAAGCTCCTTGTAACTTGTTACTTCATATATTGTTGAATAAAAGATGATGAACAATGAAAACTTGAAGAACACAAAAGAACATGATCATGATACTTTAACATAAGCTTAAAAATATATGAATACAAGTTGAATATGTTGATTTGCTTCTTGCTGAATGATGATTTGTGTTAGTGATGTTAGACATCATATGGATACTACTAGATTGTGATTAAACAGATGATCTAGTAAGTTAAAGTGATGATCTTGTGAACGACCAAGATCATCATGCTTCATTTCTTCATGAATGATTTAAACAAAATACAAATCTTGTACATAGATGATTTCAAAAATATTTTTCTCAAGAAACCAAGTTTATTTACAAGACTTACAAAGTCATGGTTTCTAAGTAAACTAATAATATTTTTAGTGTTTAAACAAGACTAGGAACATGATTGTAACAAGAAAAATACAAAAATATTTTTCGAAAAATCATCTTACAAGTTGTAAATGACTAAATCTTTTAATAAAGTGAGTTACAAACTAATAACCATGTTTTTAAGGGTAACTAAACCTACTAAATAACATGGTAAGTTACTACAAGTTTTTACAAAAGCTTCAAGTTCATGATATAGTGTAAAATACTTGATTTTGACACTCGGTAAGTGTTGAATGAGTTGATGATTGTTGTGATGATTTTAAAAAGAAAATAAACACATGTTTTGAAAACATCGAAAACCTCCATTTTTAGGGGAAACTCTGTCAAAATTTCTATAAATTTTGACACTTAGAAAATATAAGTTTTGGTGAAACTTATTCCCTAAAAATGTACCAAAAAAAATATTTACCAAGGTTTCCCTAATTTTTATGTAAACTTCAAGTTAAGAAATGATGATTTCTTTAAGATAAAATTGATATCAAGTATGTATATTTTTGTGGAAAATATATATATTTATTGATCACCAAATTTTGTGCTAAGTGTATCTAATACGTATTGTATGTGATAGTGTATTAGGAATTGAAAATACACTAAATACTCCTAAGGAGTGAAAATACAAAATACACATACAACATGCTTAGGCAAATACAAGAGAATATATTTATGAAAATATATTACTTGATAGATTAAATAACTTGGACAAGTTATGAACATGAAATGAAGTTTTGGACAAAATACATAACTCGGGTGAAAAATACAAGAAACTTATATTTATTTTTAAGAAAATAATATAAGTAAGATACATAGTTAAAAATATAAATTATTTTTAACACAAGAACAAATACATAAAAGATGGTGACTTGTACTTGTGCGATACAAGTCTAGTGACTAACGTCAATAAAACACGTATAGGTCGCGACGCTATTTAAGCAAAACCCGGTGAAGTTTACGGCGCAAGAAACGCAAAGTTGTGAGTTCATGCTCCCCCTTTTCTTTTAACTGTTTTCAGTTTTATAACTTCGGGGGTGAAGTACATGTTACTAAATGTTTACAGAAAAGTGAGATTATATCCCCACTTTTAAACTTTTACATACTTTTTAAACTTGGGGAAAATACATGAGTTATGGTATGATGGATACAAGAAATATGGAATGATACTTGAAATAGTGTCGCGAATAGGGTACCAGAAGCACCATTAATGGTGTACATACTAAGACCGCAGAACAAAAGGTTAAATCTAATGGGTTTTCGGGCAGCCACACTCTTGGTGAAGACTAGTACCGAGTAGTGCTTTTGTGTCTCAGTCGTGAATCGACAACTAGAAGAATGCATATGGTTTGGATGCTTCCTATGTCGTGTCACATGTTAATGGCCCTGCAACCCATTAACAATCTTGATACATACAGAAATACTTGATTTATACAACTTACATACCATGTTTTCATACAAAGTATACAAACGTTCAATACAGAAACTGCATGAATTCACACCAACATTATGTTGACGTTTTTCCAAAAACTCACATGTATTTCAGGTAACTAAAGTGGATGTGCGCGCGGTTATACTCTTGCTCTTGGATGTTGTTTATGTTGATCTTTGAATAAAGTTGTAAACTTATCAAACAAAATGCTGTCTTGTGATGTAAACACTTAACCTATGTTTTCAGTTATGTATTGTCATTGGTATTTGAAGTTATTTTTACGAGCATGTAGTATGTTTACCATTCGTATGCAATGAGAACCTTTCATGATCACACCTCGTGCTTCCGCCTTATAAAGGGGTGTGACAGAGGTTTTGAAATACCCAGCTAAGACTCGCTTATCATTGATCTCAGCTGCGAGTTGGTATGTCTCCTCAATGGTAGCATGTTTAGCTGCCTGAACAAAGTCAGCTACACAATCGGGTAGAGCGCAGATATACTTCTTGATCGTTATATCAGGTGTTGTCACTTGACCAGGACAGATGATGCTGAGCTGCTTGAAGCGAGCAGTGAGACCAGCGTTGTCACCTCCATCTTGTTTGATATGCCAGAATTCATTCTCCAGCTTTTACACTTCATGAGGAGAGCAGAACTCCTTCATCATGAGCTCTCTGAGTTCCTCCCAAGAAAGGCCACCAGCTGCATCATTACCGCGCCTGTTGCGCACAACAGTCCACCAGTCCAGCGCCCTGGAGTGAAAAACTCCAGTAGCATTAACAGTACGCAGATTTTCAGGGCATCCGCTTTGTCTGAAAGTGACTTTGATGGTGTCAAACCACTGGAACATAGCACTGGGTCCATCTTCACCAGTGAAGTTAGCAGGACCACAAGCCTTGAATTGCTTAAAGCTGAAAGGCGCTTTAGGAGAGTTGCTCTTTGATTCAACAGAGGAGCTGCTCTTCACCTCGTTGATCTCACTAAAAATTTGAGGTATGACTTTAGCCATTTCTTTGGCGACCAGTGAAGCGATGCGCTTATCAGCATGGTTTCGGCAGGCTGCGTGTGAAGTATGGGATCCAAATGACGACATTGTCTGCAGCAGACATCATCATAGGATTCAGACGAGATTCGATTATATCGGGTTTCAAAAAGCTTAGCGTTTAACCAACATACTTCTTTATGTAAAGCTCAGGAACACGTAGGCATATAAACACATAGGCACATAAGCACATAGGCACATAAGCAAATAAGCACGTAGGAGCACGTGATCCACGTAAGCACATATTTTGCACGTATTCACCTATCTTTCAAAGCCGCGAAGAGCGTTCGAGAGTTGCGAGCGTTAGCGAGTAGCGTTGCGAGCAGTATATAGTGCGAGGGTGTCACACCCCGACCGCGTAAAACAACAAATCGCGGCGGAATCTTCGGGGAGTGTTGTAACAGAATCATTGTTTCATAACACATGGAATTTTGAAGTTTTGTTTTATTGATTAAAAGAGTTACAGTGTCTTAATAACAAAGAAGCAATACATAATTAACTAGTCTTGCATCTTTTATTGTCACTAAGGCCCGAGTCTGCCTATGTGTAACTTAATCAATCCTATGCTTCATTTCCTGAAACACATGTGAAAATAGGTACGTCAGCATAAAAATGCCTGTGAGATACATAGGTTTTATTGATTTAGGATTCATGACTTATAAGTTTTAAAGAAAAATGTTTAACAAAAGTTAGTCATGATCCTTGTAAAATGTTTTGTTTTATAAATCATTTGAAAAGCGATGATAAAGTAAATGATATGTAAAAGAGTAATGTAAGGTTAAATGAATAACCAAGTAAAATGAGTTTGTATAAAATAAGTTGTTTTGTAAAACAATTGTTTAGTGAAAATATGCCATTTGTGTAAAATGTAATATGTCAAATATTGAAATGGTTTAAATAATGCTACGATATGTAATACTATAAAAGCACTTATATATAGGAAGTACCATCGGCGTATCCACCATGCTTTTATCTTATTACATACGCCTCGTTATTTAAATCACTTACCAAAACAAACCACCAATGTAAAAATGTTCATGTATAACCAAATGTAATGTTCAAACAAATGTTGAAATGTTATTGTGTAAACAAATGTAATGTATAGTGAATAAAAGCCTTTATTGATTAAAAGCATTTATTCGATCCTATAAGAAAGAAATGTACAAAACAATGCATTTGATAAGTTATAATCAAAAGTTGTGTTTTGTAGAGTAATGCATGCTTTACTGATACAAACAACTATGCGGTATTGTAAAACGTCTATATCCAAGCCTTGAGACAGTAAGATAAACCCTAGAACAAAGTCAAAGGTCTACCAAAAAATGTTTTCGGATTCGGTCATTTCTTCCACCCAAACAAACCTAGGATTTCAGAAATGGGAGATGTCAAGTCCTATGGTACCACTACCTACTACCGAACGGCATGATCGGTGTTAATGAATGTATTAGTTCGTTGAACAAACCAAATTTTATACCAAATGTAAGCATGTTTTATGAAATAATTTACCTAGTATGCTAAGTGAACATACAAGGTAGAGATGTAAAACAATGTGTCCATATGTTACGGGAACATATGCAACAGAGATGCAATGTAAAACAATGTACTAAGTATGCACTAAAAGGACATACATAGCATAAAATGTAATGTAAAATAATGTGCTAGCATGTTAAGTGAACATACATAGCAAAAGAAGATGTAATGTAAAACAATGTGCTAGCATGCTAAGTGAACATACATAGCAAAAGAAATGAATGTAAAAAAATGTGCTAGCATGCTAAGTGAACATACATAGCAAAACATAATGAAATCATGTACTATAAGTGTACTAATGAACATAGCAAGTATATGACATGAAAACATGGAAAGCACGAAAGTAACAAGTAGGCACATGTGTTTAACCCCAAAACGTTTAAAAAAACAGTAAAAGAGGGGTCTATGTACTCACTTGAGGGTGCTTAGAAGTCTTGAACAACAACCAAGCAAAGCTAGAGGTATCACGGAATCAAACGGCACCTAATATAGATAACTACATAAATAACCGGACCTAACTTCGGAAGATCGGATAGTATGAGGTTTTGTAAACCAAATGAGTATTAGAACTCATATGATATGGTTTAACAAAGCCTACATACTAAAATGAAACCTAACCTAAGTGCTTACGACCCATTACGACCCGTTTAGGTAGCTTACGCTACTTTAACGCGTCGTTCATGTAAAACGCGTTCGGACCGCTTAACTAGTCCTATGACAAGTAAAATATGCCTTAACATGTCTAATATAGTTGCCTAATCAGTTTAGATGTCAAAATTTATGTTACATATGCTTAAAATGAATTTTGGCGTAAAAAGGGCATTTTGGTAATTTTCCTAAGGCATATATACTACCTATCATACAACTAACTAAACGACGTGACCATAAGGTATAACCTCAGAAGGTTATTCCCTATACAACTATGGTCACCTAATGTGTTTGGTCGGATCCTAATGATCGACCAAACGGGTCGGGTTCGAAAGTATAAGCGATTTATTAGATCGCTTACCTTTACGACCCTATATAAGCACTAAACCTAAAGTGACGAGCTAAACATGTTAAAACATGTTTAATGAGGTTTGAAAACAGGTTTGGTATCAAGACAAAGGGTCTTGATACCCAAAAGTAGTTTGGTTACAAAATACGCAAGAATACGCATTTTGGCCGAAACTACGACTCGCCACTAAGCCTAGATAACGTGGTAATCAGTAGGTATAGTCACTAGGGACTATAACCAT
This sequence comes from Helianthus tuberosus, assembly GCA_030545235.1. Taxonomy (NCBI): domain Eukaryota; kingdom Viridiplantae; phylum Streptophyta; class Magnoliopsida; order Asterales; family Asteraceae; genus Helianthus; species Helianthus tuberosus. Next base: position 116,645,719 of record CM060361.1, on the reverse strand, counting down.
CGTGATTACGCTCACGTTATGAAGTTCAAACGAACTTCGCGTTGACCATAAACTGGTCAATGCAGAAAGTCAAACAAAGTTTGACTTTAACGCTAAAACGTAAAAGAACGAAAGAATACTTACAACGGGTCCAAGAACGGAAGTTTTGATCTGATTACTCTCAGGTATGAAGTAAATACTTCAACTTAGAGAGATGAAATCAGATCAATGTGGGTTGCAACAAATGAATTGGGGGGGGGGGGGTATTTATAGATTTCATGGAACCGTTAAGATCGTTCATCGTAAAACGTGCTTTAATCTTAACCGTACACATGTGCCCATAGAATTGTAAAAACTATTAAATACCAGCCCATGGTATTGCAAAACCATGGGTTAAAACCATCAAAATCTCAAAAATGGACCAAGTTCAATGTATCTGCCAGAAATTTCAAAAATGGTCCTTGCACTTATAAAACTTGATTTTTTTTGCACTTTTAAGCCCCGTTAACCCCATTTCAAGGCTCTAAAATAAAGTTAAAGTATAGGGAACTTAAAATATGCTCAAAAACATCTCGGATGTCGGTTCGTTTGGTCGTACGGTTGCGTTGTTCGGTTAATTACGACGGAAATCGTAATGAACACAAAAACGATCCAAATTACGCGACGAATGGAATTTTATCATGCCAATCACTAAAATAAAATATTTTAATGATTACATAAATTTTTGGATGTCTGGATATATTCAGGACGTAAGATATGCGTGAAAATGCAAACTTATGCACTTTTGACGCTTTTAGTCTCTATTGATCAAATAAGTTTATTTTAGCATACCGAACCCCTCAAAGCCTATTTCTAAGCTATGTAAAGGATATTTAGGGTATTTTTAACTTATGATCAAGTTCTGGAATGTTCGTTACAGTACGAATCGGCATACTTTCGCAGTTTATCGAATTTAGTCCCTGTAAGCGAATACACTTGATTTCGGCATACCAAACCCTCCAAAACTTATTTCTAAGTTATGTAAAGGTTATTTAAGGTATGTTAAGCCTATGTCACTGTTCCGGAGTGTTTGTTGCATTAAAATGGCTATATTTACGCATTAGATTGCATATAACCTTCCAGAAAGCGATTTAAAGCTCAAAATCGAACAAGAATTGATATGTGCCAATGATACACATATTTATACAAATCCCAAGTATGAAATACAATATTTCATTGGTTTGGTATTTGTTTGATGGTTGAAGTGACACAGGTGTCACAGAGGGTTCATAGTTTGTTTGCAATTAGTTAGCGTTTTAGATTACGGAAAGCTATGCGCGTTTTGCAGAGCGATAAGAAAATGGCGTAAAATCTCCAAAATCGAAACATATAATCATATAAACACATAAATCGATAGCACGTGAAATCAGTGACTTGCGGGCTTAAATTGGAAACAGAGTACCTTGGGTGTAGGCATCGACTACCCAAAGTGATTCGACTATCCTCAACAAGATCGAGTGCACGCTTTGGCCAAACAGACTGTGCTCTCACCGAAATATGGTGAACGGCACTCATCCTTTCGGTTACTACGTGACTCGGGTTGTTGGAATCTATCGAGACTTTGGTGAGAGTTTTGTAAAATCAAATTAGAAAGTGGAACATGCCATTAAGATGCGGGTTTCACCCCTAACTTAACGACTTCGTTCCTGAAAGTGTGGTAGAACCACGAGATATAGAGGGAGAATTTTGTCGAGATATGGGTGTCACTCCTAACACAACGAAGATTCTCGTGCTGAGAGTAAAAATACGCGTAGAGTGAGCAATCTTTTCGAGAGTTCCCGGTTTTCACACCTAATCTCGATCCAATCACTCGATTGTATTACGCGAGTGTTTTCGAAAACATGTGTGTTGTGTTAGCCTTAGGAAAGTCAGTATAGTATTTCAGCCTTAGGAAAGGCAACATAGTATTTCAGCCTTAGGAAAGGCTACTTTGCGCGAAGCTGTAGTATGCGGTGTTCGCACAAAGATGTAGTTTTCACGAGTTCGAGCGAGAGTAAGTTCGTACGAAACCCCCACTGGGTTTGCACAAACGGTCTGTTGGTACTTAGACTATAGACTAGGTCAATCCTAAGACTCATCCTAATTCCCTATAGTTTTTGCTCTGATACAAATCTGTGACACCCCAACCGATGGCGAAAACATCAGGGCGTGACACTGAGCGAAACAGATTGTTCATGAGAATCCATAACAACTATCAAGTGACAATATATTTAAGGTTAATTTCCCATACCACTAACATATAAAGCAAAAACAGTTATTACAGATAGCGTGTCTCAAAAACAAAATACAATTCCGACAACTCAAATTTTATTCGTGGGTTTCTACACTTCCTACTCGTTTCATCACAGCAAAGTATAGCATCCTATCAACCTGTCACATACGTTAAAATAAAGTCAATACATAAAATGTAAAGGTGAGTACACAAGTTTGAGTAGCATATAGTAGAGAAAGAGTTTACGCATAACCAGCGTGTATTACGTAACAGGTGAAAGCAAGTAACTATCAAACTATGTTCACACTTAACCACGTGACTGCGTTGTAGAGTATGCGCGACACATGTCCAGCGGACACATGAAGTAAAGTAAAGTGATCCCTAGGAACCCCCGACCACGACAGGTGCTGAGTTCAAACTATAGTACTATCGTTGCTAGAGGCGGTATAGTGTAACACTGTATAAGCATAGTACGAGCATTCAAAGTACATGTATAACACGCGGGAGCGGTTAGCGTTTGAAGTGTTTGCGTTGTGTGTTGTTGTGTTTTGATAGAGAACGTATGTAACACCCAAAGTGAGTTAAAAGAAAATGGGTTCGAATATACTTACAGTTCGTGTTTAGCTAGTAAACACAGACTTGGATTGAAGTGAGCGCGTTAGAGTTTAGCCTAAGCATAGAACAGTAGCGTAAGCGTTAATCAGTGCGTAACAGTGTGTCGAATGTGCTGAGTGTCGGATGATGATCCGATCGGGTGAGTTCCCATTTGATCGGATGGTCATCCGAGCGGATGACCATTCGAACGGATGGCATTCGAATGTGGGTGGGTGTTTGTAGATCGTTTTGAAAGTTTGAAGTTTTCGTTGTAGCATAGATGCCAAGTCATCCGGTCGGATGGTCATCCGGACGGATGGCCATTCGGTCGGATGGCTATTAGTTCGAGTGGGTGTGATTTGGAAAGTTGTTAAGTATTGAAAATAATAAGGGACAGATCATCTAACGGATAACCATTCGATCGGTTGGTCATACGATCGGATGGCCAGTCAAGTGGGTATCCCGTTTGTTTGAAAACTTGTAAAACTTTCTAAGTAAAAGTTTTTAGTTTTAGCAGAGACGGCGTGATGAGGTGTCAAACAACAGAAACACACCAAGGTCCAGCTTGTTCGATCGGATGGGAATCACCCCATTCGATCGTACTCACAGTTCTTTTGACGAAGTTTCATGTTCAACCCATAAATCGGTCATCTCTCCGGTGGAAATCCGTTTTCAAGCCGGTTCTCAACTAGAGAATGAGTAGAGAGTCTGAATGAGTATTGATTCCATCGGTTTTGAGTAGAAAGTTGAAGAAAAGTTGAGGAAAAGTTGAAAAATGTTGAAATCTTGGGATTTCGGTTAAAATGTGTGGAAATCCTTTAGATCTGAACCAATCTTGATGAGATGATGTCATACAATGGTTTGCATAAGCAACCATGTGAGAACCACCTTCAAGAGGTCCAAATCAGGTGATTTCAAGAAGAAAACTGGTGATTTTGATGGAGAAGATGATGGAGAAGTGGGTAGTGATGAAGATTGTACAAGATTTAGGGAGAAATACTTACGAAATAGCCTTGAATTGAGAGAAAAGTGCTTAAGAGTGACTTGAGTGCAGGTGGTCGAATGGAGATTTCACATCAGTGAATAGTGGTGTACAGGGGGGGGGGGGGTATTTATAGTGTGAGAGGATAGTTAAGGGGGTGGAGAGTGCGAGGTGTCGGATGGTCTGCCGGTCGAATGACCATCCGATTGGATGGCCATCCGAGCGAATGGTCATCCGGACGGTAGTCCATTCGATCGGTTATTTATCTGGACAACCTGGTTGTGCGAGTTAGTTTTCCGATTTTCGTTTCGTGCGTTAAGCGTTGCGTTGCGTTTGATCGAGTTGCGAGTAAGCGTTGAGATAACCATATAACATTTAAACAATTAACCACACAATTAACATATAAATGCATAAAAGTAAATATGCGTTTCGAATTCGCGTGTGCGTTGAGTTTGCGTTGTGATAGCGTTTAGTCTAAACAAGCAGTAGAATGCGATAAAATGCGTGTAAGTAGTAGCGTTTATAAATCGTGTTCAATGCGATAACTGCGTTTTGAATAAGCGTTGCAGTAATGCATTTTGAAAATAGTTTTAACCCTTTGCGATAATTGGAATCTCAGGAGTACAATTCAATTAAGTAAGAATTGACAGATACAAGTAATGACTCAACAAGTCGGGTTGTTACAATTATGACTATAGAGATATGTTCTTTTTCTTGCATGCAAGTATGGTTCCTAGAAGACATGACTCTGTTAGTAAGTTTTGTTGTACAATATATAACCCGAGACTAGATGACATGAATGAATTCTCATGGTTCCCGTCTCCTAATAGGGCGAGCAACATAATGGAGTCCCAAGGGTGGACGACGTGAGTTAGGGGTGTTCAAAATTCTTTTTGAATTCGATTTGATTATCAAGAATTCGAATCCGATTCAATTCGATTCAAGTAAATTGAATACGAATTTATAAATTTTATATATAATACATATATAACTTTTATTGGGATATAATGTAAATTAATCTCTCAATTTATTCTAAGTATTAAAATAGCCCATTACTAAACCCAGTACTGAGCCCATAGCTTAAACGAATTTATTACATATTTTAACTAAATTTGAATCAAAATGAAAATATTTAAATGTATCTGAATTCGATTTGAATTCAAAATTTTAATTGAATTAGAATCGAATTGACTGGTTCTTAATCGAATACCAGCAAAACATTTAATCGAAAAAATCAATTCAAGCAATTAAAAAATTCAATTTTTTTTTCGATGAACACCCCTAATGTGAGTGAGAGACTAGACCATAGCGGCTTTAGAAACTTCTTTTTTGGATTTAGCAACGCTGAAAACATTCTTCCGGAGGCTTTCCTTTCTACTTTGTTGTGATTTACCCATAATTGTTAACGACAAGGATTATGTACAATGAAGCTTATGGAGTTAGCTAGTCCAACATCAATTATTCTAATGGAATATATGGAATATCGAACTAGGAATTGAAAGACTTTATCTACCTATATGTGAGTCAATTACATACTAGACATATTAAGTTGCCGTCCTGTTTATTTTTTTTAAATGGCAAATCTTACATACTCCTAAATTGCACCAAATATATCCTACTGTATTCCTTGCTTGGATTGAACCCAAGACCCCCTACTAAGAGGCAAGAGTACCTACCAAATAAATGTCTTACTGATCAATTTAGTGATAAGCAGGACAAACATCGAAAGTCTCAGGTGCCGAAGAATTCAGCAACGAGTTGACAAAAGAAGCCCTAAAAATAAACATGCACAATGTTTTGATCCATTAGCATGTTCATAGATGTTATTCTGGTTTATTTTGATTATAGGCAAGAATATGATGTGGATTTGCGGAATCAGAGAATTTAAGAAAAATCAATCTTTATACTAAATTTCCAAGTGTGGATTTGGGTTACATTAAGTTCGATATGTGGGACATATGTAACGCCCTAGATCTGCAGAATCTTGTTTCCAGCTTGATCCAGCTGTTCCCATGTGTTGCAAATGGTTTTAAACAGTCTATGGGCTTGTTTAGGGGTGCCCATGGTATTCTAAAACGGGGGTACACTTGTAAGGCCAAGATCGAAGCTTGTTTATCGATGAATGATCCTAACGATGGCCCAAAAACTATATATACCCCCATGATTTTCATTTGCAACTGACACTTTGATCTGAATTCACTCTAAGTTGGGGTTCAAAACCTCATACCTGAGTATTTTTAGATCAAAACTCCATTGCTTGGACCCTTTGTAAGTATTCTTTCATTCTTTTACACGTTTTCAAGCATGAAAGTCAAACAATGTTTGACTTTCTACTTTGACCGGTCAATGGTTAACACGAAGTTCGTTTAAACTTCGTAACGTGAGTGTAATCACGATGGTCATAGTCCTTTGTGACTATACCTACTGATTACCACGTTATTTAGGCATAGTAACGAGTCATAGTTTCGGTCAAAATACGTGTTTATGCGTATTTTACAAGAAAACTATTCTTAGGTATCAAGACCCTTTGTTTTGATACCAAACTTATTTTCAAACCTTGTTAAACATGTTTTAACATGTTTAACTCGTCACTTTTAGATTAGTGCTTATATTGGGTCGTAAGATAAGCGGTCTAAACAACCGCTTAACCTTTCGAACCCGACCCATTTGGTCGATCAATAGGATCCGACCAAGCATGTTTAGTGACCATAGTTGTATAGGGAATAACCTTCCGAGGTTATACCTTATGGTCACTTAGGTTTAATTAGTTGTATGATAGGTAGTTTATATGCCTTAGGTAAATGACCAAAATGCCCTTTTCATGCATAATTGGTATTTAAGCATATGAAACCCAAACTTTTGTCACTTAACTAATTATGCAACATATTTAAATACGTTTAGGCATATAATACTTGTCATAGGACTAGTTAGGCGTTCTGAACGCGCTTTTAAGCGAACGACGCGTTAAAGTAGCGTAAGCTACCTAAACGGGTCGTAATGGATCGTAAGCACTTAGGTTAGGATTCGATTTAGTATGTAGGCTTTGTTAAACCATATCATATGAGTTCCAACTCTCATTTGGTTTACGAAACCTCATCCTATCCGATCTTCCGATTTAGGTCCGGTTTATTAATGTAGTTACCTATACTAGGTGCCGATTGATTTCCGTGACCCTCTAGCTTTGCTTGGTTGTTATTCAAAGACTTCTAAGCACTCTTAAGTGAGTACATAGTCCCATCTTTTACTGTTTTCAACTGTTTTGGGGTGATTTCAAAGACTTCTAAGCACTCTTAAGTGTGCTTAATTGTTATTTTCATGATTTCAAAGTATAAATTGATTATACATGCTAGTACTTATCTTTTGACAAACTGATTGATTATCTATTGTTTAAACATTAATTTTTCAAAGGTTATAAAACAAATTGTTGGGTTGTACTTATTTTATACATTCACCAAACCGATTGGTAGTACGATATAACGCTATAGGACTACACACCCCATTCCTATTGTATGGAATGTCAGAAACCAAATTTTATCCAAATAGAGATTGCCTTTGTGGTATTTCTATAGTCTCTAAGGTGCAGTTTGATACACTAAGGTTTGAATGAATTCTAAATCACATTTTCTTTTGTATATTTTGTTATACTTCCAAAGTATAGTTTGATATGCACCCATATGTGATACTGTTTACCAAAGTATATTTGATATACTATGTACAAAACCAACATATGTTTTGTTATTTACTACGGCATAGTTAATATGCTATTTTCAAAACCAAAACATAGTTGATATGATATTTACAAAACCAAAGCATAGTTTGATATGTTATTTACAAAACCAAAGTATATTTATGATATACTACCGAAAACTATTATTTTAACAACTAAAGTATATTTGATATACTATATGTTTAACTATTTTGGAACTAAAATATATTTTAATATATTACTTATCCGACTTTCTTAAAACCAAGGTATATTTTTATATATACTACAAACCTTTTTATCAAAACTTTGTTTTACAAACAACATATTTTATACAAGCTCATTTTTCTTGGTTATTTATTTACCTTTGCATTATTCTTTTATATCTTCTGGTTTCTTATCAATTTTCGCATGATTTATAAAGAAAACATTTTTATGTTCATGACTAGGGCTGTCCAAACTGCTCGACGATCGAGGATCGCTCGAAAAATGCTCGTTCGATTCCCGCTCAGTTTGTATATGAGCCACTCGGATCGGTTCGATTCAAGTTCAATCCAAGCATGAGCAAAGGTCCGCTCGCTCGTCGATCGTTCGGTTTCGCCTGAATTATTTTATTAATAATTTATATATATATATATATATATATATATATATATATTGTAGATTCTAAAGATTAAAAGCCCAAAAAATATACTAGCTTAAAGAAGAAGTTTATGGTTTTTGAGCTAAATGACAATTTGTATTTCGCATTTTATTTTGTGATTCCTGATATTGTTAAGAACATTTTTAGAATCATAATTTTAGTTGTGTATTGCTTTTGTTAGTAAGGTGTTGGACATGTTTTAATTAAGTTAGGATTTGTTTTTGTTGAACGCAGCCTTATAATTCAATCGAGCGAAACCGAGCAAAAACGATACGCTTGATTTTAGTTACGATTTGAGCAAAACCGAGCGAAAACGATCCGCTCGATTCAAATTCAATCCAAGCATGAGCATCACTTTTGTGCTCGGTTTTGCAAATTTGATCCGATCGGATCGGATCGGTTGTAATTCAATCCGAGCATGAGCAGACCCTCGATCGGATCGGATCGGCTCATAAACACCCCTATTCATGACTACTTTTTGTTAAACATTCTTTTAAACTTATAAGTCATGAATCCTGCATTAATAAAACCTATGTATCTCACAGGCATTTTTATGCTGACGTACCTATTTTTACATATGTTTCAGGTGCTGCTATGTGATGATTATTGATGCATGATATACATAGGATGGACTCGTGCCTTAGCGACTTTAAAACTTGAAAGACAATATTTTTATTTATCTGATTTGTAATAAAACAATGAGTTCATTAATTCAATAAAACGAAACTATTTAATCCATGGATGTGAAACAATGATTCTGTTACGACACTCCCCGACGTTTCCGCCATGATTTGTTGTTTTACGTGGTCGGGGTGTGATAGAAAAGTTGGTATCAGAGCCAATGGTTATAGGGAATTAGGTTATTAGTAATGCTTTAACCTAGACTATAACCTTCCTAGGACCCTAACACAAGTTATCTTGTGTTTAGTCTTAAAACAATACCGTCGCCTATCTTTAGGTGACAACCAAAATAAGAACACAAATTTCGAATCCGCTTTGAAAACCAATCATCTGTTCTAGGATGATTTATTATAAGGTTTTGAACCCTCAAAGTTTTCAAAATCTCGTCAAAGTTTGGGTCTTATAATGTGAACACGTGCAATCTGGAAGGGTGGATGTCTGTATCCTGAGTTTTCTGTCTAAGGCTAAAGTATTCGTACAAATCCACATAATTGGACCAGTCACTCTTACCTGGGAATTCTTGGGATGAGTGTCCACTTATAGGCTAAAGCAGGTCTTCGCAATACATTATATTGACCCATTTACTTTGATTAGTCACTGCGTGTCATTTGTTTTGTTCAAGGTAACGAATGAATTATCACCTTCCTTGTGTTTTGTTGATGCTTTCAATACCCCATTTGTTTTTTTTTTCCAATTGTCAACCTCACTCGTTTCTTATGATTCCTTGTTCTTTTTAGACAATGCCTCCTAGACGAGATGCACAACCTCTAACTAACGAAGAAGTCGCAGCCCTTGTCTCTCGGCAAATGGCTGCTGTGCTTCCGAACATAGGTCTCAAGGAGCAACCACGCTCCTGCAATGGTTTGAAAGTTTGGAGAGCACATTCAGACATGTGCAATGTCTGAATGAGCGTAAGGTTGAGTTTGCATCCAGTGCGTTCGAGAAGCGTGCTCTTACATGGTGGAACGGTGTGATGCGTGATAGGGGTGCCGATGTGGCACTAGCTCAAACTTGGGAAGATCTTCGAGCTCTAATGATGAAGGAGTTCTGTCCTCGTCATGAGCTTAGAGCGTTGGAAAGGGAATTCGACGATCTAAAGCAAGACAGTTGTCACACCCCGACCGATGGTGGAAAGATCGGGATGAGACGAAATAGATTGCAAGAGACTTCATAACACTATGTGACAATATAATTTAAATTTGATTTCATAAATTTACTAAAAATGTCATACAATAATCAAATACGAACAACATTGTTTCCAAACACATAATACAAAATTGATTAATCTAAGTGTGTTTCTAAGTCCACTTAAGTCTTGTTTCTTCACTTAGCATCATCCTGTCTATCGAACCTGCAACATGTATTAAAATAGAGTTCAATGCAAAAGCAAAGGCGAGTATACAAGTTTTGATACATAGCATAAAATAATGGTTTTAAAATAGTCTAAGGCTCGTATCCAACATGATTCACAATATGCAAGTTACTAGTATGTCGTAATGGTGTCAAGTATATGTTCAAACCCAAGAATCCAATGCGTTAACGTTGCCTATCCCCGGTTAGAATAAAGGGAGGTTAATATGTTTGACTTAACAATACCCCAAGAATCGTGGGCGGTGCATTACTCCTATAGCGCTATAATTGTTAAGGTAGGCTTGTACGAAGTTAATGAGCATATAGACACAAAATGTTTAACATCACATACGAGATTAACAAGCATCATATAGTTTCATGTTCAATATGGATAGAGAGTGATTCAAATAGTTTCAAAGTTTCGTGAGTTTAATATAGAATATATGTTGCACCCAAAGTGTTTAAAAGTAAAAATGGGTTCGAGTATACTCACAAAATTGCATATGCTTTCCGATTTATCCAATTGTGACGAAGTTGTTGAGACTAGAAAGTTGAATATGTTCGATTTGGAGTTTGGAAGAGATGGTTACATTTGGTTTATGGGTTTGGAGTTTAAAGTGCATGAAGAATAGACATATGTGAAAATAATCATCTTGTACACATAACACTTGTTCTTGACACTATGGAAACTCAAAAGAGTTTGTATGATTTCATGGATTCAAAGGTCCATTAGAGTCGTAACAAGAGCATGGTCATAGATGATCTAACATATTCTTAACAAGTAACTATTAAGTTATCATCAAGTTTAGTTACTTAAGTATATATATATGGAATAAATAATATAAAGATTACAAAGTCCTATAGTTCAAGCATGAGGTAGGAGATTAATGTCTCCATTTAGGCACCTCTTTGTGTCATAGAATTCATACATGAGGTAGGAAGAACAAAACTTCCATTTAGGCACCTCTAATGTTCACTACTACACTTGTTGTTATAAACAACAAGGAGGGCATGAACTTACAAGAAAGATGAAATACAATAACTAATCTATGGAAAAACATCAAGTAGTGAGTGGATTTCTAGGAAGGATAGCCCAAGCTAGTCCAACTATCACACATTCATCAAGCTTCATGCATGAACACTACTTGTGGGTAAAACCCTAACTAAAACAGAAGGTTTGTGAGGTTTTAACCTCTTATTTAACATTTCTCAGCCTTGTTTTTAAGCCCAACTAACCATTCCATTGATTATGAGCATTAGGACATAGGTTTGAGATGAGATAGACTCAAGTTTACTAAGATTAACTAAGTTTAGATGCAAACAGAAATGAACAATCCACTTTGGAGCCTTTTTGGGGGCATTTCAGAGCTTGGTTTTCCATGGTAAACCTCTGGAAATGTTCCTAAGGTTGTTCCAAACAAGTGGGAAAATGAATCAAGTGAAAAGGTTAAGAAACGAGTGATTTATGCTCACTTTAGTGGAGGTTGAACAATCTGCTCGAACTTGGAAATTTGCTGCAATTTGGAGAGGATTTGAGAGTGTTTTTGATGATTAGAAAAGTGAAAGAAGCTTGGATTAGGCTTGGTATTTATAGGGAGTGAATAGGTTGGGTTTAGGTGAGTATTTAATGTTAAAAAGGTAGTTTAAAACTCAAAAAAACAAGGAAAACCGCCAAAAAATGGAGCTGAAACGCGTCCGCTGATGTTTCAGCGCGCTGGGCTGGCTGCTGACGAGTCCATATATAAAATGTGAGCTGAGTTTCTTCAGATGTGAAGACCCTGCTCAGCTGGTTGTGTGCGTGTTGTTTGGGACTAGCGACCCGGGTTCGAGTCCCGTGGTCAGCGTCCTTTTTTTTATTTAAACACAACCTCATACTTTCAGCATATCACACAATGGTCCCTGCACTTTTATACTTTCAAAAATTACATAACTCACCCCTGTATTATTAATAACCAAGTTATATTAAAATAAAAACTAACAATTTAGTTTAAACTAACTAAGTTAGCTTACTAACTTTAATATCTAACTAGATTAACTAGTTCATTAATAAAAATAAACTTTTAAATAGTAAAACTTAATTAATTTAATTAATTAAACAATGAAAAATTAACCATATTTATAACGAATTAAAATAAAGATAAAAGATTTCCGACGATATAACGGATTATAATTTTTGAAAGAGACAAACTTCTAAAAATAGATTTTTAAGTCTCGATTTCTAAATTAGGAAAGTTATGAAAATGTGGAGCGTTACAACAGTGGTGAACATCGAGCCTACACTGACCGTTATGAGGAACTGAGCCTATTATGTCCTGCCATGGTTACGCCTTTGGAAAAGGCGATCGAGAAGTACATTGATGGTCTCCCTGACCCAGTTCAGGATATCGTTACTGGTAGCAACCCTACTACCGTCAGACAGGCCATTGAATTGTCTGCTACCCTGACTGAATCCCAGATCAGGAAAGGTAAGCTTTTCGAAAGGGCGACCCAAAACCATCTGACAAGTCTGTACAAGAAGAACCAAAGGATAAACAGGCCGAGACATCCAAGAAGAAGAAGCGCAAGGTTTCACAAAACTGCGCAATAACTGCTCAGAATAATCAGGTTGCACTAAACCAGCCAACACAACCTCGTACAAGGAAAAACTATGTTGGTACCGCACCTTTGTGCAACAAATGCAACCGTCATCATATGGAGCAAGTACAGTGTCACAAATGTACCCACTGTGGGCGATTGGGACATTTGGTCAATACCTGCCGTTATCCAAATCAAGCTGCTGCAAATCCTGTTGCTGCTCAAGCACAGTTTCCACCTGGGTCGTGTTATAACTGTGGTGACCTTACTCACTACCGAAACAATTGCCCAAGACTTGTTAACGCAAATCCAGTGCGTGGACGAGTGTTTAACATAAACCAGGCAAACGCAAACGACAATGCAGCAGTGAACAATTAGTCTTTTGTATTTCTTTGTTTGTTATCCTTTGACTTTTGGAACAATTCAGTTGTTATATAAATAAAATTTGTTGTTTCAATTTTATTTTACAAAACTGATACAATTATATGATTATGTGCTTATGTGATTTCTTTTATGTCTTGTGTTTTTTGTGTGATCCGAATATTCATTATCCAAATCCTCATAGAATCTTCCATATCTCCATATGAGGGATTCATAATAGGATATGCAAAGGTACTACCTTAAATCCTTAATGGGCTTCTACGTAATAGTTAAGACCCTTGGATTATGAAGTACTATTCTATAATTGGACCCCTTGAGTGGTCTAGTTAAAAGAGATTGATTCAAAATATGGTTAGGAATATCATGTGACGATATAGCTGAAAAGATCCCTTAAGTGGACTATTTAAGGAGATCGTACGACGGTCCGGTTAAGGAGATCATGTGTTGATCTAGTTAAAAAGATCGTTCATTGATCTAGTTAAAAAGATCCTTTGGTGGTCTGGTCTAGTCAAGTCACTTCATGTTTATTCGATTAATTTTTCCCCTACACATTATGAAATGAACTGTGTGGACTGTGCAAGGAATTACGTAATTATGGATGCAAACATAATTATGGAATTCAGTGCACAGAAACCACAGCAAGTTTTGTTATGTGTTAAGACCTTTAGTGATGAGAATAACAAAACGGGAACAATGTAGAAAGGGGCATGGTGGATACGCCGCTGGTACTTCCTATATATAAGTGTTCCTTATTACATTGCGAACGTAGCATTATTTAAGTTACTAGAAGTCCTGGACCTTGACCTATGTCATTTATCTTACATTCTCCGACTTCGATTTCGAGCACACACAAGTTTCCCATAAGAGTCTTCCTAGGAAACGTTTTTCTATCCGTAGTTTGAAACTCCATGTTTTGCTACTACAAGGATATCACTTTGCCAGTTGACAAATTCACTAAGAATCCAAACGTGGCCCAAAGTTTTACTTAGGGTATGAAGGATTCGTTCGAAAGCGAAACAATCACAGTTGTCTTCACAGGTTTCCTCTAAAATTAAATTTCGGGACGAAATTTCCTAAAGTAGGGGAGACTGTGACACCTGTGTCACTACAACCATCATACGAATACCAAACCAATGAAATATCGTATTTAATACTTGGGATTTGTATAAATATGTGTATCATTTGCACATATTAATTTTTGTTCGATTTCGAGCTCTAAATCGCTTTCTGGAAAGTTATACGCGAGCTGATGCGTAAACGTAATCAGTTTTACGCGAGAAACACTCCGAAACAGTGACATGGGCTTAACATACCTTAAATAACCTTTACATAACTTAGAAATAAGTTTTGGGAGGTTTGGTGTGTCGAAATCAAGTTTATTCGCTTACAGGGACTAATTTTGACAAACTGCGAAAGTATGCCGATTCGTACTGTGAAAGTTTATTTGCTTACAGGGACTAAGTTAAACATGCCCTAAATATCCTTTACATAGCTTAGAAATAGGCTTTGAGGTGTTTGGTGTGCAAAAATAAACTTATTTGATCAACAGGGACTAAAAGCGTCAAAAAGTGCATAAGTTTGCATTTTCGTGCATATCTTACGTTCTGAATATATCCGGACACCCAAAAATTTATGAAATCATTAAAATATTGTATTTTAGTGATTGGCATGATAAAATTCCATTTGTCGCGTAATTTGGATCCTTTTTCGCGTCCGTTCGTGTTTCGTCGTAATTAACCGAACAACGCAACCGTACGTCCAAACGAACAGACATCCGAGATATTTTTGAGCATGTTTTATGTTCCCTATACTTTAACTTCATTTTAGAGCCTTGAAATGGGGTTAACGGGGCTTAAACGTGTCAAAAATGCATCGAAAACCAAGATTTACAACTTCAGGACCTAAACTGCAAATCTGCCAAACATGGGCTCAGAAGGGACGCCCTACCTTGATTCTTACGTGGGGCGCGAGAGACCCCCAGATCTGCAGAATCTTGTTTCCAGCTTGATCCAGCTGTTCCCATATGTTGCAAATGGTTTTAAACAGTCTATGGGCTTGTTTAGGGGTGCCCATGGTATTCTAAAACAGGGGGTACACTTGTAAGGCCAAGATCGAAGCTCGTTTATTGATGAATGATCCTAACGGTGGCCCGAAAACTATTTATACCCCCATGATTTTCATTTGCAACTCACACTTTGATCTGAATTCACTCTAAGTTGGGGTTCAAAACCTCATACTTGAGTATTTTTAGATCAAAACTCCATTGCTTGGACCCTTTGTAAGTATTCTTTCATTCTTTTACACGTTTTCAAGCACGAAAGTCAAACAATGTTTGACTTTCTGCTTTGACTGGTCAATGGTCAACATGAAGTTCGTTTGAACTTCGTAACGTGAGTGTAATCACGATGGTCATAGTCCTTTGTGACTATACCTAGTGATTACCACGTTATTTAGGTGTAGTGACGAGTCATAGTTTCGGTCAAAATACGCGTTTATGTGTATTTTGCAAGCAAACTATTCTTAGGTATCAAGACCCTTTTTTATACCAAACTTGTTTTCAAACCTTGTTAAACATGTTTTAACATGTTTAACTCGTCACTTTTAGATTAGTGCTTATATAGGGTCGTAAGATAAGCGGTCTAAACAACCGCTTAGACTTTCGAACCCGACCCGTTTGGTCGATCAATAGGATCCGACCAAGCATGTTTAGTGACCATAGTTGTATAGGGAATAACTTTCCAAGGTTAAACCTTAAGGTCACTTAGGTTTAATTAGTTGTATGCCTTAGGTAAATGACCAAAATGCCCTTTTCATGCATAATCGGTATTTAAGCATATGAAACCCAAACTTTTGTCACTTAATTGATTATGCAACATATTTAAACACGTTTAGGCATATAATACTTGTCATAGGACTAGTTAGGCGTTCTGAACGCGCTTTTACGCGAACGATGCGTTAAAGTAGCATAAGCTACCTAAACGGGTCGTAATGGGTCGTAAGCACTTAGGATAGGATTCGATTTAGTATGTAGGCTTTGTTAAACCATATCATATGAGTTCCAACTCTCATTTGGTTTACGAAACCTCATCCTATCCGATCTTCCAATTTAGGTCCGGTTTATTAATGTAGTTACCTATACTAGGTGCCGATTGATTTCCGTGACCCTCTAGCTTTGCTTGGTTGTTACTCAAAGACTTCTAAGCACTCTTAAGTGAGTACATAGTCCCCTCTTTTACTGTTTTCAACTATTTTAGGGTGAAACATGTGTGCTTAATTGTTATTTTCATGATTTCAAAGTATAAATTGATTATACATGCTAGTACTTATCTTTTGACAAACTGATTGATTATCTATTGTTTAAACATTAATTTTTCAAAGGTTATAAAACAAATTGTTGGGTTGTACTTATTTTATACATTCACCAAACCGATTGGTAGTACGATATAGCGCTATAGGACTAGACACCCCATTCCTATTGTATGGAATGTCAGAAACCAAATTTTATCCAAATAGAGATTGCCTTTGTGGTATTTCTATAGTCTCTAAGGTGTAGTTTGATACACTAAGGTTTGAATGAATTCTAAATCACATTTTGTTTTGTATATTTTGTTATACTTCCAAAGTATAGTTTGATATGCTCCCATATGTGATATTGTTTACCAAAGTATATTTGATATACTATGTACAAAACCAACATATATTTCGTTATTTACTAAGGCATAGTTGATATGCTATTTTCAAAACCAAAACATAGTTGATATGATATTTACAAAATCAAAGCATAGTTTCATATGTTATTTACAAAACCAAAGTATATTTATGATATACTACCGAAAACTGTTATTTTAACAACTAAAGTATATTTGATATACTATCTGTTTAACCATTTTGGAACTAAAATATATTTTAATATATTACTTATCCGACTTTCTTAAAACCAAGGTATATTTTTATATATACTACAAACCTTTTTATCAAAACTTTGTTTTACAAACAACATATTTTATACAATCTCATTTTTCTTGGTTATTTATTTACCTTTGCATTATTCTTTTATATCTTCTGGTTTCTTATCAATTTTTGCATGATTTATAAAGAAAACATTTTTAAGTTCATGACTACTTTTTGTTAAACATTCTTTTAAACTTATAAGTCATGAATCCTACATTAATAAAACATATGTATCTCACAGGCATTTTTATGCTGACGTACCTATTTTTACATATGTTTCAGGTGCTGCTATGTGATGATTATTGATGCATGATATACATAGGATGGACTCGTGCCTTAGGGACTTTAAAACTTGAAAGACAATATTTGTATTTATCTGATTTGTAATAAAACAATGAGTTCATTAATTCAATAAAACAAAACTATTTAATCCATGGTTGTGAAACAATGATTTTGTTACGACACTCCCCGACGTTTCCGCCACGATCTGTTGTTTTACGTGGTCGGGGTGTGACATCGTTGTAAAATCCGAGACTTGGATCATAAATAAAATTCGTATTTCTTAAATTCATGTTCCACATACTTCATATATGTTTATAAGCTTGATAATTATACAAGTTAAACTTTATTCGTAATTCATGCAAAATACGTTAAGCTTACACATACTTGACTTACATGCTCAATTCATGCGAAAACAATACTTATTCTCAACATTCATACTTCATAATCAGCCCTTCGACACGGGTCCGTGCCCAGGTCAACACGCCCCCGTGTCCACCACAAGATTCCCTTCTGACTTTTTGTCAGAATACAGACAAAAAGTGTCAGGATCTTGCCTGCACACGGGGCCGTGTCCATCCGACACGGGGCCGTGTCCAGCCTGCTGTCATTTTCTATAAATGCAGCCAAGAATCCTGCACATTTAGACCATTCAGGGACAGAGATTTGAAAGGATTTTCTAACTTACCATCCTAGGTATGTTCTAAAAGAAGTTTCTAACAAACATCTTGTCCTTTCCTCTTTTATCCATTACCTTCTTCTTCATCTTTCTTGCAACAACACCTCCATTGAAGCTTGATTTCAAGCTTTATTGTGATGTTTGTTAACTTTTTGTTCAAGGAATCTTGTTAAAAATAAGTTACACAACATTGTTTTAAGTTATTTCTGTGCAAAAACGCTTCATGAGTTGGGAAAATAATTTGAAACTTCAAGATTCCTTGTTCTAAAAAACTGCAGAAAGGTGAACACGGGGCCGTGCTCAGTGAGCACGGGGCCGTGTCCGTAGTACTGTTTCATTAAAATGAACTATTTCTGGTTTGTTTTCAAAGAATGTCTAGCCAAAACAGTGGAACCTCTTCTGCGCACTCTAGAAACAGTCGAAGGGAAAGGAGGCCATCAATAGAAGCAACTCTCGTATGATACGTGATGGCATTACATGAAGCTCTTGATGAGATGACTTCGGTAGAGGAGGTCCTAATAGACCGTATAAATTATCTTTCGGTGGGGTTGGAAAACAGTTTTCAAGAAATAAACCTCTTGCACCAGAGGTTAAACATTCTTGTGACACCTTCCATGGAACCAATCCTCCCTCAAGAGGATTGGAACCTAGCACTTGGAATCAACAATCATACCGGTTGGGATGACATTCCAGCGGAACCTCCTCTTGAAGATCTACAAGAAGTCCCGGTGGAGGTTGCACCTCCTCAAACCAATGCCAATGAGCCCGCTTTTCTTCTCCCTAAGGAGATAGAAGAATGGCTCGCAGACGTGTGAGGAACCCATGCCCGGAGAAAGAAGTTTTTCAAGCCTCATCTAACCGAGGGATTTACCTTTTTGGAAATTTTGCTAATAGAATAAGTAGTAGGCTAGAACTTCTTGGTTTAGATTTCTTATGCTTCTTTGACCTAATTATCTAGTATTTTAATTTCTAGGACTACCATGTAATTCTCTCTATAACTTAATGAATGATGGTTTTAGTTAACTTGGTGTTTGGATGGTGTTAAAATAAATAAAACACACTCGGGATGGCAAAGGATACAAGGGAAAATTGAACCAGCACCCCATGCAGGAAAACAGGGCTATCCGATGATTTTCTTCATTAACAGTAAGCTCAGCACGGGTCGTGTCCGCCCAACACGGCCCCGTGCTGCACAGTCTGCAGAAAAGACCCAGTTCAGGTAACTGGACACGGGCCGTGTTCACCCAACACGCTGTCACGGCCCCCGACCTGGGTTGACCCGTTTCAGGAGCCGCGGGACAGAAAATCCCGTGGTATTTATTTAACAGCGGAAGTTTTCATCAGGATCTTTTTAAAACTGTAATTTTCCCGATTATTTTATTTCACAACTCGGGATAAAACCCCGGTAATTTACAATCAAAAGATTTCACGGGGAAATCTTTCTTTTACAAAACATGTTTCTTTATTTTATATTGAGCCACTTCCTTAAGCTTGTAGTGCTTCACGGCACTTTTCCTGGATCACAACAGATCACCTGAAACATGTTTGAAAAAGGTTTTGTCAGCGGGAAATACTGGTGAATCATTCTTTTTATGAAAACGACGCGTTTGTTATAATTTACAGTATTAAGAGCGATTACAATGTTTCCATATATCAACCAACTACCCACAATATTTGTCACTCGAACATCCATCGGTAGCCTCTTAGCCCGATGGTGTCTGTGACTATGGTCATATCACCCCTTGGCTAACTCGTTGTCCAATGGTGAAGTTTATCAAGTAATGTATACAAAACCCCACATACCGGCTGTAATTTGGTGATTACAAAGACTTAATCCCTGTAATTATAACCTTGAAAACCTTTAAGAATTTATAAAGTACTTTGAAAAAAAGAGAATGACTCACATTGCAGATTTATATGAGCAGAGCTTAGCCTACTGATTAGCCTTTTAACCTAAATTAATAACATGCACACGAACTCGGTTAGTAACTAATACAACATTTACGATAACTCACGAGATTAAAACCTTCACAACGAATGACAAAGTGCGATACTTAAACATCCATCGAATTAACGACGAATGACAAAGCATAAACTCTAATGTGGGCAGCACTTAAACATCCATTGGATAGTTTAATCGATCGGACATTGAATCGTAGCAGCGATCGAGTTAATACCCGGTATCGGAGCAGCACCTTGCTAATATAATTGATATATTCGACTTCAGAGTACTAAAACTTCGTTTTTGAAAGTTCGTTTCGACACCAGTGGACTGTGCAAGTGACAAGCTATTTATAGCTGAATTTAGGGCCTTACGCGGCCTGCGTAACCCATCCCTTATATCTTACGCGGCCCGCGTGGCCGTCCAGTCTACGAGTAGGGTTGACTAGTCATACGTAGGTGTACCAGATGGGTGACATGTGGCACGGTTACGCTTATCCGGTCAAACCCAACGTTGACGCGGTCCGTGTAAGACATACCTTGTCTCTTACGCGGCCCGCCTGAGAACCAAGATTTTGTTTTTCTTGGTTTTTAATATGGTTTAGGGTTTTAAGGGTCCGGGTTTATACTTACGGGTATTTTTAGGACAATTTTGAGAGTCCTTACATCCTCCCCACCTTTATTAAAATCTCGTCCTCGAGATTTATTGGAATAAGTGAGGATACTTTCGCTTCATCTTTGATTCCAGCTCCCAAGTGTATTCGGGTCCTCTCTTTGAATCCCACTTGACTTTAACAAGTACTAACCGTTTATGTTTGAGGAATTTCACCTTTCTATCTTCTATCTGAAGAGGTTTCTCAACAAATTTTAACTTTTTGTTTATCTCTATATCTTGGAGAGGTACTACCAAAGATTCGTCTGATAGACATCTCTTGAGGTTGGATACATGAAATACGTCATGTACTCCAGCTAACTCTTCTGGTAGTTGTAAACGATAAGCAACTGGTCCTATACGTTGGATCACTGAAAATGGTCCTACGTATCGTGGACTTAGCTTTCCTTTCTTACCGAATCGAACTACTCCTTTCCAAGGAGAAACTTTTAAAAGTACCTTGTCTCTGACTTGGAATTCTAACGGCTTGCGTCGATTGTCGGCATAACTCTTCTGGCGATCTCGACCCGTCTTCAGTCTTTCCTTGATTTGAGTAATCTTGCCGGTCGTCTCTTGCACTATTTCAGGACCTGATGTAACAACCCTCGGTAAAACCAACAACCTTATAATATTTCCGACCCTCTATTATATCTTAAATTGTCTCAATATGTCTTATATTATACCCCGTATGTGAAAACCGAGCCCTAGTTATATTATAAATATAAAATAAATCAAAAACATGAAATATAAGCTGAGGCGGGCCGCGACATACTCTACCCTTAGTTTACGCGGGCCGTATCAAGGCTGAACTTGACTGCGCTGACTTCTTTAGTTGAAGCGGGCCGCGTAAGGTTGTATAGGTCTTTGACGCGGGCCGCGACAGTTCATAACACGCGATTACACCAGAGCCCGACACGTGTCGACATCGTGGCGGACCTACTAGCTGACCCAGCTAAGCTATATGTTGACCGATGTTGACGCGGGCCGCGTAAGGTTCCCTTGTCTTTTACGCGGGCCGCGACAGGACCAGATTACACAACTATAAATAGATGGCATCAGTTTTCAGTTTTCGTCGCTCAGTCTCAAATCTCATTCTCGAATTCTGAAGTTATAGACATAATATTTTGGGTATTATACCCCTAATTAGCGAGGTTCTGCTCCATTGTAAGTATTATAACCCCAGTTTCGTAACAGTTACGCTGCCCGATTGATTTAGGGTTCCGTAACAACTGTCGTGGTTCTGCCTGACGTAGTTATTGGAATGCCGTCTTGGGGAGGGTATCATTAATAATTTCAAAGGGTTATGGTACTAATCAATGTACATTTGTGTAAATTATAGATTATAGCCAGGAAACCCTTACGAAAAATCCTAAGACAGCAATGTGAGTTTATCATCTTTTTGTTAATGTTTTTGGAATATTTTACAAAACCTTAATTATTTTACAATGTGATTAAGCGGTGATTGAGTCTTTGTAGTTCTTCAATTACTGCCGGTATTATGGGGGTTTGTATACAAAATTTACTACGAGTAGTAGTAAGTCTGAATGACAGTGCATTACCATTGGACGGCGAGTTAGCCAATGGATAATTTGACCATAGCCATAGATCCGGTCGAGTGGCAAATACTGAATGAGTAATTGTGTAGAAATAAACAATGTGATCGCTCTCAATACTGCTTTAATTGATAAAATGTTTCCTGATTAAACTGGGATTTACTCACCAGTATTTCCGACTGACAAATGTTTTTAAAACGCGTTACAGGTAACACAATGTGAACAGCCAATTAGTGAAAAGCCAATTAGTGAAAAGCCAGCTGGAGAGCACTGAAGGCTTGGGAAAAATGTGGCTATAAAAGTTACCTAATAAACGTTGTTTTAAATTCAATAAAATAGGGTTTGTCCCTATAAATGTATTGTAATAAGAAACTTGGGTTTTGCCCATGTATTTATTAATATCAAGTATGGTGGTTTTACTCTGATAAACATTTCCTAACTACGATCCTGATGTAAATTCCGCTGCGAGACTAAACAAACTGATACCACCCAACTCTGTGATCACGTCCGCCCGTTCCCGGGATCAGGGATCGGGGGTTGTGACAGAAGGTGGTATCAGAGCCTAGCCACTGGTCTGAGCCAAAGAAGTGTTCTGCTGACACTTAAAATTTTAAAATTTTGTGTTAGGAAATAAATTATGGAAATACATGCATAACTATAATTATGTGTTATTTGAGTATTTGTTAGTTTTCAGTATGAGTGATCAAGGATCATCAGATGTGAATCGTCAGTTATCTGATTCACCTAGGAGTGAAGGTACATCATTACAGCCTGCCCTCTCTGGGTATACTGCTGATCAGGAAGACGGGATATTTTCCTTTAGAGCTCAATCTGAAGAACCATTTCTAATAAGAAACGAGGATGGTTTAGTAAAGAAGCTTTTGCTCGTAGGAAGAGAATGAGAAAATTGCAACAGCAAAGGGCTTTAGCAGCTATTAAGTGAGAGACAGATGCCCATACTCAAGATATACTTAATAGAAGCCTAGCTAATTTCCATATCTTAGCTACAACAGCTGCTGACCCAAGTCTGGAACAATTAGTAGCCCCACAACCACAAAACCCAGAACAACCCATGGAGATAGAAAATCAGGAAAACCAAGAGGAGATTCACAACTTTAACCCAGAAGAAATTCCTAGAGTGCCTGCACCAAACCCCCTAGACCCGAATTACGACCCCTGGTGGGACGAAAATAGGGACTATGTGCAACGTCACTCTATCCCGGAAGACACACCTATAGGAGCCTATTCAGGTATGGACCCTTTAGATCCCTATTACCATGATAACTACATCAGGGAAATATTAGAAGATCCTTACCGTTTACAGGCTCTTTTACCCCCATATCAGGAACCAGAACCCCAGATTCCAAACCCAGTCCTAGAACCTGCACCCCCAATGAGTGCAGAAAACGTCCAAGAACTTAGGACTTTTGGGGAGGAAATTTTAGAAAGCAGTGAGAGGATGCGTCAGGTGGGAGAGCATCTCGTATGGAAATACGATGAGAGCAATATGGATTTTTGGATGAATCCATATCCGTGAATGTGAGAATGGAGGAAACGGTGGTAGTAATATAATATAATAAAATAAAATAAAAGATGTGTGTATGGATGCATATTACTATTAGTGTAATTTTCTTTCTGTTGGTATTGTAATTTTATTTCTGTACTAGTTTGTAATAGACGCATAGTATATGAAAAGAGTATAGTAGCAATGATCTACGTTTTTGGTTAGAATGCGTATCATGTGATTAACTATATTAAAGATATTATTTGTAATATTAATATGGGATAAATGTTTAAAATTCAGATGGCCGACCAAGGAAATCAAGTCAATTTGGATAATAACCCGGAAATCCAAAATGATAATATTCAGAACGACGATAATCTGAATAATGAGAACCCAAATAACAATAACAATGGAAATCAAGTGAACAATAGTGCTATCCAACACATAGTAGCACAGGGAATTATAGATGCTATGCCTTTTATACTTCAAACTGTTAAGGATGCTGATAATAAAAGTAAGCATAGCAGTAAACGACCTGTTGAACCAGAAAACAGTGTGAACAATGGACCGATACTTCAAATGCCTATTCCCAAAAGAAGAAGAACCATGCCTTATGGTTGTTCTTATAAAGAATTCTGGTCTTGTAAACCAATGGAATTCTCAGGCAATGAAGGGGCCATTGCAACTTTACGATGGATAGAGAAGACTGAGGCAGTCTTAAGGATAAGTAAATGTGTTGAAGAAGATAAGATACTGTTTGCTTCTAATCTGTTTAAGAATGCAGCATTAGAATGGTGGAACACTATCCTCCAGACAAGAGGAAGTGATCAAACCTACAATATGGAATGGGAAGAATTTAAAAACAAGGTAGAAAGGAAATTCTGCCCACCCAATGAGAAAGAACAGATAGCAAACAAATTCCTAAACCTTAGGATGACTGGTGTGGATAGCAAAGGGTACTCTAAGTTATTTTTCGAATATGCTAGGATAGTGCCAACTCTTGCAACACCAGAACCAGTGTTAATTTCCCGTTATATTTGGGGATTAATTGGAGAGATAAGACACGTAGTCAAGGCAGCTAGACCTCAAACCATAGAAGAAGCTGTAGAACTAGCCAATACCTTGACTGATGAATTAGTCCGTACCCGAGAAGATGATCAAAGAAGGAGCCTAACCCAAAAGTTGACCCAAGAATTTCGTTCTGGAAATTCTAACCGTGGGAAAAATATAGGTTCTACCTCTACGCCTTACTGTAGGTATTGCAAAAGAAAGCATTCAGGGAGATGCTCCATATACTGTAACTTTTGCAAAATGTCGGGACACAAGGAAGAAAACTGCAGGAAGAAAGCTAATAGCAGGGTATGTTATAATTGCAGAGAACCAGGTCATATCAAGCTGAATTGCCCAAAATTAGCTCCAGCTCCAGATAACAAGAATACTAAAAATGCTAGAGCATTTGTTTTGACTGCAGAAGAAGCCAAGATGATTCCAGATGTCATAGCTGGTACGTTTTTAGTTAATGATGTTTTTGCCAAAGTATTATTTGACTCTGGTGCAAACCAAAGTTTTATTAATACATCGTTTTGCAAATTTCTAAATCAGTCATTAACTAAACTACCACAAGTATGCATAGTAAAGACAGCTAATGGAGAAACCGTTAGAATTTCTGAAATCTTGCAGGGAGCAAGCAAAGAAATTTTAAATCAGAAATTTATTGCAAATCTGTATCCCATGAATCTGGCAGGATTTGATGTTGTTTTAGGAATGGATTGGTTAATAGCCAATAAAGCTAGTATTTTATGTGATCAAAAGTTAATCCAAATAAATTCACCAAAAGGTAAAATGATCACAATTAAAGGAGATAAGTTCTCTAAATCCACTAAATTCATATCTGTGATGAAAACTGCAAGTTGTATAAGAAAAGGTTCTATAGTGTATTTGATTTCTATAATCACTAACACTAAAGGAAAGGATTTAAAAGATATTCCAGTAGTATCTCAGTTTTCAGACGTATTTCCAGAAGAATTGCCCAGGCAACCTCCAGATAGAGAAGTTGAATTCAGGATTCATCTAATACCAGGAACGTCACCGATTGCCAAAGCACCTTACCGTTTGGCACCTGCAGAAATGCAAGAATTAAAGAAACAATTAGATGAATTGTTGGAAAAAGGATTCATACAGCCAAGTTCGTCGCCATAGGGAGCGCCGATACTGTTCGTTAAAAAGGACGGCTCAATGCGTATGTGCATTGACTACCGTGAATTAAACAAGGTCACGATTAAGAATCGGTACCCATTACCAAGAATCGATGATTTGTTTGATCAACTACAAGGAGCTTGATTTTTCTCTAAGATTGATTTAAGGTCAGGATATCATCAATTAAAGGTACAGGAAGAGGATATTCCTAAAACTGCATTTAGAACAAGGTATGGTCATTATGAATTTACTGTCATGCCATTTGGTTTAACCAATGCCCCAGCTGCATTTATGGACATGATGAACCGAATATGTAAGCCATATTTGGACAAATTCATAATTGTTTTTATAGATGATATTCTAATTTATTCTAAGAATAAAGAAGATCATGCAAGGCATTTGCATGCACTTTTAAGTGTATTAAGAAAGGAAAAGCTTTATGCTAAGTTTTCAAAGTGTGAATTTTGGTTAGAACAAGTACAATTCCTTGGACACCTAGTCAATCATGAAGGAATTCATGTAGATCCAACAAAGATTGAAGCAATTACTAAATGGAAAACCCCTGAGTCACCAACTGAGGTTAGAAGTTTCTTAGGATTGGCCGGTTATTATAGAAGATTTATTAAAGATTTTTCTAGAATAGTCATTCCCTTAACTAAGTTAACCTGTAAATCTGTTAAGTTTGAATGGGGATTAAAACAAGAAGAAGCCTTTAGAATTCTTAAGCAAAGATTGACCCATACACCTATATTAGCATTACCAGAGGGAACTGAAAATTTTGTAGTCTATTGTGATGCTTCTAGATTAGGTTATGGATGTGTATTGATGCAACGCCAAAAGGTTATAGCTTATGCATCTAGACAACTTAAGAATCATGAAGAGAATTATTCAACCCATGATTTAGAATTAGGAGCTATAATTTTTGCTCTTAAGATTTGGAGACATTACCTTTATGGTAGTAAGTTTACCATATTCACAGATCATAAGAGTTTAAGGTATGTTTTCAGGCAGAAAGAGTTGAATATGAGGCAAAGACGTTGGATGGAATTTCTTAGTGACTATAACTGTGATATCCAGTATCAAGAAGGAAAAGCAAATGTAGTGGCAGATGCTTTAAGTAGAAAGTATCATAAAAAGCCAAAAAGGGTACGTTCTCTTAAATTAAATCTACAAGTAGATTTAAATGAACAAATAAGAGAAGCACAAGAATCAGTAATCAAGGATGATTCTGAAAAATTAAAAGGGATGCTAAAAGAATTGAAACAAGGAACAGATGGAATTTGGAGATTTCATAAAAAGAGAATGTGGATACCTAAATTAGGAAACCTGCGTAACCGTATATTAGAAGAAGCCCATAAGTCTAAGTATACAATGCATCCAGGAAGTGATAAAATGTACCAGGATTTAAGGAAAAATTTCTGGTGGATAGGAATGAAAAAAGGACATAGCAATCTATGTTTCTAAATGTTTGACTTGTTCACAAGTCAAAGCTGAACACCAGAAACCCTCAGGTTTGTTACAACAATTAGAAATACCGGTGTGGAAATGGGAATTGATAACAATGGATTTTGTTACCAAATTACCCAAAACTAGGAAAGGAAATGATACAATCTGGGTGATTGTAGATAGACTAACCAAGTCAGCTCATTTTCTACCAATGAAAGAAACAATTAGTATGGAACAATTATCTAAATTGTATGTAAATGAAATTGTTTCTTTACATGGTATTCCTTTATCAATTGTTTCTGACAGAGATAGTCGATTTACATCTCATTTTGGTCAAGTTTCCAAAAAGCAATGGGAACCAAGTTAAAGTTAAGTACGGCTTATCATCCACAAACAGATGGACAAAGTGAAAGAACAATTAAGACGATGGAAGACATGCTTAGAGCTTGTGTAATTGACTTTGGAGGTAATTGGGACGATCACTTACCTTTAATAGAATTTTCTTATAATAATAGTTATCACACAAGTATCAATGCCGCACCATTTGAAGCACTTTATGGACGAAAGTGTCAAACTTCAGTCTGTTGGGTAGAAATTGGGGAAAAGCAATTATCTGGACCTGAGATAGTACAGGAAACAACTGATAAGATTATTCAAGTCAAGGAACGACTGAAAGCAGCACGTGATCGACAAAAGAGTTATGCTGATAACCAATGCAAGCCATTGGAATTTCAAGTAGGAGATAAAGTGTTGTTGAAAGTCTCTCCTTGGAAAGGAGTGGTAAGATTCATCAAACGGGGAAAGCTAAGTCCCAGGTATGTTGGACCTTTTAAGATTATTAGAATAATAGGACCTGTAGCCTATCAGCTACAACTGCCAGAGGAAATGGCAGGGATACATGATATGTTTCATGTATCTAATCTTAAAAAGTGTTTAGCTGATGAATCATTGATAGTGCCTCTTAAGGATATAGAGGTAAATGAACAACTCAAGTTTATAGAAAGACCTTTACAAATTGAAGACAGGAAAGTCAAGAATCTCAAGCATAAGAGACTAGTTCTAGTCAAAGTGAAGTGGGACTCCAAAAGAGGACCTGAGTACACATGGGAACTCGAGTCAGAAATGAAAAGGAAATATCCGCACTTATTTCAGTAGATCTCGAGGACAAGCTCTAAAACAAGGTGGGGAGAATGTAACAACCCTCGGTAAAACCAACACCCTTATAATATTTCCGACCCTCTATTATATCTTAAATTGTCTCAATTTGTCTTATATTATACCCCGTATGTGAAAACCGAGCCCTAGTTATATTATAAATATAAAATAAATCAAAAACATGAAATATAAGCTGAGGCGGGCCGCGACATACTCTACCCTTAGTTTACGCGGGCCGTATCAAGGCTGAACTTGACTGCGCTGACTTCTTTAGTTGAAGCGGGCCGCGTAAGGGTGTATAGGTCTTTGACGCGGGCCGCGACAGTTCATAACACGCGATTACACCAGAGCCCGACACGTGTCGACATCGTGGCGGACCTACTAGCTGACCCAGCTAAGCTATATGTTGACCGATGTTGACGCGGGCCGCGTAAGGTTCCCTTGTCTTTTACGCGGGTCGCGACAGGACCAGATTACACAACTATAAATAGATGGCATCAGTTTTCAGTTTCCGTCGCTCATTCTCAAATCTCATTCTCGAATTCTGAAGTTATAGACATAATATTTTGGGTATTATACCCCTAATTAGCGAGGTTCTGCTCCATTGTAAGTATTATAACCCCAGTTTCGTAACAGTTACGCTGCCCGATTGATTTAGGGTTCCGTAACAACTGTCGTGGTTCTGCCCGACGTAGTTGTTGGAATGCCGTCTTGGGGAGGGTATCATTAATAATTTCAAAGGGTTATGGTACTAATCAATGTACATTTGTGTAAATTATAGATTATAGCCAAGAAACCCTTACGAAAAAGCCTAAGACAGCAATGTGAGTTTATCCTCTTTTTGTTAATGTTTTTGGAATATTTTAAAAAACCTTAATTATTTTATAATGCGATTAAGCGGTGATTGAGTCTTTGTAGTTCTTCAATTACTGCCGGTATTATGGGGTTTTGTATACAAAATTTACTACGAGTAGTAGTAAGTCTGAATGACAGTGCATTACCATTGGACGACGAGTTAGCCAATGGATAATTTGACCACAGCCATAGATCCGGTCGAGTGGCAAATACTGAATGAGTAATTGTGTAGAAATAAACAATGTGATCGCTCTCAATACTGTTTTAATTGATAAAATGTTTCTTGATTAAACTGGGATTTACTCACCAGTGTTTCCGACTGACAAATGTTTTTAAAACGTGTTACAGGTAACACAATGTGAACAGCCAATTAGTGAAAAGCCAGCTGGAGAGCACTGAAGGCTTGGGAAAAATGTGGCTATAAAAGTTACCTAATAAACGTTGTTTTAAATTCAATTAAATAGGGTTTGTCCCTATAAATGTATTGTAATAAGAAACTTGGGTTTTGCCCATGTATTTATTAATATCAAGTATGGTGGTTTTACTCTGATAAACATTTCCTAACTACGATCCTGATGTAAATTCCGCTGCGAGACTAAACAAACTGATACCACCCAACTCTGTGATCACGTCCGCCCGTTCCCGGGATCAGGGATCGGGGGTTGTGACACCTGACAATTGATTTTCTCCTATTTCTGCCCAACAAACTGGAGTTCTGCACTTTCTTCCATACAGTGCCTCGAATGGGGCAGTTTCAATACTTGAATGATAACTATTGTTATAGGAGAATTCAATTAAAGGTAAATGGTCGTCCCAATTTTCACCAAAATCTATCACACATGCTCTGAGCATATCTTCTAGAGTTTGTATCGTCCTTTCACTTTGTCCGTCTGTTTGTGGATGATATGCGGTACTTAGATTTAGTCGAGTTCCCATTGCTTTTTGGAAACTTGTTCAAAAATGGGAAGTGAAACGACTATCCCTATCTGATATAATGGAGAGTGGAACTCCATGTAAAGATACTACTTCATCTACATACAACTTTGCCAACCTTTCCATACTAAAGGTTTCTTTCATAGGTAGAAAATTAGCTGATTTGGTTAATCGATCTACAATTACCCAAATCGCATTATTACCTTTTCTGGTTTTAGGCAACTTAGTAACAAAATCCATTGTTATGAGTTCCCATTTCCATACAGGCATTTCTAGTTGTTGTAGTAGACCTGAAGGTTTCTGATGTTCGGCTTTTACTTGTGAACAAGTAAGACACTTTGAAACATATCGAGCTATATCCTTTTTCATTCCTATCCACCAAAAGTTATTTCTTAAATCTTGGTACATTTTATTGTTTCCAGGGTGCATGGTATACCTAGATTTATGGGCTTCTTCTAAAATTTTATTCCTTAATTCTCCCTGCTTAGGTACCCAGATTCTGCTTTTGTGGAATCTCCAAATTCCATCAGCTCCTTGCTCTAATTCTTTTATTCGTCCCTTCATTCCTTCAGCATTATCCTTGATTGCTGTTTCTTGAACATTCTTCAATTGTTCCATTAAATCTAATTGTAGATTTAATCTAAGAGCACGAACTCGCTTTTGCTTTTCATGATATTTATGACTTAAGGCATCTGCAACTACATTTGCCTTTCCTTCGTGATACTGAATATCACAGTCGTAATCACTTAGGATTTCCATCCATCTCCTTTGCCTCATGTTTAATTCTTTTTGCCCAAATATATATCTTAAACTATTATGATCCGTATAGACAGTAAACTTACTTCCGTATAGATAATGTCTCCAGATCTTCAGGGCAAAAATTACGGCTCCTAATTCTAAGTCATGAGTCGTATAGTTTTCTTCATGCTTTTTCAATTGTCTTGAAGCATACGCAATTACTTTCTTGCGTTGCATTAGCACACATCCAAATCCTAGTTTTGAAGCATCACAGTAAACTTCAAAATCTTCAGTTCCTTCTGGCAAAGCTAGGATTGTGGCATTTGTTAACCTTTACTTCAAGATCCTAAAGGCTTCTTCTTGCTTAGGTCCCCATTCAAACTTAACTGATTTACAGGTTAGCTTAGTTAATGGTACAGCTATCTTGGAAAAATCCTTAATAAACCGTCTATAGTATCTAGCTAAACCTATATAACTTCTAATTTCCATTGCGGATTGCGGAACCTTCCAATTGGTAATTGCCTCTATCTTAGCAGGATCTACATGAATACCTTCGTGATTTACCATGTGTCCTAAGAATTGCACTTCTTGCAACTAAAATTCACACTTCGAGAATTTGGCATAAAGCTTTTCTTTTCT
Organism: Helianthus tuberosus; assembly: GCA_030545235.1. Lineage (NCBI taxonomy): Eukaryota > Viridiplantae > Streptophyta > Magnoliopsida > Asterales > Asteraceae > Helianthus > Helianthus tuberosus. Next base: position 116,614,060 of record CM060361.1, on the reverse strand, counting down.
TAACAAAGTTAAGAGTGCATGTAAGTGCTGACAATGTTCATCCTGACTTTTGGAATAAATAAGTATATCGTCGATAAAGACAATTACAAATTTATCCAAGTACGGTTTACAGATTCTATTCGTCATGTCCATGAATGCTGCAGGTGCATTTGTTAACCCGAAGGGCATGACTGTAAACTCGTAATGACCATACCTAGTTCTGAAAGCAGTTTTAGGTATGTCTTCTTCTTGTACCTTAATTGATGGTATCCGGAGCGTAAATCAATCTTAGAAAAATATCTAGCTCCTTGAAGTTGATCGAAAAGATCATCAATTCTAGGTAATGGGTATCGATTCTTAATTGTAACCTTATTCAATTCTCTATAATCAATACACATTCTCATCGAACCATCCTTCTTCTTTACAAACAACACTGGTGCTCCCCAAAGGGATGAACTAGGTTGTATGAAACCTTTACTTAGTAATTCATCTAATTGCTTTTTCAGTTCTAACATTTCTGTGGGTGCTAACCGATAAGGTGCCTTGGCTATCGGTGTAGTTCCGGGAATTATATGAATTCTAAATTCTACTTCCCTATCTGGTGGTAATCCTGGTAACTCTTCTGGAAATACATCTGGGTATTCTGAGACTACAGGAATTTCCTTAAGTTCTTTACCCTGAATACTAATGATTACTGAAATCATATATACTATTCCTTGCTTCCGTTCATAACTAGCAACTTTCATTACTGATATGAACTTCATGGGTTTACGTGGTTTATCTCCTGTAATTATGATTATTTCTCCAGTAGGTGCCTGAATCTCTATGGAGTTCTTATCACAAAGGATTCGAGCATGGTTGGCTACTAACCAATCCATTCCTAATACAACATCGAATCCTGTTAAATTCATTGGTAATAGGTTTGCATGAAATTTATGACCTGAAAGTTCTATATTTTCCTTTTTCAAAACCTTATCTATTTTGACAGAATTTCCGTCTGCCGTTTCGACTGTAAAAATCTGCCTATGGTTGGTTAGGGGTAAAATAAGAGCTTGGCAGAATGAAGTATTTATAAAACTTTGGTTTGCACCAGAGTTAAGTAATACTTTTGCGTAAATATTGTGAACTAGGAACGTACCAGCTATCACGTCAGGAATTAGCTCGGCTTCCTGAGTAGTTAACTGGAAGGCTCGAACATTCTTCTTGGTAGCTCCATCAGCTGGCTTGATTTTGTTGTCTACTGGTTTAACCAATTTAGGGCATTCTGTTTTGAAATGCCCATTTTCTCCACAGTTATAGCAGATCCTAGTTTTCTTTCTGCAATCTTCTTCGCGATGTCCTACAGTTTTGCAAAAGTTGCAGATTACATTGCATCTTCCATAATGTTTCTTTTTGCAATTCCTGCAGAACAGCGGAGTTGAAGATTGCCCTGTTCCTCTTCTCCTGAAGCTACTATTATTACCCGTATGAAATCCTTGGGTAATTTTCTGAGCCAGTTCCTTTTTCCTGTGTTCATCTCTTGTGCGTACCAGTTCATCAGTTAGGGTGTTAGCTAGTTCCACCGCATCGTCAATAGTACGAGGTTTCACAGCTTTAAAGATATTACGGATTTCGCTAATCAATCCCCAAATATAGCAAGAAATGAGTACTGGTTCTGGCGAAGCCAGTGTTGGTACCACTCTAGCATATTCAAAGAATGTCGAAGTATAACTGCGACAATCTACACCCGTCATACGATGATTTAGAAACTTATTTGCCATTTGATCTTTTTCGTATTCGGGACAAAATTTTCTTTCTACAAGACTCTTAAATTCTTCCCAATTCATGGCATAGGCCATATTTCTTCCTTTAGCTTGAAGTACTGTATTCCACCATTCTAACGCCCCTTCTTTGAAAAGATTTGACGCATACATAACCTTGTCGTCCTTGGCACATTTACTTATTGTGATTACCGCCTCGGGTTTCTCTAACCAACGCAGTGCCGCAGTCGCTCCTTCATTGCCTGCAAATTCAGCGGGTTTACAAGCAAGAAATTCTTTGTAAGTGCAACCAGGCATTGCAGCTTTCATTTTCTTAGGGAGCGGAGCTTGCCGTGAATCATTATCATGATTACCGCCTCCGTTTACGCTATTACTGAAGTTATCTTCAGAAATACGTTTACTAGGAATGATTTGTTGAGGTTCAACAGATTTCTGTGCAGCAGCAATTATTGCTGGAATAGCATTGGCTATCCCTTGAGCAACGATATTTTCTATATCCTTCCTAGTCATAAATTGATCCTCCGGATGTTGCTCAGATTGATTAACATCGTTAACTGGTTCATTATTAGCGTTTTCCATCTGATAAGTAATATATATAATTTATTAGTAGCGAATAAATAATACTTATACACAAGACAATCATACAAATTTTACAACACATATATAGCCAAAACTATCGATTTCTCGATTCCCATTTTTTATATATTATAATATGCGTCACTACACACCATATCTTATAAAGTTTTATTTGTAGTTATTTCACAAGATTATATTTTAGTATTTTATTATACAACCATAGTTTTAACAAACCCACTATCCTTTGTCAGTTAGTATTTTAGTAACGACGTTCCCTCTCGTCGTATTTCCAGGAGATCTGTTCTCCTACTTCCCTGATCATATTTCCTGCATCCACCAGCTCCTCACCAAAGTGGCGGAGTTCAGCTAAATTCTCATTGCTCATAGGTGGGTTTGGTATAGGTTCTGGGTCGAACTGAGGGAGAAAGGAATAAGGACTGTTTGAGCAGGTTTTGGAATTGCCAATCATTAGTCCACCATTCATCCATTCCTAGAGGCTGGGTGTGGATTATAGGTTCTGGGATTGCTGGTTCCAAATTCATTGGAAGTTGAGTTTCAATAGGATGAGTAAAAACATTTTCATTGACAGGCTTAATAGTATCACAGCTTGCCAATATAAAATCTAGCTCCTCCTGCAATGTCATTTCCTGGGTTTGCTTAGAGCTTTCTCCAATTTCCATCTTGGTTTGTCTAGAACCTTCTCCAATTTCCATTTCTATCTGCTTAGAACCTTCCCCGATTTCAATCCCCTTTCCTTTCTCTAAGGGATTTTCTATTTTGGGAATTTTTCTAGTGGCGGGTTTCCTCCTACACACACGCCTCCATCCCACAAATCTCCTCCTTTTCTTGGGCTTGGGTTTCTCCGGAGGTGGAGCATTGAATTCCATAGGTTCTTCTATATCTGGTATATACCTATTGAAATCTCTGGAAACCTCTATTTTTACCGGATAGAGATTTAAATTCTGAAGGGCTTCAGACAAGTCACTCATGCTGTTTAGCACATATGCAAAATACAAAATTACTAAGTTAAAATTTTATAACAAAATTTCATAAATAACCTTTAAATATTATTGCATACCGTGTGGCTAATTTAATACAAAAACAACTGAAAATTAAAACACACTAGGGTTTATTGTAAACTTATTTATTTACTGGATAAGGTTTCTGGATTGTAGGTGATAAGGGTGCTAAAACTTGAGTCAGAGTATTTAGAGATTTGCATTAACTGCTACAGTGGCTAGCATATAAAGATCTGCCCATTTTTCATCTAACTTGTCCTCCCATGGAGGGTTACTGCCTAGTTCTTGGGTTTTCTGATTAACTCTCCCTCCTTTGGATTTCTTTTGTTTCTCTTGACTTTTCCTAATAATCAAACTTATTTTGTTAGGAGAAAGTGGTTCCTCATATTGTGCCTTACGGACAAATATTCCTTCTTCAGGATTTACATAGGGTTTTGAGGAATTTGTTTGGGATGAACTTCCCTTCTCGTTTGATGACCTATCTAATTTAAGATAGATGTTTGAAAGCTTTTGCTTACCCATACTGTACACAAATATTCAAATAATAATCACAGAATAGTGATTAGTAAAAATTAAGTATTTTCTAAATACTTAATTGGCTTAAATCAGTGGCTCTGATACCACCTTTTTCTGTCACGGCCCCCGACCTGGGTTGACCCGTTTCAGGAGCCGCGGGACAGAAAATCCCGTGGTATTTATTTAACAGCGAAAGTTTTCATCAGGATCTTTTTAAAACTGCAATTTTCCCGATTATTTTATTTCACAACTCGGGATAAAACCCCGGTAATTTACAATCATAAGATTTCACGGGGAAATCTTTCTTTTACAAAACATGTTTCTTTATTTTATATTGAGCCACTTCCTTAAGCTTGTAGTGCTTCACGGCACTTTTCCTGGATCACAACAGATCAACTGAAACATGTTTGAAAAAGGTTTTATCAGCGGGAAATACTGGTGAATCATTCTTTTTATGAAAACGACGCGTTTGTTATAATTTACAGTATTAAGAGCGATTACAATGTTTCCATATATCAACCAACTACCCACAGTATTTGTCACTCGAACATCCATCGGTAGCCTCTTAGCCCGATGGTGTCTGTGACTATGGTCATATCACCCCTTGGCTAACTCGTTGTCCAATGGTGAAGTTTATCAAGTAATGTATACAAAACCCCACATACCGGCTGTAATTTGGTGATTACAAAGACTTAATCCCTGTAATTATAACCTTGAAAACCTTCAAAAATTTATAAAGTACTTTGATAAAAATAGAATGACTCACATTGCAGATTTATATGAGCAGAGCTTAGCCTACTGATTAGCCTTTTAACCTAAATTAATAACATGCACACGAATTCGGTTAGTAACTAATACAGCATTTACGATAACTCACGAGATTAAAACCTTCACAACGAATGACAAAGTGCGATACTTAAACATCCATCGAATTAACGACGAATGACAAAGCATAAACCCTAATGTGGGCAGCACTTAAACATCCATTGGATAGTTTAATCGATCGGACATTGAATCGTAGCAGCGATCGAGTTAATACCCGGTATCGGAGCAGCACCTTGCTAATATAATTGATATTTTCGACTTCAGAGTACTAAAACTTCGTTTTTGAAAGTTCGTTTCGACACCAGTGGACTATGCAAGTGACAAGCTATTTATAGCTGAATTTAGGGCCTTACGTGGCCCGCGTAACCCATCCCTTATATCTTACGCGGCCCGTGTGGCCGCCCAGTCTACGAGTAGGGTTGACTAGTCATACGTAGGTGTACCAGATGGGCGACATGTGGCACGGTTATGCTTATGCGGTCAAACCCAACGTTGATGCGGTCCGCGTAAGACATACCTTGTCTCTTACGCGGCCCGCCTGAGAACCAAGATTTTGTTTTTCTTGGTTTTTAATATGGTTTAGGGTTTCAAGGGTCCGGGTTTATACTTACGGGTATTTTTAGGGCAATTTTGAGAGTCCTTACACACGCCCCCGTGCCCATGCTTCTGTTTCTTTTGTTTAATTTTTGTTACTGGCACTTGAATACGGGGCCGTGCCCGGTCAACACGGGGCCGTGCCCAGCGCCCAGTAACACAAATTTTTGCTTAAATCACACCTTTTACACATTCAATCAACCTAAAAACTTATTTTTGGGACACATTGAGTACAATGTGTAATTTAAGTGTGGGGGGGATGCTAAAACCTTGAATCTTGTAAGTCCTAATAACAAGCCTTACACAAAACTCTATTGGAACCGCTAATCACCCCAAATTGTTTCGAAAATTTTCATTTTTTTTACTTGTCTAGGTTTAATTTGGGAATTTCAAAATTCTAAAAAGGTTATATTTTTACGAGTTTACAACCGATAGCGTCGTGATAAAAAGAACCAACATAAGAAAATTATGAAAAGGCATGACAAGCTTAGTTAAAATTTAATTATATATACTTGATCACGTAAAAAACCCATTCCCACAAAAGTGAGTTTTGAGCCTTTATTGAGCATATAAATACATATCTTTAAACAAAAGGCTCATTTTTCGTTTCTTGTGTGAATAGCCGTTTGGTTCTTACAACTCTAGAACTTGCCACGACGATACATTCCCGGTCCTTACCAACTTAAACCCAAGTAAGTATATGATAGAGGCATTAGGACTAACCATTTTTATTTCTACACCATTATTTTCTTTTTTTTACCACCTACCCAAAACCCCCCTAGTTAACCCCTTTGAGCCTAAACCTTTTCATTTCTTAAACCCAAACCAAACACCCTTTCACCCACCAAAACCTTTTTATTTTTAGCCCTTTGTTTTAGTAACAAGTTCGGTTTTTCATATGACTTTCAATATATATATATATATATATATATATATATATATATATATATATATATATATATATATATAATAATGTGTTGATGATGAAGCAAAAACAAATAAACAAGCAAGTTCATCAAAAATAACTTTGTTTGGAATTATGGCTTCATCAAAATAAAAAGTTGAAAAATAGAAAGTCTTACGAAAACCGATGCTTTTTACGCTTTTTCGCCCTTTTCTACTAACCACTAACCCAACCACCTACCTTTAACCCAAGCCTAACCCTTCACCCAAAAGTCCTCTTGATATTTACAAAGGTATAAAGTTAAAAAGGAGGAGGATTGATTGCTTGGCAAGCCTATGGTAGGAGTAAGTTCCATGCCGCTCTCGAGTGATTCACTAAAATACATCTTCGGCCGAGTGTTGAGTGATCCCCCGTGAGGTATGTGAACTTGTATATAAATAAAATTTTAAAGAGGCACGTTATGCCTTAATAAGTAATTTATCTTATGAAAAGTTTTAAATAAATCATGACGAATAGGATTGTAAATAAATAAAAATAAAACGAAATAAAGAATCTTGGAAATCCCGACACTCTATGACAAGCCCAAACTCCTTCTCTTCTACCCATTCCATTTAGGAGTGTAAAGCCACATTATAAAGAGTTTTGCTTGAGGACAAGCAAAGATTCAAGTGTGGGGGTATTTGATGTGTGCTAAATGCAACATATAAATTACATCAATTGTGGCATAAAACTAACCCTTTTTTAGTACTAATGTTGGAAAAAGTATGTTTTTGTCTTCCTTTTGTATTTTCAGGACTAAATGAGCTCAAATTAACAAAAGAAGCAAAAAGGCAGCTAAATCTAACATAAATACAAGAAAAGGAACAAACGTGGCATGCCCGAACTCCCCGAAAGCATCTTCCCAAGCAAAACAAGAGAACAGAAGGCTGAACACGTCCTGTGCTCAGTGAGCACGGGGGCGTGCCCAAGTGTCAGCATAAAAGACAAAGTTGTAGAAGCTTCTATTGCCCACCACGGGGCCGTGCTCAGCGGACACGGGGTCGTGGTCAACTATAAGATTCGCAGAATCTAGGCAAATCTTGATAGTACAAATACGCTTCTGCACACGGGGTCGTGCCCAGCGGACACGGGGCCGTGGTCAACTAATAAAGACAAGAGCAATTAATGAAGAAAGAGAAGGATGTGGACACTGGGCTGTGCCCACTGGACACGGGGCCGTGCCCGAGCTTCTGTTCAGCCTATAAATAGGAGTGCTTGGCTCAAGGTCAAACCATCCATTGGCACACCACCTCTCTCACACTTCACCCACCACCCACCACCACCATAACACCATCATCCACCACCATCATCCATTGTCCATCATAGAGTGTGTGAGTCATCTCGGGATCCAAGATTGATCGTAAGAGTTCTTGACAATCAAGGCCATGTTTGCCTAAGTCTCTTACATCACTTGGTGAAGACAAAGTGTCTAGTGTAATACTTTTTTATTTTTAATCTTTTCACACTTTTTAATTGGTTTTGTATTAATGACTTTAATAACTAGTTTCTTATGTTGAAGGTGATTCTTCCTTATCGTTTGTCCGTGGTGTCTTGGCATTATTTTACTGTCTATATAAAATAAAAGATTTTCACCATTCATATCTCCACGGTCTATATGGAGGTATGTTGGCTACCTGGTCGGGGGTTAAGGGAACGGTTTGGTAAGAGTCTTGCCATTGTTCAGTGTATAGATCCTGCAAAGGACCTGGGTCAAATTTAGTAGGACCTCCTTCAATACTTAACGGTATTGGATGGCGGGGGTCCAAACTCTTTGACCCCCTCATAAGTTAAACTACTATTAATACTTTAACCCGGCTACTTAGGATTGTATCTCTGCTGACTCAGACTACTTAGCCGAGGGTAACGTCACATTCAAAAGAGGGGCCTACCACAATATGCATTAATAACTTAATTAATTATCTTTCAATAATCCGACCCTTTAGGATTGTATCCTTGCTGACTCAAACTACTGGGTTGAGGGTAACGTCACCTCCAAAAGAGGGGCCTACTACAATAACTAAGATAATCTCTTAAATAGTGCAAAAGTGCGGAAATAATCAAAGGTTACACTAAACACGAGTCGGAGCCAAGTGATTCATCTTGTCTATCTGTTTTTTCTTTTATTTTTATTTTTCAGCATTTTAGTTAGTTTTTATTTTCTTAGTTTAAAAGCTTTTTCTAAACTTTTGATTTGATTAGACGTTGAGGATAAACCGGTACTAAAAGTTCTTGTGTCCTTGGACGACCTCGGTATCTTGCCTACACTATACTACGCTCACGATGGGTGCACTTGCCTATATGTGTGTTTAGTGTTAGTAAATATCGTGTTTTATAAATTTAAAACTTGGCTAAAAAGTGTTAAAAAGGGCTTAATAAATACATTAAAAACTAATAACACTTACGCACATCACCATGAAAACATTCAAATCCCAATGGGTTTCCTAGTGTCAAAAAACGAGTATTAGGTGCTAGATGGTTATTTTCTCATATACTTACTTTCGATATACTTTAAATTCTGAATTCCGACTTTAAGCATACCTTGAACTCCAATCCGTATACATTCAACCTACTAAACTCATTCCCTCGTCAACAACTGGATAATCGGAAGAATTAGCAATTTTGTGAGTATACTTGAACCGCCTTTTCGTTTACCACCTTTTAGGATGTAACATGTTAACTATTAAAACTTACACTTATACTTTTCTAAAATGCACAAACATTCCTTATACATGCATGCATACTTGATTACTTGATACTTTAAATCTGGGGTAATACGTTTTATGTTAGACATATCATTAACTTTGTACGATCCTATCCTTGACATATATAGCGCTATAGGATTAATGCACCACCGGTGAACGTTGGGTTATGTTTTGTCAAACCCCAACCGATGGCGGAAACATCGGGATGAGACGAACAAATCGCTTAAAGCGTCATAACACTATGTGAAAATATAATTTAAATTAAATTTCATAACAATGCTAAAATGTCATACAAGATTCAAACATGAACAAAATTGTTTCAAACATAACATACAATAATTGTTTACTCTAGGTGTGTTGCTAAGTGCACCTAAATCTCGTTCTAGCATCATCTCGTCTATCAACCTACAACATGTGATAAAATGTGATCAACATAAGTTGCGAGTATACAAGTTTGATACATAGCATAAAATAGGATAAAAATGTTTAACGTACTCATATCCAACATGATTAACATAGATACAAGTTACTAATATGCTGAAATGGTGTAAGCTATATGTTCAAACCCGAGTTTACAACGCAAATTATCTTTCCCTGAGACTAATGGGAGGTTAACATGTTTGACTTAACAATACCCCAAGACTAATGGGCATTGCGTTAATCCTATAGCGCTATAATTGTTAAGATAGGCTAGCAAATTTAATGAGGATATATTGACACAAAAGTTTACATAGCATACAAGAATAACAAGCATCATATAGTCTCATGTTTACCGTGGATAGAGTGTGATTAAATAAATTTCAAGTGTTATGTGGTTTGAATAAAATACATGTTGCACCCAAAGTGTAAAAAAGGTAAAATGGGATCGAGTATACTCACGGTTTTATAAGCTTTCAACTTGCTAATTCCACGGGTGTTTGTTGGTTGATTATAGTGGAGCACCAAGTCCTTCTACACGAAGAAACATAGGTGTGTGAGTATTGGGTATTTACGGAGGATTAAAGATTCGGAGTTTAAAGTACATAAAAGTAGGCATATGAGAAAATAATCATCTAGCACATAATACTTGTTTTGACACTATGAAACCCTAAAGGGTTTGAATGTTTTCATGGGTTAAAATACCCATTAGAATCGTAACAAGTTATTGAGGTCTTAGATGATGTAACTTAACATTTGACACATGACCACTAGGTCATCATCAAAGGTTTGGTTACTTGGATATTATATATATATTACATAGCATATATTATAAGTTTAAGTCCAATAATAATACAAAAACACCATATAAGTCATGCATGAGGTAGGAAGATAAACCTTCCATTTAGGAACCTCTTTGGTATTCACCACTACACATGTTGTCATAGACAATAAGGAGGGTCAAAAATATACATTAAGGAATTGAAATACATACTATTTAACAAAGAAAACATCAAGCGATGTGTGGATTTGAAGGTAGGATAGCCCAAGCTAACCTTATAATCACACTACTTAAAGTCCAAGTCTTGTTCATCACTTGTGGGTTAAAACCCTTATTAAAACAAAATGGTTTTGAGGATTAAACCTCTGTATTTACATGTCACAACCTTGTTTTTAAGCTCACATAATCATGGTATTGATTAGTGGCATAAGGACATAGGAATGTGTTGAGAAATCTCAATTTTAAACAAGTTTAACAAGTGTTTAATCAAAACAGAAAGTTTTCTTGCACTTTGGACCTTATTTGGTTGATGTTCCAGCCTTGGTTTTCCATGGAAAACCTGTGGAAACACACCTAAGGTTATTCCAAGTGCAAAGAAAGAAGAATCAATGAAAAAGATGAAGTAGAAGTGAACTTATGCTCACTTTAGTAATTTGTATCGAATCTGACTATCTTCTGATTTCCAGCTGGGTTTTGAAGTGATTAGAGAGTGTTTAAGTGAGTTTGCAAAGTGAAAATGTGTGGAGGGGGCTTGGGTTTTATAGGGGATGAATTAGGTTAAGTGTAGTTGGTAAAATGCAAGAAACACAAAACAAAACACACCAAACTGTCTAATCCACGAGCTGGAACTCGTTTTCTGCGGATCTAGTGGTCTCGCGGGCTGCGAGCCCTGGAGGGGGGAGAATCGCGGGTGGCGAGCCCAGGGGCTGATGCAATTTGTTTGATTTTTGACAATTCCAACCCTTGTACTTTCATATATTGATGTTTTGATTTGTTTTCAAGGTGTTTTATGCATAAGGAACATACTTAAGGGTATGTAATGAAATTAAATCATAAGAACACATATAAGCAAGTATAAATAAGTATGTTTGTCGATATTTAACATCGTATTCGCATAAATTGTGCATATAAGTCTCGTGTTTTCAAGTTTAACGTATTTTGCATGAATCATGAATAAAGTATCATATGTTTAACCAATTCGAACGTATGAACATGTATGGAATGTGTATAACATGAATGTAAAGAATATACGAATTTTATTATGATCCAAGTCTCGGATTTTACAACGATTACAACGAAAAGACGATTACAAGAACACAATATTTCCAAAAATAGAAATACAAACAACGCTTTCTAATTATGGAAAGTAAGAAGAAGCAGGGCGTTACAATCTCCCCTCCTTTAGGAAATTTCGTCCCGAAATTTAGGAAGAAGTAACGAAAAGTTGTGGATACTTGGTCTTCATATCACTCTTGAGTTCCCAAGTAAATTCAGCGCCACATTTTCCTTCCCATTGAACCTTAAGGATAGGAATTTGACTGCGCCTCAATTTCTTGACTCGTCGGTCCATGATTTCGACGGGTTTTTCCACAAAATGCAAAGTCTCGTTGATTTGAAGATCTTCGATCGGAACTTGAAGTCCTTCTTCAGCTAGGCACTTCTTGAGGTTCGAGACATGAAATGTTGGATGAACGTTGTTAAGCTCTTGAGGTAAATCGAGTCGATAAGCCACCTTGCCAATCCTCTCGAGTTTCTTGAAAGGACCAACATAGCGAGGTGTAAGTTTTCCCTTTTTACCAAAATGAACTACTCCTTTCAAAGGAGATACCTTGAGTAGTTCATGATCACGAACATTAAACTCCAACGGTTTAGGTCTTTTGTCAGTATAGCTCTTTTGTCGACTTCTAGCCTTGAGTAAGTTATCACGGATTTGAAGGATCGTATCCGTTGTTTCTTATATGAGCTCAGGGTCAGTAAATTATTTATCATTAATCTCATGCCAGCTAATAGGAGATCGGCACTTGCCACCATACAATGCCTCAAAAGGAGCCATTTGAATACTGGAGTGGTAGCTATTGTTGTATGAGAACTCATTCAATGGTAAATGCACATCCCAACTACCACCAAAGTCGATGACATAAGAACGGAGCATGTCCTCTAGGGTTTTGATAGTACGTTCAGTCTGTCCATCCGTTTGAGGATGAAAGGCCGTACTGAGATTCAAATGAGAACCCATAGTAGACTAGAAAGTTTTCCAAAGACGTGAAGTGAAACAACCATCACGGTCAGAGATGATGTCAACAGGTATACCATGACGACAGATGATTTTGTCAGTGTAGACTCGAGCAAGTTTCTCAACCTTGAAATCTTCACGAATAGGAAGGAAATGAGCTGATTTGGTCAAACGATCAATGATTACCCAAATGCTATCGTGACCAGAAGGTGTGCAAGGAAGTTTGGTTATGAAGTCCATGACAATGCTATCCCACTTCCAAACAGGGATTTCGGGTTGTTCGAGTAGTCCAGAAGGGTGTTGATGCTCAGTTTTTAGTTTCGAGCAAGTGAGGCATTTAAATACATAGATGGCAATGTCCCTCTTCATACCATGCCACCAATAGGACGTACGTAGGTCATGGTACATCTTATCAACACTAGGATGAATGGAGTATCAGGACTTGTGTGCCTCATTCATTATGAGTTCACGAAGGTTGTCGCGATTTGGAACCCAAATGCGATCATGATAGTATTGAAGACCATCTGATTTCGTACAAAGTTGGTCTTCAGTAGCACCACGTATTTCTACGAACAAGGTTCCTTCGTTGGCTGACGAGTACTGAGCTTCACGAATGCAAGTGCGAAGATCACTAGTGACTTGAAAACAATGAATGCTACTACCATGAGTCTTGCAACTAAGTGCATCGGCCACAACATTCGCTTTGCCAAGACGGTAGAGAATCTCACAGTCGTAGTCGTTAAGCAATTCCACCTAACGACGCTGACGCATGTTTAGTTCCGTTTTATTAAAGATGTGTTGTAGGCTCTTATGGTTAGTGAAAACCACACACTTGGTACCATAAAGGTAGTGTCGCCAAATCTTTAACGCGAAAACAACAGCGCCAAGCTCGAGATCGTAGGTAGTATAATTTTTCTCATGGATTTTTAACTGACGGGAGGCATAAGCGATGACTTTGTCTCGTTGCTTGAGAACGCAACCAAGACCATCGTTTGATGCATTGCAATTTACCACGAAGTCGTTATTCCCATCAGGAAGAACAAGAATAGGAGCATTGCAAAGCAAGTCCTTGAGAGTTTGAAAAGATTCCTCTTGCTCAGGACCCCCAAGCAAAAGGTTTCTCTTTTTGAGTCAACAAGGTGAGAGGAACAACGATTTTCGAAAAGTTCGAGATGAATCGGCGGTAATAATCCGCCAATCCTAAGAAGGAGCGGATTTCAGAAGGAGATTAATTAGGCGCGATCCAATTCTTCACAGCTTTGATTTTGGAAGGGTCAACATGGATTCCTTTTTCACTAACAACGTGTCCAAGGAATTGGACTTCTTTGATCCAGAATTCGCACTTAGAAAACTTCGCGTATAGGCGTTCACCACGTAAGAGTTCAAGTATGAGGTGTAAATGGCGTTCGTGATCAGCTTGGGTTTTAGAATAAATTAGAATATCATCGATGAAAACGATTACTAAACGATCCAAATATGGTTTACAAACATGATTCATTAGATCCATGAACACAGCTGGTGTGTTGGTTAAACTAAAAGGCATAACCATGAACTCATAGTGCCCATAGCGAGTGCAAAATGCAGTTTTGGGAATGTCTTCATCGAGAACACGAAGTTGGTGATATCCAGATCGAAGATCGATCTTGGAGAAGCAAGTTGCACCTTGAAGTTGGTCAAAGAGGTCATCGATGCACGGAAGAGGATAACAATTCTTGATAGTGAGTTTGTTAAGCTTACGATAGTTGATTCACATGCGAAACGAGCCATCCTTCTTCTTGACAAAAAGCACAGGAGCACCCCAAGGTGAGGTACTTGGACGTATGAAGCCCTTATCGAGGATTTCTTGAAGCTGACTAGATAACTCTTGCATCTCAGAGGGTGCAAGATGATAAGGAGCTTTGGCAACAGGAGTCGAACCTGGTATGAGATCAATATGAAAATCAACAGATCGAGGTGGAGGAGGACCAGGTAAGTCTTCAGGAAAGACGTCGGGGAAATCGCGCACCACTGGAACATCACTCTTTCCCTTGCCCTTTTTCCACAACGCGGGCTAAAAAGGCAAAGTACTGTTTGTGTAAATATCTATTCGCTTGTGTGCAGGACATCAATCTCAGTCCTCTTGAAGGTCGATCTCCATAGACGTGTAAGGTGTCACCAGATGGAAGAGGTAGGCGAACATATTTCTCGTGGCAAGCAATCTCAGCATGGTTCTTACGAAGCCAATCCATTCCTACTATGATGTCAAAACTACCCAATCGCATGGGTATCAGGTCGATAGGAAAAATGTGCTCGTTAAGAGTGAGAAGACAATTATGAAGAACGGAATCGACTAAGATAGATTTGCCATTGGCAACTTCGACTGAAAATGACTTAGGCAGTTTAGAGCATGTGCAATTTAACAAAGATTCAAATTCAACGGACACAAAGCCTTTGTCCACACCAGTATCAAATAGTATCGAAGCATAAAGATTATTAACAAGGAATGTACCATTGATGACTTCATTGTCGTTTTGCGCCTGATTTGCGTTGATATTGAAAGCTCGTTCTCGAGGAGCTTGTTGTTGTTGTTGGTCCTGGTTCAGCTGAGGGCATTTGGGACGAAGATGTGTAGTATCGCCACACTTGTAACACGCTCTAGCTGGTCTAGGGTTTTGAGGAGCCTGTTGGGCTTGTGGTGCAGGGTTAGTGCGACAATAAGCGGTATTGTGACCAAAACGGTTGCAAGCAGTGCAATGGAGAGAGTTGGAGCTGGTAGGGTGATGATAGTTGCAAGTGGTACACTTAGGATGAGCCCTAGTGTATGGCTTTCGTGCGTTCTCTGGCGTAACAGGGTTTGGGTTAACAACTGGTACAATCGTATTGCAGCCAGGGTTCTGAAACTTTCGCTTCTTCCCCTTTCTACCACTTGATTGTTGGGTGATTTGATTGGCTGGTTTTGGAGTGTTAGTAGGGGTAGCAGCTTGTTTATCATGAATGCGATTGTTGTTTAGGGTAGCTGCTAGACGGTATACAACTTCAATGTTGTCAAGTTTGGCTGCCTCGATGGTATCACGCATAGCAGAAGGTAAACCATTGATATACTTCCTAATCATGCAGTCGGTGGTTAACACTAAGTGTGGTACGATGAAGCTGAGTTGCTTAAAACGGGTGGTGAAGGCTAAGTTGTCGTCACCGATTTGTTTGAGCGCCCATAATTCTTCCTCGAGTTTTTGTTGCTCATGAGGAGGACAGAATTCGTCCATCATGAGTTGCTCAACTTCCTCCCAAGGTAGTGCATAAGCTACTTCATTAGAGCGAAGGTTTCTCTCGTTGGTCCACCATTCCATGGCTCTGGCTTGGAAAACCCCAGTCGCGCTGTGAGTTTTAAGCTCTTCAGGACATTCACTATTGATGAATGTGACCTCTATGCTGTCGAACCATCATAGCATAGCAGTCACCCCATTGTTTCCAGTGAATGGCTTAGGGTTGCAAGACGATAAATGATTGAAATTGAACGACACAGGATTGCGCACATCAATCTTTGAATCGAAAGAGGAGTTTGGGGTAGAGGTAGCTTGGATTCGCTGATGATCTTGGGGACGATACGAGCAATTTGATTGGCCATGAATGCCATCATCTTCTTTTGAGTGCTGGTCTTAGACTTCTTGGTCAAGTTGGAGAGCTGATTGAAAGACATCTAAAGATTCAAAAGGAAGAATAGATGAGACTTGATCATAATGTTTGTTTAAGGAAATTGTTTTCATGAATGCATCACATAGCATATAGTTTCACATAGCATAAAAATGTTCAATTCGTTTTACATAGCATAATCATGTGTTAGGATCGGAGGCCCTCATGATTGTGTTTGTTTGTAATATTTCAACAATAAAAGAATATTAAACATAGATCTAATGCTGCGGAATTGAAAACAAACTTTGTAAACACAATCAAAGAGAAATAGTTTTTAGTAAACACATCCTTATCATTGAGTCGAATGATTACAATACAGAAATGATTACAGACATGCTTACATACTAAAGCTCCCCCTCAGCATGATGCTCACTGGTTGATTGTTCAAGATGAAAGGATTGGAGGAGAAGAACTCACTCAGTCAATCAAGTGTAACAGTACAGGGCACTGTTCCATTTATAAGCAAATCAAACCACTGAAGCATCTAAGCTGACGTCACCATGAAATTGACATCTAACAACCTAACAACCTTTAACCACTGTTCTTATACAAACACTACTAACTTAACCACTGATTCTATACAATAAAAAGTGACACACTAAACTACTGCTTTCTTCTTCCATCAACACTGATGTTTGACTATCAGTGTTTTCCTCAAAGTTGATCAGTCCTTGAGTGGGCAGTCCTTCAGTCTACAACAGTACTTAGATAGCATCAGTAGATTGAACCAACAGAGTTTAATTCTTAACAGTCTTCAGGGCTTCATCAGCAGTTTGAAGGACAGCAGCTGTTGTATACGGACAGTGGATAGAGGACATCAGATGTTATAAGCACTTTCAAGGGGAAATCCTGGTGCAAACTACTGCTTATGATGAACCCACTGTTGTGAACCAGTTTTGGCTTTTATTATCTGTTCCTCTGATAGGGTTCAATCCCAACAATCTCCCCCTGGAACAGATAATGCCAAAACTCTTCATTATTTTGGATCTTTATTGTCTCATTAGAAGTTCCCTAACTTGTCCTTTAAATTGCAACTCAAAATCCATGGAACTTGTATCATCCTCATCCCTACACAGTAAAAGCTCAAGGAGATCTTGTAGATCTTCAACACCCAGGCCCGGTGCTTGTTCCCTTGATATGTGCTTTACTTCTCCATTGGATCTGATCAGTGTCAATACATGGGTCTTTTGATAAGACATCCATTTTAGTATTTTTGAACCCAATGGGTTTCTTGGGAGAGGTTTATTTAGAGATGAGTTGGGAGATTGTGGCCTTGTGAAAATTTATTGAGCAGTACCCTGAGCTTTTGCTAGTTCAGAATTTTCAACAGACATTTGTTTGAAAGCCAATTTTATGATGTCATTTGCTGCAGCTATGTCTTCTGCAGTTTCTTTTTCAATCTGCTCTTGTCTCTTTCTTTGATCTAGCTCAATGACTGAGACATCTGCTGATGTGAACAGTGGTTCAGAAGTATTGATCTGTTGTTCTGGCTTTTTGTAGTCAGACCTCTTTGGGATGTTAGGATCTATCATCCTTCTTTTCCTTAGCCTTTCATAAGCCTCATCTGTATATTGCTTTGTCCATTTTGATATGGCTTTAGCAGTTCCAACCTTTGCATTCACCAGCTCTTGTTTCTTCTTTTTGTACTCCATGGTGAGATCATTAATGGCCTTTTTGTATTTGCTCCAGTTTGGAGCTGACCTTTTCATTCCTGGATTGTTCTTGATTTTCTCAATTCTGTTCACCTCATGCTTTAAAGCAATGAGTGGCCATTCACTGAATTGTTCTTCATTAGCTGGATAAAATTTTTCTCTCATAATAAATGCAAGATAATCCTTTCTCATTTCCTTTTGTAGGACGGCTCCAGGTGGCAGATTTGACATATATTTGCTCAGGTCTTTTGCATAATCTTCCATTTGTTTGACCTTAGTGAGTAAAAATTCCATTCTTTTCGAAATGGCTTTGTCACCTTGATCTTTGCATTCAATTCTAGCTCTTATATCTGCTTGCCTGGCTTTGAGTTTTAGATACGCATCCATATTTTCTGGGTTCCTGAAGCCCATGAGAGAAGGAAATCTTCTTTTTGAAGGATCATCTTCTGTATAGAATTGTCTCATTTCATCCTTTACAGCTTCCAATTCCAGTGAATAACTTGCAGCAATGGATACAAGGTTAGCAGGGTTTATTGGTTTGACTAGAGTTGGTGGAGTGGATGGTTGTGGCTCGACAACATTGTAGGGTGTGGAGGATAATGGAATAGGTGCTGGTATATCATCATTGTTCTTCTGAAATTTCCTTTTCCTTGTATAAAGGTTTTTGGGTGAAGAGGGTTTTGGCTGTGATGTGACAATGGGTTGTATGGTGATTGTTGAAATGGTGAGGGCAGTGGTAGATGGTTGGAAAACAGCTGTTGAAACAACTGGTGTTTCAACCTCTGTTGTCTTCACAGCTACTGATGTGTCAGCAGATGTCTTCTGCTTTTCAGCAGGTGGTGATTTGGTGGGTGGTGATGTAGTTGAAGTGATGATTTTAGGTGGTGGTGGTGGTAGGGCAGTGGTTGTAATGTGTGTTGAAGTGATAGCAGATGTTGAAACCACTGACATATCAACAGTTGTTGATACAACAGGCGTTACAACAACTGTTTGGATGGAAGTTTGAGATTTGGTGGTTTGAGGTTTGGAGCCTTTGGGAGGTGGTTTGGAGGCATGCTTTGTGGGTCTGGATGGTGTGGATTTGGGTTGCCTCACTTGTCTAGTAGGCTTCTTCTTTTCATCCTTAGGATTTTCATCATCCTTTGACTCAGAAGTACCCTGTGCACTCAGCTCCATGTAAGCTCTTTTCTCCTGTTCCCACCTGGCTTTATCCTTAGCCTCTCTATCTCTTTTTACACTTGCTTTTGCTTCTGCAAGTGCATTTGTGTTAACATCAATTTTCTTACTACCATCTGGCAAAGGGATGTTTTTAGTCATGTTTTAACACTTGCTTTTGCTTCTACAAGTGAATTTGTGGTAACATCAATTTTCTTACTACCATCTGGCAAAGGGATGTTTTTAGTCATGTTTTCTTTTTCTGGTGTTTCAACCTCTGTTGTCTTCACAGCTACTGATGTGTCAGCAGATGTCTTCTGCTTTTCAGCAGGTGGTGATTTGGTGGGTGTTAATGTAGTTGAAGTGATGATTTTAGGTGGTGGTGGTAGGGCAGTGGTTGTGGTGTGTGTTGAAGTGGTGTGTGTTGAAGTGATAGCAGATGTTGAAACCACTGACATATCAACAGTTGTTGATACAACAGGCGTTACAACAACTGTTTGGATGGAAGTTTGAGATTTGGTGGTTTGAGGTTTGGAGCCTTTGGGAGGTGGTTTGGAGGCATGCTTTATGGGTCTGGATGGTGTGGATTTGGGTTGCCTCAATTGTCAAGTGGGCTTCTTCTTTTCATCCTTAGGATTTTCATCATCCTTTGACTCAGACGTACCCTGTGCATTCAGCTCCATGTAAGCTCTTTTCTCCTGTTCCCACCTGGCTTTATCCTTAGCCTCTCTATCTCTTTTAACACTTGCTTTTTCTTTTGCAAGTGCATTTGTGGTAACAACAATTTTCTTACTACCATCTGGCAAAGGGATGTTTTTAGTCATGTTTTAACACTTGCTTTTGCTTCTGCAAGTGCATTTGTGGTAACATCAATTTTCTTACTACCATCTGGCAAAGGGATGTTTTTAGTCATGTTTTCTTTTTCTGGTTCAATATAAAGACCATCTTCAATTCCCTTCTTCTTCCACTACTTAATTTTCTCCCCCTTTTTGGCATTATCTGGAGGAAGTTTATCAATGAAGAGAACAGTGGGAGGAGCTTTGCCAGTGGTGTTCAGGATGTGGGCCTTTATAGCCTTGATGTCTGCTTGAGTATTTCTAAACCTTGACTCCATCATGTTTCTCAGCTCTTGAACATGTATTGCATGCTGCTGATAAGCCATTTGTCTTTGTTGTTGGAGCAGGGGTTGGAATAAATTCCATAACTCATTTGCAGCAGGTGCTTGTGGTGGAGCAGGTGCTTGAGTTGGAACAACAGTGGTTGTGACCTTTTGAGCTTTCAACAACTGTTGCATCATATCTTTTATTTCAGCAACAGATGTCTCAAGGTTGTCAATTCTACCCGTCAATTCCTGATATTTTAAATCATCACCCAATTTAATGGGATCATCTGATTCCCCACCGGCAGTGGTTGTATCAATGTTTGACTTAGGGAATGAATTCCAAAAGTCATCCATTGATGCCCCTTGTTCTTGGTACTGGGGTCTTCTTCCTTCAACACTTGATAGCCTTTTGATGGTACCAGTGGTCATAGTAAACTCACTGGTGGTTATCAGAGGTGCTATAGAAGGAATTGCCTTCAAGGGAGTCTGATTGATGAAACAACTGGCCAAATGTAGATCTGTTGATCCAACACTTGTAGTTGCTGCTCCACTTAAACTACTGACAGGAATTACTTGTAACTCCTGTAGTGTAACCTCCTCAATTGTTGCTGGGATAACAGAGGTATAAGTATCAGACCGAGTCACTTGTGGGAGTGTACTCTCAGTGATAGGTGATTGAGAGGAACTGGTTTGTGTCTGAGCTATAGCAACTGCATGCAACAAGGGTAGTATGGATGGTGGTAATGAGAGGGGTGAAGATATGGGTGTTGAAAGAGACATGTCCTTGGGATCAGGACTGAGGAAGATGGATCCAATTGGATCCAGAGCTTCATAATGTGGGGTCCCTGTGCTTACAACCAAATCCTTTTGTGAGGATGCAGGAAGAGTTTGAGGCAAGGGTGGAGATCTTTCTTCCATCTGCTGTGAGGAAGTAGCAGCAGTGGTTTTTGGTGACATTTGTGTTGTCACTGGCAGTGGCTATGGGATCTCATCTTCCAGAATTGCCTTTTTAGTGTGTTGGGGGGGTTTTTTGGATGATTTCTTTTTAGGCTTTTTGGTGATGGCAGGTGTGGGTTTCATAGCAGTGGGTGTGCTGCCATGATCACCTGGAGTAGTGGGCTCAGCAGCAGATACCTGAGGAGCAGTGGTAGCTGCTAAAGTCTGCTCAGGTACCTCTGCTTGTGTTTTCGCAGGTGTTAACATTCTAGTGAATGTTTCAGATGTTAAACCATGTATTTGAAAAGATTCACCTTGGATGAGCAAATTTTCATTTTCCATTCCAAATTTTTGTTTAAGATAGTAACTTAAGAACCTTGGAAAAAGTAAAAATGATTTGCTATCAACATTTTTTACTAAATCATCAAAGATCTCCTGGGAATAGTTAAAATTTTCATTATGTAAAATAGTGAAGCCCTGGTTTTGGATCTTTAATGGTATTTCATTAAAAGCAGTTGTTTTATTTGAGACACACATCAAAAGGGTATGGAATAAAAACCTTGGTGCAGAAGGGAAGAAACCTTTTTGTAAGGTGTCCCTTTTTATTTCCGCACCATACCCTCTTTCAAGGAAATCAATTTTTAACTCGTTTTTAGGAAAAGAAGTTTTACCTTCTTGATCATCGAGTGCAAAGACTTCCTAAATAGATTGTGGAGTGATTTGAATCTCTTTGCCCTTTATGGAAGAATTAATGGCTATAACTGTTTCACCTTGATACTCAAGTGTGGCATTTTTCCAGAATTCTCTCTGGGTTTGTTCGTAATAGGAGCATCAGCAGTCAACAAAGTTTTGTACTTTGAAGCTGCAAGAGTGTCAATGATGGAATCGAAGGTTTTGGTGGTGGTGGGTTTTGTGAGTAGACCCAAGTAGTTGTGAGGTGCTTTGTATGGTATTTCAATGGGTTCAGCGGCCTTTTGAGCGACCTTTTTGGAAGATGAGGATGATTTTGATTTTGTCATTTTGATGAAGAAGAACGAAGAATGATTTGAGACGGAAGATTGGAAACTGCTTTGAGAGAAGAATTTTGGAATTCAATTCGGCAGTGTAAAATCCTATTTGGGGGTTTTGATTAGGGTTTTATTTAGGGAAAAAGTGAATGCTGATGTGGCAGCGGTTACAAAGATCAGATGGCTAAGAACTGACCACGTGCCAACCTCTGATGAAAAGATGAAAAATGAAGGACAGTTGTTTAGGGAACCACTGATTAAGCAAATATCAGTGGTTGCAATGGTCAAAGTGAAGACAATGGATGATTTTATCTATCAGTGGATAACTTTATCAGTGGATAAAACACTGATTTTGAACAACGGTGATTACCAAAAATCATGAAAGAACAGGGGTTGACTTTCAGCAGTGGACAGTATTTAGGAAACAGATGTTTGAACAAAACAGTAGTTAGGGGTAAGGTAATGGTAAAGATTTGAAAGGCTATTATGTCAGCAACTGTTAGTGCAACAGTGAATAAGCTTTTGACAAATGTTTTGAGCATCTGCTGTTCCGATGAAAGGAATGATTTTGTGTTTTGTAACCACAATATCATGTCCAACATCTGTTGATGGTGATTATGAAATATCTGCAAGATTGCTATCCTCAACTAAATACATTTTAGATGCAAATTGTCAAGTTTAATATGTCAGCAGTTTTTACAGGAATTTGCATTCAAGGTTTTGCCACATGTCTATTACAAGTTTTGAAGCTTTTATAGATTCCTGACAGTGGTTTAGTACCCCCAGATGATGGAAACCTTTTTACTATAGCTACTCATTTTGTGTCATAATATTTGAATTAGAACATGAGTAACCAAGTATTTTAAGGTCTGTTAGTAATCAATCTCTGATCTGTGTTAAAACAGACTTGAATTTGACATGACCTTGACACTTGCACCATTTCCTTTTGATCTATTTTCAAGGATAATATCACCAAAAAAAAATAAGGGTTCTACATCCTGACAGGTGTTTGAAACTTTTGCTATCAAAAACAAGTAAAAGTACAAAATATATCATTCTTAAGGAAAAAATAAAGAATAATATATCATGTTTTATTTGAGAAAAACATTTTTTTTAAATAATTAAGGTTTTTCTGAAAACAGCATAAAAAGGATCTGGTAAATTTTTCAGTTAAACTCATAATCACATCACTCTCAAGTTTTATGAAAATGGTCAGTGGTTTGAAATACATTGTAATAACCACTGTTTGGGACCATTTCCTTGTTAATTGATTGCAAAAAAAAATGAGGAGACATGTTCTCATAAGTTTTGAAAGTCCTGTTACCATGTGATGATTTTGAAAAACGTGTCTATTCCTCTTGTTAGCTTAATCACTGGTGATACTATTGTTACCTCAGCTTCCCTGAATAAATGAATGCACATAGTTGCTTGATGACCATTGTTCACCCAATTTTGGACTCTTAAGTGTTTTACATTTATGCTCTTTTCTTTTGACATCAAAAGTTTTGAGATAAACACACTTTCGAGTTTTTGTGATTTTTCTTCTTCCATTTTTACCCTTCCCATTCATAAGTACTGAAATACTCACTGGGAGGTTTTTATTGAAGGAATACTTAATCCAAAATCATTTTGCAGCAATGTTTTGAGAGATCTGGCCATATTTGTACATGCTTATATCAAATCTCACATTACATATGATTTGGACTATTTTAACACCTGATTTTCTTAATGTATTTTTTAACAAAGTTGATTTGGTCCTTTTTAACAGGATTCTCAACCTGTTTTTCAACACATAAGATCTAATAACTAAAGTTTTAATTTCCCTCTTTTTATGTTAACAAAAACATCAATGTTTTATCTGAACATAGGCCTTTGTCAACCTTGAGGTAAAACACCTTAGCAACTATTGTGATGAAAACAACACAAAACTTCATAATAACATTTGAAATCAATTTTGTAACTAGAATAATCAAACCAAATTCACCAGACGAAATTTCAGATCTGGAACTATTGGCGATTTATGCATGACATTGTATATTAGAAGGATTTTGTGTGTCTTATGACATCTTGGTTGTTTTACAGAGTTTTTGAATAACAACTTTGAACGTGATTATTCGTTGCTCTGTTTTTCAACTAAATACGATCAACCTTAGCATCAATGAATTTTGAGCTGAACTGTTATGTCAAATTGATTGTTAGATCAAATTTGACTGTCCAAGCTCTGATACCAATTGTTAGGATCGGAGGCCCTCATGATTGTGTTTGTTTGTAATATTTGAACAATAAAAGAATATTAAACAGAGATCTAATGCAGCAGAATTGAAAACAAACTTTGTAAACACAATCAAAGAGAAATAGTTTTTAGTAAACACATCCTTATCATTGAGTCGAATGATTACAATACAGAAATGATTACAGACATGCTTACATACTAAAGCTCTCCCTCAGCATGATGCTCACTGGTTGATTGTTCAAGATGAAAGGATTGGAGGAGAAGAACTCACTCAGTCAATCAAGTGTAACAGTACAGGGTACTGTTCCATTTATAAGCAAATCAAACCACTGAAGCATCTAAGCTGACGTCACCATGAAAGTGACATCTAACAACCTAACAACCTTTAACCACTGTTCTTATACAAACACTGCTAACTTAACCACTGATTCTATACAATACAAGTGACACACTAAACTACTGCTTTCTTCTTCCATCAGCATTGATGTTTGATTATCAGTGCTTTCCTCAAAGTTGATGAGTCCTTGAGTGGGCAGTCCTTCAGTCTACAACAGTACTTAGATAGCATCAGTAGATTGAACCAGCAGAGTTTAATTCTTAACAGTCTTCAGGGCTTCATCAGCAGTTTGAAGGACAGCAGCTGTTGTATACGGACAGTGGATAGAGGACATCAGATGTTATAAGCACTTTCAAGGGGAAAGCCTGGTGCAAACTACTGGTTATGATGAATCCACTGTTGTGAACCAGTTTTGGCGTTTATTATCTGTTCCTCTGATAGGGTTCAATCCCAACATCATGAACTTCACATAGCATAACATAGATAATGAAAGCATCATAAATTTAGTTTGTTCACGAGAGATTATTATTATTGTTTTTTATTGCGAGAAACATGCGAATTGTGTAACGGTTTTAAAATGAATGAGGTAACAAGTATAAAATCACATATAAGTTGAGATAACATAAAAGAGAGGCTCATAAAACATTGGATTGTTTCGGGTAGAGAAACATCGACTATTTCAAAGTGGGTCGAAAGTCCTTTCGAATTAGAGAAACGTGCTTTGGCCTATAGGTAAGATACTCTCATCGAGAAGTGATTAACGGTATCTTACCCTTCCAGTTACTACACATCTCTAATCAATTGAAACAATCGGGACTTTAGCGAGATTGAAAATCGAGGAATGGGACTTAATCGACAAGATGCGGGTTTCACCCCTAACTTGACGATTTCGTACCCTAATGTGGTTGGTATTCGTCAGGTCAAAATTAAATTTCGACACTTTGACGATGGTCCACTAGAGTTTGAATTGGAAATTTACCATTAAGATGTGGATTTCACTCCTAACTTAATGGTGTAATTTCGTGTAAAATGAAATTAAGCGGAATGAGAGTCGTTCACCAAATTGTGGGTTTCACGCCTATTTTGGTAAACTCGTCTCGTTTGTATTACGACTGTCTTTAAGTCTTCAAAAGTATATTGTGATAGCCTTAGGAAGGGCATGTATGTTTAAAAGACCAAAGAAGAATAGATAAGAAGCAAATAAGGTAGAATGCAAGTAGTTTTAAACGACAAATAATAATCAAAGTCCCCAAACTATAGACTAGGCAAAAGGCATTCCTACTTTTCCTAATTCCCTACAGTTATGGCTCTGTTACCAATCTGTCACACCCCAACCGATGGCGGAAACATCGGGATGAGACGAACAAATCGCTCAAAGCGTCATAACACTATGTGACAATATAATTTAAATTAAATTTCATAACAATGCTAAAACGTCATACAAGATTCAAACATGAACAAAATTGTTTCAAACATAACATCAAATAATTGTTTATTCTAGGTGTGTTTCTAAGTGCACCTAAATCTCGTTTCTTCACTAGCATCATCTCGTCTATCAACCTGCAACATGTATTAAAATATGATCAACAAAAGTTGGCGAGTATACAAGTTTGATACATAGCCTAAAATAGGATAAAATTGTTTAACGTACTCATATCCAACATGATTAACATAGATACAAGTTACGAATATGCTGAAACAGTGTAAGCTATATGTTCTAACCCGAATTTACAACGCAAATTGCCTTTCCCTGAGACTAATGGGAGGTCAACATGTTTGACTTAACAATACCCCATGACTAATTGGTGGTGCGTTAATCCTATAGCGCTATAATTGTTAAGGTAGGCTAGCAAAGTTAATGAGCATATATTGACAAAAGTTTACATAGCATACAAGAATAACAAGCATCATATAGTCTCATGTTTAACGTGAGTGTGATTAAATAAGTTTCAAGTGTTGTGTGGTTTGTATAAAATACATGTTGCACCCAAAGTGTAAAAAGGTAAAATGGGATCGAGTATACTCACGGTTTTGCAAGCTTTCCACTTGGTAATTCCGTGAGTGTTTGTTGGTTGATTAGAGTGGAGCACCAAGTCCTTCTACACGAAGAAACATAGGTGTGTGAGTATTGGGTATTAACAGAGGATTAAAGATTCGGAGTTTAAAGTACATGAAAGTAGGCATATGAGAAAATAATCATCTAGCACATAATACTTGTTTTGACACTATGAAACCCTAAAGGGTTTGAATGTTTTCATGGGTTAAAATACCTATTAGAATCGTAACAAGTTATTAAGGTCTTAGATGATGTAACTTAACATTTGACAAATGACCACTAGGTCATCATCAAAGGTTTAGTTACTTGGATATTATATATATTACATAACATATATTATAAGTTTAAGTCCAATAATAAAACAAGAACATCATATAAGTCATGCATGAGGTAGGAAGATAAATCTTCCATTTAGGAACCTCTTTGGTATTCACCACTACACATGTTGTCATAGACAACAAAAAGGGTCAAAAATACACATTAAGGAATTGAAATACATACTATCTAACAAAGAAAACATCAAGTGATGTGTGGAATTGAAGGTAGGATAGCCCAAGCTAACCTTATAATCACACTACTTCAAGTCCAAGACTTGTTCATCACTTGTGGGTTATAACCCTTATTAAAACAGAATGTTTTTGAGGATTAAACCTCTGGATATACATGTCACAACCTTGTTTTTAAGCTCACATAATCATGGTCTTGATTAGTGGCATAAGGACATAGGAATGTGTTGAGAAATCTCAAGTTTAAACAAGTTTAACAAGTGTTTAATCAAAACAGAAAGTTTTCTTGCACTTTAGACCTTATTTGGTTGATGTTACAGCCTTGTTTTTCCATGGAAAACCTGTGGAAACACACCTAAGGTTGTTCTAAGTGCAAAGAAAGAAGAATCAATGAAAAAGATGAAGTAGAAGTGAACTTATGCTCGCTTTAGTAACTTGTATCGAATCTGATTATCTTCTGATTTCCAGCTGGGTTTTGAAGTGATTAGAGAGTGTTTAAGTGAATTTACAAAGTGAAAATGTGTGGAGGAGGCTTGGGTTTTATAGGGGATGAATTAGGTTAAGTGTAGTTGGCCATAAATGCAAGAAACACAAAACAAACAAAACACACCAAACTGTCCAATCCACGAGCTGGAACTCGTTTTCTATGGATCTGGTGGTCTCGTGGGTCACGAGCCCTAGAGGGGGGGAGAGTCGCGGGTGGCGAGCCCAGGAGCTGATGCAATTTTTTTATTTTTGACAATTCCAACACTTGTACTTTCATATATTGATGTTTTGAGTTGTTTTCAAGGTGTTTTATGCATAAGGAACATACTTAAGGGTATGTAATGAAATTAAATCATAAGAACACATATAAGCAAGTATAAATAAGTACGTTTTTCGAGATTTAACATCGTATTCGCATAAATTGAGCATATAAGTCACGTGTTTACAAGTTTAACGTATTTCCCATGAATCATGAATAAAGTATCATATGTTTAACCAATTCGAACGTATGAACATGTATGGAATGTGTATAACATGAATGTAAAGAAAATACGAATTTCATTATGATCCAAGTCTCGGATTTTACAACAATTACAACGAAAAGACATTACAAGAACACAAGATCTCCAAAAATAGAAATATAAACAACGCTTTCTAACTATGGAAAGTACGAAGAAGCAGGGCGTTACATGTTAAGAGCTTATTGCATTTCATCTTGGTTTGATTAGTTAAACACATGCCGGTTTTATTGTTTATCTCGTATGATTTGCTTGCCTTGTGGAATTATTTTAAAACTTATCTTTTTATGCTATGTACGAAAATCTGTATGCTTGCCTTTGCTTTTGCATTGAACTCTATTTTAAATATCTTACAGGTTGAGGATGACGATGCTTTGAAACTGAAGTAGTGATGATGCCTGGATACACATTTAGATGTCTTAGGTTTTAATACGTTGTATCAATTTTGTACTTGTTTATTGTATTGTTTTTCTTGTATTGAACATATTGTATTTCCAAGTTCCATGTATTGTAACACTTTTGATTATGAATGAAATTTGTTTATCTTTAATTCTATTGTCACAATTAGCGTTATGAGTGATGAGCAATCTATCTTCGTCACACTCCGATGTTTCCGTCATCGGTTGAGGTGTGACTGACATGTTATTAACTAATTTAGTATTCATGTTGATCTCTCGAAGATCTAAAAGATTGTTTAAAAATTAAAATACTCCTCCAATAAAAAATCAAAGGGAATAAAGTTTTGTTGATTTACTTGGGTTGTAACATCTGCCTCTCATAACAATCAATAATGCTCGCTCTATACCCAAGAGCTTGTGAATTTGTTTTTAGTTTCCCTAGTAGAAACTTCCTAGAAGGTCACACATAATTTATTGCTCTTACTCAAATATGCTTAATTATGAAGTTATCCTCAATGGCGTCTAAAATACGTTGGTGACATTTGATGCGAGTTATTCCATATGGCACATAATCTATTTTGTAAACTCAACTAAACGGTATGTGATTTGCTTAAGGTGTAGGGGTGTGAAAGAGCCTAGCCGAGACCAAGCTCGCATACGCCCAGGCCTGATAAGTGAAGCTCAAGTGCATGCTCATTTATCAAACAAGCTTATTTTAGTCTCAAGCTTGGGTGTGGGGTCGTTTAAGCATTGCTCGATTATGAGTTTTTACCGAGTCGTTCTCGAGTAGCTCACAAGCGGCTTGATTTGTTTACACCTTTATAAGAGTGTCACAAACACACCCCTCCTCCTCCCCTGGTTGTAACACATCATCCTGATGAGGTTTGCCCCATCATAATAAACATAACTGATGTTGATACCATTTGTAAAATCTTACCCCTTATACCCTCCAATGATTACTGTTAGGGGTGGATTTCTAAATGATCAGTGATCCTCAATCGCTGTTGGACTTGGTGATCCTTACTTCTGTTTGAATTGGTGATCCTCATAAGTACTTCAGGATCAGGATCATGGATCATCATAAGGATCCTTATACTAATGGTTGTCTACTTTGAATTCGAAATTGTTTTGCAGGAGTATCAACTTGGACTTGGTCTTGGCGATATTCCTGGAGCATATTCTATGTTTATTCCGCACGTGCTTGGCCAAAAGTGGACGTTATGGAGTCGTGGAGGACTTGCACCATTTGCGGAATGTTAGTTAGTGTAGATATTTTCCATTTTTAAAGGGGTAGCGAGCTAATTAGAAAACACTTGGCTATTTTTGGCTACACACACACTCTTACAACTGCTCTCATCAGCTCTCGACAAAACACTTAGCGATTACACACTTTTCTACACAATACACTATAGTGATCCTTGTACTTAGCTCGCTATCATCCAAAGTTGTAATACATTTCTTGTTTAATTTGAGTTGGTGATCGGTAGTTTCCATCACCCGAGGTTTTTTATGCCGGAGATCATTCATTGATCAAGGGCTTTTTCCTCGTATAAATCTTCGTGTCACTTGTTCATTACATTTCAGAGTGATCCTCATTGTTATTCATCAATTCAAGAATCATACCTCACAACAGAAAGTTTGGTTACATTGTCATTGCTTGATTTTTGACCAAAACAGTTTGGCGCCCACCGTGGGGCAATTGGTGCTTCATTCCTGAAAAGATTCGTATTTTCGTGGTCATTTCGGTTCGTTACAACCAAGCAGATGGCCTCCTCAGCGAAGAATACTTCAAGTTTGATGCCTTCATTCAGTTCTTCACAAGGCGTTCCTCCTTTGCCTCCACCACCTTCTGGATCCCAGAAGAATGCTGAGAATGCTGCGAAGAAACAAACCCCCATTTTCCAAAAACCACCTACTTCTTCTGTTTCAACTAATCCTACTACTAATGATCTTTATGCTCTGATTTTGCAGATGAGGAATCATGCACAAGAGCAGGACAAAACCAACGAAAGGATCCTCCGGGAGATTGATGAGATAAAGAAACAGAAGAAATCAGTGGAGGATCACTCCCCTATGATGCCAAGATCACTAAACTTTGACACTCCAGTCATAACTTCCCAACACTCAGCGGTTCCGGACGTACAATACTTGGGCGAATTACCAGGAAGACGTTATGGAACAGCAACTATGAGTCAGGCATTTGGCTCTTACTTCCAGCCTCAGGGATCCTCTTCTCAACCATCAGGATCCTCCTCTCAGCATCATGGACACTTCACGTCAGGAGGATATTTGGGAATGCATGCAGTACAAGGATCCTCCCAGGTCCAAGGATATTCCCAGGTCCAAGGATCCTCCCAGGTCCCAGGATCCTCCCAGGTTCAAGGATCCTTCCCGGTCCAAGGATCCTCCCTTGTCCCAGGATCCTCTCTGGTTCCAGGATCCTTTCAGGTTCAAAGATCATCTCAACTTCAAGGATCCAACGTCCTTCAGGATCAAGGATTCTTGAGAAGTATGCAGCCTCAGAGCTCGGACGTTCATCAAGGAGACTTCATACCAATGCAGACCATTGCTCCCTCTGGTCCTTCAATCATACCAGAGTCTCGACAATATGGATTCACATCCGCAATTCCAAACACGAATCCTGTGGGAGGTAACACTTTTAATAATTCATATAACACTAACCATGGCTTTATGAAGGATACAGGTATCAATCAGGCCATGGCTAGGGAGCTACAAAAGCTTAAGGATATGATATCCAGTGTACCAGGAGTGGTTAAA
Source organism: Helianthus tuberosus (assembly GCA_030545235.1). Taxonomy (NCBI): domain Eukaryota; kingdom Viridiplantae; phylum Streptophyta; class Magnoliopsida; order Asterales; family Asteraceae; genus Helianthus; species Helianthus tuberosus. The sequence continues at coordinate 116,582,882 of CM060361.1, read as the reverse complement.
CCCATTCCTGAAATTGCAGACGGTAGCCATAAGATATCTCGTTTTGCACCACCCTTATGTGATGCTGAGATACCTAAAAGATTCCAGATACCATCTATGAAGCTGTATGATGGTTCAACGGATCCAGAGGAACATGTAGCTCAGTACAGGGAGAGGATGGAGATCAATCCAATTCCTGAAAGGTTAAAAGAAGCATGTCTGTGCAAGGGATTTGGATCCACACTCACAGGATCTGCTCTTAAATGGCTGCTAAGTCTTCCCCCTTACTCTATTACTTCATTTGCTAATCTAGTTAATTTGTTCAATAGTCAATTCTCTTGTAGTAGAAAATTTGAACGATTAACTATTGATCTATATAGGGTAACACAAGGCCAAAATGAATCACTTAGAGATTATATCACTAAGTTTAGTAAAGAATCCTTAGATATTCCTAATTTGGATATTGCTACGGCTGTAGAAGCCTTTAAAATGGGATTGCTTAGGGATTCATTATTCTATGATGATCTTGTTATGACACCTTGCAAGAATCTTGATGAAGTAAGAACCAGGGCCCTTAGGTTCATCCGCCTAGAGGATGACAAAAAGATCCAGGATAGATTGACCGGATCCTCAAAACAGGATAAACAAGGATCCTACTTCAGGAACAACAAATCCAAGTCCTACAACAGATCTGATAACCAGAATGTGCATGCAGTGGAACAAGAAGAGGATGAAGAGGATTATCCTCCTATTTCTGAATACTGTTTTTCTGTTGATAACAATGAACTAATCCTTGCAATGCAGAATCTTGGTGAGAAAGCTAGGTGGCCAAGGAAAACTGATAAACCAGCTGCTACAAAGGATAAGTCCAAGTGGTGTGCATATCATGAGGATTTCGGGCATCTCACTGAAGAGTGTATTGCACTTAGAAAGGAAATTGGTTACTTGTTGAGTAAGGGGCATTTGAAGGAACTCTTGGGACGGAAGAAATCAAGGATCCAGGATCCTGAAAGGATCCCAGAAAGGGCTCCTGCTCCTCCAGCAGTTGCACAAGTCATAAATTTCATATCCGGTGGATCGGATATCTGTGGTACCTCCTTTTCAGCAGCAAAAAGACATGCTAAGGAAACCAAGATGGATAATGGAGACAGGCCCGTCCGGACCTCCGTTGTCACCTAGGATAAAGTCATAACCTTTGATGAGGATGATCGTGTTGACATCCAGGATCCTCATAATGATGGTCTTGTAATTACATTATTTATTTCTAACCACTTTGTTCGCAGGATCCTTATAGATGGAAGAAGTTCTGTGAACATCATTCATCTTGATGCTCTCAAGAAGATGAATATCCCAGAGTCTGATATTATCCCAAGATCCTCAGTACTTGTGGGATTCAGTGGAGAAACTAAGAATACATTGGGGGACATCAAACTCCCAATCTATATTGAAGGATTGCATTCTTATCAAAAGTTTTGTGTTATAGATTGCTTATCATGTTGTAATGTTATCCTTGGCAGGCCATGGATACATGACATGAAGGCAGTCCCATCCACCTATCATCAATGTGTAAAGCTTCCAAGTCCTTGGGGAGTGGTGAAAATTCAGAGTGATCAACAGGAGGCTAAAAATTGCTATACCTCATCAATGAAGCCAGCCTCAAGACCAAGGGAGCAATAGCAATTAAAGTGTCCTTCAAGAGATGTCTTGGAGGCAAGAGAACAGGATTTGAAAGAAATCCTCATGGATCCTGATGATCCTGAATCCAAGATCTTCATAGGATCAGGGATCCTTAGCGATATTGAACAGGAGCTAGTATCCTTCCTCAAAAGAAGGAAAACCACCTTTGCCTGGAAACATGAGGATATGACAGGTATATCTAAAGATATAATTACTCATAAACTTGGCATTGACAGGTCATTCAAGCCAATTCATCAAAAGAGGAGGAAGTTTGCACCTGAAAGGAATGCTATTATCCAGGAAGAGGTAGATAAGCTACTTCGGGCAGGTATGATAAGAGAGGTTAAGTATCCAAGATGGTTAGCCAATGTGGTTGTTGTTCAAAAGAAAAATGGAAAGTGGAGGGTATGTGTCGATTTTACAGATTTAAATAAGGCATGTCCCAAGGATCCTTTCCCATTACCCCACATTGACTCCATGGTGGATGCTACCGCGGGTCATGAGTTGTTGACTTTTTTGGATGCTTCATCTGGATTTCAACAAATTCAGATGGAACCATCTGATCAAGAGGATACAGCCTTTATGACCCCAACTGGTATATACTGTTATATTGCTATGCCATTTGGATTAAGGAATGCAGGTGCTACTTATCAAAGGCTAGTCAATATGATGTTCAAGGAACAAATTGGACACACTATGGAAGTCTATATTGATGACATGGTGGTTAAGTCCAAGAAGGCTGAGGATCACCTTAAAGACTTGGAGGAAGCATTCAATATCCTTGATAAATATAATATGAAACTTAATCCTTCCAAGTGTCATTTTGGTGTGAAGGTAGGTAAATTCTTAGGATATATGGTAACAAAGAGGGGCATTGAAGCAAGTCTAGAACAAATTAAGGCTATTGTGAATATCAAATCTCCTGCCAATGCTAAGGATGTGCAAAGATTGACGGGCAGGATCGCAGCCTTGAACAGATTCATATCCAAATCCTCAGAAAAGTGTAAGGAGTTCTATGACATCCTGAGGAAGAACAAGAAATTTGAATGGACTGAGAAGCATGAAAGTGCCCTTAAAGCTCTTAAGGATTACCTATCCTCAGCCCCAGCCTTGATGAAACCAGAAAAGGGAGATGTGTTATCCTTATACTTGGCGGTATCCTCAAAAGCAGTAAGTGCGGTCCTTGTTAAGGATCATCAAGGTACACAACATCCTGTTTATTATGTAAGTAAGAGCTTACTTGATGCTGAATCCAGGTATTCACATTTAGAAAAACTTATCCTTGCATTAATTATGGCATCTACTAAATTAAGACATTATTTTGAGACTCATGCCATTATTGTTAAAACTAATTTCCCAATTAAGAATGTTCTCAGGAAACCTGAAATGTCAGGAAGGATGGCTAAGTGGGCAGTGAAGCTTAGTGCATACGATATACGATATGAACCAAGGACTGCCATCAAATCCCAAGCCTTAGCTGACTTTGTGGCAGATTTTAGTAGTGACTTGCAAAAGGAAGCTGAGTTAGAAGTCCAACAGCTTGAAGAAACTAAGGATCCTTGGATACTCTTCACTGATGGAGCCTCTAATGTAAAGGGAACAGGGCTTGGAATACTACTAAAATCGCCACAGGGGGACATAATACCCCACTCCATAGCTTGTGAATTTCAAACTACCAACAATGAGGCTGAGTATGAAGCCTTGATAGCTGGTTTGCAAATTGCAAAGCATATAAGGATCAGGTATCTTGAGGTACATGTAGACTCTTTACTGATCACCAATCATTTTAATGGATTCTATGCTGTTAAAGGTGAAAAGCTAATCAAATATTTGGAGATAGTCAAAGAATTGGCACTCTCTTTTGTATCCTTTAGTTTGACACAGGTACCAAGGGAAGAGAATGCAGAAGCTGATGCATTAGCCAATCTAGGATCATCTTTAAAGATTCCTGAGGATATCAAGATCCCTATTATCCATATCCTGACCCCTGCTATCGAGGATCATGTGGCTATGGAGATAGGAGAAGATTCTACAGTCATTCCTAGTGATGATACTCAATCTCATTCAGGATCATGGATCCTCCCAATCATGAGATACATACAACATGGAGAGATCCCTACAGGAGAAAACCCTAGGGCTTTCAAAATTAAGGTATCTCAATTTACAATATTGAATAGTATGTTGTATAAACGATCTCTTGCAGGACCATATCTAAGATGCATTGAGGATCCTGAAATCCAAGAAGTCCTAAAGGATTTCCATGAAGGAGATTGTGGAAACCACACTGGGGACAGGGCATTATTCTCAAGGATCCTGAGAACAGGATACTATTGGCCCACTATGAAGAAGGATGCTGTGGAGTATGCCAAGAAGTGTGATCCTTGTCAGAGGCATAGTAATATCCTTCACCAACCAGCAGAGCTCTTGCATCCTATATCCTCTTCCTGGCCATTCATGAGATGGGGAATGGATATAGTTGGAAAGCTTCCTAAGGCACCTGGTGGAAAAGTATTCATGCTTGCTATGACTGATTACTTCTCTAAGTGGATAGAGGCTGAAGCCTTTGCTCAAGTCAGAGAAAAGGAAGTTATATCCTTTATTAAAAGAAATATTATTACCAGATTTGGTATCCCTTCTGAGATTATTTGTGATAATGGATCCCAATTTATTGGGAATAGAACCACTAACTTTTGTGACAGTTGGGGGATTAAGATGATAACATCAACACCAGTCCACCCACAAGCTAATGGTCAGGCAGAATCATCCAACAAGATCATCATCAACAATTTGAAGAAGAAGCTTGGATCCAAGAAAGGAAAATGGGCAGAAGAACTACCTTATGTGCTTTGGGCTGATAGGACAACTCCCAAGAATGCTACAGGCCAAACTCCATTTTCTTTGGTATTTGGGGCAGAATCAGTGATCCCTACAGAGATGGTGGTTCCAACTGCAAGAACAAGCATCCGTGATCCTGAAGAAAATGCTGAAAACTTGGTTCAAGACCTGGATACTATAGAAGAAATCAGGGACTTGGCAAGGATAAGGATGGCCAGTTATCAACAAAGGATGGCTGGAGCTTACAACAAAAATGTCAGGATCAGGAAATTCCAAGTTGGTGATATGGTGTTAAGGAAAGCATTTCGGAATACCACCAACCCCGCTGATGGAAAGCTAGCACCAAAGTGGGAAGGCCCCTATTTGATTGAAGCTGAAGCAGGAAAGGGGGCATATCGATTGCTAACAATGGAAGGTGATTTGCTACCAAGGGCTTGGAATGCTGTCCATTTGAAGAAATACTTTATGTGACAAGGATCCATGATCTTTACTTGACCAGTATCCTTGAAGGATCCTTACAGAACGGATGATCCTCATCTTGGTAATTTTCTAATCACAAACTATTTCATTCTTTTATTCTCTTATATAGGGATAAGGATCCTGTATCCTTTATCCTCCTTTCACTTGATTCTGAGTTTTGAAGGTTTAGGTATCCTTAACAAAGGAATGATTATCCACAGAAGTATCCAGTTATTTGGGCTTGACCCCAGTTTGGCCCTGTCCCCAGTTTCGCCAGTAGCGCACGATGATCCTGGTATAGTTCATGGCAATGGGACCAGTACTCGCTTTAGGGGCTGACAATTTCATTGTACTTGCTATATTCAGGATCCTACGTATAATGGTAGACGTACCATACATCCGTTCCTAAGGTTTCTAACGTTTTCACGTTAGCTAAGGTTTTGGCATTTTCATGTCACTAAGTTTGGATAGTCGCCAGTGAGGGCCATACTCCAGTTTACATACGATCCTTTGGTCTTGTCCCCAGTTATCCTTGGGCTTGTCCCCAGTTATCCTTGGGCTTGTCCCCAGTTATCCTTGGGCTTGTCCCTAGTTATCCTTGGGCTTGTCCCCAGTTATCCTTGGGCTTGTCCCCAGTTATCCTTTGGGCTTGTCCCCAGTATATTGGGCTTGTCCCCAGAATTGTTGGGCTTGTCCCCAGTTACTAACTTTCATCTTATATTGGCTTAGTCCCAAGTTATATCTTATTTCAGGTTTTTAAAGTTAAATGACCAAGGATCCTTGATCCTTACCTTCTACTAAGGTTTGTCCTTTGGGTTATCCTGATTATAAGTGTTATAGGATAGGATCCTAACTTGGATTCTCAGGTATGATCCTTAACTATTTTGATTTTATTCATTATTTATTTAAGTGACCCTTATCCTTTGACAACTAAACTTATGATCCTTAAACTATATTACTTTTCAGAACTTATCGATTATGGGATATGTGATCCTTGATCATATCCTAAACTTTTTGGGGATATTTCTTAATTTTTTTCTTTACTTGATAAGTTTAAACAAAATAAACATCACAACAGTTGGAAAGTAAAATATCAACAAAGATATCAACACAGGATAAGCCAAAAAGTTAAGGTTATTTTATTCACAGAAGATTAAACCCTTTAAGGTTGTCAAAATTGCCAACCCACGTTTCTACCAGCAAAACGTGGCCCGTCCACATGGGTTGGCAAAGGGTGTCCATTGTCTAAGGGTCTTGGTAGTGCAGGAATTAAAAGACGGCAGGATCACAATGGCTTCATCCCCCAAACAGAGGATCCCTCCACCATTTGTAATCCTACCTATTGTTCAAAGGATCATCCATGATCCTCAACCCTAATTACTATTGTTTAAGTACAGACCAACCATTGTTCATCAAAACATCATCAAAATAAAAACCATAACCAAACTAAAAAATGGGCTCCGGCTACGTCTAGAAATGTCCCTCATCGCCCATTCCTGCAGCCTATGCCTTCGCTGCATCATCATCCCCTCCAGCTCCAGTATCCTTCGCATGATCCTTGCCACTACCACTAGCTTCGATTGCCAGAACCTCATCAGCCTCGTCTTCATCATCCTCCAATTCAGCCAGCCTGGCCTTCCAGCCTTCCATGTCCCAGTTGCTCCTATCAAAGGCAGGATCCTGAGCTTCTTGAGCCATCTGCAGCTTGGTCTTGTACATAGCAATGGCAGCCGAGACTTTAGCGTCCTGTGTGATCTCGTGCTTCTCATAATCAGCGTTGATCTGAGTTGCAACTATCTGAACTTTGGCATCATTGAGGTCCTTTTCAAGGGAAGCAATCTTGTGATCCTTGAGCACCGCCACCTTTTGGAGATCAGAGTATTTCTCCTCAAGCTCCTCAACATTTCCAACATAGTCCTCGATCTCAGTAAATTTCTACAAAGAAGACAATGTAAAGATTAGAGTCAAGTGATCCTCAAGTGGATAGGATAACTAAGCTGAGTCAGTGATCCTTATGTCACGGCCCTCGGCCCCGGTTTGACCCGGTCCAGAGCCGCGAGGCAGGAAATCCCGTGGTATCTAATTAAGTGACAGCGGAAGTCTTTTTAAGCAGGATCGTTTAATGTTAAAACTGCTCGTTTATATATAATATAGGGATAATTCCCATAATTTACAATAAAGTGATTTCACTGGGAAATCTTTATTTCTCAAAACATGTTTCTTTATTTATTTACATTGAGCCACTTTTCTAAGCTTGTAGTGCTCCACGGCACTTTTCCTTTGCTCACAACAGATCACCTGAAACATGTTTGAAAAAGGTTTTGTCAGCAGGGAAATACTGAGTGAATCATTCATTTTTACTAAAACAACACTTTTGTTATAATTTACAGTATTAAGAGAGGTTACAATGTTTCCAGATATCAAACCAACTACCCACAGTACTTGTCACTCGAACATCCATCGATAGCCTCTTTGCCCGATGGTGTCTGTGACTATGGTCATATCACTCATTGGCTAACTCGTTGTCCAATAGTGACGGTTATCAAGTAATGTATACAAAACCCCACATACCGGCTGTAACTTGGTGATTACATAAACTTAATCACTGTAATTATAACCTTTGAAAATAAACATGATTTCAAAAGTAATTTGATAAAAAGAGAATGACTCACATTATAGACTTAACGGGCAGAGTATAAGCCTACTGATTAGCCTTGATTAACCTAATTTAAATAACAATGCACACACAACAGGTTAGTAACTAATACAGCAGTTACGACAATTCACGAGATTAAGCCCTCACAACGATTTACAAGTGCAATACTTAACAATTCAGCGGATTCACAACGAATGACAGAGTATAGTCCGAATTCGAACAGCACTCAAACATTCAAGTTGAAATCACAATGAATAACAAAGTATAAACCCAATTTGAGCGGCACTTAAACAATCGTTGGATAGTTATAATCGATCGGACGTTGAATCGTAATAGTGATCGAGTTATTACCCTGATTGTGGCAGCAATTAGTGATTGTGTGTTTAGTGGACTGTTTCTTTGATAACTCAGTCTACGTAACTCGAATTTACGTCGTTCCAAAGACAGAATTCAAGTCCCACAGCAACCTATTTATATCTGAAAAATCGCCCCCCTCGTGCCACGCGAAGGGTTCTCTTGTTCCTGTCGCATGGCGCGACAGGACCTATTCTACCCTAGGGTTGCTTCGTGTCCCAGTAGCTTGGCTGAGTTGGTTTCGTGTTATTTTTAATTTTTGACAGCAAACTGTGTGGATTTTACCGACTAGGGTTTACCCCCCCTGAGTTTTAGGGGCCCTAATCCTGATTCCAAATGTTCTGAAAATTTTAGGGTTTATGCAGAATCACTTGGGTTTCTCAATTAGGGTTTCCTATTGGACAATTTGATTAAATAAAGATAACTTTTGATGAGAGTTGTTACATTCTCCCCACCTTAATAAAAATCTCGTCCTCGAGATTTACTGGAATAAATGAGGATACTTTCGCTTCATTTCTGATTCCAGCTCCCAAGTGTATTCAGGTCCTCTCTTTGAATCCCATCTGACTTTGACTAAAACTAGTCGCTTGTGTTTGAGAAACTCAATCTTTCGATCTTCAATTTGAAGAGGTTTCTCAACAAATTTTAGCTTTTCGTTTACCTCTATATCTTGAAGAGGTACTACCAAAGATTCGTCTGCTAGACATTTCTTGAGATTGGATACATGAAATACATCATGTACTCCTGCTAATTCTTCTGGTAGTTGTAAACGATAAGCAACTGGTCCTATACGTTGGATCACTGAAAATGGTCCTACGTATCTTGGACTTAGCTTTCCTTTCTTACCAAATCTAACAACTCCTTTCCAAGGAGAAACTTTCAACAGTACTCTGTCTCCAACTTGGAATTCTAACGGCTTGCATCTATTGTCTGCATAACTCTTCTGGCGATCTCGAGCAGTCTTCAGCCTTTCCTTAATTTGAGTAATCTTGTCGGTCGTTTCTTGCACTATCTCAGGACCTGACAATTGACTTTCTCCTATTTCTGCCCAACAAACTGGAGTTCTACACTTTCTTCCATAAAGTGCCTCAAATGGAGCAGTTTCAATATTTGAATGATAACTATTATTATAGGAGAATTCAATTAATGGTAAGTGATTGTCCCAATTCCCACCAAAATCAATTACACATGCTCGGAGCATGTCTTCCAGGGTTTGTATCGTCCTTTCACTTTGTCCGTCTGTTTGAGGATGATATGCAGTGCTTAAATTTAGTCGAGTTCCCATTGCTTGCTGGAAACTTTTCCAGAAATGGGAAGTGAAACGACTATCTCTATCTGATACAATGGAGAGTGGGACTCCATGTAAAGATACCACCTCGTCTACGTACAATTTTGCCAAATTTTTCCATGCTAAAAGTTTCCTTCATTGGTAGGAAATGAGCTGATTTGGTTAATCGATCCACAATTACCCAAATCGCATCATTACCTTTTCTGGTCTTGGGTAACTTAGTAACAAAATCCATTGTTATGAGTTCCCATTTCCATACAGGCATTTCCAATTGTTGTAGTAGTCCTGAAGGTTTCTGGTGTTCGGCCTTAACTTGTGAACAAGTAAGACATTTAGATACGTATTCAGCTATATCCTTTTTCATTCCTATCCACCAGAAATTATTTCTTAAATCTTGGTACGTTTTATTGTTTCCTGGATGTACGGTATACCGAGATTTATGAGCTTCTTCTAAAATCTTATTTCTTAATTCTCCCTTCTTAGGTACCCAAATTCGTTTCTTGTGGAATCTCCAAATTCCATCATTTCCTTGCTCTAGTTCCTTTATATAACCTTTCATTCCTTCAGCATCGTCCTTGATTGCTGTTTCCTGAACTTTCTTTAATTGTTCCATTAAATCTACTTGTAGATTTAATCTAAGAGCACGGACTCGCTTTTGTTTTTCCTGATACTTACGACTTAAGGCATCTGCAACTACGTTTGCCTTTCCTTCGTGATATTGAATATCACAGTCGTAATCGCTTAGAACTTCCATCCATCTTCTTTGCCTCATATTTAACTCTTTCTGCCCAAATATATACCTGAAACTTTTATGATCTGTATAGACGGTAAACTTACTTCCATACAGATAATGTCTCCAAATTTTAAGGGCAAAAATTATGGCTCCTAATTCTAAGTCATGAGTCGTATAATTTTCCTCGTGCTTTTTCAACTGCCGGGAGGCATACGCAATTACCTTCTTGCGTTGCATCAACACACATCCAAATCCTAATTTTGAAGCATCACAATATACTTCAAAATCTTCTGTTCCTTCGGGCAATGCTAAAATTGGAGCATTTGTCAATCGGTGCTTTAAAATCTTAAAAGCTTCTTCTTGCTTATGTCCCCATTCAAACTTAGCGGCTTTACAGGTTAACTTAGTCAATGGTACAGCTATCTTAGAGAAATCCTTAATAAATCGTCTGTAGTATCCAGCTAAGCCTAGAAAACTTCTAATTTCCATAGCTGTTTGTGGAATCTTCCATTTGGTGATTGCTTCTATTTTAGCAGGATCTACGTGAATTCCTTCGTGATTCACCATGTGACCTAAAAATTGTACTTCTTGCAGCCAGAATTCACACTTCGAGAATTTGGCATAAAGTTTTTCCTTTCTTAACAAAGTTAAGAGTGCATGCAAGTGTTCGCAATGTTCTTCCTGACTTTTGGAATAAATAAGTATATCGTCGATGAATACGATTACAAATTTATCCAAGTATGGTTTACAGATCTGATTCATCATGTCCATAAATGCTGCTGGGGCATTTGTTAACCCAAAGGGCATGACTGTAAACTCATAATGGCCATACCTAGTTCTGAAAGCAGTTTTAGGTATGTCTTCTTCTTGTACTTTTAACTGGTGATATCCGGATCTTAAGTCTATCTTAGAAAAATACCTAGCGCCTTGAAGTTGATCAAAAAGATCGTCAATCCTAGGTAATGGGTATCGATTCTTAATTGTAACTTTATTTAGTTCTCTATAATCGATACACATTCTCATCGATCCATCTTTCTTTTTCACAAACAACACTGGTGCTCCCCAAGGGGATGAACTAGGTTGTATAAATCCTTTGCTTAATAATTCATCTAACTGCTTTTTCAATTCTAGCATTTCGGTGGGTGCTAATCGATAAGGTGCCTTGGCTATTGGTGTAGTACCCGGAATTAGATGAATTCTAAACTCTACTTCCCTATCTGGTGGTAACCCAGGTAATTCTTCTGGAAAGATGTCTGGGTATTCTGAAACTATAGGGATGTCTGGGAGTTCCTTACTTTTAGTGTTAATGATTACTGAAATCATATACACCATTCCTTGCTTTCGTTCATAACTAGCAACTTTCATTACTGATATGAACTTTAGTGGCTTTCGTGGTTTATCTCCTGAAATTAAAATTACCTCTCCTGTGGGAGTACGGATTTCTACGGAATTCTTGTCACAAAGGATTCGAGCATGGTTGGCTATTAACCAATCCATTCCTAACACTACATCGAATCCGGCTAACTTCATAGTTAACAGGTTTGCAGAAAACTTATGGCCTAACAGTTCTATCTTTCCTTCTTGCAAAACCTTATTTATATTAACAGAATTCCCATCTGCCGTTTCGACTGTAAAAATTTGCCTAAGGGTGGTTAAAGGTAAATTAAGGGCTTGGCAAAATGAAGTATTGATAAAACTTTGGTTTGCACCAGAGTCAAATAATACTTTTGCATAAACATTGTGGACCAAGAACGTACCGGCTATGACATCAGGAATTAGTTCGGCTTCCTGAGTGGTTAGCTGAAAAGCTCGGACATTCTTCTTAGTAGCTCCGTCGGCTGTCTTGGCTTTGTTGTCTGCTGGTTTGACCAATTTAGGACATTCTGGTCTGAAATGTCCTGTTTCTCCGCAATTATAGCAGACTCTTGTTTTCTTTCTGCATTCTTCTTCGCGATGTCCTGCCATTTTGCAGAAGTTGCAGATTACATTACATTTTCCAAAATGATTCTTTTTGCAATTTCTGCAAAAAGGCGGTTGTGCAGATTGTCTCCTTCCTCTTTTCTTGAACCTATTATTATCATTACCCACACGAAATCCTTGGGTAATCTTTTGAGCCAATTCCTTCTTTCGATCTTCTTCTCTTGTGCGCACTAGTTCATCAGTTAGGGTATTAGCTAGTTCCACAGCATCGTCAATAGTGCGAGGTCTCGCCGCTTTAACGATGTTACGAATTCCACTAATTAATCCCCAAATATAACGGGAAATGAGTACCGGTTCTGGCGAAGCCAGTGTTGGTACCACTCTAGCATATTCAAAGAATGTCGAAGTATAACCGCGACAATCTACTCCCATCATCCGATGATTTAGGAACTTATTTGCCATTTGTTCCTTTTCATACTTAGGACAATATTTTCTTTCTACAAGAATTTTAAATTCTTCCCAATTCATAGCATAAGCTATCCTTCTTCCTTTTGCTTGTAATACAGTGTTCCACCATTCTAATGCTCCTTCTTTGAATAAATTTGACGCATACATAACTTGATCTTCTTTGGAACACTTACTTATTGCGATTACTGCTTCGGTTTTCTCTAACCAACGCAATACTGCAGTTGCTCCTTCGTTGCCTGCAAATTCAGCAGGTTTGCAAGCAAGAAATTCTTTGAAAGTGCAACCAAGTGTTGCGGCTTTCATTTTCTTAGGAGGTGGAGCCTGTCGTGGATTATTATCGTCATGATTGCCGCCTCCATTTACACTATGGCTAAAATTGTCTTCCTGAGTACGTTTACTAGGAATAATTTGTTGTGGTTCGATTGGATTCTTTATAGCAGCAACAAATGCTGGAATAGCATTGGCTATCCCTTGGGCAACGATATTTTCGATATCTTGCCTAGTCATATATTGATTTTCCTGGTTTTGTTCAGATTGATTCCCTTCATTAACTGGTTCATTACTAGCGTTTTCCATCTGATAATTATTATAAATATAACTTATTAGTATCAAATGATTGTAAATAAAACAATTACACAGAAGCACATAAAATCTTTCAACATAGATATATATCCAAAATTGTCGATGTTTCGACTTTCTATTTTGCTTTATATATTATATAGGCATCCATACACACTGTTTATCTTACAATGTTTTATTTCCCATTTTACAGAGTTATATTTGATTACTACTAGTATTATACAGACATTCTTCCCAACCCCACTATTCTTTGGTCAACTGGCAGTTTAGTAGCGACGCTCCCTTTCGTCGTATTTCCAGGAAATTTGTTCCCCCATTTCCCGGAGCCTATTCCCTGTACCTATCAGCTCTTCACCGAACTGACGGAGTTCGGCTAAGTTTTCGTTGCTCATTGGAGGATTGGGGATAGGTTCTGGATCAAACTGTGGAAGGAAGGAATAAGGACTGTTGATGATATTTTGGAATGGCCAGTCATTCGTCCACCATTCTTCCATTTGACCTAAAGGTAGAGTGTGGATTAGTGGGTCTGGAATAGTTGGTTCTAGATTTACAGGAAGTTGGTTTTCTAGGTAAGGATATAGATTATTATGGATAGGGCTAATGACATCACAATTTGCCAGTAGACGGTCTATTTCGTCTTGAAATGTGATTTCTTCAGGTTGTCTGGAACTCTCTCCAATTTCTATTCCTTTTTGTTTATAATCTTTCCTGATTTCTATCTCTGCTGGTTTAGAACTTTCTCCGATTTCGATTCCTTTTCCCTTGTCTATAGGGTTTTCTATTTTGGGGAGTCTCCTAGTAGCTGGCTTTCTCCTGCGCACTTTTCTCCATCCTACATATCTTCTTCTCTTTTTAGGTCTTGCTTTTTCCAGCGGTGGAGCTTGGAATTCCAGAGGTTCCTCTATGTCAGCAATATAACCAGTAAAGTCGTGGGAGACTTCAATTGGTACTGGGTAGAGGTTGAGATTCTGAAATGCTTCCGATATCTCATTCATGCTGGATAGCATATATGCAAAAAGCACAAAAATGCTAAGTTAAAACTTTGGAACAAAGTTTTACAAATAAACATTAAAGTTTTATTGCATACCGATTTGTACAAAAGACTACAGGAAAGTGAACACACTATAATTTATTTATTTACTGGGTATTAATTTTCTACTAGACCAGGCTTATTGATAGTTTAGAGATTTGCATTCTCTGCTACGGTAGCTAGCATATAAAGATTTGCCCATTTTTCATCTAATTTATCTTCCCAAGGTGGCCTATTGCCTAATTCCTGGATTTCTGGATTAAACCTCACTTTCTTGACTTGGGTTTTCTTTATTTTCTCCTGTCCCTTCCTAAGAATCGAATTTCTTTTATCTTGGGAGAGAGGATTTTCATAATTTGCTTTACGGACAAAAATCCCTTCTTCCAGATCTGCTGGGTGTTTGGAGGAAGAGGTTCCTTTTTCTGTGGGTGCAGTATCTAATTTGTGGTAGATAGCAGAAATCTTTTGTTTACCCATACTGTAACTCAACAATTAATTAGTTAATAAAACATGTTTTCACAGAATATCAATTAACTTTCATAAGTATAAATTTAATAGGCTAAAATCAATAGTAAGCTTAAATCAGTGGCTCTGATACCACCTTTTACTGTCACGGCCCTCGGCCCCGGTTTGACCCGGTCCAGAGCCGCGAGGCAGGAAATCCCGTGGTATCTAATTAAGTAACAGCGGAAGTCTTTTTAAGCAGGATCGTTTAATGTTAAAACTGCTCGTTTATATATAATATAGGGATAATTCCCATAATTTACAATAAAGTGATTTCACTGGGAAATCTTTATTTCTCAAAACATGTTTCTTTATTTATTTACATTGAGCCACTTTTCTAAGCTTGTAGTGCTCCACGGCACTTTTCCTTTACTCACAACAGATCACCTGAAACATGTTTGAAAAAGGTTTTGTCAGCAGGGAAATACTGAGTGAATCATTCATTTTTACTAAAACGACACTTTTGTTATAATTTACAGTATTAAGAGAGATTACAATGTTTCCAGATATCAAACCAACTACCCACAGTACTTGTCACTCGAACATCCATCGATAGCCTCTTTGCCCGATGGTGTCTGTGACTATGGTCATATCACTCATTGGCTAACTCGTTGTCCAATAGTGACGGTTATCAAGTAATGTATACAAAACCCCACATACCGGCTGTAACTTGGTGATTACATAAACTTAATCACTGTAATTATAACCTTTGAAAATAAACATGATTTCAAAAGTAATTTGATAAAAAGAGAATGACTCACATTGTAGATTTAACGAGCAGAGTATAAGCCTACTGATTAGCCTTGATTAACCTAATTTAAATAACAATGCACACACAACAGGTTAGTAACTAATACAGCAGTTACGACAATTCACGAGATTAAACCCTCACAACGATTTACAAGTGCAATACTTAACAATTCAGCGGATTCACAACGAATGACAGAGTATAGTCCGAATTCGAACAGCACTCAAACATTCAAGTTGAAATCACAATGAATAACAAAGTATAAACCCAATTTGAGCGGCACTTAAACAATCGTTGGATAGTTATAATCGATCGGACGTTGAATCGTAATAGTGATCGAGTTATTACCCTGATTGTGGCAGCAATTAGTGATTGTGTGTTTAGTGGACTGTTTCTGTGATAACTCAGTCTACGTAACTCGAATTTACGTCGTTCCAAAGACAGAATTCAAGTCCCACAGCAACCTATTTATATCTGAAAAATCGCCCCCCTCGCGCCACGCGAAGGGTTCTCTTGTTCCTGTCGCGTGGCGCGACAGGACCTATTCTACCCTAGGGTTGCTTTGTGTCCCAGTAGCTTGGCTGAGTTGGTTTCGTGTTATTTTTAATTTTTGACAGCAAACTGTGTGGATTTTACCGACTAGGGTTTACCCCCCCCTGAGTTTTAGGGGCCCTAATCCTGATTCCAAATGTTCTGAAAATTTTAGGGTTTATGCAGAATCACTTGGGTTTCTCAATTAGGGTTTCCTATTGGACAATTTGATTAAATAAAGATAACTTTTGATGAGAGTTGTTACACCTTACATCATTAAAGTACTCGTGGAATTGATGGCGGATCAGAGGCAAGCTTTGAAGGTTGTCAGCTTCAGAGGTTTTTCTTTTCTTTCCACTTCTTCCCTTTGAAGTGGTAGCCTTGGGGATTACAATGGAAGGGCTAGCAGCAGACTTTTTCTTGGAGGATCGGACAGTGTCTAGATCAGTGACACTGAATTTGGAGGTAGACTTTGAAGATTTCCTGGCACCTACACATCCAAAACAGATAAGTATCCTTATCTTACTTCTATTTAACTATTTATTTAAACTTTTGACTATACAAAAAACAGGATACTTACTTGACATCGTGACAGAACCTGAGGATACCTCTTGATAATCCTGGGTATTTGCTTTGAATGACCTTGTTGCAGGATCAAGTTTTCTGAAAGCAGCAAGTCTCTCCTTGGTGGCAGGTGAGGGTATAATATGTGAAACAGTGATAGCTGTACAAAAGAAACAAAAGCATGTTAGTAATCATCATCAGAAACAAGCTTTCTCAGTGATCCTTCTAAGGATCTTCTATCCTACCATGGGTGCTCCATTTCCTTGGCAGATCCTTTCCATCAGGAAGAGAATCCCTTCTGACAAAGAAGAATCTCCATTTCCAGTTAGTATCATTCTTAGTGGCTTTGAAGATGGGATGTTCTTCACCGGGTTTACGCTTGAATAAATATCGGTGGGATCCAAATGTTGTGAGATCATACATTTCGGCCAGTTCCGACATTCCCAGCTCGATTCCTTCTTGCTCAATGATCCTCTCAAGGGTATATAAGACCCTCCAGATCATTGGCATGGCTTGAATGTAGGAGATGCCGGTGAGGGAGAAAAAAGACTGGGTGAATTCAGGGAAAGGATATGTGTATCCTATTGTGAACGGTGTGACCGGGAAGGCTACCCAAGTTTCAGAAACATAATCATTTAGAACAGTGGGGTCAAATGGCTTGAAATCGGTGTTTGCCGGAAAATAATGGCGGATTCTATCTATTTGTGGATCAGTGAAACAGCACCTTTCATTCGTCAAATCTTTGATGATCCCCTGGCTCTTAAGAGGACTGTCCTTCTTGTGATCCTTAGCCGGTGAGGATCTTAGCATCATCTTGGTCATAGCAATAGAGAAGAAGATGAACAGAGAAAGAAAACGTAAAGGGAGAAAAGGAAAAGAGTTACCTGCTTGATCGTCGGATGAGAATTTAAAGGGAGTTTCTCTTGAATTTGAATGCTGATTGATCCATATCCCTAACTCCTATTTATAATGATGGTTTTGCAGGATAGTCATCTCAGTGACGTCATGTTCGTAACGGCTAGTCCGATTACAACGGCTGGTTATCCGTTGGTTGATTGCGGATAAGAACAAAATATAACTCATTTATTTACATAATTACTCCTTATATTTTGGGGGCAATTGTTAGGGGTGGATTTCTAAATGATCAGTGATCCTCAATCGCCGTTGGACTTGGTGATCCTTACTTCTGTTTGAATTGGTGATCCTCAGAAGTACTTCAGGATCAGGATCATGGATCATCATAAGGATCCTTGTACTAACGGTTGTCTACTTTGAATTCGAAATTGTTTTGCAGGAGTATCAACTTGGACTTGGTCTTGGTGATATTCCTGGAGCATATTCTATGTTTATTCCGCACGTGCTTGGCCAAAAGTGGACGTTATGGAGTCGTGGAGGACTTGCACCATTTGCGGAATGTTAGTTAGTGTAGATATTTTCCATTTTTAAAGGGGTAGCGAGCTAATTAGAAAACACTTGGCTATTTTTGGCTACACACACACTCTTACAACTGCTCTCATCAGCTCTCGACAAAACACTTAGCGATTACACACTTTTCTACACAATACACTATAGTGGTCCTTGTACTTAGCTCGCTATCATCCAAAGTTGTAATACATTTCTTGTTTAATTTGAGTTGGTGATCGGTAGTTTCCATCACCCGAGGTTTTTTATGCCGGAGATCATTCATTGATCAAGGGCTTTTTCCTCGTATAAATCTTCGTGTCACTTGTTCATTACATTTCAGAGTGATCCTCATTGTTATTCATCAATTCAAGCATCATACCTCACAACAGAAAGTTTGGTTACATTGTCATTGCTTGATTTTTGACCAAAACAATTACTAAATGCCATTGTGAGATATCCTGATTCCATGCTAGTTAGTATGCTTGCTTTTATGGCCATAATGAATGATTTTAATTTACATGTTTTTTGTTGTAGATGTGGGCTACCTAAAGGGTGTCACACACTTTGTGGTGATCGAACATCTAAACAAAAAAGGGCCATTCCAAAAATATTAAAGGAACGTTTCGTCGTTTTCCCATTTGAGGGGTGAGGTTATGTATTAAGTCCTTGTTAAAGTTCCACAATGAATTATTTTTAATAATTTCTATGGAGTAAATCTTGGATTCATTGTGTTGTGTGTAAATTATGTGTTAGATAGTAATCAAATTAACGTTTACTTGAATCGACTTATATTTATGTGGATTGGTTTACTTCAAGGTAATTGGTATGTTCGACGATTAATATCTTCCGTTTGTGAATTATTACAATGACCATACCAATTCGAATTTACCAATTCGTCAATCAAAACTCACAAATACGACATGATGTGAAGATGAGCCGATGAGGATGAATCGAGTTCTTATTATTCTTAGCAAAAATAGGGTTTGGCCCCAACCCCACCCCGATTTGAAATTTTTCGTCTCTATATGATAAATCTCACAAATCAAATACAGGGCCGGCTCAACCTATTTTGAGGCCCAAAGCGAAATAAAACTTGAGGCCCTTTCCGAATAATTTAACATTTTTAAACGACCAACTTTGTACTTGCGATTTTAATTTGACATAGAAATATAGGAAGCAAATAATAAAACATACAAAAAGGAGAAACATAATTTTAGTTTGTACCTATTATTTCCCTTCTCTTTGATTCACTGTAATAATCATGGAACAAGCTAACATTAATAGGTATTGTGTTTGAAAGATGAACTCCAACTTTGAAAACATAGTTTCAAAGAAAACTCCACTACACCACCCCAACTGACCTTGCAATTATATCATCTTCAAGAGGCTTGTCCCCTTAAAAAATATAAAAATATCAAAATTAAAAAGCCATACTGCATGGGGTCTAACCTGTGTCTTACCGAAGACACTTGGGGGTTCCTTACAACTACAATACAAGAGCAATAGTAGCATATGCCATCAAATTTAATATTAATATCGATATTAAATTCATATATAGTTTTACTAGGTTAGAACCCCGTGTATTACACGGGTTGCATAAATATAATTTTATATAATAAATAATAAAAATATATATCTTTAAAAAAACTCGTATATTGCACGTGTTGAATAAATATAATGTCATATGTTAACACAAATAGTCATCAAGTTTTATCTTTTAAAAATGAACATTGATGTACTATTTACTTATTATAACATTTTACTTTGTTTTTTTTTTATTTTGCATAAAAAAAATTTATATAATAAATGATAAAAATATACATCTTTAAAAAAACTCATATATTGCACGTGTTGAATAAAATATAATGAGGTTGATTCCTTATCTAAATATTCTTATCTAATTTTTTGTTTCAAATTATTATTATTATTATTATTTTATATGATTATAATAAAAATAAATGTTTATCATTATCTAAATATTTATTCTTATCTAATATTTTGTTTAAAATTATTATTATTTAATATGAGAGATAAGTAGGAAAATAAGGTGAAAAAGCACCAGAAAATGACATGTGTCCAGAATAGATTTTCATTTATTAGTATAAAAAGAAAAGAAAAGATTTAACAAATTCACATTCCATACGTAAATTACAATTCTTTTGACAAATCAACTTTCACATATAACACCAACTCATTAACAAAGATACTTCTATCTTTTAAATAAAACCCTAAAATTTACTTTCCTAGCATGCTTATAATCAAGAATGAAATTAGATAATTGATCATACATATCCCGGATAATCAATTGGTATCTAGACATTTAATTTTGTTACATATAATATCCTACACCTTCATATTATTAATTATCTTTTTATTTTCTTATATATTCTAATACAAATTTTTATCCGGATAATCAATTGGTATCTAGATATTTAATTTTGTTACATATAATATCCTACACCTTCATATTATTAATTATCTTTTTATTTACTTATATATTCTAATACAAATTTTTATTATCAATAATTTTAATCAATTAAATGAGAGAATGACAAGTGTCCCAAAACAGATTTCTTTTATTATATAGTATAGATATAGATTTTATATGAAGCTTCAAAATTTTGGACTCCTAAAGTCCTCGCTTTACTTGATGATGATGAAATATCATGTATCCCCTCACTTGTGGCCTAGTGGGTAGGAGACTTGGGTTTTCCAATGGAGATTCAAGTTCAATTCTCACTTGTGTCATATTGGGGTGGATATATTGAGCAATGATGGTGACAAACCCACCGAGGGGGGTTCGATCCTGAGCCGCACCTCGGTTTTCATCCGGCTGTTACTTCAGCGAGGCATCTCGTGTGGAGGCAGTACGGTTTCCGAGGGAACGCCGTAACCAAGTCTGACCAACCCAGCGCGGGCCCGGTTAAGACAACGTAGTCTGGGCAGATCTTGGTTAGGACCGTCGTTTAGGCGGTATGACATTGGGTCGCTCAAAAAGAAATTCACCGTTGAAAAACAAAATAATGAAATATCATGTAATGGCTTTGTTTTTGTGTGTATAAATTAATTACTTGTGGCCAAGCTTTGAAAGTGACAAATGCCCTTCACTAGTGATAACCCTGGCCAGCAGCATTCCTTTCACGAAATTAGCTCCATTCGGCAGGTTACCAGAACATGCTTCAATTTTCAAGAAACATTTAGCATAAAAAATATTCTCTAGTTATATTTTCCATATAAATAGAACAACAATATCCAATTGAATGTGAAGTTTACGTTAATACATTTAACTAATTAGTGGTCTAGACATCCTGAGTCCGATGAGAAGTTAAAGGAATGGCAGGAATGCCAGGAAACTATCAGTTCGGTGAGACTTTCCAGCGACAAGGATGCATGGTACTGGTTAGTGGATCAACAGAATGGTTTCTCTGTGAAGTCGGTCAAAAAAGCTTTGATTTCGGATAGAGGAACTAGCCAACCTCCAAATTTTGTGTGGTGTAAATGGGTCCCCATCAAATGCAACATCATGGCTTGGAGATGCAACTTGGATAGGCTCCCTACGAGAATAAATCTTAGAAAAAGGAATGTGGCTATTCCTTCGGTCATGTGCCCTTTTTGCGACGAACACGAGGAAACGGTGGAGCATCTTTTCACCGCATGCGAGGTGGCTATTCGGGTGTGGTCGGCTTTCAGCATTTGGTGCAACATTCCGCCGCTATTTTTATTTGATTTCAAAGACATTCTAGACATCCACAAGTACATTAAGAGTGGTAAGAAGGCGGAGAAGATCATCTACGGATTGGGTATCATCACAGTTTGATGCTTATGGAAAGGAAGGAATGAAGTGGTATTTAATCAGTTCAAGTGTTGTCCGCAAGATATCATAGGGGAAATTAAATCTAGAGGCTTTGCTTGGGTTAAAAATAGATCTTCCTGTAAGTATATTAATTGGTCGGATTGGTGTAAATACCCTTTGTACATGTTGTAATTTGTTGCCTTTTGCCCGTTTGGGTCAGGGGTTTGTTTGTATGTTTGGCCTTTTGCCCTTTTGGGTCGGAGGTGTGTTTTTATGAAGTTTACTTTTCAAAAAGTTTTTTTTAAAGGTAAACTTCATTAACACACAAGCTGCCTCAAACCGAGGCAACCAAGAAAAACAAACAGATTAATGATTTACAAATTTACACCAATCATCCCAAGACATGACAATTCCTTTGTTCCTAGACGTATACCAAAAAAAAAAAACCAATCTTCTTAACCTCACCGAAAATATACTCTAACTTTACCTCTTTGTTCTTGAATCTAACCGAATGAGCACTGAACTCATCCTCTCCACCATCTACGGCCCCATACCACTTCCATTCGGCATAATTTTGATTCACACTAAACTGAAGCAGAAGCAGCAAAGTGCATAATTCCACCAGCACATTAATCTCCGTTTCCGATGAAATTGGTCTCCTCCATCTCCAAGTAAATCGGTTCCCATCGGTCCCATTTCCCACACAGGTACTAACTTTGCAATTTTTACTTTCCTCAAGCTTAAAAAGGTTTAGAAATAACTCTTTGATAGGTCTGCTACCAATCCAGTGGTCCGACCAAAAGGCAGTGTTGTCGCCATGGCCAACCGAAACTTCAAAAAAAATTCTTTAACTGAATTCCGTCAATTATCGTCTTATCGAGAACCTGCACAATATTGTTCCACACGCCGCCGAGCGATTTTTTAACAGGAAAGGATTCCCCGCAACTCCTATTGCCATGTAAAGCCTCGATAATTTTATTCCACAACTTGTTTTTATTAGTAAGAAATCTCCATCGCCATTTGGCTAAAAGAGCCGTATTTATGTTTTTTAACTTACTTAATCCGAGACCACCGTTCTTGATAGGAAGATAGACTCTATCCCAAGCGACCCAATGTAATTTCTTCAGTGAATCGTCACCACCCCATAGGAAATTCATTATCTTTGCTTCTAAATCACTAATAACTTTCACCGGAGCTTTATACAAAGAAAAGTAATAATTGGGGAGGCTTTCCAAAACCTCTTTGATGAGAGTAATTCTACCACCGATAGACAACATATCCGCTTTCCATTTAGCCAGCCGAGAATCAAAAATGTCGTAAACCGGTTTCCAGTTATTAATTCTATTCATATTGGCCCCCACCATGAGGCCAAGATATTTGAAAGGAAAAGCACCTGCCTGACAACCCACAATCTCCGCCATACTGGATAACACCACCGATTGTACACCGATAGCAAAAATGTTGGACTTATTGATATTAATCTTAAGACCTGAACAGATATGAAAAACCCGGAGGATACACACCACATTCTTAGTATTAATCTCAGACCAATCCCCAAGAATTATAGCATCGTCCGCATAAAGTAAAACAGTCACACAAGGGCCATTCGGAATTTGAATTCTCGTGAAGATATTTAGACTTCTAGCTTTGTCAATCATACAAGAAAACATCTCCATAACTAAGATAAAAAGAAAAGGAGAGATAGGATCCCCCTATCGTAACCCTTTATGACATTGAAATTCAAAAGTCGGGGATCCGTTCACCAACACCGACGATCTAGCCGATTCCAGAATCCCTTTAATCCAGAAGCACCACTTGTTCGGAAAACCTATCTGACCCTTAGCTGAGATTAGGAAATTCCAATTAACATTGTCGTATGCTTTCTCAAAATCAATCTTCAAAAAGAAAGCCTTCTTTTTATTTTTCTTACCCTAGTTAGTAATTTCATTAATAAGAAGCGGACCGTCGAGAATGTAATTGCCTTTGATGAACGCCGACTGAGCTTCAGAGATCACAGAACCAATAACTTTTTTAAGCCGGTTGGCAAGGACTTTAGACACCACCTTACTTATGATACCAATGAGATTGATAGGACGGTAATTGTTAAGCTCAACAGGATCTTTTATTTTAGGAATCAGAGTTATAAACGAACTTCCGCATCCGACACTAATCTTCCCACAATCAAAGAATTATCCATAATATCTTTGAAGTCCTTGTCGAATAAATCCCATAATTTCTTAATAAACTTCATATTAAAGCCATCAGGGCCGGGCGCTTTATCATCCCCACAATCGTTAACCGCATCTTTTATTTCAGCCATCGAAAAAGGCATGGTCAGCAAATCCTTCTCCTCCTGATTCAATTCCTTAGTGTTGTCACATAACAGGTTAGGCCTAAACCGATACCCGTCTCTGAAGCGGTTTCTGAAAAAACTCATCACCTCACATTTAATCTTAATCGGGTTAGTGATCCAGCTACCATTTGAATTCAAACCTGGAATCCTATTAGACGCCCGCCTCATATTAACATGAGTATGAAAAAATTTGGTGTTTTCGTCGCCCTCAAGCGCCCATCTCGTTCTCGACTTTTGTTTCATATCCTCACACTTATTGGCCTCGTGGTTTATCACCACTTTTTTATTTTCCACATACGTCCATTCCTCCACTTCGTTCAAGTCCCGATCCTCCATAATGTTTTCTAATTCTTCTAACTCTTCTTCCGCTTTTATAACCATTCCGCCTTCTTTTTTCATAAGAACTGATCTCCAAACTTTAACTAATTAGTATACCATTAAGTTTGAACATATTTATGATTATTAATGTAACTAAAAGTAAAGTCATAAGGGAGGAGGGGGCGTTCCCAGGTTCGGCTTGTGGGTTGGGTGGGTTCCACGGGAACACCGTCACAACTCCCCCATCACGCAAGATGGGATCATGTCCGGGTTGGCGAACCCATTCCAAGTTGGATAAATTTCTTGGAAAGTGTGGGATTCAAGTGATGGAGCTAGAATACTGCCGCAAATGCTACGTGTGTTCGTTTGGGTTCACACGAGTTGGCATGAGGTGGCATAGTATAATTGGTTGATGGTGTGGGTTCACATGGGTTGGGATGGGAATGGCCCCCTCCACCTGAAACAATTAAATAATTATTATCTTTTCTTAAAATAGTTTTTATGTTTTTAGGTGTTATTATACTAGGTAAGGTTCTTAATGTTTTTCAAAATAAATAATTATTGCATAGTAAACTAGAGTGGTGCGTACCAATGTTTTAAAAACCGGTTTTTAAATCAAACCGGATTAGGCTAAAAAATGGTTCAACCGGTTGAACCAGATTGTACCGAGCAGTTCAACCGGGTTGACTAGCTAACTCTATAATTTCATAAATTACAATATCAACTCAAAAGTTAATCCAAAAATGCATAATTACATATTAAAAGATGATTCAAAAGTAAATCCATAATAAAAAATAATACAAAAGATAATCGAAAATTATTGAATTTTCCAACAAGCTCTTTTAAATGAAAGTGTACGATATGTTTAAGCCATTTGGGTGTTGAATACATCAAGTTCATGATCGCATAAAAGATGAAATTCACTATTATCGCCATCCTCATCAACTAGAGGATAACTATTTTCGTTTTATACAATATTAAATAAGAACTTTAGTTACGAATAATCATAATATATAAAAATTACGTTAAATAATTAACATATATAATAAAAATAAGTAACAACCCAAACTAAAATAACCCTGGGCCGGTATCGGTATTACGTTTCAAACCGGTATACCGGAATTTCCTGCCGGTACAAACCTTATGTCATTTCACTTATTTACCGGGGTGTTTTGTACCGGATTTACATCTGGAAATGGTAATACCGGTATAACCGGCCGGTATTTACCGATTTTTAAAACATTGGTGCGTACACTTTCATACAACAAGCTTTTAGTGGAGCCGGGGAACTACGTGATGTCAATGTGGGGTTGGGTTCACTGGGTTCAAGTGAAAGGCCTCCTCAACATGGCCGGATCACGGCCAAATGATGGAGTGAACGATTCATCATAACGAGACCCGATTGAGATGTGGTTGGTGAATTTAATTTTTTTTCATTTAATTTAATTAGAAGGAGTTCAAGTGATAAATTGAAACACCGCCTCAAGTAACTATTTACTTTTACGAATATGTGATTCAAGGAGATAAAGTGAGTGATTAGTTGGTGAGGGTTCAAATGATTGTTTTGAAGAGTTAACCCAGAGTATTATATATATATATATATTTTTTGAACTGAAAACTTCATTAACCAAAAGAACCAACTCGAAACCGAGCGGCCAACCTCAAAACAACAAACCTAACTACATAATTACAAATTTACACCAATCTACCCACGATATACCTCTATCCTTCGATCTATTTTTGTACAAAACATAACCCATAGACCTAATATCACTGAAAACGTCATTAATATTAAAAAGCTTCCCCGAGAAAACCAAATTATTCCTCGCTTTCCAAATCGCCCAGCAGGTAAGAATGGCTATCCCATGAAACACTTCCTTCCTTTGACCGTCTAAGCCGACCCACTTGTGCACCTCTAAAATGTCCCGGAACGAAAAGATGTACAGATTTGAAGTCTTACACCAAGGCTGAATCTTCTACCAAATAACCCGGAGTATTATAATGACAACAAGTTTGGAGTTATTATAAGGCTTAAATAATATTACTTGTACCGAATTACTGTTTGAAAGTGTAGTACTATGGAGTTTCTTGATCGTGTAACATATAAATCGACAAAACATCATCGACTTAAGATTGATATAATAGACAATTTTTTATTTGAACTTTTTGTTTAATATCTTTGTTTTATAACATCTGGAATCCATCTTCTCATCCGGACAATTTCATTTTTAAATAACTAAAGAAGTAGTTATATTATTTCAACTTTTATAATGGGGTATTTAATTCAAGGGTGGAAGGGACATTAATCTTGCGACCAATTTATCTCAGGAAAATCAATGTTGATTCAACAACAATCGTACCCGATAAATCCTATAAACAGTAAGCTATGGGGAAGTGTTGGATGTAAATACACCTTACTTCTATCCGTAGAAATAGAAATGCTACTTCTATAAGGCCCCTGACATCAAAACAAACAGACTAAAAATATATAAATAGACATTTGCCCAGAAAAAAAAAGCACACAAAGTGTTGGTGTATATTCTGTGACAACAGCTTAATAGTTTGGCTATTTAGTCTTTGGATATTTTGTAATGAGTTTAGCATATTGGTTAGTGAGTTTATTGTTGTAATGGGCTTGGAAGATGGCCTAGCCCAGTAGGAAGCCCAGTTCACAGACATGTGGTATATAAACATGTTTTGTGATTAGGGTTTGCAACACTAGGAGAATTCTAGAGAGAGAAAGGGAATTCGAATTAGGGTTGTTAGAGCAAGATCACAGAAAGTTTCTGTGAGGTTGTGCGAGTCTTTAATTGATTGTAAAACTGCTCGTTTGGATAATCAATAGAAGACCGATTAATTGTGAATTCTGTTTTCTACTCGTTTCTGTGCTATTCTGGTCTAGATGATTCCGCACTCTAGATTGGATTGACGATTCTGTGATGATCCGTACGAACCAGGGGACTTACACAAAGTGATGACAAAACAAAACAGTCAAACAAAAACAAATATAATATTATGCAACCACCAAAAGTGTAGGAAAAACCTAAGCCTCTAAGAAAGCTAATACACTTATCTACCCTCCCCTAAAAGCCTTTAATCTTATTTTTACGTCTCTACAAACTCTTATCTTATACCATGTCTTCGGAGAGGTGCAACTCTATCAAATCTAGTCTAATTTGCTCTTCCTAAGTCAAGTTCGGCTTTTCTTTATTCCTCATACCTTCCACATATAAGGTTTCCACTAATCTTACTGGCGCTGTCATTTGTCTCCTCTTCACATGCCCAAACCATCTCAATCCCTCATCCTTTATCTTTTCTTCTATACCGGCTACTTCTAACATTTCCCTAAGAACTTCATTTCTTATTATGTCTAACCTTGTATACCCACACATCCACCTTAACATGCTCATCTCTGTTACCTCCATCTTGCATGCCTGTATATTCTTAATAGCCCAACAGTTTGTCGCATGCCACATAGCAAGTCTAACTACAACTCTACTGAATTTCTCCTTTAGTTTAATTGGGAACCTCTTGTCTCACAGTCACCAGTGGCGCTCTCCACTTACACCAACTTACATGTATGAGGTGGGCTACGTCACTGTCTATCTCTCCACCCCTTTATACAAACGATCCTAAGTACTTAAACTTGGTTACCTTCGGAACCACCTGACCCGTGAAGGTGAGCTGAGTTTCCCCTTCGTTGCTTGCACCAGTGAAATTGCAGTATCGGTACTCTGTCTTAGGACGACTATTCCTTAAATCTTTGCTCTCAAAAGTTGTTCGCCACTCCTCTAACCTCACGTTCAGACTTTGTTTAGTCTCTACAACTAACACAATATCATCTGCAAAAAAGCATGCACCATAGGACTATCTCCTAAATCGATTTTTACAAGTTAATAATAGCACAAATGGCCTAGTCGCGTAGACAAGTTTAATTTATAAGCCATGATTTCAGAGAATCGAGGCATTAAGGTTTGAATCAAAGTTCATTACCTTTTCTTGACAGGGAGTTGTAGGCTACCACTGTCTCTAGTCTCAGAGGACATTAACTATAGCCCATAGGCACTTCCCTTCTAAGGGATGTTTATAATATGATCATCTTATAGGATGATATAAGCCATGATTTCAGAGAATCGAGGCATTAAGGTTTGAATCAAGGTTCATTACCTTTTTCAGACAGGGAGTCATCGCTACCACCGTCTTTTGGCTCATGTAGAAATGAGCAAGGCCCGTAGGCGTTATATTACCACGTGTGGTCAAAATATGATCATCTTAACTGATGATTTAACCCATGATTCAGAGATCATTTAGTTGGGTTAGGAATCTTTTGGATAGGTTTTACCGTCTTGGCCATGTCTGCAATGACATTTAGGCTACGTTTTACCATCTTGGCCATGTCTGCATTGACATTTAGGCTAGGTTTTACCATCTTGGCCATGTCAGCATTGACATTTAGTCTAGGTTTTACCTTTAAGATTCTTTTTAATAATTAATGCAGAACAAATTCTAAATTGAAATGTTAATAAAGATCTGAATCTAAATTGAGGAACTGCCATCTTGGCCGGGTCTTAATATGACACGAGGCTAGGTCTTGTCCTTTTAGATTTTGCCAATTTATTATAATGGTAGATCTTATAAAAGGAATGTTATTTTCCATTTACTTAATATTTCCTGATTAGGATGAATATTTAGTCATTCCACTATAAAATTAAAAAGTTCAAGGTTGCCCTAAACGGGACTTGAAAAGAATAATGTTGTCCTCGAAAGGACTAAAAGATAAATATGTCCTTATAAGGACTTATTAAGGAAATGATCTTCAGCAAGAGGAGTTTCTTCTGCATTTTATTTCTGAACGTACTCTCCTTGGATGCTCGTTTCGTTCTAGCCGCGGTACGAAGTTCAGCATTTCAGGGCTCCAGATGTGGAGAATTTCTATTACAGCTTCTTCGCTTTGTGACATATATATAAAAATTTGGAAGCAAAAATTTCCAGATTAGGATTGAGAATATTCCTATGTTAAATCTAGACTCAGAAGGTCAAGGAATGTGCTACTGTGTCATTTGAGATTAAACACCAAAAAGCTAGTGTTTAATTCACTCAATGTTGGCTCTGATACCAACCTGTCAGACCCCGAATTCCACGTGTCACCGGTGGGCCCGGTGGGGAGTATCGTGACGTAGTTGATATCATCATAGTCAAACAACACAATATATAAATGCACAGCGGAAGCAAAAGATAAATATATTACAATCCGAATATAAAGTAATATCAAGTATTACAACGGAAAGTAAAGGATCCACAGGCGGATCTTAAAACATAAATATTGTTCAACAGACTTTAGACGCCTAGAACTTGCAAGATTCTTTATTAACGTCCTGAGCAGCTTCCAGCCTATTACGTACTTGTACCTGTCACTTAGACTTTTGAAAATACGTCAGTTTTCACTGGTAAATACACTCAACCGACTCATTTGAAAAGAGTTTGTAAATTGGTTTGAATGCACTTCGGCACAAAATATGTAGACACATTGATTAAAATGCACAAGGCAAAATTAATCTTTTATACTTGGGACAAACTATATTTCATGTTATCAGTTTTACATAACTTGCTCTACATACGGGGCCCGGTTCTATGCCGGTTCATGATTAACCGACACACCACTATTCCCTTATTGGGAATCCCTTATTGGGTATAATTAATTAATAAACATATGGCATCTGTCAGGTGTATGCCTACACCCCGTGCTTAGGTCGTGGCCATTGCAATTTAATGAGTCAAGGATATCCAGGACACGGTCGCATTAACCCCCAATGTTTCAGTCAAGCAATACGAATTAAAACAGGTTATTTGGATTTCCCGACTCATTGGTCTTTGAATCCCATACCTGACCATGCGGCATTTATTTTACCGTATCCCAAGCCCGTAATAGGGAAAATAAGTTAAGAGTATTTACCTGAGCTAGCTCCTGTCTTAATTAGCAAGAATTATAATAACTCAACCGTATTCACTTAAGTAAGCGTAGGTACAATTTACCGGAAGGCCCTAGTCTGGAATGATGGTATAAATAACCAATTAGAATGCTAACGAGTCTTTAATTAAGCCTAAGCTTAGACCGGTTAGTCTTAAGGAACGATACGGTTCAAACGCATGATTAAGCGAAGACCAGAATAGAATGTGTTTTAGACCATACAAGTTTGAAGACTTGCTTAATATGGGTATTTCATACACATTCTGGATTTTGAGATAAAACCGATAAGGTTTGACCCGTTTCGGCTAATTTATGCAAACTAGTTACATAAACCGAACCGAACGCGTAATAAGCGTAACGGGTATTCATGAGAGCCATATACATGTTTCCTAAGTTAATATGCTTCAAATATGTTGCGAAATCAGTAAGATGTCTTTTATTATGCCCGAAACGAGTTTAAACACAAACTATGCCCCGTAGGGGTAGTTTGGTCATTTACAAGTTTATAAAAGAGTTTAAGTATTAACCTGAGTTACAGGTCTGATATAATCAGAAAAAATACTTAATTTATTAAGTTATAACAGTAGGGTAAAGTATATATGTGAAATTTATCAATTATAACCAAACTATGCACCGTAGGGGCATTTTGGTAATTTCACATAAGCCGTAAAGCTCAAAACTGAAGTCTGAGTTAAACAACTTTTGCTTACTGTTAAAATATTATAATTTACCTAAAATATCAGCAAGTATCAACCCTTGTATGTTTAATATAGTTATAGTACATACTATGCGTTAAAAACGCTTAAAACGGCGATTAAGAGCCGTTTCCGGGTTCTACATACAAAGCTGATATTTTTATTATTCCAGAAGGCTTAAAATAATTTATTTATCATTTAAGATCAGTAGAAAAAGGTTTGGAGTCGATTAGATATGTAAAACTCATTTTATGGCCCGTAAGGGCAAAACCGACAATTACCGGATTAAGCCTACGACTATAAGTTATGCTCAGCCTAAAATTAATTAAAAATCTTCAAAAATCCCAAAATAATATATTACATCAGTGGGTATTAAGTTTGATATCAAAAAGTAGGCTTAACTAGGCTATACGCTAATTACGCCGTTTAGTTAACATAAAGTTTCTTAATTACGCTAATGAGCATAACTCTCAATCTAGACCTCAAACTGATGTCAAACTTTGCATACAAGTTTATATATCAGTAACTAAAGTTTCTACACTTTTATATTTTCACAAATCACGTTTTAAGGTAATAAGGGCATAATGGTCAACATATGAGCAATTAACGGAATCATGCGAATTAATCGGTTAACTAATGAACCATGGTGTATAATCACAGAGGGTTATACTAGCATGTGACTTGGTCCAAATGAAGCTCTTAGGTATTTCTAAATCATACCAAAACGGGTCAGAACTGAAGTCAAAGCAAAATTCAAAGCTTTGCGACTTTCGGTTCCGAACCGGGTCTAAATAGTAAATTGTCGGGTTGAACATGTTTAGACATGTTCTTACACTAATTACCAAGTTATATTAATGATCAAACAGGTTGTATGTGTTCTTTATTGCTAATTATGCATAAATTAGAAACTAAGTATCCTGTTGACTTTTTAATAACAAGTTTGACCCGACATTTGACCTAGTTAGAGTGGGAATCAGGGGGAACCCTTTTAAGGGTTTATTACCCACATAATTACCAACTTATAACTACTTTCAATTCGCCTAATCACTGGACCATTAGTGATTAATCGCTAAGTCAACCGTTAATTATGACGGTTTGACTTTTAAGCTAATTACTAAGCAAAACTTAATCAAGGAAGGTCAAGGGTGCTTACCAAAGTCCTAATCACGATTAGGGATGCTTGGTGTCTGCTCTTGAGCTCCAGAAAGTCCCACAATTGCAGATGGAATGAATGCAAGAATGTTGCAACATTGAAGGCCTTTTATAGTGATTTCAAACACCTTAGATTGTTGACAACTCAAGCTATTATGGACCATGAATCATCAACACATGTCCCTAAGGGCTATAAATCAGTTTAGGCGGCCTTTGGTGATGTTAAGGGGGCAAGATAAGTCGTTTGCAAGGCTGAACAGCCATTTTAAACGAGTTTTTGCATCTGGGAACTAGCTTACAGACCGTAACATCCACAGTGTTGAGGTCCGTAAGGACCTGGTCAGCCAAACAAAGTTTCATTTGTTGACAGTTTTAGTCCCTGCACTTCCAAATGCCATTTCTGACTCATCTAAGGCCCGTTAAACCATTTTCAAGGCTCTATAATGATGCCTAAGTATGGGGAACATGAAACATGCTCAAAAATATGCCGGATGTCGGTTCGTTTGGTCGTACGGTTACGTTGTTCGGTTAATTACGACGAAACACAGACGGACGCGAAAAACGATCCAAACGACACGACGAATGGAATTTTATTAAGCCAAACACTAAAATAAAATATTTTAGTTCTTACATAAATCTTTGGGTGTCCGGGGATATTCAGAATGCAAGATATGCGCGTAAACGCAAACTTGTGCGCTTTTTGACACTTTTAGTCCCTGCATGACTTAAAAGCTTATTTTTGCGCACCAAACACCTATAAGCCTATATCTAAGCTATAATAAGGATAAATAGAGTATGTTTATCTCATGGTCATATTCCAAAAGGTCCGATAACATACGAATCGGTATACTTTAGCAGTTTGACGCTTTAGGTCCCTCTACTGCGCAAACTTGCGTAACTTATCATTTAATATCATTGAAGCCTCATATAATCCATATTAGGCATTCTTGAAAGTATTATTAAACATCATAATGCTTCGGGCTAGATAAAAGGTCATTCAGAGGTATAATTAAACATATTGACACTTTTAGTCCCTTATACTTGCAAAGTTGCGCGTAACTTCACTTTTAGGCATAAAAGCCTTGGATGGCCAATGATTGGCAATCCCGAGAGTATAATCAAATATCATGAGGCTCTCGGTTTGTTAAAAGGTCACTCAGAGGTAAGAATTAACATGTTGACGCTTTTAACCCTTTATTGCGCAAACTTCCAATTAATCACATAAACGGCTACACTTGATTAACAAGTGGCTCAACTGTGAATATAAAACCGTAAAAGGTTATTTAGAAACTTATTTTAGGTATGATAATACTTCCAGTTCTTTCATAATCAAAGTTTTTCGATTTTTCGAAAAATTAGTCCCTTATAATCAAGGTTTGACTTCATTAGGGTTTATTACACGTGTCAATACTTCATTGGACGTGATTTTTCGAGGTGTTACATTGGTGGAGCCCTACCTCTGCAGGGAAGAAATCAGTATCGCCTATCGGTGCCCACACACTAGTTTCATTCCTACCATACATATCCATAATTATGTCTACATACGTCCCAGGAACCCCTTTACCCTCCAAACTATCTAAAATTAGTCTACGTAGCACACTATAGTATGTTTTTTTCCAGCTCAATCTAATCTACGTGGCATCCCTGGAAGGCCCCATCTAGCTTCATTTCAGCTGTACAAAAAAGAACATCATCGGTTGCGAGTTGACAAAAAGTTGATGTGCATTACCGTTGGTGCGTTCACATTTCCCATCCTGGAACAAGTTCAGGAACCGGCTACTGAGCCCACATGTCCATCTTGGGGTAGTTGTGGTGGTGTTCCTGTAACATCTTGTGAACCCACCCCGTGGCCACATCTCTAGAAAGCCTTGTACACCCTAATATCATCTTTTATAGGTTTATTGTCTTATAATCAACCGACGAACGAGGAAGACAATGATTGTTGGAAGCCAAAAAAGAGGTGTTAATCTCCAAACTGCTACCATTTATGAAGTTATGGTTTGAATTCTTCTTCAACCTTAGATTGGTGGGTGTCCTGTAGGTCCCCTGGTTCGTACGGATCGCCACAGAATCGTCAATCCAATCTAGAGTGTGAAATCCTCTAAACCAGAATAGCACATAAACGAGTAGAAAACAGAATTCACAATTAATCGATCTTCTATTGGTTATCCAAATGAGCAGTTTTACAATCAACTAAAGACTCACACAACCTCACAGAAACTTTCTGTGATCTTGCTCTAACAACCCTAATTCGAATTCCCTTTCTCTCTCTACGATTTCTCTCTCTAGAATTCTCCTAGTGTTGCAAACCCTAATCACAAAACATGTTTATATACCACATGTCTGTGAACTGGGCTTCCTACTGATTCTCTTTTTGTGAAATCTCGTTTTAAGTGTTTTCTTCTTTTCCTCTTCAGTATCCTCATCCGATTTATGAGATGTACTGTTAGACTCAACAGATTCTTTCAAAGTTACTGGACTATTTGGCAAGTCCACAGTTATCGGATCCACTACAACTGGTGTAGTAGGCACAAAGTCAGTTAGCTCATTCTAATTAGGTAAAAAAGAGTAGTCTTGATTTTTAGAAGATGAGGCTTTACTAAACCCCAAGTGGCTCAATTGTGAATATAAAACCGTAAAAGGTTATTTAGAAACTTATTTTAGGTATGATAATACTTCCAGTTCTTTCATAATCAAAGTTTTTCGATTTTTCGAAAAATTAGTCCCTTATAATCAAGGTTTGACTTCATTAGGGTTTATTACACGTGTCAATACTTCATTGGACGTGATTTTTCGAGGTGTTACATCCTCACCCCCTTAAAAGAAATCTCGACCTCGAGATTTGCTAGAATAATGGAAGTATTTTCTGAAGTAGCATGGACTTAACTTCCATAGTATATTTGGGCCTCTAAGGGTATCCCAGTTGACCTATACAATAGGTACATACTCTCTTTCGGAGCTTCTTAACCTGTCGATTCTTAGTCTATACAGGTTTATTGTCCAATCATAAAGTTTCATTAATCTGCCTTTCATTACGTGATAATGTTTTTCGGCTTATTGGCGAAACACATTCTTCAGTCACTAGTGTGTAATGTATTGCGAGCTCCGCCAAGCTCCTTAAATAGGTTTTAGCTTATAAGCTACTTGATCTTGATATATTCGATTTCCTTCGAATGATTCTATATATTCAGAGCTTAAATAGCCTGATAATTTAACAAATTTGGCACACAGAGATGTCCGTACTCTCAGGCTTTGGTCCATCTATCGATGTCGGTGTCAGATAAATGACACATTCTCTTTACAAATGCAAGGATGCCCTAAGTAGAGATACTTATAAGGACATTTTATATTGGATATCTTCTTTGAATACTACTAGTCGACTTTAGTACAATATGACCATTGGGATATCTCAGGGGTTCCATGCATTAAACCTCCATACTGATCAGGCATGGAAGCAATCTATGGGACACACTAGGATACGCCAATCCTCATATGGAACTCTTATCAAACATAGTTTGGCATTCGCAGGCGACATAAAATAATGAGAAATTAATAAAATAAAGTAATATATATTGTCGTACTCTTTTTGGGGAAAAGTACTCCAGATTCTTATGAAAGGATTTATCTCCGAGGATGGGAGAGAGAGTCATTAACGATTCCCTTGGTAAATTATATCTTACATTTAATATCTGGAGTTCTTATGAATGAAATCAAGAGTTTACTAGGCTTATGGTCTACTAAAGGTTTATTATCCTTTGCATTAACGTAAGATAATTAGCAGAGACTATCAATGCTAAATGGTACGAGACGTACCTGATGCTATTATGGATGTGTACTGTCTCTGTCATTCAATTGGTAGTTCAGGCGTTTCCTTTCTTATCCTTCCCAAACTTAGCTGCTCCTTCCTTGGCAGCCTCAGGGCAATTAGTACTGATGTGGCCCTTTTCGCCACAGCTGAAACAGTTTGCATTCTTTATGTCCCTACATTCGTGGGACTGGTGGCCCGTTCTTTTGCAGATGCCGCATTGCTTTATCTGTTGGTTTGATCGACACTGTCCCCAGTGCCTTCTGTTGCAAGTTTTGCATGTAGGCTTCTTGTTGGAATCCTGTTGGTTATTGTTGAGCTCGGATTTGCTCTTCTTAGGATTCTGGGAGTTATCCTCCTCCCTTTTACGCTTCCCATCTTCAGAAGCCTTGGCAGCCTTGTTTCTAACCACATCGAGTGTGAGAGATAGCGACAGATCTGCCGCCGACCTGAATGTAGTAGGTCTCGATGCTTTCACACTGGCCTTTATTTCTGGGGCTAAACCCCCAATAAAGCGAGCTATTCGCTTTGGTTCCGGTGTGATCAAATAAGGAACCAATCGAGACTTGGTATTGAAACTTGTAAGGTATGCTTGACAATCTAAGTTCTCCATGACTAATGTCAAGAATTCAGTCTCGATCTTCTCAACTTCATGTTGAGGACAGTAATTTTCTTTGATAAGAGCAACGAACTGATCCCAAGTCATGTTGTACAAAGGGATCTTCCCGGTGGCTTGAATCAACGATCTCCACCAGGCTAAGGCCTCCCCCTTAAATGATTGCGACACAAACTTAACCACATCCCTCTCAGCGCATCCGCTGATATCCACAACTGTATCCATCTCATCTAACCACGTCATACAATCTACAGCTCCTTCCTCCCAGTGAAATCCCGGGGTTTACATGAAACGAAGTACTTGTAGGAGCAACCCTTATCACGGGGTTCTTTATTTAGTACAATCTGTTGAGATGGCGCACTGTGGTGGTTTGAGGAGAGTCGATCATCATCTCTCTTGGGAGGTGGCTTCGGATGCGGTGTAGATAGGGTCCTACTCCGAGTCCCACTATACTCTTCGTACTGCCGTTCCAATGCCTTTGTAACTGCGTCGTCTACCAACGCTTTCAGTTCAGCACCCGTTAAATTTACTCGGGCGTTATCAATATTCTCCACTGGGTGACTATTAATTTCGTCCGAGTCAGCCATTTTAATTGAACTGTTACATAAAACAATGACAACAGTTTATTTGGGAGTTTATTATGGAATTGTCTTTTATGGTAATTCATTAACCATGGTAACGGAGACCATATTTGGTTAATTTATAAATCACATTTATTTAGGATTTATATTATAACTTATCCTAATTATAAAAACAATAACAGTTTTACTAGTGGCACGAAAGGCCTAGTCACACGGACATTTATAAATTATAAGCTATGATTTCAGAGAATCAAAGCATTGAGGTTTGAATCATAGTTCATTACCTATTTCGGTCAGGGAGTCATCGCTACCCCTGTCCTTTGGCTCATGTAGAAATGAGCAAGGCCCGTATGCACTATATTACCAATGCATGGTCAAAATATGATCATCTTAACTGATGATTTAACCCATGATTCAGAGATCATTTAGTTGGGTTAGGAATCTTTTGAAGAATCCTTATATAAGAATGGCGTGTGTGATTTTAATGAATCATGTCTGCCAGGAGTGTTAACATATTTTCAGATGTTAACAGGGATACGAATCTTTTAAACAGGTCTTACCATCTTGGCCAGGTCTTTATAATGACACTCAGGCTAGGTTTCACTCTTAAGATTCTTATTCATATGTATACTGGCAGGGAAGGAAGGATATTTATTTCATTCAGGATTTTTATTATAAATCCTAATTTACAAGTTAATAATAGCACAAATGGCCTAGTCGCGTAGACAAGTTTAATTTATAAGCCATGATTTCAGAGAATCGAGGCATTAAGGTTTGAATCAAAGTTCATTACCTTTTCTTGACAGGGAGTTGTAGGCTACCACTGTCTCTAGTCTCAGAGGACATTAACTATAGCCCGTAGGCACTTCCCTTCTAAGGGATGTTTATAATATGATCATCTTATAGGATGATATAAGCCATGATTTCAGAGAATCGAGGCATTAAGGTTTGAATCAAGGTTCATTACCTTTTTCAGACACGGAGTCATCGCTACCACCGTCTTTTGGCTCATGTAGAAATGAGCAAGGCCCGTAGGCGTTATATTACCACGTGTGGTCAAAATATGATCATCTTAACTGATGATTTAACCCATGATTCAGAGATCATTTAGTTGGGTTAGGAATCTTTTGGATAGGTTTTACCGTCTTGGCCATGTCTGCAATGACATTTAGGCTAGGTTTTACCATCTTGGCCATGTCTGCATTGACATTTAGGCTAGGTTTTACCATCTTGGCCATGTCAGCATTGACATTTAGGCTAGGTTTTACCTTTAAGATTCTTTTTAATAATTAACGCAGAACAATTTCGAAATTGAAATGTTAATAAAGATCTGAATCTAAATTGAGGAACTGCCATCTTGGCCGGGTCTTAATATGACACGAGGCTAGGTCTTGTCCTTTTAGATTTTGCCATTTTATTATAATGGTAGATCTTATAAAAGGAATCTTATTTTCCATTTACTTAATACTTCCTGATTAGGATGAATATTTAGTCATTCCACTATAAAATTAAAAAGTTCAAGGTTGCCCTAAACGGGACTTGAAAAGAATAATGTTGTCCTCGAATGGACTAAAAGATAAATATGTCCTTATAAGGACTTATTAAGGAAACGATCTTCAGCAAGAGGAGTTTCTTCTTCATTTTATTTCTAAACGTACTCTCCTTGGATGCTCGTTTCGTTCTAGCCGCGGTACGAAGCTCAGCATTTCAGGGCTCCAGATGTGGAGAATTTCTATTACAGCTTCTTCGCTTGGCGACGTATATATAAAAATTTGGAAGCAAAAATTTCCAGATTAGGATTGAGAATATTCCTATGTTAAATCTAGACTCAGAAGGTCAAGGAATGTGCTACTGTGTCATTTGAGATTAAACACTAAAAAGCTAGTGTTTAATTCACTCAATGTTGGCTCTGATACCAACCTGTCACACCCTGAATTCCACGTGTCACCGGTGGGCCCGGTGGGGAGTATCGTGACGTAGTTGATATCATCATAGTCAAACAACACAATATATAAATGCACAGCGGAAGCAAAAGATAAATATATTACAATCCGAATATAAAGTAATATCAAGTATTACAACGGAAAGTAAAGGATCCACAGGCGGATCTTAAAACATAAATATTGTTCAACAGACTTTAGACGCCTAGAACTTGCAAGATTCTTTATTAACGTCCTGAGCAGCTTCCAGCCTATTACGTACTTGTACCTGTCACTTAGACTTTTGAAAATACGTCAGTTTTCACTGGTAAATACACTCAACCGACTCATTTGAAAAGAGTTTGTAAATTGGTTTGAATGCACTTCGGCACAAAATATGTAGACACATTGATTAAAATGCACAAGGCAAAATTAATCTTTTATACTTGGGACACACTATATTTCATGTTATCAGTCTTACATAACTTGCTCTACATACGGGGCCCGGTTCTATGCCGGTTCATGATTAACCGACACACCACTATTCCCTTATTGGGAATCCCTTATTGGGTATAATTAATTAATAAACATATGGCATCTGTCAGGTGTATGCCTACACCCCGTGCTTAGGTCGTGGCCATTGCAATTTAATGAGTCAAGGATATCCAGGACACGGTCGCATTAACCCCCAATGTTTCAGTCAAGCAATACGAATTAAAACAGGTTATTTGGATTTCCCGACTCATTGGTCTTTGAATCCCATACCTGACCATGCGGCATTTATTTTACCGTATCCCAAGCCCGTAATAGGGAAAATAAGTTAAGAGTATTTACCTGAGCTAGCTCCTGTCTTAATTAGCAAGAATTATAATAACTCAACCGTATTCACTTAAGTAAGCGTAGGTACAATTTACCGGAAGGCCCTAGTCTGGAATGATGGTATAAATAACCAATTAGAATGCTAACGAGTCTTTAATTAAGCCTAAGCTTAGACCGGTTAGTCTTAAGGAACGATACGGTTCAAACGCATGATTAAGCGAAGACCAGAATAGAATGTGTTTTAGACCATACAAGTTTGAAGACTTGCTTAATATGGGTATTTCATACACATTCTGGATTTTGAGATAAAACCGATAAGGTTTGACCCGTTTCGGCTAATTTATGCAAACTAGTTACATAAACCGAACCGAACGCGTAATAAGCGTAACGGGTATTCATGAGAGCCATATACATGTTTCCTAAGTTAATATGCTTCAAATATGTTGCGAAATCAGTAAGATGTCTTTTATTATGCCCGAAACGAGTTTAAACACAAACTATGCCCCGTAGGGGTAGTTTGGTCATTTACAAGTTTATAAAAGAGTTTAAGTATTAACCTGAGTTACAGGTCTGATATAATCAGAAAAAATACTTAATTTATTAAGTTATAACAGTAGGGTAAAGTATATATGTGAAATTTATCAATTATAACCAAACTATGCACCGTAGGGGCATTTTGGTAATTTCACATAAGCCGTAAAGCTCAAAACTGAAGTCTGAGTTAAACAACTTTTGCTTACTGTTAAAATATTATAATTTACCTAAAATATCAGCAAGTATCAACCCTTGTATGTTTAATATAGTTATAGTACATACTATGCGTTAAAAACGCTTAAAACGGCGATTAAGAGCCGTTTCCGGGTTCTACATACAAAGCTGATATTTTTATTATTCCAGAAGGCTTAAAATAATTTATTTATCATTTAAGATCAGTAGAAAAAGGTTTGGAGTCGATTAGATATGTAAAACTCATTTTATGGCCCGTAAGGGCAAAACCGACAATTACCGGATTAAGCCTACGACTATAAGTTATGCTCAGCCTAAAATTAATTAAAAATCTTCAAAAATCCCAAAATAATATATTACATCAGTGGGTATTAAGTTTGATATCAAAAAGTAGGCTTAACTAGGCTATACGCTAATTACGCCGTTTAGTTAACATAAAGTTTCTTAATTACGCTAATGAGCATAACTCTCAATCTAGACCTCAAACTGATGTCAAACTTTGCA
Source organism: Helianthus tuberosus (assembly GCA_030545235.1). Classification (NCBI taxonomy): domain Eukaryota; kingdom Viridiplantae; phylum Streptophyta; class Magnoliopsida; order Asterales; family Asteraceae; genus Helianthus; species Helianthus tuberosus. The sequence goes on along the minus strand of CM060361.1, from coordinate 116,541,904 downwards.
TACAAGTTTATATATCAGTAACTAAAGTTTCTACACTTTTATATTTTCACAAATCACGTTTTAAGGTAATAAGGGCATAATGGTCAACATATGAGCAATTAACGGAATCATGCGAATTAATCGGTTAACTAATGAACCATGGTGTATAATCACAGAGGGTTATACTAGCATGTGACCTGGTCCAAATGAAGCTCTTAGGTATTTCTAAATCATACAAAAACGGGTCAGAACTGAAGTCAAAGCTTTACGACTTTCGGTTCCGAACCGGGTCTAAATAGTAAATTGTCGGGTTGAACATGTTTAGACATGTTCTTACACTAATTACCAAGTTATATTAATGATCAAACAGGTTGTATGTGTTCTTTATTGCTAATTATGCATAAATTAGAAACTAAGTATCCTGTTGACTTTTTAATAACAAGTTTGACCCGACATTTGACCTAGTTAGAGTGGGAATCAGGGGGAACCCTTTTAAGGGTTTATTACCCACATAATTACCAACTTATAACTACTTTCAATTCGCCTAATCACTGGACCATTAGTGATTAATCGCTAAGTCAACCGTTAATTACGACGGTTTGACTTTTAAGCTAATTACTAAGCAAAACTTAATCAAGGAAGGTCAAGGGTGCTTACCAAAGTCCTAATCACGATTAGGGATGCTTGGTGTCTGCTCTTGAGCTCCAGAAAGTCCCACAATTGCAGATGGAATGAATGCAAGAATGTTGCAACATTGAAGGCCTTTTATAGTGATTTCAAACACCTTAGATTGTTGACAACTCAAGCTATTATGGACCATGAATCATCAACACATGTCCCTAAGGGCTATAAATCAGTTTAGGCGGCCTTTGGTGATGTTAAGGGGGCAAGATAAGTCGTTTGCAAGGCTGAACAGCCATTTTAAACGAGTTTTTGCATCTGGGAACTAGCTTACAGACCGTAACATCCACAGTGTTGAGGTCCGTAAGGACCTGGTCAGCCAAACAAAGTTTCATTTGTTGACAGTTTTAGTCCCTGCACTTCCAAATGCCATTTCTGACTCATCTAAGGCCCGTTAAACCATTTTCAAGGCTCTATAATGATGCCTAAGTATGGGGAACATGAAACATGCTCAAAAATATGCCGGATGCCGATTCGTTTGGTCGTACGGTTACGTTGTTCGGTTAATTACGACGAAACACGGACGGACGCGAAAAACGATCCAAACGACACGACGAATGGAATTTTATTAAGCCAAACACTAAAATAAAATATTTTAGTGCTTACATAAATCTTTGGGTGTCCGGGGATATTCAGAATGCAAGATATGCGCGTAAACGCAAACTTGTGCGCTTTTTGACACTTTTAGTCCCTGCATGACTTAAAAGCTTATTTTTGCGCACCAAACACCTCTAAGCCTATATCTAAGCTATAATAAGGATAAATAGAGTATGTTTATCTCATGGTCATATTCCGGAAGGTCCGATAACATACGAATCGGTATACTTTAGCAGTTTGACGCTTTAGGTCCCTCTAATGCGCAAACTTGCGTAACTCATCATTTAATATCATTGAAGCCTCATATAATCCATATTAGGAATTATTGAAAGTATTATTAAACATCATAATGCTTCGGGCTCGATAAAAGGTCATTCAGTGGTATAATTAAACATATTGACACTTTTAGTCCCTTATACTTGTAAAGTTGCGCGTAACTTCACTTTTAGGCATAAAAGCCTTGGATGGCCAATGATTGGCAATCCCGAGAGTATAATAAAATATCATGAGGCTCTCGGTTTGTTAAAAGGTCACTCAGAGGTAAGAATTAACATGTTGACGCTTTTAACCCTTTATTGCGCAAACTTTCAATTAATCACATAAACGGCTACACTTGATTAACAAGTTGCTCAATTGTGAATATAAAACCGTAAAAGGTTATTTAGAAACTTATTTTAGGTATGATAATACTTCCAGTTCTTTCATAATCAAAGTTTTTCGATTTTTCGAAAAATTAGTCCCTTATAATCAAGGTTTGACTTCATTAGGGTTTATTACACGTGTCAATACTTCATTGGACGTGATTTTTCGAGGTGTTACATTGGTGGAGCCCTACCTCTGCAGGGAAGAAATCAGTATCGCCTATCGGTGCCCACACACTAGTTTCATTCCTACCATACATATCCATAATTATGTCTACATACGTCCCAGGAACCCCTTTACCCTCTAAACTATCTAAAATTAGTCTACGTAGCACACTATAGTATGTTTTTTTCCAGCTCAATCTAATCTACGTGGCATCCCTGGAAGGCCCCATCTAGCTTCATTTCAGCTGTACAAAAAAGAACATCATCGGTTGCGAGTTGACAAAAAGTTGATGTGCATTACCGTTGGTGCGTTCACATTTCCCATCCTGGAACAAGTTCAGGAACCGGCTACTGAGCCCACATGTCCATCTTGGGGTAGTTATGGTGGTGTTCCTGTAACATCTTGTGAACCCACCCCGTGGCCACATCTCTAGAAAGCCTTGTACACCCTAATATCATCTTTTATAGGTTTATTGTCTTATAATCAACCGACGAACGAGGAAGACAATGATTGTTGGAAGCCAAAAAAGAGGTGTTAATCTCCAAACTGCTACCATTTATGAAGTTATGGTTTGAATTCTTCTTCAACCTTAGATTGGTGGGTGTCCTGTAAGTCCCCTGGTTCGTACGGATCGCCACAGAATCGTCAATCCAATCTAGAGTGCGAAATCCTCTAAACCAGAATAGCACATAAACGAGTAGAAAACAGAATTCACAATTAATCGATCTTCTATTGGTTATCCAAACGAGCAGTTTTACAATCAATTAAAGACTCGCACAACCTCACAGAAACTTTCTGTGATCTTGCTCTAACAACCCTAATTCGAATTCCCTTTCTCTCTCTACGATTTCTCTCTCTAGAATTCTCCTAGTGTTGCAAACCCTAATCACAAAACATGTTTATATACCACATGTCTGTGAACTAGGCTTCCTACTGATTCTCTTTTTGTGAAATCTCTTTTTAAATGTTTTCTTCTTTTCCTCTTCAGTATCCTCATCCGATTTATGAGATGTACTGTTAGACTCAACAGATTCTTTCAAAGTTACTGGACTATTTGGCAAGTCCACAGTTATCGGATCCACTACAACTGGTGTAGTAGGCACAAAGTCAGTTAGCTCATTCTAATTAGGTAAAAAAGAGTAGTCTTGATTTTTAGAAGATGAGGCTTTACTAAACCCCAAACCCTTTTTATCATTACTCTTTTTCAAACTTGCTTGAATTTGAGTCCTAACTAATGATGATTTTCCAAATTTGTCTAACTTTCCTTTAAGTTCAACAATTTGGTCTTGTGCAACGGCCAATTCCTTGCACTTATCAGAAAATTCATTAGCTTTATCCTTTAGAGTTTCACGAGCCAAATCAATGACTTGTAACAGTTCATTGACTTTGCTTGTTAAACTGCTAATTTTCTGTTCATTTGATTTGAGTTTATTTAAACAATTTGACTCTTGTTTAATCAAAAGAACATTTGACTCTTTTAACTTTTCTAATTCTGCTAACTGAATTTTGTTTTACTCCGATAGTCTGTCAACTTTACCCTGTACTTCTGGATGTTTCTTCTCAACATTCTCCTTCTTCTCTTCTTTCACAGCATCTGCTTCTTCATCTAAAGCACGACCTCCTACACTCTGTCTTGATAAACTTTGATAACGTTTTTCTAAAGCTTCCCACAGCTCTCTAGAAGTCCCATACTTCTTGAAGGTGTGTTTAATTCCCTCAGGCAGGGACATCTTGACCACTACTAAAGCTTTCTTCTCAGCATGAACCATAAGTTTCTCAGATTCATCCATCTTCTCATAAGAAATCACTTTAACCCTTCCTTCAACACGACGTGTAGGAGCAACATATCCATCAATCATAAAGCTCCACATTCTGGTATCTTCACTTTTCACAAATACCTCAAACTTCTATTTCTAGTCAGCATATTCTTTGACGTTTATAAGCTTTGGCCAATTCTTAACAGTCTCACTGACCTTATCCATTTTGACCATCTTTAAACACGTTTTTACCGTAACCGTACTGATAAAACCGTAAAAAAAGTGTCCGAAAACTGTGATTACCAAATTATACCGTTAGAATCGTCTCGAAAAAACGAATCCAATGATATATAATGTCAAACACCTATTTCGGGAATTTCCAGAGGTTTTTTTTGTCCTAAAAGTCCAACGAATTCAACCGTGCAAACGGTTTGTCGAGATGAGCTACGGATCACTTTCTATTCATGAAAATGTTAAATCCTCTATACGTATCTAATTACTCCAAAAAAATAAATACTCCACATTTTAATTCCTCCAGCAAATACTCCACTTAGCCAAACTAAATATGCTGGTTAATTCCTCTGGTAATTAAATTCGTTGGTCCAAGTTAATTATGCTGGGTAAATACGTTGGTTAATTATGCTGGCTTATCAGTTCACTATTACGACGACTATTAACTTCGCTAATCACCGTAATAATGTCGCTGAGGACTATTAAAAAGGCTACCAAAGTCGCCTTTGGATTTTAATTTCGCCGGTCAACCAGCGTAGATGTTAAATAAACCGAATCAGATAATTCCTCTGTTTTGGACTGCGAAATTGTTAATTATGCCAGTAAATTTTGAAAACTCAATTTGTTCGAAATTTCTGAAGATTTTCCTGATCCTTTTAACAGTTTAAATGCCTGTTCATCCATCTTCATTCCAAAGGCGAGCATATCCATTGAGTGATTGTAACTGCTATCGTTTACAATCAATAATTCTTATCAACCCTTTTTAGAGCTTTATAAAACTTAATTCGTCAAACATTGGAATCCGAAGTGGAAGAAAAAAAATCAGTAAGTTTCGGTTACAAATAATTAATTCCAACTTTATAAAAAAAATCTCCTAAAAGTAATATTTCATGAGAAAGTTTATGTTAAATATGATTTATAGGGTTGAGTTATAATACAAAGTATTTAAAAATAAGAAGGGTAAGAAGCCACCAGAGAATGACAAGTGTCCTAGGAGAAGTTAAATGGAAAGGGTAATTTTGTCTACAAGAGGAAATATAATATGCACATGCAAGTCACATGTTATTTCCCCCCCCCCCCCAAATTTTTAAACGTCCGTAACTTTTTTATTCATCATTTGTTTTAAAAAAAAAAGTATACCATAAAATCGAGCGTTTTTTTTATCTTTAATATGAATACCATATTGTTATATTTTTCAAAAAAAAAAAGCAAAAATCCAGTTGCATATTACACAATGGACATGATGTAAAACACAATGTAAAGTAGATCAAAAACACAATCAATGACAACAGATAAAGACATAATGAACACCATACTAAAACACAACGTATAACACAATGGCGATAACATATAACACAATAAGTATCAGACTTAATAAAAAGACAATTGATGACAACATATAAAAGACACAATTAATGACAACAGATAAAAGACACAATGGAGAGCAGATAAAGACACAATGGAAAACAAACTAAAAACACAATACACAACAAACTAAAACACAATGAACAAATATAATAAAAAAATTAAACAAATTATTAAAACACAATTGACAACATATTAAAACACAATGAATAACATATTAAACACAATGACCTGAACTAATAACACAATTTATAGAAAACCCAGATATAACACCATCTTCATTGTGTCATATATTGTGTTATAGGTTCTTATAAAAACGCAATGGATAGAACCCAAATTAACATTATGTTATAGGTTTTGATAATAACACAATGTACAGAAACTCTACAGACCAAAACCCAGTTAAAAGACACCATGACCTGAAAACTTAAACACAATGCAAAAAAACCCAGTAAAAATGAAATTTTTTATTTTATTTTTATATGATAATATAGTACTCATATTAAAGATAAAAAACGCTCGTTATTATGGTGAATTTTTTTTTAAAAAAAATGTCGTATGAAAATGTTATGGACGTTTTAAATCGATGAGGGAATTGCCATGTGCCTTGCATGTGGAGAGAGAAAATCCATAAATATAAGATTCCCCTTATGCCCTTCTATTATCTTCTTTTCCCTACAACTAATCTCAACCCTCCAAATCTAAGATCAATGGACTAGAATCCTTCTTACCCTTCTTATTTATTTTATCATTTGTATTTGATCCTAACGATGATTTATATTGCTTTATAATGTAAAAATCTAACGGTTGAAAGATAAAACCTAAAGAAAAAAAAAAGGAACCTGAAGCCACTAAGGCTAACAATAATTATAAAAACAATTTTTTTTGTTTGATTTAACGGATCGTCGCAAAACACGGATTCTAAATACCAGTTAATTTAAAGAGAAAAATGCCCGGATAGTCCCTGTGGTTTCGCCTTTTTTCACCTATAGTCCCCAACTTTCTAAAACTACTTGAATAGTCCCCAAGTTTTCAATTTTTGTTCCCGGATAGTCCCTGGGTCTAACTTCAGTTTGTTTTCCCTGTTAAGTGGGTGTGAAATGACCAATTTACCCTTAATGTAAAAACAAAACAATTAATATGTTAATTCAGGTGGGGCCCACATGGTTTATTATAAACATATCCCTTCTTTCTCTCTCTCGTTCACTATACCCACCAGCACCCACCACTACCCTCCGCCGGAGAACCACCACCACCACCGCCTACCGCCTCCAATCATTGCCTCTTCAGCCAATCAACCACCACCTAATCCGCCACCATCCACAGACCATCGAATAAATATAAACAAACACTTTGTTTCTTAAATCAATGAAGATCTGCAGTGTGTAAACCAAATTCTTTTGAGTGCCTCCGTAGATAATTCCTAATTTTATCAGCATCTTCCTTCCGGAATATGTCCCAAAGAGCACCAATTTTTTCCCCTCTATCTCCTCTGTATGTGGAATACTCACTATTACCATCATCTCTTTTGACTCTTTTGACCTGCTGCTCATCTCTAATTGTCGCTTCCATGATGTGTGTCAATATATTCACCTGAAAAGTTTCACTAGTCAATCATTATACTAACAGTATAAATATACTAATCGAGGATTGAACTAGTACCGCATCCGACATATCACAATGAAGGTTGGTCACAGAATCGCCTTTTCCAAGTAATAATAGCCCCCTCTTCTAACCCCTCATCCCTAATTGAAGCCCTAATCGTACCTGCAAATCGAACCAATTCCGTCGTCTACACTCGATGGTCTGATTTCAGATTTGTTTCAGAAGAGATGAGGGGTTAGAAGAGGGTGTAGGGTGGGTGGGGCTGGTCTGGTCGGCTGGTGGTTGTGATAGGTGGTGACGGTGACGGGGTTAGAAATCAGAGCTCACTTTTTACTGATTTGCGACCGCACAATACAACTTAGATCTGGAACAAAATTTGATTCAGATCTAGTTCGGCTTGTCGGTGATGGATGGCCGGAGATGGAGCGACAATTAGTTTGCGTTAGCCGGTAGGCGGTGGCGGTGGTTCTCCGGTAAAGGGGGTGGTGATGGTTTGGTGGCTATAGTGAACAAGTCAGAAAAGAGGGATAGGTATATAATAAATCATGTGGGCCCTACCAGAATTAATATATTAGTTATTTTATTTTAATGACTTAATACTTATTTTTTATATTAAGGGTATTTTAGTAATTTCACACCTACTTAACACCAAAAACTAACCCCCATCCGTTTCAGGGACTATCCGGGAACAAAAATTGAAAACTTGGGGACTATTCAGGTAGTTTTAGAAAGTTTGGGACTATAGGTGAATAAGGCGAAACCACAGGGACTATCCGGGCATTTTTCTCTAATTTAAAAATAAAAAGTTAACATCCTTTCTGAGCCTACATGTTTAAAATAATTTTTTTATTTATCTTACCCCTCATTTCATAAATAACTTTTTTCCTATTCTTATCCAAATATTCTAAAATGTTTTAAAATTAAAAATATAAAATTTCGTTCGGGAAATAGGTCCTACCAAGAGTGGTCACCATTTTTATTCCTTATTCCATGTGCTTTGACCACTTCCCTCACCTTTCCCTTTCTACAAGATTTCAAGCAATAAAAAATGTTTGGCTTCGTCCCATAATTTTATAATAAAAAATGTTATGATTCTTCCGAGAGATAATATTCAAAATATAATAATTTTGTTGAAATTCTGGAATAGGGGTGCTCCATTTTGCATTACTCCCCACATTGACGATTAGGTCATTAAGCTTGATTGCATCACTAGTGATAGATTTTACTAAGGATGCCCATCACTAGTGATAGTTTTTTTTTTTTTTTTAATAATAAATTAACAATAACAATTTCATTTAAATAAAAATTACATTAAATAAATCCTTTCCTCACCTTTCCCTTTCTACAAGATTTCAAGCAATAAAAAATGTTTGGCTTCGTCCTCATAACTTTATAATAAAAAATGTTATGATTCTTCCGAGAGATAATGTTCGAAATATAATAATTTTGTTGAAATTCTAGGATAGGGGTGTTTCACTTTTCATCACTCTTCACATTAACCATTACGTCATTAAGCTTGATTGCATCGCTAGTGATAAATTTTACTAGGGATGCCCATCACTAGTGATAGTTTTTTTAATTATAAATTAACAATAACAATTTCATTTAATTAAAAATTACATTAAATAAATCCTAAATTACAAACTAAAAAAATAAAATTAAACATTGCAAACTAAAACAAACCTAAAAAATCTACGGCATCGCCCAACCTCACTTTTCACATATTTCGCGTTTGCGTTGAAGTAGGATCGACTTAAACGGTTCATCAAGAGTGTTGTGCGGTTGTAACAAGACGTTTAAATCACTATTTTTTTCGTTCTCGGTCAAGTGTCTAATATACGCCTCGTCACGTTTAAGTTTTGAAGCCGCAAGTTTTTCTCTTCTTTCTTTGGATTCAGCCATTTCCACCAATTTAGCCGCTTTGAATTCGGTGATGGACTACGCCACCGCTTTCTTTCCTCTACTTGACGAATCACCATTTTTCTTGCGACGCGGCCTTGTGGTGTATCATCTGGTTCGGGTTCGTCATCGGGTTGGTCGTTCAAATTCATTTCGGGCATGTTGCCGGACTCGGAAGTAACGTAGTTCCCGGACTCGGAAGTTTTTGATCTTTTGGGACCTCCTCTTTCCTTTGGAGCCGTCGGCCCATCCATGTTGACCAACGCAACCGGTACCCACTTCGGGTGAAGTCTCGCAACCTCCCATGCCGCCATGTGTGGAAAAGATTTATGCTTGTATGTCCGGCAATACTCTCCTAGGGCTTTTTTTTATGATAGTCGCCTCGCTCGCTCCGCTTTGTGGATTTCTGGTCTACAAAAAATACAAAAAACACTATTTTGTAAAACAAGATAAAAAAATAACAGTTTTCGGTTTAAAAAATATAAAAAAATATAGTGATAAGTTAAAAAAAAGTTTCCAATTGAATGAAGCAAGCATTAAATTTACGCGTTTTTCGGTTCAAATCTCCCCACTTTGAAGTCATTTGATCCATGTTGCGTTCGGTCGAACCGGGAAGTTTGGAAAAATGTGACATAACTCGTCTCCAAAACAAGTCTCTTCTTTGTTCATTCAAATGTTTTTTTTGTTTTGTTTTCGGAGGTGTGCAAGTATGCCTTGACCAAGGCGTCCTCCTCCTCGCTCCTCTATGCTCTCCGAGCGGATGTTGGGACGATTTCAACTTCTTCATCGTCTTCTTCTTCTTCTTCTTGAACCGGTTCACTATCGTCATCATCAAGTTGTTGTGGTTCGCAATATGCACGAGATAATTGGTGGATGAGATTGTTATCTTCTAGTTGGTCAAGGTTGAAATGGTGGGTTTGAAACGGTTGTGTTTGAAATTGTTGAGGTTGAAATGGTGGAATAAAAGGTTGGTTTTGATACGCTTGGTTTTGAAACAGTGGGTTTGAAACGGTTGGGTTTGAAATTGTTGGGTTTGAAAGGGTTGGTTGGGAAACAGTTGGGTTTGAAATGGTGGGATTGGCTCGGCTTCGTCTTGCAAGCGAAATCTCCCCGGCTCGCCAAGATTAGCTCGAACCTTTGGCCGCATGGGTTTTTTCTTCGAACCCGAACCTCGTTTGCTTGAACCTTCCATTTTGGGTTGAAAGATTGAATTTTTTTTTGTAGGTTGAAAGATTGTATTTTTGTAGGTTGAAAGATTGTATTTTTTGATATTTTTGTAGGTTGAAAGTTTGATGATTGTGTGTGTATATATAGCATCAACAGAAAGGGTTTTTTTTTTTTTTTTTTTTTTTTTTAAATTCTCCTCCCCAAACGGTCATCATCATCACAACGGTCATATTCTTCGAAAATCTACGTGTCATAGCTATGACGCGTGTTGAAGTCCACGCGTGATGTCTTAAGACGGCGGCGATGTATCACGTGGATCAACGCGTGAATATTGTGTTACCACAGGGCGTCCCGACCCCTTTAAAGTTTTACATTGTCATATTTAAAAATGTGAGATAGAGATTAAAATTATTTTGTAAACTACTAAGTATAAAATATTTAAAATATGAGAGAGAGATTAAAATTATTTTATAAACCACCAATATAAACTGAAAATTCACTTTTATAAACCACTAAGTATAAACTGAAAATTCACTTTTTATTTATATCAAAACCAAGGTGCTGTTTGTTTTTTTGATAAAACGTATGCACATGCTCTTCTATCTGCGCGGCGCGAGAACTTCTTGGTGCAGACTTAGTCCAACCACTTCTAAGATCTTCTAAGGTCTGCAGAGTATTAAACACCACCACCAGCCATCACCACCATTACCGTCCACCACCCACCACCTCAAGTCCCAATCGAATAATCAAACACAAGAACAATAACGAATGGAATAACTCTCCAAGAACTTTTATTATAACCAAGAAAATATAACTCAAAAAACTTGATTACAATAACTCATAAACCATAACTCGGTTTATCTTCTCTTGACTCTTAATAATGTCTAACCCTAGCTTGGTTTATATAGGCTACCCCTAACTTGGTGACCAATGCATTACCAAATAACCCTAACTTAGTGACTAAGACATTACCAAATATAATTATAATGTAATTAGGAAACTTAACCAATTTAACCTACTTGTCAAACTTGGTCCTTCAAGTTCACCGACTTGTGACTTGAACTCCTTTGTCACCCTTTCGCCATCACCGACTTGTGATGAGTCGGGAATTACCGCCAACAATCACCCCCTTAATTTCCGACTCGAAATAAGTAGGCTCTAACATGTCTTCTTTGTCTTGATTCTCATAGAACTCATCTTGATCTCTAGCTGTGTTTTCGACACTTTCCTAGCTCGAACATTCTTGCGACCTTGTACTCGACTAGTCCTTTTTCCACGACTCGTCCTTTGGTCATAAGAACTCGCACCACCATTGACTCGGCTGCGATCTTGAGCAAACACCCGCTTTCTTGGATCATTAAATGTACCTCCTTGAGTTTGAATCCCTTGCTTAACCTTTTCTTTGAATTTTTGAACATTTTTCTTTGGACTTTGAATTTTGGGTTTCTTCATTAAACTTGGATCTTTGAGAAGATTCTGACTCGTACTTGCCGTATCATCTTTCAGTTCACCTCTTTGTAGATCCCTACCCGCAAAATTCTTTATTCCAGTCATCTTATCTTGTGTATCGGAACTTGCTATCTTGAGGTTGATCTTGTACAAACGGTTCTTGGTCCTTGTCACCTTAATCATAAGTTTTCCTGTATCATCATGAATGGTTAGCAAATCACGTTTCATGTGAATGTCGCATCCACCTTTCGTTGCTTGACCAAGACTTATGATATTGCTTTGCAAACTCAGTATGTAGTAAACATCGGTTAACAGACGCTTCTCCCCCGTTTTCCTTCAAGTAATACCGATCCCTTTCCCCGTATATCAATACAAGATCCATCTCCAAACTTCACATTTCCCGTGACTCGTTCATTAAGTTCAAAGAAATAAGCTCGATTACCCGTCATGTGATTCGATGCTCCATTGTCGAGATACCAAGTGTCTTTCTCCATTGGCTCAACCTCGAAACGCTTTGGATTCACCCATTCTTCATTTAGAAAAACCGTCTCTTGATCACATCTCATCATGAATAATGATGGATCAAAATCATCGTTTTTAGCTAAGTTAGCTTCATCTTGTTTCTTCATACGATCCGGACATCCTGACGCGAAGTGACCAAATTTATCACAACGGTAACACTGAACCTGTGATCTATCTTTCCTTCCTTTTTGGCGATCATTGATTCTTCTTTGACCAGTTTGCTTTGATCCATGATCTTGACCGTCTCGACTTTGACTTCCATCTTGGTCCTCATCATTCCAGTCTTGACGTCTACTTCGGTAACTTGAACCGCCTCGCCCACGCCCCCGTGTATTTTCATAGGATTTGGATTTCGAGGATGACTCACCATTGGCAAACATTAGATTACCTTGATTTTCTGCAAAAGACTCGATACCTTTAATCCTGTCTTCGAACGTCTTCAGTCTACCGATCGCTTCTTGAAACGTCATGGCCTTCAAATATGTGAATTGTTCAATTGAAGCTACAATTGGAACATACTTTGCTGGAACAGAGCCTAATAACTTTCTGGTTAGCTTTTTGTTTTCGTAGGTGGTTCCTAAACTGGCTGCTTTGGTCACCAACTGACTTATTCTGCCCGCGAAAGAATCAATCGTCTCTGTTTCTTTCATCTTTAAAGATTCAAACTCATTTTCCAGTTGCTCAATCTTTGCCTCTCGAATCCGTTCAACCCCAACATACCGTGTCTTCAACGCTTCCCAAATTTCCTTTGCAGTCTGAAACTGAGCTACTTGAAACACGAGCTCTTCGGGTATTGCCTGAAGTAGAAGTGCAACTGCCATGTCATCCTTTTTTGTCTCTACCTCCTTTTCGCCTGGTTCTAAATCTTGTTGTATTCCATGAACCTTGAATACTGCCTTGATACGAATCGCCCAGATGTTGTAATTTGTTTCGGTTAACATTGGACATTGTAAAGTTGTGGTACTCTGATCCTTAACCACAACCGGTGGTGGTCTGTTCCCGTCCGTCATTGATTTCTGAACAACTTTTCAGAACCGAACCCGCTTGCTGGCAGAAACCCGGTCACAAATACCTCTCGAAAACCGAATAACAATCAAACCTTGAATTGAACCACTTGTCCAACCAAACAACACTTATCAAACTGTTTAACCAAAGAAAAACTAACTTTTTTCCTTTGATTTTCGAAACTTTACCAATAAGTTTAACCAAAGAAAAAAACTAACTATTTTCCTTTGATTTTGGATACTGTACCAAAAAACAAAATAAACACTTCTTTCTTTGTTTGATAAAAAAACACCACTTTGTCTTTTTTCTTTTCTTTTGAATTTCGAGAAACCAATACCAAAAGTCAACCTAACCTTTATATCTTGAGTTTCGATGCACCACTAGATCAAACCTCGGAATCCTTTCTTTCACCTTCTTTAATCGCAAGACTAAAACAAATAGCGGCTGCTCACGTCCAAAATAAAATAAACAGCAAACAACAGCGATTGTACTTAAGAACAGATCTTCCTCCTTGCGAATTGAAACAGGTAACGAGAACACGAACGGTGGCGGTGACAATGATTGAACTCGGCTTAGTTCAATCAGAAAAACACAACGAGGACGGCGTCTTCTTTCGGCAACCACGGCTTCTTCCGACGGTGGCGGCTTTATTTGATTAAGGTTCTTGAACTTGGCTCTGATACCAATTCAAGTCCCAATCGAATAATCAAACACAAGAACAATAACGAATGAAATAACTCTCCAAGAACTTTTATTATAACCAAGAAAATATAACTCAAAAAACTTGATTACAATAACTCATAAACCATAACTCGGTTTATCTTCTCTTGACTCTTAATAATGTCTAACCCTAGCTTGGTTTATATAGGCTACCCCTAACTTGGTGACCAAGGCATTACCAAATAACCCTAACTTGGTGACTAAGACATTACCAAATATAATTATAATGTAATTAGGAAACTTAACCAATTTAACCTACTTGTCAAACTTGGTCCTTCAAGTTCACCGACTTGTGACTTGAACTCCTTTGTCACCCTTTCGCCATCACAAAAACTTGTGATGAGTCGGGAATTACCGCCAACACCACCAACCACCACCCGCCACCGTCCATCACCACCACCCACCACCACCGTCCACCACCATCACCGTCCACCACCCACCACCGTCTGTACAGCTCCACCAGTTTATTTTAGAAGTCTACATATGTTAAGGGTGAGAGGGGCACTCCCCTCTTAGGGGAGTCCCCTCTCTTACGCACGCCCAATCAGCACGCGCCACATCAACTCCCCTCTTAAGTCCCCATTTTGCACTCAAACGTTGCCATCACTCCACTCACACAATTATTTTTTTATAAAAAAAAGGAAAAAATATGATTGGTGGAGTTTGGATGGTGGCAGCACTCAAACCAATCACCCCCTCACTCTCTCCTCTCTCTCAATCGGTGAACACACACCGATTGTTTAAGTCCCCGCGCGGTAAACATTGGATGGCGCCGGTGTACCCGCTCGGCAAAAGCATTCACCGCATGGGGTCACCGAGAGTGCCCCGGACACCCTAAAAAACAAACAGTTTTCTTCTTGCAGACTGCAGACATTTAGTCCACCTCTTTCTTCAACAGATGTCTGCAGATGTGGTCCGCAGACTGCAGACATTTTATCTCTTAAAAAACAAACAACACCCAAATAAATATGTTGAACGATATTTTTTTAATTATTTAATTTTTTCTAACAGCTTCATTTTTGTCACAAATGTGATTTGATCTCTCATCACAAAGAAAGAAAAAGACTTATTCAACTCTTTAAAGTCTTACACAATAGTTTCTTTCCTTTACGTAATATTACATTTTCTACATCATCGCATCATGTACATTTATTTAGTTGGTGGGTTAACGGTTTGGAATGTTTCATGAATGACGATAACATGTTTCTATATTATATCACTAGAGGGGTCTTAAGACATCACGCGTTAACGTGCTGGCGGAAGGGCCATGGCGCCCTCCCTTAATTGCGGCTGTGTGGTCGATGACGCCCCAAGGCGCTATGGTGGCTGATGTAGTGGGGTGGCGTTAAGCCACACCCCCTGGCCTTATGGGTGGTATTCAATTAATTCTTTATAATCCATTGATGATGGCGATCGAGTATGAATCAACAACTAATCTTATCGTTGGGGATTTGGCTATGAAACTAAATAGCAAAAAAGGGGATCATAATGTTTCTGGTCTTTGTTTGAATTGTGGAACCAAGCAACGAAGGCTATGATGCCAATTGATGATTATCACAATTTGTTTAAGATTGATATTAGAGAGAGTTTAAAGACTCACCAGTCATAAACGGATGTATATAGGGGTATTTATAGTTAGCAAAAGGCGTTATACACTTATACCACTTGGTGAATCGTTGAGATGGTCTGGCTTTTCGGGTTGAAATATGAAGCAGTGGCAGTAATGGTTACAAAATATTGAGACACACATTTCTTAAACGGCACCTCATTCTAATTTATTGTTATGGCCCTTTTAAGTAACACATATATAGTATTGATTTAAATAGAATAGATAGCAAAGGTGTATGTATATTTGGTTTTTTAAAAGTCATAACTTTTCATTATAGAGAGGCAACCCAAATTGCTAATTGTATAAGAGAATAATATATTCCGACAAAAAAAAAAAAAAAAAAAAAATCTAAATATATAAAACATATTAGTTTTCTCCTCTTTATGATAAATTGTTGGTTTCTTTGATAACTTTTCTTCATTCTCCTTTTGATCCAACAACTTATTATTTCTCATTATGTTGTGATACCATTCTAAAACGTCTAAATACTTCACATATATGAGCATTATCGAGTATCAACAATCCTCCGTCCTACCCAAGTTCTTTTGCAATTAGCACCCAAATTTTGTTATGACACTTGTTTATATCCACTTCTTAAACTTCAATGCATTAATTGAATAGACTGTTTTTTCACTGTTTTCAAGTGGTGGCGGGATATTTTTTTCAGTAGTGATTTTTTTTTTTTAAATCACTTAAGAACTGTGTGATCAATTGATGAACATTGATTCTGAGTTACTCTTTGTTCTTGATAATATTATTAGAATCTTGCAATGAATCTATAAATTTTAGACTCTCGATCTCTACTAAAAAGGGGTGTTGGTAGAATCCGTTGGGTTTCCGTGGTGATCGGTCAATAATTTTATTTATCAAAAACCCGGTTCAATAATTAATAGTTAATTAATTAAACGAGTTAATTAATAAAACGCAACGGAAATATAAATTAATGATCAACAAAACGAAACCCGACAGGATCCGGTTACATGCAAATAGGAGCACAGTTAAAATATATTTAACTATCGATGAGAAAGATATACCTCAGTTAATGACTAACCGGTCGAGATACCGAGGTTCAACGAAAAAGTGCTAGTGATACGAACTAACGAAACGCGGTGGAAAGGGGGCGGCAGCCGACGGCATCCAGTGGCAGTAGGCGGCGGTAGCCGCAGCTGGCAGATGGGGTTCAACGGCGGCCGGCAGGTGGCAGCTGGCGCCGGCTGGCAGTAGGGCGGTGGCGCTGTCCGGCTCGCTGAGGCGGAGAGCTCGGCCGTGCAAGGCGACGGCGGTATCCGGCGGCGAAGGCAGAAAATCCGGTGGCCAGCTAGTGCTTGGTTGTTGACAACATTTTTTGTTCTACCTTTTGTTCATCATCTAAAACAATGCAAGACCCAATACATTAAAAGGATATGGACCTTTATGCATGCTTGCCAAGTGGCACACATGCATGGTGCATGTGTTGCCATTGGCTAATGTGTTAGGTGCGCGACAAGTGGCGGTAGCACGATACATGTGCGACATGTGACGCAGCAAAGGTGCATACGCGACAAGTGGCGTAGGGTGAGTATACCCGTCTCACCCGGTCCATGTACCTGTCTCTCAGTAAATACCCGCATATCGTTCGTAATTACCAGTTAAACAAGTTAAGTGGATTTTTAGTTCGTTGCCAAAGGTGTAACTCTTACGGGTCAAGACCCGGTCGGCAACGTTGACTTATCGAACCGGACATAATATCCAACATCTCCTACTTGGACGGTCTCTGATAAGATCTCAAAGCAGACAGCCAGCGGTGTTCTAGCTACACATAGCTACCCCCAACAGGTCATGACACTTTAAAGTCATTAACCAAGGTATCTTCTTTTTAGCAACGACTTGCTACATGAAGACAGTAGACTTATGGCAATCTTCGTCATCTATCCTTTCTGTAAAAGACATCAATTGAACAATGAGACATGGATCAAATTCAATCTCACATGGCATTCAATCATTATCGTTCTCGTTCAAGAATTAAAGTGGTCTAATCAAACACACAGTGAGTTTGGGTAAGGCCTTACACTTCTCCAGTTTGAATCAACGAGGGCACCCAAATGTCTAACTGTTACATATAATGTAAAAGTACAGAATCCCATCTTGACTACATAAAAATCCCACTGAACTTCAGAACCACTCCCAACTAATGCCTTTATGATTGGCAGTTACGCGACAGCGTTTGACACTGATCAAAGAATAATCTTCAGTAAACGAAAGTTCTAGTATGTATATCAGGTCAGAGGATACTAAATGAGTATACCTAAATTAAATACATCTTATGACCATGATCCATGAAGATGATTTGATGCGAGTTACATCCAACGTCATTCATAATGAGGTTTGTGAGTTTGGAAGTCAACTCCTTGAGTCCAAAGTCAGAATAGTCTTAATTCAGAGTCGTTCCCACGAGTCTGACCGACTACGGATAATTTAGAATACAAGATTCATGGATTAAATGTATCAAAATCGAACACAGTTGTAAGAGTCAAACTTTGCATTTAGCCAGTAAATCAAAGGTGAATTCAAAAGGTACAACTGTTTGAATGTTCGTACATCCAAATACTAAATCAAAACAAATGGTTATCCAATCTAAGACCGATATCTTGTCCTGAGTCATCGGTTTAGAGAACGGGTCTGCTAGGTTTTGATCTGTGTCTATTTTGCTTATTAAGATGTCTCATCGTTCCAGTATTTCTCGTATATAGTGGAACTTTCTTAGAATGTGCTTAACCCTGTGATCCGGGCTCCTTGGTTTGAGCAATGATTCCTGTGTTATCATAGAATACCTAGATTGGTTTCTAAATACTTAAAACCACATCGAGTTCATTGATGAATTACTTCATCCAAGCAGATTTTTCCGCAGCATCTGATGCAGCTATATATATTCAGATTCGGTGGCTGAATCCGCCACTACACTCTGTTTGGAGCTTTTCCAATAGACAACTCCTTCATTGAGAGTGAATACGAATCCTAATTGTGAGCGACAATCATCTCGGTCACTTTGGAAGCCAGCATCAGTGTAACACCTTACAGTGAGCTCCTCTTCCACTCTTCCAAACACCAAGAACATATCTTTAGTTTTTCTCAAGTACCTCAGAATGTTCTTTACTGTAGTCCATTGGGCAATGCCAGGACTATGCTGAAAACGACTGGTCATGCTTGAAGCATACGAGGCATCAAGTCTTGTACATAGCATACACGATTGAACCAATCGCTGAAGCATATAGAACTACCATTTGCTTAATTTCAATGTCCGTTGAAGGAGATTGCGATTTGTTCAACACGGTTCCTTTAGTCATAGGAACACCTCCTTTCTTGGAGTTTCCATCTTGAAGCGTGTCGACATTTTTGTCTATGTACGTTATTTGACTTAGCCCTAGAAGCCGCTTAGATCTATCCATTTAGATCTTCATTCCTAGAATGTAAGCAGCTTCTCCAAGATCTTTCATTGCGAAGCAAGATCCCAAATAGGGATGTTATTTCCAATGATTAGTATATCATCCACATACAGGATGAGGAATGATATGGTGCTCCCACTAACCTTTCTGTAATCACAAGGCTCATCTTCATTCTTGACAAAACCAAACTCTTTGATGTTCTGGTCAAAATGAAGATTCCAGCTACGAGATGCTTGCTTGAGTCCAAACTCTTTTAGATCGTTAGTGAGATCAACGAAGTCAGCAATAAGTCGTCCGTCGAATCGAAGAGCGACTCTCCAAAAGCTCCCTTCAGCTTTAAGCAATTCAAGGCTTATGGTCCTAAAGACTTCACTGGTGAAGATGGACCTAGCACGATGTTCCAGTGGTTTGATTCCATTGAAGTCACTCTTCACCAAAGCGGATGCCCAGACAACCTCCGCACTGTTAATGCTACTGGAGTCTTCTAGTCTAGGGCACTGGATTGGTGGAAAGCAGAGAGAAATAGGCGTGGGAATGATGCAGCCTATGGACTCTCCTGGGAGGAACTGAAGGAAGTCATGATGAAAGAATTTTGTCCCCCACATGAACTCCAGAAGTTGTAAAACGAGTTCTGGGGTATCAAGCAAGAAGGAGGTGATAATGCTGGACTCACTGCTCGCTTCAAACAACTCAGCATTATCTGTCCTGGTCAAGTGTCAACTCCAGACATCACAATCAAGAAATACATCCGCGCTCTACCTGATTGTGTTGCCGATTTTGTGCAAGCAGCTAAGCCTACTACCATTGAGGAAACCTTCCAACTCGCCGCTGAGATCAATGATAAGCGAGTTTGGCTGGTTATTTCAAGACCTCAACTAAAAATCTCCACCAGGTCACTGCTACACCCGCTACTGAAACCGCCACACCTCAAGTTTTGAAGTAATCACGTCAAGGACGCAAACGCAAGGGTAACAACAACAAGAACTGTGCTGCAACTATCACTCCTCTCAACGTTGTACCCGTTCTGCCCAACTAGAACCAAAATCGCCAAGTTACCGCACCTGTGACCAACGCACCGCCTGCTAAGCGTGCGTACACTGGTCCTCATCCTCTCTGCCCTACTTGTACCTATCATCACCCAGCTGGGATAGCTTGTCGTTTCTGTGTCAACTTCAACATCTACGGGCACTTCACAGCAAACTGTCGCACTGGCCCACGTCAACAAGTTCAAGCTCAAGCTCAAGCTCCTTCTGCACTACCAGCTCCACTCCCCGCTCCTCAGGGTAACCAAGCAGCTCTTGCTCCCGCTGCCCACGCACAAGCCTGCTATGCTTGTGGTGACTTGAATCATTTTGCAAATGTCTGCCCGAATCGTGTGGTGAAACAAGAGCTGCAGCAGCCACCACAGCAGCAGCAACAACAACAACAGCAGCAGCAACAGCCACAGCAACAGGCAGCCCGCGGACGAGCCTTCAACATCAATGTCCGCCAGGCTCAAACTGACAACAATGTTGTCAATGGTACATTTCTCGTTAACGGAATTTATGCTTCGTGTTTATTTGATACTGGAGCCGATAACTGTTTTGTGTCGTTTGAATTCGAAAGGCTCCTAAACCGTAAATGCGCTAACCTCCCAACAATGTTCGACGTAGAAATTGCCACCGGAAGAACTGTCACTGTTAGTTCTGTTCTCCGTGATTGTAATCTTGAACTCAACAATCACGTTTTCCCGGTCGATCTTATCCTGATGTAACTTGGTAGTTTCGATATCATAGTAGGCATGGATTTTCTTCGTGAAAATCGTGCTGAAGTCGTTTGTTTCGAAAAGATGATTCGTTTCTCTCTTTCGAACGATGATCAACTCTGTGTCTATGGCGAAGTATCTTCAAAGGAATTGAAACTCATGTCGTGCATTCAAGCAAGCAAGTATCTCTGAAAGGAATACATGGCTTTCTTGGCACACATCGTAGTAGCGGAGAAGGAAAAGAAAGAGAAGGCAATGGAAAAGGTACTTGTGGTTAGTGATTTTCCTGCTGTCTTTCCTGACGATTTACCCGGTCTGCCCCCAAGTCGTGATATTGATTTTCGTATCAACCTCATTCCTGGAGCTAACCCTGTCGTTAAAGCTCCTTATTGCCTCGCTCCGTCTGAAATGTGTGAACTCTCTAGCCAACTCCAGTAATTACTTGATAAAGGCTTCAGACGCCCCAGTACATCTCCATGGGGCACGCCTGTCCTTTTTGTGAAAAAGAAGGATGGATCATTCCGAATGTGCATCGATTATAGGGAACTCAATAAGTTTACTATCAAGAATCGCTATCCTTTACCCCGAATCGATGATTTTTTTGATCAACTAGAAGGCGCTACTTATTTCGCTAAGATCGATCTACGCTCTGGTTATCACCAGTTACGAATCTAGGAGGAAGATATCCCTAAAACCGCTTTTCGCACTCGCTATGGCCATTATGAATTCGTCGTTATGCCCTTTTGACTTACCAACGCACCTGCGGTTTTCATGGATTTGATGAATCGCATGTGTAAACCCTTTCTCGACGGCTTCGTCATCGTGTTTATCGATGATATCCTTATCTATTCAAAGTCAAAAACTAAACACGTGCAGCATCTACGTTTAGTTCTCGAACTTCTCCAAGGGAATCGCCTCTACGCCAAGTTCTCCAAGTGTGAATTTTGGCTTGAGGAGGTTCAATTCCTCGGTCACATCATCAATAGTCAAGGTATTCACGTCGAACCCGTGAAGATTGAAGTAGTTAAGAGTTGGATTACACCAAAAACCTCATCCGAAGTTCGTTCTTTTCTAGGATTGGCAGGTTACTACCGTCGATTTATCGCTGAATTCTCTAAAATCGCCGTACCTCTTACCTCTCTTACTTATAAAGACAAGACTTTTGTTTGGGGAACCAAACAAGAGGCTGCCTTTCAAACCCTCAAGCGTATGTTTTGCAACGCTCCGGTACTCGCGCTACCCGATGGAAACGACGACTTTGTAGTCTATTGCGATGCCTCTAACTTCGGTCTTGGTTGTGTTCTTATACAACGGGACAAGGTTATCGCGTACGCATCTCGTCAGCTCAAAGTTTACGAGAAGAACTACACAACCCACGATCTCGAACTCGGTGCAGTTGTTTTTGCGTTAAAGATTTGGCGACACTACCTTTATGGTACCAAGTGTACGGTCTTCACCGACCATAAAAGCCTACAACACATCTTGAACCAGAAAGAGCTTAATATGCGCCAACGCAGATGGGTTGAACTCCTCAACGACTACGACTGTGAGATACGCTACCACTCAGGCAAAGCAAATGTCGTTGCCGATGCTCTTAGCCGACGAAGCTATTTACATAGTGTTCGTAACATCCAAGCCCAACACGACCTCGAAGCTCTCATTCGCGACGCTCAACACGCCTGTTTCACCGAACGCACCTTGAAGGAAGAACGAATTCTTGGAACCGAAATCCAACTAGTGAATAAACCGAATGTTATCTTTCACTATCTCGATCGCATTTGGATACCTAGTCGTAATAATCTCTGAGAGACCTTTTTGACTGAAGCCCACAAATCTCGATACTCCATTCATCCCAGTGCCGACAAGATGTACCAGGACCTGTGTGCCAGGTATTGGTGGCCTGGAATGAAGAAAGATATCGCTCTCTACGTGTCGAAATGCCTGACTTGTTCCAATGTCAAGGCTGAACACCAACGACCCTCTGGCTTACTCGTACAACCTAAGATCCCCATGTGGAAATGGGAGAGTATAGCGATGGATTTCATTAGGAAACTCCCACGCACGCCATCAGGTCACGATAGCATTTGGGTTATCGTTGATCGTCATACAAAATCCGCCCACTTTCTACCGATACAAGAAGACTATAAGGTTGAACGAATAGCACGAATCTATACCGACGAAGTCATTTGTCGACATGGGACACCTCGTGACATCATCTCTGACCGCGATGGTCGATTTACCTTGCGCCTTTTGGAAACTTTTCAAACCGCTCTCGGTACTACCCTCAATCTTAGTACCGCTTTCCATCCCCAGACCGACGGTCAGACTGAGCGCACAATTCGCACCCTTGAAGACATGCTTCGCTCGTGCGTTATAGATTTTGGTGGTAATTGGGATTCGCATTTACCTTTAGTCGAATTCTTGTACAACAACAGTTATCACTCTAGCATTCAAATGGCACCATTTGAGGCATTATATGGAAGAAAATGTCGATCGCCTATTGTATGGCACGAGATCGGAGACGCACAAATTACCGGTCCTGAGTTACTACAAGAAACGACTGACAAGATCTTCCAAATACGAGACAGTCTCTTGAAAGCACGGGGTCATCAAAAGAGTTACGCCGATAAACGCCGCATGCCCCTTGAGTTCGAAGTTGGTGATCACGTACTCCTAAAGGTTTCACCTTGGAAGGGGGTGATCGATTCGGTAAGAAAGGAAAGCTAGCGCCTCGATACGTTGGACCCTTTAAGATTCTAGAAAGAATTGGAAAAGTGGCTTACCGACTCGAATTACCGGAGGAACTTAGCAACGTACATCTGACTTTCCACGTTTCGAACCTCAAAAAGTGTATAGCCGAAGAGAATTTGCATGTCCCTCTTGAGGATTTGCAAGTGGATGAAACATTACACTTCGTGGAAATACCAGTAGAAATCATGGACCGAGAGACCAAGAAACTTCGACGCTCACGCATTCCTATAGTGAAGGTTCGCTGGGAAGGCAAACGCGGCGCCGAGTTCACCTGGGAACTCGAAAGTGATATGAGAGCTAAATATCTACATCTCTTCGTTAGGCCTGCGCCTTAATTTCGGGACGAAGTTTCCTAAAGTAGGGGAGGCTGTAACAACCCAACCTTTCGGGTCGTTATAAAGAAATAACAGATCTGCCAATTCTTGCTTAATTATTGCTTAATTATTGCTTTGTACTCTCAAGACTCGATAAACGATATAATTCGAAACGATATTTTAAACTGTGATTTACTACTAAGTGAAGTAACAATGCGATAAACGCAGAAATCATAACTAAACAATATTTTACTTCACGCTATCACATCGATATCGCATCGTACACTCGAAATGCAGTTATTGGTATTGTGCTATGTGTGTTATTATGTGCTTTAATTGTGTGTGCTTTATATATGTTTTGGGATGTTATTTGTAAACGCAATCGCAACTCGATCGCATCGCTATCGCATCGCAAACTCGAACCGCAAATTTACTTTTATGCATTTTATGTGTTATGTTATTTGTGTAACTACCTGTTTAATGTTATCGCAACGCTCGATCAATGCACGAAACGAAAGTCGGAAACTAACTCAGACCAGTCGCCTGATCGAATGACCGTTCGGTCGAATGATCATCCGTCCGGATGACCATCCGATCAGCTGACCATCCAACCCACTACTCCACCGCCTTTCTCCCTCTCTCACACTATAAATACCCACCTGTCACATCACTGTTCATTGATGTGACAGCCCTATCTGACCAACTCGCTCCCAGCTCGTTGCCAAGCACTTTTCACTCGATTCCAGCAATTTTCGTAAGTATTTCTTCTTAAATCATGTATTTCTATCAACACCGCACACTTTCTCATCATCTTCTCCACTGAAGTCATTGATTTTCACCATGAAATCGCCTGGTTTGGACTACTTTCAGGACGTCACCTCAAGTTCTCATCTCATCAAGATTCGTTCAGATCTAAAGGATTTCTACACTATCTGTTTTTACACAAACCTCACAAGATTAAAAGTGTTCAAAGATGTTTTCATACTTTTCTTCCATATTCTTTTACACTCTTCTATTTAAAACCGATGGAATCTAGGCTCATTCAGGATCTCTACTTATTCTCTAGTTGAGAACCGGTCTGAAAACGGAGTTCCACTGAAGAGACGACCAATTCACGGGTTGCACATGAAACTCCATCAAGAACAGTTGAGTCTAATCGAATGGGGTGATTCCCACCCGATCGGCTGAGCTGGACTTGTGTGTTGATGCATGCGTCTGTCGACTTCGTCTTGTATCGAGTCTTGTATTAGAATGTTAGATCAGGGCACGTAATTCGAGAAAACATGTAATTCCGCTTGAATGGTGTAATTCCGTTTGAAAGAGCACATGTGTAATTCCGTGCGGAATTAGATTCCGCTTGGAATTCTAATTTCGCTTGGAACCATTTCAAACGAAATTAAGGGCCTATAAATACTCCTTCAAGCGAGATTAGTCGTAACAGTTCCGGTCTGAGCAACGAAGTGCTGCCGAAGTGTCATCTCGCTGTAAAACATTATTATATCAATAAAATCGACAGTTAAAGTGTATATCTAGCTGAATTGACCTTGATACGTCTGTTTCCGCCTTTCATATTGAGATAAACTCTTCTGAACGACTCGTTCGGGTCTGTAAACGATCCTACAAGTGGTATCAGAGCTCAGGAAGAAGAGTTCATACCAATTCAGCTAAAAATTCTGATTTCTACACCTTCTTTTCAAAATTGAACTTGATTTCACGGTCAAAATGTCTTGATTTTCACTCATGATATGCGCAATACTGTTTTAACAAAACCTTGAGAGTTTCTGTAACACCCCGAAAACGGGTTTGGTAATCAAACCACGTTAATATTAAAGGACGGGTAAAATACCGTTAGTGGTAAAATTTAACCCGGTGAATATTAGGACTTAAATAAATAATCCTAATATTAACTAAAAGGTGAATAAAAGCTTTTAAGGAAATAAAAAGGATAAAAGGCCCGAGCTAATGGGACCTAAAATAAACTTAGTCATAAATATTCCCGAACCCGCTAAGTTAACTAGGAATATTAAACCTAGTTAATAAGTGGGACTATTATTGAAAATAATTAGGTTGTGACCTAATTAATAACTAACCAAACACGAGGGACCAAAGCCGGGTAACTTGAAAATGGAATTATAAACTTAAAAACAAAACACAACACACACACAAGAGTGTGTGTCTGCGTGCGTGAGATGGAGCAGGAGACAAGCTCCATGGGAGCTAACCCTAAACTCAACAACTTCTTCAAATTGGAGGATCAATTGAAGGCCAAACTCGGATTTGAATGCGTAGAAACGATCACCAAGTCAAGGGGATCGTAAGGTATGTCGAATTTCTAACATTCGTGAAGTTGTAAAAATTTGATAATCATCCTAATCGCGAATTAGGCATGAATTAGAGAAGCTATGGCTAGATTAGTGATGTATAATTGCTTAGGAAAGAAACCCTAAGTGAAAATCATACATAACATGCTATAGATTGATGAATTTGGTGAATTAACACACTTAGATAAGTGGGTTTTGATGTTATGATGAAATAGATGATATAGATATGCTTAGAATCATCATGCATGGTAAGTAATCAGGAAATACTTAAACAATTTGCAAGTTTGAGTATTTGATCATAAGTGATAGTGGTGAATTTTGATGTTAATCTTGGTAAAAATAACTAGTTATGAACTAGTTGTAAATGTGTAAAAATGTATGCACATTAGGTGTTTGTTAAAATGCCTAAATGAAAACTAAAGTGTTGAAATTAGAGTGAAAATGTGTATTTGAATAATATGGCAAGTTATATGGAATATGAAACAAGAAGAGTTCTAATCATCGTGTTGATTTGAACTAATGTTGTAAATCATGTGATCGAAAGTAGTTAACCTTAATAAGCTAAGTTAACTAATCATGAAGTTGAATAGTGATTTCGACTTATAAAATTAATTGAGATGGAATAGTCGCGAATAATTATGACTAATCTAACCATCTTACAATTTACAATGATAGTTTGATGATTAACAAGCTAGGTGAAAGCTTGGGAACAAAGCGGATCAAACGAAGCAAGAATGACGGAAAAGCATTGTTTGGAAGTAATGTAAGTATGGCTTACACTAGTCTTATGTTTAGAATATTCTCTTATCGTATTAGTTATGAATAAGATAAATACATAGTTGAGGTATGATGTTTCGGCGTGTAGACGTACGGAACAAGATAGTCGAGCATGACAAGAAACCATGTTGATGGTTTAAAAGGGGTTAAATCGGTAATTTGATCATTTTATGACAAATGGAAAATGAACTTTTAAATGGTTACCTTATAGGGTTAACCAAAACAAACAATAATGGTAAAACGGTAAATTGGTCACGCGTCGACCATAACTATTGGTTTTAAAAGACACTTATGAAGTAAGCCTTAATAGGCCGAAAAGTATTAAGAAAATGAATTATAAGTAAAACGACCGCACGATGTAAATCGGAGCGAGTCATATAGTCGAGATGAAAATACATGTCATCTCGCTAATATAATTGGTCATTTAGACCAAACGGGTCAAAGGGTGAAGATACCACCTTTTTATTATAGCGACTAATGATTCTTGTCGAGTTATATGATTTCAGGAATAAATGTAGAAATGATATTTGCATCACTATTATTTAGCGAATATTATAGCAAGGCATTAAAACAGGTCAATACATTGACCCGAGCCAGGTATGTGTAATAGAGTAATTATTCATTTAGAACATAAGGTTCAATGAGCATTAGATGAAGTCTTAGATAGACAATGGGTTACTTAAATGGGTAAACCGAATGTTTTAAAAGAGGGTCGTGGCGTTTCGAAAAGCATAATGACTTTTCGAACAAGATCATAACTCAAAAGAACAATTATGGGTCAAACATGCTCTCAAAAGACCTTTCCGTAATTGAAAGACTAAAAAGGACCAAAACGCCCTTGTTGGCTAATTCGAACAAACAACCTTTAGAGGTTGTTTGGAAACGAGTTTTATGATTAGGTAAATACTTAGAATAAGTATAGAAGCTGAAAAAGGTATTATATTAGTCAAATGGCACTAGTTGAGTTTTTGTCGTAAAATAATGATTCGAGAGGTAAAATTTGGTTTATATAGGTCACCACATTAAACCCACCATAAATACAGTTGTGGTGGGAGATTATAGGATAAGAAATGTGGTGATGGAATGCTAGAAGCAATCGAAAGCGATTTTAGGCGCGAAAGTGCTTAAATACCCTTAACGGGTCAAAATAAGCATACGAGCGAAAACGGGTTTAAATTGTGTAATAAACCTGTGATTAGAACCTAAAATGGTAGATAAAATTGATTTGAAGAAGTGTATGTGATATAGGAATCAAACAAATATGTTTGCTTGATAAATGCGTAAACGGGTCAAAATTTTGTAAAAAGGGTAATAAGCCGGAGGCATAAAAGTCTCAAAATTTATTAAGCCGGATGTCGGATTTAAACTCCATTTGATGGAGAATCAAATTACAAACACGTAGGAAGAAACGGTAGGTCAAACAGACAAGCGGATTGAAAGATACGAAAGTTTTCGTGTCAATAGCGGCAAAATGGAAGGGCTGGTTGCAGGAGCCACCGTAACTTACGGTGGGCACCGTAAGTTACGGTGGGGGCTGAATTCCTTACGGCAGTTAACCCCTGCCTTACGGTAGTGGTATGTTAAAACAGGGCTACCGTAAATTACGGTAGACACCGTAATTTACGGTGGACCCTGAACCAAAAAAAAAATGAATTTTTAATCAGTTTTGTTTCCCGGACTCGTTTAAACACGTTTTAAACCCAGTTTGACTAAAGCATTTCATGTTGGTGAAATGTAGGTACTTTTTGGATGCCGGAAGACGATCAAGCTCGGCGAAGAACCGAACACAATAAAGATACATGCTTCCGCACATTGCATCGTCATAAATTTTAAATGACGAATCTGATCACGTTATGTCGAATAACTTTTGAATTGCGAAAAGTTTTAATAAATCCATATTTTATAGTATGTGTAGTCTTAACTACACATCTAATTGTTGGTATTTACATGTAAAACCGTTAAATAGAAACTAGGGTGTTACAGTTTCAGGCTAAAATTTGATCTAAAAGACAAAATTCGTAATTCCGTTTGAAAAACCAGCGCGAGATGATGACGTCAGCAGCTCTTCATACGGAATTAGTCTCTTAATTCCGCTTGAAATCGTTATTCCGCTTGAAATATTGGTTGATTCCGTTTGAAAACAGCTAATTTCGCTTCAAAGTGATAATTCCGTTTCAGTGATTCCGTTTGAACCAAGTAATTCCGCTTCAATCTGGTATTCCGTTTGAGTATCTCAAACGAGATTAGTAATTCCGTTTGAAAAGGTGTAATTTCAAACGAAATTAGGGTAATTTAGGGTAATTTCGTTCCAAAGTTAATTCCGTTTGAGCTGGGTATTTCCGTTTGAAGGGAATTCCGTTTGAAGTGTGTAATTTCGTTTGAACAATCAGTTTTGTGAACTTTGAAAAACCGAATCATGGAAGAGGAATTTTACAACGCATTCGCTACCCCGGTTACCCCGATCACTCTTGCACAGAACACAATGTTGGAAAATGAAACGGGGACTATGCAAAAACCGCCTAAGCTCATGAACATCGAGGAGTATAAGGGTTGGGAAGGACGTTTTGAAAACTGGGTACAAGCAAATTATTTGGATGCTTGGGAATGTTTTGAGACGAAATATGTTTGACCGATGACTGATGATGAGGAGATTATTGCTATTAAAGATCTGAGTGCTGAAAATAGAAAGAAATACAAAGATGAGAAAATGATGCTAAGTCTACTACAAGCTGTGAAAGAAGATATCTTGGGCTTATTGCAACACAATGGAACTTCTTATTCAATATGGAAGGCTTTAAGATCAAAGTTTGTTGGAAGTCAAGAGATGGTCAAGAACAAGAAATCACTTTTGAAGAAAGAGTTTGATCTGTTTCGTGGGTTGAAAAATGAAAGCACAAAGCAAATCATTGAGAGATATCGCAATCTGTTAGCGATCATGAAAAGATTGAGTATTGAGAAAGATAATGAAGAGTTAATCGAAAAATTAGCTGATGCATTGCCATATGAGACTTGGGGCACATATCTCATGATGTTGAGGAACAAGAAAGGTTTTAGCAGTATGACATTGAGCAAATTCATTGAAAAGATTGAGGCTCATTGAAAAGATTGAGGCTCAGGAGATGGAACAGAGAAAGATTTCAAGAATGAAAGATTTTGACGGTGAACAAGACATTGGTCTTTATTACAAAGGTGGTGTCAGTGATAAATCCACCAACATGTCACCGAAAGTTGAAACTGCATTCAATGCAAAGAGTTCATCTGGAAGTTCTTCTAAAGGATCAAACAGTAACACAAGTTTTTCATCATATCCATCATTTGATCCAAACATTTCAGCAAGAATGGTAAGAAGTTACAATGCAACATTGTACTGAATCTGGAGAATGATGAGGATTATTCAGCAGAAGTTGCTAAGAGTCACATGTCTTTGTTGGGAACTGTGTTGGAATCATATGGTAGTTTTGTTGCAGGTCAGATCGGGAATCCAATGCTTACAAAAGAGGATTACGATCAGATTGACGCTGAAGAAATGGAATTGATGGACATAAAGTGGTGTTTGGTAAGCGTGTTGAGACGAGCTGAGAAATTTAAGCAGATCACAGGAAGAAATGACTTACGTGCCGCTAATGTTTCTACTTTGGGTTTTGATAAATCTAAAGTCACTTGTTTTCGTTGCAGGGAAAAAGGACACTTCAAGAGGGAGTGCACAAATCGCGAAGCAAGTGGAGCTCAAAATCCGTTCAACAACAACGATTACTACCGGAAGGACATTTAACATCAAGTATCTCAACAACTACAAGAACCACAAGTAGCACATGGTAGAAAAGTAATCGAGGAGTCTTCAAAGAGAGCTTGTATGGTGAATCAGGATGACAAAAAGCCAACGGAAGGTTTCAGTTGGGACAAATATATCTCAGCTGATAATAAAGCATGCTTGATAAACCAAGATGATGAAAAGTTATCAGAAGGGTTTAACTGGGAAGGTTTCAGTTGGGATGATTATTATCCTAACAAAACTTCACATCAAAAAGCTTTTGTCGCTCGTATTGAAGAAGATAGTGATGATGATATAGAGTATTATGCAAGAAGAATGGCAGCTCATTTTAAAATGATGGAAGAAAGTGACAGTGAAGATGAAAAAGCTAAAAAGAAAAAGAAAA
This sequence comes from Helianthus tuberosus, assembly GCA_030545235.1. Taxonomy (NCBI): domain Eukaryota; kingdom Viridiplantae; phylum Streptophyta; class Magnoliopsida; order Asterales; family Asteraceae; genus Helianthus; species Helianthus tuberosus. The sequence goes on along the minus strand of CM060361.1, from coordinate 116,511,025 downwards.
AGGTCAAAACACCAGTTAGTAGTGATGATGAAGAAGTACCAGTGATAAGGAAAAAGGTGGAAGTTCCAAAGTTTAAAGTTGATGAAGAAGTTGATGCAAGAAAGATTCCTGTGAATTGTGAAACCTGTGAGATCATAAAGAAGAAGAACAGTGAGTTGATTAACAACATGAACACGTTGAAGGAGTCTTACGATGTTCTGAACAAAGCAATGAATCAATACAACCAAACAAGTGAAGAACAGGCAACAGCAATGAAGACACTTCAAGGAGCTCTTATGATAAAGCAGAAAAGCGTTAACAACTATATTGAGAAGTGTGCTGTGCTTGAACAAAAACTGGAGACACAAAGGATTGAGACAGAAAGAGTAAACCATTTGTTAAAAAGTTACTCATGTACTTCTTATGTTGTTGACAGGATCTATCCAACTGTGGAAGGCATGAAGGCTTTTGAAGAAGACATTCCTGAAGAGGAAAAGATTGTATCTGAAGAAAAGACTCCTGAAAAGAAGAAAGAAAAGAAGAAGGATACTAAAGTGAATAATTCTGGTAAGAAACAAGGTTTCAGTTACAACAAGTGTCCACCCCTGCTTGAAAATTGATATTCACCGAGAAATCCAAATTCAGAAAGAGTCGAAAAGGCAACAAATTTACAGTGGGAGTCGGAGTCTTCAATTAATCTGCCAGAAAATATTGATGTTACGTTTACATCATCTGACACTGATCAACAATCTCAATTGATGAAGAAAGTGGCGGATCATGTGTTAGATAACGATGAAACAGAGGAGTCAAAGTCGGAGTCTATGTCAGAGTTAAAGTCTGAGTCCAACATTCCGAGTCAAACCGTCAAACAGGGAAAAAGGGTTTACAATAAAGAATTTCTTCTATCAAAATCTAATTTGAATGACGAAACATTCAAAGTTGCATATACATTGAATGATTCCGACAAATTATATTCTGATGAGGAATTTCCAATAAGAGGTGTTAAACCAGAAATGATAAAAAAGGTTTTCAAACTAACAGAAATTAATATTTCTGAAATAAAAGATGTAAATCTTAATGATAAACCTAAAAAGTACACCTCAAGAGTTCAACAAAGAGAAAACAAGAAAAAAGGGTTACAGTTCTGGTTCTGGTTATCGAAAGAAACCAAACCATAACGGTAATTTCAAAAGGAAAGGATTAGGATTTATTCCACCAGAAAATCATAAAAATGAAAAATATGTTAGAGATTTTAAATCAAAAATGATATTTGTTTCAGGTACGTCTACTGAAGAGGAAAAAGAAATTTTGTTTAGAAAGCAGTCGAACAAAGAATTCCTTACGAAGAAGCAAGAAGAGATGAAGACTGCTGATCAGATGAAAGAAACGAGAACCTGTTTCCAATGAAACACTGTTGGTCATATTGCCAAGAATTGTTCCAAGGCAATACAATCAAAACAGGGAGTATCTCGTAAACTGAAAGATAAAGAAGTTGTGTTTGAACAACAAATTGAGAGGACTAAACTTTTCAAAAATTCAACTTTTGAAATTGGTGAATGTTCAAACCGGTTTTACAAGAAAAGAGCAAATCTTGACAACCAAAAATGGATTGTTAAGAAATCAGATGAAAGTTCTGGCGATGAATCTGATTCCACAAAGTCAGAGGAGCCACAAGTTGAATCAAAAGGTGAAAAGTCAGTGCCGCCAATGGATGATGTCAATTTTCCACCATTGCGGGCTGAAAATTTTAAACAAAAAATTGGCAAAGTTGAAATTTCAAATCAATTCTTCTCAGAAAAGAAAGAGTTCGATATTGAGAAAGCCTTTAACCCCACAGTTCATAACATTTTTGGTAAAATGGTTAATGGGAAGGTCAAAGGGGTGAAGGAGTTTTATGAGAAGAAAACGAAGAAACCAAGTAAGTGTGTTTCGTCCCAGGTTTGTGACTGGGATGGTACCTATTATGAACAGTAAACATCTGGACTTTGCCGGAGCTCCCAGGTTGGTAAGAGTGGAGCAGGAATCGGCATCTTTCTTGAGAAATTCACGAAAGTGATTTCATCTTACAAGTGGTAAATCAGGGACATTAAGTTGTACTTGATTTTCTACAAGTGATTGTTTGATTAAAATCGGGAAATGTAAAATCTTACAAGTGGTTGAAAAACAAGGTACAAATGGTTTTATAAAATCAACAAAACTTATTTTCTGGAAAAACCATTTGATTAAAACAAACTTAAGTGTTTTGAAATCAATGGGAAAATAGTTTTTTGTGAGGGGGAGTTCTGATTGTTTATGCCAAGTGGATGGCGAATTGAAGCAATTCGATATCAGTTGTCAGTTTATTTGTACAGTTTGTTTTCAAATTTCTCTAAATGTGTTTGCATTTTAGGGGGAGTAAGTATTTCTGAAAATCCAAAAACATTTGAAAATTTGAAAAAGACAAAAACATGATAAAATGAAAAATGAGTTTTTGTGTCAAAGAAGAGGAAATGATAGTACATCAGTGGACTATCACAGCATACTAAAGAAATGGAAAGTTAAAAAGTGATAAATGGTCTCACTGATGATGTGTCAGTAGGTTTTTACACATTTAGTAGATTATGACGAGATATAAACCTAAATTCAAACTTGCTTATATCGTAGGGAAACATCTCTCGGATATATGGGTAACCCCCGAAATCTTGTTTGAAAGGTCCCTCTTTCTGAGATACTAGGTCTTTATGCTCAGTGATATCTGGGGTATTATCCCGGGACTTCTGATTTTGCGGAAGCAATGGCCTAGTCCCCGGAGAATACTTTACACTTGCTTGAAATATAGCCTACCCTCAGCATAAAAAATGATAAAACATTGCAAAATGCAAATCATGTGCTGTTGTAAAAAAAAGATCCTCTAAAGGGGACACACCAAAAGTCGAGCCGTCATCTCTCTGCTGAACGGAAGTTCTGACCTGAGCTCTCACGGTTTCGCATTTTAACCCCTTACAGATATCATCTGTGGTATACTCACCTGTAAGACTGAATATTGGGATCTGGATACGGGAGTATATTCTGAGGTGGGACACGCGATTAAGTTTAAGTATCTAAGACATTAATCTCGTATCTTGAAACAGTTGAACTTTGTGTGAAAATTTAAGGGGATCAGTATACTGACAATCTAAGTGAATCGTTTAGAACTTAAAATGTTTAAAGCTTAACGGTGTTGGTGATTTGTCTCAAAAACTGATATGATCCTCTTACACAAACTCACAAAAATATTGTCTGTAAATATTTCTTTATTGCATTTCATTTCTTTCAAAAATCCAAAAAGATTTTCAGTGTGTTTTAGCATAAATTTTGAAAAATACAAAAAGATTTTCGACAACTGATGTTGGAGAGCTGATTTTCAAAATTCCAAGTGCAAGACATGATGAACATTTGGGTTGGGAGAGTGTGTTTTGAAAAGAAAAATGATATTTCTTCTAGTGATTCATCAAAGATTAAAACTGTAAGATCATTCGTTGATTGAATAATTCCACAAGTGGTCTTCAGAAATTAAATGATAAATCATTTGTGAGGTTGTTTTTGCAAGTGGTAAGCAAAATATAAATTTGTCAAATTTTAAATTTGTGAATTTATTGTTGGGTAGAGATTTGTGCAGGTTAGAGCCAGGAATCATTCCTGAACCTGTAGAAAGAGTGTGAGCCAGCTCTCGATCTTGAACCTGTAGAATTCCAGACTGCGATCTCAGCTTACTGAGAGGGGGAGTCTGAATGTCAAAGAGCTAGGTTCTGATCCTGATTTTGCTGATGCTGATGAGCTTAAGGAATCAAGAGATCTAATCAAGAGAATTAGAAGATTCAAGAGCCAGATGGCGATTCTAGGATTGAAGATTATTTGTTCGAGGGGAGTCTGTTGATGAAAAGAGAAGAGAGAAGATTTGAGGATGCTTTACAGTATCAGATACTTCAAAAAGAGAAGCCCAGAGGACTGATAAAGATTGAAGATGCGAAGACTCGACACTTAAGTCTCGTCAACATTCGAGGGGGAGTCTGTTGATGCATGCGTCTGTCGACTTCGTCTTGTATCGAGTCTTGTATTAGAATGTTAGATCAAGGCACGCAATTCGAGAAAACATGTAATTCCTCTTGAATGGTGTAATTCCGTTTGAAAGAGCACATGTGTAATTCCGTGCGGAATTAGATTCCCCTTGGAATTCTAATTCCGCTTGGAACCATTTCAAACGGAATTAAGGGCCTATAAATACTCCTTCAAGCGAGATTAGTTGTAACAGTTCCGGTCTGAGCAACGAAGTGCTGCCGAAGTGTCGTCTCGCTGTAAAACGTCATTATATCAATAAAATCGACAGTTAAAGTGTATATCTAGCTGAATTGACCTCGATACGTCTGTTTCCGCCTTTCGTATTGAGATAAACTCCTCTGAACGACTCGTTCGGGTCTGCAAAACGATCCTACATTGTGTGGATTTCCGTTGTTTAACACGTCATCATACCGTCTCCGTTAAACTTCAAACTTTTAACTTGGAAAACTTTGTGAAATTTTCAAAACATCAGAACGCCGAATGAGTAGCCATCTGATCGGACGACCATCCAATCGAATGAGCATTCGACCAGGTGACTCGCCCTTTTATCAATAACTCAACACTTAAACGATTTGAACAAAACTTCAAAGAATATCACCTTTCAATCGAATAGCCATCCGTCCGGATGACCGCCATCTGTCCGGATGACCGCCATCCGTCCGGATGACCATCCGACCGGATGACTGACATCTAGAAATATTTCTCATTTTCCAAAATGCTACAATGAAAACTTCAAAGTTTCAAACGATTCACAGACACACTCACTCAGATCGAATGACCAACCGACCGAATATTCATCCGTCCGGATGGCCATCCGATCGACTCACCATTCGACACTCGTCTCATTCAATGCACTGTTTACACGCCGTTCAACGCTTACGCTATCGTTCTTTTCTCAGGCTAATCTCCACGCGCTCCCTTCAATCCAAGAGAGTGTTTATTTACTAAACACACCCTGTGAATATACTCGAACCCATTTTCTTTAAACGCACTTTGGGTGTTACATATGTTTTCTGTATCAAATCACATCGAACACACAACGCAAACACTTTTAACGCTAACCGCTCTCGCATGTTATACGTGACGCGATGAATGCTTGTATGTTATGTTTACACAGTGATTGTTTGCCTTACACCTTAGCAACGATAGTACTATAGTTTGGACTCAGCACCTGTTGTGGACAGGGGTTGTTAAGGTTTTTACTTCACATGGTCACAGTGGTGATAATGTGTTGTGCAATCTACAACTCGCAGTTATGTTGGTTGCATACTTCATTGTCGATAGCTTACTTGCTTCACATTTCTACGTGTTAGATGTTGGTTATGCGTAAATGCTTTCGCTATACTATATGCTATTAAACTTGTGTACTCACCTTTACACTCTGTGTATTGACTTTATTTTAACGTATGTGACAGGTGTTTAGGACACTATGTTTGCTGTGACGAATCAAGCTAGGGAGTCTAGAAACAAACTAAATAAATCCGAGTTGTCAGAACAGCCTTTTTGTCTTTGAGAACAATATCTGTATTAACTGTTTTTACTTTATATGTTAATGGTATGGGACGTTAACGATTAATATATTATCATTAATAGTTATTATGGATTTCTCTTGGACAATCTGGCTCGGTCAGTGCCACGCCCCGATGTTTTCGCCATCGTTTGGGGTGTGACATCATATCCCCATACTCTAAGGTATTCCAAATCGGGTTTACGCCCATCCCATATCTCATATGGCGGTTTGTTTACCTTTTAGTCGGAGCTAAATTGACAATGCAGGAAGCGATCATAAGAGCTTGTCCCAAAAAGGAGTGAGTCAAGTTAGTTCTACACATCATCGATCTAACCATATCAAGTAAATTCGATTTCACCTTTCACTCACGCCATTAAGTTGGGGTGTGCTAGGTGGATAGGGTTGTGAAACTATTCCACACTCTTTTAGTTCATTGAGAAATTCAAAGCTGAGATATTCACCACCTCGATCTGATCGAAGTACTTTTATCTTTCTATCAAGCTGGTTTTTAGTCATGGTTTCTAGTCATGGTTCTGAAAGGGCCACATACATCATGTGAATGAGTTCTAGAAAACCATTGATCCGTTCACCAACATCGGTGAAGGGGTGCTTTGTGAGTTTGCCAGCTAAGCAAGATTCGCAATCATCAAAGGAGTTCTATCTAGTGGATTCAAATATCCCCTTGGACTTGTGCCATTTTATGCGTGTCTTACTTATGTGGCCAAGTCTGCAATGCCATAAATATGTTTCATTTATGCCAGCTTTGTTACGCTTAGAAAGATGATATATGTTACTACTTGTTTGAACATCAATCTCATAAATACCATTTCGAGGTTTAGCCTCAAAATAAAAGACATCATTCAAGTATGCTAAAATAGAAAAAACATTAAAGCGTACTTGAATCCTTGTTCAAACAGTGAAGAAACTGAAATAATGTTTCTGGTCAAACCAGGTGCATATAAACAGTTATTTAAAGTAACTACAAGGCCAGGGGAACATGAAAAACAAAATGTTCTAGTTGCAAGAACTGGAACTCTCTTTCCATTACCAACTATGAGTTTCATGTGGCCTTGTGTCAGTTTCTTCCACTTTTCAGGCTCCTGCAAAACATTAACGATGTGGTAACTATATCCGGTATCAAATACCCATGTCTTACTAGAAACAGTGAGAAGTTCGATAACATAAATGAGAATATCAGAAGAAGTGCCAATGTTATTGGCCTTGTTCGTTTTCAACTTGGCTAGGTACTACGGGGAGTTTCCCTTCCAGTGCCCCATTTGGTTGCATTCAAAACACTGACGCTCCTCGAGTGGGTGTGGTTTTGCAACATGCTTGTTGTTGGTGGCATTTCTAGCAGTAACAACAACTTTTCTCTTGCCTTTGCTCTTATGTTTCCTTTTCTTGTTATTGGGCTTCTTAACACCATCAGACTTGACCATTAGAACTTGGTTGGTTTTGTGGAATGACTAAGTTTGTTTATCTGGTCAATGTATCCTTTCATCTTTAGCACATGAGTACTGATACATGATCCTTCCAGCATTTTACAGCTTATGAGTTGTTTCATGGTGTCATATCGCTCCTGTCGGGCTTGTTTCTGGAACATGCCTTTCAGTTGTTGGATCATGTCATAAGCATCCTTATCTTCCATGTTCTTCTGAAGTTCAGGAGACATGGTGGCTTTCATAAGGCAGGCTACCTTAACAACATCCTCGTTATGTTTCTCTAGTGCCTTGCGAGCAGTAGTAGAATTACTTTCAGGCTCGGTAGGGACTGGGCCATCTAAGATATACAACTTTTCCTCCATCTTGAGAACTATTCTCAGATTGCGGTGCCATTCGATAAAGTTGGTGTTATTCAAATTTTTATTTCTTTTCCTTTTCAATTATAGACTTGAAAATGAAGGTGTTGTTTTCATTAGACATCTGTTATGTAAGCAAGGTGATTTTAATTAGTATTTTCGATGTATATCTCCTTATTTCATGAGGTGAGACGATAAGGAATGAGAATCCGGTTAGAAGCTCTTTCTAAAGGCAGTTGGGGCATGCAACATTAGCAAGAGGTTCAAGCGGACTGACAACGATTGTCAATTGTGAGAATGGCACAACTCCCGAGGTTTATGAGGCTGCGAGGATAACCTATTGTCCTTGCATTGATACATTTGGCCTCATCTATGCCACTTTTGTTCTTGAGACAACTGAGGCACGTAAACATGAGAAGAAAAGTAATAGTCGTCCTAAAATGGTCACATGTGGAAGGGTCGGATGTGTCGACGAAGGCCTTGCACCTTGGAAGGATAAACTAGACACCAAGTGTCGTGCTGTGGCTCCAACACTGATGGTTTGCATTATGCCCCAAGTGTTACTAGTAGTAGGATGGCATAGACCATTGATTTTAATTTTTACTAAATAGGGTCGTTATAGTCGGTTTTAATTTAGATATTAAATTTGCGACATAACCAAAAGACCCTTTCACCTCTCGGGACAATTAGTTTTAGATAACCTATAAAACTAAGTTTGTCGCGACTTGGAATAACCAATTTTAAGTTAATAGAAAACTATTAAGTTAATAGTTTTGGAAAATAAAAAAAACTAGTTTAATTTGCAATACTTAATTGGTTATTGTTGTTTTATAACAAAAACTTTAACAAGTTGTAAAAACAATTTAGAACTTGTTTTAATGTGATTGTATTAATATTTTAAAACTCCTTTTAAAAACATGATGGTATTTAGGTTGGTTATGTTATAACAACTTATAAGATAAAAGCAACCACAATGGCAAGACACATATGTAAATCCATATGGCCAAATTGTTCGATCTTGCTAGAGCCTAATAGCAAGATCAAACGGGTCACGGGGTCACAACACACAAACAACCACAAGGATGGACTTGAGTGCATCCAGTCGTCTCGAGCAACTCCCACTGACTTCATGACTCCTGTTTAGCGTCCTCGGTTTTGTCTCCAGGTTTTCGTTTATTACAATACTTACAAAATTACAATAAATGAAAGAACCCTATCTATTACAACTTTGAACAATCTTGGTGTCCAAAAATAATAATTACAAAACCGAATAAAAAATATACAACTGCAAAACAAGGTCGGGCCGGATTTACATATCGCACAACAATCACAAAATAAACCGGACAATGTTTTGGTCAAGCAAAACAAATAAAATATTGACCAAAAATAAAGTGCCCTCGAAAAAAAAAACTTAGATCAGAAACTTTAAATAAATAAAGTTTGTATTCTAGTTCCGGTTAAAAGGACCGGTACCGACTCGTATGTTGTAACCAAGGCTCTGATACCACTGTTGGGTTTCCGTGGTGATCGGTCATAATTTTATTTATCAAAAATCCGGTTCAATAAATAATAGTTAATTAATTAAACGAGTTAATTAATAAAACGCAGCGGAAATATAAACTAATGATCAACAAAACGAAACCCGACAGGACCCGGTTACATGCAAATATGAGCATAGTGAAAATATGTTTAACTACCGATGAGAAAGATATACCTCGGTTAATGACTAACCGGTCGAGACACCGAGGTTCAACGAACAAGTGCTAGTGATACGAACTAACGAAACGCGATGGAAAGGGGGCGGCAGCCGACGACAATCAGCTGCGGCAGGCGACGACATCCAGCGGCAGCAGGCGACGGTAGCCGCAGCTGGCAGATGGGGTTCAAGGGCGGCCGACAGGTGGCGGCTGGTAGTAGGGCGGTGGCGCTGTCCGACTCGCTGAGGCGGAGAGCTCGGCCGTGCAAGGCGACGACCGTATCCGGCGGTGAAGGCAGAAAAACCGGTGGCCGGCTAGTGTTGGTTGTTGACAGCATTTTTTGTTCTACCTTTTGTTCATCATCTAAAACAATGCAAGACCCAATACATTAAAAGGATATGGACCCTTATGCATGCTTGCCAAGTGGCACACATGCATGGTGCATGTGTTGCCATTGGCCAATGTGTTAGGTGCGCGACAAGTGGCGGTAGCACGATGCATGTGCGACATGTGGCACAGCAAAGGTGCGCCCGACAAGTGGTGTAAGGTGAGTATACCCGTCTCACTCGGGCCATGTACTCGTCTCTCAGTTAATACCCGCGTATCGTTCGTAATTACCAGTTAAACAGGTTAAGTGGATTTTTAGTTCGTTGCCCAAGGTGTAACTCTTACGGGTCAAGACCCGGTCGGCAGCGTTGACTTATCGAACCAGACATAATATCCAACAGAATCAAACTTGTTGAGATCTTAGGATGATAACTCAAGATGTGTAAACTACTTGTGTAGATATTTGGCCTCTTGAGCAATATCCTTTTCTTGATAATTTGTAACTTCTGTCTTGATTTCATTTTCATTCCAATATGTTGACCATAATGCATATTTTCGTATAACAACAGTTTCCCTCGGATTAAACTTCAAATCCCCGTACAATAAGCTGATCCAGACTTAACACGTTATGATCTAAGGAGGGAACGAAAAACGCACCGATGATTACTTTCTTTCCATCAAGTATGTTGACTTCCACCTATCATACGCCTCATATGAATTGGATGTTATAGTTTCTAGCTCGAGTTTCTACACAGAAAGTTTGCATGAATGCTATGAACAAATTTCGATTACCAGTCATGTGATTTATGAAGGCAGGATTGATATACCATATTTGATCCCACATTCCTTGTTCGGTACTTTGATCATGCATGTATTCTTCTTCTTGAAAATAACTTGGAATTGTAGCATTTTGCACTTACTCCCTATTCATTATACAGAATCATTCGGTATATCCTAAGTTGTGAAAGTGATAACATCATTTTGGGCAAGGGATTTCCGATTCTTGTTTGCCTTCTTTATTTCATTCCATGTTAAATCGCCTTACATATTTTTCCGTGACTTTTGATTTTATCTTTTATGGTGTGTCTTCGCCTTTTGTATTTCATCTTACACATAAAATTGGTTCAACACTTAGCTCTGATACCATTTGTTGTCCGGATAATAATGAATTCGGAATATAGAATTAGGAAAAGAGAATAGAAGAAGAGAATAAAAACATAAAGATTTGATGAACACACATTTTTGCATGGATGTATTCTGTATATATATATGCGGAACCATTGCGATGAAAACATGACACCACTTCATGGTATGTTGGTTAATGCAATGGTTCTAAGTGTTTTAATTTACTAAACATAATAGTTACTATCCTTTCAAAAAAAAAAAAACATAATAGTTACTAACGTGACATAAAGACATATCTAAGGTTTAGTTAATAATCTATTATCTAATAGTTTGGTCTAAGGAGTTATAAATGGAGTTCCTGTATACGTAAGGGATCAAGGCTAATTTTTGTACTGATTCTTCTTGTTTCGAAAAGGGGAGCTCGAGCTCTTTTGTTTGAGATAATAGAAAATCACTAGAATAAAAAAAATTAACGGAATAGGCATACATTTTTTCACTTTGGCAAAAAAGACAGACAAACAAACCAATCAGGAAATGCCAAATAGGATTCACCAGCTAAGATGACTAGGGCTTAGCCTGCAAAAAAACTCATGGTGAACCGGTGAAGTACAAAGGGTCCACATAATAGCTAGTCAGATTAAGACATGCGTAAAGAGAAGAAATAACCTACAACTAAAATTTAACCATCAGTTTTTAGCCATAGGCTATTTAGCCCCTACTGTTTTTTTCGTATGCCGGCTATGCAGCCTATGCTTTTTTATTGGTTTTTTGGACCAAATTGTACTTGACTATGAGTTTTTGTGTAGGCTATTTAAGCGCACAAATCTTGTTTGACGTATTTTGATTGACTCTTCTTGTCTTTACCTACTTTAACAAGGGCTAAATACCCATATATATTCCTTTAACTTTGAAGGTCAAGTTATCTTTTATAGTAATTTTCCCTTAAAATAATCGAGTCAAACCAAACTGACTTGTTTAACTTTAAGTGTTGGCCCAACTAGCACAACTTAGCTGCCATTATATAAAAGGGAAAATTATGAAATTGGCCAAAGACCAAGCTGACTTTCGAAATTGGCCAACTCATGCGCCGTTGGAACAGCGCATCCAGCCTTCCATGCGTCCGTCAGTAGGAGTGTGACACGTGTGTATTTTGAGCGGAGGAGTCAGCCGTCAGCGCATCCGGCTAAAAAGTAGGCTGATGCGTCTGGCTCCGCTGCTTCCCGAGGCGCTTGGCTGGCTGGCTAGTGGCTCCTTGAGTGGCTCGTTTGGTTTATTGAAGGACGCATTGGAGGCGCTTGTCTGGCTCGTTTCCGTATTTTTTTCACAATTTTTTTTAAATTTACTAATTATTTGTAAATTATAATTTTCACCCTATAAATACCAGTGAAAATTAGATGTTTTATATGCAACCAATTGTATACAATGCCTATCTCTAGTCCTTTCGATAGTCTCCAAATAGAAACGGAGGTGTTTTCATGGTTTGAAAATGACGTTTTCTTGAGCTTTAGAAGTGCCGATGCCTATCGATGACGGTACCTGGCAGATAACACGGATGTGATCAATGATTCTCTTCAAGGGTCGAACATCAAAGCAAAATTTTCAGAAACTCACCTACAAAAGGAACCTGTAATCACACCGTGTTAATCATCGCTAAATAACATTTTGTTGTATTTGTTGTTGTTATCTATGTTAGTTATTGTATTTATAAAATTCAAAAAAGTTGTTCCATGTGTTATTTTTTTTCTAATTTTTTTACATCACAATATTATCTAAATTTTTTTGACAATTCCGTGTACGGCTCTATCTATATAAAAACTAGCAAACTACACTATTAATATTATCTATCAAAACTACTTATAAGATATGGGTGGTGGGGAAGTCGGACAATCGAACGTTAGACGACGTTCTCGTCGTCAAACTGTTCCACATGTTGCCATTACCCCGTCGTATGCATGTTTGAACCGTCCACCGCAACCACCTGATCGTACCAAACACCGGCAGTAACCTACCATGTGCCACCAGCAGTCTACCATGTGCCGCTAGCAGCCTACCAAACACCGCCAACAACCTATCAAACACCTGTTTTTAGACCTCGACGCTCACCCCGTTTAAATCCTTACCTATTTTACCCGTCACCTCCAAATGAGTATGATGATTGGGGTGCCACCGATAATGAAGCAAACTTTGCATACGACTGCGCCATGGCAGAACTCCAATTTGCCCGTTTGCGAGTTGGCACTAGTGTAGGTCCATTTGGAGGATCAAGATTAAACCTACTTCCTTGTTTTATAACATACTAACGAGTGCGGAATCCACGTAAGTATGCAAACCAAAGCAAAAAGGAACAAACACGAAGTAACCAAAGATTCACAAACTTTGATTAAGTGAAGAGAATCAGTACACACATACACACAGTGTTTACAAACTTTCATAGGACTCTCTTAACTAAAATGTGGAACAAGTATCAGTTTATATAGGCCCCAATACCCAGTAACACTACGAAGAGTGTTACTGGGCCACGAACAGTATACAAGCCCACGAAGACTGGACTCTTCGTGGACACTAATCAACAAACAGTCACATGCCATGAACCATTAGTCTTTGTTGGGAAACAATCTTATGAGACCCATTGTTCGTGAACAGTGCATTCAACGAACACTTCACCAAGTCTTCATGAGGTACAATGTATGCATGGAAGGATAATCTCATTACATGACATCATCATGATGATGTCATGGTGATGTGTCGTTGATGACGGTTCGTGGCTATTCGTGCTTCGCGTGTCGAACTCTGGGGCGCACGACGGAGGAATGTCGTGACATCGGGCTTGACCGAACCCAACCGAGTAAAACCGAACCAAGTCGAACCGAACCAAGCCACATCCACAAAGTGCATCAACAAACTCTCCATTGGATGCTGCTTGTGATGGTTTGACTTTACTTTGTCGGATCTTCAGACGTCTTCACTTGAAACAAACAGGTGGTGCATCAACAAATTTCCCCTTGAATGTTGCTCATGATGGTTCGACTTTACATTGTCGGATCTTCAGACGTCTTCACTTGAAACAAACAGGAGGTGCATCAACAAACTCCCACTTGAATGTTGCTAGTGAAAGTTTGATCTTCAAGACTTCAGATTCTTTTGGCGTTGATGGGTGGTCAGCTGCAACTCGATCATCTTGATCCTTTGATTGCATCCATGTCGTGTCTTCATTCCAAAGCTTGTCTTCTAACACGTTCTCTTTGCCTTTAAGCTGGTTTGAGTACCCCATCTGCACATACAACAGAGCTAAACGCGTAATGAGAACAACCGCTTGAAATATAGTCAAACAACACATGACACACATGAGACCAACTCTCAATCAAACATCGACCGACAACAATTTGAAAGTTGAAAAATTTGATCAATTTAGATTTTAACTTTCAAAACTTACTAAATTTTGACCGTTTATGAAGGTGTAATTGTTTTCCGGCTTACAATCAGGTTTCAGGAGGTTAAGACTCGAGATCCAACGTCATGCAATAAAAAATAAATAGAAATAAAATCTTTTTGGTTTTTATAAAGTTTATATTAAAACACACCAAAAATCTTTTTGGCATTTTTGGATATTTTAAACGTAAAGAAGGAAAGCATTAAATAAATATACACAGAGATGCAGAAATTGAAATCTTTAAACAAATATTTACAGACATTCTTTTTGCGAGTTTCGAGGGTAAGAATATCATATAAGTGTACGGTCACGCCAAAAAGCTCTTGTTGTTCAGTTAGTTAATATTAAGATAAGCATCCTATAACGATTATCAGTATTGTTGACCACTTAAGCTCAACTTATCAGATGTACTCGCGGTTAGGGGATACGTTAAGGTATGATTTATACTTACCGACCGGTGTTCATCCACACACGACACATTCCCGTATCAAGGTATGCACGAGAGTTCATCTTACTGGTGAGTATACCATTTATCATCTGTTTTCAACTTATATGATGTGAGATACTGTAGGATCGTTTTGTGACCCAAACGAGTCGTTCAGAAGAGATTAAATCCGTTTCAGAGGCGGAAACTAAGAAATGAATGTAGAAACAGCTTGAATATCACTTTAATCTTCTTTTGTATTGATTTAACACTGATTACATGCAGAAAATATACCGGCAGCACTTCGGTATTGATTACAAGGCTCTGGTCTGGTCCCTTCAAATGACAACATGACATGCCTATTTATACTAAATGCTTGGTAGCTTGAAATGACACCTCAATTTCAAGCTGTCAAGCACTTTCAAGCTAACAAGCACTTTCAAGCTAACAAGCACTTTCAAGCTAACAAGCACTTTCAAGCTAACAAGCACTTTCAAGCTAACAGACATGTTCAAAACCACAATGCAACCCAGACTCGATATAAGACGAAGTTGACAGATGTATGCACCAACAGACTCCCCCTCAGATGTTGACGAGTCTTAAGTGTCGAGTCTTCTCAATCTTCAGTCTCTATCAGTCTTTGGGCTTCCTTCACTCTAACTTTCTTCAACTAATCTTTCAGGATCAAACTCCTAGCTCTTACATCTTCAGACTCTCTTTCTCTAACAGACTCCCCCTCAAAATATGCTGGGATCGTAGTCTGGCTTTCACAGGTTCAGGTATCGTAACCTGACTCACCTGCATATTCTCTACCCAAAACATAAGTTCCATAAAAGATAAGATTTAACAAATCTAGAAACTTTGCTAATCTCTTGAAGATACAACCCTGAATACATCATTTTCAAATATCAAACACAATGATTTATCATGTCAATTTCTGAAAGATCATTTTCATTTCACACATCTTTAAACCAACTTTCCCAAACCTGTTCGTCATGTTTAGCACTCGGAATTTTGAAGATCAGCTTTTCAACATCAGTTGTCTAAAATCTTTTTGGATTTTTCAAAAATTTATGCTAAAACACACTAAAATCTTTTTGGATTTTTGAATGAAAATGCAGTAAAGAAACATTCACATACAATATTTTTGTGAGTTTGTGTGAGAGGATCATATCAGTTTATGAGACAAATCACCAACACCGTTAAGCTTTATACATTTTAAGTTCTAAACGATTCACTTAGATTGTCAGTATACTGATCCACTTAAATTTTCACACAAAGTTCAACTGTTTCGAGATACGAAATTAATGTCTTAAGCACTTAAACTTATTCGCGTGTCCCACCTCAGAATATACTCCCGTATCCAGATCCCAATATTCAGTCTTACAGGTGAGTATACCTAGATGATATCTGTAAGGGGTTGATTGCGAAACCGTGAGAGCTCAGGTCAGAACTTCCGTTCAGCAGAGAGATGACGGCTCGACTTTTGGTGGGTCCCCTTTAGAGGATCTTTTTTACAACATCATTAATTAGCAATTTTATTGTCTATTTTTGCTGTGGGCGGCGCTATATTTCAAGCAAGCAGAAAGTATTCTCCGGGGACTAGGCCATTGCTTCCGCATTATCAGAAGTCCCGGGATAATACCCCAGATATCACTAAGCATAAAGACCTAGTATCTCAGAAAGAGGGGTCATTCAAACAAGATTTCGGGGGTTACCCATATATCCGAGAGATGTTACCCACGATATAAGCAAGCAAATTTGAATTTATGTTTATATCTCGTCACAATCTACTAAATGTGCAAAAACCTACTGACACATCATCAGTGAGACCGTTTATCACATTTTTCTTTCCAATTCTTTAGCATGCTGTGATCGTCCACTGATGTACTATCATCTCCTCTTTTGTACAACAAAACTCATTTTAAATTTTTATCATGTTTTTTGCTTTTTCAAATTCCTAATGTTTTTGGATTTTCTGAAAATTTTTACTCCCCCTAAAATGCAAACACATTTTAGGAAATTTGAAAACAAACTATACAATAAAGTGACAACTGATATCAAATCGCTTCAAATCGCCATCCACTTGGCATAAACAATCAGAACTCCCCCTCACAACAAACTATTTTCCCATTGTGATTTCAAAACACTTAAGTTTGTTTTAATCAAATGGTTTTTCCGGAAAATTAGTTTTGTTGATTTTAAGACCACTTGTAGGTTAGGGGTTCATCACATTGTTCTCCAAAATACCATATGTAAGTATGGTCCAATCAAGTTCAATTTAATAACCTTGATTAACCACTTGTCAGTGAAAACCTTCAACAACCACTAGCAGGTTCACTTAACAATCATAACCACTTGCACATCAAAATATAACAATTTAACTATACCACTTGTACTTTACCAACTTTACCACTTGTAAGATCGTATGCTAAGAAAGATGCCGATTCCTGCTCCACGCTTACCAACCTGGGAGCTCCGGCAAGTCCGGATTTTTACTCAAACATTATGTCCACCCAAGCCTCACCAGCCTTGGGTGATTTTGGTACACATCTATCCCACCAACACTTTGATTTGTAAAACTCTTTAGCATCCTTTACCTTCCTGTCTACCATCTTACCAAAAATATGTTTGACTTTACCGTTGAAAGCCTTCTCAACATCAAATTCTCCCTCATCAGCAAAGAATTGATTTGAGATTTCAACCTTCCCAACTTTAGACTTCCAATTTTCCTTTGACAATGGAGGAAAATTCTCATCGTTCAACTCAGGAACGGAATTAACAACCTTTTTCTCAACAGATGACTCCTCTGATTTTATGGAATCAGATTCATTGTCAGAATTACCCGCAGATTTAACCACCCACTTTTGCTTGTTCATATCACCTTTTCTTTTGTAAAATCTTTTTGAACTTTCTCCTTCCTCAGAAGTAGAATTTTCAAACTTTTTAACAATTTTTACAGGTTGTTCTTTCTTATCAACACAAGTCTTTCTCAAAACAGAGTTAGAAGAAACTCCCTGTTTTTAATAGTTGGTCTTGGGGCAATTCCAAGCTATGTGTCCAACTTCCTGGCATTTGAAACAGGTTCTTCTGTCAACTCTTTCAGCAAACCTTCTCACATTCTTCTTCACTTCAGCAAGAAACTCTTGATTCGACTGTTTCCAGAATGGTTTCTTCTGCTCATCTTCACAACTTCCACCTGCAACAAATTTTGTTTTTGGTTTATAATTTTTCTCATTTTTATAATTTTCTGGAGGATTAAAACCAAGACCTTTCTTTTTGAGATTACCGATGTAGTTTGGTTTCTTTCGATAACCAGAACCATAACTATAACCCTTTTTCTTGTTCAATCTCTGTTGAACTCTTGAAGTGTACTTTTTAGGTTTTTCAGCAAGAATTAAATCTTTTATTTCAGAAATATTAATTTCTGTTAATTTGAAAACCTGTTTGATCATTTCAGTTTTGACACTTCTTATTGGAAATTCCTCATCAGAATATAATTTGTCTGAATCATACAAAGTATAAGCCACTTTGATTGATACATCATTCAAATTAGATTTTGATAGAAGAAATTCATTATCATACACCCTTTTGACCGGCAAACTCGGACTCCTTTCTGACGAATTCTGACTTTCAGACTTAGACTCCGACTTTGACTCTTCATCCGTATCTAACACCTGATCGACAACTTTCTTTACTAACTCAGACTCATGATCAGTGTCAGACGCTGTGAATGTAACATCAATATTGTCTGGTAATTCATCAATGATTTCAGACTTTAACTTGATGTTGACTGCCTTTTTTAGACGCTCTTCATTAGGATTCCTTGGAGAGTAAGTTTCATGGATCGGGGGCGGACATCTGTTATACTTGACACTTGGTTTCTTACCAGTATCAGTATCTTCAGTCTTTTTCTCCTTGAATGCCTCCAAACCTGCAACAGTAGGATAAACGCGATCAATCAGATAATCACATGTAGTATAACTCAACAGTAATCGTTTAATCCTTTCACTTTCGATCTTTTCAAGTTCCACATCCTTCTTCAGCTGAGCACAATCTTCAATATAATCATTGATGACGCTCTGCTTTGTCATTAATGTTGCACTCATTTTGTCCATTGCTTTTTCGGTTTCTGAATTTGTCCTTTTCAGACCATCAACTGTTCTATTCAGCACATCATAAGATTCCTTCACATACTTCACATCGAACAATAAATCTTCTTTAATCTTCTCTAATTCAGCAATCTTCTTATCTTTTTCTTCACAAACTTTGTAGAAATCAGAACATTTCTCGCAAGGTTTATTGATCTCAACCACCTTTTCAACAATCTTTTCAATTTCAACAATCTTTTCGACTTCAACAAGTTTTTCAACTAACTTTTCAACTTCAACGATCTTTTCAACTTCAACGATTTTCTCAATCTCGACAATCTTTTCAACTTCGACAAGTTTTTCAATTTCAACAATCTTTTCGATCTCGACAATCTTGTCAACAACTTTCTCTATTTCAACAATTTTCTCCACAACTTTTTCAATCACTTCTTCATCTGCTGGTTCAACATTTGCTTCTCCAGCTTCTGTCTTTTCAGCAGCTTGCATTTTTGCTGCTTCCAGCTCTTTTCTCAATCTTGCCATCTTCTTCTGGTACAACATCTCCATTTTATCTGCAAAAAACAAATTAAAACTAGTTAGATCAATGCCTTTTCTAGCTTTGTTGAGATGTTCTTCCTCATCATCGGTATCCACATCGCTTCCAAGATCAGGAAATATCGGGATTCTTTTCTGATTAGTCTCATCTTCACTCAGAACTCTAGCAACAAGACCTGAACCAGATGGAATGTATTTATCCCAACTAAATCCCTCTGCAACTTTTTCATCATCTTGATGAATCAGTAACGCTTTCTTCTTTCCATCATCAGTAGCATGAGCATGTGTAATTTGAGGTTGTTGAGTAGTCTGATGGAAGATTGATTTCTGATAATAATTGTTTCTATCTTGATTCCCGGTAGCTTCTTTACTTTTGCACTCTCGTTTAAAATGACCTTTTCCTTTACAACGGAAGCAGGTAACCTTTGATTTATCAAATCCCAATGGAGAGGTAGCCATTCCTCGAAATTCATCCCTACCAGTAATCTCTTGAAACTTTTCAGCTCTCCTCCAAGCATTTGCTAAGCACCATTTGATATCCATCACTTCAAGTTCTTCAGCATCAATTTGGTCGTAATCTTCTTTGGTAAGCATCGGATTGCCAATCTTCCCATCGATCAAACTCTCGTAAGATTCTAACATAGTAACCAATGATGCCATGTGCTGCTTGGCAACTTCTGGAGACAAATTCTGACCATTTTGAATGTTTAATGTAACATTGCACTGAAGATTTGTTGAATTTTGTCGTTGAGAACTTGATGTTGTGCTGTTTGGATCAAAACTTGAGAATAATGAAGATCCACCACTTTGAGTCACATTACTGATCTTTGTTCCAGACGAACTATTAGCACTGTAACCAGTTTGAATCTTTGGACTAGGGCTGGGAGTGACCTCAAACTTGTTACCTCTGTAATACAAACTGACATCTTGTTTTGCATTTGGATTCGTCATTATAGCAGTCTTTTGAATATCCAGCTCTTGTTCCTCAATCTTCTGGATAAACTGTGCCAAGTTCATACTCTCAGTCTTCCTCATGAGTTTCACAATCATCAGATAAGTTCCCCACTTCTGTTGAGGTAATGCCTCTGCTAACTTATCAACCCACTCATCATCATCTTTCTGAATATCCAATCTTTTCATTTCTAGAACTAGATGACAGTATCTATCTATTGTTTCCTTGGTGGTTTCATGATCAAATGCAGTAAATATGTCAAATGACTTCTTCAATAAGGCCTTTTTGTTTTTGATCATATCAGCACTCCCTCGGAATTTCTGAAGTAAAGCTTCCCAGATTGATCTAGCAGTTCCATTATGTTGAAGTAAGACAAAGATGTCTTCTTTAACTGCTTGCTGTAAAATACTGATCATCATCTTCTCACTAGTGTATTTCAACTTATCAGCTTCAGTAAAATCATTGAAACCCTTTTCCAACCCACATTCATTCTTTGGTTTCTCGTAATCTTTCAGTAAAGAACACCAAGCATCGAATCTGTAAGCCTGAACCCAATTCTCAAAACGGTTCTTCCAACCCTGAAAATCTTCGATATACATCAACTTTGGTGGTTTCTGATGAGTACCCGTCTCATTCTCACTGTATAAATTCTCAGCAGCAGTAATCGGAGCGACTGGTGTGGCAAACGCGTTGTAGAATTCCTCGTCCATGACTTCGGAAAATTATACTCTGACAAAATACCTGACAATCAAACAAACAAAAAACACAATCAGCTTAAACGTTTGTCAATTAATTGAATAAGACTGGTACCCAAACTGATGATTTTCTGTGTGAACTGAACGTTGACCAACTGTGCGGACTGCTATGACACAAATCGTTTTGAAACGACTTGACTCTTTGAACCTTTTGAACTTCAGACTGTACGAACTGACAGAAACCACGACTCAAACCACGCGACCTGAGTACACACCGTGCGAAGTGAACATATTTGGTGCGAACGGATTTTAATGTCAAACCACACAACCTGTAAATTCTATTCAAACAATTTGAACTAAAATCACACACGACTCGATCAACTAACACATATAAACTCAAATTCTCAAATGGGCTTTTAACAACACACAACCTAAAACTTTAGATGGGCCGTTGTAATAATATTGTGCCGAGATTATTATATCATATGGGCTATGCAAACAAAACTATTTTAATTGTATCAACACAAAATCAAGTCTGATGTCTCGTGAACTAAAATGCTGTCTTATGTAATTAATATCAACTTTATTGAGCCTCACAACTATAATGGTCGACACATTTACTAGGATTTCAATTGAACTATTTAATCAACTACACCCACTAAGCTGACACACTATTAGTAATTCAAATTGTTTAATAACCAGCTGACACCTTTATCACCTTTCACATGCAAACCGACTTACACTTTAATTTTCAACACATGGTTCGATTAACTGGACAAATATGCAGTTTACTTTAATTGAGCCGCTTGGTCTTGAACTTATCCAACTAATTCAAAAACTTGATTATGCCGACAACACCCACTAAACTGACAACATATGTTTGCTATTTGAATCGATAACTAAAACAAATCAACAACTCGTGAATGCTTTAATGTAACCTGACACAAGCACATGATTCCATTTCTCAATTAAATGTGACCTGACAAACTTGTTTAATGTTTTCACACAACTCGATACATCTTTCAAGCTGACAAGCAGTGTATTTTTCAAGCGACCAGACGTTGTTTTTTTCAAGCGACCAGACAATTTCAAGCTGACAGCCAGTTTCAAGCGAACAAGGTTGATTTTTTTCAAGCTACCAGTCAATTTCAAGCGATCAAGCAGATGACATCAGCATATCGAACAAAATTTCAAGCGATCAGATGATTTTAACTCGTTTTAAAGTTGATTTTAGTGCTAAAACTTTCCAGGATTCATTAAATCATGATTACGCACAAGATATGTGAATTTGAGCCGTTTTTAACCGTAAAAAAATTTTAATTTTGAAAAGAAAGGTGTAGAAATCAGAAAAAGTGACGAAAACGAGCTGTTTTTGCGAAATCTCTTCCTCCTGAGCTCTGATACCACTTGTAGGATCGTTTTGTGACCCAAACGAGTCGTTCAGAAGAGATTAAATCCGTTTCAGAGGCGGAAACTAAGAAATGAATGTAGAAACAGCTTGAATATCACTTTAATCTTCTTTTGTATTGATTTAACACTGATTACATGCAGAAAATATACCGGCAGCACTTCGGTATTGATTACAAGGCTCTGGTCTGGTCCCTTCAAATGACAACATGACATGCCTATTTATACTAAATGCTTGGTAGCTTGAAATGACACCTCAATTTCAAGCTGTCAAGCACTTTCAAGCTAACAAGCACTTTCAAGCTAACAGACATGTTCAAAACCACAATGCAACCCAGACTCGATATAAGACGAAGTTGACAGATGTATGCACCAACAGATACTCACTTATTTTTGGATGAATACAAGCCTTATGTGATTAAATCACTTATTGATGAGGAACTTGATTTTCAGATGCATGAGGGCACATGAGCAAGTCCGTGAACAGGTTAGTACCATCGAACAGACAAAGAGACTAACTTGACTCCCGGATAAATGTGATATTTTATCACTTATTGATTTTGGACATGTGATTGTTTATCACTTATTGAGGTCGAATGCATCATGTATTATATACATGTTTGTATGATATTTACACGTATGTATGGTATCATGGAAGATCTAGACTTGCGTCCCCGTTGTTTTCGGTAAAAGAAACAACCATGATACCCAGATGATAAACAACATAAAGACCACGTATCTCAGAACCTCGGCAATCTATCAAACGAAATTTCGGTACCAAGACCATATGCCAATGAGCGGTTCCCACACGGTCTTCAGTCGATTTAGGTTTATATCACCCTGCACACTCTAAAAGGATTGTGAGCCTACCGATACATCTTATATAGAGCCGCTTATCGTTTTTCATTTTAGGTTCAAAGAGGTTTCGACAGACCACTGATGTACTATCATTTTCTCTTTTTCTCGCCAGGAAACTCATTTTTGTTTTTCTATTGTTTTTGTGTTTTTGAAATTTTTCGATGTTTTTGTATTTTTAAAAATTTTCAATGTTTATGTATTTTTCGTTTTTACTCCCCCTAAAATGCAAAAAGTACGAGAAATTAAGAAAACACAAATAAATATTTACAAAAATGATTTTCCGATGTTGGTTTTACTCTGGCTTGACCTTAATGCCGTTTACCATTAGTAAATAGTCAAATCGTGATTTGTCAAAAGCTTTGGTAAAAAGGTCGACACGTTGGTCATCGGTGTGGATTTTCACAACATTGATAAGTTTCATTTCATAACAGTCTCGTATGAAATGATACTTTATCTCGATGTGTTTTGTCTTTGAGTGCTGTACAGGATTACGAGTGATCTGTAAAGCAGCAGAATTATCAACATAATAGGACTAGTTAGGAATTCAAAACCGTAGTCGCGCATTTGTTGTTGGATCCACAGAACTTGGGAGCAACAACTTGAGGCATCAATGTACTCAGCTTCATAGGTTGAAGTAGCTACACAGGTCTACTTTTTACATTGCCATGTGACTAGACGATTCCCCAAGAACTGACATCCCGCTGATGTTGACTTTGCATCAATCTTGCAACCGCCATGATCAGAATCACTGAATGCAATCAAATCGAAGTTATCATCCTTAGGATACCACAGACCGGTGTCTGGACAACCATTCAGATAACGAAAAATCCTCTGAACAGCCATCATATGAGAAACCTTCGGATTAGACTGGTAATGAGCAAGAAGATATGTTGGATACATAATATCGGGCCTTGACGCGGTAAGATACATGAGAGATCCGATCATAGCACGATAGAGAGAAAGTTCCACATGTTCAACTGTTGCATCACCTTCAAGCAACATTTGTGCTGCTGCAGACGCCTCATCAAAAGTTGGCAGATTAAAGGAATCAAACAGTCCATCATAATCAAACATCCAAGGAGCACCCGGAGCTCTCACACATTCAGTGTACCTTTGAACCCTAACTTCACCCCATTCTTCAATCTTTTTAGTTTCCAGATTCCACACCCTGAAATTAGGAGTAGCATACCCAAGAAAGTAACCTTCGATAGTCCTTCGACCGAACTTGCCATGTGGATCAATCATAGTGCATGGAGCGCCAAAAGGTTCTAAATAAGACACATCCGGTTTCCTTTTCTGTAACAATTCGAAACATGTTTTCCCATGGCTTTTAACAGTAATAACCCTGTTCAAAATATAACAAGCAGTAGCCATAGCCTCCCCCCAAAACTGAACAGGAAGCTTGTAACACCCTGAAAATACAAATTTTTATATTTAAAAATTTAATGTTAGTAATAAGCAAAATAAACTAACTAGGAATGAATAACCTAGTTAGTCAGTTGTCTTGTAGTAATAAAGGAAATTGGTTAATATAACACTCTTTGTAACTTGGAATAAAGTATAGGGGCCAATTGCAGCAAACTTGAAACAAGTTTGTTTTAATTAAAAGATTAGACACCAAAACGCACACTTCAAGTGTGTGTTCTGGTCGAACTTTCCAGAGAAGCAAGGAGCTCCCCACATCAAACCCTAGCTACTTCAAAAATTGACAAATTGAAGGGCCAAGTCAGTCCCAAATTGATATCTAAGCATAAATTAGTGATCACCTCAGTGTAGTGATCTTAAGGTATGTCAAAATTTACAATTTGGTTTCATCTTAAATTCTTGATGATTTGTGAAATCGAAATTTGGGTTTGATTATTTGATGTTTAGATGAAATTAGTAATGAAAACATGTCTAGGAGTAAACCCTAGTCAATAACATATTGAATTAGTGTTAAATTTATGAAATTCATGATAATCCATTGATAAGTTAAATGGGTTTTGTAAAAATAAGATGAACACAAGAATCATGACTATCAAAAGTGGTGTTACTTGATTTCTATGAAATGATTATGAGATTAGTATGCATGCTTGACATAATGGAATTGAAATGTATGTTTATATTGGGCAAAAATAACAAGTTATGAACTTGATTTTAAATATGTAAAATTATACCCGTTAGGTGTTTGTTAAAATGCCTAAATGAAAGATAAATGTTGAAAATCGGACAAAAACGCATGTTTGATGGATATGGCAAATTATGCGTTAAGACTTATAAAAAGGGTTCTAAAAGGTTTGTGGATTGAACTCTTTAGGCAAGGAAACCGGGTCTTCAAGCAAACAAGCCGGAGCGGACATACGCTTGAAGGGAACGCTTTAAAGGTACGCGACTTGTTGTCTCGTTACATTTATGTAGACAAGCCTAATTGTAGATATGTTTAATGTTGTTATAGAGAAATAGTTGGAATATGTATGACGCCGAAATAGTGAAATTGTAATCGTTTGGTAAGTTTAAGAAGTGATGGAATTCACTCGACAAACCAAACAGGTCAAAATAAATAGTTGGTTAGATATGTTTATTGATAATATTGTTTAATTAGTCATATTGGGAATGTAAGTAAAGTGATCAACCTAATAAAACACGTAGAAACATCGTTTATATTGATAAACGATGTGGGTAAATTCCATACAACGACATGGAATAATAAAATGAAATAAGTTGAATTTGGTTATTCTTACAATGGAATGATGTCAACCACAGTTGGCGACGACACGATAACCCTCATGACTGAGGAGACGTGCAAAAAGGGTCTATGGGAAAGTCGGAAAGGCTATTGAAGCCGTGTAACCCGGAATCATGGAAGGGCTACAAGTCACCATGATGACGGCAAGGAAAAAAGAGATGAACGAGTTGGGAGAAAGCCCATCGGGGTGAGTAACGCAGGTACATGTTATAAAATTACAACAAACTAACGTTAGGGAACAATTAGATAATGGATTAAGGTTATGAATGAGAAATTAAAACTTGGGCAGAAAATACCCTCCAGGAAAAGTAAATGGATGATACGTATTATTCGCTACTATGAATAATAAAGTATCAATAAATGCGGATTTAGAAACTTGGGAATGAATAACCGCTCAAGTAAAACTTTATTAATCAAATCCTTACGAGGAAGAACGATGATCACACTGATAGGTGTGATTGTATAAAAGATTAGCGAAATAAACGTATTAAAAGTGTTGGAACGAAAACGGGTAAAACCCCAAAAGCCGTATAACAATAACAGTGGTTTTATCAAATAAGGCTTATGAAATGGACCTTCAGGACATTAATAAAAGAGACGGACCTAAGGGTCGCTAACAAAAGAAAGACGGATGTTCGGATCAAATAAGTAAATTGTTTTATAATAAAGGAAAATGCAAACCAGTGAAACTAGAGAGCTAAAAATATTAAGATAAAGAACCCGGGTAACGGGCTGTAAAAAAAGGTATAAACCGGATAACGGTAAGCGAAGAACGAACTGACGTGTAACTGACGAAAGAAGTCATAGACTCGGAAGAATAGATTAAAAAGGAAACGGGTGTAGCCTTAGACTATGGTCAAATCGATGAAATTCGAAAATGAAAATGAATGAGTTTTAGGCTTAAAAAGGGTGCCCTGACACCAGAAGTGTAATTCTAAAAATACGAAATGACACAAGCAAAAGATGATCTACGGGATCATTATAACCTTTGAGATTATAAACAAGGTAAGAGTTTAAAGGACTAAGTGAACCACGTGTCAGCAATATAAGCAAATAAACCAAAAAAGGGGTGAAAGCCTAACGGAATAACTTACTAGGCTAAGCAAAAGAACATACGAGTCACTTGGGGTAAAGCATGGGGATTAGCTACGATTCCTTGCATAATATAAGAGCGGAAAAGAATAAATTCTTGTCGTCAATTCCTGGGTATGAGAATTTGACATAAGTTAAAGAGATAGATGTTGAACTAAAATTCAGTTTTAGTAAGAAGTGACGTTTAACAAATATGAATATTATAAAGAAATTAGAAAATAGTTAATATTAAAGAATATAGGGCTCAACACCGATAGGTGTGAGACGCTATGTTCGAAAGAAGATTTTTGATAATGAAAAGTTTATTAAAAAAAAACTTAAACATGACGTGATGCGATCATAGTCACAAGAGTGATATAGAAATACAGAATATAATCATGTCGTAGCGTGAGTTACGGGATAGGAGATCATGAACTCAAGTAAGGCCGAATATGGCAACGTGGAAGACCCGAATAATGGGGCATGAAATGACGGTGATTAATCAATCTAGTCGATAAGACCATCCAAGGTCAAAATAGTAACGTGATTTATACAAAACACTTGTCAATATAAGGTTAGTATGGGGCAAACATGTTGACGAACTCATACTATTGAGTGGTCAATTGACAATTGGGTCAAATAGGTGACAAAATAAGAAATACAAGATACAAGTTACAGTCCGTGAGGACTTACACCTGAAAGACGCATGCATTGAGGCAAAGAATAACTTTTGACAAAAAGAAAGAATGCCTTAAAAACAAGACTAAGTTAGTTTGGTCCAAACCAAAGAACTATTTAAAGAAGGTTTCGGGGACGAAACCTCTTTAAGGGGGGTAGACTTGTAACACCCCGAAAATACAAATTTTTATATTAAAAAATTTAATGTTAATAATAAATAAAATAAACTAACTAGGAATGAATAACCTAGTTAGTCAGTTGTCTTGTAGTAATAAAGGAAATTGGTTAATATAACACTCTATGTAACTTGGAATAAAGTATAGGGGCTAATTATAGCAAACTTGAAACAAGTTTGTTTTAATTAAAACATTAGACACCAAAACACACCCTTCAAGTGTGTGTTTTGGTCGAACTCTCCAGAGAAGCAAGGAGCTCCCCACATCAAACCCCAACTAGCTCAAAAATTTACAAATTGAAGGGCTAAGTCAGTCCCAAATCCATATCTAAGCATAAATTAGTGATCACCTCAGTGTAGTGATCTTAAGGTATGTCAAAATTTACAATTTGGTTTCATCTCAAATTCTTGATGATTTGTGAAATTAAAATCTGGGTTTGATTATTTGATGTTTAGATGAAATTAGTAATGAAAACATGTCTAGGAGTAAACCCTAGTCAATAACATGTTGAATTAGTGTTAAATTTATGAAATTCATGATAATCCATTGATACGTTAAATGGGTTTTGTAAAAATAAGATGAACACAAGAATCATGACTATCAAAAGTGATGTTACTTGATTTCTATGAAATGATTCTGAGATTAGTATGCATGCTTGACATAATGGAATTGAAATTTATGTTTATATTGGGCAAAAATAACAAGTTATGAACTTGATTTTAAATATGTAAAATTATACCCGTTAGGTGTTTGTTAAAATGCCTAAATGAAAGATAAATGTTGAAAATCGGACAAAAAGGCATATTTGATGGATATGGAAAATTATATGTTAAGACTTATAAAAAGGGTTCTAAACGGTTTATGGATTGAACTCTTTAGGCAAGGAAACCGGGTCTTCAAGCGGACAAGCCGGAGCGGACATACGCTTGAAGGGAACGCTTTAAAGGTATGCGACTTGTCGTCTCGTTACATTTATGTAGACAAGCCTAATTGTAGATATGTTTAATGTTGTTATAGAGAAATAGTTGGAATATGTATGATGCCGAAATAGTGAAATTGTAATCGTTTGGTAAGTTTAAGAAGTGATGGAATTCACTCGATAAACCAAACGGGTCAAAATAAATAGTTGGTTAGATATGTTTATTGATAATACTGTTTAATTAGTCATATTGGGAATGTAAGTAAAGTGATGTAACTCGCTAGATAAAGAACGGGTTAAAATAATGGTCGAAATGGTAGTGTTCGAAGTGACTTAAACGTCACTCGTTAAATCTGAGTAATAAAAGCGTAAACCATGGAATGGAAGTGATACGCTAAGGTTGACAAGCCCGGGAATGGGTAATTATGGTTATAAACCAATATTGATGAATTATGCAAGTACGAACTATGGTTTCGTTATATTATGTTGATTATGTATTTTGTTAGTCGACCTTGAATTGGCATATTATGTGAGCTTGATATATAGTTAAAGTGGCGAAGCTCACTAGATACACAAACGGGTCAAATAATGGATGAATTGGTAGTGTTTGAAGTGATTTGATAGTCACTCGTTTGAATGCGAATCATGAAAGCGTAGGTCGTTAAAACGGACACGCCAAAAGCTTAGTTTTTCCTAAAAGAGCCCATGATATTGGGTTAAGGGTTTCGGATCAAAATTTGTTGATATAGTGATAATGTTCATGATTGAAAATGTTATTAACAAGCGCGACATAGCTCGTGCGTAGATTTTGAGAATGACAATGAAACGCCAATGTATGCAATCCCGGGAAAAGGGTAACTTAGTTTAGAAACCCATAAGAATGAGTTTTGTATGGTTTGATATAATACCTAACGGGTCGAATAATTGAAATATGGATTTATGAACTAATTGTTCATAAATCGGGTTTCGATGCGGTTAAATAGGATAAATGGATCCGTATTTTTATTATGGACGCCTAGGAAAAAGAATCGCCTAAAACGGACTTGTAAATCAAAAGTTATGCACATACAAAGTTTGATTTTGTGAAAAATGCAGGTCTTTAACCTGCACCCGCTGGAAAATAGGTTCCCCCGCGGCACGCGACAGAGGACATCAATTCTGTCGCGACATGTGAGAGCGTTCGCGGGGCTCGAAGGATATAGTTAAGTCTGTCGCGTGGCGTGACAGACTAAAAATCTGAATTTTTATTTTGTTTTTAATTTTACGAAACCAGAACTTGTTTATATGAGTTTTAACATTGTCAAAACTAACAATTGACATGGTTTTGACTTAGGTGACGTTGGTCTCACTCTGGATGGCAATCAAGCAAGAATCCAAGAACCGAACACATAGTTTTTGAAGCTTCCGCGCTAATCTAACCTTGTTTAGACAATGTTCGTTTTGTAAATCCTAATCTAAATGTGGCATGTTTTTAAACTAGATGGATAGTTAACTGAAATTCTATGACCATGTAAGCTTGTTATTGTAACTAAGTTTTGTGCAAGTGATGCATTTATTTTAAAAATGTGTTCTTTTATATTAAATCTTAATTAAATGAGATGGGTATTACAAAGCTCCGACTCCACTAACATAGTTCTTGCTGTCTCGATAAGCGTTCTTTTCTTCCTCTCAGCGACACCATTTTGTTGAGGAGTGTAACGAGAACTGTACTCATGCAGAATTCCCTTAGAAGCACAAAACTTATCCATCCTGATTCTTGAATTATGTGCCGTTGTCACTTCTGATTCGCTTTACCCTCAAAGTGTACAAATTTTCGAGTAAAGTGAGCAGATTTTTGAGGATTCCCGGAGTCTCACTTTTGTGTGCCATCATCGATACCCATGAGAATCTTGAATAGTCATCAGTAACTACCAAACAATAAGCACTCCAAACGTAGTCTTGTGCTTCATAGGTCCAAAGAGGTCCATATGAAGACGTTCAAGAGGCATGTTGACGGTGTTGACTTTATTGATTGGATGGGACTTCTTCGTTTGCTTTCCTTTTCGGCACGATACACAGACGTCTTGCAAATGAAAACTCTTGACTGGAGCACCATTCACAAGATTATTTCTCACCAAATGATTCATCTTCCTCAAGTGAATGTGACCCATACGTCTGTGCCAAGATATAGACTCCTTTTCAGTGGCCTTTGAGACAAAACATGTAACTTGTGCAGATGAGGTAATAGCTTGGCTCATATCAAGAATATACAAGTCATTAATTCTTGGAGCCATCAACAGAATCCATTCTTTGGGAATCTTGAAACTGGGTTTCAGCACATAACAACTGGTATCATTAAAATGTACCGTGAACTTCTTGTCACAGATTTGCGAAACACTAAGAAGATTGTGATCAATTTGTCGCACATAATTGATCTTGTCGAAACTAACAACACCATTGGAAATCATTCCTTCTCCAGTGATGTATCCTCCTTTATCACCAGCAAAGGCAACATAACCTCCCCTAATGCTTTTCACATCGTACAGGAGCCTTAAGTCGCCTGTCATGTGCCGGGATGCTCCAATGTCAACAATCCAAAGACTATTCGTAGTTCCTCCTGGAACACCCTACACAACACACTAAACGATCAGTTCGAGATGGGGACCCAAGCCTTAGTGGTCTTGGGTCGACCCTTATCATCAAGAAATGTGATTTCTATTTCTTGATGATTCGGAAATGGTGTGCCTCCCCCTGAAACTGTACCGGTTTTAGGTTTCCAAGATAGTTGTCGTTTACCAGATTGATTATTATTTACAGTTTTAGACACTTCTGGTTTTGACGAGTTTGATGAGCTTGGTCCCTTTTTAACAACATCCGGTTTTAATGCCTTTTCGATTACTTTAACATTTTTACTTCGTTGTTTTGCTTCTTGTTCCTTAACAATTTGTTTATCTTGTTTAGGTGACATAGGACGACGTTGGTAATCCTTTTCAGGAGGGGCTTTTTCAACAAACTTTGGTTTTAGTGGGTTTGTACAACTTTTGATTATATGCCCAAATTCCCCACATTTAAAACATGATCTCCTTTCAACAAATTTAGGAGATTCTGATCGATGTCCCGATGTCGAACTTGCGGGACATGAGGTACTAGCTTCAGTATAACACCCATTTGTATGTTGACTATAATTGTTATCGCTGTTACGTTTCAAAATTTTTACTTGTTGAACAAAAGCAGTATTGGATTTGTTTTCAAAAGTATCAATTTTATCAATACCGCTTGAGGCCACAAATTTAACATCCCTTCCCTTTTTCTTGTTTCGAGCTCCCTTTGGTTCAAACTTAGGTTGTTGAGCTCGTTTTTCCTGTCGTTTACCTTTAGGGGCGAATGGTTGTTTCTTAGTTGGTAATTTTTGATTTCTGAATTGTTTTCTAACTTCAAATTTTGGAATAGGATCACACTGAGTTATTGTAACTCTCGGGATCGCATTACCCAAAAACTTACTGGTAGAATCTTCCAAAACTCTTTCAATCATTGATCGATTAACATTTTTAATTGGGAAATCCTTATTTGAGTAAATTTTACCATCACCAACCAAGGTATACAACACATTATCTCCCGTAAACTTAGACACAGATTCATCCACAGATTTGATCGACTCAATCTCTTGTTTTGCAATTGATTGCACAACGGGGGCACGGGAGTAGGAGGATCACACAAGATGTGATTCTCAACTAGAATTTCTACTCCTTTCTTCTTATCAAGAGATTGATCCTGATAACTCTCATCTGATTCATCCGAATCATAATCAGATTCATCATTTGATGAAACACAATCCTCAATTATTGGAGGACTTTGTTCCACAGCACAAGACACATTTTCTGTCTTTTCCGATTCCTTTGATGAATCATCCAGTTTGAACCCTAAACCTGCTGCAAACTCTTCGAGATTAAGAGGTACAGATAGTTCAAACCGTGGCATTTCTTCCTCATCAGGCATCTTGGTATAATTGTGTCTCAACGGAGGTGGACACGACTTATACCCAATGCACTTAACATCCCCTTTCAGCTTCTGAACCTCGATGATATGATCAAAGCACATATCGGGAGCTAGAATAACTCTCCAATTTGAGCTTGATCGCATCATGCTCGCATTTGGCAATAGCTAACTCTTTCTTTAATTCCTCAATGATATTAATATAGTTATTAATACCCGTTTGCTTGTTCAAAACTGTTTTTGTTAATTCAGATACACTTTTCTTAAGCGTTTCAATGACAGATTTGAAATCTTTTTCATTGTGAGTTAAAGCCATGTTTGCCTCCTTGCATTTCGAAAGGTCAACTACCAAACCCTGATTATGACTAGTAACTACTTCTAGCTTACGTTTCCATTCTACTCAATCATTGCATACACTAGGAGTTTCGGTGTTTACCTTACTAGTCGAAGCTGCAGCAGTTACCATAAAGGCAGTCTGATAGGAGAAAGATCCATCCTTAGTGAAGAACTTTTCCATTTCCTTGGATGCGACTTCAGCTTTCCTTACCAACACTAATTTCTGCCTTTTAAACTCTTCTGCTTCTTTCAGATCCTTAGCTTCCTTAAGTAGACTGTCAACCTCAGTATCAAGAGTTTCCTTTACCTCCAAGTCTGAACCATAACCACCCGCATTGGAACTTTCCTCATCCGAGCTACCACTGTAACCAGAACTGTCATCATCCTCAGAGAACTCCTCACTGTGAACATGCTTGATATACTTGATGATCTTAGTATAACAAGCAGTTCCTCCATTTCCTTTCGTTCCCTGATTTCCCAGTTGAACTGACCAGTCACATCCTTCATCTGCATGAACTACTAAGGCCCTGTTTGAATTGGAAGGCCCCGACTGGTTTGAGTTACCCAGATTGTTAACTGCTTCAATGCCCCTTTCATTGTTCCCTTGATTGGCATTGGATGAGCTTGACTGGTTTCTGAAAGGATTTTGATTTCCTTGTCTGCTTGGTCGAGTGCATTCCCGTTTGAAATGGCCCTTCTCACCACAACTGAAGCACGTAACTGCATCCTTATCAAAGCCATACATAGTATCCCTTTTGCTTTCCAAACTTGTTCTACCTGTTCTTCTCATGTGGTCCTTAGCTCTTCCCACTGCACTTGAAAACGCCTACTTAATATCCATCAGTTGTATTTCCTCCCTGTCTATTTGCTGATAGTCTTCATCTGTCAAATTAATGTTCCTAATTTGACCAGCGACTAATCCACAATAGGCACTCATCATTGTGTTTAAAAGCTTTATATGTTCCCGAGCACCTTCCACACTTACTTTGGTGAAGTTTGAGGTATCGAGTCTGACAGTGTTGGGGTTTGAAAATTGAGTGTTGTTCCCATAAAAGGCTTGTTGAGGAGGTGGTTGACAAGGTAGTTGTAGGGTAGATTGTGTGAATGGAGAGGGTTGTTATTGAGGAGGTGGTTGACAAGGTAGTTGTAGGGTAGATTGTGTGAATGGAAAGGGTTGTTGTTGAGGAGGTGGTTGACAAGGTAATTGTAGAGTAGATTGAACTGGTTGACCATAAGGGTTTGTATTTGATACAAATGTGGTTTGAAGCTTCGGTTATTGTTGACTGGTACTAACTCCCATATTGATACCTCCAAAGTATATCTCGGGATTTTGTGGAACTAGAAGTTGTTTAGCCTTTAGAATTTCTTCTTCATCCTTGTTCTCGAGCTTTTGGACGAATTCATAAATGCCAACCGTATCCAAAACACCAGTATGTTTCAACAAGTCAATGAACTGACTCCACTTGGGTGGCAAAGCCTCAGCAAAACGCATAACCATCTCTTGTTGTGTAGCCAGAACCTTGTATGAGTGCATCTCACTAACCAAGTAATAATACCGAGTAGCCATCTCGTAGAGTGTTTCATTTTCCATGCACCGAAATGCTTCGAACTCCTTCTTCAATAAATCATGAAGAATCTTTCTTGTTGCAGCATTTCCTTCTCCTCTAGCTTCCAAGACGTCCCACAAGTTCTTTGCACTTGTACAATACGCAAACTGATGATAGATATTGTAAGGACTCTCAAAATTGTCCTAAAAATACCCGTAAGTATAAATCCGGACCCGTGAAAACCTAAACCATAATTAAAATCAAGAAAAACAAAA
Organism: Helianthus tuberosus; assembly: GCA_030545235.1. Taxonomy (NCBI): domain Eukaryota; kingdom Viridiplantae; phylum Streptophyta; class Magnoliopsida; order Asterales; family Asteraceae; genus Helianthus; species Helianthus tuberosus. The sequence goes on along the minus strand of CM060361.1, from coordinate 116,476,401 downwards.
TTCTGGTTCCCAGGCAGGCCGCGTAATAGACAAGCCTTGTCTTACGCGGGCCGCGTGAAGACATGTTTGACCGGATAAGTGTTCCGGATCCACGTGGTGTCCACCTGGCTAACCTACTGATGACCAATCAAGCCTACTCGTAGACTAGGCGGCCACGCAGGCCGTGTAAGATATATGGGGTGGTTTACGCGGGCCGCGACAGAGTTAAAAATCAGCTATAAATAGCTGGTTGCATGCACAGTCCACTGGTATTGAAACAAACTTTCAAAAACGAAGTTACAATACTCTGAAGTCGAAATTACTTTTAAAATTAGCGAGGCGCTGCTCCGATACCGGCAGGGGCGCAGGATATGAGGGGCCGGGAGGGGGCGCCCGACCCCCCGAACTTTTTGCGAAGTAGTGTTACGTATCTATTTTTCGTATAGAAATTTTTAGGTTTATATATCTTCACCCCCCCGGTTTAAAAAAAAAATTAGGTATATATTTTTTTGGACCCCCCGGTTTAATTTTTTTTTTTTGGTATATACGTTTAAGACCCCTCCGGTTTTATAAAAAAAATATTTATATAGCCTAAATAAAATTATTTAAATAGCCCATTATAATTATAACTTGGATTGTATGTTTATTACTTACTACTTAGCCCATTAATGATAAGCCCAAAAAAACCCAATATAACTTGAATAGCCCATAACCCATTAGTATGTTTATTGCTGCAACCGGTCAAAAAAAAAAAAAAAAAACAAACTGCTTCCTTGTTGCTGCTAACTGGAGACCGAGAACAGAAGAAAAAAACGCAGGTGAGGTGCGGCCGGCTGTCTTCTTCGTTCGGGATTTAGGGCTGTCTTCTTCGTTCGGGATTTAGGTGCAGGTGCGGCTGTCTTCAACTCTTCAAGGTATGTGTTTTTTTTTATCTTTAGGTTTAAATTAGGGCTTAATTTATGTGATTTAGGTTTAAATTAGGGATGAAATTGGACCGATTTTTTGCCATAAACTTGTTGAAATTAGGGATTTAGGGGTGAAATTAGGCTGTAACCATGCTAGATATTAGAAAAAGAAAATGCCTTGTTGATGGTTAATTAGGCTGACAGGATGTAACTTGTTGAAATTAGGGATTTAACTTGTGTTGTTGACTTGTTTCTTGTTAGATTACGCTATGGGGAAAAACAAAATCATAACTTCTTTTTTTAAAAGAAAGAATGAAGAACAAAAAAGATTAATATTCATCAGATTATTCTTCTTGTTGAGAAGTATTATCCTAACGATTTTACAGAGAAAGAAAGGAATCTATTACGTGGTCAATTGGATAATTTTCAAGTTGAAAGAAAAAATAATCCCAAGCTAAGTGAGGTATCAACTCTTTCTGATCTTTGCAAAACTCTTGTGCAATGTCAGAAAAATAACACGTACAAATTGGTTGAAAGAGTGTGTCGGCTAATCTTGACGCTTCCAGTTTCGACTGCAACAACGGAGAGAGGATTTTCAGCGATGAAAATATTTAAGAATCGACTTCGCAATAAGATGTCAGATCAGTATCTAGCAAACAGTATGGTGATTTACATAGAAAAGGAGATTGCTGAGAGCTTTGATTCGGAGTCCATAATTGACGAATTCAAAAATCTTAAAGGAAGACGAGCAGAACTATAATTCTTCATCCAGGAGAATCGGCCACCGGGTACCCACCTTCCTCTTCTTTTTAATGTTTTCGTGTCTTTGTTCAATTGTTTGTTAAAGAATGTTTACGTTTTAATGTTTGAGAACGTATTTTATTTGATATTAATATTTGACCCGATCCGACCCGAATCGAATCACCGACATCCGACCCAAACATAGAATTTTTTTTAGGTCCGGTACCTTCCACCCCCCCGAACATTTTTTTCAAGCTTCGCCACTGGATACCGGGTATTAACTCGATCGCTGCTACGATTCAATGTCCGATCGATTAAAACTATCCAATGGATGTTTAAGTGCTGCCCACATTAGGGTTTATGCTTTGTCATTCGTCGTGAATACGATGGATGTTTAAGTATCGCACTTTGTTATTCGTTGTGAAGGTTTAATCTCGTGAGTTATCGTAAATGCTGTATTAGTTACTAACCGAGTTCGTGTGCATGTTATTAAATTTAGGTTAAAAGGCTAATCAGTAGGCTAAGCTCTGCTCATATAAATCTGCAATGTGAGTCATTCTCTTTTTATCAAATTACTTTCAAAATCATGTTTACTTTCAAAGTTATAATTACAGGGATTAAGTCTTTGTAATCACCAAATTACAGCCGTATGTGGGGTTTGTATACAATACTTGATAAACTTCACCATTGGACAACGAGTTAGCCAAGGGGTGATATGACCATAGTCACAGACACCATTGGACTATGAGGTTACCAATGGATGTTCGAGTGACAAATACTGTGGGTAGTTGGTTGATATATGGAAACATTGTAATCGCTCTTAATACTGTAAATTATAACAAACACGTCGTTTTTAGTAAAAAGAATGATTCACCAGTATTTCCCGCTGACAATACCTTTTTCAAACATGTTTCAGGTGATCTGTTGTGATCCAGGAAAAGTGCCGCGAAGCACTACAAGCTTAAGGAAGTGGCTCAATTTAAAATAAAAAAACATGTTTTGTAAAATAAAGAATTCTCAGTGAAATCATATGATTGTAAACTACCGGGGTTTATCCCGAATTGTGAAATAAAATAATCGGGAAATTTCAGTTTTAAAGATCTTGTTAAAATCTTCCGCTGTTAACTCAATTAAATAAATACCACGGGATTTTCTGTCCCGCGGCTCCTGAAACGGGTCAAACCGGGTTGGGGTCGTGACAGAAAAAGGTGGTATCAGAGCCACTGATTTAAGCCAATTAAGTATTTAGAAAAATACTTAATTTTACTAATTGCTATTCTGTGATTATATGTTTTATTATTTGAATATTTGTTTACAGTATGGGTAAACAAAGACTTTCGGCTATTTACCATAAATTAGATACTACATCAAAAGAAAAAGGATCATCATCCTCAAGTCACTCTGCAATTCCCGAAGAAGGGATATTTTTTCGAAAGGCACAATATGAGGAACCACTTTCTCCTAATAAAAGAAGTTTGATTATTAGAAAAAGTCAGGAGAAAATAAAGAAATCACAACCAAAAGAGAAGAGAGTTAATCAGAAAACCCAGAAGCTAGGCAGTAACCCACCATGGGAAGACAAGTTAGATGACAAATGGGCAGATCTCTATATGCTAGCCACTGTAGCAGTAAATGCAAATCTTTAAATACTCTGACTCAAAGTTTTAGTACCATTATCACCTACAAGCCAGAAACCTTATCCAGTAAATAAATAAGTTTACAGTAAACCCTAATATGTTTTAGTTATCAGTTGTCCTTTGTATTAAATTAGTCACACGGTATGTAATAATATTTAAATGTTTTCTTTAAAATTTTATTATCAAATTTTTAACTTAGCATTTTGTGTACATTTTGCATATATGCTAAACAACATGAATGAGTTATCTGAAGCCCTTCAGAATCTAAATCTCTATCTGGTGAAAATATAAGTTTCTAGAGACTTTACTGGTTACATAGCCGATATAGAGGAACCCATGGAATTCAATGCTCCACCTCCGGAGAAACCCAAGCCTAAGAAAAGGAGAAGATTTGTAGGATGGAGACGTGTGCGCAGGAGAAAACCCGCAACTAGGAAGATTCCTAAAATAGAAAATCCTTTAGATAAAGGAAAGGGGATTGAAGCCGGGGAAGGTTTTAGGCAGACAGAAGTGGAGATTGGGGAAGGTTCTAGACAGATAGAGATGGAAATTGGGGAAAGCTCTAGACAAGTTGAGGAGTTACCATTTCAGGAGGAATTGGATCGCGCATTGGCGAGCTGTGATATCGTCAGGCCTGTCAATAATAATTTCTACTCTTATCCTGTGGAAAATCAACTTCCAATGAATTTGGAACCAGCAATCCCAGAACCTATAATCCACACCCAACCTCTAGGAATGGATGAGTGGTGGACCAATGATTGGCAGTTCCAAAACCTTCTCAACAATCCTTATACCTTTCTCCCTCAGTTCGACCCAAAACCTATACCAAACCCACCAATGAGCAATGAAAATTTAGCTGAACTCCGCCACTTTGGCGAGGAGCTGGTGGATGCAGGAAATAGGATCAGGGAAGTAGGAGAACAGATCTCCTGGAAATACGACGAGAGGAAACGTCGTTACTAAAGTACCAACTGACGAGGGATAGTGGGGTTGTGAAACTGTGATATAATAATAGTAAAATATAATCTTGTAAAATAACTACAAATAAAACTTTGTAAGATAATGGTGTGTATTGATGCATATTATAATATATATAAAATGGGAATCGAGAAATAGATAATTTTGGCTATATGTGTGTCGTAAAATTTGTATGATTATTTTGTGTATGATTGTTATTTATTCGATACTAATAAATTATATATATTAATTATCAGATGGAAAATGCTAATAATGAACCAGTAAACGAGGTTAACCATTTTGAGCAACACCCGGAGGATCAATTTATGACTAGGCAAGATATAGAAAATATCGTTGCTCAAGGAATAGCCAATGCTATTCCAGCAATACTTGCTGCTGCCCAGAAACCTATTGAACCTCAACAAATCATTCCTAGTAAACGTATTTCTGAAGATAACTTCAGTAATAGCGTAAACGGAGGCGGTAATCATACTAATCACGATAATGATCCACGGCAGGCTCCGCTCCCTAAGAAAATGAAAGCTGCAACGCCTGGTTGCACTTACAAAGAATTTCTTGCTTGTAAACCCGCTGAATTTGCAGGCAATGAAGGAGCGACTGCGGTACTGCGTTGGTTAGAGAAAACTGAAGCAGTGATTACAATAAGTAAATGTGCCAAAGACGACAAGGTCATGTACGAGTCAAATCTTTTCAAAGAAGGGGCGCTAGAATGGTGGAATACAGTACTTCAAGCCAAAGGAAGAAATATGACCTATGCCATGAACTGGGAAGAATTTAAGAGTCTTGTGGAAAGAAAATTCTATCCCGAATATGAAAAAGATCAAATGGCAAATAAGTTCCTAAATCATCGAATGATGGGTGTAGATTGTCGCGGGTATACTTCGACATTCTTTGAATATGCTAGAGTGGTACCAACACTGGCTTCGCCAGAACCGGTACTCATTTCTCGCTATATTTGGGGATTAATTAGCGAAATCCGTAATATCGTTAAAGCTGCGAGACCTCGTACTATTGACGATGCGGTGGAATTAGCTAACACTCTAACTGACGAACTGGTACGCACAAGAGATGAAAACAGGAAAAAGGAACTGGCTCAGAAAATTACCCAAGGATTTCGTACGGGTAATAATAGCAGCTTCAAGAGAAGAGGAACAGGGCAATCTTCAACTCCCCCGTTCTGCAGGAATTGTAAAAAGAAACATTATGGAAGATGTAATGTAACCTGCAACTTTTGCAAAGTTATAGGACATCGCGAAGAAGACTGTAGAAAGAAAACAAGGGTCTGCTTTAACTGTGGAGAAATGGGACATTTTAAACCAGAATGCCCTAAATTAGTTAAACCAGCAGACAACAAAGTCAAACCAGCTGATGGAGCTACCAAGAAGAATGTTCGAGCCTTCCAGTTAACTACTCAGGAAGCCGAGTTAATTCTTGACGTAATAGCTGGTACGTTCCTAGTTCACAACATTTACGCAAAAGTATTATTTGACTCTGGTGCAAACCAAAGTTTTATCAATACTTCATTCTGCCAAGCTCTTAATTTACCTTTGACTAACCTTAGGCAGATTTTTACCGTCGAAACGGCAGATGGAAGTTCTATTAACATAGATAAGGTTTTGCAAAAAGAAAATATAGAACTTTCAGGTCATAAATTTCATGCAAACCTATTACCAATGAATCTAGCTGGGTTCGATGTTGTGTTAGGAATGGATTGGTTAGTAGCCAACCATGCTCGAATCCTTTGTGATAGAAACTCTATAGAAATTCGGGCACCAACCGGAGAAGTGATAGTAATTACAGGCGATAAACCACGTAAACCCATGAAGTTCATATCAGTAATGAAAATTTCTAGCTATGAACGAAAGCATGCAATAGTATATATGATTTCAGTAATCATTAGTACTAAGGGTAAAGAATTTAAGGAGATTCCTGTAGTCTCAGAATATCCAGATGTATTCCCAAAAGAGTTACCAGGATTACCACCAGATAGGGAAGTAGAATTTAGAATTCATCTAATTCCTGGAACTACACCGATAGCCAATGCACCTTATCGGTTAGCACCCACAAAAATGTTAGAACTGAAAAAGCAATTAGATGAATTACTAAGTAAAGGTTTCATACAACCTAGTTCATCCCCTTGGGGAGCACCAGTGTTGTTTGTAAAGAAGAAGGATGGTTCGATGAGAATGTGTATTGATTATAGAGAATTGAATAAGGTTACAATTAAGAATCGATACCCATTACCTAGAATTGATGATCTTTTTGATCAACTTCAAGGAGCTAGATACTTTTCTAAGATCGACTTACGCTCCGGATATCATCAATTGAAGGTACAAGAAGAAGACATACCTAAAAATGCTTTCAGAACTAGGTATGGTCATTACGAGTTTACAGTCATGCCCTTCGGATTAACGAATGCACCTTCCGCATTCATGGACATGATGAATAGAATCTGTAAACCGTACTTGGATAAATTTGTAATTGTTTTTATCGACGATATACTTATTTATTCCAAAAGTCAGGACGAGCATTGTCAGCACTTGCATGCACTCTTAACTTTGTTAAGAAAAGAAAAGCTTTACGCTAAATTCTCGAAGTGTGAATTTTGGCTAAAGGAAGTGCAATTTCTAGGTCACATGGTGAATCACGAAGGTATTCACGTAGATCCTGCTAAGATAGAGGCAATTACCAAATGGAAGGTTCCGCAATCCGCAATGGAAATTAGAAGTTTTATAGGTTTAGCTGGATATTATAGACGGTTTATTAAGGATTTTTCCAAAATAGCTGTACCATTAACTAAGCTAACCTGTAAAGCAGTTAAGTTTGAATGGGGACCTAAGCAAGAAGAAGCTTTTAATATTCTAAAGCAAAAGTTAACAAATGCCCCAATCCTAGCTTTGCCAGAAGGAACTGAAGATTTTGAAGTTTACTGTGATGCTTCAAAACTAGGATTAGGATGTGTGCTAATGCAACGCAAGAAGGTAATTGCGTATGCATCAAGGCAACTGAAAAAACACGAAGAAAACTATACGACTCATGACTTAGAATTAGGCGCCATAATTTTTGCCCTTAAAATTTGTAGACATTATCTGTACGGAAGTAAATTTACTGTCTATACGGATCACAAAAAGTTTAAGATATATATTTGGGCAAAAAGAGTTAAACATGAGGCAAAGGAGATGGATGGAAATCCTAAGTGACTACGACTGTGATATTCAGTATCACGAAGGAAAGGCAAATGTAGTTGCAGATGCCTTAAGTCGTAAGTACCATGAGAAACAACGACGGGTTCGTTCTCTTAGATTAAATCTACAGTTAGATTTAATGGAACAACTAAAGCATTTTCAAGAAACAGCAATAAAAGATGATGCTGAAGGAATGAAAGGACGATCAAAAGAATTAGAACAAGGAGCTGATGGAATTTGGAAATGCCACAAAAGAAGAATTTGGGTACCTAAGCAGGGAGAATTAAGAAATAAAATTTTAGAAGAAGCCCATAAATCTAGGTATACCATGCACCCTAAAAACAATAAAATGTACCAAGATTTAAGAAATAACTTTTGGTGGATAGGAATGAAAAAGGATATAGCTCGATATGTTTCTAAGTGTCTTACTTGTTCACAAGTTAAGGCAGAACACAAGAAACCCTCAGGTCTACTACAACAATTAGAAATGCCTGTATGGAAATGGAAACTCATAACAATGGATTTTGTTACTAAGTTACCCAAAACCAGAAAAGGTAACGACGCGATTTGGGTAATTGTGGATCGATTAACCAAATCAGCTCATTTTCTACCCATGAAGGAGACCTTTAGCGTGGAATGGTTAGCCAAGTTGTACGTAGACGAAGTAGTATCCTTACATGGAGTTCCACTCTCCATTGTTTCAGATAGGGATAGTCGTTTTACTTCTCATTTCTGGAAAAGTTTCCAAGAAGCAATGGGAACCCAACTAAATTTAAGTACGGCATATCATCCTCAGACAGACGGACAAAGTGAAAGGACAATCCAAACTCTTGAAGACATGCTCAGAGCATGTGTGATAGATTTTGGTGGAAATTGGGACGATCACCTACCATTAGTTGAATTCTCCTATAATAATAGTTATCATGCAAGCATTGAAACTGCCCCATTCGAGGCACTGTATGGAAGAAAGTGTAGAACTCCAGTTTGTTGGGCAGAAATAGGAGAGAGTCAATTATCAGGTCCGGAGATTGTGCAAGAAACTACCGACAAGATCACACAAATCAAGGAAAGACTGAAGACGGCTTGAGATCGCCAGAAGAGTTATGCCGACAATCGATGCAAACCACTCGAGTTTCAAGTTGGAGACAAAGTATTATTAAAAGTTTCTCCTTGGAAAGGAGTAGTTCGATTCGGTAAGAAAGGAAAGTTAAGTCCAAGATACGTAGGACCATTTTCAGTGATCCAACGTATAGGACCAGTTGCTTATCGTTTACAACTACCGGAAGAGTTAGCTGGAGTACATGATGTATTTCATGTATCCAACCTCAAGAAATGCCTATCAGACGAATCTTTGGTAGTACCTCTCCAAGATATAGAGGTAAACGAAAAGTTAAAATTTGTTGAGAAACATCTGCAGATAGAAGACAGAAAGGTGAAATTTCTCAAACACAAGCGACTAGTGCTAGTTAAAGTCAAGTGGGATTCAAAGAGAGGACCTGAATACACTTGGGAGCTGGAATCGGAGATGAAGCGAAAGTATCCTCACTTATTCCAATGAATCTCGAGGACGAGATTCTAAATAAGGTGGGGAGGATGTAAGGACTGTGAAAATTGTCCTAAAAATACTCGTAAGTATAAATACGGACCCCTGAAAACCTAAACCATAATTAAAATCAAGAAAAACAAAATTCTGGTTCCCAGGCGGGCCGCGTAAAAGACAAGCCTTGTCTTACGCGGGCCGCGTCAAGACATGTGGTGTCCACCTGGCTAACCTACTGATGACCAATCAAGCCTACTCGTAGACTAGGCGGCCACGCGGGCCGCGTAAGATATATGGGGTGGTTTACGCGGGCCGCGACAGATTTAAAAATCAGCTATAAATAGCTTGTTGCATGCACAGTCCACTGGTGTCGAAACAAACTTTCAAAAACGAAGTTACAATACTCTGAAGTCGAAATTACTTTTAAAATTAGCGAGGCGCTGCTCCGATACCGGGTATTAACTCGGTCACTGCTACGATTCAATGTCCGATCGATTAAAACTACCCAATGGATGTTTAAGTGCTGCCCACATTAGGGTTTATGCTTTGTCATTCTTCGTGAATACGATGGATGTTTAAGTATCGCACTTTGTCATTCGTTGTGAAGGTTTAATCTTGTGAGTTATCGTAAATGTTGTATTAGTTACTAACCAAGTTCGTGTGCATGTTATTAAATTTAGGTTAAAAGGCTAATCAGTAGGCTAAGCTCTGCTCATATAAGTCTGCAATGTGAGTCATTCTCTTTTTATCAAATTACTTTCAAAATCATGTTTACTTTCAAAGTTATAATTACAGGGATTAAGTCTTTGTAATCACCAAATTACAGCCGGTATGTGGGGTTTGTATACAATACTTGATAAACTTCACCATTGGACAACGAGTTAGCCAAGGGGTGATATGACCATAGTCACAGACACCATTGGACTATGAGGTTACCAATGGATGTTCGAGTGACAAATACTGTGGGTAGTTGGTTGATATATGGAAACATTATAATCGCTCTTAATACTGTAAATTATAACAAACGCGTCGTTTTTAGTAAAAAGAATGATTCACCAGTATTTCCCGCTGACAAAACCTTTTTCAAACATGTTTCAGGTGATCTGTTGTGATCCAGGAAAAGTGCCGCGAAGCACTACAAGCTTAAGGAAGTGGCTCAATTTAAAATAAAGAAACATGTTTTGTAAAATAAAGATTTCTTAGTGAAATCATATGATTGTAAACTACCGGGGTTTATCCCGAATTGTGAAATAAAATAATCAGGAAATTTCAGTTTTAAAGATCCTGTTAAAATCTTCCGCTGTTAACTCAATTAAATAAATACCACGGGATTTTCTGTCCCGCGGCTCCTGAAACGGGTCAACCGGGTCGGGGGTCGTGACAGATATCCTTATGAAGTGCTTGCGTAAGGATAGTAAATGCTTTCTTCTCGAGATCGTAAGCCTTTTTATCAATTTCGCTCAATCCCGCCAAAGCTTGTGCATTGGAACCTGCTTCTTCGAGAGCTTCATTGTACGATGTGATAAAGCATGTCCACAATTCGGTATTTTGCCCAAGAACATACGTATGAAAATGACCTTTCCATGTTGGATAATCGTTCATGTGATTCAATTTTGGTGGACGATTGTTGCTTCCCATTTCACTCTCGCTTAAGAGAAGATTTTGAATGCTACTGTTTGATTCGCGACACATGCCTTGATATTCGGTAATTTCCTTTTTCGGTATCAATCCTTTCACCCATTGTGAAGGATCTTGTGGTATACTTGAGTTTTCACTCCAACTCCAAGGGTTTGAACTCATTGTGAAGTTTTATAAAGAAACAATTTAAATTACAAGACAAACTGATGAGATTTGACAAAATAAAAACCTTTCTTTGAACAACACAAAGGTTTCTATCCACGAAGACTAGCTACGAAGGTTTTTGCTATGAACAATGATAAATTCCACAAAGACTTGTTTCTTATATTTGTTTACGAACACTATTGATACCCATAAAAAAATTAGCCCAAACCTTCAATCCCAAAGTCAATCCACGAAGACTATATGTCGCTGGGCTACAAAAGAAGCGCAACGAAGACTTATAAAGATGTAAATTTAAAAAGTGGCCCACGAAGAATACTTTTTATTGGCCCAACACTGTTGTCCAACGAGTGTCACGAAGACTTGTGCCAATGAGTGCCACGAAGACTTGTGCCAATGAGTGTCACGAAGACTCAATGTTTTCCAAATTTGATTGACTAGGCCCAAATTTACAAAGAGGCCCAATGTGATTGACTACTGTTATGTCCACGAAGAGTGTAAATTTGATTCACTAGGAGTCCACGAAGACTCTGCAATGAAATCGAACCCAAAACAATTGGTACCAACCAACGAACACTATTGACTCTTCGTCGAACAAAAGGGGGCCACGAAGACTTGTTGGTAAGGCCCAATGATTCTAAGGCCCAACGATGATTAAGCTTAAAAGGAATGGCCCACAAGGATTTGATTGTTCGTAGACTAATGAACTCACGCCGGCGATGACTTGATACCTACAAAGAATTAGTCAAGGAAGAGTTATTGTCACGGTCCCCGAGCCGGTTTTACCTGGTTCAGAAGCCGCGGGACAAAAACCCGTGGTATTGGTGTTTAATTAGGCAGCGAAAAATTTAACAGAATCGTTTAAACTTGAAAACACCCGATTATTTTATTTCAAGTTTCGGGATAAATCCCGTAGTTTACAATAGAGGAATTTCACTAGGAAATTCCCTGGTTATAAAAACATGTTTATTTATTTACTGAGCCACTTTATCCAAGCTGGTAGTGCTACGCGGCACTTTTCCTTGTTCACAGTAAATCACCTGAAACATGTGTAAAAAGATTTTATCAGCGGGGAAATACTGGCGAGTCATTCAATTTGCATAAAACGACACATTGTTATAGATTACAGTATTAAGAGAGATTACAATTGCCCCTATCTTATAATTAGCTGGTTCAGTTGTCACTCGACCGGATCTATGACTGTGGTCATATCACTATAGGGTCCTTTCACCCAAGAGTGACGTGTATCACTATTTAGTCCTTTCACCTAAAAGTGATAAAATTGTAGTCATTGTGCACAATACCCCACTAACTGCCAGTAATTTAAGATAACAAAGACTTAATCCTTGTAACATATAACTGGAAAACATTTAGGTATTGTAAAACACTTTTGATAAAAAGAGAATGACTCACATTGCAAGTTTACTGGACAGATTTTGCCTACTAATTTAGCCTTGTAACCTAATTAAATAATGCCAACGAAACTAGGTTAGTAACTTAATACAACATTTATGATCAGCTCACGAAATCAAAACCCTCACGACGAATGACAAAGTATAGCCCAAGTTCGGGCAGCACTTAAACATCCATCGGATCGGTTTCAATCGATCGGACATTGTATCGTAGCAGTGATCGAGTTATTACCCCGTAATCGTAGCAGCGTTTCCCTACTTTGAACGTGATTTTTAGGCAGAAAGATGGTGATTTTGATGAATTTCTCGAGCAGAGACGAAAGGCCCATGCACGTCCCATTTATAGCTGAAAATTGGGTTTGTCGCGGCCCGCGTAAACTTGAATAACATCTTACGCGGCCCGCGAGGGCCACCCAAGCTACGGCTAGGGCTGCCGTGTCACACCCTAGGTCTGCCACGTGTCTGACACGTGGCCTAAAGCTTATCCGGAGATTAGCCTAGCTGTCGCGCCCCGCGTAGACTCTCCTTAAGTCTTACGCGGCCCGCGACAGACCAATAAAATTGAATTTCTTGATTTTTCACAAGGATTAGGGTTTTATGGGTCCGGGTTTTCACTTACGGAGTGTTGTGGGGCATTTTCGTAGGTCCTTACATCCTCCCCACCTTATTTAAAATTTCTTCCTCGAGATTTACTGGAATTGGTAAGGGTACTTCCGCTTCATTTCCGATTCCAGTTCCCAGGTATACTCTGGTCCTCTTTTTGAATCCCATTTTATCTTAACTAGCACCAGTCTCTTGTGTTTGAGGAATTTGACCTTTCTGTCTTCTATTTGAAGAGGTTTTTCCACAAATTTTAGCTTTTCATTTACCTCTATGTCTTGAAGAGGTACTACCAGGGATTCGTCAGATAAACATTTCTTGAGATTAGATACATGAAACACGTCATGTACTCCAGCTAGCTCTTCTGGTAGTTGTAAGCGATAGGCAACTGGTCCTATCTGCTGGATCACTGGGAATGGTCCTATGTATCTTGGACTTAGCTTTCCCTTCTTACCGAACCGAACTACCCCTTTCTAAGGAGAAACTTTCAAGAGTACCTTGTCTCCAACTTGAAATTCTAATGGCTTACGTCGATTGTTTGCATAACTCTTCTGGCGATCTCGAGCCGTTTTTAGTCTTTCCTTGATCTGAGTTATCTTGTTGGTGGTTTCCTGTACAATCTCAGGACCTGATAACTGTCTTTCTCCTATTTCTGCCCAACAAACTGGAGTTCGACACTTTCGTCCATATAGTGCCTCGAACGGAGCAGCATTAATGCTGGTGTGGTAACTATTGTTATAGGAGAATTCTATTAGTGGTAAATGGTCATCCCAGTTTCCACCGAAATCAATTACACATGCCCTAAGCATGTCTTCCAGCGTTTGGATCGTCCTTTCACTTTGTCCATCTGTTTGGGGATGGTAGGCAGTACTTAAATTCAGTCGGGTTCCCATTGCTTCTTGGAAACTTGTCCAGAAATGCAAAGTGAAGCGACTATCCCAATCCGACACAATGGAGAGTGGAACTCCATGTAAGGATACCACCTCATCTATGTATAACTTTGCTAATCTTTCCATGCTAATGGGTTTCCTTCATCAGCAGAAAATGAGATGATTTGGTTAATCGATCTACAATCACCCAGATTGCATCGTTACCTTTCCTGGTCTTGGGTAACTTGGTAACAAAGTCCATTGTTGTTAGTTCCCATTTCCATACAAGCATTTCTAATTGTTGAAGTAAACCTGAAGGTTTCTGGTGTTCTGCCTTAACTTGCGAACAAGTTAGACACTTAGATACATATCTAGCTATGTCCTTTTTCATTCCTACCCACCAGAAGTTACTTCTTAAATCTTGGTACATTTTATTATTACCAGGGTGCATGGTATATCTAGATTTATGGGCTTCCTCTAAAATTTGATTTCTTAAATTTCCTTGCTTAGGTACCCAAATTCTTTTCTTATGGAATCTCCAAATTCCATCAGTCCCTTGCTCTAATTCCTTTATCCTTCCTTTCATTCCTTCAGCATCATCCTTGATTGCTGTTTCTTGAATGTTCTTCAGTTGTTCCATTAAATCTAATTGGAGATTTAATCTAAGAGCACAGATTCGCCTTTGTTTTTCATGATACTTACGACTCAAGGCATCTGCTACTACATTTGCCTTTCCTTCGTGATATTGAATATCACAGTCGTAGTCACTTAGAATTTCCATCCATCTCCTTTGCCTCATGTTTAATTTTTATGATCTGTATAGACAGTAAACTTACTTCCGTACAGATAATGTCTCCAAATTTTAAGGGCAAAAATTATTGCTCCTAATTCTAAGTCATGAGTCATATAATTTTCCTCGTGCTTCTTCAACTGCCTTGATGCATACGCAATTACCTTTTTGCGTTGCATTAGCACAGATCCTAATCCCAACTTAGAAGCATCGCAGAAGACTTGAAAATCTTTAGTTCCGTCAAGCAAGGCGAGAATTGGGGCATTTGTTAATCTTTGCTTCAAAATCCTAAAGGCCTCTTGTTGCTTGTGTCCCCATTCAAACTTAACATTTTTACAGGTTATCTTAGTTAAGGGAACAATTATCTTAGAGAAATCTCGTATGAAGCGCCTATAATATCCAGCTAACCCTAGGAAACTTCTAACTTCAGTAACTGATTGTGGGACCTTCCAATTTATGATTGCTTCTATCTTGGAGGGATCTACGTGAATGCCTTCGTGATTCACCATGTGTCCTAAAAATTGCACCTCCTGTAGCCAAAATTCACATTTCGAGAATTTGGCATAAAGCTTTTCCTTTCTTAACAAGGTTAAGAGTGCATGTAGGTGCTCACAATGCTCGTCCTGACTTTTGGAATAAATAAGTATATCGTCGATGAAGACAATTACGAATTTATCCAAATATGGTTTACAGATCCTATTCACCATGTCCATAAATGTTGCAGGAGCATTAGTTAGTCCAAATGGCATAACTGTAAACTCGTAGTGACCATACCTAGTCCTGAAAGCAGTTTTAGGTATGTCTTCTTCCTGTACCTTCAGCTGATGGTATCCGGAGCGCAAGTCTATCTTAGAGAAATATCTAGCTCCCTGAAGTTGATCAAAAAGATCTTCAATCGTAGGTAATGGGTATCGATTCTTAATTGTAACCTTATTCAATTCCCTATAATCGATACACATTCGCATTGAACCGTCTTTCTTTTTCACAAACAACACTGGTGCTCCCCAAGGGGATGAACTAGGTTGTATGAATCCTTTGCCTAGCAATTCATCCAACTGCTTTTTCAGTTCTAACATTTCAGTGGGTGCTAACCGATAGGGTGCCTTGTCTATTGGTGTAGTTCCAGGAATTAGATGAATTCTAAACTCTACTTCCCTATCTGGCGGTAATCCTGGTAGCTCTTCTGGGAATACATCCGGGTATTCTGATACTACAGGAATTTCCTTAAGTTCCTTACCTTTAGCGGTAATGATTACTGAAATCATATACACTATTCCTTGTTTTCGTTCATAACTAGCAACTTTCATTACTGAAATGAACTTCAATCGTTTACGGGGCTTATCTCCTGAAATCAAAATTACTTCTCCTATGGGTGTATGAATTTCTATGGAATTCTTATCACAGAGGATTCGAGCATGGTTGGCTACTAATCCATTCCTAGCACAATATCGAATCCAGCTAGATTCATAGGGGTTTGCAGAAAATTTGTGGCCTGAAAGTTCTATCTTTCCTTCTTGAAGAACCTTATCTATTTTAACAGAATTACCATCTGCTGTTTCTACCGTATAAATTTGCCTAAGTTTGGTTAAAGGTTGCTTAAGAGCTTGGCAGAATGAAGTATTTATAAAACTTTGGTTTGGACCAGAGTCAAATAATACTTTTGCATAAATGTCATGCACAAGAAACGTACCAGCTATCACATCCGGAATCAGATCGGCTTCCTGTGTAGTCAGCTAGAAAGCTCTTGCATTCTTTTTATTAGTTCCTTCAGCTGCTTTTGCCTTGTTGTCCGCTGGTTTGACCAGTTTAGGGCATTCAGGTCTAAAATGCCCAGCTTCTCCGCAATTGAACCAGATCATGGATTTCTTCCTGCAGTTCTCCTCTTGATGCCCCGGGATTTTGCAGAAATTACAGTACCCCTTACATTTTCCAAGGTGTTTTCTCTTACAGGTACTGCAGAATGGAGCAGTGGAGGAATGCTCGGTTCCCTTTCTCTTGAAGTTACTAGCATTACTATTCCCACGGAAACCTTGAGTAATCTTTTGGGCCAATTCCTTTTTCCTATTCTATTCTCTCGTGCGCACCAGTCCGTCAGTTAAGGTGTTGGCCAATTCAACCGCATCGTCAGTTGTGCGGGGTCTCGCAGCTTTGACTATGTCGCGAATCTCGCTAATTAGTCCCCAGATATAGCGAGAAATAAGCACCGGTTCTGGCGAGGCCAGAGTTGGTACAATTCTAGCATACTTTAAAACTTTCGAAGTATACCCCCGACAATCAACATCCACCATTCGGTGATTCAGGAACTTATTTGTCATTTGTTCCTTTTCGTAGGCGGGATAAAATTTCCTTTCCATCAATTCCCTAAATTCCTCCCAGCTCATGGCATAAGCCATGTCACTTCCCTTGGCTTGTAACACCGTGTTCCACCATTCTAACGCTTCTTCCTTGAAAAGGTGGGATGCATACATAACCTTGTCTTCTTCTGCACATTTACTGATTTTGATTACTGCTTCGGTCTTTTCTAACCAATGCAGCACGGCAGTTGCCCCTTAATTGCCTGCAAATTCGACTGGCTTATAGGCAAGGAATTCTTTATAAGTGCAACCAGGGGTTGCAAATTTCATTTTCTTGAGTATTGGGGCTTGAACCACATTATTGTCGTTATTGCCGCCTCCATTCACACTGTTACTAAAATTATCATCGCGGGTACGTTTGCTATTATTGGCTTGCGAAGGTTCAGCAGGGTTTTTAACAGCAGCAACAATTGCCGGGATAGCATTGGTTATTCCCTGAGCAACGATATTTTCTATATCTTGCCTATTAAGAAAATGGTCTTCATTATTTTGTTCGGATTGGTTAACTTCATTTACCGGTTGGTTATCCGCGTTTTCCATCTGAATCATTAACAATATATGCAAATTATTGTCACAAAATGGATAGCAACCAAACACAATAGAGCAATCACAGAAATAATTAAGTCAACACGTATAGCCAAAATTGTCGACCTTGCGACTTTCATATATTTTTATAATAGTATGCGTCGATACAAACCATCTATTTTACAAAAGTTTTATTTTTAGTTATTATTATACATTGTTATATTATTATTATTATTATTATTATTATTATTATTGTTATTATATTTTATGTATATATATTTTTTTCTACATATTATTATTATACAATCACACAACCACAGTTAGCTAGCCTTTCAGAAATGACGCTCCCTCTCGTCGTATTTCCAGGTGATGTTTTCCCCTACTTCCCGAATCCAGTTGCCCGCATCCACCAGCTCCTCGCCGTAGCGGCGTAATTTGGCAACATTTTCTGTGCTTATAGGTGGGAATGGTGCAGGTTCAGGATCAAACTGGGGAAATAATCATTGGGGTTATTCATGAAATTCTGAAAGTGCCAGTCGCTTGTCCACCACTCTTCCAGCTGGCCTGTAACAGGTTGTGGGTTGACAATAGGGTCCGGAATAGCAGGTTCAAGGATAATTGGAAGTTGTGATTGGGCAAGGAAATTGAAAAGGTTTTCATCGGTAGGTCCGATGAGGTCACAATTTGCAAGTTTTCGATCCAGTTCTTCCCAAGGTGGCATCTCCTGGGCTTGACCGGAGCTTTCTCCTACTTCCTTTCCTTTTCCTTTGTCTTTCGGATCCTCAGTCTTTTTCACCTTCTGGGCAGCTGGCTTCTTCCTACGTCCGCGTTTCCAGTCCAAAATTCTCCTCCTCTTTTAGGCTTTGGTTTTTCCTGCGGCTGGGCCTGGAACATTATTGGCTCCTCAATATCTGCTTGATAGCCGGATAGGGTCCCGGTTGTATCCATATCGGTGGTATGGATAGTAAAGTTTCGGAGTGCCTCCGACAGTTCATTCATGCTGTTGGCACACATGAAGAAACACACAAAATTTTAAGTTAAAATTTTATTTATTAAATTAAATTTTCACAGAATCACAAAATGATAATCTGAAAAATTAAGTATTTATAAATACTTAATTGGCTTAAATCAGTGGCTTTGATACCACATTTTTCTATCACGGCCCCCAACCCGGTTTTACCTGGTTCAGAAGTCGCGAGCAGAAACCCGTGGTATTGGTGTTTAATTAGGCAGCGGAAAATTTAACAGGATCGTTTAAACTTGAAAACACCCGATTATTTTATTTCAAGTTTCGGGATAAATCCCGTAGTTTACAATAGAGGAATTTCACTAGGAAATTCCCTGGTTACAAAAACATGTTTATTTATTTACTGAGCCATTTTATCCAAGCTGGTAGTGTTACGCGGCACTTTTCCTTGTTCACAGTAAGTCACCTGAAACATGTTTAAAAAGATTTTATCAGCGGGGAAATACTGGCGAGTCATTCAATTTGCATAAAACGACACAATGTTATAGATTACAGTATTAAGAGGGATTACAATTGCCCCTATCTTATTGTAACACCTCGAAAATTCACGTCCTATAATGTGTTGACACGTGTCATATGTTTGAACGTGTGAAAGAATGTTACAAAAGGACTAAAGTTGACAAACATGGAAAGTATGTGATTACACGGGTTCTAAATGTCAACAGTGAATAAATATATTGTACATTAACCCTACATGATGCTCATACCTTCAAACGAATAAATCATGGATCATACAAAGCGAAATATGAAAGAAAGTGAGAGATTACAAACTACAGGGGTTAAATGTGTCAACATGTTTAAGTTATACCTCTGAGTGACCTTTTAACAAACCCGAAGCTTTGTACCGGTTAATTATGCTCACTAGAATACACGATATCAATTTCATAAAGTTTCGATATCGTATGAGAAAGTTATGATCAAATTCGTATACAAGGGGTTAAAGCTTCAACGTTGAAAGTTATGACTTTTCGGGTAACAATAAAGTTAACCGAGGTCTTAACAAAGTGGGTATATATCTTGAAGCCCTTATGTGTCAACTTAAAGGGTTCAAATTGCAAAAATATAAGTTAGTTGACCTTTCGAAAGGCCAAGGGACAAGTATGCAAAAACTTGAAAATGTGAAGTCTGATCAGAAGGCCCATACGGGCCGCGTAAGCCAGGCTAAGGCCTTACGCGGGCCGCCTCAGTTGCCCAGTAATAGAAACTTTGGACATCAGCCGTTTTTCATGCTTAAACCGACTTTAATAAGTTGTTTCACTTCATGGGCGACCCCTAGGCAACCCCTAGAACACTAGGGACACTTGTGGATGAGTTGTGGTCAGTTGTAGACTTGTGTGTCAACAATCCATGGTGATTGAAACACTATAAAAGGCCATGATGTTGCAACAAGTTCTTCACACCTTTCTCTTGCATTCCTGGTCACTTCTGGAGCTCAAGACTTCTCTCAAGTGATCACTAATCGTGCTTAGGACCTTGGTAAGTTTGCTTAACCTTTCTTAGTTAAGTTTTTACTTAGTTTTAGCTTAAAAGTCAAACCGTCGTAATTAACGGTTGACTTAACGATTAATCACTAATGGTTCAGTGATTAGTCGAATTGAAAGTAGTTATAAGTTGGTAATTATGTGGGTAATAAACCCTTAAAAGGGTTCCCCTTGATTCCTACTCAAACTAGGTCTAATGTCGGGTCAAACTTGTTATTAAAAAGTCAACAGGATGCTAAATTTCAAGTTAATACATAATTAGCAATGTAGAACACATACAACCTGTTTGATCATTAATATAACTTAGTAATTAGTGTAAGAACATGTCTAAACATGTTCAACCCGACAATTTACTGTTTAGACCCGGTTCGGAACCGAAAGTCGCAAAGCTTTGACTTTTGCTTTGACTTCAGTTCTGACCCGTTTTGGTATGTTTTAAAAAACCTTAGAGCTTCATTTGGAGCAGGTTACATGCTAGTATAACCCTCTGTGATTATACACCATGGTTCATTAGTTAACCAATTAATACGCATGATTCCGTTAATTGCTCATATGTTGACCATTATGCCCTTTTCACCTTAAAACGTGATTTTTGGAAATGTAAAAGAGTAGAAACTTTAATTACTGATATTTAAACTTGCATCCAAAATTTGACATCAGTTTGAGGTGTAGATTAAGATTTATGCTCTTTAGCGTAAAATGAAAGCTTTATGTTAATTAAACGACATAATTAGCGTATAGCCTAGTTAAGCATACTTTTTGATATCAAATTCTTTACCCACTGATGTAATATAATATTTTGGGATTTTTGAAGATTTTTAATTAATTTTAGGCTGAGCATAACTTATAGTCGTAGGCTTAATCCGATAATTGTCGGTTTTGCCCTTACGGGCTATAAAATGAGTTTTACACATCTAATTGACTCCAAACCTTTTGCTACTGATCACATATGATAAATAAATTATTTTAAGCCTTCTGGAATAGTAAAAATATCAGCTTATTGTATCGAACCCGGAAATGGCTTCTAATCGCCTTTTTAAGCGTTTTTAACGCATAGTATGTACTAAGACTATTTTAAACATATAAGGGTTTATACCTAATGATATTTGAGGCAAATTATAATATTTTAACAGTAAGCAAAAGTTGTTTAACTCAGACTTTGGTTTTGAGCTTTACGGCTTATGTGAAATTACCAAAATGCCCATACGGTGCATAGTTTGGTTATAATTGATAAATTTCACATATATACTTTACCCTACTGTTATAACTTAGTAAAATAAGTATTTTTGCTGATTACATCAGACCTGTAACTCAGGTAAATACTTAAACTCTTTTATAACCTTTTAAATGACCAAACTACCCCTACGGGGCATAGTTTGTGTTTAAATTCGTTTCGGGCATAATAAAAGACATCTTACTGATGTCACAACATATATGAAGCATATTAACTTAGGAAACCTGTAAATGGCTCATATGTATACCCGTTACGCTTATTACGCGTTCGGTTCGGTTTATGTAACTAGTTTACATAAATTAGCCTAAACGGGTCAAACCTTATCGGGTTTATCTCAAAATCCAGAATGTGTATGAAATACCCATATTAAGCAAGTCTCCGAACTTGTCAGGTCTAAATCACATTCTATCCGGTCTTCGCTTAATCATGTGTTTGAACCGTATCTTTCGGTAAGACTAACCGGTCTAAGCTTAGGCTTAATTAAAGACCCGTTAGCATTCTAATTGGTTATTTATACCATCATTCCAGACTAGAGCCTTCCGGTAAATGGTACCTATGCTTACTTAAGTGAATACGGCTGAGTTATTAAATTCTTGCTATTTAAGACAGGAGCTAGCTCAGGTAAATACTCTTAACTTATTTTCCCTATACGGGCTTGGGATACGGTATAATGATACCGCTTGGTCGGGTATTGAATGTTTAATTGGATTGTGATTAAATTATTGAGGTAACCCGGTTTAATCTGTATTGTTTGAAATAAAAGCCTTTAGGGGTTAATGACCATGTCCCGGATATCCCTGACATCATTGTATTATAAAATGGCCACGTCTTAAGCACGGGGTGTAGGCATACACCTGACAGTTGCTTAAGGAATAACGGTATCTCACTCTCTTGTGGGCCTATACTTGTGGCGTGTCTGTTAATCTGACTCGGTTTCTACATCGGGCCCTGAACGTACAACGAACATGTAAATCTGTATACAAGATTATAAATATAATTGTCCCAAGTTATAAAGATTAATTTTGCCTTTGTGCATTTTAATCAAAGTATCAAAATATTTTGTGCCTGGTGCATCTAAATCAATTTTCTTAAACTCTTTTCAAATGAGTCAGTTGAGTGTATTTACCAGTGAAAACTGACGTATTTTCCAAAAAGGTTAAGTGACAGGTACTGAACGTAATTGGCTGGAAGCTCAGGGCGCTAATAAGGAATCTTGCAAGTTCTAGGCGTCTAAAGTCTGTTGAACAATGTTTATGTTTTAAGATCCGCCTGTGGATCCTTTACTTTCCGTTGTAATACTTGATATTACTTTATAATCGGATTGTAATATATATTTATCTTTTGCTTCCGCTTTGCATTTAAATATTGTGTTGTTTGACTATGATGATATCAACTACGTCACGATACTCCCCACCGGGCCCACCGGTGAAACGTGGAAAGTCGGGGTGTGACAGGTTGGTATCAGAGCCAACATTGAGTGAATTAAACACTAGCCTTTTGTGTTTAATCTCAATGACACATTAGCACATTCCTTGACCTTCTGAGTCTAGACTTAACATAGGAATAATCTCAATCCTAATCTGGAAACTTTTGCTTCCAAATTTTTATATATTGGATACGTCGCCAAGCGAAGAAGCTGTAATAAGAATTCTCCACATCCAGAGCCTTGAAAAGCTGAGCTTCGTACCGCGGCCAAGGTGAAACGTGCAACCAAGGAGAAAGCATTCAGAAATAAAATGAAGAAGAAACTCCTTTTTGCGGAAGATCGTTTCCTTAATAGTCCTTCTAAGGACATATTTATTTTTTCAGTCCCTTCGAGGACAACATTATTTCTTTCAAAGTCCCTTTTAGGGCAAACCTGAAATTTTTATTTTATAGTGGAATGACTGAATTTCATCCTAGATATGAAATAAGAAATAAATGAAAAATAACATTCCTTTTATAAGATCTACCATTATAATAAAATGGCAAAATCTAAAAAGGACAAGACCTAGCCACGTGTCATTTTAAGACCGGGCCAAGATGGTAGTTCCATAATTAGATTCAGATCCTTGTTAACATTCCAATTTAGGATTGTTCTGCGTTAAATATTAATTAAGAATATTAAAGGTGTGACCTAGCCTCCGGGTCAATTAAAAGACCGGGCCAAGATGGTAAGGCCTGTTAAAAAGATTCAAATCCCAGTTAACATCTGAAAACATGTTAACGCTCCTGGCAGACGTGATTCGTTAAAATCACACACGTCACTTTTATAAGGATCTTTCCAAAGATTCCAAACCCAACTTAATAATCTCTGAATCATGGGTATAAATCATCAATTAAGATGATCATATTTCGACCACACGTGGTAATATGGTGCTTACGGGCCTTGCTCATTTCCTTATGAGCCAAAAGACAGTGGTAGCTTTGACTCCCTGTTTGACAAAGGTAATGAACTATGATTCAAACCTTCATGCCTTGATTCTCTGAAATCCTGGCTAATAATTTAAAAAAATGTCCTTGTGACTAGGCCTTATGTGCCAATATATATTGTTATTGTTTATAATTAGGATAAATTATAATAGAAATCCTAAATAAATGTGAGTAATAAATTAACCGAATATGGTCTCTGTTTACCATGGTTAATGAATTACCCTAAGGGGCAATTCCATAATAAATATCCCTTAAAAGGGAAGTGCCTACGGACTATAGTTAATGTCCTCTGAGACTAAAGACAGTGGTAGCCTACAACTCCCTGTCAAGAAAAAGGTAATGAACTTTGATTCAAACCTAAATGCCTCGATTCTCTGAAATCATGGCTTGTAAATTTAAAACTGTCCTAGTGACTAGGCCATTTGCGCCACCTTAATATCCTTAATGTTTTATAACTAGGATAAATTATAATGAAAATGCTAATTAAATATAACTAACAAATTAACCAATATGGTTTATATTACCATGGTTAATAAATCATCAAGAACGATAGTACTGAATGAGCTTCTAAATAAACCTTGCACTCTTTTTCTTTTTGTAGCAATTAAGACTACATGGCTGACTCTGATGAGATAAACAGTCATCCTCTGGAAAACCGCGATGATGATAAGATTAATATAACCAGAGGAGAACTTCGTACACTGATTGATACGGCGGTATCTAAAGCTGTAGCGGAGCAATTCAAGGAGTATAGTGAGACTCATAGTAAAGCCTTATCTGTACCCCATGCTAAGTCTGTCCCAAAGACTCATTCTGAGGCTCATAGTAAGCCACCCCCAAAGAAAGATGAGTCAAAGAAAGATGATGATCGACGTTCATCTAATCAACTCAGTGTCCCATCCAAGAGGATAGTGTTCGATGATGAACCTCATACCAAGTCCTATACCTATAAATACTTTGTCTCCTGCAAACCCCGGGATTTCACTGGGGAGAAAGGAGCAATCGATTGTATGACCTGGTTGGATGAAATGGACACAGTTGTCGATATCAGCGGTTGTGCTGAGAGGGATTTAGTAAAGAATGTATCCCAATCGTTCAAGGGAGAGGCACTAGCATGGTGGAAGGCTCTCATTCAAGTTGCTGGGAAGATCCCACTTTACAACATGTCATGGGAACAGTTTGTTGCTCTCATTATGGAGAACTACTGCCCTCAACACGAGGTTGAGAGTATTGAGTCAGATTTCTTATCATTGGTTATGACAAACTTAGATTGTCAAGCTTACCTCACCAGTTTCAATACCCTGTCCAGACTGGTTCCTTACCTAGTAACACCAGAACCCAAGAGAATTGCTCGCTTCATTGGGGGTTTAGCCCCAGAAGTCAAAGCCAGTGTTAAGGCTTCAAGACCTACTACATTCAGGTCAGCGGCAGATCTGTCTCTATCTCTCACACTCGATGTGGTTAGAAACAAGGCTGCCAAAGCCTCTGAAGATGGAAAGCGTAAAAGGGAAAATGAGAATTCTCATCGCTCCGATAAGAAGAGTTCTGGGTTTAAGAAAGACAGCCAGCAGTCGGGTGGGAAGACCAGGTGCGAAACCTGTCAAAAATACCACCTCGGGAAGTGCAGATTTGAATCTCAGCCTCTATCTTGTGGGATTTGCAAGTCTAGGGAACATACAACCTTGGATTGCAAGGAATTGAAAGACGCAACCTGTTATGGTTGCAACGAGAAGGGGCATATCAAGACCAACTGCCCTAGAAATCAGAAGAAGCCCGAAGAGGCCAAGAAAACAAACGCATGATGAACGCCCAGGAGATGGTGCAGAATGACAATTACATAGCAGGTACCTTTCCTTATCAAACAGTTTATGCAAAAATTTATTTGATGCTGGCACATATGATTCTATACTGAACGATAAATGTTGAGAACTGTTGTCTCAGCCTGATTAGGACTCCGGTCATTTAATGCGAGGTAGAAATTGGCCGATGACACCATAGAAAATGCTCCAACAAATCTTAGATTGATATTTTATATCTATTAGGAATCACTCTTTCTGATATCCTTATGGCAAGCTTTCAAGCTATCCAAATTCATCACTATAATAAAGACAGATGTGACATTATTCCCTGTCAAAAAGATGATGGATTAGGACCAAACTTTAAATGCCATTAATGGTCTTTTGTGACCTAGGCTAAGTATAATTTATATATGTTAAATAACGTTCATGAAGAATGTTAATGCTATCTTGGCCTGCATGGTTTAACGAAACCATGGTTAGTATATAAGGCCATGAGGATGAGGAATAGCAGTGGTCGGATCGCAACCAAGAAATTGATTCATTTAGTAATAGGAACCATTTCTTCTGTTCCTGTCAGAAATCTTTAAGTCATAAAATTTTAATGTACCCTCTCTATAGATAAAGGACATTCGCATGTAATTGACATCTCTTTAATCCTTATTGATTGCGTATACCAAACAGTATGATAAAAAGCGCCATATGAGGATTGGTATATCTTAATATACTCCATAGATTGCTTCCATGCCTGATCAGTATGGAGGTTTAATGCATGGGACCACAAAGATATTCCGATGGTCATATGGTACTAAAGTCAACTAATGGTATTCAAAGGAGATATCCAGCATGGAATTGTCCAAGTAAATGTTCCCAATTAAGGAATTCGTGGACTAGTAACATAAATGTGTCACTTATTTGACACAAGCAATGATGGGTGAACTGGGGCCTGAGATATGGAAATCTCTGTAACCTCCTGGTATCATGATTATCTTCTCCTAAGATTACCCTGTTTACCCCTGGAAGGCAGGAAGAATTAAGATTTATATCCCATTAAGGCTGTATTACTATGAAATCTCCAAGACGACTAGTATCATCATTGGAAGAATCGAAACCCTGATTAACTAAGTTTAAAATAGAGGGTTCATATAGCCTAACTTAATATTCTGAGAATTCGATATAGTTAATTATGAAAGACGGTTCATTTTGCTTATGCATTATTACCGCAACCCTAATTAGGCAATGATTTAGAATTTCCATCAGCTACTCAGGATCGTCGAGTTATTCAACTAGCTATAAGGATTAGCTATTCCTTAAGAATAGTTTTAAGCAATGATTGGGATAACCATCTCACCTTAAGATAAGCTTTTCCTAAATAGTTGTATATAAGTATCAAGGTGGCTCCTTTGAAGACCTTGTATAGATGAAATGTTAAACGCCTATTGATAGGACAATAGATTGGTAAGTCCAATTATCAGGATCTGAAAGTTGCATTAGAAGCAACAAATAAGATCACGCAAATACATAATCATCTGTAAGTTGCCAGTATTCGGCAGAAAATAAAGAATTAATGAAAATAGAAAATCTCTTAAATTCTTGTTAAGGAATAAAGTTCAACAAAAGATATCACCCAGGAAGGGTGTGCCAAATTTGTTAAATTATCAGGCTAGTTAAGCCCTGAATATATAGAATCATTTGAAGGAAATCGAATGTATCAAGATCAAGTAGCCTTTAAGCTAAAACCTATTTAAGGAGCTTGGCGGAGCTCGCAATACATTGCACACCAGTGACTGAAGGATGTGTTTCACCAATAAGTCAAGAAGCACTATCACATAATGATATGCAGAATTATGATGTGAAGAACAACCTATGTTGATTGAGGATCGACAGGTTAAAAAGCTTCGAAGGAAGCATGTGCCTATTGTAAAGGTCAAATGGGATGCCCGTAGAGGTCCCGAATACACGTGGGAGGTTGAGTCCACGATGAAAGAAAAGTACTTCCATAATTTAGAAAATATTGAGGTCGAGATTTATTTTAAGGGGGTGAGGATGTAACACCTCGAAAATTCACGTCCTATAATGTGTTGACACGTTTCATATGTTTGAACGTGTGAAAGAATGTTACAAAAGGACTAAAGTTGACAAACATGGAAAGTATGTGATTATATGGGTTCTAAATGTCAACAGTGAATAAATATATTGTACATTAACCCTACATGATGCTCATACCTTCAAACGAATAAATCATGGATCATACAAAGCGAAATATGAAAGAAAGTGAGAGATTACAAACTACAGGGGTTAAATGTGTCAACATCTTTAAGTTATACCTCTGAGTGACCTTTTAACAAACCCGAAGCTTTGTAACGGTTAATTATGCTCACTAGAATACACGATATCAATTTCATAAAGTTTCGTTATCGTATGAGAAAGTTATGATCAAATTCGTATACAAGGGGTTAAAGCGTCAACGTTGAAAGTTATGACTTTTCGGGTAACAATAAAGTTAACCGAGGTCTTAACAAAGTGGGTATATATCTTGAAGCCCCTATGTGTCAATTTAAAGGGTTCAAATTGCAAAAATATAAGTTAGTTGACCTTTCGAAAGGCCAAGGGACAAGTATGCAAAAACTTGAAAATGTGAAGTCTGATCAGAAGGCCCATACGGGCCGCGTAAGCCAGGCTAAGGCCTTACGCGGGCCGCCTCAGTTGCCCAGTAATAGAAACTTTGGACAGCAGCCGTTTTTCATGCTTAAACCGACTTTAATAAGTTGTTTCACTTCATGGGCGACCCCTAGGCAACCCCTAGAACACTAGGGACACTTGTGGATGAGTTGTGGTCAGTTGTAGACTTGTGTGTCAACAATCCATGGTGATTGAAACACTATAAAAGGCCATGATGTTGCAACACACCTTTCTCTTGCATTCCCGATCACTTCTGGAGCTCAAGACTTCTCTCAAGTGCTCACTAATCGTGCTTAGGACCTTGGTAAGTTTGCTTAACCTTTCTTAGTTAAGTTTTTACTTAGTTTTAGCTTAAAAGTCAAACCGTCGTAATTAACGGTTGACTTAATGATTAATCACTAATGGTTCAGTGATTAGTCGAATTGAAAGTAGTTATAAGTTGGTAATTATGTGGGTAATAAACCCTTAAAAGGGTTCCCCATGATTCCCACTCTAACTAGGTCTAATGTCTGGTCAAACTTGTTATTAAAAAGTCAACAGGATGCTAAATTTCAAGTTAATACATAATTAGCAATGTAGAACACATACAACCTGTTTGATCATTAATATAACTTAGTAATTAGTGTAAGAACATGTCTAAACATGTTCAACCCGACAATTTACTGTTTAGACCCGGTTCGGAACCGAAAGTCGCAAAGCTTTGACTTTTGCTTTGACTTCAGTTCTGACCCGTTTTGGTATGTTTTAAAAATACCTTAGAGCTTCATTTGGACCAGGTTACATGCTAGTATAACCCTCTGTGATTATACACCATGGTTCATTAGTTAACCAATTAATACGCATGATTCCGTTAATTGAATAATATGTTGACCATTATGCCATTTTCACCTTAAAACGTGATTTTTGTAAATGTAAAAGAGTAGAAACTTTAATTACTAATATTTAAACTTGCATCCAAAATTTGACATCAGTTTGAGGTGTAGATTAAGAGTTATGCTCGTTAGCGTAAAATGAAAGCTTTATGTTAATTAAACGACATAATTAGCGTATAGCCTAGTTAAGCCTACTTTTTGATATCAAACTCTTTACCCACTGATGTAATATATTATTTTGAGATTTTTGAAGATTTTTAATTAATTTTAGGCTGAGCATAACTTATAGTCGTAGGCTTAATCCGATAATTGTCGGTTTTGCCCTTACGGGCTATAAAATGAGTTTTACACATCTAATTGACTCCAAACCTTTTGCTACTGATCACATATGATAAGTAAATTATTTTAAGCCTTCTGGAATAGTAAAAATATCAGCTTATTGTATCGAACCCGGAAATGGCTTCTAATCGCCTTTTTAAGCGTTTTTAACGCATAGTATGTACTAAGACTATTTTAAACATACAAGGGTTTATACCTACTGATATTTGAGGCAAATTATAATATTTTAATAGTAAGCAAAAGTTGTTTAACTCAGACTTCGGTTTTGAGCTTTACGGCTTATGTGAAATTACCAAAATGCCCCTACGGTGCATAGTTTGGTTATAATTGATAAATTTCACATATATACTTTACCCTACTATTATAACTTAGTAAAATAAGTATTTTTGCTGATTACATCTGACCTGTAACTCAGGTAAATACTTAAACTCTTTTATAACCTTTTAAATGACCAAACTACCCCTACGGGGCATAGTTTGTGTTTAAATTCGTTTCGGGCATAATAAAAGACATCTTACTGATGTCACAACATATATGAAACATATTAACTTAGGAAACCTGTAAATGGCTCATATGTATACCCGTTACGCTTATTACGCGTTTGGTTCGGTTTATGTAACTAGTTTACATAAATTAGCCTAAACGGGTCAAACCTTATCGGTTTTATCTCAAAATCCAGAATGTGTATGAAATACCCATATTAAGCAAGTCTCCGAACTTGTCAGGTCTAAATCACATTCTATCCGGTCTTCGCTTAATCATGCGTTTGAACCGTATCTTTCGGTAAGACTAACCGGTCTAAGCTTAGGCTTAATTAAAGACCCGTTAGCATTCTAATTGGTTATTTATACCATCGTTCCAGACTATAGCCTTTCGGTAAATGGTACCTACGCTTACTTAAGTGAATACGGCTGAGTTATTAAATTCTTGCTATTTAAGACAGGAGCTAGCTCAGGTAAATACTCTTAACTTATTTTCCCTATACGGGCTTGGGATACGGTATAATGATACCGCTTGGTCGGGTATTGAATGTTTGATCGGATTGTGATTAAATTATTGAGGTAACCCGGTTTAATCTGTATTGTTTGAAATAAAATCCTTTAGGGGTTAATGACCATGTCCCGGATATCCCTGACATCATTGTATTATAAAATGGCCACGTCTTAAGCACGGGGTGTAGGCATACACCTGACAGTTGCTTAAGGAATAACGGTATCTCACTCTCTTGTGGGCCTATACTTGTGGCGTGTCTGTTAATCTGACTCGGTTTCTACATCGGGCCCTGAACGTACAACGAACATGTAAATCTGTATACAAGATTATAAATATAATTGTCCCAAGTTATAAAAGATTAATTTTGCCTTTGTGCATTTTAATCAAAGTGTCAAAATATTTTATGCCTGGTGCATCTAAATCAATTTTCTTAAACTCTTTTCAAATGAGTCAGTTGAGTGTATTTACCAGTGAAAACTGACGTATTTTCCAAAAAGGTTAAGTGACAGGTACTGAACGTAATTGGCTGGAAGCTCAGGGCGCTAATAAGGAATCTTGCAAGTTCTAGGCGTCTAAAGTCTGTTGAACAATGTTTATGTTTTAAGATCCGCCTGTGGATCCTTTACTTTCCGTTGTAATACTTGATATTACTTTATAATCGGATTGTAATATATATTTATCTTTTGCTTCCGCTGTGCATTTAAATATTGTGTTGTTTGACTATGATGATATCAACTACGTCACGATACTCCCCACCGGGCCCACCGGTGAAACGTGGAAAGTCGGGGTGTGACACTTATAATTAGCAGGTTCAGTTGTCACTCGACCGGATCTATGACTGTGGTCATATCACTATTGGGTCCTTTCACCCAAGAGTGACGTGTATCACTATTTAGGTCCTTTCACCTAAAAGTGATGAAACTATAGGCATTGTGCACAATACCCCACTTACTGCCAGTAATTTAAGATAACAAAGACTTAATCCCTGTAACATATAACTGGAAAACATTTAGGTATTGTAAAACACTTTTGATAAAAAGAGAATGACTCACATTGCAAGTTTACTGGACAGATTTTGCCTACTGATTTAGCCTTATAACCTAATTAAATAATGCCAACGAAACTAGGTTAGTAACCTAATACAACATTTACGATCAGCTCACGAAATCAAAACCCTCACGACAAATGAAAAGTATAGCCCGAGTTCGGGCAGCACTTAAACATCCATCGGATCGGTTTCAATCGATCGGACATTGTATCGTAGCAGTGATCGAGTTATTACCCCGTAATCGTAGCAGCGTTTCCCTACTTTGAACATGATTTTTAAGCAGAAAGATGGTGATTTTGATGAATTTCTCTAGCACAGACGAAATGCCCATGCACGTCCCATTTATAGCTGAAAATTGGGTTTGTCACGGCCCGCGTAAACTTGAATAACATCTTACGCGGCCCGCGAGGGCCACCCTAGCTACGGCTAGGGTTGCCGTGTCACACCCTACGTCTGCCACGTGTCTGACACGTGGCCTAAAGCTTATCCGGAGATTAGCCTAGCTGTCGCGCCCCGCGTAGACTCTCCTTAAGTCTTACGCGGCCAGCGACAGACCAATAAAATTGAATTTCTTGATTTTTCACAAGGATTAGGGTTTTAGGGGTCCGGGTTTTCACTTACGGAGTGTTGTGGGGCATTTTTGCAGGTCCTTACAGTTATGTAGTCCACGAAAAATAAAATTATGGGCCACGAAGACTTTGTCAACGAACAGTTATTTCTTCACGAAGATTATTGACCACGAACACTCCACACTAAGAATGATATGTCACGGAGACTTGTAATCTTCGTTGACTTTGTCAATTACACGAACAGTGGTTGATGACACCTACGAAGACTCTATTTCAACGAACACTTGATATCTACGAAGATTACTTAAATTTCATGAAGACTTGGTTTGACGAACACTATATTCTTCGTTGAACAAGTCTTCATCCAGCAAATGACTGTTCGTGAACACAGTGGTAGGTGGGATTCCTCTATTTTTAGTAACTTGCTTTTTCTAGTTTTATGAAAGATGGTAGCTGGGTATCTCAACTTAGTTAACAAACAAACATTCCAGATCTTGCTTTTCATAGAAAATCTTTTGAATCTTACCCTTACCAACCAAAATCCGGTGACCTTTCCGGTTAAACGACTCACTGGAAAGTTTGACGAACTCAAATTTTGAAAGAAATTTTAAGAAAAACCAAGTCCTAACATGTCTCCATGTGTTTTAACTGGGTTTTTGTAAAAATGTTCTTCAAACAACAAGTTTTCACTAAGTTTTAAACACTTTTTTTAAGAAAAACTTGATTTTCTTGTTTTCAAGCTCAAAAACAACTTACAGAAACTTCACAACTTGCTCAAACACAAGGTTTTGCTTGGTTTTAAACAAGGAAGAGAGCTAAAGCTCTGATACCACTTGTAGGTTGTAAGGACTCTCAAAATTGTCCCCAAACTGACCCACAAGTGAAAACCCAGACCCCTGAAACCATGCTGTGCACTAAAAATTAAGAAAACAAGAAATATGGTTTTCGGGCGGGCCACGTAAGCTTTGGCTTAGTCTTACGCGGGCCGCGTCAACCCATGTTTGACCGGATAAGTGTTCCGGATCCACGTGTCGTCTACGTGGCACACCTACTGATGACCAATCAAGCCTACGCGTAGAATAGGTGGTTAGGCGGGCCGCGTAAAGGTTGAACCAAGGTTTACGCGGGCCGCGTGAACCTTAATTTTCAGCTATAAATAGCTTGTCTCAGGAGCTTTCATCTGGTGTCGATATCACTTTACAGAAACGAAGTTAGGCTGGTCAAAAGTCGAAAATACAACCTCAATTAGTGGGGTGCTGCTACGATACAGGGTACTAACTCAATCGCTGCTACGATTCAATGTCCGATCGATTGAAACTATCCAATGGATGTTTAAGTGCTGCCCACATTAGGGTTTATGCTTTGTCATTCGTCATGAATACGATGGATGTTTAAGTATCGCACTTTGTCATTCGTTGTGAGGGTTTAATCTCGTGAGTTATCGTAAATGCTGTATTAGTTACTGACCTAGTTCGTGTGCATGTTATTTAATTTAGGTCAAAAGGCTAATCAGTAGGCTAAGCTCTGCCCATATAAATCTGCAATGTGAGTCATTCTCTTTTTATCAAAAGCATTTTACAATACTCCATTTTCAAATGTTATAATTACAGGGAGTAAGTCGTGGATATCTTGAATCACTGGCTAGTGGGGGATTGTGCACATTACTAATTTTCTCCCGGTTACGTTCATTGACCTAACCGGGATAATCACTCTTAGGTTCATTGACCTACAGGGATAATCATCACTATTTGGGGTGGGACCCAATAGTGGTATGACCATCGTCACCATTGTGACACTGCGCCAGATAAAAATAAGATAGGAGCCATTGTAATCGCTCTTATGCTGTAATTTATAACTATGTGTCATTTTATGCTAAATGAGTGACTCGCCAGCCTTTCCCCGCTGATAAAATATTTTTAAAACATGTTTCAGGCGACCTGCTATAAATCAAGGACACGTGCTATGGAGCACTAACAAGCTTGAAGATGTGGCTCAGTTAAAATGAATAAACATGTTTTAATAAATCAGGGAATTTCCTAGTTAAATTTCCTCTATTGTAAATTACGGGGTTTATCTCAAATTTATGGAATAAAATAATTGGGCATTTTGAGTTTTAAAAGATCCTGTTGAAAATCTTCCGCTGTCACATCATCGATACCACGGGTTCCTGTCCCGCGGCTCCTGACCGGGTCAAACCGGGGCTGGGGCCGTGACAGGAAAAGGTGGTATCAGAGCCACATTGATCAAGCCACTGATTTAAGCCTATTAAGTATTTAAAAAAAATACTTAATTTTACTGATTGCCATTTTTGTGATTATATGTTTTATTATTTGAATAATTGTTTACAACATGGGTAAACAAAGACTTGCGGACATCTATCATAAAATAGATATTACACCAAAAGATAAGGGATCATCATCCTCAAAATACTCAGTAAATACTGAGGAGGGAATATTTGTTCGTAAAGCCCATTATGAGGAACCACTTTCTCCTAATAAAAGAAGTTTGATTATTAGGAAAAGTCAAGAGAAAATGAAGAAGTCACAGGAAACCCAGAAAATAGGCAGTAAACCACCATGGGAAGACAAATTAGATGAAAAATGGGTAGATCTTTATATGTTGGCCACAGAAGCAGTAAATGCAAAATTTTAAATAACCTGACCCAGTCTTAGACTCCATATCACCTACAAGCCAGAAACTTTACCCAGTAACTAAATAAGTTTACAACAAACCCTAGTATATTTTAATTTTTAGTTGTCCTTTGTATTAAATTAGTCACACGGCATGCAATAATATTGGAATGTTTTCTGTGAAATTTTATTATCAAAATTTTAACTTAGCATTTTGTGTGCATTTTTGCATATATGCTAAACAGCATGAATGAGTTATCTGAAGCCCTTCAGAATCTCAATCTTTATCCGGTGAAAATAGAAGTTTCCAAAGATTTTACTGGTTACATAGCCGATGTAGAAGAACCTATGGAATTTCAAGCTCCACCTCTGGAGAAATCAAAACCTAAGAAAAGAAGAAGATTTGTAGGATGGAGGCGTGTACGCAGAAGGAAACCCACAATTAGAAAGATTCCCAAAATAGAGAATCCCATAGATAAAGGAAAAGGAATTGAGATCGGGGAAGGATCTAGGCAAGTAGAAATGGAAATTGGGGAAAGTTCTAAACAAGTCGAGGAGTTGCCATTACAGGAAGAATTAGATCGCGTATTGGCAAGCTGTGATATCATTAGACCTGTTAACACCAACCTCTACCCTTATCCTGCTGAAACTCAACTTCCAATAAACTTAGAACCAGCCATTCTAGACCCTCTAATCCACACCCAACCTTTAGGAATGGATGAATGGTGGACCAATGATTGGGAGTTTCAAAATCTCCTAAATAATCCCTATACCTGGTTACCGCAGTTCGACCCAGAACCTGCACCAAATCCACCGATGAGCAATGAAAATTTAGCAGAACTCCGTCATTTTGGCGAAGAGTTGATGGATGCAGGAAGTAGGATCTGGGAGATAGGAGAACAGATCTCCTGGAAATACGCGAGATGAAACGTCGTTTCTAAAATGTCAGCAGAAGGGAGGGTGTGAGAACGTAACTGTGATTGTATAATAATAAAAATAAAACGTGTAAAATAAACAATAAAACTTGTGTAAAATAATCAGTGTGTACGGAAGCATATTATAATATAAAAAAAATGAAAGTCTAGAAATGGACAATTTTGGTTATATAATTGTTTATGTGATTATGTGCGATTGTTTTAATTATGTTTAAATATTAATTATTTTATGATAATCACTTATATAAATTAATTACCAGATGGCAAACGTGGGTGATGAACCAGTTAACGAAGTAAATCAATCTGAGCAAAATCAGGAAGAGCAATTGCTGAATAGGCAAGATATCGAGGATATCGTTGCTCAAGGAATAGCCAATGCTATTCCAGCAATACTTGCTGCTGCCCAGAAACCTGTTGAACCTCAACAAATTATTCCTAGTAAACATACACAAGAAGATAATTTCAGTAATAGTGTAAATGGAGGCGGCAACAACAACCATAACAATAACGATAAAATACTGCAAATCCCAATTCCTAAAAGAAGGAAAGTTGCAACACCTGGTTGCACTTACAAGGAATTTCTTGCCTGTAAACCAGCCGAGTTTGCAGGTAACGAAGGGGCGACTACAGCATTACGTTGGTTAGAGAAAACCGAGGCAGTAATTGCCATAAGTAAATGCGCTGAAGAAGACAAGGTCATGTATGCGTCAAACCTTTTTAAAGAAGGGGCGCTAGAATGGTGGAACACTGTGTTACAAGCTAAAGGAAGGAGTGCGGCCTATGCCTTGAACTGGGAAGAATTTAAGAGCCTTGTAGAAAGAAAATTCTGTCCCGAGTACGAAAAGGAACAAATGACAAATAAGTTCCTAAATCACCAAATGGTAGGCGTTGACTGTCGAGGGTACACTTCGACATTCTTCGAATACGCCAAAGTAGTACCAACACTGGCTTCGCCAGAACCGGTACTTATATCTCGCTACATTTGGGGCTTAATTGGCGAGATCTGCAATATTGTTAAGGCTGCGAAACCTCGCACAATTGATGATGCGGTGGATCTAGCCAACACACTGACTGACGAACTAGTACGGACGAGAGAAGAAAATAGAAAGAAGGAAGTAGCCCAAAAGATTACCCAAGGATTTCGTATGGGTAACCGTAACAATTTCAAGAGAAGAGGAACCGGACAATCTTCCACTAGTCCATTTTGCAATTCTTGCAAAAGGAAGCATTTTGGAAGATGCAAAGGATATTGCAATTTTTGCAAAATTCCAGGGCATCAAGAAGAAGACTGCAGGAGGAAGAAATTCACAGTTCGCTACAACTGTGGAGAAGCTGGACATCTTAGGCCAGACTGTCCAAAACTAAACAAACCAGCAGATAACAAAGCCAAACCTGCAGAAGGAGCAAAAAGGAATGTGAGAGCCTTCCAGTTGACGACTCAGGAAGCCGAACTGATTCCTGACGTGATAGCTGGTACATTTCTAGTTCACAACGTTTATGCAAAAGTATTATTTGACTCTGGTGCAAACCAAAGTTTTATAAATACTTCATTCTGCCAAGCTCTTAATTTACCTTTAACCAACCTTAGGCAGATTTTTACAGTCGAAACGACAGACGAAAATTCTGTTAACATAGATAAGGTTGTGCGAGAAGGAAAGATAGAACTGTTAGGCTATAAATTCTCTGCAAACCTGTTACCTATGAAATTAGCCGGATTCGATGTTGTGTTAGGAATGGATTGGCTAATAGCCAACCATGCTCGAATTTTTTGTGATAAAAATGCCATAGAAATTCATACACCCACAGGAGAATTAGTGGTGATTACAGGAGATAAGCCACGTAAGCCAATGAAATTCATTTCAGTAATGAAATTGGCCAGTTACTCAAGAAAATAAGAAATGGTGTATATGATTTCAGTAATCATTAAAACGAAAAGTAAAGAAATTAAGGACATTCCAGTAGTATCAGAATACTCGGATGTATTCCTAGAAGAACTACCTGGACTACCACCTGATAGAGAAGTTGAATTTAGAATTCATCTAATTCCAGGAACTACACCAATAGCCAAAGCACCTTATCGGTTAGCACCTACTGAAATGCTAGAATTGAAAAAGCAGTTAGATGAATTACTAAGTAAAGGTTTCATACAACCTAGTTCATCCCCTTGGGGAGCTCCAGTGTTGTTCGTAAAGAAGAAGGATGGTTCGATAAGAATGTGTATTGATTATAGAGAATTGAATAAGGTTACAATTAAGAATCGATACCCATTACCTAGGATTGATGATCTTTTCGATCAACTTCAAGGAGCTAGATATTTTTCTAAGATCCACTTACGCTCCGGATATCATCAATTGAAAGTACAAGAAGAAGACATACCTAAAACTGCTTTCAGGATTAGGTATGGTCATTACGAGTTTACAGTCATGCCCTTCGGACTAACGAATGTACTTGCCGCATTCATGGACATGATGAATAGAATCTGTAAACCATATTTGGATAAGTTTGTAATTGTCTTCATAGACGATATACTTATTTATTCCAAAAGTCAGGAGGAACATTGTGAGCACTTGCATATACTTTTAACTTTGTTAAGAAAAGAAAAGCTTTATGCCAAATTCTCAAAGTGTGAATTTTGGCTGCAAGAAGTGCAATTCTTAGGACACATGGTGAATCACGAAGGTATTCATGTAGATCCTGCTAAGATAGAAGCAATCACCAAATGGAAGGTTCCGCAATCAACAATGGAAATTAGAAGTTTTATAGGTTTAGCTGGATATTATAGATGGTTTATTAAGGATTTTTCCAAGATAGCTGTACCATTAACTAAGCTAACCTGTAAAGCCGTTAAGTTTGAATGGGGACCTAGACAAGAAGAAGCTTTTAAGATTTTAAAGCAAAGGTTAACTAATGCTCCAATCCTAGCCTTGCCAGAAGGAACTGAAGAT
Source organism: Helianthus tuberosus (assembly GCA_030545235.1). NCBI lineage: Eukaryota > Viridiplantae > Streptophyta > Magnoliopsida > Asterales > Asteraceae > Helianthus > Helianthus tuberosus. The sequence goes on along the minus strand of CM060361.1, from coordinate 116,438,123 downwards.
TTTGAAGTTTACTGCGATGCTTCAAAACTAGGATTAGGATGTGTGCTAATGCAACACAAGAAGGTAATTGCGTATGCTTCAAGGCAATTGAAAAAGCACGAAGAAAACTATACGACTCATGACTTAGAATTAGAAACCATAATTTTTGCCCTTAAGATTTGGAGACATTATCTGTACGGAAGTAAATTTACTGTCTATACAGATCATAAGAGTTTAAGATATATATTTAGGCAAAAAGAATTAAACATGAGGCAAAGAAGATGGATGGAAATCCTAAGTGATTACGATTGTGATATTCAATATCACGAAGGAAAAGCAAACGTAGTTGCTGATGCCTTAAGCCGTAAGTATCATGAGAAACAACGACGAGTACGTGCTCTTAGAATAAATCTACAATTAGATTTAATGGAACAACTAAAGCATTTTCAAGAAACAACAATCAAGGATGATGCTGAATGAATGAAAGGACGAACAAAAGAATTAGAATAAGGAGCTGATGGAATTTGGAGATTCCATAAAAGAAGGATTTGGGTACCTAAGCAGAGAGAATTAAGAAATAAGATTTTAGAAGAAGCCCATAAATCTAGATATACCATGCACCCTGGAAACAATAAAATGTACCAAGATTTAAGAAATAACTTCTGGTGGATAGGAATGAAAAAGGACATAGCTCGATATGTTTCTAAGTGTCTTACTTGTTCACAAGTTAAGGCAGAACACCAGAAACCTTCCGGTCTACTACAACAATTAGAAATGCCTGTATGGAAATGGGAACTCATAACAATGGATTTTGTTACTAAGTTGCCTAAAACCAGAAAAGGTAATGATGCGATTTGGGTAATTGTGGATCGATTAACCAAATCAGCTCATTTTCTACCAATAAAAGAAACCTTTAGCATGGAAAGATTGGCAAAGTTGTATGTAGATGAAGTAGTATCCTTACATGGAGTTCCACTCTCCATTGTATCGGATAGGGATAGTCGTTTCACTTCCCATTTCTGGAAAAGTTTCCAAGAAGCAATGGGAACCCGACTAAATTTAAGCACGGCATATCATCCTCAAACAGATGGACAAAGTGAAAGGACGATCCAAACTCTGGAAGACATGCTCAGAGCATGTGTGATAGATTTTGGTAGAAATTGGGACAACCATTTACCCTTAATCGAAATCTCCTATAACAATAGTTATCATTCAAGCATTGAAACTGCCCCATTTGAAGCATTGTACGGACGAAAGTGCAGAACTCCAGTTTGCTGGGCAGAAATAGGAGAGAGTCAATTATCAGGTCCGGAGATTGTGCAAGAAACTACCGACAAGATCACTCAAATCAAGGAAAGACTAAAGACGGCTCGAGATCGTCAGAAGAGTTATGCAGACAATAGACGGAAGCCGTTGGAATTCCAAGTTGGAGACAGGGTACTCTTGAAAGTTTCTCCTTGGAAAGGAGTAGTTCGGTTCGGTAAGAAAGGAAAGCTAGGTCCACGATACGTAGGACCATTTCCAGTAATCCAACGTATAGGACCAGTTGCCTATCGTTTACAACTACCAGAAGAGTTAGCTGGAGTACATGACGTATTTCATGTATCCAATCTCAAGAAATGTCTATCTGACAAGTCCCTGGTAGTACCTCTTCAAGATATAAAGGTAAACGAAAAGTTAAAGTTTGTTGAGAAGCCATTACAGATAGAAGACAGAAAGATTAAGTTTCTCAAGCATAAGCGGTTAGTGCTGGTCAAAGTCAAGTGGGATTCAAAGAGAGGATCCGAATACACTTGGGAACGGGAATCAGAAATGAAGCGAAAATATCCACACTTATTCCAGTAAATCTCAAGGACGAGATTTTAAATAAGGTGGGGATGATGTAAGGACTCTCAAAATTGTCCCCAAACTGACCCACAAGTGAAAACCCAGACCCTTGAAACCATGCTGTGCACTAAAAATTAAGAAAACAAGAAATATGGTTTTCAGGCGGGCCGCGTAAGCTTTGGCTTAGTCTTACGCGGGTCGCGTCAACCCATGTTTGACCGGATAAGTGTTCCGGATCCACGTGTCGTCTACGTGGCACACCTACTGATGACCAATTAAACCTACGCATAGAATAGGTGGTTAGGCGGGCCGCGTAAAGGTTGAACCAAGGTTTACGCGGGCCGCGTGAACCTTAATTTTCAGCTATAAATAGCTTGTCTCAGGAGCTTTCATCTGGTGTCGAAATCACTTTACAGAAACGAAGTTAGGCTGCTCAAAAGTCAAAAATACAACCTCAATTAGTGGGGTGCTGCTACGATACAGGGTATTAACTCAACCGCTGCTACGATTCAATGTCCGATCGATTGAAACTATCCAATGGATGTTTAAGTGCTGCCCACATTAGGGTTTATGCTTTGTCATTCGTCGTGAATTCGATGGATGTTTAAGTATCGCACTTTGTCATTCGTTGTGAGGGTTTAATCTCGTGAGTTATCGTAAATGCTGTATTAGTTACTGACCTAGTTCGTGTGCATGTTATTTAATTTAGGTCAAAAGGCTAATCAGTAGGCTAAGCTCTGCCCATATAAATCTGCAATGTGAGTCATTCTCTTTTTATCAAAAGTATTTTACAATACTCCATTTTCAAATGTTATAATTACAGGGAGTAAGTCGTGGATATCTTGAATCACTGGCTAGTGGGGTATTGTGCACATTACTGATTTTCTCCCGGTTACGTTCATTGACCTAACCGGGATAATCACTGTTAGGTTCATTGACCTACAGGGATAATCATCACTATTTGGGGTGAGACCCAATAGTGGTATGACCATCGTCACCATTGTGACACGGCGCCAGATAAAAATAAGATAGAAGCCATTGTAATCGCTCTTATGCTGTAATTTATAACTATGTGTCATTTTATGCTAAATGAGTGACTCGCCAGCATTTCCCCGCTGATAAAATATTTTTAAAACATGTTTCAGGCGACCTGCTGTAAATCAAGGACACGTGCTACGGAGCACTAACAAGCTTGAAGAGGTGGCTCAGTTAAAATGAATAAACATGTTTTAATAAATCAGGGAATTTCCTAGTTAAATTCCTCTATTGTAAATTACGGGGTTTATCTCAAATTTATGGAATAAAATAATTGGGCATTTTGAGTTTTAAAAGATCCTGTTGAAAATCTTCCGCTGTCACATCATCGATACCACGGGTTCCTGTCCCGCGGCTCCTGACCGGGTCAAACATGGGCTGGGGCCGTGACATAGGTCCACTTGGAGGATCAAGATTAAACCTACTTCCTTGTTTTATAACACACTAACGAGTAACCAAAGCAAAAAGGAACAAACAAAAAGTAACCAAAGATTCACAAACTTTGATTAAGTGAAGAGAATCAGTACACACATACACACAGTGTTTACAAACTTTCACATGACTCTCTTAACTAAAATGTGGAACAAGTATCAGTTTATATAGGCCCCAATACCCAGTAACACTACGAAGAGTGTTACTGGTCGAGGAACAGTATACAAGCCCACAAATACTAGACTCTTCGTGGACACTAATCAATGAACAGTCACATGCCACGAACCATTAGTCTTCGTTGGGAAACAATCTTATGAGACCCATTGTTCGTGAACAGTGCATTCAATGAACACTTCACCAAGTCTTCATGAGGTACAAGTCTTCATGAGGTACAATGTATGCATGGAAGGATAATCTCATCACATGACATTGTCATAACATCATCATGATGATGTCATGGTGATGTGTCGTTGATGACGGTTCGCGGCTAATCGTGCTTCGCGTGTCGAACTCTGGGGCGCACGACGTTGGAATGTCTTGACATCGGGCTTGAACCGAACCCAACTGAGTCAAACCAAACCGAGTCGAACCGAACCAAGCCGCATCCACAAAGTGCTTCAACAACTAGTCAATCTAACTACCCGAGTTGTGCTGAAGCTAACGAAAGTGACCCGAGTGAGGAATACGTATAGTTAATGTTAGGCTTGATTAATACTAAAATATTTTGAATTTGGTATTAAGTGTGTGTCTTATATTATGTTTAAATGTTTTTTTATTTGGTATTAAGTTTGTGTAATAAGTTAATGTTAGGTTTGATTTATAATAAAATAAAATGATTTGGTTTTTTTGTACAATATTTAAAATTAAAAACGACTACTTAGATTGATATAAATTACAAAGTACAATACTTATTCCACATTCAACAACATTTGGACATGGTAAACAACACCAAAAATACAATTTATCTGCCATGAACCTTAGATATGACATAAATTTTTGATTGATGTCACCACTGAGATTTATGGGTTATCAGCATACATAGATACACAACTTCGTTACCAGATAGAGAGCTATTAGACACGACATAGTCATCATTGAGCTCGAATGAAATGACCCTTTCCTGGTTTTCCAGTTTTTTTTACTATCGCATGTAAACCAATACTGCTCCTAAATATATGGAGATTTTTGTCTGCCTTGGGATCAAAACTTGTCTGTATTTTTGGCCCGCACAAATGTCTTGACAGGGGTACATTACCGGCTGTTGGTTCCCCAGCTCAAGTCGTAGCATTAACCACTCTTTATTTTCTAGCGGGATCGAAAGAAAAACCGTAATCAACATCAAAAAAGGAAGGAAACGGGGGTAAATTTACCATCGCAATAAGTAGCCACGTTTTTAAGAACGAAGTCCAATAAACACTCATAAAACTTTGGTGGTAGAATCGTCCAACGTAGATTTAACATCTGGTCTTTCTGAAGCTTTCTACTTTTCCAAGACATGAGTCTTCCGACCTAACCTTCAATATGCTGTAAAAAATGTTGTTCACTTAGTTAGTAACACACTATATTAAAAAAAAACATTTGTAAAAAAGTTGATATAATTTACTGTTTCGCTGCTGTTCAAACGAAATCTCAAAAAAGTTCCCTAAAAATGTTGTCAAGCGCTACGTATCTAGTAAAAACTGCTGAATAACAGAACGACGTGTCCCCTCTGTTGTAGAATTCAACCACATCTTTTGACCAATTTTCCGTTTCGTCGTTTGGTATCGCCCATCTACTTGGGTTGTGTTGGTGTAAGAAATGTCTATTATGTACAAAGTCACCTTCCTCAATATTTGGGGGGTTTACATTTTCGTTGGATGATGTTCCGCTCTTAGTTGCATTCACCGGCCTCTTCCATCGATTTAGGATCCAACTTGATGATTTTTTAGCCGGTTGAGAGCAGTATTCATGTTCTGCTAAGTTTTTTCCCGTCGTTCAGACATAGTTAAGCTTTTCCTAAAGATATATTTAATTCAGGCAAATACGTTTTATATTTTTTAAGTGGTCTATGCCAACAGCCAAACACATTGCTCCTTTAAACTCACCTTTCAAGTGGGCTGCGTCTATGATAATAACCGGTCTTAAGTTTCTGAGAAAGCTCTGAATCTGAAAGCAATAGGATATTATTAAATTTATTTGTCAAATTTAATTATTTTATTTCATTTTAATGTTACGTTTACTATAGTTTTTTGATTAAATGTCTAACAACTAAAAAAATTTAATGTTTCACTTACCACCGCACCTATGGCGACAAATACCATTTCAAAACGACTATCTGAATCAGTCAGTATGTGTGTCACTATGCCTGGATTAGCCTTTTCCAAGTTAAACAAGTAGATAGGAAGTTCGGCAAAAGAACTTGCTGAACTTCCCTGCAAAACTTCTAATGCGTTACATTTTCCTCGCCACACTTGCATGTATGATAAATTAACTTGTTCTTTAATTCTAAAATCCTTTACTATTTCGGTGCAACGGTATATGCGTCCACAGTCTTGTAATTGTTCTTTTAATAGGCTACCCACCACCTTTGGGTTTGCCTGGCGCATGTGTGGATGTGCATGAGTGCATCAGATAAGATATAGGAGGGAAGATTGAGAGGGTTTGGGCATGTGATGAGGTGGCAGATGACAGAGCCAGTCAGAGCAGTGGAACCTCTAATTGTGGATGGGAGGAGGAGTAGAGGTAGGGCCAAACTGATTTGGGATGAGCAGATTAGGCAGGATTTGTTAGAGTTGCACCTCTCTTAGGACATGATACAGGATAGTGGTCTTTGGAGATGTAGGATTAAGGTTAGAGAAAGATAGGAGCAGGTTTATCTATGTCTTAGCGTTTAGGTGGAACTTGCATGTGATTGTTGCTCATATGTTTATATGTGGTCTTATGCCTTTTTCTTTTGTATCTACTTTACTATTTTACTTTGTCACAACCTATTTTGCCTATTATTTGGTCGTTTCCAACGTTTTGTTTCTCTAAGTCTGTCTCGTCTACCATTAGATTCTTATGACGGGGGTCTTTTTGGAATCAGCCTCTCTATCCCTAGGGATAGAGGTAAGGTTTGCCTACATCCCACATTCCCCAGATCTTGACAATAGCTTGCTATATGTGGGATTCACTGGGTATGGTTGTTGTTTTTTATGTGTGGATGTGTCTGCGTCTTAGAACATGTATGGTTATTGTTAAAATGTTTTAACATATAAAACATCACAAGATTGCCGACTAGTTGCCCTGAAATTCTACTCACAATTTTCGGTGACACAAGATACTTCATAACGAGTGGTTGATGATCTGTCTACTTTATATGAAGAACCTTCAGACAGACACATTTTTCCTAATTCGATTTCATTTCCTGCTTGTTACGGAAAGTATAACCTTCGTAAAACCGACATTTATTTTCAGACGGTCAAATATCATTATCATTTAATTCCGGTTTATCTGTTGCGTTAAATTCATCGCTGGGAAAAACACAATCATTTAAATCGGGACATTTGAAATCGTTGGAAGGACACAAGAAGATGAACCAACACCAAATTCTTGCATCACGTATAATTTAAACAACTCATAAGGATTTTTTTCAGCAAGGTTGAAAAAAGTAAGATCAGAAGCGTCAATTATATCAATAGGATTGGTAAAGGCTAACATTTTATAAGATAATCGTGTGATGTTTCGAAAACCACACAAATCACTAACATTTTAAAAAATGTATTATACGAAATTGTTGTGGAGTTTCTAATCCACGTCTAAATGAATCTGCTTGGACTACATATTCAAGCTTCTTGTCAACGACTTCTCACTTGCCACCTGGTGTAAACCACAAATCTAACAGCCATATCACTTGAAGGTAAAAGTTGAAGATAAAATTATGTTGATTGTAAAAATTGGAGATAAATATTTATGGATAATGGGTCCCCATAACTGAAAAAACATGTAAATCTTTTATATTACCGGGTTTTAGCTTAAAGCGTCGGGAGACTCATCACAAGCATCTATGTGCGGAAAGTTGTACGGAAAGTCGCCTTTTCAAAAGTGTATGAGTCAGGGACTCATGGGTAGCGTCGCAAAAGGGCTTCCGAGAGACTGATACACGGGAAGCGTCGGCAAAGGCCTTCGAAGACAGACACTAGGGATGCGTCAGCAACGCGTCCGAAGCGTCGACAAAGGCTTCAACGGGAGGCGTCGGGATGCTTCAGCGCCGCACGGGAGGCGTCTGAAAAGACGCATCGGAACTAGCGATGGGAGAGGGCTGAGCCAGGCGCTTGGCACAGAGCCGGACGCAAGCCGTTATGAATGCGTTCGGGAGACGCCTCCGATGCGTCCGCCTTCTGAATAGCCACGTGTCAATCACATAATCAAAGATACCACAATTTCTCTGCAGACGCATCACGTACCTCGAGATGTGTGACGCGTTGTTTCAACGGCGTATGCGTTGGCTAATTTCGAAAGTCAACTTCGTCTTTGGCCAATTTTGTAATTTCCCCTTGTATAAAATTTGAAAACAACCCCGATTGAACCAAAAGAGCCGACCAACCGAAACCTACTAAACTAATTCAGTTCTTCAACCTCAATATATAAAAAAATTTCAGTCCTGATCCAATCCAGTCCAGAGCATGCATGCAACAACACGCGTCCTGTTCAAGCATGCAACAACACGCGTCCCATGATCAAATAATATATAGTCAGTCATCTCCTAGCTTTACAGTGTTCATCTTATATCTTTCAAAACCAATTATATATCCATCTTTCTCACCCATATTTAAAATCCAACTCATGAAGAAGATAAGCCACCTTTTGTTCCTGTGTTTGGTTCTAACATCTTTATCTCCACCTCAAGACCATTCAAAAGAGCTTAAACTGTCGGAAATGCTTAACTCATTCGGAGAGAAGGCGGTTAAGGTCGCAGAAAATGTGAAAATCGCGGTGGAGAAAACAACAGGCACGGTTAGAATCGGGGACATCATAGAAGGAGCACTTAAAGACTCGGTAGTTAAAATGCATGATTGGGATTTCTACGATTCACCAAAAAGAATCTGTGAAGATATTAAATGGAACTTTACCCGAAACGAGTTTTTAATGAGATCGGTTGACACAGTATGTGATTTTTTGGGCAAAGTTTCATTTGAGGAAGTAAGAACAGTGATCAACTGGTGTCACTTGTTAGGGTTTTCGACAGCTTATGGGATTGGGGTTTGGGTTACGTTCTCTTCTGGCTATGTGTTGGGCAAATGTTTACCTAAACAAGAAGTTTCGATGATGTTAAACAAGATGAACATGGTGTGTTTTAGAGCAATGGCTTATTGTGTTGGTGTAGCGCTTGTAGGGTTTCTTGCGAGTCGGGGAATTAGAAAAGAAGGTTTCTCAAACAAAATGGTGATGTTTCAATTATTCAATCTTGTTTCTGCTCTTTGTATGATGTTAATCAATCTTATCTTCTTGGAACCTCGAGCAACAAAGGTAACACATCAAATTTTTCTTGATTTATATACTACGTATTTATTTAAAACCGTAACTCACACTTGCTAATCCTATTCCTAATTCCTAATTCTACGCATTTATTCGAGAGACACTTTTTCGTCTCACCTTGGTACCAAATTTTTGGATGTTGAGTTCATTAAAACGCCATAAATAAATGCCACTGTTTGTTTCTTATTTTTTTAATGGCAAACACACCCTTCTATTTTTTCTCCCAAATCTACATCACTGTCATATATATATATATATATATATATACAGGGCCGGGATTTAGAGAAAACGGTAGAAAGTGTGAGAACGGTGAGAACGCTTATGGATTCGTCCGATCAAAACAATCTATGGACTAGATTGGCGCGGTGGCGTTTTCGTAAATAACATCAATTTTATTACCTGGACGCACTTTATTAAGGGTAAAAGGGTCTTTTGGCTTCTCCACACAAAACGCCATACTGATGAATAAAACGCCAAAAACAAAAATCACAGACCCTTCTAAGTAAAACGTCATTAGATATAAAACGCCAAACTTAATTATAGTAAAATCCCGCCAAAAAAATCCTATATATACAACATCTCAGACCTTCAATTAAAAACACAAACAAAAACCCAAACGCCATTATTTATATATATCCCATTCGCCTTAGAAATGCCAAAAAACCCAAACATCAAATTCAGTTTTTGTCTGTAAGATTTCGCTAAATGAAATGGACAAAATCATTAAGTGTGGATATTGACCATTTCATTTAGTAAAATCTTATTGACTGATCCTCAACTTCCATTCAATTTATAACGCCAAAACATACAAAAACATTATTGAGATTTGTTGTCAATAAAGTTTAGCTGTATGGGGTGGACAACATTGTCAGTTATCTTTCTTAACCGAGACTTAACAATGTTGTCCATCTCATACAGCAAAACATTATTGATTTTAGCATGATCAAATGCTGAGGTTTAAGATGCTCTTATTTCGTGGCGTTCTATTTATCGGTAAAACGCCAAAAAAGTTAAAAAATCAAACATCGTTCATTGTAAAAATTGAAGATTGTTGCATGAAAGAGTCTAAACTCAATAACATTTTGCTGCATGAGATGGACAAATCTTCAAGAAAAAGATGCTGATGTCAGATTGTGTGCTTCAAACAGCCACACAAAAAACTACTTGAAAAAAAAAAAAAAAAAAAACAAAATGAATCATACGAAAGTCGAACCAGCCAGTTAACAAGATTCAAAAAAGAAGAAAGAGACTGGTGACAGTGAAGATTTTGAAGATCAATTGTTTATGTATTCTTTTTTTTTTTATTTTCCTTTTCAGATGATTGTTATAAAATAAAACGCCATATATAATAAAAAGCCAAAACAGCCAAAATGCTTGTTTAAACGATATTATCCCGTTAAACGCCCCCAAAAACTCCAAAACTATAATAAAATTACTTTGAAAAAGTATTATAAAAAACCAAAAATATATATAAATAAAAAAAACAAACTTGAAAATGTAACTATAAACAGTAAATACAAATCAATACAGAAGATAGGGAAAATTTATTATATTAGAATCTAAAACGCCAAACTTGAAAGATGTGACATGTTACAGACTTCAGAGATAAAAGCTTATAAAAAACAATAATTACAAACAGTAACTGAAAAGACGAATACTTTATTATAATAATGCACCGCCTAACTTAGGAGCCAAAAAGACATCCTATAAAATGATACGTATCAGCAACTACCATTTGATCAAACAAAAAAAAAATCGAACGCCAATACTACTTAATACAACTCACTGTAAAACGCCAAAAAAAAAAAAACAAAGATAGCTAATATGCTTTCTTGGATATTCAGAATTGTTCTTCGGGAAGTTTCACTGAATGAATTGTTATCAGATGAGAGTAACTCAGAAATATTTTGCTGCATGAGATGGACAAAAATTTAAGAAAAAAATGCTGATGCCAGTCATATGGCATTTTGTATTTTTTGTTCTTGAAGAAAGTTTGGATGAGAAGAAGAGATCAATGATACTGAAGAGTCGGATGATTAGAAAGATGAAGATCAAGATGAAGAAAAAGCGAAAAACTCACCCACACGTCATAGATCTATGTCCCCAAACATTCACAAAAAAAGCCACTTCAACAGACGCGCAGGCAAGAAAATCAAACCGATAGGTTTGTTAAGTTTTGCATAAAAACCATGTTTTTTGTGACAGTTCTTGTACTATTAAAGAACAGAGAGACTGATGACAGTGAAAATTGTGAAGAGAGATCCGATTAGGATTTTTAATATATTTTCTTCGCTTGAATTTTTTTTTACTGTGGTTGAAATATAATCTAACAATTGAAAAACGACAAGTTACCACAAACGCCAAAATGTTTATAAAAAATAATAAAACAATGGGCCCTTTTTTTAAAACGCCTTGAAAAACGCCATTCAGATAGATTTCCTGACCACCCTTGGTTCCAATGGCATACGATTTGAATGAATAAACGCCATAAACGCCAAAATGTTAATAAGCTTTTCCATTAAACGCCATTAATTATTGAATTTGATTAACGCCAAAAATCTTAAACCACAAAAAATAAAACAATATTGGAAAAAGCGGAACTGGAAAAGTAGAAGATAAAAGGACAAAAAAGCCCATCCGCCCTTCCCTATGCCGCGTGACACGTGTTAGGTCAGGATGCGTTCTCACACTTTTGAGCGTTTTCTCCAGAACCCGTTTCTATATATATATATGGGAAAGATCCGTTAGTAACTATCCTTTATTGCGAGAACCGCGAGAACCAATGTGAATACAACAAAAAATACCTATAAATAGCTAAAAAAGACAACAGTTTTTAAATATTTTTTACCTCAAAATCGCTAATTTTCGTTACAAAAGAAAATTAAAAAAAATTTCTTAAAATTTTTTTTTTTTTGCTACTAAAAGTAGCCATTTTGATGTAAAAAATATTAAGAAAAAAAAATGTTTTGTGTTTTTTTAAGTTTTTTGGGGGTTTAGTTTTTAGCATTTTAGCTTGAATTTGGGTTTTTTTTTTTTTTTTTTTTTTGGGGGGGGGGGGGGGGTGGGGTAGGTTTTTTTAGGAGGAGGAGGTTGTTTTAGGTTTTTTTTTGGGTGTTCACGTTGGTTCTCATGGTTCACACAATAAATGTGGTTTTCAAATGAACCTTACCCTATACACACACACACACACGAATGTTTTTAAAAAGAGTTAAATGGCATTTTAGTATGTGGTTTGAGTCATTTTGCCAGTTTAGTCAAAGGTTTGAAATGTTGCCATTTTAGTTTACTGAATTAACTTTATCCCTTTATTCTGTTAACTAGAAGAGTATTTCGGCCATTCTATATGTAATTCTGTTAACTTTAAGGGCAATTCGACCATATAAAATGATCGGATTACCACTCTAACTAACAGTAAAAATGAACGGGGTTAACCTAATGGACTAAAATGGCAACGCCTGAAACAATTTGTACTAAAATGATAAGTTTCAAACCTTTGGACTAAATTGCCAAAATAACCAAACCACATACACTAATATGGCATTTAACTCTTTTAAAAAAATTAATGGTGCTCAACAAAGGGGAGAAGAAATGAGCAAAAAAAGAACATGGAGATGCCAAGATTAAGTAAATGGTTTTTTATAAAGAATAAGTAAATGGTTTTTTCTATGTAAAAGGAGTGGATTTTTTTTGTGTCATCTCAACATTTTACAAATCTTAATAACTAGTAGGCATCAAGCCCTTTGGAGTTTGTTCTAATTTTCTTGATCTAAAAACTAAAGAGTTTGATTTCTAACATTGGATGTCAACTAAATTAAACTGCAGTGTATAGTCCAAAGAAAGAAGGAAACTTGGCAAATAAAGAGCGTAGCAGCAGAAAAGCTAAAGAAGATGAACGCATACTCATCGACACTTAGTGTGTCGACCGTTGTGGTGCTGACATGGCATCTAGCATACATCAGTCAAATGCTACAAGCTCGACACTAGCTTTGTGCCCCTAACATCTTTGCGTAGTCCATGAAATATCTACGTTCTAAACCGACCGTCACACAGTTTGAGAAGCATTAGAGACGCTATATATTTTTTGAAGTTACGGATTTATTAGAGTAGTTATTTGTATTGGACTATATAGAGATGTCACGAAACCCTAGCTACCTAAAGTGAGCCCGTGGGCACGGGCTCACTTTAGGTAGGCTAATAATTTGATCGTATTTTACGTTTAGTTTGTTAGTCGTTTGATCACTTTTATTATTTATATATGTATATAATTGTAAAAAAAAAAAAAAAAAAGAACAGTTGAGTTGTATCAACATACAATGTCCAACACCAAAATTATTTTGTCTTGTCAAATTTATCACGGTATTAGAGCTTGTATTTGTATTTATGTCTGGCAAAATTATTTTTCACCTCTTTTCCTTGCATTTTCAAGCATGATAGATACTAAATCAAATCCTACAACTTATACAATATATAAATTGTGACTTTCTGCCCTCCTATCTTTCGGAACTTTTGGAAAAGCTCCGCCACTGAACAAGAGGACTAGTCGCCCAACTTGAATTTTAATAACTGATCAAACAACAAATGCAAAAGAATGATTTATGAAGGTGGTGATACTTCGTCCACGCTTTCTCATATGATTGGTTTTCTATACTAGAGAGGGCATACCATCTATTGTAATTATTGTTGCTGTTTGATTTATTTTTAAGTTTGCTTGTTAGTTATTTTATCTCAATACTAGAACTATCATTATTTTTATTTTTATTTGAGTTAATTGCCAAAATCGTCCCTGAGGTTTGGGCAGGTTTGTTATTTTCGTCCAAAATGACGCTTTTGTACCAAATTGCCTCCAACGTTTGTAACTTTTTGCTATTTTCATCCAAACCACTAACTTAGTTTATTTTTTCTGTTAAGTTGAGGATATTTGGATGAAACTGACAAATATAAAACAACAGGGACGATTTTGGCAATGTACTCAAACTCTTTTAAATTTCTTTTAATTAATTTTGTTACATATATAATAAAAAAGAATATACATGCAATTTTTATATAAAAAATAATAGCTTTGTCACATAATTTTTATAAATTTTCATCCAACCACTAACTAAGTTAATTTTTCTATTAAGGCGAAGGATGCTTATAAACTAAGACAGAAATTAATTTTTAATTTTTTATATAGATCAGTTTTATAAAAATAAAATCTACTTAAACCTCTAAATTTTATAAAACTAAAATGCTGGTGACCTTATTTAAAAAGGTCAAATAAAAAAATGTTATCATATGTACCAAGTTTGTAATTCATCTTCTACTCTTTTAAATTCGCTCCTAAGGAAAAACAAAAGTTAGTGCCCCCCCCCCCCCCCAATCAAAAAACGTATCGTTACCAAACCTTAAAATTACCCACCAAATTGTAATTATAATGCTATGAGCCAAAAGTTTCTTTACTTAAGTCACTCATAATAAGTATTAGTTATTTACCCTCATAATCTTAATTAAATAAATATTTTATTTCTACCAACATATTTCCTAGGTGCTTAACACATTTAAAAAATATGTAACGTTTTACAATTTTTTTCTATCTTTACAACTGATAAATACTAAAAGTTGTAATCGATTGTCATGTGTTGCACACCAATGACGTTTTCTCTTTATAAAACTAATTTATATAAAGAAGCTGTAAATTAATTTCCGTCTTAATTTATAAAATTTAAAACATCCTTAACCTTAACAGAAAAAATAAACTGAGTTAGTGATTTGGATGAAAATTTATAAAAATTATGTGACAAAACTATTAATTTTTTTTCTAAAAAATCCATGTATATTCTTTTTTATTATATATGTAACAAAAATAATTAAATAAAAGAAATTAAAAAGGGTTTGAGTAAATTGCTAAAATCGTCCCTGTGGTTTTATATTTGCCAGTTTCATCCAAATATCCTCAGCTTAACAGAAAAAATAAACTAAGTTAGTGGTTTGGATGAAAATGGCAAAAAGTTACAAACGTTGGGGGTAATTTGATACAAAAGTGTCATTTTGGATGAAAATGGCAAACATGCCCAAACCTCAGGGGCGATTTTGGCAATTAACTCTTTTTATTTTTTGTCAATTTGTTAAGCAATCAACAAAAGTCTGATCATCCAGATAAACACAATGATAAAAGATCATGCATACCTGTGAACGCAGATGAAGTTAATGACACAGCCCACCACTATTCCAGAGAAACCAACCATTCAAAGGACCCACCAGAATAAAACTACTATCTATGCAATTTTGCTCCAGACAATCATTATACTTATCCTTTTTCATTATAATCTTTCCATGTAAAAAGATATGCATCACTTGTATTTTGATTTGTGTCCTTTGAAATCTTTCAAAAGTCGTTTGCAAATTCCCAAATGGTCTGTATTTTGGTTGTACGCTATGGTAGTCATGCATGAAATTAAATATATAGATTGGACCTGTTATCATGTGCCACGTGTATTGTAAGGTATTGTTAGCTTGAGGTTTTTTGACGTGCAAATACATACTACCAACTTTTTTTTATAAATTTATCACATCAATAATGGTGTGATGTAGGAAAATAAACGACAAAATTTATCACATCAATAATGGTGATGAAGGAAAATAAACGACAAATCTCGTGTGAGCTGAGGCAACTGTCGATTTTTGTTCAAGTGTCGTCAGTTCTCAAACTTTGTAGAACCATTGGGTTTTTTTTTTTTAAGGCAACGCAAACTTTATTTCACATCCAAGATTCATAGCAAGAAGCTACCGATCCGATTACGCAACAAAAGAAAAGACAAAACAAAACTAAACTAACATCGCCTGTCCTATTACATTTTAATGTTGAAACAATTCGCCATTCGCTCCAAGAAATCTCTTTGAATTTCGACCGGTTCACAACGCAGTCATATGCCAGCTCTTTTATGTCTTCAACTGCCTTATATTCATTCATGTGCCCACCTTCGAATCTTTTTTTATCCCTTATTTTCCATATGCTCCACAGTGCTAACACAATCACAGCTTGAATAATTCTCTTCCTGCTTAGCGACGCCTCCATTCCATCTACGCTTAGCAACAATTCTTCGATAGACGCGTATGATTGAACTGGTGGAATTTTCATCTAGTAGAGAAGTTGCTGCCAAATTACAGCAACACACCTGCAGTTCAGCAGAGAATGATCTGCAGATTCGACAACATGATTGCAGAACATGCAATTCCTATTTGGTACCGAAATACCCCTCGCCTCCAACGCTGCTACAGTAGGAATCCGACCCGCGGCTGCTCTCCAAACAAACATATTAGCTGTTAGTGTGGCGATCTTGTTCCAATAAAACGAGCTTCCTTCTGAATTAACATCCGTGCTTCCCGATAAATCCCCTCTTACTGTTTTGACTGTGTACCCAGGACCTGGTACATCTTTCCACGACCATCTATCATCTGCCTCCCTTAAAACCTGTTGTAAAAGAATTGCATTAAGCTGGACCATCTCCGCTTTTTCCTCATCCTCGCCTGGTTCCCTTATCCATACCCAATCCCATAATATACCCCCGTTTAATTTTTTGTAACAATTTTTTATTAATATCCTTTTCTCTGCAGCCAGTTGATATAATAATGGGAACTGATCTTGTAACGCACCCCCACCGATCCAACTATCGCACCAGAACATGGTTTTATCCCCACTACCCACTTTACTATATAAACTTCCATAGACGTTTACGCCAAACTTAGCACATTCCTTATCCATACCCATGATCTCTTTCCATACTCCCGAGTTTGCTTTCATTAACGGAAACGAAGCAACCTTCCTGGAGTTATGGTGAAGCGCTTTTATCACTTTTACCCACAGTGTCTCCGGTTCCATTTTCATCCTCCACCACCACTTTACAAGTAATGCCAAGTTCAACTCCTTGATTCCTCCTACACCTAGTCCGCCTTGTTTTTTCGAGGCCACGATCTTCTCCCACTTGACCCATCTTAGTTTTTTATTCGAACCACACTCGCCCCATAAGAACTTCCTTCTTATACCCTCCAACGTTTTTATAACCGCAACCGGTGCCGTATACAAAGATAAGTAGTAGTTAGGAAAACTACCAAGAACCGCTTTCACTAACGTTAGTCTCCCGGCGAATGAGAGGAGTTTCGCTTTCCATGATGCCAATCTTTTGTTAAATGTGTCTATAACTTCTTTCCAATTAGCTACTCGATTCATATTGGCACCCACCTTTAGGCCTAGGTAACCAAACGGTAAGCTCCCCGCCTTACACTTCAGTGTATTTGCCATATGAATCACCTCCGCCTCGCTCTTTCCGATACTGTAAATGTGACTCTTTTTCTGATTTACCTTCAAGCCCGAAACTATATAGAAGACCCGTAAGATTCTTCCAAGATTCTTTATATTTTCCTCTCCCCAGCTCCCCATGAACATCGCGTCATCGGCGAAGAACATGTGTGAGATATACGGTCCATCGTTCGGTAATTTCACCCCCGAAAACAACTCACACGCCTTGGCCTTTACCATCAACACATGAAGAGCCTCCATAGCTATTACAAACAAAAATGGGGATAATGGGTCGCCTTGTCTTAGGCCCCTTTCGTATTGAAATTCACCGGAGGGCGACCCGTTAACTAAAATTGACGCCCTCCCTGAAAATAAAATTCCCATGATCCAGTTGCGCCACCTTGCCGGAAAACCCATATAAGTTAACACTGAAATTAGAAATTTCCAATTCAATGTATCATACGCCTTTTCTATGTCCGCCTTAAATAGAAAGATTGATTCTTTACCCCTTTTTGCCCAGTTTACTATCTCATTCAAAACTAGGGGACCGTCAACAATATTTTTACCTGACACAAATGCTGATTGCTCCTCCGACACTACACTTTTTATAACCGATTTTACCCGGTTCGCCAATATTTTAGAAATGATCTTATTAATCACTCCAATCAAAGAGATTGGCCTAAAGTCCGACATAGAAACCGGGTCCGGGTTTTTGGGTATAAGTGAGATGAATGAGGAACTCACCGATTGTTGTATTGAGCCGTGAGTATGAAACTGTCGCATAATATCTTCCACCATTGGCTGAAACACACTCCAGAACTTCTTTATTACCGCAAATGTTATGCCATCTGGACCCGGAGCTTTATCGCTTCCACACTCCCACACTGCACACCTGATTTCTTCTTGTGAAAACTGAGCGACCAACCCTTTAGCCTGCTGCTCGTTCAGTTTTTTAAACCCCTGCTCTGCCATTCTAGGTCTCAATGCCCTGGGTTCCTTGAATTTCTTCTCAAAAGTCAGCCTAACATGCTCTTTGACCAACTTTGGTTCTGAAATCCAAACCTCATTAATCCATAACCCACTAATCCTACTTTTTGCCTTGTGACTGTTAACCGTGGCGTGGAAGTAGGCTGAATTTTCATCCCCCGCCGCAATCCATCTTACCCTCGCCTTTTGCTTGAGATTCAATTCTACTTTGGATTGCCACTCCCGAGCTATAGGTTTATTGTTTCTCTAACACTCTAATTCTTGCTCTGAAAGAACCCTAACTTCAGCCGCTGATTCCAACATATTAATATTAATCAATGCTTCTTTATACTTTCTTTCTTCGTCATCTTTACTCTCGGCCTGCCATTTTTTAACTTCTGTTCTTATTTCTTTTAGTCTTTCCCCCATTAATATGTCTTTAAAACTAGTATCAACCTCGTAGCTCAAACTCCTTAATATCGCATCTTCAGTTCCCTCCATACTTAACCAACTATTAAAGAACCTAAACGGTGACGGACCAAAGCTAGACTTCACCGTTGACAAAATCAATGGACTATGATCAGAGACATCCCTATCAAGAGCCCTTAATGATGCATTCGGCCACAAATTCATAAATTCCACACTAGCCAATACTCTATCCATCTTACTCAGCCTTTTTCCATCACATGACATATATGTATACTTCCTTCCGGCCATGGCATATTCCAAAAATCCACCACTGCCAATAAAATTGTTAAAACAAAGCGCATTATTTGCATCAAAATTCGAGTTTAACCTGTCGTCGGGGAACCTTACTTCATTAAAATCGCCAATTGCTAACCAGATACCCGTAACTGCAACCTTTAAATTCAAAAGTTCTTCCCATAATTTTTTCCTATTTGTTGCTGTCCTCGGTGCGTAAACATTCACAATAACTAACTCTTCCTGATGCCCTACCAAGTTGTCGGTCACCAAAATGTAATTTTTGTTTAATATTTCCATTCGCATCTTGAAAAAATTGTGGTTCCATATAGACAACAGACCCCCCGATCTGCCTTCCGCATTCACCTTTAAGAATTCCATCACCGATCCATCCCAGAACCTCCTCACAGCTTGGTCCGACATATCCCGGAGTTGTGTTTCTTGAATGGCCATAAATGACAAGTTGAAATTTTTCACTAACCCACTCACTGCCTTTGCTTTCCCTGACCCCCCTGCACCCTCTATATTCATCGATCCAAAATTCATTGATTTCGTACTACCTCCATTTCCTCGCTCATGACCTTCTTAATAAGATCAACTTCGCCCTCCAAATTCACACCCAACTTGGCCCCTACATATGATGTCGCCACAGCCTCTTTGACTTCAGACTCCACCGAATCGGTTGTATCGGATCCCCCGCTATTGTTTTGGATGGACTCGGGGACCCTTAAGACCTCTGAACCATCATCCACTTCCCAATCAGAATAATCATCATCATCCAGGTTACCTTCCTCTTCCCCATTCAACCCATCGTCCAGAATGATCTTGCTCACCTTCTTTTCACCTTTAATTTTGTTTCTCTTTGACTTTTTGGTCATTATCCTTTTCTTTGGATTATACCTTGACTCATCTGAAAGCTCTAGGTTTAAATCAGGAACTTTGTTTTTTCTAATTGAAAAGTTATTACTTTTTACACCCCCAGTTCGGCCCAAAGCAACATTGAACCTTTTTCTCTTCTTATGGGCTTCCTGACTAAGCCCGTGACCTATCTTAAAATCTGATTTGACCGTTGATCCCACAAAAGCTGGCCCACACCCATTTTTTACTTTAATATTAGGAGACTTATCATTAATGACTTTATTGGTATCCACCCTCAGAAAACTAACCTTCTCTTTGACAACAGAGTCATTAATTTCCCTCGTAACCGGTACCGACTCTTCGAATATTGCCTCACGGTCCCCATTGTGAGATCTTTCGTTATTCTCCACCACCGTCTCTTCGTTAGCCGCCTCATCATCTACCTTTTGATCCGACGGTATGGATATCACAGGTGATGATGCCATCTCTGGCACCACCTTTGATGGTGACGCCTCATTATTCCCCGGTTGTGCCTGTGCCTCCAACTGATCCTGGTTGTCTCTATTGCCCTCATTTGATGTATCGATCTGCATCTGATCATCAACTTCATTTTTTTCATTATTCTCAAACTCTGCTTCCCTTGCCTTAGACCTTCCCTCTGTGGCAAACTTCGGTACCCATGATTCTTTAATTTCCGACACCCATACATCATACATTCTCTGGTTCCACCAAACTGATTCTTTTTCCTGAATCCTATCCCCCGAGCTTACAATAACGCCCATAACGTCGAAGTGCACATTCAAATCGAAAACATCGGCATTCGAGTTCTGAAATACTTCCCCGAACTTCTCCCTGATACATTCCATGACACTCCCATCCCATAGCTGTAATGGAACACCTGTAATTTTCAGCCACGCAAGACGTTGGTAATTCACCTCCTGCCCGTCCCATTTCTCCACCCTTTCTAACCACTTCTCCCAGGTTTCTTTATTACCCAAAAATTTGTTAACATGCTCCACCGACTCCATAGTTATAATTATTTTCTAACCCCCTACGTACCTGACATGTGCATCCCACAAATCCAAGACATCAAGCAACCGATATATGTTTATAAGAGCCGACACGCTTTTGACATCCCCAATAATGGCTCGACCTCCCCATGCTATGATTTTCTTTGATTCAACATTGAACCGCAAGACGTCGGGGTCCTTCGGGTTCTTTCCACCCACACCTGCGGGGGTATCCATAGATGAACCCCAGGCGTTTGCAACATTGAAGGAACCCCGGGCATTTGTTTTCTTCAATCTCTCCTCTGCAACCCTTTGGGGAAGAGAAGTTTTGGCCACCCAAATCTTTTTTTCAGACTTTCTAACAACCTTGTCAAACCTGGCTACCTTCGCGAATAACCTTCACCCAAAGAAAGTTAGCCTATTCAACGCCTTCACCATCTTCTCTGCATCTTTAACTCTGACGTACCTGAGAAACCCGAACCTATTACCCCTGGCGTCCCGCTTCCGAGCAATGTATGCATCGACAAGGATACAGCAGCTTCTACTTTCTAACCATAGCTCAGTCTCTGATAATTCCGAGGGAATATTGGATACAAAGAAAGTTGTTGCAGGTTCTTTACGAAGCTCCTCTCTGTTGTACTGCTCACCTCCTATTACCCCTGACGTTCCCTCTCCACTCATCTCACCTCTCTTAGAACCATTGCTTTTGTTTTCAGTTAACTATTTTTATATTGTTTTAGTATTAGGTTATAAATCCGTGTATTACACGGGTTAAATACATAAATTAGTTACAAAATTTAAGTTTCAAAAGAGACGGTTAATAATAAAGTTAAAAATGATGGACAAAAAAAGTGTTGACAGGTTGATGTAATATTGCAATTATATGCATGGACAAAAACATTGTAGACCATTTTAACTCGAACCATTTTGACATGTTGCTCAACCGCCTAACCGTACAAAGCTTAGCTTTTACACCTACTTTATCATCATTTTTTACTATTCTTTAGGGGAGGATTGCAAGTCAATCAAATCTTACAATCTACAGTAAGCAGCTACTGTGTCATCTGCCAAATGTTGGAAGCAAAAACCTACTTTCCTTACAATGGGTATCGATTTTGAATGTCAACAATTAGATTTCAACTACAAATGTAGTCCAACGCGATGCGACGGGGGCTAGAAAGAAAACTTAAAAGGACAAATGATAGAAAGAAAACAATAAATAATTATCCAAGTGACTGAAATGAACAATTAATGATTTAATTACTAACTCACTAAAAACATATTCATATTCATATTTATCATAGTTGTATTAGACTTCATACCTTCTTCGTTTGCAAGTTCTTTCCAAGCACTCAAGTTTAAATATTTTATGCCCACCTAATCACCGTAAACAAATAATAAACCAAAAAAAGTTGTCATTTGTATAGATATAAAGAAAACATTCGAATCGTCTTCTGTTTTGACGTACAAATGTTGAAGAACTTACCATCACATTGTCCCATTAACTTCATCAGGTTTCATTGCATATCAGATTCTTTTATAACCCCCCCCCCCCCCATGTAAAAATGGCTGTTGGGTGGCCTGCTAGACCTGGAACTGATCATCACATTGTCCCTTTCTTTTGTCTGGCTCAGTTCTTATCAACGGTGCAGCTTCAGGCAAGACCTGCAACCAAACAATAAGCTTATAAATAATTACTCACTTAACATATGTTTATAGTCATGAGATAACATACAAACATTGATTCAGTTTGTGTTAACTTAATGAAATTTACCCGGGCAAACGGTTCTTGGAGAGCTAAGTTGGCTAACAACCTGTTTAAAGGTTCGAGCCCATGCATCTCTGTGAGTTAAAAAGTGGAGGACAAGTTAAACATCCTTTTTATGGTAGCAGGGATTGAAGAATGTTCATATTCTGAATTTGGTGTTGGTCCTTTTTGTGACACCCCAGGAAAATCAGGAAAACCACGCAACTTAACTAGCTTCCTCAGTAACCACGCGCTAAATTTCGGGACGAAATTCTCTTAACAGGGGGAGAATGTGACAACCCTCAAAATCCCATGTATTCCGTACAAATTATTAATGATAATTAAAGTGTCTGACGACTGCGTGGAATTACTTAACTGCTTTCTGATATCCATGTTATGCTTACACGTACTTGTTAATATACTAATAGTGTACAGAAAAGTTACTAAATAGTCCTGTGTAATTTCCTAAGTGTTAGAAATTAAAAACGTTACAAAAATATACATATAGGACGCTTTGCGGATTAATTAAACAGTTTAGCGGAACAGTGTCAAACCGAACAACCGGACTTTACCCGGAACATGAAAATATTATTACTTTCACTATTTATATTTTTCTGAGCCAGTTAGGGTCCCTGATTACCCTAACACCCGTCATAACACGCCATACTTAACTAACTAAGTTAAACACTTAGTTAACCTACTTAACTTAAACTTTACCCTAACTAACCTAGTTACAATCGAACCAACCCCCCCCCCCCCCATCATAACCGGCCCCTAACCATGGGGAGACATGATTGTACAATCAAGATTATTTTAATTATCATGGCTTAATATCTAGTGAACACATCTACCATTGGATAATACTCTCATAATTTGCCTATAAGTATAAACCATTACACATTTGATCTTTCATCACTAAACAACACACTCACAAACTCTCTTGCCCTCCCTTCACTCTCGGCCGAACACCCCAGCCCCCTTACACCCACTTTCGGTCCTTGATCATTCCATTCCAAGTAGATACAAGCTTTACGGGTCGCGTATTAGGAGCTTTGGTGCACTCGGAACGCGAAGGACCACTTCCGTTAGCTTTTATCCACCCATTTTTCATCAAGATTCTTCCCTAGCCCCGAGCTAGAGGTATATCACTTAAAACTCGCTCTTGAACGTATCTAGAGTGGTTAATAAGAGTTTCGTCGGTTAAAAATTACGAACATATAAGATCAAAGTCTAAAAGTTTACTAAAGTAATGAACAAGGTGGTTAATGGATGAATATGTATGTAAATCATGTAGATCTTGTGTGATTATGATGATTGGGTGATTATCTGATGCTTTACTGAATGATATTAGTATATGATGTTGTTGTGGTCACTAAACTTGATAAAGGAATCGATCGAACACGATTTAGAAGGTTAAACACAAAAGAATCAGAATCTGTCTAACTTTTACAGCCCACTTCTGTTGGCTGTAAACAGGTCTTAACCTCAACGAAAAATCGATATTTTGAATCTAAAATATGTTATTATGAAATACGGTTCTAATGGCACCGGAATCGTAATTTTTGGACTCCGTTTACTATTTTTAAAGTGTTAATTTGTAACAGCTACTTAAGCTGAATTTTGACAGCAATAAATGGGTGTCGTACTTTCAGTCATAACCTGAGTTTTGTGATGAATCGGACCATGAAAATTTTACTGTAGATGATAACTGAAGTATTTGTAATTACCCCACTGGAATTTCGCAAATCGGACTTACGATGAATTTTTAATAAATTGTTTCGTGGACTGTGATCAGAAATACATAAATCTGAGTTCAGTCCCGAATATGAATTTTTATAAAATATTGGTGATGAACCGGACCCCGATATTTTTACACAATAAAATATGGAACGTTTAAGACATTCCGTAAAAATTTGGGAATTTTTGGAACATGTTAACTATTTTATTAAAATCCCCGAAAACAGCCCAGTTTCGAGTATAAAAGCTGAAACGACATAAGTAGTGATTTGCGTGTCTAAATGTCGAGTATGCTATCTGTGAATGATTTGACATGTTATATATGTTATGTGCATTATCGTATGTTTGATTTTGAGTGGGGAATGGACGGGAAACTTAGATGGGCGTAAACCGTTACAGCGGTGCATGTTGTGTGATAGATACGTGTAGGAACTTTGTGTTCTATTTGAAAGCCACTAAATGACTAACTGGTAAATCATACTAGGACGTGATTGACCGACCTTGACCGTTAGCTATATTGAGAATCTAACCGAGCAAACCGAGGTGAGTTCACACTTTCTAAGGCATGGGATTCCCGGTGGTTTGGGAATGGGTTAAAGAATTAAAACTAAATCTACATATCCTCCTTGGGTAGGATTTGTACGGCCATCCTCCGTAGAATGGATGCCATTATTAAACCTACGAATTCTCCTGGTGCAGAATACGTACGTTCGTCCTCCTTGGGTAGGACAACAACCTTAAGACTAGCTAGACAAAACTCTATCATGAAGTCCCTCAATTTATATCGACTTAATCGCCGAGGCCAATGGCGAGCGGGTCATTAGTTAATAGCGCTATTAGGTTTAACAAACCTCACACCGTGCCGTTCGGACGGGCGTGTACTAATGGACTATGGCAGGTTGTCAGTGATGATAGACACTGATATAGGGCACAACTTATTTGCGTAGCAGTCGATATCATTCCGTCTAGTAGTTCAAACGGGGAAAACCCCCACTGATCATGGTTATGGATTGGGTAAAGAAAAAGGGAATTGGTTAAATGTACTTTCAACTACGGGGTAACCCCCACGGCAAATAAGCCAACGAAAGTCAAACCACGTTTTCAGAAACACTTAAAACTAAACAACCAAACGTGAACTCACTCAACTTTGTTGTTGACTAGTTGTTACATGCCTTACAGGTCGCTAGATGCTTTTGGGAGCTTGCACGAGGAGGAGGTTGTTGTGGAACATGGGTTGTTATATCCCATACTTAATAATTGAACTCTATAAACCTATGGAACTTATGTTTGAGACTTTAAACTTATGAACTGTGAACTTATGTTTTGAACTTACGTTTTATGCTTCCGCTGTTAACCTAAAATCGGTTTACTTCCTTTTGGTCACCAATCGTATTGTGTTTGGTTTTATTTACTTAATTATGTTGTTCAATATGATTGGTGGCTCGATCCTGGTCATGTCACGCCTCCAAGCGGGGATACTCCGCGTGTGGATTTTGGGGGTGTGACAGATTGGTATCAGAGCCATTGGTTATAGTGAACTTGGTTTTTTTTTAAAAAAAAAAGGAAAAGTTTTTGATAAAAACCAGACTATAACCAGTACAGTGCTCAACGATCCACAACGACGCTTCGCTCCACGTGCAAGGCTCAACACACTAGGTGGTATGATTTGAGTTTATATTATCTACTTGCTAGATTACTTTTGCATAGTGTGATGTGATAGTAGGCTTAATTAGGAAAGCAACATGTTGTCTATTAGCCCTATTGTGTTCTTTATGACACACAATTGTTTACTTGAAATTTGACAAACGGTGGTCAAATTCTTTCTTGATTTCTTGTCACCCCGCTACAACGACTGTTTATGCATTCTATCTACTCGCACGTTTACCTCGACATGACGTCGCCATCTGACCCTCCGTACAACCGGTTCGTACGTCAACATCCGCGAAGACCAGACTTGGCTTGCACGAACACGGGCTTAGGAGAACAAAACCCACGCATCCCGGTTGACGAACTTTATCACCTTCACCTGTCATCGTCGCCAGAAGTGAAGCAGTCATAGTTACACGCGTTCGTCGTTATGCAACACGAAACCTTGCCCTGTTTTGGACGAGTGATACACTCGCGCGACCGCGATGCAACGAACTTCCCTTTTGTGCCATGCTGCCCCGCACCACTACTAGAGGTTACTTCTAGACAACAGATTAGCTGGTCAAATCCTTCGGTCATTGTTGGACCCCTGTCTTCACTCGATTCTTCGCATGAACCTCATTAATTCCCTATCTCTTCGATTGAAAACCGATTTAATGAAACAACAACAACCATACCACGATTTTCACCAATCACAAGACTACCTTATTACCCTGTTGAATGGTTTATTCTTATTCTACTTGATTAGCTCCCTCGTATACCCCACTTAACGAATGGATGCCTTTACTGATGGGATTGCCTTCAGGACATTCGAGGACGGAGTTACGGATCACATAACCTACAGGTGAACACGATGACCTATACGTCTACCCTACCCCTCCTACAATATAAGAGTCGTATTTTAAATTCCATGATATTCTTCTTTAATAGGCAGAATCCTTGCACTAGCTTTTGCACCGACACATGATTGTTGATTAAGGATATGTCCAGTTTCTACCATTGGCTTAGACCAAACCATCACTCTCTTACCACAGTAACATTACGTCCTCGCTTCTCCATGCTGAGGCACCGAAACGAACACCCTCTGGTTTAAGTTGGAAGGCTCGACTCCCGATCATTGGTGACCCCTCCTCGAAACCTTGAGAATGGTGATGTATTGTTGATACGATCATAATCTCTTGAACACGTTTTCGAGTCTTATCTTTGGAACCTTATGACTACGCAGACGTATTTTGGATTCATTCGCACGACCTAAGGAAACACCTCTAAATTTGGTTGCTTACCGACTCGATAAACTACAAACTCATCTAAGTTCATCGATCAAGGTGAATTATTTCCCCTTCGCATGTGGGGAGCCCGACAACTTTGATGGAATTTCAGTGAACCTTAACACTACAAGCTTGTACGACGGTCATCCTCCTTCAGCTAGTTCTGGTTGTGCCAACCATATCGATGTAACACTCCTATCAGTGAACGACGTTGCGATTAGGATGGATTGGTCATCTCATCAGCAAGCGGAAATTCTTTGCAACGAAAAGATTGTCCACATCCCTCGTTCTGGTGAAGAACCTCACGTGATTTGTGGCGACAAGAGTGGTGCTGTCGAAGGCATCATCTCTTTCCTTAAGGCCCAGAAATGTTTGCGAAAGGGCCACACTGCCATTTTAGCACTCGTTACTGACACATCAACGGAAGAGAAGAGAATTGAAGACATCCCTATTGTGCGCGATTTTCCCGAGGTATTTCCTGAGGAATTACCTGGTCTTCCGCCTCATCGCCAAGTTGAGTTTCAAATCGAGCTAGCTCCTGGAGCAGCGCCAGTAGCTCGAGCACCATATCGTCTAGCTCCATCAGAACTCGAAGAACTGTCCACACAACTACAAGAACTCTTGGAAAAGGGTTTTATTCGTCCTAGCTCTTCGCCCTGGGGAGCTCCAGTACTATTCGTGAAGAAGAAAGATGGTACTTTCAGAATGTGTATTGACTATCGTGAACTCAACAAGGTGACTGTGAAGAATCGTTATCCTCTTCCACGTATTGACGACTTATTCGACCAGCTGCAAGGGACGAGCTATTACTCTAAGATTGATTTGAGATCGGGATACCATCAGCTGAGAGTCCGAGATGAGGACGTCTCCAAAACAGCATTCAGAACTCGCTACGGCCATTACGATTTTCTGGTTATGCCATTCGGGCTGACGAATGCACCAGCGATCTTCATGGATCTCATGAACCGAGTGTGCAAGCCTTACCTGGATAAGTTCGTTATTGTGTTCATCGACGATATCCTGATCTATTCTAAGAGTCAGGAGGAACACGAGCAGCATCTACGACTTATGCTGGAACTTCTTCGAAAAGAGCAGTTGTATGCCAAGTTTTCGAAATGTGACTTCTGGCTTCGCGAAGTCCACTTTCTAGGCCACGTGGTAAACAAGGATAGAATTCATGTGGATCCATCTAAGGTTGAATCGATCAAGAACTGGCCTGCACCCCGCACACCAACAGAAATCCGCCAATTCTTGGGTTTAGCCGGATATTACAGAAGGTTTATAAAAGATTTCTCCAAGATTACGCAACCTCTCACTTCACTGACTCAGAAGGGTGTCATCTATCGTTGGGGTGATGCACAGGAGTCCGCATTTCAACATCTAAAGGATAGACTTTGTAGCGCGCCTATCCTCTCATTGCCAGAAGACACCGATGATTTCGTGGTTTATTGCGACGCTTCCATCCAAGGACTTGGTTGCGTGTTGATGCAACGTGACAAGGTCATTGCCTACGCATCGCGCCAACTTAAAGTTCACGAAAGAAACTACACTACTCACGATCTGGAGCTGGGAGCAGTTGTATTCGCACTTAAGATATGGAGACATTACCTGTACGGTACAAAGTGCACCATTTACACCGACCACAGGAGTCTCGAGCATCTCTTCAAGCAAAAAGAGTTAAACATGCGACAACGCCGATGGGTCGAACTCTTGAATGATTACGAATGCGCTATCAAGTATCATCCGGGCAAAGCCAATGTTGTGGCTGACGCCCTCAGTCGAAAGGATACTTTACCTAAGCGTGTACGAGCATTACAGCTTACCATCCAGTCTAACCTTCCTGCTCAGATTCGAGATACCCAGGTCGAAGCATTGAAAGCAGAGAACATCAGGGCTGAGTCCCTACGAGGATCGAGGCAGCGGCTAGAACAAAAGGAAGACGGCGCTTACTATGTAAACGGACGCATCTGGGTTCCATTTTATGGAAACTTACGCGAGCTTGTGATGGACGAAGCGCACAAGTCTCGTTATTCGGTACATCCTGGTTCGGATAAAATGTACCACGACCTCAAGACTACGTATTGGTGGCCTGGCATGAAAGCCCACATAGCAACCTACGTCAGCAAGTGCTTGACTTGTGCGAGGGTCAAGTCTGAATATCAGAAACCATCAGGCCTACTTCAACAACCGGAGATCCCGAAATGGAAATGGGAGCAAATTTCCATGGATTTCGTTACTGGCCTGCCCAGATCTCAACGCGGAAACGATACTATTTGGGTGATCGTAGATCGACTAACCAAGTCTGCACATTTTCTGGCTATCAAAGAAACGGACAAGTTCTCTACTCTTGCAGACATTTACCTAAAGGAAGTGGTATCAAGACACGGAGTGCCAATCTCTATTATATCTGATCGTGACGCACGTTTTACTTCTGAACTGTGGCAAGCAATGCACAAGTCCTTTGGCTCACGATTAGATATGAGCACCGCTTATCACCCGCAGACGGATGGGCAATCTGAACGCACCATCCAAACCCTTGAAGACATGCTTAGGGCATGTGTAATCGATTTTTGGTAACGGCTGGGAAAAGCACCTCCCGCTAGTGGAGTTCTCATATAACAACAGCTACCACACCAGCATCCAAGCCGCTCCGTTTGAGGCATTGTACGGACGCAAATGCCGATCGCCTCTATGTTGGGCAGAAGTTGGTGACAGCCAAATCACTGGCCCAGAACATGTGGTAGATACTACCGAGAAAATTGCTCAGATACGACAGCGAATGGCGGCAGCTCGTGACCGTCAGAAAAGCTATGCTGATAAGGGAAGAAAACCACTCGAGCTCCAGGTTGGGGATCGAGCGCTACTCAAAGTCTCACCTTGGAAAGGTGTAGTCCGCTTTGGCAAACGAGGCAAACTCAATCCGCGTTATATCGGACCGTTCAAAGTCATTGAGAAAATTGGCCAAGTCGCCTACAGGTTGGATCTACCTGAAGAACTCAGCGGAGTTCACAACGTATTCCACGTATCAAATCTGAAGAAGTGTCTGTCAGATGAGACCTTCATAGTTCCTCTCAAGGAACTCACAATCGACGACCAGCTGCGGTTCGTCGAGGAACCAGTAGAGATTACTGATCGAGATGTTAAGATTCTCAAGCACACAAGAATACCTCTCGTTCGAGTTCGTTGGAATGCTCGTCGTGGCCCAGAGTATACCTGGGAACGAGAAGACCAAATGAAACTCAAGTATCCCCAACTGTTTAAGAAAAACGCAACCACTACTGAGGCTGAAGCTACCGCAGAATTTCGGGACGAAATTCCAAATCAACGGGGGGATGATGTGACACCCCAGGAAAATCAGAAAAACCACGCAACTTAACTAGCTTCCTCAGTAACCACGCGCTAAATTTCGGGACGAAATTCTCTTAACAGGGGGAGAATGTGACAACCCTCAAAATCCCATGTATTCCGTACAAATTATTAATGATAATTAAAGTGTCTGACGACTGCGTGGAATTACTTAACTGCTTTCTGATATCCATGTTATGCTTACACGTACTTGTTAATATACTAATAGTGTACAGAAAAGTTACTAAATAGTCCTGTGTAATTTCCTAAGTGTTAGAAATTAAAAACGTTACAAAAATATACATATAGGACGCTTTGCGGATTAATTAAACAGTTTAGCGGAACAGTGTCAAACCGAACAACCGGACTTTACCCGGAACATGAAAATATTATTACTTTCACTATTTATATTTTTCTGAGCCAGTTAGGGTCCCTGATTACCCTAACACCCGTCATAACACGCCATACTTAACTAACTAAGTTAAACACTTAGTTAACCTACTTAACTTAAACTTTACCCTAACTAACCTAGTTACAATCGAACCAACCCCCCCCCCCCCATCATAACCGGCCCCTAACCATGGGGAGACATGATTGTACAATCAAGATTATTTTAATTATCATGGCTTAATATCTAGTGAACACATCTACCATTGGATAATACTCTCATAATTTGCCTATAAGTATAAACCATTACACATTTGATCTTTCATCACTAAACAACACACTCACAAACTCTCTTGCCCTCCCTTCACTCTCGGCCGAACACCCCAGCCCCCTTACACCCACTTTCGGTCCTTGATCATTCCATTCCAAGTAGATACAAGCTTTACGGGTCGCGTATTAGGAGCTTTGGTGCACTCGGAACGCGAAGGACCACTTCCGTTAGCTTTTATCCACCCATTTTTCATCAAGATTCTTCCCTAGCCCCGAGCTAGAGGTATATCACTTAAAACTCGCTCTTGAACGTATCTAGAGTGGTTAATAAGAGTTTCGTCGGTTAAAAATTACGAACATATAAGATCAAAGTCTAAAAGTTTACTAAAGTAATGAACAAGGTGGTTAATGGATGAATATGTATGTAAATCATGTAGATCTTGTGTGATTATGATGATTGGGTGATTATCTGATGCTTTACTGAATGATATTAGTATATGATGTTGTTGTGGTCACTAAACTTGATAAAGGAATCGATCGAACACGATTTAGAAGGTTAAACACAAAAGAATCAGAATCTGTCTAACTTTTACAGCCCACTTCTGTTGGCTGTAAACAGGTCTTAACCTCAACGAAAAATCGATATTTTGAATCTAAAATATGTTATTATGAAATACGGTTCTAATGGCACCGGAATCGTAATTTTTGGACTCCGTTTACTATTTTTAAAGTGTTAATTTGTAACAGCTACTTAAGCTGAATTTTGACAGCAATAAATGGGTGTCGTACTTTCAGTCATAACCTGAGTTTTGTGATGAATCGGACCATGAAAATTTTACTGTAGATGATAACTGAAGTATTTGTAATTACCCCACTGGAATTTCGCAAATCGGACTTACGATGAATTTTTAATAAATTGTTTCGTGGACTGTGATCAGAAATACATAAATCTGAGTTCAGTCCCGAATATGAATTTTTATAAAATATTGGTGATGAACCGGACCCCGATATTTTTACACAATAAAATATGGAACGTTTAAGACATTCCGTAAAAATTTGGGAATTTTTGGAACATGTTAACTATTTTATTAAAATCCCCGAAAACAGCCCAGTTTCGAGTATAAAAGCTGAAACGACATAAGTAGTGATTTGCGTGTCTAAATGTCGAGTATGCTATCTGTGAATGATTTGACATGTTATATATGTTATGTGCATTATCGTATGTTTGATTTTGAGTGGGGAATGGACGGGAAACTTAGATGGGCGTAAACCGTTACAGCGGTGCATGTTGTGTGATAGATACGTGTAGGAACTTTGTGTTCTATTTGAAAGCCACTAAATGACTAACTGGTAAATCATACTAGGACGTGATTGACCGACCTTGACCGTTAGCTATATTGAGAATCTAACCGAGCAAACCGAGGTGAGTTCACACTTTCTAAGGCATGGGATTCCCGGTGGTTTGGGAATGGGTTAAAGAATTAAAACTAAATCTACATATCCTCCTTGGGTAGGATTTGTACGGCCATCCTCCGTAGAATGGATGCCATTATTAAACCTACGAATTCTCCTGGTGCAGAATACGTACGTTCGTCCTCCTTGGGTAGGACAACAACCTTAAGACTAGCTAGACAAAACTCTATCATGAAGTCCCTCAATTTATATCGACTTAATCGCCGAGGCCAATGGCGAGCGGGTCATTAGTTAATAGCGCTATTAGGTTTAACAAACCTCACACCGTGCCGTTCGGACGGGCGTGTACTAATGGACTATGGCAGGTTGTCAGTGATGATAGACACTGATATAGGGCACAACTTATTTGCGTAGCAGTCGATATCATTCCGTCTAGTAGTTCAAACGGGGAAAACCCCCACTGATCATGGTTATGGATTGGGTAAAGAAAAAGGGAATTGGTTAAATGTACTTTCAACTACGGGGTAACCCCCACGGCAAATAAGCCAACGAAAGTCAAACCACGTTTTCAGAAACACTTAAAACTAAACAACCAAACGTGAACTCACTCAACTTTGTTGTTGACTAGTTGTTACATGCCTTACAGGTCGCTAGATGCTTTTGGGAGCTTGCACGAGGAGGAGGTTGTTGTGGAACATGGGTTGTTATATCCCATACTTAATAATTGAACTCTATAAACCTATGGAACTTATGTTTGAGACTTTAAACTTATGAACTGTGAACTTATGTTTTGAACTTACGTTTTATGCTTCCGCTGTTAACCTAAAATCGGTTTACTTCCTTTTGGTCACCAATCGTATTGTGTTTGGTTTTATTTACTTAATTATGTTGTTCAATATGATTGGTGGCTCGATCCTGGTCATGTCACGCCTCCAAGCGGGGATACTCCGCGTGTGGATTTTGGGGGTGTGACAGATTGGTATCAGAGCCATTGGTTATAGTGAACTTGGTTTTTTTTTAAAAAAAAAAGGAAAAGTTTTTGATAAAAACCAGACTATAACCAGTACAGTGCTCAACGATCCACAACGACGCTTCGCTCCACGTGCAAGGCTCAACACACTAGGTGGTATGATTTGAGTTTATATTATCTACTTGCTAGATTACTTTTGCATAGTGTGATGTGATAGTAGGCTTAATTAGGAAAGCAACATGTTGTCTATTAGCCCTATTGTGTTCTTTATGACACACAATTGTTTACTTGAAATTTGACAAACGGTGGTCAAATTCTTTCTTGATTTCTTGTCACCCCGCTACAACGACTGTTTATGCATTCTATCTACTCGCACGTTTACCTCGACATGACGTCGCCATCTGACCCTCCGTACAACCGGTTCGTACGTCAACATCCGCGAAGACCAGACTTGGCTTGCACGAACACGGGCTTAGGAGAACAAAACCCACGCATCCCGGTTGACGAACTTTATCACCTTCACCTGTCATCGTCGCCAGAAGTGAAGCAGTCATAGTTACACGCGTTCGTCGTTATGCAACACGAAACCTTGCCCTGTTTTGGACGAGTGATACACTCGCGCGACCGCGATGCAACGAACTTCCCTTTTGTGCCATGCTGCCCCGCACCACTACTAGAGGTTACTTCTAGACAACAGATTAGCTGGTCAAATCCTTCGGTCATTGTTGGACCCCTGTCTTCACTCGATTCTTCGCATGAACCTCATTAATTCCCTATCTCTTCGATTGAAAACCAATTTAATGAAACAACAACAACCATACCACGATTTTCACCAATCACAAGACTACCTTATTACCCTGTTGAATGGTTTATTCTTATTCTACTTGATTAGCTCCCTCGTATACCCCACTTAACGAATGGATGCCTTTACTGATGGGATTGCCTTCAGGACATTCGAGGACGGAGTTACGGATCACATAACCTACAGGTGAACACGATGACCTATACGTCTACCCTACCCCTCCTACAATATAAGAGTCGTATTTTAAATTCCATGATATTCTTCTTTAATAGGCAGAATCCTTGCACTAGCTTTTGCACCGACACATGATTGTTGATTAAGGATATGTCCAGTTTCTACCATTGGCTTAGACCAAACCATCACTCTCTTACCACAGTAACATTACGTCCTCGCTTCTCCATGCTGAGGCACCGAAACGAACACCCTCTGGTTTAAGTTGGAAGGCTCGACTCCCGATCATTGGTGACCCCTCCTCGAAACCTTGAGAATGGTGATGTATTGTTGATACGATCATAATCTCTTGAACACGTTTTCGAGTCTTATCTTTGGAACCTTATGACTACGCAGACGTATTTTGGATTCATTCGCACGACCTAAGGAAACACCTCTAAATTTGGTTGCTTACCGACTCGATAAACTACAAACTCATCTAAGTTCATCGATCAAGGTGAATTATTTCCCCTTCGCATGTGGGGAGCCCGACAACTTTGATGGAATTTCAGTGAACCTTAACACTACAAGCTTGTACGACGGTCATCCTCCTTCAGCTAGTTCTGGTTGTGCCAACCATATCGATGTAACACTCCTATCAGTGAACGACGTTGCGATTAGGATGGATTGGTCATCTCATCAGCAAGCGGAAATTCTTTGCAACGAAAAGATTGTCCACATCCCTCGTTCTGGTGAAGAACCTCACGTGATTTGTGGCGACAAGAGTGGTGCTGTCGAAGGCATCATCTCTTTCCTTAAGGCCCAGAAATGTTTGCGAAAGGGCCACACTGCCATTTTAGCACTCGTTACTGACACATCAACGGAAGAGAAGAGAATTGAAGACATCCCTATTGTGCGCGATTTTCCCGAGGTATTTCCTGAGGAATTACCTGGTCTTCCGCCTCATCGCCAAGTTGAGTTTCAAATCGAGCTAGCTCCTGGAGCAGCGCCAGTAGCTCGAGCACCATATCGTCTAGCTCCATCAGAACTCGAAGAACTGTCCACACAACTACAAGAACTCTTGGAAAAGGGTTTTATTCGTCCTAGCTCTTCGCCCTGGGGAGCTCCAGTACTATTCGTGAAGAAGAAAGATGGTACTTTCAGAATGTGTATTGACTATCGTGAACTCAACAAGGTGACTGTGAAGAATCGTTATCCTCTTCCACGTATTGACGACTTATTCGACCAGCTGCAAGGGACGAGCTATTACTCTAAGATTGATTTGAGATCGGGATACCATCAGCTGAGAGTCCGAGATGAGGACGTCTCCAAAACAGCATTCAGAACTCGCTACGGCCATTACGATTTTCTGGTTATGCCATTCGGGCTGACGAATGCACCAGCGATCTTCATGGATCTCATGAACCGAGTGTGCAAGCCTTACCTGGATAAGTTCGTTATTGTGTTCATCGACGATATCCTGATCTATTCTAAGAGTCAGGAGGAACACGAGCAGCATCTACGACTTATGCTGGAACTTCTTCGAAAAGAGCAGTTGTATGCCAAGTTTTCGAAATGTGACTTCTGGCTTCGCGAAGTCCACTTTCTAGGCCACGTGGTAAACAAGGATAGAATTCATGTGGATCCATCTAAGGTTGAATCGATCAAGAACTGGCCTGCACCCCGCACACCAACAGAAATCCGCCAATTCTTGGGTTTAGCCGGATATTACAGAAGGTTTATAAAAGATTTCTCCAAGATTACGCAACCTCTCACTTCACTGACTCAGAAGGGTGTCATCTATCGTTGGGGTGATGCACAGGAGTCCGCATTTCAACATCTAAAGGATAGACTTTGTAGCGCGCCTATCCTCTCATTGCCAGAAGACACCGATGATTTCGTGGTTTATTGCGACGCTTCCATCCAAGGACTTGGTTGCGTGTTGATGCAACGTGACAAGGTCATTGCCTACGCATCGCGCCAACTTAAAGTTCACGAAAGAAACTACACTACTCACGATCTGGAGCTGGGAGCAGTTGTATTCGCACTTAAGATATGGAGACATTACCTGTACGGTACAAAGTGCACCATTTACACCGACCACAGGAGTCTCGAGCATATCTTCAAGCAAAAAGAGTTAAACATGCGACAACGCCGATGGGTCGAACTCTTGAATGATTACGAATGCGCTATCAAGTATCATCCGGGCAAAGCCAATGTTGTGGCTGACGCCCTCAGTCGAAAGGATACTTTACCTAAGCGTGTACGAGCATTACAGCTTACCATCCAGTCTAACCTTCCTGCTCAGATTCGAGATACCCAGGTCGAAGCATTGAAAGCAGAGAACATCAGGGCTGAGTCCCTACGAGGATCGAGGCAGCGGCTAGAACAAAAGGAAGACGGCGCTTACTATGTAAACGGACGCATCTGGGTTCCATTTTATGGAAACTTACGCGAGCTTGTGATGGACGAAGCGCACAAGTCTCGTTATTCGGTACATCCTGGTTCGGATAAAATGTACCACGACCTCAAGACTACGTATTGGTGGCCTGGCATGAAAGCCCACATAGCAACCTACGTCAGCAAGTGCTTGACTTGTGCGAGGGTCAAGTCTGAATATCAGAAACCATCAGGCCTACTTCAACAACCGGAGATCCCGAAATGGAAATGGGAGCAAATTTCCATGGATTTCGTTACTGGCCTGCCCAGATCTCAACGCGGAAACGATACTATTTGGGTGATCGTAGATCGACTAACCAAGTCTGCACATTTTCTGGCTATCAAAGAAACGGACAAGTTCTCTACTCTTGCAGACATTTACCTAAAGGAAGTGGTATCAAGACACGGAGTGCCAATCTCTATTATATCTGATCGTGACGCACGTTTTACTTCTGAACTGTGGCAAGCAATGCACAAGTCCTTTGGCTCACGATTAGATATGAGCACCGCTTATCACCCGCAGACGGATGGGCAATCTGAACGCACCATCCAAACCCTTGAAGACATGCTTAGGGCATGTGTAATCGATTTTTGGTAACGGCTGGGAAAAGCACCTCCCGCTAGTGGAGTTCTCATATAACAACAGCTACCACACCAGCATCCAAGCCGCTCCGTTTGAGGCATTGTACGGACGCAAATGCCGATCGCCTCTATGTTGGGCAGAAGTTGGTGACAGCCAAATCACTGGCCCAGAACATGTGGTAGATACCACCGAGAAAATTGCTCAGATACGACAGCGAATGGCGGCAGCTCGTGACCGTCAGAAAAGCTATGCTGATAAGGGAAGAAAACCACTCGAGCTCCAGGTTGGGGATCGAGCGCTACTCAAAGTCTCACCTTGGAAAGGTGTAGTCCGCTTTGGCAAACGAGGCAAACTCAATCCGCGTTATATCGGACCGTTCAAAGTCATTGAGAAAATTGGCCAAGTCGCCTACAGGTTGGATCTACCTGAAGAACTCAGCGGAGTTCACAACGTATTCCACGTATCAAATCTGAAGAAGTGTCTGTCAGATGAGACCTTCATAGTTCCTCTCAAGGAACTCACAATCGACGACCAGCTGCGGTTCGTCGAGGAACCAGTAGAGATTACTGATCGAGATGTTAAGATTCTCAAGCACACAAGAATACCTCTCGTTCGAGTTCGTTGGAATGCTCGTCGTGGCCCAGAGTATACCTGGGAACGAGAAGACCAAATGAAACTCAAGTATCCCCAACTGTTTAAGAAAAACGCAACCACTACTGAGGCTGAAGCTACCGCAGAATTTCGGGACGAAATTCCAAATCAACGGGGGGATGATGTGACACCCCAGGAAAATCAGAAAAACCACGCAACTTAACTAGCTTCCTCAGTAACCACGCGCTAAATTTCGGGACGAAATTCTCTTAACAGGGGGAGAATGTGACAACCCTCAAAATCCCATGTATTCCGTACAAATTATTAATGATAATTAAAGTGTCTGACGACTGCGTGGAATTACTTAACTGCTTTCTGATATCCATGTTATGCTTACACGTACTTGTTAATATACTAATAGTGTACAGAAAAGTTACTAAATAGTCCTGTGTAATTTCCTAAGTGTTAGAAATTAAAAACGTTACAAAAATATACATATAGGACGCTTTGCGGATTAATTAAACAGTTTAGCGGAACAGTGTCAAACCGAACAACCGGACTTTACCCGGAACATGAAAATATTATTACTTTCACTATTTATATTTTTCTGAGCCAGTTAGGGTCCCTGATTACCCTAACACCCGTCATAACACGCCATACTTAACTAACTAAGTTAAACACTTAGTTAACCTACTTAACTTAAACTTTACCCTAACTAACCTAGTTACAATCGAACCAACCCCCCCCCCCCCATCATAACCGGCCCCTAACCATGGGGAGACATGATTGTACAATCAAGATTATTTTAATTATCATGGCTTAATATCTAGTGAACACATCTACCATTGGATAATACTCTCATAATTTGCCTATAAGTATAAACCATTACACATTTGATCTTTCATCACTAAACAACACACTCACAAACTCTCTTGCCCTCCCTTCACTCTCGGCCGAACACCCCAGCCCCCTTACACCCACTTTCGGTCCTTGATCATTCCATTCCAAGTAGATACAAGCTTTACGGGTCGCGTATTAGGAGCTTTGGTGCACTCGGAACGCGAAGGACCACTTCCGTTAGCTTTTATCCACCCATTTTTCATCAAGATTCTTCCCTAGCCCCGAGCTAGAGGTATATCACTTAAAACTCGCTCTTGAACGTATCTAGAGTGGTTAATAAGAGTTTCGTCGGTTAAAAATTACGAACATATAAGATCAAAGTCTAAAAGTTTACTAAAGTAATGAACAAGGTGGTTAATGGATGAATATGTATGTAAATCATGTAGATCTTGTGTGATTATGATGATTGGGTGATTATCTGATGCTTTACTGAATGATATTAGTATATGATGTTGTTGTGGTCACTAAACTTGATAAAGGAATCGATCGAACACGATTTAGAAGGTTAAACACAAAAGAATCAGAATCTGTCTAACTTTTACAGCCCACTTCTGTTGGCTGTAAACAGGTCTTAACCTCAACGAAAAATCGATATTTTGAATCTAAAATATGTTATTATGAAATACGGTTCTAATGGCACCGGAATCGTAATTTTTGGACTCCGTTTACTATTTTTAAAGTGTTAATTTGTAACAGCTACTTAAGCTGAATTTTGACA
Organism: Helianthus tuberosus; assembly: GCA_030545235.1. Taxonomy (NCBI): domain Eukaryota; kingdom Viridiplantae; phylum Streptophyta; class Magnoliopsida; order Asterales; family Asteraceae; genus Helianthus; species Helianthus tuberosus. Next base: position 116,398,576 of record CM060361.1, on the reverse strand, counting down.
GCAATAAATGGGTGTCGTACTTTCAGTCATAACCTGAGTTTTGTGATGAATCGGACCATGAAAATTTTACTGTAGATGATAACTGAAGTATTTGTAATTACCCCACTGGAATTTCGCAAATCGGACTTACGATGAATTTTTAATAAATTGTTTCGTGGACTGTGATCAGAAATACATAAATCTGAGTTCAGTCCCGAATATGAATTTTTATAAAATATTGGTGATGAACCGGACCCCGATATTTTTACACAATAAAATATGGAACGTTTAAGACATTCCGTAAAAATTTGGGAATTTTTGGAACATGTTAACTATTTTATTAAAATCCCCGAAAACAGCCCAGTTTCGAGTATAAAAGCTGAAACGACATAAGTAGTGATTTGCGTGTCTAAATGTCGAGTATGCTATCTGTGAATGATTTGACATGTTATATATGTTATGTGCATTATCGTATGTTTGATTTTGAGTGGGGAATGGACGGGAAACTTAGATGGGCGTAAACCGTTACAGCGGTGCATGTTGTGTGATAGATACGTGTAGGAACTTTGTGTTCTATTTGAAAGCCACTAAATGACTAACTGGTAAATCATACTAGGACGTGATTGACCGACCTTGACCGTTAGCTATATTGAGAATCTAACCGAGCAAACCGAGGTGAGTTCACACTTTCTAAGGCATGGGATTCCCGGTGGTTTGGGAATGGGTTAAAGAATTAAAACTAAATCTACATATCCTCCTTGGGTAGGATTTGTACGGCCATCCTCCGTAGAATGGATGCCATTATTAAACCTACGAATTCTCCTGGTGCAGAATACGTACGTTCGTCCTCCTTGGGTAGGACAACAACCTTAAGACTAGCTAGACAAAACTCTATCATGAAGTCCCTCAATTTATATCGACTTAATCGCCGAGGCCAATGGCGAGCGGGTCATTAGTTAATAGCGCTATTAGGTTTAACAAACCTCACACCGTGCCGTTCGGACGGGCGTGTACTAATGGACTATGGCAGGTTGTCAGTGATGATAGACACTGATATAGGGCACAACTTATTTGCGTAGCAGTCGATATCATTCCGTCTAGTAGTTCAAACGGGGAAAACCCCCACTGATCATGGTTATGGATTGGGTAAAGAAAAAGGGAATTGGTTAAATGTACTTTCAACTACGGGGTAACCCCCACGGCAAATAAGCCAACGAAAGTCAAACCACGTTTTCAGAAACACTTAAAACTAAACAACCAAACGTGAACTCACTCAACTTTGTTGTTGACTAGTTGTTACATGCCTTACAGGTCGCTAGATGCTTTTGGGAGCTTGCACGAGGAGGAGGTTGTTGTGGAACATGGGTTGTTATATCCCATACTTAATAATTGAACTCTATAAACCTATGGAACTTATGTTTGAGACTTTAAACTTATGAACTGTGAACTTATGTTTTGAACTTACGTTTTATGCTTCCGCTGTTAACCTAAAATCGGTTTACTTCCTTTTGGTCACCAATCGTATTGTGTTTGGTTTTATTTACTTAATTATGTTGTTCAATATGATTGGTGGCTCGATCCTGGTCATGTCACGCCTCCAAGCGGGGATACTCCGCGTGTGGATTTTGGGGGTGTGACACTTTTGGGCTACTTATTACTACATAACACATATACCACCATATAAACACACAAAAACATCACTAGAATAAAAAAAGCTTGAATCTTTATACAATGACAAAAATCTTGAATTTTACCCGCGCCATTCTTGATCCAAGTAGACAGCATTGGACCATGTTCCCAAATCGAAATTATATTGTCAAAACTACAGTCCTAAAGATGCAACAAAAACAAAAACCTAATACAAAAATCAAGTAAAACACAAAGAAATTAGTCAAAAAAAACAAATGAACCCCATTCATTTTCAAAACAGAAATGGTAAACACAGCTCTTAAAGGATTCTGTAGACATCCATATATGTGCTTGGTTGAATCGTAAAAAAATAGCTAAAATTGTTTAGTTGTGGCATATGAGGCCGGGGGTGTGGCCTCGCACCATCCCGCCACATCAACAATTTTGGCGCCCCTTGGCGCCCTACCCCACCCCCTGCATGTTACCAAGGTCCAAGGGGGTGCTACCCCTTGACCGCCAGCCCACTAACGGGCGTGAATGGGTGCGGTTCCAAACTTTCACTTTCAAAAGTATGATGTATGCAAGTTTCTGATTAATCAAATTCAGTTATTTCAAGTTTCAATTTGGTTAGTTTGATTCTGCAATTCATTTTATAGTTGTTTGTTTATTCATTGTTATCATGAAGACTTGTTGGTGCAATGTTTGTTATGATTACGTTTACGATTGCCATCATACTCGTTCTCGTTCACAATGGTCATGGGAACCCGTACGTGATGATACCAACATTGGTATCAGAGCCGAAGGTTCTGTGAAGTCAAAGAACGTTCATGATGGTAACAGAAACCATTTGAAGGGAGACAAGGGTAAATCGGTTATGACTGATTTCGGTGATGGAAGGTGTGGTGGAAAGTGCAGTCGGGCAGCGGAAGGGTCGAAAAAGTCTGCGCAGGGGAAGCCAACCACACACTCTTGGAAATCACCCGTGAAGAATTTCCCTAAGAGAATGGTTCCAAAATGTTTCGTGAAGAAATCCGGTATGAAGGGTCGCGCATGTCACACCCCAACCGATGGCGGAAACATCGGGGCGCGGCACTAGGCGAACTAGATTGCTCAAGAAAATCCATAATAACTATTAAGTGGCAATATTTAAAAGGTTAATTGTCCCATACCAATCAACAAACATTCCACAAACAATTATTACAGATAACGAGTTTTTCTCAAACAAAGCAAGTCCGACAACCTAGATTTCTATTAGTGTAGTTTCTAGACTTCCTAGCTTGTTCATCACAGCATAGCATCCTATCAACCTGTCACATACGTTAAAATAAAGTCAATACATAAAATGTAAAGGTGAGTACACAAGTTTGAATAGCATATAGTATAGAAAGCGTTTACACATAACCAGCATATATCACATAACGGGCGAAGCAAGTAACTATCAAACAATGATTACAACTTAACCACGAGACTGTGTTTTGTTGTATGCGCGACACATGTTCACCACTGCGATCACGTGAAGTAAAGTAAAGTGATCCCTAGCAACCCCCGTCCAATACAGGTGATGAGTCAAAACTATAGTACTATCGTTGCTAGAGGTGGTATAGTGTAACACTGTATAAGCATCGTACAAGCATTCATAGATCACGTATAGCATGCGGGAGCGGTTAGCGTTGTAAAGTGTTTATCTTGTGTGTTGTGTTTTGATATAGAATGTATGTAACACCCAAAAGTGCGTTAATGAAAATGGGTTCGAGTATACTCACAGTGAGTTCGTAGTTGCTAAACACACACTGTATTGGATTAAAGGGAGCGCTTTGAGTTAGCATGAGTATTGAACAGTAGCGTAACCATTGAACAATACGTAACAGAGTGTCGGATGGTGATCCGAATGAGTGGGGATAACCTATCCGAACAGATGGTCATTCAATCGGATGGTCATCCGAGTGGATGGCCATTCGAACGGATGGCCATTCGAGTGGGTGTGTGGGTGTTTGTAAAATTGTTGAAGTTCAAAGTTTAACCAAATCATTTTGAACAAGGATTGGTATGAGGGATAGGTCACCTGGTCGAATGCTCATCCGATCAGATGGCCACTCGAGTGGGCGATCTGTTGTTTGAAAACTTGTAAAATTTTCTAAGTAAAAGTTTTGGGTTTAACGGAGATGGCGTGACAACGTGTCAAACAACTGGGAATAACGCCAAGCCTAGTTCGTTCGGTCGGATGGGAATCACCCCATTCGATCAGACTCACTGTTCTTGATGAAGTTCCATGTTCAACCCGTTAGTCGGTCATCTCTCCGGTGGAAATCCGTTTCCAAGCCGACTCTCAACTAAGGAGTAAGTAGAGAGTCCGAATGAGTCTAGATTCCTTTGGTTTTGAGTAGAAGTTGAAAAAAAATTGAAGAAAAGTTGAAAATAGTTGAAAAGTGTTGCGATCTTGCAAAAACTTAGTTGAAAGTTGTGGAAATCTCTTAGACCTAGGCCAATCATGATGAGTTGGTGCTTCACAACAGGTTGCATAAGCAAGATGAGTGAAGAACACCTTCAAGAGTTCCAAATCAGTGATTTCGGGGAAAAAGTTAAAGTGTTTGTGTGAACTTGATGAAGAAGATGATGTAGAAGTGAATTGTGGTGAAGATTGTACAAGATTTGAGGAGAAATACTTACGAAATAGTCTTGAATCGCGTTCAAATATGGCTGGGAATAACTTGAGTGTTGGGGGTCGGATGGAAGTGTCAACATCAGAGAATGAGGTGTATGACTACTATTTATAGGCGTGGGAGAGGGAGTTAAGGCGGTGTGTGAAAGTGGTCGGATGGTGTCACACCCCAACCGATGGCGGAATCATCGGGATGAGACGAAATAGATTGCAAGAGACTTCATAACACTATTTGTGACAATATTTAAATCAACCATTTTCATTTCATAATAAAATTGTCAATACATTACAAGAAATTCAAATAACAACATTGTTCATAACATAAACATAACAAAATTGAAACAACAATTTAAACCTAAGACGTCTAAATGTGTATCTAGGCATCATCGCTACTTCGTTTCATAGCATCATCATCCTCAACCTGTAACATGTTTAAAATAACTTCAATGCAAAAGCAAAGGAGAGTACACAAGGTTTGAATAAATATAGAATAAGTATAAAAAGCATTATCTCGAATCCACATGGCAATTTGTAAACAAGGTAACTAGCATACATAGCAATACGTCAAACCCAAGTGTCCACTAGTATTTAGCATCCCTCGCCACAAAAGTAACGAGACTGTTTTAGAATAAAGACTTAACAAGACCCCGACGGGTGGTGTGCTACTCCTATAGCGCTATATATGTTAAGTTGAGGGCTTAGCAAAGTTAATGACATATCGCATGTATATTCTACCATGAACCTAAGTAAACAAGTAGCATGTATAACAGATTGAGAGTATAAAGAATGTTTAAGTGTGTGAGTGTGTATTTTGTATAATAACATGTTACAACCCAAAGTGTTTTTAAAGGTAAATGGGTCAAGTGTACTCACGATTTTGCAAGTCTTGAACTTGAGAATCCGCGAGTGAGTTGTTTGTTGATTAGGAGGTTGGAACACCAAGTCCTTCTACACGAAGAAGCAAAGTGTATGAGTTTCGGAGATTAACGGTAGATTAAGGATTTTGGAGTTTAAAACATAAGAACATATGTATACGAAAGTAATCATCTTTTAACACAAAATACTTGTTTTGACACTATGAAACCCCAAGGGTTATAATGTTTTCATGAGTAGTATACCCATTAGAATCATAACAAGTTTTATGTCTTAGATGATGTTATTCTAGCACTTTGACGAATGAACACAAGTTCATCATCAAGGGTTCGAATGTTGAATAGTATATATATAAGTAAGTATTATTTAGGTTATATATTATTATGTCCAATAGTCAAGTATGAGGTAGAAGATTAAATCTTCATTTAGGTACCTCTAAGTTTCATGGAAATCATGTAGGAAGTAGGAAGAGAAGTCTTCCATTTAGGCACCTCTAAGTGTTCACCACTACACTTGATGTAAAAACATACAAGGAGGGTCATGAACTACAAGTAATACAAGAATATTAAACACTAATCTATAAGAAATCATTAAGCAATGTGTGGATTCTATGTAGGATAACCCAAGTTAATCCTTAATCTCACATACATCAAGTCTTGAACTTGAACATCACTTGTGGGTTAAACCCTTGAACAAAAAAGAAAGTTTGTGAGGATTAATCCTTTGATTTTGAATGTCTCAACCTTGTTTTTAAGCCTAACTAACCATAGAAGTGGTTATAAGCATAAGGACATAGGTTTGAGATGAGTTAGACTCAAGTTGAACAAGTTTTAGTAAATGTTTAATCAAAACAGAAACAAACAGTGAACTTTTGAGCCTTTTTGGCAACGTTCTAGGGACTGATTTACTGTGAAAAAACCCATGGAATCAAAGCTAAGGTCAATCCAAGCACATAGGAAAAAGAATGAGGCAAAACGGATAAGAAACGAGTAAGATATGCTCACTTTAGCGAAGTAGTAACAATCTGTCCGAACTTCTGTTTTAGCAGCTGATTGTGGCGATTTAAGGAGTGATTAGAGGAGTTTGCAAAGTGATTTAAGCTTGGATAGGCCTTGTATTTATAATGTTTGAAGGTGGTTGGTTGGTTGTTGAGTTTTAATGCAAGAAACACAAAATAACAACCAACAAACACACAAAAGAGACCAATCCCGTAAGGGGAAACAACTAATCTGCGGATAGCACCTTTTGGCGGCCCGCGATGGACATAGGGGGAGGGTTTCGCGGGGCGCGTCGTCCTCATGGCTGGCGACAAGTTTCAAATTTTGACAATTAGGCCCTTGTAGTTTATAAATGAGGGTTCTAAGGGTATATTATGACATAAAAACATAATTTAAGGGTTAAACAAGTGTGAACAACATAGTACAAGCATAATGGAGTATGAATAAGTGTATGGAATGTCGTATTTAAGTATCGTATGCATACAAAAGACGTATATCTCATATGTTCCACGTATTTGCAAGTTTAACACAAAGTTTCCAAGAATTAGGTATAAGCATCGATTGTTTCACAAAATCAAACGTATGAGCATGTATGAACTATGTATAACACGAATTTAAAGAAATACGAATTTTATTTATGATTCAAGTCTCGAATTTTACAACGATTACAAAGAAAGAACGATTACAAGAACACAAGACTTCCAAAAATAGAAATACAAACAAGACTTTCTATTTATGGAAAGTATGAAGAAGCAGGGCGTTACAGATGGCCTGTCGATCGAATGGCCATCTGTTCGGATGGCCATCCAAGCGGATGTCCATTCGATCGAATGTCCATTCGGACAGCCGAGATGTGTTTGTTAGTTTTCCAACTTTTGTTTCGTTTGTTAAGCGTTGCGTTGCGTTTAATCGAGTTGCGAGTGAACGTTTGAGCGTATGAGCGTTGCGTTGATAACCACATAACATTTAAACAAATAATCACACAATCTAACACATAAAACTAAAATGCATAAAAGTAAATCCGCGTCTCGAGTTTGCGTTGTGTTTGCGTTACGATAGAGTTGCGATAGCTGTGACAACCGGTAGTTTACGCCCTTAATTACGTGATTAACAGATGATTAAAGCGACAATAAATAGTGTTTACGATGCAAATTAACTTAATTAGGCCCTCGGTAAGCTTAGGAACGCCTATTCGGTGCTACAGTACGCGTAGGACGGTCTGCGGGAAATCTGCGGAATATTAAATGGTAACGAACTGAAACCGAACAAAATACTGACAACGCCAAAAATATTAAATTTTTTTACGATATATTTAGTTCGTAATTAAATTTTAACTACCGTAGCCGAAACCGGATTGAAAAACGGTCTAAAACGACGTAAATCACGCGACTTTACGTTATCGACGAACGAACGAGTCAACGACTACCTGCACGTTTTTAAATATTTTTGAACCTAAATTTTTAGTTCACGACACTACGGGGAGTTCGGGTCGCGAAAGCGGGTCCGTAGGAGTGACGGGTCACTTAAAACGCGAGAGTTGGGCTTGTGGGCCTTGGGCCCAAGCCCAAAGCCCATTACACAAGTCCTAGGTATAAAAAGGGGTTTCACCCCATTTCCTTTCATTTAAACCAAACATAGACAACACCCACACAATGCTCTCTCTCTCTCTCTCGGCAGAACAAGGGCCGGACTCCGGCCGGCGAGACCGGCGGAACCGGTGGTGGTTCACGGCGACGCCGCCGCTACGGTGGCGGTGGAGGAAGTTTCTCACGGCGAACCAGCGGTACCCCCCCCCCTCTCGATTTCCCTGTAAACCCCTCTCCCTCTCGATCTACTAGGCACGAGGACCGGAGCCGGAACCGGCGTTGATGCCGGTGGCTTTTCAGGCGAGATACCCCCCCTTTTCTGCGATATTTGACCGGTGTCGGTCGGTTCATTTATCCGGCAGTCTTTGTTTTTGACCGACGGGTTACTGATGCTGATGATGATGACAGTGGAGGTTAGTCTCGATTCGGGTCTCGTCTCTGGTTTCGGGTGGTCGCCGGCAAGACACGGCGGTGGTGGTGGTGTTTTTGTTCTCCGACAACCCTCCGACAAACACCGGTAAGTGCCGATTCCCCTCAAGTTTCGGGAAGTTTCGTTATTTTTCATAGTACTGATGTGTTTTGTTTGGGGATCTCGAAAATTTTGGTGGTGGCCGACAGTGGATGAAGTCCGGTGACGGTGGAGAACTGGCGGTGGGGCTGGCCGGCGACAGCGAATGCGTGGTGATTGTGACTTGGTGCGGGTTAGGTTCGTGAATTAGGTTAACGGGTTCAACAGGTCAGCTTTGGTATAACTCGGTTTGACTCGGTCAAACCGAGTCAACTCAGTTAATGGTTCGGGTCAGATTTTGGAACTTCGGGTTTTCGGTCAACAGAAGTCAAAAAGCGGTCAACGATAAAACTACGCGATTCAGATTTCGGGTTTGGTTGACTCGGTCAAACCGAGTCAACTCGGTCAAACCTGGTCAACTCAGCGAGTCAACTCGGTCAACTCAGTTAACGTCTCGACGCGAGGTTTGGTAAAGATTTTACGGCGCAATTTATTTCGTTGTTTTTATAGTTTATGTCACGTGAAACGAGCTCGAACCGAACGGATTAGTATTTAAATTTCATTTTGTCTCTTTTACAAAAGTTATTATATTAATTATTAAACATTGATTGAATTTTGATAAAATAACGACAACTTGCGTTGTCGGGGTTGTCTAAAAACAGAGAAAACTCTGCCCGTTTTTTTCGAGAAAACCCGTAAAACAAAAACACGTTTTTATTCAAACGACTTCCATAAAACAAGACGCGGATGCATATTATCTCAACGGCACTTTATAATTTACAAATGTGTCAATAACGCTAAGTATTTTACAAAATAAATATAATAATTTTTATATTTATTTTCAAACGTTTAACGACTCAAATTCTCTTATAAAACAAAAAAAAAATAGTTTTATACTTACTTCGGAAATTATTTACGACAAATAAATATAGTCATTATATTTATTTTAAACTTCGAAAATTCGACAAATCTTTTATAAAATCAATATAATTATTTATATTGTTTCAAACGCCAATAACACACACTTGTTTTATAGAAATAAATATAGTTTATATATTTATTTCAAATATCAAACAACACGAATTTCTTTATAAAAATAAATACAGTTTATGTATTTGTTTCGAATATAAAAAACACGACGATTCTTTAACAAAATAAATATAGCTTTTATATTTATTTCAAACATCAAACGACTTGTATTCGTTTATAAAAATAAATATAGTTTATATATTTATTTCAAACATCCAACGATGACACTTTTATAAAATAAATATAACATTATATATTTATTTTAAACGCCTGAACGGCGTACTATATATCAACGTACGACTCCTCGGGACAACTAACATTATTCTGTCGATATATTTATATTATTGTATAAATATTTATATATTCGAATTTCTCGAAAACTAAGTACTTTCTAGACTTAGTAAACTATTAACGACATTAAACGAAACTGAACGAGTATAAATTAATCATTTTCATTAGGTTAATAACTTGCCGTCGAATCGTTCGATTAACGATTCGGTAGAGCTTGGTGACACATAGTGTAGTTACCCCGTTTATTTAGAAACTCATAAGATATTTCGTGTTAGGAATATTGTAGAATGCACGCTAGCGAGTCACATCTTGGAAACGACATTACGGAATCATAATTAGCTAGCTTTGCATATGGAAATCCAGGTGAGTTCATAACCCCCACCTTTTTACGGTTTTACATTTTTATAAATGTTTTCGGGGAAACGACATGCACTTTTTGCAAAGCATGCAAGATTTTCGATAAACATAAACTATGTATTTCTAAACCATTTCATAAACAAGCTTTAACTATCACAAAAGGTTGTGAAGTTTTAATAAACACAAATGGTTTACGAAAAGCTTATGTTCTATACCGGTTTTTCAAGCAAGAGTATTTTTTTTTGAAATGTGCATACACATGTATTCTAGTTTTCTAAACTACTGGAAAATACAAGTACAAAGAGGTACATTAAACTAAGGAATGATACATAGATCACGTGACGAATAGGGTACCATAAGCACCATTAGTCAACGTATACATTTAGACCGCAGAACAGAAGGGTTAGATCTAATGGGTTTCAGGCAACCCCACTCTTGGCCTACTTCTACCAATGAGTGCTTTTGTGTCTCAGTCGATCTCGACAAAAATGCCTAGGTTTGGTGGCTTCCTATGTCGTTACATATGTTAGTGGCCTCGCGAACCATTAGCGATCTCGTATTTCTTACCTTTACAGAACTCAGTTTCAATACGTCTTTACAAATTACATACCATGTTTTATACAAATTCAAAGCATAGGTTTATGCATGCATATTGTCAACGTTAGGGTTGTAACAACCCGCACGTTCGTGCGTTGTTACTACTCGTTACGCCTAGCACCAGAGATTCGGATCATAATGTAGCTATATCGCATACATCGCTATTTCGCAGTATTTTCGCATATTACGCATACTTTATCGCAATAACACATCGCATCACACACACTAACGCTCACGATGACGTTGAGAGAGGACCTATTCTACCCTCCTCGATAGCCGTGATGCGTCGTAGAGAACGCATATTCGAAACGAAACCCGATTGTCGTACCGCATATTTGAAAGTATGGATACGTATATACGACCTTTTGAGATTAATTATAATAAATATATATATGAAAATGTGTAACCAAACTATCGCAACGCTTAACGATCGAAACGAAACGCCGAAACGCTGACCATCAGAACAACTCGATCGAGTGACAGCTCGACCGGACGGCCACCTGATCGGGTTGCCACCCGATCAGATTGCCACCCGATCGGACAGTTACCCGATCGGTGACCCACCCGATCCATGACACTCCATCACCTCCACTCCTCTTCACCTATAAATAGCACATGTCACATTACTTGAACAGTGATGTGACAGCTCCCACTCGACCAGCACGCTTTGGGGATATTTCCTCTCGATTTCTCGCGATTCTTGTAAGTTTCTACCTTAAATCTTGTACTTCTATGATCTACACACACTCTTTCATCATTTTCACCTTTGAATCTTAACTTTTAACCGTGAAATCGGGGATATTTCCTCTCGATTTCTCGCGATTCTTGTAAGTTTCTACCTTAAATCTTGTACTTCTATGATCTACACACACTCTTTCATCATTTTCACCTTTGAATCTTTCATCATTCAAGTCTTGGCCTTATTCCACCAAGAACAACTCAGATCTGAAGGATTTCCACAAGAATCAACAATGTTTTCGCATAAATCTACACAAACTCATGGTTAAAAGGATTGAAAGATGGTTTTCTAACTTTCTTTCAACTCTTTTACACTTAATGCACTCAAACCGATAGAATCAGAGCTGATCGGATTGTAATCCGATCGAGTGATAAACTGCTGTGAACTTGTTCTCACTAAAGTGTCCTACCAATCGGATCGTCGCCCGATTGAACCGACGTCCGATCGACCTACCGACCTGAAGGGTAGAGATACTTCACTGTTTTCAAATGCTACAACGAAAACTTCAAAAGGCAAGCCATCATACACAAACACATCTCCACCAAACGAGGTGGCAACCTAATCGAATGGCCATCCGATCGGATGACCATCCGAACGGATTGCCAACCGATCGACTGGCCATCCGATCGGATTACCATTAGACACTTGGTTCACTCGCCACCGTTTACCGCACTATTCAACGCTTACGCTATCAATCTATAATCAGGCTAATCTCGGACGCGCTCCCATCAATCCAATCAAGTTGTGTTTGCTTGCCAAACACCGATTGTGAGTATACTTGAACCCTTTTTGCTTTTGCACTTTTGGATGTAACATACGTTGCTATCAAATCGAATTACATCAAATGCTTAAACTACTTATCACTTGCGAATGACTTACGTGCATAGTTATACGTGATGCTAGTTACATATGTGCTAGGACTTATACTCGCGACGTCCCACCATGACTAGTATTGTACTATTGCGCCCGACGGGGTCTAGTTTAGCAATCGCAATCGCAGCTCGAGGACTTAGATGGTAGTATCAGTTTTGTGAGTATATATACGTGTATTACGTTTATGTATGTGGAAATTCATAGCTTTTATCTATTACACTATTACATATCAAACCTGTATGCTCGCCAATACTTTTGTATTGACATTACTTTAACGTATGTTGCAGGTTAGATCGCAGGCTATTTCAAATCAAGCTAGAAAGTCTAGAAACTCAACTAAAATCTAGGTTGTCGGATTTGTATTGTTCGAGAGAATATGAAATCTGTGGCAACTTATGTGATTGTATTTGTTTATTAGTATGGGATAATGAACGCATAAAATATTGTCGCAAAATAGTTGTTATGGATTCTCCTGAGCAATCTGATTCGCCTAGTGCCGCGCTCCGATGATTCCGCCATCGGTTGGGGTGTGATAGATTGGTATCAGAGCCATAACTATAGGGAATTAGGTAAGACATTCGACCTAGTCCGGGTTGAAGTCTTAGAAATGACCTAGTCTATAGTCTAAGTACCAACAGGCTGACTTCGTGCGAACCCATTAGGGTTTGTACGGGCCTACTTGATGCTCTCATTCGAACTCGCTAAAACTACATCTTTGTGTGAACACCGCATACTACAGCTTCGCATGAGGAAAGCTTTTCCTAAAGCTTAATACTACATAGCCTTTCCTAAGGCTAACACAATACACATGTATTACAATACTCACATTACATCAACGAGTGATCGTGTCGAGATGAGGTGTGAAAACCGGGAACTCTCGATAGGTCGCTCACTCAACGCATTATTCTAGCACGAGAACCTTCTGTCGAGTCAGGAGTGACATCCATATCTCGACGGAAACCTCCATTTCTATCTAGTGGAACTCCCAGATTTATTCGGTGAGCACAACCACAGCTAGGAGCGAAGTTGTTAAGTCAGGGGTGAAACACATACCTTAATGACCCGTTCCATTCTCTAAAATGATTTTCGAAAAGCTCTCACCAAAAACTCGGCTGCATCAAGGACTCGAGCCGCGTGAGGAATAGAAGGACGAATGCCATGAGCTGCATCCCAGTGGAAGCATAGTCTACTAGGTCTACGCGCGTGCGCGAACTCGCTTAATATGGCTGGATTACTTTGGGTAGTCGACGCCTAAACACACAGGGCATTCTATCGAATTTTCTAGCATACGGTTCACCGGTTTTACGCTTGTTAAACTTATTTACGCTTACGTGTTTACGATTTAAATTTTTATGCTTTGACGATTCCTCAATTTATTGATTTTCGCTCCTCGCTTATGAACGCACAACTCGCACAGCCATCGCAATCTAAAACGAAAACCGAATGTTCGCAACGAAACTAAAGTCTAACAACTCGCTCACTCTTTACATCGCGTCCTCGCGCTATCTATACCAACCATGTGAGTAAATGTCACAACTATATAACTAATACAAACGAAATCGTTTATATGTGAGAACTTAGGAATTTTGTGTTTCCTATGTAGCTCCTATGTGAATACGTATTACTATACTACCTACAACAAGTTTTGATCGCGCTCAATCGCATCGCAAAACTCGAAACCATTGATCGAATCTCACTCCAAATCTCTCTCTCTGTCTAGATGCCTTCCAACCACCCTGCTTCGAGAATGTCAGCCAGGAGACGAGCCAAACAAAGGAACGAAAAGAGGATTGCTTCACTTGTGGCCAGGGAGGTGGCCAGAGTCGTTCCTCAAATTGTTACTCAAGTGCACTCTCTTAGCAACTCTCGAACTTTGGAAGGCGCTAAGACAGAAGCGCCGCAATCTGTTTTTCTCTACAAACACTTCAAAGCCTATGATCCAATGGTCTTCACGGGTGAAGGAGGTGTTTCTCAGCTACTCCAGTGGTTCAATTCTGTAGAGATCACCCTTCGTCAGAGTGGGTGCCCTGAACATTTTCAAACCACTTGCGCTACCGGAGTATTTCAATCGCGAGCACTCGACTGGTGGACCGCCGAACGCAACAAACGTGGGATTCACGCAGCTTATGCTCTCTCTTGGGATGAGCTGAAAGAGCTCATGAAGAAAGAGTACTGCCCTCCCCACGAAGTCCAGAAACTAGAAGACGAATTTTGGGAAATCAAACAAGTCAAAGGTGACAATACTGGCTACACCGCAAGGTTCAAACAGCTTAGGACAATCTGCCCAAGTCAAGTCAACACTTCAGAAAAAGCCATAACGAAGTACATTCGTGGCTTGCCTGAATGTGTGGGCGATTTTGTCGAAGCTACAAGACCTACTACCATCGAAGAGACCTACCGCTTAGCCGCAGAAATCAATGACAAACGAGTCTTGGACGGGTTCTTTTCCAAGAATCCTGTCAAACAAGCTCATCAAGCAATCGTCATTGATTCTTCTGACGATTCTGCCGACGATTCTTCTGACGATTTTGGCGACGATTCTTCTGACGATTCTGCCGACGATTCTGCAAGTGAGTCTTCAGACGAATCCTCCAACGACGACACCTCATCGCAAAACATCGACAAACCCAGCCGCAAACGAAATATTTCAAGCTCGAACTCATCAACAACCGAACTGCTACAACCAGAACCTCTTCAAGCAGTTCCGGTGTTTCCAAAATGAGCCTACACTGGAGCTCATCCCCAGTGTTACACATGTACCTACCACCACCAGGTTGGAGCTGACTGTCGCTATTGCAATAATTGCAACCGCTACGGTCACCTCTCCCGCAACTGCCGCACCGGACCACGAACTTGAGTACAACAACCGTAGCTCCAGACATCAAGCAAGCATAATGTTGAAATTATACGATTTTCGATGTTAATTCTCTTGTATTAGACTATTTCCATAAATCGAAGTTGACGCTATGCACAATGCTGATTACCGCTCTCGTGTTTTGCACTTAGACTAAATTCACACACACTATATACTATATCACGATATAATGTGTTTTACCCTCACTACACTCTTAGAATGAGGCACGATAAACGTGCAAGGAACGACTACTCACGGGTGCACACGGGATTATTTTTGGTCAGTGCACGGAGATCGTAGTGAATTCTAATGGTGCCATAACGTTAAAAGCATGGTTGAGCGTGGTGGATACGCCGCTGGTACTTCCTATATATAAGCGTCTTGACCATGTCGACAAAATGAGACATCAATTCACGGGATGCAAGTAGTAGGGGTAACGCAAGGTGTGCTTTATCATACTACCGAAGTTTCGTGAAGAAAGTGCCACGTGGAGTTGAACGTTATTAGACCTATTATACTATTGTGATTATTTTCAACACACTACACTCAATCGCAAGGCGTAACAATTAAATTGCATCATCGCGAGACTTGTCTTAAGTCTGCAAACGCAGTGCAATCGCCTCATCGATGGACTCTGGAGAGTCTACCCCTGCAGGGAAATTGCATGGACGCAAGACTGGTCGTAAGTCTGTATCGCAACTCAAGCGAAATCTTACTGGAATCTATAACGCATCGCTCTCGCAATGCTTGAACGCTTTAACACTTAACGCATCTATTAATCTCATCGCTTCGATACTCGCAATGCTTATCGCTTATCGCGTACCGCTTATCACTTATCGCGTATCGCTTATCGTTTATCGCGTATCGCTTATCGCTTATCGCGTATCGCTCATCGCCTGATATTTATCGCAATCTGTGTTGTTTTAGTAGGTATGACATCGCTTCACGGGACAAAACTAATATGGTCAAAACATGGTGGATACGCCACTGGTACTTCCTATATATAAGTGTTTTTGCCATGTTAGCAAACTCTCGTGGAAACATGCCATGTGGAATTTAATGTGGAATCTAATCAAATTGCACCATTCGCTTATCGCTTGTCAGTCGTAGCCTACCAAGACACGCTACTTTGACGTTACGTATCATCGAGCTACTCGCACATGCTGTCATCGCTATGTTCGCAATCCAACTCGATGTTTAATCTATTCGATTCTATATTCAACTCGGTCCGACTTCCTATCGATTGGACCAAGGGAACGCAATTCTATCTGTGTCCTATCGGCACACATGACACCGCCTCACGAAACGGAAGTAATATGGGCGAAACATGGTGGATACGCCGCTGGTACTTCCTATATATAAGTGTTTTAACCATGCTAACAAACTTTCATGGGAAAGTGCCAAGTGGGGCTCGATGTTAATTATCTTTTCGAACTGTTGAAACTGATTTTTATAAAAATTTCTTTAAAACCGTTGGACAAGTGAAATTTCCTCACAATGTGGAGGTAACATCGAATCAGCTTAACTCCATGCCCAAGGGAAGTTTCATAAGTCCAGTTTTCCTTAAAACTTTTGCAACAACAAAACGAAATCTTTCTTAAGACGTTGGTTCGACATCGAGTTCAGCTTGAACCCATGTCATAGGAGAGTTTTCTTAACTCTAGTTTTCATTTTCGAATTCTTTTAAAACGTTTAAACCTAAACCTCCTTGCAACGTTGGTTAACATGCTCAGCTTAACCATACGTTATGAGGAAACTTTCAAATTCTTCCTTAGACTTCATCTGTATCTACTTTATTAACACCTCGAGACTCGTTATACTTTGAAACACCAATTCTGGGGATACAACTTTTGTCATTACGTCGTCCTTTTGCTATCGCAATCAAACTCTCTCTCTCTTACCCGAGACGCTTATCGCTTGTCAATTCGCAGCCGCTCGACTCGCTGTATCACTGCTTGTACGGGACAACCCTCACAAGTCTACCTGTTGCATTAATTTCGGGACGAAATTTCCTAAAGCAGGGGAGACTGTAACAACCCGCATTTTCGTGCGTTGTTACTACTCATTATACTCGTTACGCCTAGCACCAGAGATTCGGATCATAATGTAGCTATATCGCATACATCGCTATTTTGCAGTATTTTCGCATATTACGCATTCTTTATCGCAATAACACATCGCATTACACACACTAACGATCATGATGATGTTGAGAGAGGACCTATTCTACCCTCCTCGATAGCCGTGATGCGTCGCAGAGAATGCATATTCGAAACGAACCCCGATTATCGCACCGCATATTTGAAAGTATGGATACGTATATAGGACCTTTTGGGATTAATTATAATAAATATATATATGAGAATGTGTAACCAAACTATCGTAACGCTTAACGATCGAAACGAAACGCCGAAACGCTAACCATTGGAACCACTCGATCGAGTGACAGCTCGACCGGACGGTCACCCGATCGGGTTGCCACCCGATCGGATTGCCACCCGATCAGACAGTCACCCGATCGGTGACCCACCCGATCCATGACACTCCATCACCTCCACTCCTCTTCACCTATAAATAGCACTTGTCACATCACTTGAACAGTGATGTGACAGCTCCCACTCGACCAGCACGCTTTGGGGATATTTCCTCTCGATTTCTCGCGATTCTTGTAAGTTTCTACCTTAAATCTTGTACTTCTATGATCTACACACACTCTTTCATCATTTTCTCCTTTGAATCTTAACTTTTAACCGTGAAATCGGTGGATTTGAGGTGTTCTAGGATGATGTCATCATGGAGTTCTTGTGAACTTCAAGTCTTGGCCTCATTCCACCAAGAACAACTCAGATCTGAAGGATTTCCACAAGAATCAACAATGTTTTCGCATAAATCTACACAAACTCATGGTTAAAAGGATTGAAAGATGGTTTTCTAACTTTCTTTCAACTCTTTTACACTCAATGCACTCAAACCGATAGAATCGGAGCTTGCTCTGATCTTCTACTCCTTCTTGTTGATGTGTTGGTTCAAGATCTGTATTCTATCAACGAGACAACCGATCTCGGGTTAAACACGAACCATCATCTCAAACAGCTGACTGATCGGATTAGGGTGATTCCTACCCGATCGGATCGCTTGGGTGTTGATAAGGTTCTGTCGTTTAGCACAATGTCATACCGTCTCGAGAAAACCGCAAAACTTTCAAAACAATCAAGTGACAGGACGATCTAAGGCCGTCGGAACGGATTGCCGTCCGATCGGATTAACTCCCGATCGGATTGCCACCCGATCGGACAGCCGTCCGATCGGCCTGCACTTGGTTCCTCACTTAAACTATTTAATTCAACCTTTCAAGTTCTGAACGTCGAACGGATTGTCGTCCGATCGGATTGCCATCCGATCGAACAACCATCCGAACATGTGATGTTTTGAACTTCAGCACTTAAACAATTTTTAACATGTTCAACACTTAGACAGTTCCAAACAGATTGCCACCTGATCGGATTGTAATCCGATCGAGTGACAAACTGCTGTGAACTTGTTCTCACTAAAGTGTCCTACCAATCGGATCGTCGCCCGATCGAACCGCCGTCCGATCGACCGACTAACCTGAAGGGTAGAGGTACTTCGCTATTTTTAAATGCTACAACGAAAACTTCAAAAGGCAAGCCATCATACGCAAACACATCTTCACCAAACGAGGTGACAACCCAATTGAATGGCCATCCGATCGGATGACCATCCGAACGGATTGCCACCCGATCGAGTGGCCATCCGATCGGATTGCCATCCGATCGGATTACCATTAGACACTTGGTTCACTCGCCACCGTTTAACGCACTATTCAACGCTTACGCTATCAATCTATAATCAGGCTAATCTCAAACGCGCTCCCATCAATCCAATCAAGTTGTGTTTGCTTGCCAAACACCGACTGTGAGTATACTTGAACCCTTTTTGCTTTTGCACTTTTGGGTGTAACATACGTTGCTATCAAATCGAATTACATCAAATGCTTAAACTACTTATCACTTGCGAATGACTTACGTGCATAGTTATACGTGATGCTAGTTACATATGTGCTAGGACTTATACTCGCGACGTCCCACCATGACTAGTATAGTACTATTGCGCCCGACGGGGTCTAGTTTAGCAATCGCAATCGTAGCTCGAGGACTTAGCTGGTAGTATCAGTTTTGTGAGTATATATGTCGTGTATTACGTTTATGTATGTGGAAATTCGCATCTTTTATCTATTACACTATTACATATCAAACATGTATGCTCGCCAATACTTTTGTATTGACATTAATTTAACGTATGTTGCAGGTTAGATCGCAGGCTATTTCAAATCAAGCTAGGAAGTCTAGAAACTCAACTAAAATCTAGGTTGTCGGATTTATATTGTTCGAGAGAATATGAAATCTGCGGTAACTTATGTGATTGTATTTGTTTATTAGTATGGGATAATGAACGCATAAAATATTGTCGCAAAATAGTTGTTATGGATTCTCCTGAGCAATCTGATTCGCCTAGTGCCGCGCCCCGATGATTCCGCCATCGGTTGGGGTGTGACAAGGGTGGACATTGTCGGTTACACAAACTTTACAAATACATGGTTTTACGAACATAATACATTGCAAATACGAAGTTATACGAGCACAAAGTTTCCATATAACATGCCAAAGAAAATGATTTTTAAATTCGTTTTCTCAACATTATTTCAAAAACCGGTTATTCAGAAAATAATTATTTCAAATATTTTACAAACAAACTATGAACTCGATCAACTTTATGTTGATTTTTCGCATGTTTCTTTCTCACGTTGCATTTCAGAAATTATGGCACGGCTTGGAATAGGAGAACCATTGGAGATTCGAGTTCTTAGTGGGCGTTCGTTTTCTAGAAATCTTAGCTTATTTGCTTCCGCTGTGCAATGAAGATACCAGTCCAGTCACGCCAATGTTTTCTAATTCTCATTAACATACATACATGTGCATCATATATTGCAAATGACATAACATTATTGCATGCAAACTTTATTGGTTCAAACGATGCACGAAACACAGCTAGCAAAGTTATCAGACAAATCAGAGAAATGCTGACGGAATTCAATACATAGACAGATATGGTATTGAGATATAGAACGGGACAGAAACCAGGAGTTACACTAGTATAGTGTGTAGGAAAGTAAGGATCATAAAACTGCCTTCCTAGTGATAGTTTAAGTGCCGGAAAGTGCCTAAAACTTACATAAACTGCATAATTCAGCAAAATTCAGCATTTAAACAACTTAATATCATACAGAAATATGGTTAAATGGTCCTGAATGCTTTCCTAAGTGTCGGGAATCAAAACTGTCACAAAAGGTAACATAAAGCACACTAAACTGCATAGTTTAGCACCTTAACGAACCGGTAACCAACAGAACAACCAGACACTACCCGAAACACCAAATTTTCATAGAAGCATTGTTTTGACATTACCAAGCTAGTTATGGTCCCCGAACATCATAACACGCCATATAATATCTAGTAACTAAATAACCTAACTAATACTTGATTTCTAACTACATAAACTAACTTATAGTTGAAACCTAGCCTAAGACCCCCCCCCCCCACCTAGTTCACGGCCTAACAAGGGCCCCACTATTGATTTTATTTAGTTATTTTAATATATTATGTTTGTTCTTTATTAAACACAAAGACCATTGGAAATTATGTGTGGAAGTCTTATAAGTGAAACCAAGAGTCCTAACCATTCATTTATCCAAAACACACCACACTTTAAGCTCTCTCCTTCCTCCTCTCCTTGTTACGGCCGAACACATACACCCACATTACCATCATCATCTCTCATTCTTCATCCAATCCATACATATCCAAAGGTGTTAGAAGCCTAGTAAAGAAGCTTGGAGCTTGTGGAAATTGAAGGACCTTTCTCTTGTGCTTTTATCCACTCCATTTCATCTAGTGATCATCCCTAGCCTTGAGCAAGTAGTAGGAACACTCTACTCTTCATTTTACATCTTATTTTGGTGGATAAAAGAAGATACAAGATGTTAATCATGAAGAACACTAAGAATCTTGAACTTGAAACTTGAACATAAGCTTAAAATCATAAGAAATCATGATGTTTATGTGTTGTTATGCTAGTTGAATGTTGTTTGCTCATGTTTTTGATGTTGATCATCATATGATCTTGCTAGATAGTGATTAAAGACATAATCTAGCAAGATGAGAGGATGAAAATGTTAAAGATCAATAGATCATCCTCATGTAAATCATGAACTTGAAAGTATAAGTTCTTTTTCTTGTTAAGTGATGATAAAAGTAAACATAAAGTCTTGTAAATCTATGATTTCAAGAATGATTTTTCAAGAAATCCAGTTAAAAATACAAAGTTTACTTAATCTTGGTTCCTAAAGAAATCAACCACATTTTTAGTGGTTAAACAAGTGTAGAAATACTTATGTAACAAGAAAAACTCAAGAAGAAACATTTTTAGAAAATTTAATTACAAGTTGTGAAGATCTAAATTCTTCAAAAATGATGTTTTTAAATAAACAACCACACTTTAAAGGGTAACTAAGCTTACTAAACACACTAGTAAGTTACTACAAATTTTTGTAAATTTTCAAGTTCATGAAGTAGTAAATTATGCTTGATTTTGGCAAATTGGTAAGTGTTGATTGGTTTATTGTTGATTGTGTTGATTTATAAAAGAAGATGATATGCTTTGAAAGCATGGAAACCTCCATTTTTAAGGGGAAACTATGGCAAATTTTTTCTAGAAACTAAACACTTAGAAAAATATTTTTAAACAAATCTTTACAAGTATATTTTAAATCATGAATTTTTATATAAAGTTTGCCATAATTTTTGTTACCAAAATTATGAATATTGGAGGTTGGTTTTTGTAAATAAAAGTGACTAAATATGTATTTAGGAAATATATATTTAGAAGCCACCATGTGTGTGATTATTTGTATATTATGTGTATTAGTTATATTATTTTAGGACTTGAAATAATATAACTCACCAAAATACCAAGAAATTACAATCCAAAATATTACCAAAATTCCAAGAAATAAATATACAAATTATATCCAAAATATTGGAAGAAACCAAAAAAGGAATATAACTCACAAAAATATTCCGGAAATTTTATTCATAAGTATATTTTGGTAAATAATATTTTGGACACTAAGAGAACAAAAATATGATTTTTAAAATTATTACAAAATATATCATATTTTTTACAAGGAGAAAATATATTATTTTTGGGTTGATAAAAATATATATTTTCTTGAAATTATTAGAAGACATTATTTTTGGGAGAAAATGTATTTTCTTAAATAAACTTGAAATATATCACTTTTGGTAAACTGCAGAATTCAGCATTTAAACAACTTAATATCATACAGAAATATGGTTAAATGGTCCTGAATGTTTTCCTAAGTGTCGGGAATCAAAACTGTCACAAAAGGTAACATAAAGCACACTAAACTGCATAGTTTAGCACCTTAACGAACCGGTAACCAACCGAACAACCGGACACTACCCGAAACACCAAATTTTTACTAGAAACATTGTTTTGACATTACCAAGCTAGTTATGTTCCCCGAACATCATAACACACCATATAATATCTAGTAACTAAATAACCTAACTAATACTTGATTTCTAACTACATAAACTAACTTATAGTTGAAACCTAGCGTAAGACCCCCCCCCCACCTAGTTCACGGCCCAACAAGGGCCCCACTATTGATTTTATTTAGTTATTTTAATAGATTATGATTGTTCTTTATTAAACACAAAGACCATTGGAAATTATGTGTGGAAGTCTTATAAGTGAAACCAAGAGTCCTAACCATTCATTTCTCAAAAACACACCACACTTGAAGCTCTCTCATTCCTCATTTCCTTGCTACGGCCGAACACACACACCCACATTACCATCATCATCTCTCATTCTTCATCCAATCCATACATATCCAAAGGTGTTAGAAGCCTAGTAAAGAAGCTTGGAGCTTGTGGAAATTGAAGGACCTTTCTCTTGTGCTTTTATCCACTCCATTTCATCTAGTGATCATCCCTAGCCTTGAGCTAGTAGTAAGAACACTCTACTCTTCATTTTACATCTTATTTTGGTGGATAAAAGAAGATACAAGATGTTAATCATGAAGAACACTAAGAATCTTGAACTTGAAACTTGAACATAAGCTTAAAATCATAAGAAATCATGATGTTTATGTGTTGTTATGCTAGTTGAATGTGGTTTGCTCATGTTTTTTATGTTGATCATCATATGATCTTGCTAGATAGTGATTAAAGACATAATCTAGCAAGATGGGAGGATGAAAATGTTAAAGATCAATAGATCATCCTCATGTAAATCATGAACTTGAAAGTATAAGTTCTTTTTCTTGTTAAGTGATGATCAAAGTAAACATAAAGTCTTGTCAATATATGATTTCAAGAATGATTTTTCAAGAAATCAAGCTAAAAATACCAAGTTTACTTAATCTTGGTTCTTAAAGAAATCAACCACATTTTTAGTGGTTAAACAAGTGTAGAAATACTTATGTAACAAGAAAAATTCAGGAAGAAACATATTTAGAAAATTTAATTACAAGTTGTTGTTAGTGCATTATGTCTAGAGCCTGCGTCTTAGTCATAGTTTATCTTGTATAGGGGTTTAAATGTGCTTAATTATGTAATTACAGGGGTTAGTTTGATATTTGGTTTGTAAAGCTGTAAGAGGTTTCGCTTTTATGTCATGGTGACACATAAGCGAAATCAGTTGTATGAGATTTCGCTTATGTGTCAGACCATATGAGCGAAACCCCATGGATTATAAATACCCCTTGTGTGTGTTCTCATTCAATAATGTTCATGTCATAGGTGCCGAACTGCTGACTTTGTATTTTCTGAATATTGAATGAGAAAAGTGTTTAAAAGTGTATCTACTCTGTTTCTACTCCGTTTCTGATTCGTTTCATGCATATTATGTGTTTCCGCCACATAATGTGTAGGTTCTAGCTTCAATTGTCTCATTAGACTGACAAAACCGGTCCTACAATTGGTATCAGAGCCAGTTGTAAGCTAGTTACCAAGAATCGAATCTATTTTCATACACTTTTTGAGTTTCAGGATCTTGCCACGGACAAAATGGACTGAGTTTTCAATATTAGGTGTAAAACTAGTAGTTAACAAACCTTTAAAAAAAATCAGACTTAAAATCAACCTAAAAATGACCTAAAACAGCTCGAAACCAGGTTTCGCTTTTGTGGCATATCACAGAGAGATTTCGCTCAAGTGTCACTTACTGATTTCGCTTTTGTGATCAATTAGTGATTTCGCTCTTGTGACAAAACCATGGTTTCGCTTTTGTGGTAAAATCAGATTTCGCTCATATGGCAATCTAGGGTATCGCTCTTGTGGTCACATAGGTTTCGCTCTTGTGTCACTGGTGCAAGTGATTTCGCTCTTGTGTCACTGGTGCAAGTGATTTCGTTCTTGTGTCACTGCTTTTCAAAGTTTGAGCGATAAGTCCATTGTGTACGTGTACGTGTGTTAGAAACTCAGTCAGTGTTGAAAGTTTTTCACAAAATCAATCTGTTTTCTAAAAAGTTAAACATTTTCACAAGTTTTGTCGCTAAAATGGAAAACCAAGATTTCTACAATCTGTTTGCGGGTAGTGGTTTCGTAGCAGGACAATCTTCGGGTAGTGTTATACAAAACGTCAACATGGAGAACGAATTGGGAACAATGCAAAAGCCTCCTAAACTCATGAACATTGACGAATATTCGAGTTGGGCAGGAAGATTTAGAACATGGGTTCAAGCTAACCATTTTGAAAGCTGGTTGAAGATTATTACAGAATATGTACCTCCTGTAGATGCTATGGGTCATGCGAAAGGAATTGGAAGTTTGACTCAAACAGAACAAGCAGATTTTAAGGCTGAAAAGAAAATGATGAGCATACTTCAACAAGCAATCAAGGAGGATATCTTGGTACTGTTACAACACGAAGATAATTCAAAATCAATTTGGGATAGATTGTTGTTAAAGTTTGAAGGAAGTGGAGAAATGATGAAAAGTAAGAAGGCATTGATAAACAAGCAGTTTGACATTTTCACGGGATTGAAAGGGGAAACCACAAAGCAATTGATTGAACGATACTGCCATTTGGTTTTGGAGATGGGTAGATTAAAGATAACCAAGACTAATGAAGAGTGGATCGACAAATTAGCAGACGCATTACCTTATGATGAGTGGGGAACATATTTGATGGTGTTAAAGAACAAAACAAGTTTTGCTGATATGAATCTGAGTGTTTTCATTGAGAAAATTGAAGCACATGAATTGGAACTATCAAAGATCAAACAAATGAATTCATCAAATGTGCAGCAAGACATATCTCTGTATTACAAAGGAAATATTCCTGTAACAACAAGTCAAAGTCCAAAAATACAGACAGGTTTTAGTGCTGATGCAAATCCGAGTAGTTCCACAAACACTTCACAATCAAACAAGTCTTCACCATTTGTGAACTATGATCCAAATTTCAAAGCTCAAGAGCAATCTTCACCTCAAAGCTCTACAAATTCAAGTAATCAGGCTTATGTTTCTGGGGTGCAGTGCAACATTGCGGTGAATATTAAGAATGGAAATGAAATTACTGAAAATGCCGCGAGACAACACATTGCAGTACTTGCTTCCGTTCTAGAGGCATATGAAGGATTAGTGGCGGGTAGGATTGGTAATCCTGATATGACCAAAGAGGATTACGATCAGATCGACCCGGAGGAGCTTGAACTGATTGATATAAAATGGGGCATGGCGAGTTTGGTTAGAAGAGCACAACGATTTATGGAGATCACAGGCAGAAATAGTCTCTCAGGTCCTGATCAGAAGTTAGGGTTCGATAAATCGAAAGTTACATGTTTCAAGTGTAAAGAACGTGGTCATTTCAAGAGAGAATGTCCAAATCGTGAAGTAAACAATCATCAAAACCCGTTCACCAACGACTACTACAAGCAAGCAATTTATCACCGACCAAATCAACAGCAAATTGTTCAAAGGCCACAAATTGAGAATAAACCAGAAAAGGCGATGATTGTGAATCAAGATGATGAAAAGGTTGCTGCAGGTTTCAGCTGGGATAAGTATATCCCCGGTAGTGATGAGCAAGCTATGATGGTAGAAGTTGTTGAGATATCTGAGAAGGTTTCTGAAGTAGAGATAACTACTGAAGATGTGTCTGTAGTTGTTGAAGAGATTCCTACTAAGAATATGATTGATGTTGAAGAAATAGCTGCTGAAGTGTATCATCATCAGTCAGAGAAGAAGGTTTTGGGAAACTTAATGAAATCTATATTACCTCCTAATAATTCTGAATCTTTTGCAGATTACTTTGAAGAACCAAAGACTGGATCATGTCCAAGGTTTGAAGAAAAGAAAGAAGTCGTTGAAGAGTTGATAGATGTGTCGAAAGAGATGACTGAAGAAGTATTGAAAGACATAGCTGACAAAGCTCTAATGGCGAAACTGAAAGAGGTAGACACAGAATCTGTTAAACCAGAGTCTGTCGAAACCGAGTCAGTACAAAAGGAGTCTGTCGAGGAGTCTAAAAGTGAGGAGGTCAAATCTGAGAAAATGTTTGAGTCTGAGTCAAACAATGTCGGTAAAACTAATTGTGTAGAGCAAGTTGTTGAAAAGGTTGTTTCAATCCCTGAAACAACGTGCAAACGGTGTTTAGAACCATGCACGAAGTGTCTTGAAAAAGACACTAAGTATCAGGAATTGAAATACCAAGCTGATATGATTAATTTTGATCTCGGGCAAGTCAAAGAGGCATATGATACACTGGTAAGATCAATTAAAATGATTCAAGAAGAAAGTATTGAAAATGACAAAGCCACAAAATTAGCAAAAGCTACACTTTTTGATAAACAAGTGGAAGTCAATTTTCATTTGGACACCATTGCTTCATTAAAAAGGGAATTGGAGTTAACAAAAATTGAAAATGATAGAATTGATAAGAAGTTGATGAGTTATATAGCATCTTCATATGTGATTGAACAGATTGTCCCAAAACAACCTGATGAAACACCAGTCTTTAACAGTGTTCCACCCCCTATGTGGAATCATTACACACAGAAATATCCAGATGGGGTGGAAGCTGCTTTGAATCTCAAATTGAGATCATTTGAGGATGATCTGCCTGAAAGCATTGATGTTACATTCTCTGCATCCGACACTGACAACGAATCACAAGTTATCAAAACTGTTGTCGATCAGGTGTTAGATGAAGAGATTGATAACTCTGAGAAGTCACAATCTGAGAAAGGCATTATTGATTCTGAAGATGAGAGTAATTTTTTGGAACGGTTTATACCAAAATCGGACAAGAGTGCGAATGATGATTCGATTATGGTAGTATATACTATGATTGGAACAGACAAACTTTATTCCGATTTTGAGTATCCTCTTCAGAATGTGAAAATTGAGAATGTTGAAAAAGTTTTCAAATTGGTTGAAATGAACATTGATGAGGTCAATAACAAAGAATTTTTTTCAAAACCTAAAAAATCATTTGTTACTTCATGTTCCAACAACTTGAGCAAAAAGAAATGGAAAGGTAATGATAACAAGAAAAAGGGTAACAACTTTAAAAACAAAGGAATTGGTTTTGAAAAAAGGTTGGCTAAGAAGGTTGTCAAGCCAAAAGATAAAATGAATGATGTTTTTGTTGTTGGTCCAAGTGTTGATGAAGAAAAGGAATACATTTTTAGTCAAAAAGCAGTTGACGATTTCAATACAGCGAAGAAAATGAAAGAAGAGTTGTTCAAATCCACTTTTGTTGAATATGACAAAAGAGTTTGCTATCGCTGCAATGAAATTGGACATATGGCAAAACAATGCAAGAAAGTTTTTGAAAAACCTGTCATTAAACCATTTGTTAAAAATTATCAATCTAAGTCACCTGTTAACACAAAGGGTAAAAAACCAATGGTTTCATCAATTAGAATTTTGAAAAGGGGTGAATCATTGAAGTCGGAAGATAAGTTGAAATCAACATTTGAGATTGGTGAATCTTCAAAATCCCAAATGACTTCAAAGATTTATCCAAAAACGAAAACTTTTGAAAATCAAGTTTGGGTTGTAAAATCAAAACCATCGGTTGAGGAGAAAAAGATGGAAAACATTTTGAAAAATGAAACAAAAGTTGTTGAAATCAAGTCACAATCAGTTGAGGAAAAGAAAATGGAGAAAGAGTTAAAGTTTGATTCAAAAGCTTTTAATCCTACTGTTCAAAATATTTTTGGAAAAATGGTTGACAAAAAGGTTAAAGGAACAAAGGAATTTTATGCATCAAAAGTGGGTGCTAATGATAAACAAGAATTTGAATCTGAGCTTGATAAGTTTCTTGCAGAGTTTCCTCCTATTAAAGAAAATATGGTAAAATCAAAAGTAGAATCTGTTGTTTCAAATGTCACATTTGATTTTCCTAAGATTGATGAAAAGTGTGATGTAGAGTTTGGAAGTGTTTCAGAAATCAAAAAGTCATGGAGTTCATTGTTTGAATGAATTTGTTATGATGATTGCAGGGGCTGCCCAAGTCAATTTTATCAAAATGGATTATGGATAGTGGTGCATCAAGGCACATGACTGGGACGCTTGCTTTGCTCTATGATGTAAAATCCATCAATGGAGGTCATGTAGGGTTTGCTGGAAGTCAAGGTGGAAGAATTGTTGGTCAAGGAACTTTGACAAATGGTGTGATATCATTCGACAAAGTAAACTACATAGTGGAGTTGACAAACAATCTACTCAGTATTTCACAGATTTGTGATAAAGATTTCAGTGTACATTTTACTAAAACTGAATGTGTTGTGTTGAAACCAGGGTTTAAAATCCCTGATGAGATGGTGTTGTTGCGTGCACCTCGGGAAAATGATCTCTATTATCTTGATATGAGCACAGCAACGCCAACATCTCATCAGAAACAGTGTTTTGTGTCTAAAAACAAAGCGACAGAAAAAGATTCTATCATGTGGCATCGTAAGATGGGCCACATTCATGTTCGAAAAATGAATTTTTTGGTTCAAAATGATTTAGTTGAGGGAGTAAACTTGAAAAATTTTCATTTAAATGATGATTGTATTGCGTGTAAGAAAGGTAAACAGGTTCGGAAATCACATCCTTTGAAGATCATGAACTCGATCAGGTTACCTCTTGAGAGATTGCACATGGATCTCTTCGGGCCTGTCAATGTTAAGAGCATCAGCAGGGATTTGTATTGCTTGGTGGTTACAGATGATTATTCAAGATTTTCTTGGGTTGTGTGCTTAGAACGAAAAGATCAAACATTTGAGTCATTGATGGTGTTGTTCAAAAAGATGGAAAATTTGTATAAGTTGCCAATCCGAAGAATTAGGAGCGACAATGGAACCGAATTCAAGAATAACAGAATGTACGAATTTTGCAATGAAAAGGGAATTCTTCATGAATTCAGTGCGCCGTATACACCACAGCAAAATGGCGTAGCTGAACGAAAGAATAGGACCCTAATCGAGACAGCACGTACAATGTTAGCAGATTCCAAGCTACCTATTTTCTTTTGGAGTGAAGCAGTGTCGGCAGCTTGTTATACTTTGAACAGAGTGTTAACAGTAAAGAAGTATGGAAAAACATGTTTTGAGTTGCTGCATCGATACAAGCCGAATCTTGAGTTCTTGGAACCTTTCGGATCACCGTGTACGTTTATTGATGCAGATGGAAAGTTTGGTGCGAAGTCTAATGAAGGATTCTTTGTTGGATATGCCAGCCCATTGAAAAGGGTGTTTGTACCATGTTTGGGGAAGGTGATACAAGTTCTACATGTAGATTGTCAGAAGCACACTTCATCGCCACAACTTCCCGGACAAAGATTCCTATTTGATTACGATAAACTCTGGGAGTCGTTTCATTCACCGTCTGAGCCGAGTGAGGAGGAAATTGCTCTAATGTATCTTTATCAGCAAGGTGTATCTGAAGAGCCAATTTCTAGACCGCTAGAAGTTCCTCAACCCACTGAGGGTTCTCACGATGATGAAGCAGGACCAAGTGGAACAACTCACGAACCACCAGAGGAAACAGTTCAATCCTTCGATGAATCTGACGACTCAGAAGCGGAACCCGCTCCGACTTTTGATGAGGATCCAAATGAAGTTGAAGATCAAGCCGTTGATCTTGATATAACTAGTTTGGAATCGGAAGTTGATGTGCCTGATACTGCAATGCTGAGGACTTTATCTTACCATCCATCTGAACAAATTATTGGCGATCTACAAAGTGGTGTCAAAACTAGACATCAAATTGATCATGCTCTTACTTGTTTCTATTCTTCGATTGCTGACATTCAAAAAGATGTTTCTTTTAAATGTTTTATTTCACAGATTGAGCCAAAGACGTATCGAGAAGCATTGACAGAGGAGAGTTGGGTTAATGCTATGCAGGAGGAATTACAACAATTTGAGAAATTGGGTGTTTGGAAACTTGTAGATTTGCCACCAAACCAAAAGTTGATCAAAACAAAGTGGGTATTCAAATGTAAAAGGGATGATAGAGGAGTTGTAGTCAGAAACAAGGCAAGGTTGGTTGTACAAGGATTTAGCCAACAAGAAGGGATTGATTATGATGAAGTTTATGCTCCAGTTGCAAGATTGGAAGCTATTAGGATATTTTTGGCATTTGCTTCATGGAAGGATTTCAAAGTGTATCAGCTTGACGTGAAATCAGCGTTTCTTTACGGCAAGATCAGTGAGGAAGTGTATGTTGGTCAACCTCCTGGTTTCACGAATCCGAAGCACAAGGACAAGGTATTTCTACTAGACAAGGCGTTATACGGACTTCATCAGGCCCCGAGAGCCTGGTACGAAACGCTCTCGTCTTACCTCCTGGACAACGGGTTCACACGAGGTACAGTAGATAGTACGTTGTTTATTAAAGAAAAAGAAAACCATTTGTTAATTGTGCAGATTTACGTGGATGATATCATTTTCGGATCAACAAATGAAGAGTTGTGTAAAGAATTTGAGGTCGTGATGAAAAAGAAGTTTGAGATGAGCTCCATGGGCGAAATGAAATTTTTCTTGGGTTTGCAAGTGGAACAACTATCTGACGGGATTTTCATACATCAGTCAAAATATGTGAAGGATGTTCTCGACAAGTTCGATATGACTGAGTGTAGTCCTGCATCAACACCTCTTGCTCAAAACCATGGAATATGTCCTGATGAGAATGGAGTCAAGATGGACGAAACATTGTATCGATCAATCATAGGATCATTGATGTATCTCACAGCTTCTCGGCCCGATATCATGTATCCTACATGTCTATGTGCGAGATATCAGTCAAACCCGAAGCAATCTCATCTAACCATAGTCAAACGAATTCTACGGTATTTGAAAGGCTGCCCAAGCACCGGCTTGTGGTATCCTAAAGGGGGTGATTTTACTTTGTCTGGGTTTGCAGATTCTGATTTCGGTAGTTGTAAGCAGAATGCTAAGTCCACCACTGCTGGGTGTCAGTTCTTAGGAACTCGACTCGTTACCTGGCAGTGTAAGAAACAAACCGCAGTGGCGCTTTCGACATGTGAAGCTGAATACGTTTCAGCTTCCAGCTGTTGTTCGCAGATCCTCTGGATCCAACAGCAAATGCGCGACTTTGGTTTGCAATTCTTAGACACGCCGATATATGTGGACAACGAAGCAGCGATAAACATAACCAAAAATCCAGTTCATCATTCTAAAACAAAACATATTGAAATCCGTCATCATTTCATTCGAGATTGTTATGAAAAGAAATTAATCAGGATTGAATATGTACACACCGATGAACAGAAGGCCGATTTTTACACGAAACCTTTTGACAAGAAAAGATTTTATTATCTTTTGAAACTTAATGGGTTGAAAAATCTGCAGTCTGGGAGGGTGGAAGAATGTGAAGCTGGTTTGGGTGGAGATTTGACATGAACCTTTGTCAAGTTGTCATTTTATTTTGTACAGTTTGTTTTCTGCTTTTCGTTAAAAACAAAAACACAAAAATATGTTTTTATTTTTAGGGGGAGAATGTTTGCAGAAAAATACAAAAACATGATAAAATCTATAAAAACCAAAAACATTTGAAAAAGTAAAAATGAGCTTGTGTATAAAAGGGAAATGATAGTACATCAGCTAAACGGGTGCAGTACGCTAAAGAAATGAAATGTTTAAAATGCAATTAAGCAGTCTCACTAAAGATGTGCCGATAGGTTTTCACAAAATTAGTAGATTGGCTTGGGATATAAACATAAAATTTACTTGCATTTACGTGGGGAACACCTCCAGGATATATAGGTAACCCCTGAAATCCTGTTTGAAAGGTCCCATATTCTGAGATATTAGGTCTTTATGCTTAGTGATATCTGGGGTATTATCCCGGGACTTCTGCTGAAAGGAATTTCTGACCTAGTCCCCGGAGAATACTTTACGCTGCTTTGAAATATAAGCCTCCCCTCAGCTAAAAAATGATGAAATATTGAAAAATATTAATCATGGCTGTTGAAAAGAAGATCCCCAAAGGGGACCCACCAAAAGTCGAAGCCGTCATCTCTCTGCGTATCGAAAGATCGACCTGAGCTCTCACGGCCCTCGCAATTAACCCTTTACAGATATCATCTAGGTATATTCACCTGTAAGACTGAATATTGGGGTCTGGATACGGGAGTATATACTGAGGTGGGACACATGTAGATGTTTAAGTCCTAAAACACTAATTCTGTATCCTGAGCTGATTGAAAGTTTTGAGGAAATTTAAGAGGATCAATATATCGACAATCTACGTGAATTGTTTAATGCTTAAAATGAAATAACAGCTTAACGGTACTTGTACTTTGTTGGCAGCTGATATGATCCCTTAACATGCTCACAAAAATATTGTTTGTACAGATTACTTGAATTTATTTTCAGCTTATTTTTTGTTAAAAAATTCAAAAGATTTTTCCTTTCATCTTATTTTCGACAACTGACTTTGGGGATTGAAAGATCAAAACTTATTGCGGAACATGTCTGGATGAGATGAGGGCTGGGTAAGCTGAAGATGCAATTATATTTGGTACAATGTTTGAATGTTTGAAAGTTTGAAAAGTTTAAAAATCAAAAAGTTCATTAAATTGAACTAATTTCAAATCAAAACAAAAGATGTGCTTCATATTTCGGTTAACCAAGGTCATTCAGTTGGACTTGGTAGACTAAGCAGTTAGTCAAGGTCATTAATTTGAACTTGATTAACTGGGTGTGAACATACTTGATCGGAAAAGGTTAAAAAATTAAAAAATTTAAAAGATGAACTTGTGATTTCATTTTAATGGAGATATCGCTCATGTGACCAAATCAGATTCCGCTTTTGTGAACACATGGGTCCGCTCTTATGTCAAGGACACATGAGCGGAACCTTTATGATATAAATAGGCAGGGGGTTCGCTTATTCGTCATTACTGCCGTTTCGCTCTTGTGGTTTCTCTCTGAACGAAACCCTAAATTGTTGTTCTAAGAGTCGAATTGCTGCCCGATTTCACTTTGATTGTGTTTTTTTTATCAGTATATTTGATATGGGCAAGGTAGATCTGTTCTTAATATGATCTATTTCTTCTTAAATCAGTGTGTCGGCGTCATGTTTGTAGTTGAAACTTAGATCTAGGGTTCTAGAGATTAAATCAGAACATAAAAATGATGATTGTGTGGTCGGATTTAACTGATAAACATGATTATATGTTTCGATTGTTCAGATTTGGATGTTTGATAGGGTTTGAGCTTGAACAGATATTACAAGTTAGTTTTAGGAATGATTTTTTGATCAAAAATGGAATTAAAACATAACCCATGAATCGGAATCAAGTGATCTACAAACTGAAAACATCAATTTTGATTTTGAATGAATTTTTAGAGGTATCGTTCTTATGGTCATAAACAGATAGGTATCGCTTTTAGGGAATTGATAGGTTTCGCTTTTATGACTTATTGGATGATTCTGTTTTAATGAATATGAACTGATGATTTTGCTCAAGTGTTATATGTGTGGTATCGCCTTTGTGTCATCAGTCTGATTTCACTCAAGTGT
Organism: Helianthus tuberosus; assembly: GCA_030545235.1. Lineage (NCBI taxonomy): Eukaryota > Viridiplantae > Streptophyta > Magnoliopsida > Asterales > Asteraceae > Helianthus > Helianthus tuberosus. The sequence goes on along the minus strand of CM060361.1, from coordinate 116,364,450 downwards.
CCATAGGGGTTCGCTTATATGAACACTTGTATGAAATTTGATATTTTTGTCTGAAATGCCTAATTTTTGTGTAATATGTGGTATATGCAGGGATCTTTGACTGTTTTCGATCCTCTTCACAACAGTGCTTGTGATTTCGATGAAGAAAAACATACAGAATTGTCTAAATTCCACAGTATCTTGGAGTTTATGCGTCGTCTTCCAATTCAAAAGGCATTAACTGATCAACGACCGGTATTCAAGTCTCACATACGTCGTTTCTGGGAGAATGCAACATATGATGATAAGTTGAAAGAAATTTCTTCGATAGTTCAAGTTCATGGAAAGGATCAGAGGATTATTGTAACTGAATCTCTTATTCGAGAAATAGTGAACTTTCCGGATGAAGTTAACTCACCTATCAGGTTTCCAGAGAAAATGGTGAAGGGTTGCATGTTAAGGATGGGATATTCAGGAGCATTGAATGCTGGAAACTATTTGAAGTCTAAGTTTCAAAAGCCATATAAATTTTTGATTCATTGTGTGTTAATGGCTCTCAGCCACACCAAAGGTAGTTATGACACGATGAGAGACTATCAGATGAATATGGTTGTTGCTTTGGTGCTTAACAAGAAGTAAAATTTCTCACATCTTGTGTTTCACTACATGGTGGAGAATATTACATCAGGGAGCAAAGTTTGGATTTATCCTCGTTTCATTCAGATGGTGATAGATCATGCGTATCCAGATATTGTGAGAGACATGAATAATGATTTGCTGGTTCAAACTCACATGAGTAATGATTCTCTGAAGCAACTTGTGAGATATCATCAAAACCATCCAGAACCTACATTTGTAGCTCCATTCTTTGGATTCATTAGTAATGCTAACTATGTTGATCCTGATCCGATAAATCATCAACATTGGAGAAATGAAGAAGAAAGGAAAGAGGCTGCTTATCAAGATGAGATAAAGACTTTGATTGATTTTAAAGATTCAAAGAACAACTGGTTTGTGAAAGCTACAGGCAGAAGGCAAAGGCCAGCTACACCGATTGTGATTAATGTTGAAGGGTCGTCTTCAAAGCCTAAAAAGAAGCAAAAACAAAAGAAAAGTACAAAGACGTTGTTGATTGATGAACCAGAGGAAGATGTTAATGTTGATATCACAGAAGATGTTCAAGTGAATCTGGATGATGATATTATGCTTGATACTGATGTGTTGGAATCTCAATTAGCAAAAACTGTTGAAAATCTTCAAAAGGTTATTGATGAATCAGTGAAAGAGAAAGAGAAAGTTGTTGATGATATAGAAGGTGATGACATTGACAAAGATACGACGAGTTCGTCAAGTTCTTCTGATGAAATAGTTGATATAGCTGAAAAACAAAGAAGAATTCAAGAAGCGACTGAACAGGAGAAGTTATTGAGAAAGAGAAAAAGGCAGGAAAAGGATGATGATGTTCCTTATGTTCCTTCGCCTGAGCATGTTTCAGAGTCTCAGACTCCTGATAGTGGGAAAAAGAAAGCTGGTGGTAGAAAGAGATCAGCTCGTACTGTTACTCCGAAGATTAAGAAGCCAAGGATTATCATTAAGAAGAAAACTCCACAACCACCATCTCAACCACAACAATCAATATCTCAATCAACATTACAACCATCTCAATCAATTCCACAAAAACCTCAATCACCATCACCAATACATCAATCATTACCATCTCAATCTCCAAGCCATACTACACCACCTCAACAACAACCATTACTTTCTTCACAAGATATCTTTGGAACACCTCCAGCTGCACTAGTTAATATCCAAACATCACCTTCTTCACAACCTATCCTTCAAAAAACACCTGGTTCTTCTAGTTATAAAACTTTTCCTGGTATTCCTGAGAATGTTTCTCTTGATGATATTGGAAATATTACCTTTGCAACAGATGAACAAATCATACATATTGAAAAGAGAATTGATGTTGTAGTTGAAGAAAACAAGAAGTTAGCAGCTGAGTGTAAGAAGATAGAAAATCGTGAAAAAGTTCTTGAATTGAGAGTAAAGGCAAGTGAAGCTGAAAACAAGTCTTTGCTGAAGAAAATAGAATCTAATGAAGCAGAGATGGATATTATGAAAGTTCAGATTGCAGAATTGTTGGAAGAGAAGAAAAACAGGGATGAACATCTAAAATACTATGAGTTAAAAAATCAAGAGTTAGAGGAAATCAAAGCAAGAAATGAACATGAAAGAAAGATGATGAAGAAAGTGCTGGAAAAGTTGGTGGGTACATCTTTAGAATTGAAATTCAATGAAGTTGTTCGTGATGAAGAGAGAGCTAAGAAACAGGCTGAAATTGATAAGCAAATGAAAGATAAGGGAAAGGGTCTTGAAATTGAAGAAAAGGCTATTATTCCAGTTGATGTTTCTGATGATATTCTGAATGTTCGTCCTCTTACAGCAATTTCTGGTATTTTTGATGCTGATGTTGAAATTGATGATCTTCTTATTGGAGAGAATGTAGAGGATGATGATGACGAAGATGAAGAAGAAGATGTAGATGATGATGTGATTTCTGCAAGTAGTAGTGATGATGATGATGGAGATGATGATCAAGATCAAGGTGCTTCTGGTCTGAAAATTTCTGAGAAAACAACTGAAGAAGCAATTGATGATTTATTAAAAGATGATGCAAATGTTGAGCATGATAGTGCACCAAGTGAGGGGGAGCATGGTGATGATCAGAATGTTGATCAAACTGAAAAGCTGATTCTTAGACTGGATACATATCGAGAAGAAGGAGAACATTTTCATAATCATTCTCTAGAAACCATAAAAGAAATGACTCGAAGAGATCATCCAGAGTTCAAGTTTGATTTTGAAGAAGAAATGAATTCTGATTTGGAAAAGGAGCTGAATGATTTTGATGCTGATCATTATGATGATTATGAATATCGATATGTTGAAGATGCTGATATGTATGATCGAGTAGAAGTTGAAGACTGGGAAGATGATGAAAGTGTTCATGAAGATACTTCTCAGTTGCCTACACTGATGGAATTTTTCTCTAAAGAAAATCAGGATGAGTTGAGAAGAAAACTTGCTGAAGTTATTAAAAACTTTAATCCTGATGGTTCAAAGAAAGATCTGGATAAAGAAGAGAAAAAGAAATGGTTCAAAGTTGATCATGAAAGAAAGTTCAAAAGACCGTTGAAGTTTTATCAACGTGATCGTAGTATTTCTCTTGGAGATATTATTAGTTGGGGCTTTCTACCACACGTGAATGCTTATGCAGTCAGAAGAGAATGTGGTGTTCAGTACTTTGAAAAGTTGTTTGATCTTATGTCACTCCCATGGTGGGATGTTGAAGAATTATCACAGGTTAAAGCTTTGGAATATCCTGTGAGGAAGAATGATATTAAAATGTGGGGGTTCATCAGATTTCAATCATTCAAAGGATTCAGATTCTGGAAGCCTCATCGCCCAAAGATTGTTCCAAGAGTTAATCCTGAAACTGGTGCTGTAGAAAGGATTCTTAATATCAAGAAGCCAAAGACAATGAAGATTATACCAGTACCTCCAATGGAACAAGAATTCTATAAGGGATTTATACATTGGGTATATAGTTGTCTATCTACTGAAGCAGTGATCTCGTATCAAGCAGGAGGAAAACTTAGAGAAATTCGTGTTTTTGATCCAATGTGGCTTGTTAATTGCTCGGCAAAAGATATAGAATGCTTGTTCATCAACAAGATTCATCATTCGCCAAAAGATAGAGATCAAGCAATGCAGTTTCAAAGAGTTGTGAATGTGTGTTTTCAAAAGAATATCAATTCTGGATCTAAATGGAAGTCATCTTGGTGGGTATTGGAGAAGAAAGTCAAAAGGAAAGCTGAAAAGGAACGTAAAGCTCGTGAAGAAAAAGATAGATATCTTCGGGAGACATTTGCTCAAAGGCAAGTTGCTGAAGAAAAGAAAAGAGCTGATGATAATGAAAAGCTTAGGAAGATGTTGTTAAGGAAACCTAAGCCTAGAGAAGAAAAATTCAAGTCATATTGAAGATCCTGAAAACTAGACGAAGACTGCGGCTATATCCAAGGGGGAGTTTGTTAGTGCATTATGTCTAGAGCCTGCGTCTTAGTCATAGTTTATCTTGTATAGGGGTTTAAATGTGCTTAATTATGTAATTACAGGGGTTAGTTTGATATTTGGTTTGTAAAGCTGTAAGAGGTTTCGCTTTTATGTCATGGTGACACATAAGCGAAATCAGTTGTATGAGATTTCGCTTATGTGTCAGACCATATGAGCGAAACCCCATGGATTATAAATACCCCTTGTGTGTGTTCTCATTCAATAATGTTCATGTCATAGGTGCCGAACTGCTGACTTTGTATTTTCTGAATATTGAATGAGAAAAGTGTTTAAAAGTGTATCTACTCTGTTTCTACTCCGTTTCTGATTCGTTTCATGCATATTATGTGTTTCCGCCACATAATGTGTAGGTTCTAGCTTCAATTGTCTCATTAGACTGACAAAACCGGTCCTACAGTTGTGAAGATCTAAATTCTTCAAAAATGATGTTTTTAAATAAACAACCACACTTTAAAGGGTAACTAAGCTTACTAAACACACTAGTAAGTTACTACAAATTTTTGTAAATTTTCAAGTTCATGAAGTAGTAAATTATGCTTGATTTTGGCAAATTGGTAAGTGTTGATTGGTTTATTGTTGATTGTGTTGATTTATAAAAGAAGATGATATGCTTTGAAAGCATTGAAACCTCCATTTTTAAGAGAAAACTATGGTAAAATTTTTCTAGAAATTAAACACTTAGAAAAATATTTTAAACAAATCTTTACAAGTATATTTTAAACCATAAATTTTTATATAAAGTTTGACATAATTTTTGTTACAAAAATTATGAATATTGGAGATTGGTTTTTGTAAATAAAAGTGACTAAATATGTATTTAGAAAATATATATTTAGAAGCCACCATGTGTGTGATTATTTGTATATTATGTGTATTAGTTATATTATTTTAGGACTTGAAATAATATAACTCACCAAAATACCAAGAAATTACAATCCAAAATATTACCAAAATTCCAAGAAATAAATATACAAATTATATCCAAAATATTGGAAGAAACCGAACAAGGAATATAACTCACAAAAATATTCCGGAAATTTTATTCATAAGTATATTTTGGTAAATAATATTTTGGACACTAAGAGAACAAAAATATGATTTTTAAAATTATTACAAAATATATCATATTTTTGACAAGGAGAAAATATATTATTTTTGTGTTGATAAAAATATATATTTTCTTGAAATTATTAGAAGACATTATTTTTGGGAGAAAATGTATTTTCTTAAATAAACTTGAAATATATCACTTTTGGATAAAAAATGGATTTATATATATTTTCTAAGTTGGACTTGAGAATATATTATTTTTGAAGTTTACATGAAAATACAATTATTTTTGTCAAAGGAAAAATTATAAATAATTTTTCTACGTAATATTTCTTAAAATATATATTTTGGGAATATATACTGATGTATTTTTATAGAAATATTATTCCGGAAAAGTTAATAAAAAAATTAAGTATAAGAATACTTAATAATTACAAGAAATCATTTGTTTCGAGTCGTAGTAGACTTGTTTGGTCTACGACTCCATTAAGACGTTTGTTGATGTCGACACCTTGTGGTGATGTTTTCACTAATTTGAAGCTTGCGCTAATCTCGTTTACACATCTCCTGCACGGATTTAAATATTTATTTATTGATTTGCTTTAAATCCGCTTTGATTTATTGTATTACAACAGTCTTAACACAATCGTGTGTTAAGATAATGGTACACAAATTCGTTGTATATTCCGGTGTACCTACTAACGGTTCTTTCATTATCGATCGAATGTTTTGCGATATTCATTGCTTCTTCATCTTCGATCGAAAACAATATTTCTTTGATGTTCCGTCTTCAATTGAAAATCATTTGATGTTTGTTTGGAACAAACGTTCAGATTTACTTCGTTAAACCTTCAGTTGAAATTCAAACACGGTGAATTTGTTTGATCACCGCTATTATTGAATTATTTAAATCACTACGACACCTTGTGGTGTCGGTATAAACTTGTAGCTTGTGCTAATCACGACCAGCCGCTTCATGCAAAACTATTTCATTTGAGCTTGTTGATTTTAAGTTTCATATAGCGGATCTTATTGATTCTAGAACTCATTTGCTTATTGTGAACGTTCATTTGGAATTCAATTGATCGAAATCCCTGTCCTTTGTTGGACCCCTGTTAACCTAGTCACACTAATGACTGTATCAATACGTCTCGCTTCCTTTGACGACAATTTCTGAGAAACATTTCTTTTAACCGTTGGGTTCTTATTGTTGTAGTGCGTCCTTAAATTCACATAATTCGAATAAGTCTCGATTCGATTTCGTGGTCATCCACTTTGACACTATTCGTATACACCTACTCATAACATAACTCTAAGGAGTTAACGTAGTCTAAATTTCGAGGACGAAATTTTATTAACAGGGGGGAGAATGTGACAACCGGTAGTTTACGCCCTTAATTACGTGATTAAAAGACGATTAACGCGACAATAAATAGTGTTTACGACGCAAATTAACTTAATTAGGCCCTCGGTAAGCTTAGGAACGCCTATTCGGTGCTACAGTACGCGTAGGACGGTCTGCGGGAAATCTGCGGAATATTAAACGGTAACGAACTGAAACCGAACAAAATACTGACAACGCCGAAAAATATTAAATTTTTTTTATGATATACTTAGTTCGTAATTAAATTTTAACTACCGTAGCCGAAACCGGATTGAAAAACGGTCTAAAACGACGAAAATCACGCGACTTTACGTTATCGACGAACGAACGCGTCAATGACTACCTGCATGTTTTTAAATATTTTTGAACCTAAATATTTAGTTCACGACGCTGCGGGGAGTTTGGGTCTCGAAAGCGGGTCCGTAGGAGTGACGAGTCACTTAAAACGCGAGAGTTGGGCTTGTGGGCCTTGGGCCCAAGCCCAAAGCCCATTACACAAGTCCTAGGTATAAAAAGGGGTTTTACCCCATTTCCTTTCATTTAAACCAAACACAGACAACACACACACCCACACAATGCTCTCTCTCTCTCGGCAGAACAAGAGCCGGACTCTGGCCGGCGAGACCGGCGGAGCCGGTAGTGGTTCACGGCGGCGGTGGAGGAAGTTTCTCATGGCGAACCAGCGGTACCCCCCTCTCTCCATTTCCCTGTAAACCCCTATCCCTCTCGATCTACTAGGTACGAGGACCGAAGACGGAACTGACGTTGATGCCGGTGGCTTTTCAGGCGAGATACCCCCCCCCCCCTTCTGCGATATTTGACCGGTGGTCACACCGACCGACCGCCGGTCGGTTCATTTATCCGGCAGTCTTTGTTTTTGGCCTACGGGTTACTGATGCTGATGATCATGACAGTGGAGGTCAGTCTCGATTCGGGTCTCGTCTCTGGTTTCGGGTGGTCGTCGCCAAGACACGGCGGTGGTGGTGGTGGTGTTTTTGTTCTCCGACAACCCTCCGACAAACACCTGTAAGTGCCGATTCCCCTCAAGTTTCGGGAAGTTTCGTTATTTTGCATAGTACTGATGTGTTTTGTTTGGGGATCTCGAAAATTTTGGTAGTGGCCGACAGTGGATGAAGTCTGGTGACTGTGGAGAGCCGGCGGTGGGGCCGGCCGGCGACAGCGACTGCGTGGTGATCGTGACTTGGTGCAGGTTAGGTTCGTGAATTAGGTTAACGGGTTCAACAGGTCAGCTTTGGTATAACTCGCTTTGACTCGGTCAAACTGTGTCAACTCAGTCAATGGTTCGGGTCAGATTTTGGAACTTCGGGTTTTCGGTCAACAGAAGTCAAAGGCGGTCAACGACAAAACGACGCGGTTCAGATTTCGGGTTTGGTTGACTCGGTCAAACCGAGTCAACTCGGTCAAACCTAGTCAACTCAGCGAGTCAACTCAGTCAACACGGTTGACTCGGTCAACTCAGATAACGTCTCGACGCGAGGATTGGTAAAGATTTTACGGCGCGATTTATTTCGTTGTTTTTATAGTTTATGTCACGTGAAACGAGCTCGAACCGAACGGATTAGTATTTAGATTTCATTTTGTCGCTTTTCGAAAAGTTATTTATATTAATTATTGAACATGGATTGAATTTTGATAAAATAACGACAACTTGCGTTGTCGGGGTCGTCTAAAAACAGAGGAAACACTACCCGATTTTTTCGAGAAAACCCGTAAAACGAAAACACGTTTTTATTCAAACGACTTCCATAAAACAAGACGCGGATGCATATTATCTCAACGGCACTTTATAATTTACAAATGTGTCAATAACGCTAAGTATTTTACAAAATAAATATAATAATTTTTATATTTATTTTCAAACGTTTAACGACTCGAATTCTCTTATAAAACAAAAGAAAAAAATAGTTTCATAGTTACTTCGGAAATTATTTACGACAAATAAATATAGTTATTATATTTATTTTAAACTTCAAAAATTCGACAAATCTTTTATAAAATCAATATAATTATTTATGTTGTTTCAAACGCCAATAACACGCACTTGTTTTATAGAAATAAATATAGTTTGTATATTTATTTCAAATATCAAACAACACGAATTTCTTTATAAAAATAAATACGGTTTATGTATTTGTTTCGAATATCAAAAACACGACGATTCTTTTACAAAATAAATATAGCTTTTATATTTATTTCAAACATCAAACGACTTGTATTCGTTTATAAAAATAAATATAGTTTATATATTTATTTCAAACATCCAACGATGATACTTTTATAAAATAAATATAACTTTATATATTTATTTTAAACGCCTGAACGACTTACTATATATCAACGTACGACTCCTCGGGACAACTAACATTATTCTGTCGATATATTTATATTATTGTATAAATATTTATATATTCGAATTTCTCGAAAACTAAGTACTTTCTAGACTTAGTAAACTATTAACGATATTAAACGAAACTAAACGAGTATAAATTATTCATTTTCATTAGGTAGATAACTTACCATCGAATCGTTCGATTAACGATTCGGTAGAGCTCGGTGACACGTAGTTTAGTTACCGCATTTATTTAGAAACTCATAAGATATTCCATGTTAGGAATATTGTAGAATGCACGCTAGCGAGTCACGTCTTAGAAACGACATTACGGAATCATAATTAGCTAGCTTTGCACATGAAAATCAAGGTGAGTTCATAACCCCACCTTATTACGGTTTTACATTTTTATAAATGTTTTCGGGGTGGAAAGACATGCACTTTTTGCAATGCATACAAGATTTTCAATAAACATAAACTATGTATTTCTAAACCATTTCATAAACAAGCTTTAACTATCACAAAAGGTTGTGAAGTTTTAATAAACACAAATGGTTTACGAAAAGCTTATGTTCTATACCGGTTTTTCAAGCAAGAGTATTTTTTTTAAATGTGCATACACATGTATTCTAGTTTTCTAAACTACAGGAAAATACAAGTACAAAGAGGTATATTAAACTAAGGAATGATACATAGATCACATGACGAATAGGGTACCATAAGCACCATTAGTCAACGTATACATTTAGACCGTGGAACAGAAGGGTTAGATCTAATGGGTTTCAGGCAACCCCACTCTTGGCCTACTTCTACCAATGAGTGCTTTTGTGTCTCAGTCGATCTCGACAAAAATGCCTAGGTTTGGTAGCTTCCTATGTCGTTACATATATTAGTGGCCTCGCGAACCATTAGCTATCTCGTATTCCTTACCTTTACAAAATTCAGTTTCAATACGTCTTTACAAATTACATACCATGTTTTATACAAATTCAAAGCATAGGTTTATGCATGCATATTGTCAATGTCAGGGTGGACATTGACGGTTACACAAAATTTACAAATACATGGTTTTACGAACATAATGCATTACAAATACCAAGTTATACGAACACAAAGTTTCCATATAACATGCCAAAGAAAATGATTTTTAAATTCGTTTTCTCAACAATATTTCAAAAACTGGTTATTCAAAAAAAAAGAATTTATTTCAAATCTTTTACAAACAAACTATGAACTCGCTCAACTTTATGTTGATTTTTCGCATGTTTCTTTCTCAGGTTGCATTTCAGAAATTATGGCACGACTTGGAATAGGAGAACCATTGGAGACTCGAGTACTTAGTGGGCGTTCGTTTTCTAGAAGTCTTAGCTTATTTGCTTCCGCTGTTCAATGAAGATACCAGTCCAGTCACGCCAATGCTCTGATATTTCGGAGTGTGACAATAGCGTTTGCGAATACCATCCAAAACATATATAAAGCACACACAAGTAAGGCACATAAGGACACACACACACATATAACATTACTAATACCAATAACTGTGTTTTGAGTTTGCGTTGCGTTGGCGTTGTGATAGCGTTTAGTCAAAATAAACGATAAAATGCGTTTAAATAGTAAGCGTTATAAATAGGATTTAGTTGCGATAACTGCGTTTTGAATAAGCATTGTAATATGCATTTAAAAATGTAGCCTAAACCCATAGCGTTAATCGGAATCTCGGGAGTACAAGTAATTAAGCAAGAAATGACAGATACTAGTAATGACCCGGAAAGTCGGGTTGTTACAGCGCACCGGTTGGAAGACCAAGGAAAGCAGGAATCCGTTGTTTCAAATGTCATGAGTTCGGTCATATTGCCTTAATTTGTCCAAGTAAGTACGTTAACTTATCACCTTTACCCGTTGAAAGTGATTATCTTGTTAATAACACTTGCGGAGAGATTGGGACTCAATTTGGGTGGTAGACCCGAGTTACAAAACGCATATGACTAGAAATAGGAAAGTATACAAATGTTTCAAAAGGCATTTCAGGTTGGTTACAAATGAGAAAAGAAACGATTTCTCTTTTGTACACGGTATAGGTGAAGTAAGAATTCCGGTAGACAGGAAAGACAAGACAATTCCTTGTGTTAGTTATGTGCCTAGTCTCGAGAAAAACGTCTTGAGTCTAGAACAATTACTATACCAAGGAATGAAGACACTCACATTAGGTGACACGTGTGTCTTGAAAAAGATGTTTGGTAGTAAAGCAAAGGGTTTTGATTTCTTTGAGAACAAATTGGAAGTTGATCTCGAGCAAGAATATCTCGACAAGTTTTATGACAACCTCGGTGTCGACAATGGTCATAAGGAAGAAAAATCAAAGTTACAAGAAACCATCGAAGATTACTACGAGAAAGAATTCAAGAAAGAAAAGAATAAGAAGGCTTATGGTAAAGGTTCGTCGGGGATGAACAAGTTGGAAGTCATATACTCAAAGAAGATGAAAACGGGTTTTATTATCTATTATAAGGGTTTGAAGGACAACCCATCAAAGTCAAAGGAGGCGCTTAGAGAAAGGTCGGTGGTGCTCTATCAATTCGAAGAAGATGTCATCGAAAACGATATTATAATTGAAAGTTGCCTAGATAAGGTTGATCTCATCACACTTCACAAAGAGTTGGCGAACCATCAAAGATTCTACAATGCTAAGTTTGAAGAAATAATTATTTGGTTTATACCGAGTTTCTTGGTATCTTCAAGGAGCATGTTATGCCTCCTACTTTACTTGATGGGCGTGAAGTAAGTTTGATACTATTGCACCGCATTGTGAGGGTTGACGGTGGATATAAAAAGGTGATGGAAAATGATACATGGGACGAGATAGCATTCAAGTGCGGTTACAACCCGGATGATGCACAAGTGGTTAAGATTGCTTATATCTATTATTTGGAATTGGTCGAATGGTATTTCGACTTAATGAAATGCAAGTAAGAGAAGGAAGCAAGCAATGTGGTTGAAGAAAAAGACAATTGTTGGATTGAAGATGATTCAAGCGATGATGACGTGGTGATCATGGTCGAGGTCACCAACAACAACGAGAAGTGATCAAGATTGAAGATTCGGATGTTCTTGCTTAGGGCGGTGAATGAAGATCAAGTTAGGGGTTGTTTGTTTACCTTTTAATGAGGCTCTTAATGATTCAGACCTCTTACTGGTTTAGGACTTAATGGTTCAGACTATTTGTTTCATGAGTAGATGTCTGAATGGTTCAGACATTTGCCTCTGAATGGTTAAGATTTGTACAGAGTCTGAATGGTTAAGACCTCTAATCTGAATTGGTCAGACATTTTCCTCTGAACGGTTAAGCATTATACAGGCTCTTAATGGTTTAAACCTCTTACTAGTTTAGCACTTAACCATTCAGATGTTGCCAAACGGCCCCTTAATCAAGATCATCCGAAAACGATCCGGTTTCGGGCCGGTAGTTTATTTATGTTTATTAGTTTGCTTATTGGGTCAAAAACAATTTACTGTTTTATTGTTTATGTTTAGAACATGGACCGTAGGCCATGTAATGTTTATTGGGTCAAATACTTATGTCTAGAAGTCCATTAGGGTTGATTATGTTTGGGCCGCAAATATGTGAACGTGTGTGTGTATGATACGTAACCACTGGAACGGTTATCATGGAAGAGACGTATCTCTTCATTGAAGCGACACAACTCTACACACACACCCATTCGCTGCATATAAATACGGTTCCAAACTTTCTGTAACACCCCGAAATTTAAAAAGCTTTATATTAGCATTATATAAAGTACAAAATAAACGAGAATGAGCTAACTAGGAAATAAATAACCCAGTTAGTTAGTTATCTTGTTTTAAAGCATGAATGAATTTAAAATGCCAAAGATATAAACTAAATAAAAGTGGAGGGGCCTATGTTGTTAAAATTGAAACTTAATTACATAAAACAAAATTAAAACACCAAACACACTCAAATGGTGTGTCTGGTCGATCAAGAAGCAGGGGGCGACAAGGGGTTCTTCACCAAACCCTAATTCTCACAAAAACTACAAATTGAGAGCTCAAATCAAGTCAAAATCGAAATCTAAACATAGATTCATGATCTCCTAGTCAAAGGGATCATAAGGTATGCCAATTTAGGTTGTTTTGATTCAACTCAAATCCCTAGCATATGATGAAAATTGAATGTTTAGCTTGATTTTGTGTTGTAATGATGAAATTAGAAGAGATATGATGTCTAGGGATAAACCCTAGGTGAATTCTTGTTAAGACGTTGCATGTTAATTGTGGGTTCATAATCACCATTTTAGGTGATTAATGTGTTAGTGGAAACTTGATAAACACTAGAATTATGGTTCTTGTTCTAGTGAAACCTGAGTTTTAGGAGGTAATCTCTGAAATATGAATGTAAAATTTGTGTAAGTTTGCATGATTGAAGTTGAATTAGATGAGGATTTCAAGTCATGAACTTGGTTTTGTTTTTATGAAAATCTAACCCGCTACGTGTTTGTTGAAATGCCTAAGTGGAGACTAATATGTTAAAAATTGGATGAAAACGCATAATTGACTAGTGTGGCAATTTATGTGTTAATAATTACAAAAAGGGTTCTAAATTGAAGTTGAATTGAACTCTTTAGGCAAAGAATCCGGATGGTCAAGCGGACAAGCCGGAGGAGGAGATACGCGTTTGAAGGGTGTGCTCTAAAGGTACGCGACTTTAGTTCCGTTACATTACGCATACATATTTGGAAAATAGATTACAAATGGTGTTATAGTATAAATTATGCGTTTGATATGTCATGGAAGTGGCGAAGCTCACTCGACAATCAAACGGGTTAATATAATAGTTAGCAATAGTTTGGTTCGTCAACAAAGTGGTGGATACCACTTAACAACCAAACGGGTCAAAATTTTGCCTTGAAATAATCAAGTGTAAAGAGACTTTAGAGTCTCATATTGCCTTAGCATTGGATAATAATACATCAATGAGTTGGTTATGTTGATTAAAGTTTACGAATCCGAGATATCGGATCAAGTGATATGAGATGATTATAAATATCGCACGGAAACGAATTGCTTGAAATTAGAGAAACAAGCATGATGTCCTAATGGGAGCGTAAAGCCATGGAATGGCGTAAATACGCCAAGATTTATAAGCCTGGGGAATTGGGTAATTACATCTAAAAGGTTTTTAAATGAGAAATTGGTATTAGACACATATAGCTAATGGGTCGAATAATTGAAACAAGGATTTTTGTAGACCGTTTGTTCGTAATTCGGTTTTTATAATATGAAATTTACATGGTTGGGTCCGTAATTTTATTACGGACTCATAGGAAAAAGAATCACTTAAAACGGATAACCGAGTAAAAAGTTATGAGGATTTAAAGTTGAATTTTGGGGAAATTTCCGGAGCTGCCTGCTGGAAAACGTACTCCCCCGCCACGCGAGGGGAGCATGAAGCACTGGCGCGACACGCGGGACCACCCGCGCCACGCGAAGGTCCTTCGCGACACGCGACAGGATAAAAAACGAAATTTTATTTTATTTTTGACGATTCGATACTAGAACTCGTTTATATGCATTATATTTAAGTCAAGACTAACTATTTAAGTGGTTTTGACTCTAGGTACAGATGGGGCTCTTCCGGATGGTGATCAAGCATATTACCGAGAACCGAACACTAATTTTTGAAGCTTCCGCGTTAACTTGATCTTGTCTAGACAATGTTTTTTATGTAAATGATTTGCTACTCATGTTATGAATGTTTAAAACTAGTCGGTAGTTGACTAGTAGGTGTTACTTTAAAACTTTTATTGGGTACTTATGTTGAACTAAAGTACTATATATATATATGTTTTTATTGTATTAAATTGGAAATTAAACGGATGTTACAAGTTGGTAATCAGAGCTCAAGGTTGTTAACAAAGTGTTCGGTTCAAGCTTGTTCAAGCATCCGGTAAGAGTTAATTGTCCTAAATTGAGTTATTAAGTATAAAAAGGGAAAGATGAATAGACATGCATGGGAGGAGCGTGTGCATTAAATAAGAGCGGTGAAAACAAGTTATGAACTTGAATAAACCGAAGTAAATAAACCATATGCTATAGATGAAATGTTTAACGCTCGATGTAAACATTTCAGTTTAAAGATGACGGATAAAGGTAACGATGATGCGGTGCCGAGAGTCACCGAGCAAATGAGAGAAGTGATTGCTGAGGAGGTAAGAAAGGCAATCGAAAACAGTTTGTCGGGTTTCATCGATAAAATCCAAAACACGGTATTATCAGTGGTGGATGAGAGAATCAAGAAATTGGAGGATAATACCAATTTAGCAAAGGAAAAGTCGGGAGGACGAAAGCCTTGTTCGTATAAGGAATTTATGGCGTCCAAACCACCAATTTACAATGGGGAGGTTGACCTGATAGTATGCCAACGGTGGCTAAGCGATATGGAGGGAGTATTTGAAAGGACCCACTGTGATATAGATGACTACGTAGCCTATGGCACGGGTCAGTTAAGGGGTCAAGCAAAAGACTGGTGGGATAACAAGAAGAAAGAAATTGGAAGTGAAGCGGCTAAGGCTATGACATGGGATGAGTTTAAGACGCCGTTTCTTAAACATCATAGCCCCAAGGCAGTCATTTACAAAATCAAGGAAGAATTCATACAGCTTCGACATAAGGGTGAATCCATTGATAAAATCACGGGAATATTCATGGATAAGATGAAGTTTTGTGATGAACTGATAACAAATGAAGAGCAGAAAATATATTATTACTATAATATGTTGAGCGCTGAGTATAGGGAGTTTATGACTCCTTCAAAGTATGAGACCCTCACCGAGATTATAAACGTTGCTCGGGAACGGGAAATAGAGTTGAAGAAACAGATTGAAAGGGGCGAAAAAAGGGCGCAGGTAGTTAATCCAAGCCCGACGAAAAAGGCGTTCACGACCGAATCATCGAAGAAACAAGAAAGGAAAAGCGGGTCACCAAACTGCAGGGTATGCAGGAAAGGGCACAAGGGTGAGTGCCGGTTCAAGGACAAACCGTGTCCTATCTGTGGAAAAACAGGGCACACGGTTGCGTTGTGCCCGGGGAAAGTGTCGGTCTGCTATAAATGTTATCAGCCGGGTCACAAGAAGTCTGAGTGCCCGGAGTTGATTGAAAGGAAAGAAGGCAAGGATATGCATACTGAGACACCAAAAGCAAAAGCTAGATCCTTTCAATTAACAGCAGCAGGGGAAAAAATGGAACCCGATGTGGTTTCAGGTATATTTGCTATAAACTCAATTCCCGCACATGTGTTATTTGATACGGGTGCGAATAAATCCTTTATTTCCCATGACATCCTTCCTTTGTACTAACGAAATTACCTATGCCATTAGAGGTAGAAATAGGTGACAACAAAAGTTTCATTGTGTGTGATGTATGCCGAGATTGTAAGATAGATATTGACGGTGAAGAATATTCAATAGACTTGATCCCGATGTCAATGGGAGAATTTCAAGTAGTTGTCGGGATGGATTGGTTATCCCGACATAACGCGAAAGTGGTGTGTTTCCGCAAGGAGATAAAATTGACATCTCCAAGTGGAAAGCACGTTACCATTTATGGTGAAAAAGGGGGTAATCCCGTTATCTGCACAATGCTAAAGGCACACAAACTCATAAGGCGTGGGTGTAGAGCATTCATGATATATGAAAATGAACCGGATAAAGAAACGCCAAAGATTGAAGATGTACCGGTGGTACGTGATTACGCCGATGTATTTCCGGAAGATTTACCGGGACTACCGCCAAAACGGGAGGTAGAGTTCGGAAATGAATTGATTCCGGGCGCGAAACCTGTGGCCAAGGCGCCGTATCGGCTCGCGCCATCAGAATTGCAAGAGTTGATGTCCCAAATTCAAGACCTGCTTGACAAAGGGTTTATTCAGCCAAGTGTGTCTCCATGGGGCGCACCGGTGCTGTTCGTGAAAAAGAAGGATGGGAGCATGCGCATGTGTATCGATTACCGGGAGTTGAACAAACTCACGGTGAAAAATCGATATCCGCTCCCAAGAATTGACGACTTATTTGACCAATTGCAAGGCGCAAATTGGTTCTCCAAGATTGACCTTAAATCGGGGTATCATCAGTTGAAGGTCAAAGAGGAAGATATACCAAAAACGGCATTCCATACACGATACGGGCATTACGAGTTTCTCGTAATGTCCTTCGGGTTAACCAACGCACCCATGGCTTTCATGGATCTCATGAACCGGGTTTGCAAGCCGTTGTTGGATAAGTCAGTGATAGTGCTCATCGATGACATATTCGTATATTCAAGAAATGAAGCGGAACACGCGAGTCATTTACGCGAAGTGTTGGAGACGCTCAGAAGAGAAAAGTTGTATGCAAAATTCTCAAAATGTGCCTTCTGGTTACGAGAGGTGCAGTTTCTGGGGCACGTTATTAGTGCAAATGGGGTGTTAGTAGATCCGTCAAAAATAGAAGCAGTGGCGAGATGGAATCCCCTAAAGAACCCTTCAGAAATTAGAAGCT
This sequence comes from Helianthus tuberosus, assembly GCA_030545235.1. Taxonomy (NCBI): domain Eukaryota; kingdom Viridiplantae; phylum Streptophyta; class Magnoliopsida; order Asterales; family Asteraceae; genus Helianthus; species Helianthus tuberosus. Next base: position 116,346,995 of record CM060361.1, on the reverse strand, counting down.
TTTTGGGGCTTGCGGGTTATTATAGGAGATTCATACAAGATTTCTCCAAGATTGCTATGCCGTTGACCAAACTAACCCGTAAAGACGAAAAGTTTGTTTGGGGAGAAGATTAAGAAAAGGCGTTCCAAACGCTTAAGGAAAAACTAACCCATGCACCGGTATTGTCATTGCTGGATGGAACTGATGATATGGTAGTCTACTCGGATGCATCGCATTCGGGGCTTGGCTGCGTTCTGATGCAACGAGGCAAGGTTATAGCCTATGCCTCGAGACAGCTAAAGACTCATGAAAAGAAATATCCTACACACGACCTCGAGTTGGCAGTGGTGGTGTTCGCCTTAAAAATATGGAGGCATTATTTGTATGGGGTAAAATGCACTATCTTTACCGACCATAAAAGCTTAAAATATTTCTTCGATCAGAAGGAATTAAACATGAGACAGAGGCGGTGGTTAGAAACTGTCAAGGATTTTGACTGTGATATACATTATCACCCGGGAAAGGCTAATGTGGTGGCTGATGCGTTGAGCCGAAAGACAGATCATACGCCTATTCGAGTGCGATCAATGCAACTAATTGTGACATCGGGTTTGCTTGAGCAAATCCGGAAATCTCAAACTGAAGCAATGAAGGAAGAAAATGTGAAAAAGGAAAGAACAGTTGGCCAGTTAAAAGACTTGGCGGATGGTAACCAAGGATTGAAAACTCGATGTGGGAGGATTTGGGTTCCAAATTCATGTGGAGCCAAGGCACTCCTACTTGATGAGGCCCATAAATCTCGTTATTTGATACATCCGGGGGCAACCAAGATGTATAATGATTTAAAACAAAACTATTGGTGGCCCGGAATGAAAAGAGATATTGTGAAATATGTGGAGAAGTGTTTGACCTGTTTACAAGTCAAAGCAGAGCACCAGAAGCCATATGGTAAGCTGCAACCATTGGACATCCCAGTTTGGAAATGGGAATAAATCACAATGGATTTGCTGACTAAACTGCCCAAGACCAACCGCGGGTTTGATGCTATATGGGTAGTCGTGGATAGATTGACGAAAAGTGATCACTTCATTCCGATTCGTGAGACTTATACATCCGAGAAGATGTCAGAGGTGTACACCAATGAAATCGTGGCACGTCATGGAGTACCGATATCTATTGTGTCTGACAGAGATACTCGGTTTACTTCAAACTTTTGGCGTGAATTCCAAGAACAAATGGGAACTAAACTGTTCATTAGGACTGCTTACCATCCACAAACGGATGGGCAAAGTGAAAGAACAATATAGACGTTGGAGGATATGTTGCGAGCCTGCATTATCGACTTCGAAGGTAGCTGGGACGTCTATCTACCCTTGGTCGAATTTTCATATAACAATAGCCATCACGCGAGCATAGGAATGGCCCCGTATGAGATGCTATATGGTAGAAAGTGCCGAACCCGGTGTGTTCGGGAGAAGTGGGTCCACGTGAACTAGCACATACTGATATAATCCAAACTACGAATGAGAAAATCGACTTGGTCCGAACTCACTTAAAAGCAGCTCAGGATCGACAAAAGTCGTATGCGGATAAACGAAGGAGGCCGATTGAATTTCAAGTGGGCGATAAGGTAATGTTGAAAGTATCACCGTGGAAGGGAATAATTCGGTTTAGAAAAAGAGGAAAATTGAGCCCAAGATTTATTGGGCCATTCAGAATTATTGAACGGGTTGGTAAGGTAGCATACCGTCTCGAACTGCCCGAGGAGTTGAGTGGGATACATAGCACATTCCACGTGTCACATCTCCGAAAATGTCTAGCAGATGAAACTGCTCATATCCACTATGATGACATTGAAGTGGATAACAATCTTAACTACGCGGTAAAGCCAATCTCGATTCTAGATCTTAAGGTGAAAAGCTTAAGGAACAAAGTGATTAACCAAGTGAAGGTTAAATGGGAACACAGGAAAGGTTCGGATACCACATGGGAGTCCGAAGAAGAGATGCAATGGCTCCACCCTACATTATTTGGTACGTACTCTGGTTTCGAGGACGAAACCCTTTTTAAGGGGGTGGACTTGTAACACCCCGAAATTTAAAAAGCTTTATATTAGCATTATATAAAGTACAAAATAAACGAGAATGAGCTAACTAGGAAATAAATAACCCAGTTAGTTAGTTACCTTGTTTTAAAGCATGAATGAATTTAAAATGCCAAAGATATAAACTAAATAAAAGTGGAGGGGCCTATGTTGTTAAAATTGAAACTTAATTACATAAAACAAAATTAAAACACACCAAACACACTCAAATGGTGTGTCTGGTCGATCAAGAAGCAGGGGGCGACAAGGGGTTCTTCACCAAACCCTAATTCTCACAAAAACTACAAATTGAGAGCTCAAATCAAGTCAAAATCGAAATCTAAACATAGATTCGTGATTACCTAGTCAAAGGGATCATAAGGTATGCCAATTTAGGTTGTTTTGATTCAACTCAAATCCCTAGCATATGATGAAAATTGAATGTTTAGCTTGATTTTGTGTTGTAATGATGAAATTAGAAGAGATATGATGTCTAGGGATAAAGCCTAGGTGAATTCTTGTTAAGACCTTGCATGTTAATTGTGGGTTCATAATCACCATTTTAGGTGATCAATGTGTTAGTGGAAACTTGATAAACACTAGAATTATGATTCTTGTTCTAGTGAAACCTGAGTTTTAGGAGGTAATCTCTGAAATATGAATGTAAAATTTGTGTAAATTTGCATGATTGAAGTTGAATTAGATGAGGATTTCAAGTCACGAACTTGGTTTTGTTTATATGAAAATCTAACCCGCTACGTGTTTGTTGAAATGCCTAAGTGGGGACTAATATGTTAAAAATCGGATGAAAACGCATAATTGACTAGTGTGGCAATTTATGTGTTAATAATTACAAAAAGGGTTCTAAATTGAAGTTGAATTGAACTCTTTAGGCAAAGAATCCGGATCGTCAAGCGGACAAGCCGAAGGAGGAGATACGCATTTGAAGGGTGTGCTCTAAAGGTACGCGACTGTAGTTCCGTTACATTACGCATACATGTTTGGTAAATAGAATACAAATGGTGTTTTAGTGTAAATTATGCGTTTGATATGCCATGGAAGTGGCGAAGCTCACTCGACAATCAAACGGGTTAATATAATAGTTAGCAATAGTTTAGTTCGTCAACAAAGTGGTGGATACCACTTGACAACCAAACGGGTCAAAATTTTGCCTTCAAATAATCAAGTGTAAAGAGACTTGAGAGTCTCATTTTGCGTTAGCATTGGATAATAATACATCAATGAGTTGGTTATGTTGATTAAAGTTTACGAATCCGAGATATCGGATCAAGCGATATGAGATGATTATAAATATCGCACGGAAACGAATTGCTTGAAATTAGAGAAACAAGCATGATGTCCTAATGGGAGCGTAAAGCCATGGAATGGCGTAAATACGCCAAGATTTATAAGCCCGGGGAATTGGGTAATTACATCTAAAAGGTTTTTAAATGAGAAATTGGTATTAGACACATATTGCTAATGGGTCGAATAATTGAAACAAGGATTTTTGTTGACCGTTTGTTCGTAATTCGGTTTTTATAATATGAAATTTACATGGCTAGGTCCGTAATTTTATTACGGACTCATAGTAAAAAGAATCACTTAAAACGGATAACCGAGTAAAAAGTTATGAGGATTTAAAGTTGAATTTTGGGGAAATTTCCGGAGCTGGGTAAAATGCAGGTCCAGAAACTGGACCTGCTGGAAAACGTACTCCCCCGCGCCACGCGAGGGGAGCATGAAGCACTGGCGCGACACGCAATAGGACGGAAAAACGATTTTTTTTTATTTTCGATGATTCGATACTAGAACTGGTTTATATGCATTATATTTAAGTCAAGACTAACTATTTAAGTGGTTTTGACTCTAGGTACAGATGGGGCTCTTCCGGATGGTGATCAAGCATATTACCGAGAACCGAACACTAATTTTTGAAGCTTCCGCGTTAACTTGATCTTGTCTAGACAATGTTTTTGATGTAAATGATTTGCTACTCATGTTATGAATGTTTAAAACTAGTCGGTAGTTGACTAGTAGGTGTTACTTTAAAACTTTTATTAGGTACTTATGTTGAACTAAAGTACTATATATATATATATATATATATATATATATATATATATATATATATGTATATATATATTTTCATCTATGTTTTTATTATATTAAATTGGAAATTAAACGGATGTTACACTTTCAGTTTCAAAAGTAAGATGTATGCAAGTTTCTGATTAATCAAGTTCAGTTATTTCAAGTTTCAATTCGGTTAGTTTGATTCTGCAATTCAGTTTATAGTTGTTTGTTTATTCATTGTTATCATGAAGACTTGTTGGTGCGATGTTTGTTATGATTACGTTTACGATTGCCATCATACTCATTCTCATTCACAATGGTCCTGGGAACCCGTAAGTGATGATACCAACATTAATTAGGGTTAAGTTTAACTTTTTCAATCAGATGGATGAAACTGCAATTGTATATATTATACCTTATGATCCATATTAGGAACAAGTTCATGAAGCTTCCTTATTCGATCACTAATTCTCATTCTGTGTACCTAATTCAAAACCAGTAATCTCAACCTAGCTTTGTTAATCAACAAATAACGTCATAAAAAGAACAACGAAATAAGATTACCCTTTCCGCTATACTGCGAGGATGAGTAGCAAACCCTCGTTTTGTTCGTACCCCAAATGACACAGAATCCTGTAGAATCTTCTCCATTTCAACATCCGCGTTCCAAACGAATAAAAAAATAAAAAATAGTAGAAAGAAACCGAGTCGCTTACAATTATACTATGATATAAGAATTTTTTTGATATGTTTAGGTGGTTAAGGGTTTTTAAGAGTTTATGTAGGCGGTTTATGGGAATATAGGTGTTTCTCCTTCAACCAAACGTGATAAATAAAGTCCGCTCATAGTACAAGTGGACCTTGTAAAGTGTGCTTATGGCGCCTGCTTACTATGCTAAGTTTGTTCGGACTTTAGCTAGCGTGAAAAATAAAGTGGTTAAAGTCCACTTGTAGCACTATAGACGACCTATAAACTCTTACATTCCCATAAACCATGTACAAACACTCTTGCAACATCCTAAACCACCTAAACAAGTAAACAACTACAAAAATTCTATGACATACTCACCACATGTGTCTTGAATTTGATTTGTGCCTCTTCTAAGTTGAAGTCTCCGAATTGTTTATCATTGCGAAAAGACGAATGAAACATGCTATTGGTGTCGGGTAACATCAGACAAGGATCAAAGAAACCGGTGGTTGTAAAGGAAGGGTGTTGATTAAGGGTGTGCCTATTGGCACACCAAACCCTAGCAAAATTAGGGTTTATCTACACAGCGCATAGGTCAATACGCAGCGTATAGGGTTAACCCTCTACGCTGCGTATTGACCTATACGCTGCGTAGATACACCATGGATCTTAGTGCCTGATAACCAATCATTGCACAGAAAACAAGGGGAGACTACGCTGCGTATAGGTCAATACGCTGCGTATATAAAACATCTGAAAATTTGGGGTCATTTTGGTAGGTTTGAAGCATCAGATTTTTTTCCAGGTTTATATACACTGCGTATAGGTCAATACGCAGCGTATATAACCTTCCAGAATTTTGTTTCAACATTCGGCCTACTTGTGGTATAAATTTTCCCCCGGTTACAACGTTAACTCGCTTAAAATATATAATGTTTTTTATTATTTAGTCGACGTCGTCGTTAATTTATTTAGTCGATGTCGTCGAAAAGCGTATAATGTTAAAATTTTGATAAGCGTGTATACGGATAACTTTAAAATATTATAGCTTAAATAAGTGGAAATACCCGGGTACTGGTCGAATATGTTAAACCGTTTACAGCAAAAGTTTTATATGTACACCAAAAGTTTGATATATACAAGAAAAGATTGTGCATACATAACAAAATGATAAAATGATAAAATACTATGGCTGCTGATGCTGATCCCATTCCGCATCCGTAATGAAGGGTAGTGGAGGTAACCCGTCATGCTGTCGATGCTCCTACAGCGCCGCAGCCACCCACTCCAACAGATAGTTGTTCCTTTCAGCGTACCGAAGCAGCCGCTGATGTGATGGGTCAGGACTGGGCCAAACATGGCGTGGGAACTGAGGCGCCCCGGGTGGTCCACGCGGCGGTGGTGGCTGCGGAATGACGGCGGCCGGCTCATGCGGCTCCGGCGCCTCCGGATCGTCCGGGGGAAATACCGGAGGGAACTGTTCCGGCAGCTGTGTAAGCTCGTATTGTGTGCCGTCCAATTTCTTTAACCGCTTCCCGCATGGGAAGTCTTTGGTAATTTGCATTCCGTTTACTGTGTTCATCCCCACCCGCTTCGGCTGTGTCGCAGGGCCTACACGGCCGCGGTCATTCTCCGGATTATAGCCCAACGAAAGGGCTATCCTGGTCACGTAGGCGCCGCCGAATAGCAGTCAGCGCTCCTGTCGATGATGCGCGGAGGCGAAGTACTGCGCCAACCCGTAGGCGAGAACGCACAGCCTCTTGTATAAGAGGCAATATAAGAAAAACAAGCCACCACTCGTACACCACTCCCGGCTTTTGTTTCGAGCAGTGATCGAAGTGGAAATCATTTTGTGCAAATACCTGCATAAATGGAAACCAGTCAGTAAATAATAATCAGACGACATCGACTAAATGAGGATAAAAAAACAATAAATTTTTGACTCGTTACGGATTTTGACACGCGTAACGGACCTACGCGCCTTACGAGCGTCGAAACTAAGATCGTCGTTAAATTATATTTTTTTATTATTTAGTCTACGTCGTCCGTAAGGCGCGTAGGGCCTAACGAGCGTCGAAACTAAGTTCGTCGTTAAAATATATTTTTTTATTATTTAGTCGAAGTCGAACCGTAAGGCGCGTAGGTCCCTAACGAGCGTCGAGACTAACTTCGTCGTTAAAATATAAAACGACGATCTTAGTGTCGACGCTCGTTAGGGACCTACACGCCTTACGGTTCGACTTCGACTAAATAATAAAAAAATATATATTTTAACGACGAACTTAGTTTCGACGCTCGTTAGGACCGTACGCGCCTTACGAGCGTCTAAACTAAGATCTTCGTTAAATTATATTTTTTTATTATTTAGTCCATGTCGAACCGTAAGTCGCGTAGGTCCCTAACGAGCGTCGAAATAAGTTCGTCGTTAAAATATAAAACGACGAACTTAGTTTCGATGCTCGTTAGAGACCTACGCGCCTTACGGTTCGACTTCGACTAAATAATAAAAAAAATATTTTAACGACGAACTTAGTTTCGACGCTCGTTAGGACCGTACGCGCCTTACGAGCGTCAAAACTAAGATCGTCGTTAAATTATATTTTTTTATTATTTAGTCCATGTCGAACCGTAAGGCGCGTAGGTCCCTAACGAGCGTCGAAACTAAGATCGTCGTTAAAATATAAAACTTCGATCTTAGTTTCGACGCTCGTTAGGGACCTACGCGCCTTACGGTTCGACTTCGACTAAATAATAAAAAAATATTTTAACGACGAACTTAGTTTCGACGCTCGTTAGGACCGTACGCGCCTTACGAGCGTCCAAACTAAGATCGTCGTTAAATTAAATTTTTTTTATTATTTAGTCCATGTCGAACCATAAGGCGCGTAGGTCCCTAACGAGCGTCGAAATAAGTTCGTCGTTAAATTATTTTAACGACGAACTTATTTCGACGCTCGTTTTAACGACGAACTTATTTCGACGCTCGTTAGGGACCTACTCGCCTTACGGTTCGACTTCGACTAAATAATAAAAAAATATATTTTAACGACGAACTTATTTCGACGCTCGTTAGGGACCTACGCGCCTTACGGTTCGACTTCGACTAAATAATTAAAAAAAAATTCTGTTTAAAAAGAAATTTTGTTTAAAAAAAATCTGTTAAAAAAAACTGTTTTCTGTTTAGAAAAAAAAAACAATTTAGGTTTAAAAAAATATATTTTCTATTTAAATAATAATAACTATTATTAAAATAATAATAACTAACGTACCTGAAGAGCGGATCATTAATCAGCGTAACCCTCCCCTTGGATTGTCGGTGGTCCCAATGATTGATGTCCGCGATCTGAGCCCAAAACCCTAAAAGTGTGGCTTTATCAACCATTACCAACCCCTGTTTACACGAATGTTTATTAAACGTTAAATTAATATTAAATCTTAAATGTTATATATTAAAATAATAATAATAACAATACAAAATTTGTGTTAAACGTACCGTCGTATAAAGATCCGTAGCGATCTCAGCCTCCGTATACAAACCGTTATGCACCGCAAACTGTGCAAGTGACATAGAACGCGCCAGGCCAGCCATGCGAAAAGAAACCTCGGGCGGGGGAGAGGGCTGCGCGGGGTCCACAACCTCATTTGGCCGACGAGGATGAAACTCGAACGACGACATAAACTCGATCAGTATCTCCCTGTAGCTCGGCGTAAACGATAGCTCAAACAGCCGATCCCACGGTGAATCAAGGGGAACAAACTCCCGTGCCCATTCTTCAACCGCGAGCTTTCGGAGGGTTTTCCAAGAAACCGCAAAATGCTCACCGACGTGCATCTTCCGAAACTTCTCGCAACGGAGAGCAGCGTCGGACTCCGGAGGAAACTCCAAATACGGGTGATTCTCGAGAGGATCCGCCGGTGGACGCGTCCGCCGCTGCCGCTGCGCCTGCTCCGGATTAATTTGTTCGATATCCATTTCCTCCATCTTTCTCGTCCTGAAAACAAAAAAAAAATATTTTCTGTTTAAAAAGAACAGTTTTCTGTTTAAAAAAAAACAATTTAAGTTTAAAAAAATATATATTTTCTCATGTATATTTTTTTATGAGAAACGCCCCTCCGCGGCTGCAAACACAGCCCCAAACGGCTGCGAAATCGCTGCCGTTTGCGGCTGCGTTTGCAGCCGTAAACGGGCGTTTAAACGGCTGCAAACGCAGCCCCAAACGGCAGCGAAATCGCAGCCGTTTGCGGCCACGTTTACAGCCGTAAAGGGCGTTTAAACGGCTGCAAACGCATTTGTGGCTGCGTTTGCAGCCGTTTAAACGCCCTTTACGGCGAAATCACTGCCGTTTAAACCGCATTTGCAGCCGTAAACGGGCGTTTAAACGGCTGCAAACGCAGCCGCAAACGGCTGTGAAATCGCTGCCGTTTGGGGCTGCGTTTGCAACCGTTTAAACCCCCACCCACTATGGATACTTGTTCAAATCCTGTGTGTCAATCTTCATGACCATATGTAATTGACTTTTTGCTATCATGCAGTTTGGTGCATATATGGATAACTTGTCTAACTTAGTTTTGTTTATCTATAAAAAAAATTTCTCAACTACTTGGATTTCTATTTTATACGATAATTATCCATGCTTGAATATCAACGTGGAAGATCGTCAATATATTTGCTAACTTAAATGAATGACCTCGTATAAGTATTGAAGTTTTTATACGGTGTCGTTACCTCACATTGGTTTGTTGCAGGCCAACACTGTTACATTTTTTAAACTCACACACTCGCTAAATCTATACCAGTGTCAACAAGGAGGCTAGAACGCTCAGCCACTTATGAAGAACACCCTGGTAACACACTTTGGTACTGCTAGGCTGTTTCATACATCAAAATTGTGGACTAATTCTCACTCTATTATTTTCAATATCTATTTTAATAGCTAAGTCGCATATTGTTTTATATATACAAGGTTATTAGTGAGCTTAATATACGAGTAAACTTTAAAAACTAAGAACCTAAAACCATGTAAATAGATGGATTATAGATCTTCAAGAAGGTTGCCACAAAAGAGCTATTTTGCAAATATCAAGGCCGGTCTTCCTTGCTCTCTCTTCTACACGAGGATCCTTTCAATTATTTATGTTTCAAATTATACTATTGTTGTACTGTTTACTAATGCATGAGTATTATTGTACCTCTTCCAAATATTTTGATGAACATGAGACAGTTTTGGTCATAATACTCTGGCATCATTTGTACATACGAAGATGCCGTTTGCAGTAATCAAACATCATTCAAAACTGTTTGAAAGCTTAACCAAACCCTAATTTATGAAAGTTCAGAGAGTTCAGTGGCTAAACCCTAACAAGTCAAACAAATCAACACTAATCAAAGCTTAACCAAACCCTAATTTACGAAAGTTCAATCACTAACCAAACCCTAATTTACCTAAAAACATCTAATTTACGGATAAAATACAAAAAAAAATCAAAATTACTTAAATAGGTTGAGTAAATACCTGTTTTATACTTCGAATTCGTGTCGTATACGATCGATTATTTCAGTCGGCTTCGTATGTCTCTCGGTTGTGTGTGTTTTGGAGATTTGGGGAAGAACAGAGCTGCGTATAGGGGTTTTCTCTTATTTAAATCAGAACCTCTACGCAGTGTAGAGATCCCTACGAAGCGTATACAAAAGTCAAAAAGCAGTTTGACTTCAGTAAAATTACCATTTTGCCCTTGTTTTTGGGCTATACGGAGCTGATTACAAGGGTAAAAAGGTCATTTACTAGCTTCATATACGCTACGTATGGATCTCTACGCAACGTATATAAAGGTCAAGAGAATGACCTTTATACCCTTGTATCATTGCTTCGTATAGCATTGATACAAGGGTATAAAGGTCATTCTCTTGACCTTTATATACGCTGCGTAGAGATCCATACGCAACGTATATGAAGGTAGTAAATGACCTTTTTACCCTTGTAATCAGCTCCGTATAGCCCAAAAACATGGGCAAAATGGTAATTTAACATATTTAGGTTTTGAAACTTTGATTTTGGGGGAAAATTGTCCGCCTTTTACATACGCTGCGTATGGATCAATACGCTGCGTATTAGGATAATCATTTTACCATTTTGCCCTTGTTTTGAGGCAATATGAAGCCAAAAACAGGGGCTGTTTTGTCATTTGCATCCCATACGCTGCGTAGGGATCCCTACGCATCGTATATAAAGCTCCATTTTTTTTATTTTTTTGTGTTTTCCTTTGTATATATTTATCGAAAGCAATATTATTTGATAAATAATAAAAATATAATTTAGAAAAGCTAAAAATAATACAAAAATTATGAATTATAAAAATTAAAAATGATACAAACTTTATAAATTAAAAAATTTCTACAATTTACAAAAATACAAGTTTTCGCTTAATCTTCGATAACATTTAAACTCGGTTCTCTGTCTTTGTCTGAGTATGATTTAGGATTGGTTAACTCGTAGTAGTGTTGTAACCGCGGTCTATACATTTCTTCTCACCGTTCCGTAGCTATTGATCGATGTGTCGACCACAATGGGGTCACTAAAGGCATGGGGTAGTCTCCTTCCAACTTAGCATGTATGAAGTGTCCCCCGTGAACATGTACGAGCGTTATCGCTTGAGGTCGTGAATCTAGTGGGGCATCCGTTAATGGGAAGATGGTAGAGCTCCCTTCGATGCTTAGCACGTGGAGGACAATATTATACCTTTGAGCTACGAGAAGCCCTACGTGGGGCATTTCCATCCAGTGACTTGGATCGCACCCTTTCACTGAATGCCATTCGATGCTGTTACGTATTCGTTTAAAGTCTCCTTCGTTATATCTTTCGAATACATGCTTCCAACGCGCCTCGTTATGGTCAATCTCCAATAGTAAATCACTTCGAATACGGGGCCATACGTGTTCCATAAAACCTAACCCGACAGCCACAGACCTGTACCCACAATGACCGTCTGTCACATCTTGTATACGCGATATGTAAGAGTGAAACTCTGATGGAATTTGATTCTTAAACCTCTTAATGCTTAACAAGTGCTCGTCCCCCTTCATTAATGGAAAACCCTGATCATCCCGCGTCTCCTTCTTTTTAGAACTCGTTGAACTGTTTCGTTGCATTTTAGGTTTTTCAGACCTTACAACCGAACCAGTTCCACGAGAGCCCTCTGACGGTACGTATGAGCTGTGTCGGGGTAAATCGTACCTATGTTTGGGGGAAGCGGTATATACGTTGCTGTCCTCGCCATAGGAGCTGTATCTCGCAGCTTCGTCTAACCTCGCAGCTTCATCTAGCCTTTCTTGGACTTTCTTTGATGTAGGCCGACCGCGAGTATTTTGCTGGACGATCGGTGGTTTCTTGGTTGACGATTTCGGGGTGAAGACCGCTTTTGTCTTTGAAAGCAAACTCTTTTGCTGAACGGGGGACTGCGCCTCTAAATGTTGCCGCACATTATTGAGCTCTGCTATAACATCGACTTCCTCGTCTACCAGTTTACACGGGAGCAAGTCAAGCTTACGCCAGAATACATCTATGTCGTCGAGTTGTATTATACGCCCTGCACAGTTAAGTTAATACGGTGTGAGAAATAGCTAAATCGTACAAAATAACAAAAGGTTTGTAGTTTTAATATTTTTTTACCTGTACGTTTGTAGTTTTCCAGCCTACAAGCACACGGGAATCCACAGCTAAGCCACATATGGCAACCACATGATGCGTTAAGTTTCCGCAACACCTCCAGCTTCCTCAGTAGCTCTTTTGCCAGCAAATCAAGTGCTTCATGGAAACCTTTCCACATAGGTTGTCCAACAGTGGGTGTCTGTGGTGGTTCATCGTTTTTTCGATGCTCTCGGTGAAACTTTTTTGTATTTCATCGTACTGAGTTTCAACTATATCAATGACGCATCTTGCTATTCGCTCCAATGAACTCCCGCGCGTAACATATCTTTTTAAATTTGCGTGCTGGCTCTCAATTCTGTTGGTGGTGCGCTGACCAAAGTTGTGACACTTATCGGTCCACGCATAAACGAACATTTCTTTATAGTCTTTGAGCAAGTTTTCGTAGACGTAATCAAAGACACCTGAAAAAATAAAATAATGAAATGTAAAAGCATGTGTAAAATATAATAGATTGGGTGAGTCGTTTGTTGAAGGAACACTTACTTTCTCGGTTGGCAACCACGAGTCGGTTATACATTTTCTCCAAGTTGTACTTGTACATGGGCTCTGAAGCAGATTCACACACTCTCCGCCAGTACGACATAAATTTCCCCCAATCTTCTTTATTGAACCCTTGCTTGCAATGTCTAACTATATTTTGTTCGATGTGAAAGTGGCATAGAAGCCTGGTTGCGTTCAGGAATACTTTAGCACACGCGTTAATTAGGGCAAGCTCTCTATCCGTGACTATCACACGTGGCATCATACATTCATGCAACATTGACTTGATCCACTCAAGCACCCACACGTAGTTACCCCTTCGTTCTTTACAAATAACGGCATGTGCGATACAAAAAGACTTGTTGGTCGACGTCAAACCCACAATCTGGACAAATGGCATGTTGTAGATGTTTGTTTTGTAGGTCGCGTCGATCAACATCACGTGCGAGAATGCACGCCACATAGTGATTGAATAAGGATGAACAAAGAAAATCTCTGTTACGACATCTGTTTTGGGTTCCTGTCGGGTGTCGTAAATGAATCGGTTGTCATGCAGCAGGCTTTCCAGTGCCTGCATAGGAGTCTTTCTGTCCATCAGTGTCGCTCTAATTTTTTGTACCGCATTTTGCACGTCTTTCTGAACATGCAGGCTGTCGGGGAACTGCTTTCTTCAGGTTTGAAATATGATACGTGGCTCCATGTTTTGAGCAGTTAGATGCTCCACCAGCTTGTATTCGACTTCAGTAAATCTTCGCACAAAAGCGTGGCCTAACAGACTCGTCGTAGGTTCGTGGTTATGGTTCGCGTTGTCCACTTTTAACTCCCACGTGTCATTCGTCACGTCCCGGATGGCGAGTAATGAAAATGGGCAACCGATTTTTTTGCTACCAGCTTTCCTAACTGTTCCTTTACTACGGTGCTCACCACTACGGTCACACACAAGCCATACCATCCCAGTAGTACCGCCAATATTTTTCGATCGGCGGGTAATAATTACGTAACCATACTCCTTTCCCGTTTCTTGTACCCAATTCTTCAAATCAGTTAGAGACATGAAACGCTAAAAAAAAGTTACGCTAATAACAACAACAACAACAATAATAATAATAATAATAAAGATAATTACAACAGCAACAACAAGAACAACAACAATAATAATAATAATAATGTTTTTAACAATAATATTAATAATTATAATTATAATATTTTTAACAATAATAATAATAATAATTATTATTATTATTATTATTATTATTATAATATTTTTAACAATAATAAAAATAATAATAACAATAATAATAATAACAATAATTATAATATTTTTAACAATAATAATAATAATAATTATAATTATAATATTTTTAACAATAATAATAATTATAATTATAATAATTATAATATTTTTAACAATAATAATAATTATTATAACTATAATATTTTTAACAATAATAATAATAATAATAGTTATAATTATAATATTTTTAACAATAATAAAAATAATTATAATTATAATATTTTTAACAATAATAATAATAATAATAATAATAATAATAACAATTATAATTATAGTATTTTTAACAATAATAACAATAATAATAATTATAATTATTATATATTTAACAATAATAATAATAATTATAATTATAATATTTTTAACAATAATAATAATTATTATTTTAATATGATACCTCATTTATTTGAAACGGATTGCCCGGGGTAGATGGTTTATAAAGTGGTGTGTTACGGGGCTCATAACCATATCCACCATATTCTCCGTATCCACCGTAGCCTCCGTATCCACCGTATCCACCTTCACCCCCATATCTATCGTATCCAGTGTATCCACCTTCACCCCGTATCCATCGTATCCATCTTCTACCCCGTATCCACCTTCACCCCCGTATCCACTGTAACCTCCGTATACACCTTCACCCCCGTATCCCCCGTAACCCGGATACGATTGCTGCGTCGGATAATATGGTTCATTAACAGGTGCATTCTCAGCACCGTATCCACTTTGTTGCACGTACGGAGATTCATACCCGTATCCGTAATCCGGATACACTTGATCCGCCGGGTAATTTGGTTCATCAACATGTGGAGTGGGAGTCTTGTTCAAGTCTGGCAACTGTGTTTTTTGATCAACAGGGACTCCAGACACAACCTCCTCCTCCTCATTGGCATCTGCTCCCCATGTGTCGTTAGAATAGCGATTACCGAAATAATTCTCGTTCCAAAATGATGACATTTTAACAAGATTGAACAAAAAACAGAACAAATGATTTTGGTTTGGGGTGTAAATTGTTTACTGAAGAAGAATATGAAAAACAGAAGAAGAGATGAAGTAAGTGTTGTGCTTGTGCGAAGATGAAAAGAAAGCAGAGCTAAATAGACTTTTAAATTTACTGAAATACGCAGCGTATAGATCTCTACTCCCCGTATTGCTTTATTCACATGCCTAGACAACATCGTATCAGGGTCAAATCAGTCTGACATACGCTGCGTATTGATCAATACGCATCGTTTAGGGTTACCTCTATACGCTGCCCCTTACATACGCTGCGTAGAGACCTATACGCAGCGTATAGAGGTAACCCTATACGCTGCGTAGAGACCTCTACGCAGCGTATGTAAACCCTAAGTGTGTAGATAGCCTGCCAAGGTGTGCAAATAGTGTGAGCTTGATTAAAGGTTGATTTAGGGGGCTCAATTGTGATATCTTCATCTGATAGTAGCAGTGCTTCTAACCACTTTGCTGGAGCTGACTGAAAGATGGCTAGACGTTGACCATCACTGCCACCGGCCTGTTGCATTTTGTTTGGTATGTTGTTTATGGTGTTAGTGTTGAAATCTGGTTGCTTTTTGAAGTTGTATCTTGCAAGGTGAAGGGGTGAACCGCCTTCTATTCTTGGAGTATGTTTTAGAGTATAAAAGGGGGAAACAACTACCAACAGTCAAGCATTTATAGTGTTTTCTTCTACACAAAGGAATAAAAGAAATGAATTGATTGCAATATTTGAATTTGGGTTTTTCAGTCGAAACTAAAAACCAAACCAAATTCAAATTCCATTTATAATTTGCTTAGTTTGGTGTTTGGTTTTGAGCGAAAAACGATTTCAAACCGAGGAAATCAAAAACCAAACCAATAGGCACTTGGATTCTCTAGATTATATATTACCCTCAATTGGTAAAGAACAATTTTGTGAGCCAATACTCAACGACTACAAATATTAACAAGACAACTTTGGGTTGTCTCATATATTTTTTACTGTGAAAAACGTAGTAGACCATTCACATTGGAGGCTCCATCTTCATCTATATAAATTATAGGGAAAATGCCACTAAAATGTAACTAAGTTTGTCAAGTGTCTCAATTAAGTCATCCAAACTTTTTTTGTCTCTCTAAAGTCACTAAACTTTAATTTTGTGTTCTAATACTGTGTAATTACCAGGTCATCAGGTTACCATGTTTTTCTTTTATTTTTTATTTTCTTTTTAATGCTTATGTGGATATTATTTATATTAGGTGTAATTTGTAAAATAAAAACATATTATAACCTACGTAATAACCTACGATGTTTCATTCCTCCAAAACCCTAACGGCATGAACAGCAACGACGATCGACCTTCAACCTTTGATGATCAGATTCGCGATTCGTCGGGTACGATTGCTTCTTTCGTTTTTGTTCCATAGCAATGATATAACTGTTTCGACGACGACCCGGTATCGATTCGTTTTTGTTTCATAGCTTCTTTCGTTTTTGTTTAGTAGTAATGATATATATTGTTTTGATGAAAGTTGCAGCGTCCTCAGGTTTCATCTATTTGGTGGAATTTTAGTTTTTGACTTATAGTATTTGCATTCTCAATTAGTTAGGCTTATATATGAAAATATATATTGTTTTCCACATCATATTAAAAATTAAAAAAAAAATAATAAAACCTGACACATCATCATTACTAACCTGGTAACCTGATGATTACACAGTATTAGAACATCAAATGAAACTTGAGTTATTTTATAGAGACAAAAAAAGTTTCAATGACTTAATTGGAACGCTTGTCAAAGTTGGTTACATTTCTACGAAGTTACCCCTAAATTATATAATATAATTCAACTAAAAACACATTTTCCTTTATATTTTAATTATTTTTTGAAAACCTCTCACACAGTGGCGTAACTTAGTGGGAACCGGGGGTGCACCCCCCACCCCCCAATGTTTCAGTTGATTTTCCGTCTGGAAATTTTAAAATTATATAGGATCGCCTTCCCAATTATTTTGCCTAAATATTTATACAATTTTTCAGTTGACTTTCCGTCCCCGTAGAACTTTTGATCAAGATTCGTCACTACTCTCACATCCAACTCTCTATCTATATCTCTATTATAGTCACAACACTTATCTTATTACTTTTTTCTAGTTTCTATATACTCACAACAAAAATATAAAGAGTTAATATGATCCTCTAAATATAGAGGTTGTATTGTACTTTCTATAAATCTTTCTCTACTATAAAGACTCTAATGTAGAAGTGTTTTTGATGTTTTATTTTTTATTTTTTACTCTATATTATTTAGAATATATAAGTAAAGAGTCTTCGTTATAAATGCTCGTATAAGTATTTGATTCATCTTTCATGTTAATTTATTAATGAGTAAATTACAAGTTTTGTCCTTTATGTTTGTCCCAAATTTCAGACGCTGTCCTTTACCTTTAAAATTGATGGGTTCTGTCCTTAATGTTGCAAAATCTTGCAAGTTATGTCCTTTAATACAAACCCAGTTAGATTTTTTAGTTAAATATGATTACACAAGGGTATTTTAGTCTTTTTACCCATTTTATTTAATATTATCTAAAAAACAAAACAAACTATTTTAAAGAATTATTATTATATATAATATCTACCACACGCTCTCTCTACCACCCACCCCAACCACCTGCCATCAACACCACTCTCGCACTCCGGCACCAGACAACCGCCACCGCTGCCATCTCATGTCAACAAATCCTCCTACTCCTTTCTCACCATCGGCGAACACAAGTTCTCCGGCAACTCTCTCCTCCGTCTCTAACAACACCGGCAAACCCAGATCTGGACAGATCTTGAACCACACCCACAGTTTGGGTTATAGATCCGGACAGTGGAGGCGAAGTGAAAAAGACGATGGGAGATGCTATATCGAACGAGATGGTTTTCAATTTTCATCTTTTTGTTAAAAGTTGATTTACGCGGTCAAGATTTCATCCTCTTGACGTCAATTTGTGGAGGTGTGGGTGTTTGGTAGCCACCATTTTAATTCTGAAATGGAAATATCAATACATATTATTTATATCAATTTCATAAAATTTGAATGCCATTATTACTTTGATATAGTTTCAACAGAGGTTTTTAGCCTTAATTTCATAAAATTTAAATGCTATTATTTCTTTGGTAAGGATTTTTAAGGTTTAATTTGGAAAGATGATGAACGGGGTGGTTCGCGAAAACCATCATGATCACCCCCACTTATTATTCATTCCTTTGCATCGATTTTCCGGTGACCCAAATATATAGATTTTCCGGCGACCCAACTATCATCATCACTCCTGGGAAGATGATTTGATTTTATGGGTTTTGCTACAAACCGGGTCCCAAAATCACGGATGCGACCCAAATATATGTCTTGCTCCGGTAATATAGTTCATTTGAAATTATGAGAAACCCTGGAAAGATGATATGGTGATGAACTGATGATGATGATGAAGAGAGAGAGGAGAGAGGGTAGAGAGAGAAAGGGCAAAGTTTTTTTTATATTTTTTTTATTTATATGTTTTTTATGTTTTTTTTACAAAATAGTCCTTGAATATTAATTATTTACACAATAGTCCTTAATGAGATGAAATGACAAAAATGCCCTCATGCGCAAGGCACATGACTAGTTTTAACCAAAAAATCTAACTGGGTTTGGCCTAAAGGACATAACGTGCAAGATTTTGCAACATTAAGGACAAAACCCATCAATTTTAAAGGTAAAGGACAGCGCCTGATATTTGGGACAAACATAAAGGACAAATTGTAATTTACTCTTTATTAATTAACTATACATCAACCATTTGATCATTTAGCCCAACATGATATTAGCGAGGTCCAAGTATACTCGTTTAGCCCACAATCCCATAATTATTTGATACAACTATACAAGCTTATGCTAGCCCGATTTGAAGTAAGTCGATTTGATTTGAGCTCTAGTCTTATGTTTAAAACCTCGATTTTAGATCGTTAGTAGTTTTACAAACTTACACTTCATTGTTTATTATTCTTTGTGACTCACAAAAGTTACTATTCAAGTTTTACTTTTTTTTAGTTGGTGTACAATCATGTGTCCTTTCATTTTTAACTTTCAATTTCACCCCTTATTGCTTATACTACAAATAATATACACTTCTAACCCATTTAATATAAACATCTAACCCATTTAATTTCAAATTTGTTTTTTCTCTTATAATTTTCGCTAGTTAACTTTTAGAAAGAAAAAAAAAAACTTAATATGCGGTTGTGTTTAAAGTTTGTACTTTAACATTCTGGTATTAAGTTTATTGAAACGGAGTCACATTCGAAATAAAGAATTTTTTTTTGGTATTGACGCTATAACGAATGCCAGTATCTGTTATCAAGAGTCAAAACCAGTATTCATATTCTGTTTTTTTAACGATCGACATAAAATACGTGTCGATATCCTATCGGGTATATCACAACTTTATTTTTTGTGTTCTTTTTCGATTGCTAGACCTTGTGTTGCTATAGTACCAGTACTGTAACGAACTGAACCGATACCAACCAAATGTTTACCGCTAGCACGGGAGACCCATTATTATATATATTAATTGCAAAGGTCGGCATAACAACTTACAAATTAAGCCCCCGCCACGAAGCACGCAAAATAATACTAGTATATGTTATTTGTTAACTAAATTTTAATGTTACTAACATTTGACCTCTCACGAATAGGACAATCATTTCAACGATCAATACATCTTGTATATCAAAGCTTCTTATAACAATCAATACTACATGGAGTTTTATCATCTAATTTACAACAAATATCCTCAAAGCACGTTAGTGATATTTGAGCCAACCATCCCTGGTTGGAACTAATATTATCAATATTTAAAAGTTGAAGGATGCTAAATAGTTTAGTTTATTTTTGATAGTTTTATTTTATTATTATTTAGTTGAGTAAAATGTACGGATAGTCCTTGTGGTTTGTCAAAATAACACCTTTAGTCCCTATCTTTTGAAAATTACATCGGTGCTCCCTGTGGTTTGACATGTTGTTACTCGGATAGTCCCTGGAGTGGATGCCCGTTAGTTTCTCCATTAAGTCCATATGAAATTACCTATTTACCCCTCTTTAAAAAAATAAAAGAAAAGATATATTATAAACGTGTACGGCCCACAAACCCCTTTATCTTCTATTAAAACAACCTACCACCATCCCCATAGACACCCACCTCCACATACACCACCCACCTCCGCCACGTAAACCTAAAACCACCATTGAAGCCACTACCTCAAAATCATCAACTGGAACATAATGCTTTAAATTTCAATATCCACTGAACAACAAATTTTATCCTAATTCCTAATTTGGAATAGGAAAACGACGATCCATCAATCCAAATCTTGGAATGCTATAACAACGATCAAACAAAATGAATAATTTCTACTCAATTTGGGATAGGATAACCACAATCAATCTATCCAATATTTGGAATATGAGACAAATCGGAAATGAACAAGTTTTACTCAAAACAGAGTATAAAAAATCTATACCCATGCTGGTTCCGAGAGGACAATCGGTGCGCCGACGGGAGCCGACTCACTCTCACGGGATGATTTGCGCTCCTTCATGGTGGAGCTGACTCACATTCTCCGGCGTGCGAATGTGACGGAACGAGAAGTGGTGACCGCCATTACGATTAATTGCTGAAGATTGATGACGAGAACGTGAGTGATGGTGGATTCTAGATTGAAGGAGAACAGAAGACATTGCGGTTGCAAATTGGGGGGGGGGGGGGGGGGGGGGGGGGGGGGGTTGAGACGGCTCATGTGCAGTTTATAGGTTATGTATATTTAATTAATTGTAGAGAGATAAAGGAAATTGCAGAGAGAGAAGTAGAGATATCTGGTTAGAAGGAATTAGGGTTGGGGACTTGAGAGTGGAGTTAAATGGAGAAGAAAGGTGGTGGGTCCCACATTTGGTTTTAATATATCTTAATGTTTTAGTTTAATAACAAGGGCATTTTAGTTATTTTACATGGAGTTAACGGGGAAAACTAACGGACTTCCACTCTAGGGACTATCCGAGTAACAACCTGTCAAACCACAGGGAGCACCGATGTAATTTTCAAAAGATAGGGACTAAAGGTGTTATTTTGACAAACCACAGGGACTATACGTGCATTTTACTCTATTTAGTTTCCTTACATGAGTAGGTTACTTGTTCTCCAAGGAGATTGTTTAGTATATAAATAGTGATCATATGTTTAGGGTTTATATACCTTCAATTTTAATCAAAGTATTCTTCCTTGTTAAATCAAAACTTGATTATATTGAAGAAGGCCTGATTTCCAAAAATTCGTATCAGAGCGGTTTATCAATTTGGGAGGCTTGTAGGTGCATGAGGGTTTGTTGATCAAACGGTAGTAGCAGGTTGTAGTGAACAAGGTTGTGATCAACAACAGCGAGTCCGTAGCAATCAAGGAGAAGTGATTGCCGACTTGGTCAAAGGAGAAAACCCAGGTGTAGTGTCGTGTTAGATCGTATCAACAACAAACTTCAAAGATGGCGAAGTAGTAGGTTTGATCAAGGTGGAAGAGAAAGGATGTTTGTCGTGTTTGTGGTTGATGGTTCAAGTGTTTGAAAAGGTTATGGGTGTGATCCCAAAGGAGTCAAAAAACACGGGGTGTGGTGTTGTGTTAGCGGCAGCAAAGGCGTTGATGCATAGCGAACACAAGAGACCGGGTATTAAGGTGGAAGAACTTCGGGTCTTACTTGGTATTCAAGACCTAAGAGGTACTTCACAAGGGTTGATTGTTGGAACTAATCTTGTTAATACTTAAAAGTTAGAGGATGCTAAATAGTTTAGTTTATTTCTGGTAGTTTATTTATGGAAGTTTTATTTTTTTATTATTAGTTTCTTTACAGGAGTAAATTATTTGTTCTCCAAGGAGATTTTTTAGTATAAATAGTATTCATATGTTTAGGGTGTTATGAATGCATCCATTATTAGTGACTATCCACATTTCTAACTCCCATGTCACAATTATGTTTGTATTAATGTTATAGCCTATATATAGTGGCTCATGTATTTTGTGTGAGATCATATCAATAAGAAATTCATCTCTCGTACTCCCATTCTCTTCTATACATTGCTAATAGGTTCTAGTTATTACACAACACGTTATCAGCACGAATTGCTTTTGAAGTTGGATTGTATCAACACAAGACACCATGTTGTATCAACGTTGGCGAAAGAGATAAAAGACAAAATTATTGATCTGGTATGAAAACCCTTAATTATTTTAATTTTATTTCCTCCGCTTTTCTTGATATTTTTTATTGGTTATGATTTAAGATTAAAATTATCATGAACAACATTGATATCATCCTTATTTAACCAGGATCATAATGTTTTTACTTCTTTGTTTACTTTCCTATGTGTCTATGTGTTAACATATCTGAATAGTTTTCTTTCACAAACAAACACCTACGAAAAACATTGAGATGTGAAGAAAAGAAAGAAAAAGTAAACCAGAAATACAATGGTTTTAGATCAAGAAAAAAAAATCTTTCTAGTTTCTCTAATTGATTATTTGCAATATTGTAACTAATTTCTTACACCTCTTGGTTATCTCCCTTTTATCATTAAATATTTTATTGGATTTCAATGGAAGTTTTGGTACACTAAACTGAATAGGTATGTTTCATTAACGGTTTGAAAAGTTGAAGTATATAGTGAATTTATGTGTTAGTTTAGTTGTCCCAAATATGCAATATATATTTAAATCTCCACAATTGGTCATTTTGAAACTACTCTAAAGATTTTAATAATATAATTCTACTTGTATGTCAACTAACTCTTGGAAGATTTAGTTTTGGTTTTTGAATTGTAATCGACTTATTACTTGTGGGATAAATTGTTTTTATTATATTTTATGGTTAGTAATTATATAGCCTTTTATTGTTGTCCTAAATTTTATACAACACGTGCCTACTTGTATGTCAACTAACTCTTGGAAGATGTAGTTTTGGTTTTTGAATTGTAATCGACTTATTACTTGTGGGATAAATTGTTTTTATTATATTTTATGGTTACTAATTATATAGCATTTTATTGTTGTCCTAAATTTTATACAACACGTTGTTGGGGTTTCAAAGAGACATTACAAATTCTAAATCATTATGTGCTTTTAATATTATGGTTATGAGTTTTGATATCATTATGTGCTTTTATTATTATAGTTATGAGTTTTGATTGGCCAATTAATTAGTTTTTGGGGTTTCAAAGAGACATTACAAATTCTAAATCATTATGTATTTTTTATTATTATGGTTATGAGTTTTGATATCATTATGTGCTTTTATTATTATGGTTATGAGTTTTGATTGACCCGTTAATTAGTTTTTGGGGTTTCAAAGAGACATTACAAATTCTAAATCATTATGTGCTTTTATTGTTATGGTTATGAGTTTTGATATCATTATGTGCTTTTATTATTATGGTTATGAGTTTTGATTGGTCCATTAATTAGTTTTTGGGGTTTCCAAGAGACATTACAAATTTTAAATCATTATGTGCTTTTATTATTATGGTTATGAGTTTTGATATCATTATGTGCTTTTATTATTATGGTTATAAGTTTTGATTGGTCCATTAATTAGTTTTTGTTATTAGTATTTAGACAATTTGTGATGAACTACCAAAATACAATTGGTATTAAAATATGATGTCTAATAGTTCTATTTGAAAATAATCATTAGTGCAATTATGTTAATGAATTTACAATAATGCACATCTTTGTATGATAATATGTTATAATATGACAACTACTTAGTTAACTTTGTTGTATATCATTGTTATTGCAATTGTATAAGCCATTTAGTTGCTATTAGATATTTAAATATGTGATTTAATTCTATAAAATATTTGTGTGGTAAAAGATATTATTTGCAAATTAACATGACACAAAAATTCTCAAGATGCCTGTTATATTTTCTTGAGCAACAAAATTTATTAGTATAAAAAAGCTTATTTACAAGTAATAAAGATTCATATGTTATTATATGATCAAGAAAGTTGATAGTGACATTGTTTATCTTTTAAATTATAGTGACATAATATAAAGTGATGCATTGTATAATTATCACCTTTACATATTACCATAAATCTTTTTAATAGTGTTCTTGATATATTTTAATATTCAATCATGACAATAAGACAAATTAATTATATGTATTTTATTATATTGTATTTGATGAGAAGACATCTTATATCAATTATATATTGTACAATTTGACTTTGTACATTAATATGCCATTGTTTATGTATATAAACAGTCTTCAATGAAGCAGCTAAATTAAAGTTGTGTATATGATCACACGTTATAAACATGATTGAGTAGTGATCAAGATTTATTTATAATATGACATTCGAAGTTTCAAACTCACTAAAGCTTATTGTAAAATTATTGATGCTTGTAAGATTTTGGACTGACAAATCTTAATGATTCGGTCATATAATTGATGTTATGTGGTGAAAAGATTAGTTATACATGTGGAATAAAAAAAAACAATTTCCACTTGTCAAACCTCAAATGCACTATTGATATATAAGGTTTGAAACAGTCACCAGGAAAGTTGTCTGACTCTATTCCATTCCTTGAAGAGAATGTGATGAGAAAAATATATATCATAATTCATTGAGTAAAACAATTTCCATCGTCAAATGTCATTAATTGTTAAAGAATATATATAAAGTTTGAAACAACAAGCATGGAAGTTCTGTGGTTCTAATCCATTCCCTAATATGAATGTTGATGATCAATTCAAAGGTTATGATCATATACATAACTAAGAAAATTGTAATGATGCCACCATGAATGTTGTATGGGAGTATAGCAAATATGGTCAGAAGACTATATTAGAAGTTACTAGAAATGATACTAATTTTCCACAATATTCCATTAAATCAAATATGGTGAGTAACCAGAAGTTACTATAATATTATACGTTCACCACATGGCATAACCAAATAGGTCATCAAGATAGCATCATGATATGCTAAGCAATCAAACATGCTAACCGGCACCTTAGCACCTTTAAGTAATCTAAAAACATTGCTCCCAAAATGCCTTATCATATGTCTAGTTAGTTTTTTTTTGGCAAATAAATTTTTATGCCCTTCCAAACAATAAACTCCTACAAACAATCCCTCTTATATGGGACCATTGAAATGTACAATTGTGTGGATTGTGGCATTCATACATGGTTACATGTGAGTTTTTAGCTACCCGTATGTAGCATATGCCCAACACTATGGAACGTTGTTTTTTTTTTTTTTTTGACATGGTTTAACACTGTTCTTTGACAACCCGATTGTAGGGACCATTGTTGGGCACAATGAGAAATATAGTGAGAGGCATACGTAGTTGAGACGGAATTCGTCGATTGATTATATCAATTCAAAACCAACTGCTTATCACAAATACTCCCCATTACAACTGGTCTCCTGAAGAGAACCAAGTTTCCATTTTTTATATATATTTTGTTGTGCAGCCTATGTACCAATAGCACCACCATAACATATAAAATGGGATATGTACATCATATTCCCAGTCTTGGGGGGAGACAAGAAAATGAAAGACTGGTAACATAAAAAAATGCATCATATTATATATCAACCCCTGAAGTGGTCAATGCAAATCTGAAGTCCAAAAGAAAGAGCGTGTATTTGCAAATAATAACAAATGAAATACAAGATGCATTCACTAACACAAATAAGGTGACAAAGTCACATATACCAGCTTAAACTTATATGCTTGAATGGAAGTACTCACAAAATGATTATCATATTAATAAATTGTGAGTGATAAATCGGTTCCAAAAAGATAAAACCCACAAACACAAAAAGAGCAGAGTAACGCAGTTGGTGTAACCCCAAAAGAGGTGGCACATAAAACACCATAAGTGGTTGCATACAAAACCCCAGAAGTGGTTGCATACTAAACCTTAAAGAAGGTTGTTGTCAAAACCCCAAAAGAGGCTAATGGAGTTCTAAAAGAAACTCTAGTACCAAACAAATATGAGATCGCGATGAATTATGTACAAAATAGGTACAATATGGAACCGTAATGAAACACGTGTAAAATGATATATTTGATTATGCTATAGCAATAGATGTAATCGATGAAAAAAAAAGATTACGTATATAGAAAGTGTGCAAGAGTGTACGCACACACATAGCCAAAAATGGCTACATGACTTAAGGTTGAACTAAATTTGCTCGACAAACTAAACGTTTTCGAACCAGCAGTTCGAACACCCATAGACGTCAAACCAGTAGGTTATAAATGGGTGTCTTTAAATAAAAAGAAACGTAAATAATGAGTTTTTGCGATGTAAGGCACACGTTTTATCATAAAGATTTTTTCCCAAATCCCAGCAGTTGATTACGAGGAAACGTATACCCCTGTAGTGGATGCGATAATCTTTAGATGTTTAAGCGGCCTCGCAATCTCAGAATGACTTCAGATAAAACAACTTATGGATGTCATCACCGTATACATGTATGAGGCAATTGCAAATGACATCTGCATGAAAACCCCCTGAAGGATTAAAAATGCTCAAAGCATTATGAAACAATAACCCCAGAGGTGTTATATATATGAATCTTAAAGGAAACTACTCGTATGTGGTACAGTCGACTATACTCTGAAAAGAGAGGTATAATTTTGACAAAATGAGCTACATCTATTTAACAAGATTTCATTCTTACAGTGATAATGTAAACATCATCGAGAGGGAACTCTCAAACTAAAGAGGAAAATTTTGAATGACCTTTACAAAGTGTAGTTATTCTCGACCTGTAGTTCGAGTATATATGTACTATTTTTGCTCATCAATCTGACTACATCTAGAAGATATTATATAGAAAAAGCTCATTTGTTGAGTACATGAACGATTGTCTGATCGCTTGACATAGAAAAAATATTCTTATCAACCCCAAGAAAGGGATGTTGAACTACTTAGTCAAGAAGTACCATACTTAATTGCGATCAGAGCATTGACGTATCTTGCAAACAAGACGACATCTGATATTACGTTCTTGCTAAATGTATTGGTAAGATTACAGTTCTAATCTCAAATGTTGCACTCTTTTTCCCTTCACTAAGTTTTTTCCATTGGGTTTTCTTGGTAAGGTTTTTAACGAGACAACATAACTAATCCAGTAGTATCAGTTTATCATATAGGTCCCGAAGTACTAATTTAACATCATCATAAATCATGTTGTTAATTATGTATAATGCGTAGTGCACTCTTTTTCCTTAGCTACGGTTTTGTCCCATTGGGTTTTCCTGGCATGGTTTTTAACGAGGCAGAATTATAAAGCGCATTAAATAATTATTTGACATATTTACAAACTCGAGACACGGGATAGTTCCACAAGAACAATATGGCGTCCTGGGTTATGATTGATATATATTAGACTCGCATAGAGTTCGATCTCAGTCCAGATACAAGTTATGAAGATCGAAGATTTCAGCATATTTAAGAAGTATGTAGATTAGAGTTGATCAAGAGAAGCTCAAGCCATACTGTATGAAGACAATGTAGACAACAACACTCAAATCAAAGAAGACTACGCCAAATATCAAGTCAAGCAACTGCCACAGAAGATTGGATTCAACATCATCAAGATATACAAGTAAAATTGAGGGGGAGTAATGTACCCATAATATACACAGTGTATGTACTCTTTTTCCTTGACTAAGTTTTGTCCCACTGGGTTTTTCTTAGTAAGGTTTTAATGAGGCAACATAACTGGTCCTGCAGTATCAGTTAACATCGGTCCTGAAGAATCGTGTAAACATTATCTACTAGTATAATGTTAACAGTGTATGTGTGTTTCTAAATGTCTGAGGGGGAGACAATACGCGCTGCACTCTTTTTCCCTTAGCTGAGGTTTTGTCCCACTGGGTTTTTGTAGGAAGGTTTTTTTTAACGAGGCAGCATCACCAAACATATTAAAGAATAGTATATCATCATGTGGATAGTCAAGGGGGAGTGTTATGAATGCATCCATTATTAGTGACTATCCACATTTCTAACTCCCATGTCACAATTATGTTTGTATTAATGTTATAGCCTATATATAGTGGCTCATGTATTTTGTGTGAGATCATATCAATAAGAAATTCATCTCTCGTACTCCCATTCTCTTCTATACATTGCTAATAGGTTCTAGTTATTACACAACATAGGATTTTTTTTTTTTTTTTTGAATGGCTAACGTTGCACACCATGGGGATTGAACCTTATGAAAAAAAAATATGTTTAGGGTTTATGTACCTTCAATTTTAATCAAAGCATTCTTCCTTGTTAAATCAAAAGTTGATTATACGAAGGTGTGATTTCCAACATCCTTAATGTTAGCATTAGAGGGGGCAATCTTGACCTAGAGTCTTCCAAGTGGGTCAGTTTGGGTTGCTTTTAAAATTATATAGGTTGGTTTGGGTAATATATTTTAACTAAATGGGTCACAATGGGTCACTTGAAATTCCATCTTGTTATTTTCGGGTCAAAGCGGGTCGACAAAATTAAATAAATGGGTCGATGTGGGTTAGTGTCTTAAAGAAACGGGGAAGGTTTCAGATCGGAATGGGTTTCGAGCCGGCACAAGTATCCACATGAGACGGGTTACGGCACGAAACGAGTTTTGGATCGGAAAGGGTTCAGTTCAAATTGAGTTTCGGGCCAAGACGGGTTTCGGCACGACGCAGGTTTTGGATCGGAATGGGGTCGGTTCGGGTCGGGTTTCGGGCCGACACGTGTTTCTGCACGGGACAGGTTTCAGATCGCAACGGGTTTTGTGCCGACACGAGTTTCCGCACGAGACGAGTTTCGGGTCGAGACGAGTTTCGTACCGTTTCGAATCGAATCGTTTCGACGCGAACCGTTTCGACCCGTACCGTTTCGACCAGTACCGTTTCGAATCGAACCGTTTCGACGCGAACCGTTTCGACGCGTACCGTTTCGACGCGTACCGTTTTGACAAGTACCGTTTCGACGCGAACCAAATCATAACGTGGTATGTCACTAATTCCATATTCTACGAAGAAGCTTGATAAAACATACTGCCCTTGAAACTATTTTACCAAACACCATCCCTAAAACACCCATAGGAGACACCACCCGTGCATTCGATACACACGTCTATGATCCATTTGGTGCACCATATCCTGGTATACATATCACTCTTTGCAAGGAACCTGGACATCAAACTTAAAACCCTATTCAAGATTATGTTGCTTATTCTTACCTCTCACACAAGTACCGTTTCGAATCGAATCGTTTCGACCAGTACCGTTTCGAACTGAACCGTTTCGACGCGAACCGTTTCGACCCGTACCGTTTCGAACCGAACAAAATTGCCCCTTGATGCCCAATCTCTATAAAAAATATTTTTAACCAACCCGACCCGAAACCCGTTCCGACCTGGAACCCGTTCCGACCCGAACCAAAACAACCCCTTTTTAATTGACCCGTTTTGACCCGAACCCATTTTGACCCATGACCCGACCCGACCCAACCCGACCCGTTTGCCAGGTCTAGCTTAGCATCTCTCCATTTAAACCGCCATGAGGTCTCACACTTCAAGTCGCAATAATCAAACAATCTGTTTTACAACACACGTCATCACACCATTAATTTGTGTTATTGTTTATTTTCTAGCACCATCATAAGTTCAAACATGAGTAAGCACCCTTCTTCGATTAATAAAAGTTATAGTTTGTGAACATAGAACGTGGGTCAGACCCACCAAACCATACAAAACATAAACATTTAAAACACATACATTTATGCATAAAGCTTTTAGCATTCTATTGTAAACTGATAATCCCATTTATAGATGAAATGTAATTTGACACGTTCATAATCAGGGCATGACTTCATCACTTAGACCGCCCGTAGTGGGGCGTGATTTTTAAAAATTTTTCAAAAAAAAACGCCCTATAACGCCCCGGTAACCACTACACCCGGCGTTACCGGGCGTTATTTTCGAAAAAAAATTGGTTCGGCGTTTTAATTAAAACGCTTAAAATGAGGGGGGCCCACCTTTTTTACCGTTGACAAACGGTCATATTATTAATTTTTTTTTTAATTTAAAATATTACCCCACTATATATATATCACCCCACATTATTTATAAAAAACCCGCAACGTCGATTTAAATGAGGTGGTGGACGTTGACGAGGAACTTCAAGAAGAGTTGAACCGACCACCCGGTAGAAGAAAGGATAAGCGAACCGGGAAAAAAACGGTCGAGTCGTCTTCCGATCTCGAGTTAAAGGATGATTTCGAGGAGATGAACCGTCGTCTCCAAGACATTCGCGACCTCGGCCACAAACGTTGGGAGATTATGCAAGAACGAGTGGCCGAAACCAAAAAGTTTAACGAGATGCAAGAGGCGAGGCAAATGGAAAAGGACATTGAGTTTTTGTCCAAATCAATCGACCACCTCCAAGGCGACGCGTTGATCCTTGCGCAAATGCGTCGACAAAAAATTCGAGAAAAATATGGACTCTAGATCATATTTTTATATTCGGTTTTTTTTTTCTGTTTTTTTTATATTCGGTTTTTTTTTCTGTTTTTTTTATTTTCGGTTTTTTTATTTTTCTGTTTTTTTATTTTCTGTTTTTTTAATTTCAAGTAGTGTATTTTTTTTTTAAATTAATGAAGTTTTTTATGTTTTAAATTAAAAAAAATAATTGTGAAATGATTGAATTGGGGGTTATTGGCATAATGCCCCACTACGCCACTTTTGCTATAATGCCCCAACGCTGACTAGGATGCCACGTGTTGGATAATGCCCCATGGTGGGGGCATTATAGCAACTTACCACTACACATGGTCTTACGGATGGGGTTTTGAATAATATAATGATGACACCAATCAAGTATATTTTAAAAGTCTGACAACAAAGTATATAAAATTTGCGCATGAATCACATGATATGATAAGAGTATAAGTATCTATTAGGTGAACGCTAATATTCTAATAAAGTTTAGCCTGCAATCACATGGATGATACTGACACCGGTACCGATTATCCTGAAAACGAGTCCCAGCTGCTCAACAACTTCGTTGACGGCGTGGTTGACTACAAAGGCCGTCCAGCCCTCAGATCAAAATCCGGTTGCTGGCGATCTGCATCTTTCATCATCGGTAACTTTAATTATGCATCTCAGAAAAAAACATACTTAAATAAGTATCATAATGTTTACAAGTTTTTGATGTTGAACTTCAGGTGGGGAAGTAGCAGAGAGATTTGCATACTATGGAGTCAGTTCAAATTTGATTACATACTTGACAGGACCATTGGGACAATCGACTGCAACTGCGGCCGAGAATGTCAACATCTGGTCTGGAGCGGCTTCGCTTCTTCCCCTTGTCGGAGCTTTCATTGCGGATGCTTTTCTTGGTCGATACTTGACTATTATATTTGCTTCTTTGCTCTATGTTCTGGTCTGTCCTCTTTCCATCTTCACTTTTTAATTTGAATGCTCACCAGATTAACTAAATTTAAAATCACCAAAATATCCGTTTTAACCGAGAAAATTAACAAAATAGCCCTGCATGTTTTATGGTTATTATCAACCAGAGCGTGATAAGTGTGTTCAGTGCAGTAAATTGGATCCTTTGGCGTAGCAGATTCAATTATTTTTGTGCACGGTAGATGAGTCCATGGTGCTGCGCGCCTGCGCCTGAGACCTCATAAATTAGAAAGTATCTTTTTTTAAATTAATACGTGACGCAAGAGATTTCACTCTGCCACAAGAGATTTTAATCGAGGGTCTATATAGTTAGTGACTGGTGACACGTGTCATGCTATTCAAAAAGGGGTAGCGGCGCAACTTGTTGTCCGTTTACCAACTATCTCGATATAAGATCAATTTTCATATTATATAAATGAATTAAAGTCAAGTTTATTTTGTTAATTTCTTTGGTTGATATTTTCCTGATTTTCCTTAGCAAAATTGTTAACAAATGATTATCAGGCACTTGCATTGCTGGCTTTTTCAACTTTGCTTCCTTCCGATTGTAAAAACGGTGTTGGTCACTCACCATGTTCTTCACAGATTCAAGTCATCATCTTTTTTGTTTCTTTATATCTAGTGGCATTTGCTCAAGGTGGGCACAAGCCCTGTGTGCAGGCTTTTGGGGCTGACCAGTTTGATGCAGATAATTCAGAAGAGCTCAAATCCAAAAGCTCATTCTTCAACTGGTGGTATTTTGGATTGTGTTGTGGGTCTACAGTTGGGATCATTGTTCTTAGTTACATTCAAGATAACCTCAGTTGGGGTCTTGGCTTTGGGATTCCTTGTGTTATGATGGGTTTTGCCCTGATGATATTCTTGTTTGGAACCATAACGTATCGGTTTCAAGAGAAAACGGAAGAGAAAAACGCATTTGCACGGATCAGCCATGTGTTTGTTACAGCAGCTCGGAATCGCAGGTTTACATCTTTAGCAATATCTGCAGAACAAGAAGCTTCTGGAATAATGCCTCATCAAGATTCTCAAAACTTCAGGTAATAAGTTGTATTCATCCTGATCACATGCGGGTCAGATAAGTTGGGTATCCGGTCGTAAGAGTAAAGTTTTAGTTTTTTTTTGAGAACTGATTCACTTTTGGATTTATAGCTTGTAGATTTTAGAATTTTTGTTTATATCATTGTCTTTTATATATTTACGTTATTATGTTTTTTTTGCAGCTCATTATGTCATTTTTCCTCGACATTGTGTCATATTTCTCGGCATTGTGTTATATTTTGTGATCCATTATGTCTTTGTACACTTCTTAGATTTAGGAGACTTTGTAAGATAACTTTACCATTAATTAACAAAAGTAACCCAAACCAACACGTTCATATTATGTGGCATGGAATAAGTTTCTAATATCTTGTTAATGTTGGGTTAATGGTAGATTTCTCAACCAAGCTTTGTTTTCTCCTAACGGGTCAAATGAAGATGGAACCGTGTGTAGCGCTGATGAGGTGGAAGAAGCGAAAATTCTTAGATTAATCCCAATATGGGTTAGCTGTTTAGGATATGGAATTGTATTTGCTCAAACCTCCACATTATTCACCAAACAAGGAGCTACCATGGACCGGTCTATCGGGTCAACCTTTGAGATTCCACCTGCCACACTACAGTCTTTCATTGGCATCTCTATTGTCATCCTCATTGTCATCTATGACACCATTTTAGTCCCTCTTACCCGAATGTTTACAAATATACACTCGGGCATAACAATGCTTCAAAGAATTGGAATCGGCATTCTTATATCTATTGTTTCAATGGTTGTTGCAGCAATCATCGAAACAAAAAGACTCAAAGTTGCTTGCGAGTATGGATTATTGGATGATCCAAATGCAATGGTCCCGATGAAGATATGGTGGTTATTACCTCAATATCTGTTAGCTGGAGCAGGTGATGTGTTTACAATTGTGGGTATACAAGAATTCTTTTATGATCAAATGCCAAGTGATCTCAAGAGTATAGGCTTAGCACTTTACCTAAGTCATCATCATCATCATCATCATACTCAGTAAATCCCACAAATAGCAAAGCTAAGGTAGAGTCTGAGGAGGGTAGATGTAGACAGCCTTACCTCTACCCCGTAGGAATAGAGAGGCTGCTTCCGATGAGACCCCCGGCTCGATTGTAGTTTTGTATCAAGCCTTAGACCTAAGACACATAACACTCAGACAATCGGGACAGAGACTGATTCGTGCATGTACCCCCGTGTCTTTCAGCTATCAACGTCACCACATGATGCATGATTAACCATCCGCCGCTTTTAACGTTATTTTCACGAAATTAGTAAAATAACGTTAAAGTTAGTACCATTTCACTTTTGCCCCCCGAGCGCCCACACATATATAAATTATATGTGCACACCGCAAGCGGGCAGATTTATAATCTCGATCGTTGAGAAAGCGACTGGTGGAAACGGTCAAGATGGTTGGATATCTGATAACTTGAATCAAGGGCATATCGATTATTTTTACTACCTTCTTGCGGGAATTAGTGCAGTTGCATTTGTGATGTTTGTATATTCTGCAAAATCTTATGTTTATAATGGAGAAAGAGGCAAGTGATTTTGCTGAATTATGGTGGAATTTGTGAAGATTTGTTGTAAATTTATGTTTATAGATGCTGCAAGATATAATTGTTGTAATGGTTGCTTGAATTAGTGGAGGTACTTGGCTTTTACTACCTTTTTTTTACAAATAAAAGTGGATTTCAATCAAACCACTCTTTGGGATTTCTAGTACAATGAAACCTTTATGACTGCTTAATTACTCTAGATCTAATGGCATGTTACTAACTGGCAATGTCTAGCATTGCCTTTTTACTATGTATACCAAAATTAATTTAGACTAGGGGTGGTATTGCGTATTGGTAAAATAATCAGGTTAGAAAACGCCATAAATAACTATATATGTACCAAATTTAATTTAGACTCAGTTGGACATATCCACACTCGTGGATAGGCGGTCGCACCTCTTGAAAAAAAATTTAGTATTAAATTTTCGGTAACATCTCGACCGCACCCCTTGGAATTTTTCAACCGCCTCCTTAGAAAAAAAATCATAATTTTGATTTTTTTAAAAGTGTAATAAACACTGATTTTTATAAAAATATATAACCCACACAGTGATTTTTATAAAAGTATATAATATCATTCAACAATTTAGCACAACCCAAGCCCACTTAACCCAACCAACAAAATTTGAACTACAATAAAATAACCCAACCCAAATCGCCCCTTCCTATTTTGTTGATCCCGTTCTCTCTCGTGACCTCCTCTGCCTCTGTGATCCTCATCCCAGCGACGCAACAACCAACAGCAGCCATCCAACTCCAATTTCTCGCCGGAAATCACAAATATCCGGTCACCAAACTCACCGGAATCCAAACAATACAAGGTACCTTAGTTTTTTAATGTTATATTGTTGTTTTATGTTGTTTTTTAGAAGAAATAGAGTTATAGAGATGATAAAAAAGGATTAAAATTTTATGTCTATTAATGTTTTTTTGGTTGTTTTAGACTTTAGTAAGGTGATTTTGTTGTTTAGATAAGTTTTCGGTTGTTACAACTTACAAGACACAAGTAATCAACAATTACTATGGCTTGAAAAGTAAAATTGAAAATTATGGAGTGATTCGTATGTTTAGTACTTTAGTGTTGTTTTATGAACTTATGGATCGATTTATATGTGATAGGAACCAGGAGTAGGGAATTTATGGCGCGATTTCTCTGGAGGAAATGAGTTGAACCACTTTTTTTCGCTGGAGTCTTCTAATTAAAGACCAATGTATGTTTTAGATAAGTTTTTTTTTGTTGTTTTATTTATTGATTAGGAGAAATAGAAATAGAAATAGGGAGGGGTTTGAACCTTGATGTTTTTTGTTGTTACTTTACTTACTTATGATGGGTTTTTTTCTTGTTACTTTACTTACTTATGATGGTTTTTTATGTTGTTTACTTGTTTTACTTGAAACTTTGTTTGTTAATGTGATAGGAAGTTAGGAACTAGGATTTGATTGTTTGAAAATTGAAAATTGACCCGACCCGATCGGATATATGAAAGTACGGGGCTGCATTGTTGAAGCAAAACTTTACAATCCTTTGCTAAAGAAACTTGACGCTAAAATAGTTACCTGTTTCTTTATCGGGTATCCTGATCACTCAAAGGGTTATCATTCCTAGACGATTTTAAGGTCAGTGGGAGTAGTACGAACCATTACGAAGAATTACAAGACACCGGGTGGAGAGACTCGTCGCTTACTAATGTATTGCAAAATACATCCATTTATCATGTAAAGTTTGCATAAATTTCGGTTCTTATTCGTTAGTTATATTTAGAATAGTCGTACTTCTGATTCATTTATATTTTACAGGCCTTGGTTGATAAAATCAGCTGAAAAGAGAGGAAAACAAGTTAAATCAAGCTAAAACCAAGAGCCGGGACGCGAACGGGTGATCGAGAGATGAACGAATGAAGAAAATGTGATCTAGAAGCCCGTCGCAGGCCGCGATAGGATAACACGAAGCTGCCGCGTGTCACGAAGGTCCTCCATTGACCGGGTTGACTTGGTGGTGTCGCGTGACGCGGAGAAAAGAAGAAGATCCCTTCGCGTGCCGCGAATGGGTGTAATTACGCAGCTGATTCGTTTTGGGCCAGTAATGTTATTTTTAACTATATATATATATATATATACACATGTTAAACCCCATTAAACCCTAAGGACGAATTTACATCATTAGGGAACGAATTCAGCAGCAAGTTGGGAGTTTTAGGGAGCTGAGGAAGTCATCCGAGTCATCTTTGCATCATTCGGGTTTCTTCTTTTTTGTTTCTTATTCTTCTACTATGTTTCTTGCAATTAAAATTACTCTTGTTTTCATGTTTTCAATGACTTTGCTTGGCTAATTTCCCTTAAATGCCTAGACTTGGATGATGGATTTATAAGTTTTGATTTTTATTATGTTTATATAGTTATTTATGGACCGTTTATAAAAGTAGTAGGTTTGTTATTTTGGTTTAATATATCTGCATGCTTTGAATTGTTTTATTAGCTTTTGTTGCTTCGTATTTTGGTGAGTGTCTATATCACAGAATGGATTCATACTAGGTTATAAGTTTTGGTGAGTGTCTATATCACGGAATAAATTTATAATCTTTAGAGTTAATTGCGCGATACACCTTAGAGGTAATAATTGGTAATTTAATAAATTAGAGTGTTCTACTAATTTTAGTAGGTAGGATATTTGTGAGGAGTCTGAACTAGTTTCCTTAGTGATAGTTGTCTAACGAGTTAAACATAAATTTCAAACTTATCCTAGTTTTATAACCCGTGAGGGAGTGAATCATATTAGGGTACTTTTGTAAACCTAGATAACCTGTGAAGGAGTCTAGTAACCGGTAATAGTAACAACCTATTTAGAGTTCCATAAGTGTCTCCTTGAGAAGGGACGAAGGTCTTGTTCGGTATCTCGGTAGGTTTAGTATATAAAGATCCTGTTTCCATAATAATTAATAAACGTAATAAAGTCATTATTAAAATAAATCAGGAATCCAATCTAGGCAGTCGTTTCCATCAACTAAGTTAAAACCCAAGTTAATTCGTGCTAGTTAATTTAATTTAATTTGCAATTTTAGGATATTTGGAACCCCCCCCCCCCCCACCTAAATATAAAAATTGTTAGTTTCGTGTCTGTGTCAGTCTGGGTCTAGATAGAATCTAATTAACGTAATTAGAGAATCTCATGGGTTCGATACTCGGACTTACTTTAGCTATACTGCATTGATCGGTACACTTGCCGCTTGTGTAGTTTAAGTTTAGATCGAGTCTAAGTTTATAAATTTAAATCTTAGAGTGTCTAATTTAGGTTAATTTAGTTTATTTTTATTTGACCACATTTAGCACATCATTTACCATAACTCTGTTTACTCCTCTTGTACCCGATGCAACAACTCCACCTAATGTCACTGTAACAACTCCAAATCCACCTCCATAACCAAAACCCTTTATACCTGATAACAAAGGCACACCAAGCGCTCAAAACCAAGACAACGTTGAACCCGATAATCAACTCAGGAGGTCATCTAGGTCTAGAAGGCTTACTAATTGGAATGATTATGTTATATACCTGACAGAAGCTGAAATGGATGTCGGAAAGCTAAATGAACCTATCTATTATAAAGAAGCAATTAACAGTGATCAGTTTTCTGAATGGAATAAAGCAATAAACGATGAGAAATGGCGTTTGGGATTTGGTATAATTACCCAACGGTGTCAAATCCGTAGGATGTAAAAGGGTATTCAAAACAAAACTGGATCTGAATGGGAATGTTAAACGCTACAAAGCCAGATTATTTGCAAAGGGCTACACTCAAAAAGAGGGAATTGATTATCAAAAGATCTTTTCGTCTGTCTCTCATAAACATTCATTAAATATCGTTATGGCCCTAGTAGCTTATTTTCATTTAGATCTGTATCAGATGGACATTAAAACCGCTTTCCTTAACGGAGACTTAGACGAAGATGTGTACATGAAATAACCAAAAGGCTTTAAACCTCAAGGTCAAGAATATCTAGTATGTAAGTTGAAGAAATCCATATGCTGGTTAAAACAAGCATCACGTCAATGATATCTCAAGTTTGATGAAGTGATGAAGAAACAAGGTTTTGCAAAGAATCAAGTGGATGAATGCACCTACCTCAAGATGAGTGGGAGCAATCTTACTATACTTGTTCTTTACATAGATGATATTCTCTTAGAAAGTAATAGTTTAGACATATTGCATAAGTTGAAGTGATTACTCTCGCATAACTTTCACATGAAGGATCGCGGAGATGCTTCTTACATCATTAGCATCAGAATTCACCGAGACTGACACAAAGGGATCTTAGCATTATCTAAAAGGGCCTACATAGATCGTGTCCTTATGCGCTAACGCATGCAACACTGCAAACCCTCGGTCGCTCCATTAGTTAAGGGAGATGTTTTCGGTTCATTCCAATGTCCGACAACAGAGGTTGAAAAGGAACAAATGATATGCGTTAGAAGTCAGGAGCCTAATGTATGCTCAAGTTTATACTCGCCTAGATATCGCTTATATTGCTAGAATTCTAGGCCGTTATCAAACTAACTATGGCCTAGATCACTGGAAAGCAGCTAAGAAAGTACTTTGATATCTGTTAGGGGCGAAAAACTATAAACTGACTTATAGAAGAAGTGATCATCTAGAAGTGGTAGGCTATTCTGATTCTGACTTTACCAAATGTAAATACGATAAGAAATCCACTTAGGGCTATATCTTTATGTTAGCAGGCGGACCCATTTCATGGAAGATTCATAAACAATAGTTAACCACAACTTCCATCATGATGCAAAATACATTGTTGTTTATAATGCAACCTGTCAAGGAATGTTGCTTAAGAATCTGATCACTGAACTAAAAGTAGTTAATTCCATTTCTAGACCATTGAAGCTTTATATGATAACTCAGTTTCTGTTAGTTTGTCGAACAATAATAGTTTGACTAGAGTTGGTTTATATCTCGTTACAAAGTACTTGTTCGTACGTGAACGAGTTGAGGAAAATAATCTTTGTATTGAGTATATAAGTACCAAAAATATGCTTGCGGATCCGATGACTAAAGGTCTCCAACCTAAAGTTTTCGAGAAACATGGTTTGAATATGGGCTTACTAAAGACCTTATATAATTGCATTTTTGTACTTACTTGTGTTTTAATTAATGAAATTTACTCAGTTTTGATTATGTATGTCTCTAAGATATGTTCTTATGACGTAATCACATATAGACAAATAATAAATACAAATCAAACGTTTAAAGGGCTTACTTGTATATTTTGATCATAAGTGTTAGGTTTTAAATTGAGGCTATAGTATGACTAATGGGGTCCTGAATTGAATGATGACTCAACAGTTGTATTTCTCTGTTACGGTTCTTGGTTTAAACCTAAAATGAGTATTAACTTCTGACCAGACTTATCTAATACTCATAATAAATGATTACTTGGCTAAGTGGGAGAATGTAAGATTAAAGACAAAATTGCATAAATCAACCTTTATTTTATACGTAAACTGCACTTCATACCTTTTACTATGAAATCGCCAAAACCCAACCTTTATGTTCATGTTTTGTAACATTCAGTTAAGTTACCTCACATGTTTTGTATGTGAGGGTACTATGGTCTTTTATAATATAAAGGTTGATTTTTGCAAAAAGATTATTTATAACATAAAGGTTGATTTGTGTAAAATGTTATTATATATATAGTAATTTTTTTTTTGCAAAAACATTATTATTTATTAATAAATATATATTTATATATAAAAACATACATAAAAAATTGTTTTAAACTTATTTTATAAAAATTATGATTTTAATATTTTTATAAAGTAAATAATAATGACAAGATAAATTACTTTTTATATAAAGTATAATTAAACACAAATTCTTTTAAAATAAAGTTATTGTAATATCCGGAATATTTTTATAATTATATATATTATAACGGACGTTTTAAAACTACTCAAACTAAAAGGTATTTTTATGTATATGTAAGTATGTGTTTATCAAATCAAAATATTAGGCAAATCTATATCGATAAAAGAAACTAATAAATTAATTTGTCGTTTAAAAAATCTTTAATAAACTTCAGTAAACAAATTCTAATATATAATATGTAAATAATACTAATACAAATGCAATAGGAAATAATAGAATGTCTTAAACTGCATATATATTTTTAATATTGCATTTGTATTATTTACATATTATATATTTCGAACTAGGTTATCACCCGTGAATACTCACGGGTTCGGATATTTAAATTTTATATTAAACACGATTTTATATGTACTTTAAAAAATCATAACTTTTATATGAAATCATAACCTCCACTTTTTTTTCGAACTAAAAGACTTTTATAACCACCAAAACAGAAACAAACAGCCCACCTCTTCTATCGCTTGCTAACAGAAAGGAGGGAAAACAAAACAAAACAACTACTAACTCTTACATCTCCAAATTAATAAATGCAAAAGAGCTCTAGTTCCAACAAAATGCCATTTAACTTTGATCTCTTAATTACCCATCGAAAAGATGTTTCTTTAATATCCTCCACCAGATAGATGAATTTGCTGATCTAAATACCTTGTCGTTTGAGTGAACCTTCAGGCGGTCAAGAGGAAAATAGCGTGCACCACTTTCTTCTTTAGCTTTGGCCCGTTTATATTTCTTCCAAACTTAATAATTTGC
Source organism: Helianthus tuberosus (assembly GCA_030545235.1). Taxonomy (NCBI): domain Eukaryota; kingdom Viridiplantae; phylum Streptophyta; class Magnoliopsida; order Asterales; family Asteraceae; genus Helianthus; species Helianthus tuberosus. The sequence goes on along the minus strand of CM060361.1, from coordinate 116,305,852 downwards.
TTCAACGTTTAGCATTGACCAGGGATAGGACTGCTTTGCATGTTAATTTTACTATCTCATAACATATCACATATTCATATTAATCCAACAAAAGTACTACAATATAGTTCATATTTGACAATGCTATGAAAAGTGGTGGTATTTTTTAACACAATTTTAAAGCTATAAGCATTTAAAAACGCACCTTTAAGTTTTGAAGAAAATACACTAATCCAAATAAGTTCTAACACAATTTTAAAGCTATAATTATTAACAAATAATAATGTTTTTGCGAAAAAAAAATATTTTACTATATATATATAATAACATTTTTTGCAAAAAAAAAAAAAAAATCAACCTTTATGTCATAAGTAATCTTTTTTGCAGAAATCAAATTTTATGTAATCAAAGACCATAGTATCCTCACATGCAAAGCATGTGAGGTAACTTAACTGAGTTTTTGGACGACGTTAGTTGTAAAGGTTATAGAACGTTACAAATCATGAACATAAAGGTTGAATTTTGTCGATTTCATAGTAAAAGGTATGAAGTGCAGTTTATGTATAACATAAAGGTTGATTTATGCAATTTCGTCAAGATTAAATATATATAATTATAAGTATTTAATCATGTAGCCATTATAAGGGGGGTCGGGGCGCCCCGTGATACCACAATCTTCACGCGTTGATCCACGTGACACACCGCCGCTGGTAAAGTTTTCCACGTGTTGAATTCAAAACGTCTTGTAGTGAGCACGCGTTGAAGCTGGGTGGAAGTTGGGTGTTTAAGAGAGAGAGGGAGAGAGAAAGGTGAAAGGTGAACTTTAAGATATGGAGGTTTTAAGGGGAGAGAGAGAGAGGTGAAAGGTGAACTTGAAGATATGTATAATTTTAAGAAATAGAAAAAAAAAAAAAATGGACTAAAAAACAAATGTCTATTCATGGAACTTGGGCCCACAACTTTATTATGCATATGTTTATAATTTTTAGTTTGTAATTTAGAATTTATTTAAATGAAATTTATAAATTATAATTTTATTGTTTTATTGTTAATTTATATTTTAAAAATTAAAAAAAAAAACAATCACTAGTGATGGGCACTCCTAGTAAAATCCATCACTAGTGATGGAATGAATCTCGATATCATGACGGAACTTGATTGGATGTTGTGAGTGATGGAATTCAACTTATTAATATTAGTTGGTAATTGTTGATAGACCAATTTACCCTTATTAACTAACGAGAATTCCACTTGGGTGTAGTTAAAAAAAGGATTGTGGAGGGAATCCTGTCCCAGTACCCTTTTAGGTACTCATCATCCCACCCAGCAAGGGTTATGATGCAGCAAATAGACTCGATCACTACCTCCATGATATGGGCACCATAATGGTCGAACCCGTGTCACTACAACTTCCCATTTCAGCGTGACTTTCATTGGTTGCGGGTACCACTGGGCTATAAGCCAATTGGTCTTGGGTGTATTTAAGGAGACGACTAAAGAGGGTTTTATGTTAGACTCTCATAATAACATCACACATATCTCGACCTCCTCTCTCTCTCCATAATCACAAGTTCTTCACCCTTACGAACTCGGAACTAGCATCAATCATATACACTCTAAACAGGAAACGGATCAAGCTAATTGACATGTCGAACTCGATGGCTGCATCTGTTTATCGATTATCTTCCGGCCTGAATGTTGTAACAAGTATTATTATTACATGTTTCCCATTACATATTAATAGAACTGATCAACAGTGATGTGATATTGCTCCCACGTTTGCCTCTGTCTAGTTGGTCTAAGTATTAGTATGCTAACTTTTGTATCAACCGTGTATCATCATGTTGCTGAATTATGTTGTAAGTGGTATTTGTTGTGAATTGATGCATCAGGATGTAATTGTTGCAATAATTGCTTAAATTAGTGGATGTAGATGGCTTTTTTGAGGTTGGGACCTTTAGTTTTATTTGAGGATTTTTTTTAGTTTTTTAACCAATATCCTTTTTTTATACCATTACTTTATTTTTCGGGTTTTCCTCTTTGGGTTGCTATATTGATAGCCGATAGTAAACCAATACCGTAATAAACTAAATCGGTACTGATTTAACTGCGCCGCAACACGTGAGGATATTCCACTAGTTGTCATAAATAAGCAACCAGTGGACTTTTGAAACCATCACTAGGAAAACAAAATGGTAGCCCTGGATGGGGCATTGTTGCGGCAAACCTAGTTTTAAAAAAAGGAATAATGGATTTTAATAATCCTAACTATTAGCCATTGGCCGGCAACGGTCCCAACTTAAAAATTAACCAGTGGTGGTCCCACCTTTTCGTATATTGTAAACCAATGGACCTTTACTAAACCGAAAAGGATTATATGATAAAAAGAAATTGAGATTCTTTTAGCAAAGGTCCATTAGTTTACAATATGTGAAAAGGTGGGACCACCACTGGTTATTTTTTAAGTTGGGACCGTTACCGGCCAACGGCTAATAGTTTGGATTATTAAAATCCATTATTCCTTAAAAAATGAATACACCACTGGATGTAGAGAATGAAATGTGTAATTTTCAGTATAGTTATAGGCGTGTAAAAGTGTAATTTTGACTACATGTTATTTGTTAAGGACATGTTAATTGTACTATTATTTGACGCCTAGTTAGTAAGATATCCATACCAATATTCATTTTTATTTTAAATATCTCATGTAACATCAATTCATTCATACTAAGGATATTTGAGGCATAAATCGAGTGGTGCATTCGGGTACATCGGGTTTTCAGTAACACCGACGCCAACCCTTCGTTTTCAATATTCGGTTTGTGATTTCGGTGACTACTACTCGAAGTATCAATTTGTGAAATACGAGGTGAATTTGGTACTGTTCGAACACCACACCAAGTGATTTGAGTAGTATTTTATGAAAATGGGTTAAAGTGAGGTATAACAATTTAATTGGTTCTTCAAATTGGATGCTTTCAGTTATGCTCCTAGTACCCTAACCAATATTGTCCGTCTTTATCACGAAAATTTTCTAAACACATGTAATTGTTGAATTCATTTCTCAATAAAAGTTACGACCCACAAAACGTGTTAGTGGTATTTGAGCCGATCACTCCTAATGTTCCAGTATCCAGAGGCGGAACTATAGTGTTAGGAGCTGTAACACGGGCTACGGCTCAACCCCGTATTCGTAATGTTTTTTTTTCGGTTTTATACAAATGATACCCTTAAAAAATATGAGAATAGCCCTAACCAAAAAATAGGACACTTGATATTACTAAAATCCCATTTTTTTATAAGCCCGGACATTTTACAACCTGAAAACTAATTAAGCCCGAATTAACAATAATAGAATTGAAATGAGGCCATAAACGTAACTGCTAAAGTTAGCTAAGACCCAAAACAATATTATAATTGAAAGAGGCCCATTTTGATTTGTGATTATGGGCGGCAATGCAAGCCAAAGGTCGATTATACAGAACAAAAGCCAACAATCTGAACAAATTATACTTTGTATTTGTGTTAGGATTTAAGATTTAAGACTTTAATGTTGTCTGGTATAGAGAAAACTTTGTGATTGGGAATTTTTGTGTTGAAATTGTGTCACGGCCCTCGACCCGGTTTTACCCGTTTCAGGAGCCGCGGGACAGAAACCCGTGGTATTGTTCATTTTGGCAGCGGAAATTTTAACAGGATCTTTTAAACTGAAAATGCCCAATTATTTTATTTCACATTTTGGAACAAATCCAATAATTTACAATAAAGGAAATTTCACAAGGAAACTCCCTGTTTACGAAAACATGTTTATTTATTTTTATTTACTTAGCCACATTCTTCAAGCTGTAGTGCTACGCGGCACTTTTTCCTTTGTTCACAGTAAATCACCTGAAACATGTTTAAAAAGATTTTATAAGTGGGGAAATACTGGCGAGTCATTCATTTTGCATAAAACAACACATTGTTATAAATTGCAGGACTAAGAGCGATTACAATTGCCACTATCTTATAATTATCTAGTCCAGTGACACCCCCTGGTGACGATGGTCATACCACTATTAGGTCCTTTCACCCAATAATGATGATTATCTCTGTTTAGGTTCGTCCACCTAAACGAGAGAGAATAATAGTAATGTGCACAATACCCTACTTACTGCCAGTAATTTAAGATAACAAAGACTTACCCCCTGTAAAATATAACTGGAAAAGTAATTTGAGGTATTGTAAAATACTAAAAGAGAATGACTCACATTGCAAGTTTAGTTGGACAGAACTTTCCCTACTGATTTAGCCTTGTAACCTAGTTAAATAACAATGCACACGAAACTAGGTCAGTAACTTAATACAACATTTACGATAAACTCACGAAATCAAAACTTTCATGACGAATGACAAAGTATAGCCCGAATTCGAGCAGCAGTTAAACATCCATCGGATCGGTTTCAATCAATCGGACATTGTATCGTAGCAGTGATCGAGTTAATACCCTGTACTCGTAGCAGCGTTTCCCTTTGTGAAACTATGATTTTGAGCAGTATATTTCGTTTTAGAATAAATTTTTCGAACACAGCTGAATGCCCCATGCACGACCAATTTATAGCTGATTTTTGAGTCTCTCGCGGCCCGCGTAAACCTTAAGAGGATCTTACGCGGCCCGCGAGGGCCACCCTAGCTACGGCTAGGGCTAGCGTGTCACGCGTAGGTCCGCCACGTGGCTGACACGTGGCCTAAAGCTTATCGGGTCGAACCATCGAGCTGTCGCGTCCCGCGTAAGCTTCCCTTAAGGCTTACGCGGCCCGCAAGCGACCTATAAATTTTGAATTTCTTGATTTTCAGTAAGGATTAGGGTTTTAGGGGTCCAGGTTTCTACTTACGGGGTATTATGGGACAATTTGCAGGTCCTTACATCCCCACTTATTTAAAATCTCGTCCTCGAGATTTACTGGAACAGGTGAGGATACTTTCGCTTCATTTTCGATTCCAGTTCCCACGTGTACTCAGGCCCTCTTTTTGAATCTCACTTTACTTTGACCAGTACTAGTCTTTTGTGTTTGAGGAACTTGATTTTTCTGTCTTCTATTTGAAGCGGTTTCTCCACAAATTTTAACTTTTCATTTACCTCTATATCTTGAAGAGGTACTACCATGGATTCGTCAGATAGATATTTCTTGAGGTTAGATATATGAAACACGTCATGTACCCCAACCAGTTCTTCTGGTAGTTGTAGGCGATAGGCGACTGGTCCTATTCGCTGGATCACTGGGAAGGCTCCTATATGCCTTGGACTTAGCTTTCCTTTCTTACCGAATCGAACTACTCCTTTCCAAGGATAAACTTTTAAGAGTACCTTGTCTCCGACTTGAAATTCTAGCGGCTTGCGTCGATTGTCGGCATAACTTTTCTGGCGATCTCGAGCTGTCTTTAGTCTTTCCTTGATTTGAGTTATCTTGTCAGTGGTTTCTTGTACAATTTCAGGACCTGATAATTGACTTTCTCCTATTTCTGCCCAGCAAACGGGAGTTCTACACTTTCGTCCATACAGTGCCTCGAACGGGGCAGCTTCGATACTTGCATGATAACTATTGTTATAGGAGAATTCAATTAAGGGTAGGTGGTCATCCCAGTTTCCACCAAAATCTATTACACATGCCCTGAGCATGTCTTCCAGGGTTTGGATCGTCCTTTCACTTTGTCCGTCTGTTTGGGGATGGTATGCAGTACTTAAATTCAGTCGGGTCCCTATTGCTTCTTGGAAACTTGTCCAGAAATGCGAAGTGAAACGACTATCCCTATCCGATACTATATATGGAGAGTGGGACTCCATGTAAGGATACTACCTCATCTACATACAACTTAGCCAATCTTTCCATGCTAAAGGTTTCCTTCATTGGCAGAAAATGAGCTGATTTGGTTAATCGATCCACAATTACCCAAATTGCATCGTTACCTTTCCTGGTTTTGGGTAATTTAGTAACAAAGTCCATTGTTATTAATTCTCATTTCCATACAGGCATTTCTAATTGTTGGAGTAACCCTGAAGATTTCTGGTGTTCTGCCTTAACTTGCGAACAAGTTAGACACTTAGATACATATCTAGCTATGTCCTTTTTCATTCCTATCCACCAGAAGTTATTCCTTAAATCTTGGTACATCTTATTATTTCCAGGCTGCATGGTATATCTAGATTTATGGGCTTCTTCTAAAATTTTATCTCTTAAATTTCCTTGCTTAGGTACCCAAATCCTTTTCTTGTGAAATCTCCAAATTCCATCAGTCCCTTGTTCTAATTCCTTTATTCAGCCTTTCATTCCTTCAGCATCATCCTGGATTGCTGTCTCCTATATATTCTTCAATTGTTCCATTAAATCTAATCAGAGATTTAATCTAAAAGCAAGAATTCACCTTTGTTTTTCATGATACTTACGACTTAAGGCATCTGCGAGTACATTTGCTTTTCCCTCGTGATATTGAATATCACAGTCGTAATCACTTAGAATTTCCATCCATCTTCTTTGCCTCATGTTTAATTCTTTTTTCCCAAATATGTACCTTAAACTCTTATGATCTGTATAGACTGTAAACTTACTTCCGTACAGATAGTGTCTCCAAATCTTAAGGGCAAAAATTATCGCTCCTAATTCTAAGTCATGAGTCGTAAAATTTTCCTCGTGCTTTTTCAATTGCCTTAAGGCATACGCAATTACCTTTTTGCGTTGCATCAGCACACAACCTAATCCTAGTTTAGAAGCGTCACAGTAAACTTCAAAATCTTCTGTTCCTTCTGGTAAGGCTAGAATTGGAGCGTTTGTTAACCTTTGCTTTAAAATCTTAAAGGCCTCTTCTTGCTTGGATCCCCATTCAAACTTAACTGTTTTACAGGTTAGCTTAGTTAATGGCACAGCTATCTTAGAGAAATCTTTAATAAAGCGTCTATAGTACCCAGCTAATCCTAGAAAACTTCTAACTTCCATAGCTGATTGCGGGACCTTCCATTTGGTGATTGCTTCTATTTTGGAGGGATCTACGTGAATACCTTCGTGATTCACCATGTGACGTAAGAATTTCACTTCCTGTAGCCAAAATTCACACTTCGAGAATTTGGCGTAAAGCTTCTCTTTTCTTAACAAAGTTAGAAGTGCATGTAGGTGCTCACAATGCTCGTCCTGGCTTTTGGAATAAATAAGTATATCGTCGATAAAGACAATTACAAATTTATCCAAATACGGTTTACAGATCCTATTCATCATATCTATAAATGCTGCAGGAGCATTTGTTAGTCTAAATGGCATGACTGTAAACTCGTAGTGACCATACCTAGTTCTGAAAGCGGTTTTAGGTATGTCTTCTTCTTGTACCTTCAGCTGATGGTATCCGGAGCGTAAGTCTATCTTAGAAAAATATCTAGCCCCATGAAGTTGGTCGAAAAGGTCATCAATTCTAGGTAATGGGTATCGATTCTTAATTGTAACCTTATTCAATTCCCTATAATCGATACACATTCGCATTGAACCATCTTTCTTCTTTACAAATAATATTGGTGCTCCCCAAGGGGATGAACTAGGTTGTATGAATCCTTTACTTAGCAATTCATCTAACTGCTTTTTCAGTTCTAACATTTCGGTGGGTGCTAACCGATAAGGTGCCTTAGCTATCGGTGTAGTTCCAGGAATTAGATGAATTCTAAATTCCACTTCCCTATCAGGTGGTACTCCCGGTAGCTCTTCTGGGAATACATCCGGGTATTCTGATACTACAGGAATTTCCTTAAGTTCCTTACTTTTAGTGTTAATGATTACTGAAATCATATACACTATTCCTTGCTTTCGTTCATAACTAGCAATTTTCATTACTGAAATGAACTTCATTGTTTTACGCGGCTTATCCCTTGTAATCATAATTACTTCCCCTGCGGGTGTATGCATTTCTATGGAATTCTTATCACAGAGAATTCGAGCATGGTTGGCTACTAACCAATCCATTCCTAGCATGACATCGAATCCAGCTAAGTTCATAGGTAGCAGGGTTGCAGAAAATTGGTGACCTGAAAGTTCTATTTTTCCTTCTTGAAGAACCTTATCTATGTTAACAGAATTTCCATCTGCTGTTTCTACTGTATAAATCTGCCTAAGTTTGGTTAAGGGTAGCTTAAGAGCTTGGCAGAATGAAGTATTTATAAAACTTTGGTTTGTACCAGAGTCAAATAATACTTTTGCATAAACGTCGTGTACCAGAAACGTACCAGCTATTACATCCGGAATCAGATCGGCTTCCTGCATGGTCAGCTGGAAGGCTCTTGCGTTCTTCTTATTAGTTCCTTTAGCAAGTTTGGCCTTGTTATCGGCTGGCTTGACTAATTTCGGGCAGTCTAGCCTGAAGTGCCCTATTTCGCCGCAGTTGTAGCAAATTGTTGATTTCTTTCTCCTGCATTCTTCTTCTGGGTGCCCCGGTCTATTGCAGAAATTGCAATACCCTCTGCATTTCCCAAAATGCTTTCTTTTGCAGGTACTGCAAAATGGCGGGGTGGAGGATTGCCCAGTTCCTCTTTTCTTGAAGTTGCTACTAGTATTACCCCCACGGAATCCTTGGGTAATTTTCTGAGCCAATTCCTTCTTCCTGTTTTCTTCTCGCGTACGTACCAGCCCGTCGGTCAAGGTGTTGGCTAATTCCACCGCATCGTCAATTGTGCGAGGTCTCGCAGCTTTAACGATATCACGAATCTTGCTAATTAAACCCCAAATATAGCGAGAAATAAGTACCCGTTTTGGCGAAGCCAGGGTTGGTACAATTCTGGCTTATTCGAAGAATTTCAAAGTGTACCCTTTGCAATCAACATCCACCATCCGGTGGCTCAGGAATTTATTCGCCATTTGTTCCTTTTCATATTCGGGACAGAATTTTCTTTCCACCGATCTCTTAAATTCTTCCCAATTCATGGCATAAGCCACATCACTTCCCTTGGCTTGCAGTACCGTGTTCCACCATTCTAACGCTCCTTCCTTGAAGAGGTGGGATGCATACATAACCTTGTCTTCTTCGGCACATTTACTTATTTTAATTACTGCTTTGGTTTTCTCTAACCAACGCAGTGCAGCAGTTGCCCCTTCGTTGCCTGCAAATTCGATCAGTTTACAGGCAAGAAATTCCTTGTAAGTGCAACCAGGTGTTGCAACTTTCATTTTCTTAAGAAATGGGGCTTGAACCACATCATTATTATTTCCGCCTCCGTTTACACTGTTACTGAAATTGTCGTCACGAGTACGTTTGCTGTGGTTGGCTTATGAAGGTTCCACGGGGTTCTTAACAGCTGCGACGATTGCGGGGATAGCATTGGCTATTCCCTGGGCAACGATATTTTCTATGTCTTGCCTATTAAGGAAGTGATCTTCATTGTTTTGTTCAGATTGATTAACTTCATTGACTGGTTGGTTTTCCGCATTTTCTATCTGAATAATTAACAATATATGAAATTTATTATCACAAAATAGATAACAACTAAACAATAAAGCAATCACACATAATCACGTCAACACGTATAGCCCAAAATTGTCGACTTTGTGACTTTCATATTTTTATATATTGGTATGCATCAATACACACCAGTTATATTACAAAAGTTTTATTTGAGTTATTTTACATGATTATATTTTTATTATTTTATTATTATTAAACACCCAACCACAGTTAACCGGCCTTTCAGAAACGACACTCCCTCTCGTCGTATTTCCATGAGATCTTCTCCCCCACATCCCGAATCCTATTTCCTATGTCCACTAGTTCCTCGCCATAATGGCGGAGTTCAGCTAACTTTTCCGTGCTCATAGGTGGGTTTGGTGCAGGCTCAGGGTCAAACTGGGGAAAATAGACGTTGGGGTTATTCATGAAATTCTGAAACTACCAGTCACTCGTCCACCATTCCTCCAATTCTCCGAGTAGAGGTTGGTGGTTAACAATAGGATCTGGGATAGCAGGTTCCAAATTAACTAGAAGTTGTGATTCAGCGGGGTAATTGAAGAGGTTTTCATCGGCAGGTCCGATGAGGTCACAATTTTCCAGTTTGCGATCAAGCTCCTCCCACGGTGGCATTTCCCGGGCTTGTCCAGAACTTTCCTGGATCTCCTTTCCTTTCCCTTTGGGATCCTCAGTCTTTTTAACCTTCTGGGCGGCTGGCTTCTTCCTACGTTCGTGTTTCCAGTCCAGGATTCTCCTCCTCTTTTTCGGTTTTGGTTTCTCCTGCGGCTGGGCCTGGAATTCCATAGGTTCTTGAGTGTTGGCCTGATAACCGGAAAAGCCCCCGGGAACTTCCATGTCAGCAGAATGGATAGTGAGGTTCTGAAGAGCTTCAGACAACTCATTCATGCTATTAATATATAAAGAAAACACAAAAATCCTAGTTAGAATGTTATTTATTGCAAATTAAATTTTCACAGAATCACAGAATGGAAAACAGAAAAATTAAGTATTTCTAAATACTTAATTAGCTTAAATCAGTGGCTCTGATACCACCTTTTTCTGTCACGGCCCCCGACCCGGTTTTACCCGTTTCAGGAGCCGCGGGACAGAAACCCGTGGTATTGTTCATTTTGGCAGCGGAAATTTTAACAGGATCTTTTAAACTGAAAATGCCCAATTATTTTATTTCACATTTTGGAACAAACCCCATAATTTACAATAAAGGAAATTTCACAAGGAAACTCCCTGTTTACGAAAACATGTTTATTTATTTTTATTTACTGAGCCACATTCTTCAAGCTGTAGTGCTACGCGGCACTTTTTCCTTGGTTCATAGTAAATCACCTGAAACATGTTTAAAAAAATTTTATCAGCGGGGAAATACTGGCGAGTCATTCATTTTGCATAAAACGACACATTGTTATAAATTACAGGACTAAGAGCGATTACAATTGCCACTATCTTATAATTATCTGGTCCAGTGACACCCCATGGTGACGATGGTCATACCACTATTAGGTCCTTTCACCCAATATTGATGATTATCTCTGTTTAGGTTCGTCCACCTAAACGAGAGAGAATAATAGTAATGTGCACAATACCCCACTTACTGCCAGTAATTTAAGATAACAAAGACTTACCCCCTGTAAAATATAACTGGAAAAATAATTTGAGGTATTGTAAAATACTAAAAGAGAATGACTCACGTTACAAGTTTAGTTGGACAGAACTTTGCCTAATGATTTAGCCTTGTAACCTAGTTAAATAACTATGCACACGAAACTAGGTCAGTAACTTAATACAACATTTACGATAAACTCACGAAATCAAAACCCTCACGACGAATGACAAAGTATAGCCCGAATTCGGGCAGCACTTAAACATCCATCGGATCGGTTTCAATCGATCGGACATTGTATCATAGCAGTGATCGAGTTAATACCCTGTACTCGTAGCAGCGTTTCCCTATGTGAAACTATGATTTTGAGCAGTATATTTCGTTTTAGAGTAAATTTTTCAAACACAGCTGAATGCCCTATGCACGACCAATTTATAGCTGATTTTTGAGTCTCTCGTGGCCCGCATAAACCTTAAGAGGATCTTACGCGGTCCGCGAGGGCCACCCTAGCTACGGCTAGGGCTAGCGTGTCACGCGTAGGTCCGCCACATGGCTGACACGTGGCCTAGAGCTTATCCGGTCCAACCATCAAGCTGTCGCTCCCCGCGTAAGCTTCCCTTAAGGCTTACGCGGCTCGCGAGCGACCTATAAATTTTGAAATTCTTGATTTTCAGTAAGGATTAGGGTTTTAGGGGTCCAGATTTCTAATTACGGGGTATTATGGGACAATTTTGCAGGTCCTTACAAATTGTATTGTACAAATTAGGGTTACACAAAGATGGTGTTTATATAGAACACCATATTACACACTAGCCCCTATATTATATCTATTTTCCTTCTTTCCGACACTCCCCTCAAGTTGAGTAGTGGGGTCACCAATACTTAACTTGCTCAAACAGCTACTAAAAGCATTTCCGTTGACTGCTTTTGTGAGGATATCTGCGAGTTGATCTTTTGATGATATATACGGGAGCTCTATGATCCTTTCCTTCGGTTTCTCCTTGATGAAATGTCGATCTACCTCCATGTGTTTTGTTCGATCATGTTGAACTGGGTTTTTTGAGATTTGTATTGCAGCTGTATTGTCGCACATAATTTTACTGGGTGTCCTTTGGTAGAAACCAATGTCTTCTAGAAGCTTCTTGATCCAAAGAACTTCGCTTAACCCTCGAGCCATGCCTCTAAATTTCGCTCCTGCACTCGACAGAACGACCACCTTCTGTTTCTTACTTCTCCAGGTAACAAGGTTTCCACCAACCAAGGAGAAGTACCCTGATGTTGACCTTCGGTTTCCCTTATCTTCTGCCAAGTCTGCGTCAGTGTAGAGCTCAACATATAAATGTCCATTTGGTTTGAACAACACTCCATGGCCTGTGGTTCCCTTGAGATACCTTAGAATTCTCTGAGCAGCTTCCATGTGGGCAACTTGTGGTTGGTGCATAAACTGACTTAGCACTCTAACAGCATAAGCTATATCAGGGCGAGTGTGAGAGAGATAAATTAACTTATCCATGAGTCGTTGATACATTTCTTTGTCTGCAAGCTCTCCATTAAGTTCCATGTGGATATTGTGGTTCACCACCATTGGCGTATCTGCTGGTTTACAATCAATCAACCCATTTTCCGCCAGGAGACCAAGGACATACTTCTTTTGGCAGATAAAAATCCCCCTTTTAGATCTTAGAACATCTATCCCGAGGAAATACTTGAGATTCCCAAGGTCTTTCATTTCGAACTTTGAAAACAGATTCTTTTTCAGCCGTGCTATTTCTTCTACATCATTTTCGGTAATAATCATGTCGTCTACATATATGATCAAGCAAGTTACGAGGTTGTTTCTTCTCTTGAGGAAAAGAGTATGATCAGCGTTACTTTAGTGATACCCGTATTCTTTCATGCCCAAGGTGAACTTCCCAAACCATGCCCGAGGAGACTGTTTTAATCCGTATAGGGATTTTCTCAACTGAAAAACTTCCCCTTCTTTAAAACCCCCTAAAACCTGGAGGTGCTTCCATGTAGACTTTTTCCATTAGGTCTCCATGGAAAAATGCGTTTCTAACATTAAACTGATGAAGAGGCCACTCCTTATTGGCTGCCACGGAGAAAAGGACTCTGATGGTGTCCATTTTTGCAACCGGAGAAAATGTCTTAGAATAATCGATCCCATACGTCTGAGTGTACCCTTTGGCTACAAGCTGAGCTTTGTATCTTGCAATGGAACCATCTGGTTTATATTTGATTGAATACACCCACCGCCATCCAACTGTTTTCTTTCCTTTTGGGAGAATGCACTTTTCCCACGTATTGTTTTTCATAAGAGCATGCATCTCCGTTTCCATTGCTTCTTTCCAGTTCTTCTTACCTTACGCTTCCTTTACAGAACTAAGTATTTGTTCAGAGTATAGTGAGGTAACAAATGATTTCTCATTGTTAGATAAGTTCTCGTTAACTATATTAGCTACATGATACCTTGAATTTCTGGTTTCCCTCTCTGCAGAGTACCATTTTGGAGGGACCCTCTATTGGCTCTAGGAGGGAGAGATCTGGTTCAACCTGTTCAGCATCTGGTTCAACCTGTTCCACATCTGGTTTAACATGTTTTGTAGGTTCTGTTGTTTTCGGTTCTATGTGTTCCCCTGTTGTCTCATAGTTATAAAACATAGGACATTCAGGGTTCTCGGTATTTCTTACCTCTGGTATCACGTTGGATGGACTTTCTTTAGTGGTACTGTGCTCCGCAGATTGGGTGGCTGTGTTTGAAGGACTCGAAGTACTGTGACAGTTTTCTGTTGTTACTTCTTCAGATGATGGAAGTTGAGTTAGCCAACTCAGAGTGTCTATACGTTCATTCTCCCCTGACCACTGAGTTTGGTGTTATAAAAGTATTTATTTTCATGAAAGTCAACATTCATTGTGGTGAACATCTGGTGAGTTTTTGGATTATAACACCGGTAACCTATTTGATTGATCCCATATCCGACAAATACACACTTCTCAGGACATGGGCCAAGCTTGTTTCTGTTGGTTTTTGGTATGTGGACAAATGTTGTACACCCGAAGATTCGAAGTTCAAGTGTAAGAGGATGGGGAATACTGGCAGACTTAGATAGACAATTTAAGGGAGTCTTAAACTTAAGAGCTTTGGTGGGAAGCCGATTTAGGAGATACACAGAGGTTGCAACGGCCTTCGGCCTCAAAGATTTAAATAGACAATCTAAGGGAGTCATAAACTTAAGAGCTTTGGTGGGAAGCCGATTTAGGAGATACACGGAGGTTCCAACCGCCTCCGGCCAGAAAGATTTAGGTACATCAGATTCAATTAAAATAGCTCGAGTCATTTCAAGAACAATACGGTTTTTCCGTTCATAAACACCGTTTTGTTCGGGGGTATGAGAACAAGAGGTTTAATGAACTAATCCTTTGGTTTTAAAGAATTGTTTCATGGAAATATTGACAAAGTCCCCCCCCCCCCCCATTGTCGGATCGAAGAATATGGATTTCTCTTTTGAACTGGGTGTGAATCATAGCATAGAACATGGTAAATTTCTCATAAACTTCAGCTTTGTTTTTTAAAAAATATACCCATGTCATGCGAGTGCAATCATCCACGAATAGTAGAAAGTATCGAACCCCCCCCCCCCCCCCCCCTAACAGGAGCAGGACCCCACACATCCGAATGGATTAGTGAAAAAGGTAAATCAACTTTGGTATTACTAGGTTTAAATGGTTATCGATGGCTCTTGGCATGAAAACAGGTTTCACACTCTATTTTACCATTTGAAGGAATGAGTTTTGGAAACAGAAGATGCGAATAACCGGTAGATGGGTGTCCCAAACATCTATGCCATAGCCAGGCTTCCCGGTTTTTAGTTCTGTGTGCCAACATCACAGTACCCTGTTGAGCCACTTCATCCACGTAGTACAATCCTTGGTGCTCAGTACCACGTTCAATAATCACACTCGTCCTGATATCCTGTTGGAGGCAAAAGGCAGAATGCATTAGTAACCATTCAAAACTCATTGTTTATTCATCATTTCATGATCGAATAATCTTATTATTCCTTTTAGCCATTAAACATGGTTTCTTATTATTTTCATTTATTTCGTTCCTTATGACTACACGTCGGAACGTCATATTTCAAACACTTATCTACCTTATTCATACTTAATACAATAAGGGAATGTTATTTAAAATAAAAGGGTGTAAGCTTTACTTACCTTGCATCCAAATTATGATTAATCCGTTTGACCTGCTTCCTTCCCAAGCTTCCACCTAGCTTGTCAATCGTCAAACTATCATTATAATTCGTAACATGGTTAGATTAGTCATTATCAATCATGACTATTCCATCTTACGGGTTTTATGTCGAAATTATCATTCGATCATATCATTGGTCAGTTTGACTTTTTAAAGTCAACTGCCTATTGACATAAGTAATTACACGATGTAGCTCAACTACTCGTTTAAATACTTTGTCAATTATCCGGTAAGCATCATTCTTATGCTACCGTTTTAACCACTTTATTAACCAAGTCCTTGTAACCGTAAGTTATCGAATTAACACAACATCAATCATTCTTAACATATGATAATACCAAACATCATTTAACATGAATATATCATCAATTTTCTTCTTATCCTACAAAACCCATTTCATGGCAAGTATGATCATGTACTCAAACACATAAATTGTTCAAGTATCTTCTTATTACTTTCATGTATGATGATTCTAAACATAATTATATCATCAATTTCATCATATGATTAAAACCCACTTATTCTAGTGTGGTAAATCATCTAAACATTCAACTCATGGCAATATATGTATAATTTTCACTTAGAGTTTTGTTTCTAAGCAAGTATACATCACAATTCAGCCATAACTTCTACAATTTATCCATAATTCGCAAATTATGAGGTTCATCAAATTTCACAACTTCAAGAATCATCAAAATTCTACATACCTTATGATCCCCTAGCTTGGGTGATCGTTAATTCACGTTCAATTGTGAATTTGAACTTTAATTTGACCTTTAATTTGATCATTTTGGTCGAATTAGGGTTTTGGGCTCCCGGGAGCTTCTTTGATCGAACAGAACACACTGTTTGTGTGTTTTGTTTTGTTTTCTATTTATTAAATCAACTCCCAAGTTATCCCACTTTGGCCCCTCATGTTTGGTTAATTATTAAGTAGGCTACAACCTACTTATTTCCAACAATATTTTCTTTTATTAACTAGGTTAAACATTCCTAGTTAACTTAGTGGGTTCGGGGAGATTACAACCCGTTTTATTTTAAGACCCATCAACTCTGGCCTTTTATAAACTTTATTTCTTCAAAAGTCTTCGTTCAACTTTTATTTAATATTAGGTTTATTTATTTAAATCCTAATATTCACCGGGTTAATTTTTACCAATAACGGTACTTTACCCGTCTTTTAGTATTAACGTGGTTTGATTACCAAACCCGTTTTTCGGGTGTTAGAAGTCTACCCCCCTTAAAGAGGTTTCATCCTCGAAACCTTTCTTACGTAGTTCATTGAGTTTAAACTCAATGCATTTGATTTCAGTAATCATTTGTGCATTGCTCATACTTTAACAAGTTGTTGGTACTACCAGAAAAGTATGGTAATACTTTTTGGTTACAAAACATATGCGTCTTTCATGTGAAATAACGCAACTCAAAATAACGTGATTTCGTTATTTCGACCTGTTTGGTTAACTTAGCGAAATCCATCGCTTTTATACTATCGAACTCTTCATGAATCCGTTATTTTAACCCGTTTGGATGTTGTAGTGTAATTCTTCACTTTTAACAACCAAACTCTTTGTTTTTGAATTTATTCATTCAGTTCATTCATAGGAATCCACCGCTCAAGAACAAGCCGATTTCTTATTTTTATCTTAATTATTTAACACAATTCAATAAGTAATATTAAGGAAATTCTATAAAGCGTATAGCCACATACCTTATAGTTTTTCCTTCAATCGTGCTTTTACTCGATTTGATTTCCAGACACTTCGCTTGTGTTGACTTATGATCCCTTAGTATAGGTGACCATTACTCTCCGTTAGTAAGGCCTCATGAGCCGTCATTTTCGTTTTTTTATGCATTTACCCTTATTGCTTTGCTTGACCGAGTCGCCAATTTGACCACTTGGTCATATAAGTTTATCAATTATTTTTATTCCACGCTAATCTCATAATGAATAGCGTATTAAACAAGCTCTTAATTTAAATTTTGACCTTAACTAGTCTTACAGGCGAGACTTATTAGTCCAGTTGCCTTATACCCATCACCCGGGCAACAATGTGATTGTATTCCACATTACTTTTCTTGACTGTGATTACATCACGTCATATCTAAGTTTATATCAACTTTTCGTTGTCGAAAGTCTTCTTTTCGAATGTATCGTCTTGCACATATCGGTGTCAAGACCTGTATCTTTTAATATTAATCGTTTCCCAATACATCTCATACTATGTATGTTTGATAAAACGCCGTTTTTGACTAAAACTGAATTTAGTTTAACGTTTTATCTTTAATTTATGTCAAGCAATTTTGACCACTTGGCATTTATTCTTTTACAGTCCTTATTTTACGCGGGGATTCTCAACTGTTTCCCTCGCTTTGTCTAAGTAACCCGCAGGTTCTTTCACTTAGCCTCGTGGGCTACTTCTTTAGGCTTTCACCTTTTCAAGGCGAGGCCCCTATAGTTCATTTCTTTTTATTCGTGTCCCGAGGACCATTTTGGTCCTGTAGACCTTTATACTGTTTATAACCCGAAGGTTATGATGATCACGTAGATCATTCTTAAAAATATATGTTTGGTGTCAAAGCACTCTTTTTATATTTGAAAATCATTTGTTTTCACATTTGAAATCCGTTAACTTTGAATGTAGTCCATGACTACGATCATTTTCTTTCGGACCATTCTTCCGACTTTATGACTGCTTACGTCATTTATGCATCGGTTTGTCTCATATTTACCGTTATCCGGTTTACGTTTATATTCATACCATCAGGCATTATACTTTATTTAATCCGCTTGACTTCTTCGTGTGAAATCCATCACTTATGAACAGTCAAACTTTATTATTTATTCAACTCGTTCAACCTTAAAGTAGTTGAACAAATTATCAAAATTTCTGTTTGCAAAATTTTATAGTCTTTTAATCATAACTCATGATACGATTCTTTTGACTTTTAATCCATGTGGCCGTTTCTCGGTTTACGCATGTGTTTAAATTCCTACCCATCAACCGAGTGCTTTACCTAAGTCATTATTAATGCAACCATTCCGGTATGCATTAAGACTTCGTTTTTACCTGTTTGGTTGTCTTAGCAAAATCCATCGCTTTTATTCAACCAAACATTTATTCTTTATTTGACCATCCTTGACGGCCTTATAAACTATGAATGATGATTATCATCATAATCCTTTCTTTACTACGACCAAAGTCAACGACTTTGATTGTCTTTTCGTGTGGGCAATACCTTCGTTTCTATGACCCCGCAGGTCACTTATACTTTGGTTTTACATGTCCTTTTTGTCAACCATGGCTCTTTCATCCATAATGACTTATTTCACGAATTCCCTTGAGTCATTTATTTCTATGTGCGCCATACATCGTTTTTATGGTTCCCACGAAAACCATTTATACGAGTATGCCCATAAGATTTCTTGACCCTAAAGATCTTTTAACTTTTCATTCATCTCGATCTTACCACATCAGACATAAATGCGCTCATTATAAGAAGCTCATGGTATCATGTGTTCAGTACTTACTTGGCCAGAGTAAGCGATGTAACATTCCCAAAAATTTTAAAGTTAAAATAAAGTTATTACACGAATAGGTCATGGGTAAATTGACCGATAAAAATATAAAGTATTTTGGAAAACGTAGGAACGGTTTAATAATTAAATTTTAAAAAATACATTATATTTGAACCTACTATGTTTTTAATGAAACTTGGTTCAAATTGTAGATACAAATATTCTCGTTCTAATGACATATTCATTGTTTTATAAAACGTTATATTTTAAAAGTTATAAGCGCCAAATAAGTAAAGCAGTTGAATTAATTATAATATATATATATATATATATAATAAAATAATCATAATTAAAGCTTACAAATTTGAATTCTAAATTGCATGTATGGTGTACGTGGAATCATGAGTACATGGAATCAAAATATGACAATAATAAGTAGGGGTACGTGTCTAGGGAATGTCGTGAGCCTCATGTTCAGTTTATAGTATAAATAGGAAACTTCTGATCAACATTTCAATTGCTCAGCCTTCGTGCTCTCTCTTGTCCCCTCTCTCTAGAATTTTACTTCTCACCCCATAATAATAATAATGCCCTGCCCCGTTTTAAGTATTGTAACCCCTGACCACTGAGTCAATACCTTGTCCGATTGATTTAGGACCCACCAACGCATGTCAAGGCTCTGCCCGACTAAGTACGTTGGGGTTCTGTCTCGTGACGTAGGGATAAAATTTAATTGGGTTACTATACTTAATACGAATACATTATTTATTTTATTAAATAGTTTAGGAGTTTTACCCAAGATATAACAACTTCCCTAGAATTATTAGAACACCCCAATAAGTCATAAAATACATCCCGTATACGAAAACCAGTCCCGAATACCCTTATTTTTGTAAAAATAAAACAAAAACAAATCTGCAAGCCGCTCGCGGGCCGCGTAGCCCTTTTTCCAATTTTGTCGCGGGCCGCGACATCTCAAGATCAGGGCGCAGCCTGGAGTCACCACGTGGCAGGACACGCGTCAACCTCACCCGATGACTCAGCAAACCAGTTGCCACCTTTAAGGCCCTCACGGGCCGCGTAAACCTTTGCCTCATTCTTCGCGGGGCGCGACAAAGTGCCCTGATCAGCACTATAAATAGATGCGATCGGCCTCAGTTCACAAATCGTCCCATATTCGAAATTCTCTCTAATTTTCTGAATCTTTGAAGTAGTATCGGGCATTATACCCCCCTAATAAGTGAAGCTCTGCCTCGTTGTAAGTATTATAACCCCCGGTTACGTATTAGATACGCTGCCCGATTGATCTAGAACTCCGCAACGGATGTCGTGGTTCTTCCCGACGTAGTCGTTGGAGTTTCTGTCTCGGGGAAGGTATAACTAATGTAAATTGGGTTATTATACTAACACGTATGCATTATTTAATTAAAAGATTATAACCAGGAAGTCACAAAGGAAAGACGTAAAATAGCAATGTGAGTAATCTCCTTTTTGTTAACTGTTTTTACAAAACCTTAATTATTTTAAATTACAATTAGCAGTGATTGAGTCATTGTAATTCTTCAATTACTGCCGGTACTATGGGGTTTTGTATACATTACTTGATAATCTTCACAATTGGACAATTGGTTAGCCAATGTGTGATATGACCATAGCCACAGATACGGTCGAGTGGCAAGTACTGAATGAGTAATTGTGTAGATGTAAACATTGTAATCGCTCTCAATACTGTTAAAAGATAAAACTCTTCTTGATTAAACTGGGATTCGCTCACTAGTATTTCTTGCTGATAAAATGTTTTAAACACGTGTTTCAAGTAACTTAGTATGAAGCCAATAAAAGTCAGCTGGAGAGCACTGAAGGCTTAGAAAAGTGGCTATAAAAGTTACAAAAATAAAATAGGAGAATTGTTTTCAATGATTAGGGTTATCCCTAAAAACATGTTCATAATGGAAAATTTGGTTTTATCCTAGTATTCTATTATAAACATTTTGGTGTTTAACTCTGATAAATATATTTCCTAACTACGGTCCTGATGAAAATTTCCGCTGCCAAATTGATAAACACCGATACCATCAGACTGGCTCGCGGTTCCTGCTCCCGGGGTGGGATCGGGGGCCATGACACAAGGTGGTATCAGAGCTATGCCACTGGTTTAAGCCCTTTAGGTGTTCTTCCAATACCTAAACCCTTAACCATTTGTGTTAGGAAATTAATATCTTATGTGTTATCATGTGAACATAAAATCTTAATATGTTTATTATGATTTTTTTTGAATTTTGAATTCCCAATATTTGTTACCCATATTTGTATCTTACAGTTATGCTGTATTATATATATAAATGATATATATATATATATATATATATATATATATATATTAATAATATTATGTCCTAGTAAATTTCATGATATTTTATATATCTATCATATCCATATGCGTATGTGATGACATAATGCAATACAAATTTTATACTAATAATAGAATGTTAATATTAATATTAATATTAATATAAATGCAATTCAGATATGATACTTTGTAGACTACATGATATAAATAATATGTATTATACCTAGATGATTTCCTCTCATTTAAATACTCAGGGTATGTAAAGTAGGCTATAAAAAAAGGGAATATATTCCTAATATAATATTCAAATCTGTATCCTCTTAATTATGTAAATACAATTTAAAATAAATTATAATAATACTATGATATTGATATTAATATATTAATCAAAAATATAAAATAACACCTTTAGGTACAATATCACTGAAATATCATAATATTTATGATATATTCCAAAAGTTTTACTCGATTTGAAGATATGTACAAAAACATTTAGTACAGTATAACAATATGGTTTAAAATATATGTACATATATCTCAAAAGAAACAATTTTAGTATTTGATAACTTTAATTCATTTCTTAAATTATATTTAAATTATATATTCTGAAATGAGAATAATACTTTATTAAATTTAAAAACATTAAACTTTGTTTTTCTGTTATGATAAATTTCAAGTCCTAAATATGTTACAATCAGAATAAGTCAACCTGTCAAGATTAAATTGTTCTAAAAGAACCCATAAAATTTATCCTTATTAAAATTATTTCTTTTGATGAAATTCCTTTTTATTCTAAAAATAATATGATCAATAAACCTAATGGAAATTTATTTTTGTTAATATAAAGGAATAATTAAAATAATTAATTATATAATTAGATTCTTATGATTTAATATTATATGTATATATGTTATAGGAATTTTTAGACTTTATATTTATACGTATGTATATACAAGACTCAAATTATACAATATAAGAATCAAATGTCTTCTGTAAAAGGACAAACTTTTATATATCAGAAGAAACAAACCCACATGTTTACTTAAGATCTATTTTGATACCCAACTTTAATTTAAAAGATACCTTAAGGATATGTGTACTAGCACCACCTCTTAAAGAACAATAATGGGTAAATAATAGAAAACCCCAGAATTTCATATAAAGCTTTTACCTTTATTTTTTTTTTACCTATCCAGTCATGAGTTCTGGAAATATAATTAAATTAAAACCATATAGAAAAAAGTTATTAAAAAAAGTTAAGATACAACATGTATACATGTATACCTTAATATATATAATTATCAACGCATAATACTGATAGCTATGACTATAATTTTGCTAAACAAAATGTGTCTGTATAATTGCTTAGTTCTGTAATAATTATATCTAAACATGTTTGTAATTCAGATGTCCAAGGAAATAGCATGCGATCAAGAAATTCAGGCTAGTAATGAAAACCCTTTGGACAAAAGTACTATAGAAAACATAATAGCTCAAGGGATATCGAACGCCATACCTTCGATCATTGAAGCTATTAAAATTTCTATGCCTATAAACGAAAGTACTACTTTACATTGTGAGCATACCCATCACTTTAAACCTAACCCTATTAACAATGGAAGTCGTGATATTCGTATCAAAACTCCATCCTTCAAACGACAGAAAACCACAACCTATAGCTACTCTTATAAGGAATTCTGCTCTGACAAAACCAATGAAAACCAAGAAGCGGGATCATCAATCGCGCAACCTACTTCCAACAACTATAATCAGAAAAGTTCAAAAAGACGCCATTCTAGGAAAATACCCCGCTGTAGTTTTTGCAAGAAGGTTGGACATGCAGAGGAAGTATGTAGAAGGAAAACTAACGTCTGTTTCAACTGCGGAGATCCAGGCCACATTCGTCCCTACTGCCCGAAACTATCTAAGGCACCCGAAAACAAAGATTGCAACCCCGATGAAGCTAAGGAAAACGCATAGATGTTTACAACGCTGGAGGGAACAACAACTTTTAAAATAAACACCTTTATGTTTTGTCTGCACTTAAGTATTAGTTGACTTTTGATTCCAATCAAAACTTCATCAATAAAAGGTCTTTATTTTTCTTTTTTAAGAGCCAACTCTCAATTGTCTCACCTCTTGACAAATTCCTATGTCGTACGTACATTGCTTGTCATGCATGTGAATTCCCTTCAAAAGATCATCTATTCATGAGTTTTAATAAATATTTCGTTATACTCATTTTGATAATCTATATGATTACATAATGTTGACTTTTGATAATCAAGTCAACAAATTTCTTGGAAAACTCCTCTTCTTTTCAAAGTTACTTACCAGATTTTCTGTCAATACATATATCCATTGTTGGAATATGTCCAAACCAAGCTCAATTGTTTGAACTTGTTCACAATATACATTCAATTCAAAATCCCATATGATGAATTGAGATCATCGTATTCGAGGTAATCTCATTGTTTGAATCATAGTAAACTTGTTTAAAGTTTTCAATTTCGATGTATCATTTGTTAAAACACGACACCTTGTGGTGACGATTTCTTTGAAATTTGAACTCCTTTCACGCCTGAGGTACGAATTTATCTATTTATTGATTCATTATCCTAAACTAGTCTTAATATAATTATGTGTTAAGATAAAAAAACCTAAATTCTTATTTCAACGTACCTCCAACATTTCTTTCATCTTTGAATTAATCCTACAATGTTCATTTATTTCTTCACTGGAACATCCTATCTTTTGAATATCCAGATTCACTTCATTGAAACTTTCAGTTAATTTCGAGAACGGTGAATTCATTCGGTCACCGTAATTATTGAACTCTTTCAGTCATTACAGCATCTTGCGGTGTCTGATTAAATTTATAGTCTGTGCTAATCATGAATTCTCATCATATTAGTTCATATGTCATTCTTTTGACTCATCATTCAAGTAGTCTTGACACAATTAAGATAATGATACACTAAATTCTATTATAATATCTAGTGTATCCCTGCCATAAATATCACTGATTTCTGGTTTGATTATTGACAAATCATTTTTCATACTTCCATTCTCAAATTGAGATTATTGATTCAGAATCTCCCTTAATTGATGATCAAAGTAAGTTCTTTTCTGGCATTGAATCCTATTGTTTTTACAAGTCATTGCATTTCGAATTTTATGCCTATCAAATCTCTCTTTTGATTTATGAAACTAAAAGTCACCTTGATAATGATATCATTTTATCTCATTCAGTTAACATCAATTCCTGAAATTGAGTTTGAGACCATTGAATTCTAATTATCTTATGATTCATCTTTTGATTCTATCTCAAACATCTTAACCAATTAAAAGACGTGACGTAACCCCAAGAAGATATCATAGTCCAAATCTCGAGGACGAAATTTAAAACAAGGTGGGGAGAATGTAGCATTCCCAAAATTTTTAAATTTAAAATAAAGTTATTACACGAATAGGTCATGGGTAAATTGACCGATAAAAATATAAAGTATTTTGGCAAACGTAGGAACCGTTTAATAATTAAATTTTAAAAAATACATTATATTTAAACCTACTCTGTTTTTAATGAAACTTGGTTCAAATTGTAGATACAAGTATTCTCGTTCTAATGACATATTCATTGTTTTATAAAACGTCATATTTTAAAAGTTATAAGCGCCAAATAAGTAAAGCAGTTGAATTAATTATAATATATATATATATATATAATAAAATAATCATAATTAAAGCTTACAAATTTGAATTCTAAATTGCATGTATGGTGTACGTGGAATCATGAGTACATGGAATCAAAATATGACAATAATAAGTAGGGGTACGTGTCTAGGGAATGTCGTGAGCCTCAAGTTCAGTTTATAGTATAAATAGGAAACTTCTGATCAACATTTCAATTGCTCAGCCTTCGTGCTCTCTCTTGTCCCCTCTCTCTAGAATTTTACTTTTCACCCCATAATAATAATAATGCCCTGCCCCGTTTTAAGTATTGTAACCCCTGACCACTAAGTCAATACCTTGTCCGATTGATTTAGGACCCACCAACGCATGTCAAGGCTGTGCCCGACTAAATACGTTGGGGTTCTGTCTCATGACGTAGGGATAAAATTTAATTGGGTTACTATACTTAATACAAATACATTATTTATTTTATTAAATAGTTCAGGAGTTTTACCCAAGATATAACAACTTCCCTAGAATTATTAGAACACCCCTATAAGTCCTAAAATACATCCCGTATACGAAAACCGGTCCCGAATACCCTTATTTTTGTAAAAATAAAATAAAAACAAATCTGCAAGCCGCTCGCGGGCCGCGTAGCCCTTTTTCCAATTTCGTCGAGGGCCACGACAGCTCAAGATCAGGGCGCAGCCTGGAGTCGCCACGTGGCAGGACCCGCGTCAACCTCACCTGATGACTCAGCAAACCAGTTGCCACCTTTAAGGCCCTCGCGGGCCGCGTAAACCTTTGCCTCATTCTTCGCGGGGCGCGACAAAGTGCCTGATCAGCACTATAAATAGATGCGATCGGCCTCAGTTCACAAATCGTCCCATATTCGAAATTCTCTCTAAATTTATGAATATTTGAAGTAGTATCGGGCATTATACCCCCCAAATAAGCGAAGTTCTGCCTCGTTGTAAGTATTATAACCCCCGGTTACGTATTAGATACGCTGCCCGATTGATCTAGAACTCTGTAACGGCTGTCGTGGTTCTGCCCGACGTAGTCGTTGGAGTTTCTGTCTCGGGGAAGGTATAACTAATGTAAATTGGGTTATTATACTAACACGTGTGCATTATTTAATTAATAGATTATAACCAGGAAGTCACAAAGGAAAGACATAAAATAGCAATGTGAGTAATCTCCTTTTTGTTAACTGTTTTTACAAAACCTTAATTATTTTAAATTACAATTAGCAGTGATTGAGTCTTTGTAATTCTTCAATTACTGCCGGTATTATGGGGTTTTGTATACATTACTTGATAATCTTCACAATTGGACAATGGGTTAGCCAATGTGTGATATGATCATAGCCACAGATACGGTCGAGTGGCAAGTACTGAATGAGTAATTGTGTAGATGTAAACATTGTAATCGCTCTCAATACTGTTAAAAGATAAAACTCTTCTTGATTAAACTGGGATTCGCTCACCAGTATTTCTTGCTGATAAAATGTTTTAAACACGTGTTTCAGGTAACTTAGTGTGAAGCCAATAATAGCCAGCTGGAGAGCACTGAAGGCTTAGAAAAGTGGCTATAAAAGTTACAAAAATAAAAAGAAGAATTGTTTTCAATGATTAGGGTTATCCCTAAAACCATGTTCATAATGGAAAATTTGGTTTTATCCTAGTATTCTATTATAAAGATTTTGGTGTTTAACTCTGATAAAATATACTACGGTCCTGATGAAAATTTCCGCTGCCAAATTGATAAACACCGATACCATCAGACATGCTCGCGGTTCCCGCTCCCGGGGTGGGGTCGGGGGCCATGACACAAGGTGGTATCAGAGCTATGCCACTGGTTTAAGCCCTTTAGGTGTTCTTCCAATACCTAAACCCTTAACCATTTGTGTTAGGAAATTAATATCTTATGTGTTATCATGTGAACATGCAATCTTTATATGTTTATTATGATTTTTATGAATTTTGAATTCCCAATATTTGTTACCCATATCTGTATCTTACAGTTATGCTGTATTATATATATAAATGATATATATAAAAATATTTCCTAACAACGGTCCTGATAAAAATTTCCGCTGCCAAATTGATAAACATCGATACCATCAGACTGGCTCGCGGTTCCCGCTCCCGGGGTGGGGTCGGGGGCCGTGACAAGCGATCAGCACATGGTACGCGTGACCTTATTATAATTACCACATCACGTCCCATGTAAGTAACTCCTAAATTCATTTCCATATTTATGAATTTATTTGGTAAAACTTTATTTAATTGTCATCTAACAATTATTAGTTTTACCCGTTTTATCCTTTAACATATAAAATGTTTCTTTATCATAAACATTTATACCATCACATTCGTTGATGTGATCATTACTTTTCTCAATAGGATTTATATTGAGAATACTTACTTAGATGATTGCTCTCGTCCAAGTTTCTATATAAACTAAATTCTGTTATTGTCTTGTTATTCACAATCGTGAATAATGTGTATTCTTTACAAAATTTCCATTGGAAACATCATCCTGGATAGGTACCCTATCCAGGTTTCCTAAGTTTTATATTCTATATGCAACTGTCATTCATTATGTATTTGTTGCATATTAGTGTTTATACTATAAGTTTAAGACGTGTACCTCGCCCTGATAAACTTTCCTTGTTGTTCGATCTCTTATTCTAGATCATTTCTTAATTTATGCGTTTGGCGTGTATGGTTTACTCGTCATACTTCCAACCATATCTTCATCATAAGGATAGATTCTTAGACTCTTGTCATCTTCAAATGTGAGGGTCCTTCACTAAAACATTTACAATTATTAGTAATGTTAACATTAACAAGCACCCGTACTATAATACAAGGCTTTCTACGACACTTGTTAACACACGTAATTCGTTAACTATATCAGTCTTTTATAAATTTAATTTGGGATAACGTGTTTTACACGATAACCCTATGTGTTGTTTACAACACTTTAAAATGTTAGACCGTTATTGTACATAGTAGCTTACAGGATTATGCGATCAAGTCTCGAACCGAACCCTTTATTCTTTAACATTGAGCTCTGATTACCAACTTGTAAGACCCCTTACTTGATTTATACGATTTACATATAAATATCGACTATGATTGTGTATTTACGATTACACATACATTTGAAAATACGAGTTTGTTAAAACATTTTAAAATTTAAAACATTTCAACATCATATATTTATAGCGCCGTTTAAAACATGACGAGAAATGTAACGCGGAAGCTTGAATCTTGATCGTGTTCGGTTCTTCGTTGAGCTTGATCGTCCTCCGGTACTTTACATAATACCTACATTTCATAAAAACATGAAATGAGTTAGTAATTCGGCGTTTAAAACATGTTTAGACAAGTCCGCAGCTCAAAATAACGGATTCTGCAGTTTTGGCCGGAATTATAACCTGTCGCGTGCCGCGACGGGAACTGAATTAGTTGTCACGTGACGCGACACCTGTCTCGGGCCACGATGGAGACAGGGATAACATGTCGCGTGGTGCGAGGGACTGTTTTCGACATAATGTTTTGATTCTGGTGCTGCATATTATCAGCACACCAAATTGCGACTTAAACGGTCATAACTCACTCGATTTTGATCCGTTTTAGGATCCGTTTCTTCCTACGTGATCGTAAATTGATTCTCCATCATATAGAGTTAAAATCCGACATCCGGATTAACAATTTTCTAAATTTTTAAGCCCTCGGCTTTATAATCAATTATAAAGTTTTAACCCGTTCATGATTTTATCAAACCATCTTGTTTCGAAAAGGTCATAAAGCATATACCAACATATTTCATTCAAAATCTTTAACTCATGATCAATCTTTTATGAATTACGTAGCAATTAACCAAGTGATGTGCATAATTCATTTCGACATGTTTAGAGGATTTAAGCCTTTAAGCCTTAAATCTCGCTCTTTCTTTTATTCGCATCTTATTTCCACATTTAAT
This sequence comes from Helianthus tuberosus, assembly GCA_030545235.1. NCBI lineage: Eukaryota > Viridiplantae > Streptophyta > Magnoliopsida > Asterales > Asteraceae > Helianthus > Helianthus tuberosus. The sequence continues at coordinate 116,277,006 of CM060361.1, read as the reverse complement.
TATCAACTTGTCTTCCACCATGTCTGTATTTGTGGTGGATTTAAAGTGATAAACTTTTCATGCCGAATTGTACCCCTCGGTTTATCATTTTACAGAGGAGAGTCATTTCGAGGCATGTAACCCAAAAGATTTACACCTTAAACTTTTTCTCTTATCCCAAAAGACTTATTAAATCATAAAACTTATTTTCAAACAAGCTTTAAGGGTCGTTTGCCTGGTTTATGATTTAAGGGCGTTTCAAGCTATACAAAAGGGGACAAATCTATTATTTGTTTTACTTTATTTATTATCATTTTTTTTATTATTGTATGATTGCACGGTAAAAAAAAAAAAAATTTGGGCTACCTCCGCCACTATCTCATCATTGAACGGAGGTTCAGGTGTCACTTTAAGTATCGATAACCAAACAATCTGATTTATAAGTTATAATACGTCCAAACCAGTCTCTTTCATGCATTACATCAAACACTTGGAAGATGACTTCAATATCAGTAAGCTAAAAAGGCCAGTAATCCCATTTATAAATAAAATGCAATTAGAGACGATTAGAATTGGTCATGAATTCATTATTTATCCCTTACGTATCAAGTTTAAAAATGACACACATCGAATATATTAAGCAAGTTTATATTTTCAAAATCTGACCAAAAAAATATATAAAATTTTCACATGTATCAGGTGGATGATAATATTTTAAAAATATATCTCCAGATGTACAGAGGATCAAATAGACATCCCAAAGTTTCATAAAGCTTAGACTGAAACTAAAATGGATAATACTGACACCGATACCGATTACTCTAGAGTCAACTCTCCGCTACTCAACAACTTCGTTGATGGAGCCGTTGACTACAAAGGCCGTCAAGTCCTCAGATCAAAATCGGGTTGCTGGCGATCCGCGTATTTCATCATTGGTAATGTTAGTTAAGCCCCTCAGAAAAAAGCACAAACACTCATATTATATTTTTATTATTTGTAGTAGTATGAGGTTTACAAGTTTTTGATGTTGAACATATGCAGGTGTGGAAGTGGCAGAGAGATTTGCATACTATGGAGTCAGTTCAAATCTGATCACCTACTTGACAGGACCATTGGGCCAATCTACAGCTACTGCGGCTGAGAATGTCAACATCTGGTCTGGAACGTCGTTGCTTCTTCCCCTAGTTGGAGCTTTCATCGCGGATGCTTATCTTGGTCGATACCTAACTGCTATACTTGCTTCTCTGCTCTATATCCTGGTTTGCAAATCTTTCATCTTCGCTTTGCTATTTGAATCTTCGCTAGATTAACCAATGGGAAAATTGAGATTTGTTTTGACTGCGGAATTTAACAAAATAGCCTTGACTTTTTGAAATTACCAATCAAGACAAGCGTAATTTAGCGCAAAAGATTTCAATCTGGGTCAGGAGATTGGATACTTTTAGGGGCGTGAATTTTTTACATGACACGAAGTTCGCGGTAAAAAGTTGAACTCGTGAACCTGTTTAGCTAAACGGGTCGGGTTCGTATCAACCTGATGGTAAAATTTATAACTTAAAAGTGAATTGAAATAAAATATTATAAGTAGAATGTAATTGTTTTATATACATTTGTATTTTTGAGATAAAATTTTAAGTTTAAAATATTAAAATGCGAAAAAATAATAAAAATAAAAAGATTCCCATTAAACAGGTTGTGTTCAGGTCAACCCGCGAATATTCATGTCGTGTAAAATATTCATATGTTTGACACGATTTTCGGGTTCGTGCAAAAGTTTCAGGTTCGGGTTAGACCCGTGAACACAACCCAGTTAGCACCCCGAGATCTTTTAGCGCAGTAGGTTGAAAATGGCGTAGCAGATTCAATCATTTTGGCGCAACAGATCCATAGTTGTGCGCCAAAGTCCACGAATTAAAAATTGTTTCTTTTTAAATAAAAACGTGGCGCAAGAGATTTCACACCGGCACAAGAATATTTGTTTAATAGAGGGACTAAAACAATTGATGAACAGGCACTTGCATTGCTGGCTTTTTCAACATTGATTACATCTGACTGTACAAACTCCAGTGATGGCTCATCATGTTCACCTCAGCTCCAAGTTGTCATCTTTTTCATTGCTTTGTATCTTGTGGCATTTGCCCAATGTGGACACAAGCCCTGTGTTGAGGCATTTGGGGCTGACCAGTTTGATGCAGATGATCCAGAAGAACTCAAATCCAAAAGCTCATTCTTCAACTGGTGGTATTTTGGATTGTGTGCAGGAGCTACAGTTGGGATCTTTGTTCTTAGTTACATACAAGATAACCTTAGTTGGGGTCTTGGCTTTGGGATTCCTTGTGTTATGATGGGTTTTGCCCTCATAATGTTCTTGTTTGGAACCGTCACTTATCGGTTTGGCGAAAAAACCCAAGAAAAAAACGCGTTTGCACGAATTAGCCACGTCTTTCTTACTGCGGCTCGGAATCGAAGGGTCACGTCTTTAGAAATATGTGCAGAAGAGGAAGCTTCTGGAATAATGCATCATCAAGATTCTCAGCAGTTCAGGTAAAAAGCTTTATTGACCCTGACTAGAGGTGGAAAAACAGACGGGTTGGGCTAGTTGGGTAACGGGTCAAAAGTGTAAGGTTGTAGTTTTTTTCGCAAAACTTTTAAGTTATTTATAAATAAGAGGTTAATTCTAATCGGAGTTGAAGTGGGTTCAAGATAATTCAAACGGGTTGAAGATGAAGTTTGGTTTATTTATTATTATTTAGTTATTGGGTCTACATAAGTATTAGTATTTTATTCAATGGGATACATTTATCTAGTTTGGGTTTAATAATTATTTAATTGGTGTTTGAGTCATAGTAGGTTTGGGTTTAGTTTAGTATAAATAGATGGTCAAGGTTATTGTAATTGATGTGCTTTGGTTGATAATTAAAAGAGTCGAACTAGTTGTTCAATCTCGTGTTTTTTCTGTTCTATTAAGGGCCTGATTTTTCCAACAATAAATAAGTAGTCTAGATGAGTATGATTATAGCTATATAACTATGATAATAGTAACGGTAAAACTGATATAGAATGTTGTATGCATTAAAAGAACACTTTGCGGTGACCTTCGACCCATTCAAGTCCCGTGACCAGTTTCTTTTTAAGATTCTATTTTCTTAATAGTACTCTTTGGACCCGTTAAGTATAAAAAAATCTTAAATCAACTGATTCATAAGTAAATGGGTTGAAACTGTCACTTCTAGGGGTTGAAATATGAGTCCCTATAAACTAGATCTATGTGTACTTATATAGTTGTATGTATTATAACTAGCACAACAAAAATCATATTGCTATTTTGGAATAAAATAGCTGTAAGATTGTAAATTATGATCCAATGTGATATGGATTAAGTTTCTAAGATCTTGTTGATATTGGGTTTTATGGCAGATTTCTCAACAAAGCTTTGGGTTCCCCTAACGGGTCAAATGAAGATGGAACTGTGTGTAGCGCTGATGATGTGGAAGAAGCGAAGGCGGTTCTTAGACTTATTCCAATATGGGTCAGCTGTTTAGGGTATGGAATTGTATTTGCTCAAACTTCCACATTCTTCACCAAACAAGGAGCTAGCTTGGACCGGTTAATCGGCTCAAGCTTTGAGATTCCACCTGCCACGCTACAATCTTTCACTGGTCTCTCGATTATGATCCTCATTCCCATCTATGACACCATTTTAGTCCCTTTTACCCGAGCAATTACAAAGAAGCCATCTGGCATAACAATGCTTCAAAGAATTGGAATCGGCATTCTCATATCTATTGTTTCAATGGGTGTTGCAGCAATTGTCGAAACAAAAAGACTCAAAGTTGCTTGCGAATATGGATTACTGGATGATCCAGATGCAATGATCCCGATGAAGATATGGTGGTTATTACCTCAATATCTATTGGTTGGAGCTGGTGAAGTGTTTACAATTGTGGGTATGCAAGAATTCTTTTATGACCAAATGCCAAGTGATCTGAAAAGTATGGGCTTAGCACTTTACCTAAGTGTTTTGGGGATTGGTAGCTTTCTGAGCGGATTTATAATCTCCATCGTAGAGAAAACGACTGGTGGAAATGGTCAAGACGGATGGATATCTGATAACTTGAATCATGGGCATATTGATTATTTTTACTACCTTCTTGCTGGAATTAGTGCAGTTGCATTTGTGATGTTTGTATATTCTGCAAAATCTTATGTTTATAATCGAAAAAGAGGCAAGTGATGTTGTTTAATTATGGTGAAATTAGTGAAGATTTGTTGTAAATTAATGTTCATAGATGCAGTTGGATGTAATGGTTGCTTGAATTACTGAATGTACTTGGCTTTTACTACCCTTATACTAATAAAAGTGGATTTCTAGTACAATGAAGCCTCTATGACTACTTAATTACTCTAGATTTAATGACATGTTACTAACTGTCCATGTCTAGCATTGCCTTTTTACCATTATATACCGAAATTAGTTTAGACTATAAGTGGTATTGATAAATTAGTCGGGTTAAATAACGGGACAAATAAGAGCTTTTCTAGTACAAGATTGTAGAAACTAATGATATCAACAACTCACAAGATTGAACAAAAAATATAGCGACAAAACGGTAAGAAAACTTTATTATTCACCCAAACCAAGAAAACACCCAACCAATACCCAAGATCTTACAGAACAACAAATGTTCAGATGAACTGATTAATCAGTTGATCAACAAATACAGAAACAGTAATGGATATAGGAAAGGATACAACCAGATCTACACAATCTCACAGGTGAGATTAACAACAATGAACAAACCGTAACTGATCGCAACAAATCAAGCTAAACAATACAGAGAACACTCCAAGTTTACACTCTTGATACAAACCAGACTTAACAAACAAATAAGATATAAACATATGAATGAACTTCATATAAATCACTGAGGGTATGCGTCGAGTCTGGTCAACCCGTTGTTAGACTATATGCACAACTTGCAACACAGTCATATATTATCATAAATGCTATATAACACTCAAGTTCACATGAATAACAAGATATGGCACCAAGTGGATTAGAATATTAGGGAACATTGGTTCTTACTATGCTCAAACATTAATTATAATTGGGTGATTAGTGGAGCTATGTAGTGAGATTTAAGTATTTAATATGAGATTTTTTGGTCAATGAGACACTCATAAGGTGTCAACCAGGGGAGGCTTGTTGATCAATGAGCACCTTATAGGATTTGTATATGGGTCTCATTGCCCTATACGACTCATATGAAATTAATTTTTTTAACAATTTTATGTGGTAATTAAGGGTTTTTTATGTTATAAAACACCCTAATTAATATTTTTTTTTAAATTGTTGCATACACTATATTTCATGGATGTTACACCTTTGCCAAGTTAACAAATTCTTTTTCGTGAAGTTGTATTACTATCTACTAACGCTCTACCCTGTGTAATACGATACATGTACATTGTCACCCATTCATAGCTTCTATACGTCGGTGAGGTATTTCAAAGTTCATTTCGTACCGACATCGGACAATCATCCCGTTAACTTAGCAATAATAATAATAATAATAATAATAATAATAATAATAATAATAATAATAATAGTAATAATAATAATAGTAATAAATAATAATAATAATAATTATAACAAATAATAATAATAATAAAACATATGCACATTTAAAAAAAAACGATGTTATATCTAGTCCCGGCAAACGGGTCGGGCCGGGGGTCGGGTACGGTCTTTGACCCATGAGGATATTTTATGAAATGAATTTTGTGTATTATAAAATGTCAAATTTTTTATTTATCAATTATTATTATGTCTTTAATTATTTTTCACTTGTCATTTATTAACCATGACGCAATAAATGCACGAAACATCGTTTTATATTAATACACAAAACATGTCATGTTAATACAAAATGTAACGACTAAACCCTAAACCCTAAATCGCTAACTGTTACATATTCTTAAATTCTTGCAAACTGTATCGGTTATTCAGATCTCTATTCGGTCACCATATTGTTGCTATCAAGTTTAAGGACGCATTCCACGGTAAACGTGCTTTCCGCTTCCCCATTACCACATGAAGAACCTCCGACCTGATCTGGCGCTCCCTCGTTGTCGCAGAAGAATTCTCAGTAACCGGTTCCACAGCATGAAGAACCAATCCATACAGAAGGAGTTCTCCCTTGAGGTTGCTGACGCAGAAGCATTGTCGTTGGTGGAAGTGGAAGAACATTCCAGTTCACCCTCACAGTCACCGGTAAATATCTACTTCCACCGTCACAGACTGTGGGTGCAGAAGCATTGTCGTTGGTGGACGTTCCGGTGCATGAATCTGGAATACGAACGCAGTTAAGCGTTTGAATCTGAAATATGAACGCAGTGTACTTCTCCATAAGGATTACGCTACCACCACCGTCAAAACACCGACTTTCGATATCCTGTTAATAAAACATACAATTATAGCATTAGACCCGACATCTGAAAATATATTGTTAAAAATAATAAATATAATAATAAAAATAACATATGTACATTTAAAAAAAATGATGATATAAGTCTAGACCCGGCAAACGTGTCGGGCCGGGGGTCGGGTAGGGTTACGCTACCACCAACACCACCACACCCGCCTAACCACCACCACCACCACTACCACCACAGCCACCACCACACCCGCCTAACCACCACCACCACTACCACCACAGCCACCACCACACCCGCCTAACCACCACCACCACCACCACCACACCCGCCTAACCACCACCACAACAACCACCACCACCACCACAGCCACCACCACACCTGCCGAACCACCACCACAACAATCACCACCACCACAGCCGTCAATCCCCACGACCACGACCACAACCACCACCACCACCACAGCCACCACCACCACCACCACCACTACCACCACCACTGCCGTCAATCACCACCGCCGTCATTCCCCACCACAGTCAATCCCCCACCGCCGTCATTCCCCACCACAGTCAATCCCCCACCACCATCAAACCCAACACCACCGTCAAACCCAACACCACCACAAACGATGGAAATAAAACCAAAAAATAAAAAAAGGTTGAAGATTAAGCAATAAAATTTGGAATACAAACTAACCTTCATCGTGTGGTCCAGAGTTTGTCTTGTGAAAATCGTGTGGTCCAGAGCGTTTATGTGTGTGTTCTTGGTGTTTTAGTGTGTGAGTTTTCAAATTTTAGATCTAGTTTACCCCTTTTGTTGAAGTTGGGAAAGTGTTTGTGTTCAATGAGAGCCGTATGGTTCAATGAGCACCTTATAGGAGTTGTTGGGTTTAAAGCGTATGTAGTGTATAAAGGATATACTATAACCAATTTATCAGCTCAGGAGGATAAACTGGTTAAGGCTTATGTGTTCTATGCGAAATGTGCGAGTTCGAATTCCGGGGGAGGCCGGTCCGATACAGAAGGACCCCTCCCTTTTTTGAATCAATGAGGGGCGTATAGGGCAATAAGGGGCGTATAGATTTTTGAATCAATGACGGGCGTATGAAGTGTATAAATGATATACTATAACCAATTTATCAGCTCCTGTACAGGAGGATAAACTGGTTAATGCTTGTGTGTTCTATGCGAAGGGTGCGAGTTCGAAACCTGGGGGAGGCCGGTCCGATACAGAAGGACCCCTCCCTTTTTTATTTGTGTAATTCTAATTTTTTTATTATTCATTTATTTATATTAAAATTAATTCCTTTTATTAAAAAAAACAGATTTCATTTTTAGTTTGAGTCAACAATTTTAAATCCCTTTAAAACAATAGTTTTCTTTTATTTTGTACTCTTTTCTTTTATATGAAGCACTTTAATTAAAAAAATTATAAAAAAATTGTTACGTACACTATATTTGACGGATGTTACAATATATTTAAATTATAATAAAGAGAAACATTAATAAGTTCGTTGCGTACACTATGTTTCACGGATGCTACACCTAACACAAGTCAATAACTTCTTTTTGTCGAGTTCTATTACTACGTAGTAACGCCCTACCCTGTGCAATACGAGACATGTACATTGTCTCCCATTCCATAGCTTCCATACTTCGGTATATATTCCAAAGTCCATTTGGTACTGGCATCGGGCTATCATCCGCTAACTTAACCATGATGAAATGGCTATCTTCGACATAAGCAATCGTTAAAATGGAATGGTTCGGGTAAACCTACAGTCCATCGAACATCGGGAAGTAAGTTTGACAAACACCGTTGCTTAAATGTTGAACAATCACCCCAAATTTTTGAACCACCAACAACCCTGTGTAGGGCAACCACATCCAGCATGCCATAGGTGCAGGTTCAACATTTAACCAATTTATCGATCGATACACATTTTCGTAACATCCCTTGTCCAATGATTCGAGTATATGCCCCCAACGCTTTTTGTTAATGAACATCTCGTCGAGTAGCTCTTGGCGGGCCCACTTCCACTGTTTCTGGTCATACCCCAAACCCATAGCTATGGATCGAAACCCACAATTACCGTCCGCTGGGCATCTTCGATATGTGTTATGTATCTCTGATAGCTAGATGGAAGCCAATCCTTAAAACGCTCGATCACGTTTTTGTACCTATAATTGGCAAAAAAATAAAAAACTAAAAAATATTAAAAAATAAAAAATTGAAAAAGAATTCTAAATATATGTATGTATATACGTATGTACCTGTGCCCGGCCAACAGTGGAAAGTCTTTATCTATAATCGGAAGTGTATTTTTTTCTTCTTTGCTTTTCTTTGAACGACTACGTCGCACATTTGGCTTTTGAGTGTAGTCGTTCCTCTGTGATTCGGGTTGTTTATCTTTACGTCTCGCAAGGTCTTCATTCTTTTGTTGTTTTGCTTTCGTAGTTGGGCGGCCCCGCGTATCTTGTTGTACCTCAGGCGGTTGATGGTCAGTCATACTTGGATTCAACACCGCTTTCATCTTCGACAACATACTTTTAACACTAGAGGTGGCTGCGTATGTAGTTGCTGTGTGAGTTTATCCATTTCCGCCTGAATATTACACTCGTCTTGATTAAGTTCTTCTGTCGAAAAATCAAGTTTTGTCCAGAATTTATCTATCGCGGCAAGTGGAATTTTGCAACCTGTTTTTCAAGAATCATTGTTAAAACATGAAGTATAATGATGATTATATTCTATGGATCGAAGCATATGTTATAGTTGTTATGTTACCTGTATTTTCCCACCACTCCATCTGACAAGCACATGGCAACCCACAACCCGTAGAAAGCTGGTGGCCACAAGTCCCCCCTCCTGCCCTCAATGCATTTAGCTTCTTCCTCTCGACAACCAATAACTCTAAGGCGTTTTGGGAAACATTACCGCGTAGGTTGTCAAAAAATGGAAATCTGTGGTCCCCCATTTGCACGGACCTACTCTCCTGAAAACTAAGTTTTATTTGTATCTTTTGTGACTCTACAACTTTGCCAACAAGACACACAAGTCTATGGAGCGAGTTGTTTGGCCCTTTAATGTATCTCTTAAACTTAGAATGCTGGCTTTCAACTCTGTTGGTTGTATGTTGACTAAAATTGGGGACTATGTTAGTCCAAGCTGAAACGAACTTTTCTTTATAATCTTTCAGCCACACATCATACAAATAATCCAGAACATCTGAAAAAAATTGAATACAATGATTTGTAATGTTTGTATGTATATATGTATGGATGAATGTATGTAAACTAATATAATATGTACCTGATCGTCCGTCGTTAACCACTCGCGTGAAAAGCCGCTGAAAGTTATAATTGTATATCGTCGGAATGGGAGAATTACACAGTTGAGACCAAGAAAGCTTGAATATTTTCCAGTCTTCATCCGTAAATTTTGCCCGACAGTGTTTTAGAATATTCTGTGAGATGTGCCACCTACATAGCAATTTGGAAGCTTTTGGGAATACTTTATCGCAAGCATTCATCAAAGCTTGATCCCTATCTGTTACAATTACACGTGGCTCCATGCAATCTACCAACAATTCTTTGAGCTTCTCCAGGACCCATAAGAAGTTATCTTTTTTTCTTTAGAGACAAACGCATGAGCCACACAAAAAGACTTGTGTGATGTCACACCCACAACTTGAATAAACGGAAGCTTATACTCATTAGTCTTGTAGGTAGCATCAATCATCAATACATGTGGGAATGCACGCCACATGTTGTACGAGTCCGGATGAACGAAAAAAACCTCCTCGACCGCGTTTGTGGAGGGATTCACTCTGGTGAAATAAACGTACCTTTCTTCTTGCAACATGCTCTCCAATATCTGCATTGGAGTTCGATCGCCGTACATTTTTCGTTTAATCTTTTTAATCACGTTTTGTACATCTTGTAGAATGCACACGCTATGTGGGTACTGATTTCTTCTGGTTAAATGTATATTTGTAGGCTCCATGTTTTGCAGATAAAGTCTCTCCACCAGGGATTCTTCGTCCGGGGTCAGCCTTCTAGCAAATGCGTGGCCCTCGAGAAATTCAGCAGGCTTATGGTTGTGAATGTTTTTCTTCTCCACAAGGCTCCAACTACCACTACTTGAGTCTAGTTTCCCTATCAGACTAAAAGGACAGCCAACCTTTTTGCTACCGGAACGCCGAACGGATGCTTTACCTTTGGGTTCGCCGCCACGATCGCATTGCAACCATATCTTCACTGTCCTTGCTGACGCACCTTCGCCTTTTTTCCTCGTTCATTGGGTGACAATGACGTAACCTTTCGCAACTTCTCTTTTGTATACTCAATTCTCCAATTCTTCAAGTGACCCAAATACCTAAAAAAAGGTTCATTAGAAATCCACATAAATGAAATTAATATATTAATTTGTCGAAAAAACAATAAAAAAACTCGGGTTCAACATGGGGTTCGGGTTAATATGTATGACACATTTTAGGGTTTGTATGAAATTTCTTGTCATACATTTTCTATTTTTAATCAGTATACATGCCTCGTTCGTGTTCGTTCGGTTCATTTACAAGCCTAAGTAATCTATTTTTAACAAAATATTTCACCAGAACATATATAATATTTCACCAAAATGATAACGAAATCGGGTTAATATGTATGACACGATTTCAGGTCGGGTTCGGGTTAAGGTCGGGACGGGTCAAACATTTTCTAGATTTCTCCTACCAAATAAAAATTATATACATACGAATAACACGTATACAAAATCATTTTATCCACTCTAAAATTATATCAACATTATGTAACTCGAATAAAAAAATTGACGGTTATGTCATACCTTTTTTGTTTTTTTCTCGTCATTAGCACCTTCCTCGTTAGCACGCTCGTCGTTGTGAACACCTTCCTCGTTAGCAGGTTCGTCGTCGTCAACATCCTCCTCAAAGTGCATTACACCTTCATCGATTTCGTTATCATTTTCCTCAAAGTCCTTAGCACATTCCTCGACTTCGTTATATTTTCCTCAAAGTCGTTAGCACCTTCTTCGACTTCGTTATCATTTTTCTCATACTCCTTAGCACCTTCCTCATACTCTAACTTGTGTTTGTTTTCCGTATACGAATGGTAAGTCCCGTATTCGTGTCGCGGATAACTTTGGGCAATGTAAGATGGTTCCCCCTCATCTACAAACACCTGGTTCAAGTCAGGTAACGTGGGTCGCACACCCCCGTCATCACAACGAGGCACGGACACAACCTCCTCCTCACCTCGATCAACGCCGGATAACCAAACGCTTTCGGAGACGTACGACTGGTTCGAATCTTCGCCAAAAATATTACCAATGCCCCAAAACGACATCTTTATGCTTCACGGTCTCAACCAAATTTTTTAGTTAAGAATCTTCAGGAGTTCAGTCAGAATTTTGCGAGTTTGAAAAAATTTGGAAGCCATAAATCTCGTATGCTTGGGTAAACAAACATTTTTGCTCGATAAGGGTCGTATAGGTCGATAAGGGTCATATGGGTCACTTTCACGCTTTTTGAGACTGAACTCCTTTCATGTCAGTAATTATACCTTAAATTCATCAAAAGTCGTGCCGATAAGCCTCTCATTGTTCAATGAGAGGCATATAGGGTTTAATGCTCCAACTACCACAACCTTATATGCCTCTCATAGGGCAATGAGAGGCTTATCAAAACCATTTTTCTGGCACATTAATTGCTTTCACACTATATACTCCCCTTATTGCCCTACATGCCACCTCTAGGGGGTGTGCACTCAAAAAGTAGGGGTGTGTCAATACCCTCACCCTTAAGTTTTTGTGTTATGAAACAGTGGAGGTTGACATATTCAATGATTTGTATTGAACTTCGTGTTGAGTATGAAGCCACTTGATCAAGTGGACATCAGAATCTCTGATTAGAGGACAAGAGGATAAGGGGCAGGGGCCATTATTCACGGATCTTGTTTTCTCTACTTCTTTCTCTTTCTTCAATCTCTATGTAAGAGATTCATATGTATTGTAATTCCTTGTACCTCTCCAAGTATTACAAACTCCTAGTTACCCGTGGACGTAGGTCAGTTTAAACCGAACCACGTAAATCCTTGTGTTCTTGATTGTGGCAGATTGTGTGAGTTCTGATTGTGTGTGTTTGTTTTTAACCCATTCGATCCCCAACAACTGGTATCAGAGCTCAGGCTCGTGTTGTTGAACCAAACAGAAACCAAACCGAACAGAACGAACAGAAACCGAACAGAAACGAAGGTGTAGAAGAAGACGATACCTGAAGGTGTAGAAATCCGAACTAGGGTTCTGATTTGCATTAGTTTCTACCGGATTGTTCACATCAGCCATTTTCTGTTCGAAGCCGCTGCCGCCCACACCGTCGGGTTCCATCAGAACCGCAGCCACCGCCATCAGAACAGCCTCCACCACCATCAGAACCGCCTCCACCGCCATCAAAAAACGCCAGAACCGCCGCCGCCTCCGTTGTCTTCGCCTTCGCCACTAGGTTTTGCTGACCCAGTAGCCGCCGTTACCTAGGGTTTTCGATCCTTGCCTTTTCTGGGTGTTGATTGCGTCCAGAAGAGGAGAAGAGAAGAAGGAGAGCAGATTTGTTTTGTTCTGTGGTGGGGAAGAAGAAGCACGTACCGTGCTTATGTTTTTTTTTTTTTTTTTTTTTTTTTTGTGGAAAATTAAGGTTTCTCAATTTGACCAAGGAGGCCCCTCAACTTTAAACAAAGAAGAAAATTGGGTAGAAGGTTTAAAATTTCAACATCAGCTTTTTGTCCGGTTAAGCCAGCAAATTTTTAGAGTATCGTTTCGTTGAAGATCGAAGAAACAGAACCATAGACCAGTGCTTGTTTCGGTTGTTTCAGTTTGATTTTCGGTTTATTTTTCGATTTCAGTTTCGTTTAGTCGTGTTTGAGTTATCATGGCAGAAGACGGGAAGGTGCAGATCGACAAGTTTAACGGTACATATTTTAGCTGATGGAAGATGCAGATTCAGGCATTATTGGTTCAAAAAGATCTTGATATTGTGTTATCAGTAGTTAGACTAGAAATGGTGGAACTAGCAGATTGGGAATTAAAAGACAGGAAAGCCAGGGCAGTTATTACATTGGCGTTATCAAAGACTGTGGCATTCAACATCATGAAGGAAACCACAACTAGTGGCATGATGTTAGCCCTATCTAACATGTACGAGAAGCCTTCGGCAGCTAATAAGGTCTTTCTGATTCGAGAGCTGGTGAATACTAGGATGAGGGAAGGCAGTTCAGTCACAGAGCACATCAACAAGTTGAATTCGATTTTGGCCAGACTTGTGTCAGTGGGCATCAAATTCGAAAATGAAGTTCAAGCTTTGCTACTGTTATCTTCTTTGCCAGACAGTTGGTACGGAACTGTTACAGCGATTTCCAGTTCATCAGGTACCAGCGGATTTACTTTTGAAGGGATTCGTGATCTTATTCTGAGCGAGGACGTCAGAATGAGAAGTTCGAGTTGATCATCGAGTGAATTACTGAATGTTGGCAGAGGAAGGAAGAATAACAGCGATAGTCGGAGCAGGAACAGAAATAGGAGTCAGTCTAGGGCTCGAGGTGATGTAACCTGTTGGAATTGCAAAGAGGTAGGACATTTTAGGAATCAATGTCCAAATGAGAAGAAAGAAGTCAACGCTGTAGTAGCCCACTAAGATGATGATGTTTTGATCTGTAGTGTGGAGAACAGTGTGGATTCCTGGGTTATGGATTCGGGTGCTTCATTTCACGCTACCCACAGCAGTGAAGCACTGCGAAATCTGAAAGAAGGTGATTTTGGTAAGGTAAGACTGGCGAACGATGAGGTTCTTGATGTGACGAGCATGGGTGACTTAGATCTGAAGACTCCAGTCGGTTCATGGACTTTGAAGGATGTCAGGGTGATTCCAAGCTTAAAGAAAAAGTTAATTTCTGTTGGGCAGTTGGATGAACAGGGGCACGAGGTTAAGTTCAGGAACAGGCAGTGGAAGGTTCTAAAGGGAAATCTAGTCGTAGCTCGAGGAAAGAAACGGGTTCGCTGTATATGGTCAGTTTACCGTCTGAGGGAGTAACCGTCCCAGTTCAGAAGAAGACCAAGATCCGGTTCACAGAATCACGTGTGCAGAAGAAGGTTTGTTTTGCAGGAGACAAACCCAGAGCCACAGGTCAGATTCAGGTTGAACGTGCTAGGAAAGGTTCAGAGAAACCAGTCAGGGGTTTTCGTGGCAGTGGGAGCACAGGTAGTGCTTCAGTCAGAACTCCCAGACGACAGTGGGTTAAGAGACGACAGTGGGTTAAGAGAACCTGTATTCCAGCGGTGAAAGTCTCTCCAGTGAATTACCTGCTTATGATGGAGAGTGTTAGTTCTCAGGTTTTCTCAGAATCCGGCAGTTCGTGTCAGTGGGAGCCGGTGGAGACAGAGAATGGGTCAGGGGCAGACTTAGCCATGACTGATGTGTTGAAGCTAATGAAAGCTTCAACGGGCCTTCAGGATAATTGAAGAGAATGCCGGGTAACTAGGAAGGAGCAAGATCAAAAGGTTTTTACAGAAATGCAGATGCATAGTTGAAGCACATGTGAAGATTATCCCGTGGCTTCAAGTGGGAGATTGTTGAGTATGAAGCCACTTGATCAAGTGGACATCAGAATCTCTTATTACAGGACAAGAGGATAAGGGGCAGGGGCCATTATTCACGGATCTTGTTTTCTCTACTTCTTTCTCTTTCTTCAATCTCTATATAAGAGATTCATATGTATTGTAATTCCTTGTACCTCTCCAAGTATTATAAACTCCTAGTTACCCGTGGACGTAGGTCAGTTTAGACCGAACCACGTAAATCCTTGTGTTCTTGATTGTGGCAGATTGTGTGAGTTCTGATTGTGTGTGTTTGTGTTTGACCCGTTCGATCCCCAACACTTCGAATATCAGTGTCACGATATGATATAACTAAAAGATTATTTTTCAAAGAGTTAATACACACAAAACATGTGTTATGTAATGCATATCCACATTTGTTCTTATCATACTACATTAACAAAAAAGTTTAAAACCTTGATATCATGATATAATTTTTTAAACGGCTTTAATTACACCAACTCCGTGTTCGGTAGGACTTGAATCCTTGACCTCAAGAGGAACAACACCTTAATTTTTGCCCCAACCGTCTCTTTTAGGCGTTACAACTTGGAAGATGACTTCAAGATCATACAAAGTATTTACATTACAATTAAACATATCCACAAAAATATTTGAAAGCATGATATATACAATTTACCTAACCCATCTCTTTTACGCATTACATCAAACACTTGGACCCATTCAAAAATAAAATGTACCAAGAGACAATTAGAAAATTAGAATTGTACGTGTGAGGTTTAGAATGAAGGTGACACCCTTTTTTTTTGAACGGTCAACATAAAAAACGCCGGGTACTTCGTACGCGGCACTTAATGGCTGAAAGGTTATCCGCGGTGGCTTCTATTCCGCATGCACGAAGCCCCTAGCCCACCAAGCCACCAGTTCCGAAGAAAACCCGATCCTACACCCGCCCGAAGACACGACAGTGCAGGACCGGTAAAACCCGGCCAGATCAGAAATCGAACGGTGACCTTTCGGTCAGCGGTCTTCCATCACTCCCCATGACCTCTGAGCTATAAGCCGGGGTCCGAAGGTGACACCCATCTACTATATATACCAAGCATGTGGCATTTTCAATGTCTGACAAAACATTTATATATAAAATCTGACAAAACATGACTCACATGGTACGACAATATTTTAAGAGTTAAATGCTTGGTTGGTCCCTGTGGTTTTCAAAAATTGCAGACTTGGTCCCAATGGTTTACTAATTACACGCGTGGTCCCTGTGGTTTTCAAAAATGCACTCGGTTGGTCCCTAGCCCTAACATCAGTTAGATTTCTCAGTTAAGTCCATGTTAAATGACCAAATTACCCCTGAGATTAAAATAAAACAATTAAAAAGGAAAAAATAAAGCATTTTAGGGTTTTCTTTGCAAGATCAAGGGTTTTAGGATTCAAATTTCATATCTGAAATCCCTATGTATGCACTGCTGCTACGTCACAATCAATCATCATCCCTGGTATATTTCCATCTCCCTCATCCTCAATTCCCTACCAATGTTGTTCAATTTCATCTGTAGAACAATGTCAACCCCTGCAAGACCTTATTATATCTATCAACAACTCTCTTGTCATGGCTTCCTATCATCATCATCTTCCCACCAATCGTCCCTTTTTACAACCAAATCTTCAAATCAACACTCATTCACAGTCATGTACCTCATAACTTCATGTGGGGTTTCTCCGGAATCCGCAATTTCAGCCTCCAAACATCTTAATTTATCAAAATCCCCAAATTTTGCAGACTCTGTTCTTGCCTTTTTAAAGAAGCAAGGTTTCACCAAATCCCAAGTTTCAAAGGTAATCTGTAGGCACCCCAGAATCTTATTATGTGATCCTGAAAAGACCCTTTTGCCCAAATTTCAAATTTTGAAATCTATAGGTCTTTCAAGAACTGATCTTAATGCAATTGTGACTGCTACACCGCAAGCCATTATGCGCTCAAAGTTTAAAGATACAGCCCCCGCCTTGTGTTGATTACTTGAGAACTGTTTTAGGGTCACGTGATTTAGTTATTAGTGCCATTAAGCGCTTCCCGCTAGCGTTAACGTATGATTTACAAGTGTATGCTACGGAGGTTTGATTGAAACTTTTGTGCGAATATTGTGTCTGGTGGTGGGTTTTTAGAGAGAGAAGGGAGGAAACCACCAGGGGATGGGATTAGGGTTGAAGGTACGATTCAGCAATTAGGGTTGAAGGTGACGGTGGATGTGGAGGTGGTGGTGGTGGTGGTGGTGGTGGTGATGGGTTGAAGGTGGAGATGGTGGCTGGTGGGTTTTAGAGAGAGAGAGGGGGAAGAACAGGAGATGGGATCATTGGTCTGATGAAGAAGAGGAGTCTTCTTTATATGTTTTTTTATTTTTTTTAATTGTTCAAGGGTAATATAGTCATTTCACACAGAGTTAACTGAGAAATCTAACTGATGTTAGGGCTAGGGACCAACCGAGTGCATTTTTGAAAACCACAGGGACCACGCGTGTAATTAGTAAACCATTGGGACCAAGTCTGCAATTTTTGAAAACCACAGGGACCAACCAAGCATTTAACTCATATTTTAATGATCAATTTAAACTGTTAGATTTTTGAAGTCTAGATGGAGAGAGAGAGAATCAATAATTATCCTAAAATTTCAAAATACTTCTGTGATTGACATGAAGAATGACAACGATAACGGCACCGGCACCGGAGTCGACTCACCGCTACTCAACAACTTCGTGTACGGCGTGGTTGACTACAAAGGCCGTCCAGTCCTCAGATCAAAATCCGGTTGCTGGCGATCTGCATATTTCATCATCGGTAACGTTTATTACTATTATTATTATAATTGGTTATAAGGCAAATTGGATTTAAATAATCCCAGCTTTGTCAGTTTGGCTGATAATAATCCCAACTCAGTTATTGGCCGATAATAATCCGAACTGGTTCACATTTGGCCGATAATAGTCCGCCGTTAAAAATAGCTTAACGGAGTTAAGCATTTTTCCGAATTTCAAACTGATGATTCTGATCAGAACGATGATACGAGTCGATTTATGTAAAACTTACCTCGAAATGATGCTTCAAACGGTTTTATTTTTGTTAATTGGAAGTTTAAACACCCGAATTGAAGCACCGTTTTCGTCGTTTGGTGTAATATTTCGAGGTAAATTTTATATCAATCAACTCGTAGCCTCGTTCTAATCAAAAGCCCTAAAACATCAGTTTGTAATTCGGAAAAAAAACTTTATTAACTTCAAACTATATTTAACGCAGACTATTATCGGCCAAAAGAGGACCCGTTCGGATTATTATCGGCCAATAAGATTATTATCGGTCAATGAAGAAAGCTGGGATTATTTAAATCTAATTTGCCTTGTTATAATAAGGTTTATAACTTTTTAGTGTTGAATATATGCAGGTGTGGAAGTGGCAGAGAGAATAGCATATTATGGGGTGAGTTCAAATTTAATTACATATTTGACCGGACCGTTGGGGCAGTCAACGGCTACGGCGGCGGAGAACGTCAACGTCTGGGCCGGAACGGCGTCGCTTCTTCCCCTTGTTGGAGCTTTTATTGCTGATGCTTTTCTTGGTCGATACCTGACTGTGATATTAGCTTCGCTGCTCTATATTCTGGTTTGTACATTTTTTCACCTTCGCTTATGAGATATTAATCATCACCGGATTAACCAAATGGAAAATCATGAAAATATTTGCTTTGGCTGAGAAAATTCACGAAATAGCCTTGATTATTTTATTAAATTCGGATCAACCTGAGCGCGAAAAGTGTTTTTTTTTTTTGGGTAAAGCGCGAAAAGTGTATTTTAGCTCAATAAATTTTAATTTGGCTAACTAGATTGCTTGCCACAAAAGTAGTGTGGGTTAGATCTGTAATTTAATTTGGCTAACTAGATTGCTTGCCACAAAAGTAGTGTGGGTTAGATCTGTAATTGTTTGTCCTTTGCCTGTTTGGATCGAGATGTGTTTTTGTTTGGCCTATTGCCCTTTTGGGTTGGAGGCGGCGTGTTTTAATGAAGTTTACTTTAAAAAAAAAATCTATAAATGTCGCGGCAGATCTATAGAGCTACACCATAGACCCCCACGAGTTAAAAAAAAAAAACATTATTGTTTTTTGAAACTTAAACGTGGATAGGGCTGGCAATTCTGACACGAACACGATAACACGACACGTACTTACACGAAGTTAACAACTTTCGTGTTTAACCTTAACAGGTTTCGTGTCTATAACAGGTCGACACGACAAGACCTGTTTAATTTCGTGTCATGTTCGTGTTTACCTATTTCGTGTTCGTGTCTTAAAAGGTCATGTCAGACACGATATGACCTCTTAAGACTTAATACCATTATACAATACCTGTTAAGATCAATTAACGGCTAAATATCAAACATGTAGTAACAGGTCATGTTCATGTCTTAAGAGGCTGTATGATACATTGGTAAATTTTCCATGTCTTAACAGGTCGTTTCGTGTAACCTGTTTATTATCAGGTTCGTGTTTGTGTTTGGAAAATCTGACACGATAAGATTTTGTGTCGTGTTCGTGTTTGCCTGTTTCGGGTTCGTGTTTGTCTTAAGAGGTCGGGAAACATTATTTTTTGAAACTTAAATGTGGCGCAAAAATTTCACTTCTGAATTATTGTGACGCGTGTCCTCCTGTGAAGGTGGAAATTTAAGATTAAAAAAAAAGTATAACAACTATTTTTGTGATTTTCAAATAAATCAAGTTTATTTTGTTAATTTCCTTGTGCAATATAAATATTTTCGTTAGTTTCCGTTAACCAAATTAGGTTGAAAGTTGTAACGAATGGTTAACAGGCACTTGCATTGCTGGCTTTTTCAACACTGATTCCATCTAACTGTACAAACTCCATTGGTGCCTCATCATGTTCACCTCAGCTGCAAGTTATCATATTTTTCATTTCTTTATATCTTGTGGCATTTGCCCAAG
Source organism: Helianthus tuberosus (assembly GCA_030545235.1). Classification (NCBI taxonomy): domain Eukaryota; kingdom Viridiplantae; phylum Streptophyta; class Magnoliopsida; order Asterales; family Asteraceae; genus Helianthus; species Helianthus tuberosus. Next base: position 116,256,977 of record CM060361.1, on the reverse strand, counting down.
GCGGACACAAGCCCTGTGTGCAGGCTTTCGGGGCCGACCAGTTTGATGCAGATGATCCAGAAGAACTCAAATCCAAAAGCTCATTCTTCAACTGGTGGTATTTTGGATTGTGTGCAGGTCCTACAGTTGGTATCATTGTTCTTAGTTACATTCAAGATAACCTTAGTTGGGGTCTTGGCTTTGGAATTCCTTGTGTTATCATGGGTTTTGCCCTCATAATGTTCTTGTTTGGAACTGTAACTTATCGGTTTGGCGAGAAAACCCAAGAAAAAAACGCGTTTGCACGAATCAGCCACGTGTTTGTTACTGCAGCTCGGAATTGGAGGGTTACGTCATTAGAAATATGTGCAGAAGAGGAAGCTTCTGGCATAATGCATCATCAAGATTATCAACAATTCAGGTAAAGGGCTTTATTGATCTTGGTTAGAGGTAGAATGACAGGCGGGTCGGACAAGTTGGGTAACGGGTCAAAACCTTGTATGCATTTTAACTTTTAAGCACACTTTATGGCAACTTTCGACCCATTGCGAGTCCTATGACCAGTTTCTTTTAAAGTTTATATATTTTAAATTTTTCTTTTTTGACCCGTTAACTAACAAAAGTAACCCAAAATGACCCGTTCATAATTCAGTGTTGTAAAACAATGTCTAGAAGGCCGAGTAATTGCTACAAGGTACGGTGCCGATGCGATTTTCTGCAACTCCGCCTCATTACTCGGAATCGGTTAGAGATGGTCAACCTAAGCTAGAATCGGATTTAGTCGGTCAACTCGGGACGAGTTGGACTAAAAGTAAAAAAAAAAAAAAAAACATAATTTATATGTCGAATATCAATTTTTGAAATACTTTAAAGACTTTAGTATTTGAACATTCATCTTTTTTATTTATATTGACATATATATAATTTACCAAAAATTAATTTCTTTATGATTTATCATGTCCGGGTACTCCCCAAGTACTCTCCGTCTAGACCGAGTACCCGCAACTCCCAGTTAACTGACCTGGGAACGCCTACGACTTCTTCAACCATGGTTCATATTATGTGGCATGGAGTAAGTTTGTAATATCTTGTTGATATGGGGTAAAATGGCAGCTTTCTCAACAAAGCTTTGGTTTCCCGTGGCGGGTCAAATGACGATCGAAACGTTTGTAGCACTGATGAGGTGGAAGAAGCGAAGGCGATTCTTAGACTTATTCCAATATGGATCAGCTGTTTAGGTTATGGAATTGTATTTGCTCAAACTTCCACATTTTTCACCAAACAAGGAGCTACTATGGACCGGTCAATCGGGTCAACCTTTGAGATTCCACCAGCCACACTACAATCTTTCATCGGCCTCTCAGTTATCATCCTCATTCCCATCTATGACACCATTTTAGTCCCTCTTATGCGGGCAATTACAAATAAGCCATCTGGCATAACAATGCTTCAAAGAATTGGAACCGGCATTTTTATATCTACTATTTCAATGGTTGTTGCAGCAATCGTTGAAACAAAAAGACTCAAAGTTGCTCGAGAGTATGGATTATTAGACGATCCGAATGCAATGATCCCGATGAAGATATGGTGGTTATTACCTCAATATCTGTTGGCTGGAGCGGGTGATGTGTTTACAATTGTGGGTATGCAAGAATTCTTTTATGACCAAATGCCAAGTGATCTGAGGAGTATAGGTTTAGCACTTTACCTGAGTATCATGGGAATTGGTAGCTTTCTTAGCAGTTTTATAATCTCGATCGTTGACAAAACGACTGGTGGAAACGGTCAAGGTGGTTGGATATCTGATAACATGAATCAAGGGCATATTGATTATTTTTACTATCTTCTGGCTGGAATCAGTGCAGGTGCATTTGTGATGTTTATATATGCTTCAAAATCTTATGTTTATAATAGAGAAAGAGGCATGTGATGTGATGTTGTTGCCACGTTTGCCTTTGCGTAGCTGGTCTAAGTATTAGTCTGCTAATTTTGTATCGGCCCACTGTATTGTGACGTTGCTGAATTATGTTGTAAGTAGTGAAGATATGTTTTGAATTTGATTTCATGGATGCAAAAGGATGTGATTGTTGCAATGGTTGCTTAAATTTGTGGATGTGCTTGGCTTTTACTACCTTCTTATTAATAAAAGCTAATTTTCATCAAAACTCTCTTTCGGATTTCTAGTACAATAAAACCTTTATGGCTATGATGTTGTTTGGCAATTTCTGAATGGGTAAGTTTTCAACGAAAGGTCTGAACCATTAAGTGCTGAACGTAAGAGCTCTGAACCATTAAGAGACAGTGTAATGCTTAACCATTTAGAGGCGTAGACAAATGCTATAATAGCTAAGATAGGCGAACGGGTTTAATAATAGCTAAGATAATCAATCTAATTTAAGAACAAGTTTTATGCAATGTTGACACATGATTGGTTGGATAAGCATATCTTTTCGATCTTTCTAATGCTAATTCTTTTAGATTGATTTAATATGTCTGTTTTTTATGTAAATTATTTTTAAATATTCATTTTTATTTTATCATCATGCTCATTCGTCAATGTGAAATAATATAACTAAAAATACAAGTGATGTAAGTTCTAAAATAGGTTAATTAATAATAGAGTAAGTTACAAGTTTTTTCCTTTATGTTTGTACCAAACTAGGTTATAACCCGGGAATACTCCCGAGTTGTGAATCTTTATATCTAAAAAATAAATATACATCTATATATATTAATTAATAAAAATATACCATGTAGTTGTGAATCTTTATAACCTGGGAACTTCCCGGGCAGGAAAAATCAATTTATAATCTAATTATGTCATTAAATAAATTAAAAGACATGTTTTCAAACGTTATTAAGTGTTTAAATAAATAAGTTAAAATTTGGTGTCAATACTATGCGGTACCAATGTTGAAATTAAAAGACATGTTTCCAAACGTTATTTGCCGTAAAATAACACTTTTTTCCATGGGACGCCTCCTTCCTTTTCTTTACATGTGCACCCATATGTTATGTGATACAGTACCGGTTAAGCCAAAGCACTTATGAAGAAATGAGTTGAGCCAAACCACTTTTTTTACCATAATCCCAAAGAAATAAAGGCACTTATGTTTTTACCTTTTTTAACCGAAACCCGATTACCAAACCTGACCCGATGCTACCTAAACCAAGTATTTAACACAATTGTACATGAAGCCACACATGACCTAAGTAAAAACATAACAAAAACTTTCCACATCAAACTTTCCACAACAAAACTTTTAAACACATTAAAAGAAGATAATTGTGATATATTTCCTTTTTTAAACAGCCTACAAATCAAATTTTATTAAAAAACATATTAGCATTGTGCTAATCCACATCCAAAAACAACCAGACAACAAACTACATCATAGACCCAAAAAAATTAACACGAAATTTCGCCAATTTTCCCATGATAAATCAACGGATTTTGACTGATGTTTAACCCATAGGTACGCCAAAACTCTAATTTCCTACTTTAAACTCTCCACCTTAGGTTGCTTACGGTTGAAGATAATATTGTTTTGACTTCGCCAAATACACCACACGGCCGTTAGAATAATGGAGTGGACAACCTTTCTCCACTTCATAGAGCCTCTCGCTTGCTTATAAAACTTCAACTGGTACTCGTAGGCAAGTGATCCAACCCCAACCTCTACGCTAAAAATGACTTTAAGTGATACCCAATTGTTCCATTCAAAGACCGTGCCATGCTCCGAAGAAGATGTTGAATTCATTTTTTGTTTGAAGTTCTTTAGCAAAAATACACCAGATGCATCTGAACTCCAGACCCATATGTCGACGCCAAATCTGTCTGGTAAGATGGTAACAACGTTGTAATCCCGTCGTGGATGGTTGTTGAGCCCAGTCTTCTTATTCTAAAAGTAGATTCATTGTATTAAACAAAACCAATAATCTACTTAAACTTGAACATTCACCCCATGAGAGAGTGAGATGATGACTACCTTATACAACATCTACTCCAAAACCTTTAAATCATTCATGTAGTTGTCTCTAGTGGAAGTTCTAAAATAGGTTAATTAATAATAGAGTAAATTACAAGCTTTTTTCCTTTATGTTTGTACCAAATTGCAGGCGGTGTCCTTTACCTTCAAAATTGGCTGGTTTGTACTTAATGTTTCAAAATCTTACATATTCTGTCCTTTAGGCCAAACTCAGTTAGAAATATCAGTTAAATGATGTCACGTGCACCACATACGAGGGTAGAATAGTCTTTTCCCCTGCCCACTTGTTTTCACCCATTTTAAACAGATAAAACCTCTCTCTCTTCTCTCTCCTCTTTCTACCTCTCTGTTCTCTCTATCAGCTCCAACAATACTCATAAATTACAAACGGGGAAAACGAAAATGCTTACAGAGTTGAGGTGCTTGAGGTGGTGTTGGTGCTTGAGGCGCTTGAGGTTTCAGTTTCGGTTTTGGTGTTTCAAGATTTTCTTGATTTTCCGGCAATGGTTCCATCGGCGACACCTCCGGTTGATCTTGATCGTTGATCACAGGCATGGGTCTCGCAGGCGTCACTAAAACCGGTGGACGAACCGATGCGGGTGTTTTCATGTGACAACTAGCACAAAACCAGTAATTTCCGTACTATTTTATTTAATATTTATTATCTGCAATTATGTGCTAAATCGTCAACACTGTGTGATTACTTGCTTTACATACAAATTCATGCATGTTTTATACTTCAAATATTGCATTGTGCATTACGTTAAAGCGTTGCGTCAGAAAGACTAGTAAACTCACCGGTAAGACACATTGTGTCAGCACTTCTTCAGAAAGCAGTCAGACAATAGATTTAGGGTCTAGGAGTAGGTCCAACATCAAAAACACATTAAAACCCAAGTGTGGATACAAGGGTTAACATGTACACTTTCCGGAAACTAAAATACGCACTAAAAGACACCCGAAACTCACCTTAAATGCTGAATTTTGCAGAATTCAACAGAAAATCAGCTAAAAACAGCATTTTAACACCAAAATATTGTGCAGAATTGATGTTTTAGTGTCCAGAATAACTTACAAGTGTCGGGAATTAAAGCTGTCACAAAAGGTCCTTCATACCTAGTGAAACTGTGCAATTTAGCACTTTAACGAACCGTTAACGAAACGAATAACCAGACACTACTCAAAACATCAAAATTAGACTAGAAGTATTGTTTTTATGATATTAAGCTAGTTATGGTGATAAAACACCTTAAAAATCATAAAAACACCTAAACACACTTAAACTAACCTAAACCTTCTAGTTTACATTCTTAACCTCCAACTTTCAAACTTTGACACAATACCCCCCCCCCCCCCCCCCATTCATCCATGGCCGGTCCCATGGGCCCCATTTTTCATTTGATTATAATATTATCAATGTAACCTAGATATTGGGCATAAAATCTATTGGTTAAACATGTGTTGAGAAAGTTTGAATTATAAAACACTAAAGAAACTTATCACTTTCACAAACACTCCAACTTCATCTTCTTCCTCTCCCTTTCTCCCTTGCTCTCGGCCAAACACACACACCCACATACCATCATTTTTCACTCACATTCCAAGCAATCCAAGGCCATTACAAGGTGTAAGAAGGTCATCAAAGAAGGTGTGAAGCATTGGAAAGTGAAGGACCTTGCTAAGGAGCTTTTAACCACTTGATTTCATCATACTTCATCTTCATCCTTCTTGTGCCACTTCCCTAGCCAATAGAGCTAGTTGTAAGCCTCCTAATCACTATTTTAGTTCATGTTTATGTTATGTGCAAGTCACACCATCTAAGTAACTAAACGTTAAAAGATGAATATGTGAAGATCTAACATAATCATGAAGAAAACAAGTAATTTTAGTGATGTTTAGTATATGTGATGAAGTTGTTGATGTTGAATCTTGTGTGTATGTTTAGATCTAGCATGTTAAGCTTGTTAGAAGCTTAGATCTAACAAGTTTAAGCATGGATCTTGAAAGATCCATGGTTAAATTTGAAGATGAACTTGTGAAACACTTATGTGAACTTGAAAGATGATTTTGAAGCATGAACTTGTGTTCTTGAACTCACAAAGTGTATGTAAAACTAACTTTTGAAACTAAAGTCCATGAAAAGTTTGTTAAAGGTTCATCATGAAGCTTGTTTATGAAAGATTTAAAGATGTTAAGTATGGATCTTGAAAGATCCATGATGAAACATGGTTTTAATCACAGAGATCTTTCTAATGAACATAAAAATGGTTTTAGAACATAATTTTCAAGACTTTGAAACCATAGAACTCATGGATGATTTGTTTAGTAAATTAAAGTTTCATAAAAGTTTGTTTAAAATTTACAAGAACACTTGTTTTTGGAAAGATCATTGTATGTTAAGTGTAGATCCAAAAGACTACACATTCTTAGCAAAAATCAAGTTCACCATAATGTTTTACATGAAGTAATTAGTGTGTGTTATTTGTGAAAATGGTGGGAAATTGTTTTTGGTGATGAAAAGAAAATAAACACATGTTTTGAAAACATGGGAAACCTCCATTTTTAGGGGAAACTATGTCAAAATCTTTATAAAATTCTGAAACTTAGAAAAATATAAGTTTTGGTGAAACTTATTCCCCAAAATTCACCTAAAAATATTTACCAAGGTTTCCAAATTTTTGTATGAAATTTCAAGTTAAGACATGATGATTTCTTCAAGTTAAAATTAATATTAAGTATATATATTTTTAGGAAAAATATATATACTTAGTGATCACCAAATTTTGTTCTAAGTGTATATTATGTGTATTATATGTAGTAGTGTATTAGGAACTTGAAAATACACTAAATACTCCCAAGGAGTATAAATACCAAAATACACATACAAATACATGAGGATATGTAAGTATACAAGTATACAAAAATCCTCACAAGAAGAATGTATAGACAAATACAAGAAAATATATTTATATAAATATATTCCACAAACATATGGACATTGGACAATTTTTGGACATAACTATATATATTTGGACAAATATATAATCATTACCAAGTAAAGGAAATTATACAAAAATCGGGTGAATAACAATATATATATATATATATATATATATATATTCTCTCAAGCACGACGAAGTATATATATTTCATACAAGTCTTAAAAATATAATATTTTTAAGAAATATAATTCCGGAAAGTAATAAAAATCAAAGTATTGATTTTTGACAAACAAGGTAAAATACACAAGTATTTACATAAAGATACAAGTATACCTTCCTAAGTATACTTGCACAAAAATAATATTGAGAATATTATTTCACGAAATACTTATATTTATTTTTGGAAAATAATATAAGTAACATATATGGACAAGTTAAAAATAAAGTTTATTTTTAACACTTATTATTTTGACAAAAACTACATACACAAATATATATTTTTGGGAAATAAAATATATATTTACAAACAAACAATACAAATTCAAAGTGCAAAGACACGACGAACGGGCGAGACCCGACAAACAAGGGCACGACCCTCACAAAAGATGAACATACAAAAGACAAATACATACACTTAAGATGGTGACTTGTACTTGTGTGATACAAGTCTAGTGACTAACGTACCTAGAATAATTATAGGTCATGACGCTTACGAACACCGCCGATGAAGTTTACGACGCGAGATACGCAAAACTGTAAGTTCATGTCCCCACTTTTAAACTTTTACATGTTTTCTAAACTTCGGGAAAATACATGTACAATGGTATGTAGAGCACACAAAACTAAGGAATGACACATAGATAATGTGACGAATAGGGTACCATAAACACCATTAATCAACGTATACATTTAGACCGGGGAACGAAAAGGTTAGATCCAATGGGTTTCAGGCAACCTCACTCTTGGCCTACTTCTACCAAAGAGTGCTTTTATGTCTCAGTTGATCTCGACAAAAATGCCTAGGTTTGATGGCTTCCTATGTCGTGACATATTTTAATGCCCTTGCGAAACATTAGCGATCTCGTATTCCTTACATTTACAGAGCACAGTTTACAGATACATTTTACAACTTACATACCATGTTTTCATACAAGTAAACAAACATTCTATACAAAAACTGCATGAATTCACACCAACTTATGTTGACGATATTTTTCAAAACTTACATGTATTTCAGGTAACTAAGTGGATGTATGCGCGGTCTCCTTGCTCAAGATGGTTGTTTTGGTTTCAAGTACTTATGTGTCGTTGCTCCGTTGCCACTTTTTGTCACACCCCAGTATTTCCACGTATTACCGGTGGGCCCGGTGGGAAGTATCGTGACGTAGTTGATATCATCATGGTTAATAATCACAGTTAAATGCACAGCTGAAGTCTAAAAGTAATATTTATACAAACCGATTCGAAAGTAACATAAAATTATTACAAACGGGTTGTAAGATGGATCCACAGGTGGATCTAAGATAAAAAGAAATATTGTTCAACAGATTTAAGCATCAAAAGCTTGCAAGACTCTTTATTTGATACTAGGAGTAGCCAGCCCATTTCGCTTAGTACCTGCACTTAACCTTTTGGGAAAATACGTCAGTTTACACTGGTAAATACAATTAACCGACACTTTTGAAAATGTTTAAGAAAATTGATTTAAATGCACAAGGCACAAATATTCTTTTATAACTTGGAATAATCATTTAAAAATAATCTTGTAAAAGATTTATATGTTTGTTATACATTCAGTAGCCGGGGTTAGAAGTACTGGGTTAAAGATTAATAGACACACCACATAATATAAACCCATGGCGAGTTATTCTCAACAAGCGGGTATATCTTTTTTACATACGCACCGGCAGGTGTATGCCCACACCCCGTGCTTAAGTCGTGGCCATTTCAATGAATAAGCCGAGGATATCCAGGACATGGTCATTAACCCCCCAAAGGCTTAAAACAAACAAAATAGATTAAACGGGTTATCTCAATGATTTAACCATTATTCGATTAAAGATTCAATACCCGACCAAGCGGTATTATTAAATACCGTACCCCAAGCCCGTATAAGGGAAAATAAGTTAAAAGTATTTACCTGAGCAAAAATATAATTTTTATCCCAGCCGTATATCAATCAGCAAGTACAGATAGCTTTTACCGGGCTCCTAATCTGGAACAAAGGTTTTTAATAACCTGTTAGATTCCTAACGGGTCTTATTTAAGCTATAACTTAGACCGGTTAGTTTTAAAGAAATGTATACGGTTCAAAACGCAAGATTAAGCGAAGACCGGATTAGAATGTGTTTTAGACCCAACAAGTATAAGGACTTGTATAAAATGGGTAAACTAAGTACATTCTGGATTTTGAAGTAAAAATGATAAGGTTTGACCCATTTCGGTTAATTTATGCAAACTAGTTACATAAACCGTACCGAACGCGAAAATGCATAACGGGTAACCAAATGAGTCATATACAGGTTTCACAAGTTAATATGCTTAAAATATGTTATGATATCAGTAGGATAACTTCCATTATGCCCAAAATGAATTTAAAATCAAATTAAGCCCCGAAAGGGTATTTTGGTCATTTTAAAGTTTATAAAAGAGGTTAAATATTAATCTGAGGTTCTGGTCTAAAATAATCAGTAAAAATATTTATTTTAATAAGTTATATCAGTAAGATATCATATATATGTGAAATTTATCTTTTATGACCAAATTATGCTCCAAAAGGGCATTTTGGTCATTTCACATATGTTTTAAGGGTCAAATTTGGAATCTTAGTTTGAAACTTTTACTTACTGTTTAAGTATAAAAATTTATTCATAACATCAGTAGTTAACAAGTCTTAGGTGCTAAATTTGGTTTTAAACCATACTATGCTCCTAAATCGCATAAAAGTCGGTATTTGACGGTATTCGTGTTGATTAAGAAAATCTGAGATTTTGATGAGCCTCTACTGTTTAAAATAATTTATTTATTGTATAAAATCAGTAGGAAAAGGTTTGATATGTAAAGGATGTGTAAAACTCATTTTATTAGCAAAAAATGGCATAACCGTCAATTACCGAGTCAATGCAAGAACCCTATGTTATGATCCGTTTAAAATTTAATAAAAATTTCCAAAAATCCCTAAATATTATATTACATCAGTGGGTAGAAAGTTTGGTGTCAAAATTTGAGTTTAAATAGGTTTTATGCCGAAAATGCCGTTTAATTAATAAAAAGCTTTCAATTTACGATATTGAGCATAACTCCTAATTTAGACCATAAACTGATGTCAAATTTTTAGGACATGCTTATAAATTAGTAATAAAGGTTTTTGTCCTCTCACATTTTCAAAAATCTCGTTTTAATATCAAAAGGGCATTATGGTCAACATTTAAGCATTTAACGGAAACATGCAAATGATTCAGATTATTAAGGAACCATGTAGCATAACCTCAGAGAGTTTTACTAACACATAATATGGTCCTAAAGGAACCTTAAGGCATATCTAAAACAAGCTAAATCGGATCAGAACTGAAAGTCAAAGCAAAAGTCTACTTTTGCGACTTTCGGTTGCGAACCGAGCCTAAACTCAGAATTGTCGGGTTGAACATGCCTAAACATGTTCTTATATTATTTACCAAGTTATTTTAGTGTTTAAACATGTTCCATAACCTCTGCATTGCTAGTTATGAATTTATTTGCAAAAATAGATTCTGTTGACTTTTTATTAACAGGTTTGACCCGACAATTGACCAAGTTAGAGTGGAAATCAGTAGGTGCCCTTTTAAGGGTTTCTTACCTACATCATTACCAACTCATAGCCACTTTCAATTCGAATAATGGCTGGACCATTAGTGATTAATCACTAAGTCAAAGCTTAATTACGATAGCTTTGACTTTCGGTCATTAAGCTAATAAAACTTAAACTAGAGAGGCTAAGATTGCTTACAATAACTCTTAGCACGAATTATGAACTGAGGAAAGCTTCCTAGAGCTCCAAGAAACTTCAGAGAGTGAGTTGTAAACTAAATTTGAGAATGTGCAAATGAACAATGAAACACAAGGGCCTTATATATCAAATTCCACTTCACAAGATCATTCCACATGCCCCTACATTGATCCCAGATGTTACCAGGTGTCCCTAGTGCATGAAAAACCATTGGCACAGTCCCTGGTATCGAATTCAGGCATGCAAAGGCGGTGGAACTGGCTGAACATGCAGCTGCCATGCTTTTCTGCATCTGACACTCTTACGCGGGCCGCGTAAGACTTATAAGAAGTCTATGCGGGCCGCGTGGCTCCTTTGTCATCGGAAAACAACTTTTAAACATTGCAGTTTTGTTCCCTGGTCCATAATAAGTTTATTTAACTTCTATTTATTGCACTTATGACCCCCATAGTTAACTTTTAAGGACCTTGGGTCATAAACTAACTCCGTTAAGCTCCCGGTTAGTTGTACGATCCCTCGAAAAGTCTTGTTTTCTTCGAAACTCCACAAAATTAATATCCGATATTCTTGAGAGCAAAATATACAATTATTACAATATTTTTGGGTTCGTTAAAAGGTCACTCAGAGGTTACCTTCAACATGTTGACACTTTTAACCCCTATGCTTCGTAAGATCCTTAATTTAAGCACAAACGACTTCCAATGTTCGACAAATTATTCATTAAAGAATGCAAACATCGTATGAGGTCAATCAGAGACCCAAGAATGGCATGTTGACACTTTGGATCCTTTTACTAACATATTTACATTATTTGACAATTTTAGTCCCTCAGATTCAATTCCTTACACGTTTAAAGTCAATAACACGTGTCTTTATTATATTGGTCGTCATTTTATGAGGTGTTACATCCTCACCCCCTTAAAAGAAATCTCGACCTCGAGATTTACTAAAATAAATCAGGGTACTTCTGTTTCATTGTGGATTCAACCTCCCACGTGTATTCTGGGCCTCTTCGGGCATCCCATTTAACCTTCACAATCGGCACATGCTTCCTTCGAAGCTTCTTAACTTGTCCATCCTCGATTGACAAAGGTTTTTCAATGAACTTCAGACTCTCATCTATCTGCACGTCCTCATGCGACATTGCTAGCGACTCATCGGCTAGGCATTTCTTTAAGTTGCAGATGTGGAATACATTATGTATCCCACTAAGCTCTTCTGGCAGATTTAGCTTGTAAGCTACAGTTCCGACACATTCGATGATCTCAAATGGTCCTATGTATCTTGGGCTCAACTTGCCCTTCTTGCCAAAATGCATTACCCCTTTCCAGGGTGATACCTTAAGTAACACTTTGTCACCTACCTTGAATTTTAGAGGTTTACGCCTTTTATCTGCGTAGCTTTTCTGCCTATCCCTGGCAGCTTTGAGACGATCAAGGATTTGCATAATCTTATCCGTCGTCTCCAGAACTATATCCGGCCCTGATAGTTGGACATCTCCAACTTCCGCCCTACAAACTGGCGTTCTACACTTTCTTACGTACAAGGCTTCGAAAGGTGCAGCTTGAATACTTGAATGATAGCTATTATTATACGAAAATTCAATCAACCGAAGATGATCATCCCAACTTCCACCTAAGTCAATAACACAAGCTCGTAGCATATCCTCCAGCGTTTGAATTGTGCGTTCGCTTTGCCCATCCGTTTGAGGATGATAAGCAGTGCTGAAGTTTAATCGAGTGCCTAAAGATTGCTGAAAGCTTTTCCAAAAATTCGATGTGTATCTTGTATCCCTATCAGAGATAATAGACACTTGCACTCCGTGGAGGGATACAATCTCATCCACGTATAACTGAGCTAACTTGTCGGAGCTGTGGGTTTCTTTAATAGGCAAAAAGTGGGCTGACTTGGTCAGTTTATCTACTATAACCCAAATAGTATCATTTCCTCTCTTTGTCTTTGGTAACTTAGTGATAAAATCCACGGTTACCATTTCCCATTTCCAGGTGGGAAGTTCAGGCTGTTGTAGCAAACCCGACGGCTTTTGATGCTCTGCTTTAACTTGTGCGCATGTCAGACATTTGGCCACATAAGTGGCTATAGATTTCTTCAAACCTATCCACCAATAATTTGCCTTTAAATCCTGGTACATCTTATCACAGCCTGGATGAACGGAATATTTGGAGCTATGAGCTTCTTGAAGAATCACATCTCAAAGTCCTCCATAAATTGGAACCCATATTCGTCCATTTAATCTTAGGATTCCATCCTTGTCATACGACAACTGTTCAGCAGTTACACCCAACTTCTCATTCGGATAGTTCGCTTCTAATACAGCTTCCTTTTGAGCGACTAATAACCTTTCATTCAAGTTGTTCTTTAATTCAATGCTCTTGGCATTGATTCTAATAGGCTTAACCCTTTCTTTCCTGCTCAAGGCATCAGCGACTACATTCACTTTGCCTGGATGATATCGGATTTCACAATCATAATCATTCAGTGTCTCCATCCATCGACGTTTCCTCATGTTAAGATCCTTCTGGTTAAACAGATGCTGAAGGCTCTTATGATCATAATAGATCACACACTTAGTTCCATATAAGTAATGCCTCCAAAGCTTTAGTGCAAACACAACGGCACCCAACTCTAAATCGTGGGTGGTGTAATTCTTCTCGTGCACCTTTAATTGTCGGGAAGCATATGCAATAACTTTGCCCTTCTGCATAAGCACACATCCCATAGCTGTGTGCGATGCGTCACAATAAACCACAAATTCTTCAATACCTTCTCGCAATGTCAACACAGGTGCATTGCTTAACTTCTGTTTAAGAATCTCAAAGGATTCTTGTTGCTTGGGACCCCAATCGAACTTTATATTCTTACGAGTTAACGAAGTTAGGGGTGCAGCAATCCTTGAAAAGTTTTCAATAAAACGCCTATAGTAACCTGCTAGACCTAAGAAGTTGCGAGTCTCTATAGGAGTCTTAGGTTCTTGCCAATTCATAATTGCCTCAATCTTAGCAGGATCGACCTGGATACCACGCTCGCTCACCACATGTCCAAGAAATTGGACTTCACAAAGCCAAAACTCACATTTTGAAAACTTGGCGTAGAGCTTCTCTTATTGTAGTAGTTTAAGGATACACCGAAGATGTCTTTCATGATCGGCTTGACTCTTCGAGTAAATAAGAATGTCATCGATGAAGATAATGACAAACTTGTCCAAGTATGGCTTGCAGATGCGATTCATGAGGTCCATGAACGCTGCTGGTGCATTAGTGAGCCCGAAAGGCATCACCAAGAACTCGTAGTGACCATAACGAGTTCTGAATGCAGTCTTATGCACATCTTCATCTCTGACTTTCAGTTGATGGTAACCTGACCTTAAATCATTCTTGGAGAAATAACTCGCTCCTTGAAGCTGATTGAATAGATCATCGATCTGGGTAGCGGATATCTGTTCTTGATCGTTACCTTGTTTAGCTCGCGATAATCAATGCATAAATGCATTGATCCATCTTTCTTCTTCATAAAGAGAATCGGTGCTCCCCAAGGGGACGAGCTAGGTCGAATAAAACCCTTTTCCAACAAATCATCTAACTGAGACCTCAACTCTTTCATCTCAGTCGGAGCCAACCGGTAAGGTGCTCTTGCAATTGGTGCTGCTCCAGGAATGATATCGATTCTGAACTCCACTTGTCTATCTGGGGGTAAACCAGGCAGTTCTTCAGGGAATACTTTTGAATATTCAGAAATAACAGGCACTACTACAAAAAAAGGCAACAGCCACCAAAATTTGTTACCGTAAGTAAACGTAGCAAAATAAGTAACAGTGATGGCAAAAATACCGTATACTTAAAAACCCTAATTACATTCTCGTTCAGATCGTTGCGCCTATTCACACATTCAGGGCATGTTTGGCTAAGCTTATTATAGTTAAAAAAGACTTTTGGAAAAGGACTTTTGGGAAAATGACTTTTTGAAAAAGGAGTTTTTAAAAAAGTGTTTGGATTAGTTTATTGATGTAAAATGACTAAAATGAGCATTCTTTTAGATATAAGGGGGTAAAGAAGGGGTATATTGGTAATTTGTAGTTTGAAAAGTTAAAAGCTGGCCAAGAAGTCACAATATTGTGACTTCTTGAAACCTCTTTTTTCTTCTTTGCAAAAAGTCATTTCTAAAAGGACTTTTGGCTTAGCTAAATTTTTGATAAGTCAATAAGGCAATAAGTTATTTTGAAAAGCTTAGCCAAATATGTCAACCCCTAAATCTACGGATTCACACCAGATTTAACCCTAAATCGCAACACCGTCGTTCAATTTCATCAGAGAATCGAAGCTCTGCTTCATTGTACGATTCATTGATCTTCACAGACGATTCAAGTGTTCGAAGCATTAACGACATATCGATTGATCTTGTAATCCAGACGATTCATTGATGTTCACAAAACGATTCTCGAAGCATATGCACGATTTGGATGATTACGCATACTCGTTGGATCTTCTGAACTCCGTTGTTACAGAAAGCTAGGGTTTGATTCTGAACATCGATTCACAGACGATTCTCGAGGCTTTATCTTCTGAACAGGTTCGTATCCTCTTTGGTTAGGACTAGGATTAGCGGCTAGGTTTTGAGGTTTGTGCATACAACTGAGTTGAGATACGACTAGACATACAATTCTAAACAGAGTATTCTGAATAGAACATCGATTCATAGAGGACTAGGCATACGATTCTGAAAACCTGTTGATTGCAATTTGAGATGACAAATTTCATGGAGTTAAATGCTATTTTTTCTGTTTTGTTTAAATTATAGATACGTAGCATCCTTTAGTTGGTTAACTAGTTGAATGTTTATGATCTAAATAAACGATTTGTGCCTATGATGATTTATCTAATGCGCTGAGTGTAATTAGTTGTGGTGATTTGTTTCATTCGCTATCTTCATCTTCAGTCTTCATCAACAATTTAGGTTATTACTGATCGTTTGACATCATATTGTGGAATCGGTTTGAGATCCTGTTTTCGTTGTTCGTTTTCATTGATTGGAAAGATCTAAACATCTGTTAAATTCATCAACAACTTAGGTTATTATAGATCCTCCTCAATCATTCTGGTTTGGAGCTCTGGCGACCACCGCAGCAGCTGCCAACAAACTCTAGTTGATATGAAATTTGTCACTCTAATTTTGTAATAGACAACTGTTCTTCTATAATTTGTTATTCAAAACCCTAACTTTACACGATCAATCAATTAGGTATGCTATGATTGCAATTGATTATGATGAACTATCAATTCGGTTCAGATAGTCCGAAATCGTTTAATGTCTTGTGTAATCATGTGATTTGCAGATGAAAAGTTAGTTGTTAGTTGACTTTTGTGTTGATTTATGCTTAGAGTTTGGATGCGAAGATTGATGATTAATAGTTAGTTTATTGTATGAAACATCCATCTAGTTTTGATAGAATTACTAGTCTTTTGGAGAGCAATGATGTTGCTGACAACTTAGGTAAAATGGTGTTAGAAACCGAAGATCATGATACTGGAAGAGAGAATGCGTTTTTGACCGAAACTGCTCAAAAGGCGAAGATGGAACTTTCAACTCTTGACTCAGGCAAATAAAAGGTATATCAATAAGTTGGAGATTTCATAATTGTGATATCAAATTTCTATTTTTTTTTTTTTTTTTTATCAACAACAGTAATAATAACTTTATATATAAGGCCAAACAAATTACACCAAGATAGCCGGTAAGCGGGCAACAAGCTGCGCCGCTACCCCCTTTTGAATAGCGAAACCTAACCTAGTAAAAACGAAACCCCGATCTCTAGGAGACGAAATGTTGCTGTGAACAACCCGTTGGACCCGTTCAAGAAATCTGATGGCTTCTGGGGCTAGCGAGCCAAAGGTATCAAAGGCAAAAGGGACAGAGGAATGTTGATTATCCTCGCAGGCTTTTGCATGTTTGTCCATTTTCTTCGCTGCCGCCCTTGCAATCGCCTGACCAGGGACAAAACCTGTATCCCGAAAGCCTACAAGGGGAGAAACCCCGGTAAGATCAACACAAGCGTGTTTACCTGCATCCCACTCGAAAACTAAAACGTCCGCGGGGCGCAATGTGGATCTTCCTTCCCTCGGATCTGTCAAAAAGTTTACGGGGGCTTCTTTCTTCACCGAGATCCCCGCCCGTTTGAGGATGTCCCCCAAGACATCCCGCACCCAGTCGTGCCTATACTTAAAACCTGGCAGTTCTTTACAGTGCAGAGCATGCTCCCCAAATTGGTCTAAGCAAGCTTTCCGGCAAATCGGGCATTGCTCATCATCAGGGAACATAGGAATCATGAGCCGATATTTTAAGATAGCACGGTATTCAACGGCTGACATCTTTTGGCCTAAGCCCTCGATGGGGATGACCGATAGAAAATCTTGGGCGTTCATTACAGCCACCGCAGATGGCCCTAAACATATTGGCACTACCCTTACGACGGCAAAGTTTGAGGAAATATGTTAAGACCTGCTGGATAGGTACATCTTTTAACACCGAACCCTTCTTAATTCCCAATTACCGAAAGTTTGTTGCTTCTATTGTTTTAAAGAAAAAAGGACGATGAGATCGTTGTGGGAAGCACCATTGTATAATGAAAATGACAAACACGAAACATGGCATCTTTTTAAGTAATAGCTTTAACAAATTGGGAAAACACCACCCTATTTTTTGTTAGGAACAACATATTCTAAGCTCTTCTAGTTTTAATACATTTATGTGTTATTCTCAATAGGAAGGGTTTACCTTTTCACCTTGCCCAACTTGCAAAGCTCTGTGCCACTGTTATGCAGCCAAATCAGGTACGTGTCCTATAAGACAATAGTTTCTGTAAAGTTTAGAAAATCATGATGTGAAAAGTGAGTTGAATTTGTAATTTATTACCTAGGTTCCATGACTATGTTGGACTGGTTTTGATGCCACTAGAGGGAGATAAAACAAGGATCTAGATGAATAAATAGTATTTGTTTTGACAAGAAAGCTGAGATGATCTATGATGATTTTGGATATGCTTTTAGTTGTTGCAGGGCATCGAATGGTAGACCTCTTGCTTCAGTTTGTAGTTTTTTTCTAGCTTAGTTGGTTCATAGTGTCTTAGTATGTTTCAGTTTTATCAGTTTTAGTATTTTTTTTTTACCTTTTACTGGAACATTTTATTGCTTATATGATACCAACTGAGCAATAATAGCATACTCATGCTTCTTGTTAATTTCAGAGCAAAAGAAGCCTGATATTTTGATCGGAATTGACACAGTAACAAGTCAGAACCGGGCTCGGTGTAAGAGTAGCATTTATTTGTATACGGAGCTTTTAATAGCCAGGGATTAGCTTAATGCACAGCGAATAAGGTACCACCTTTTTGCCGATCAACCCTTGTATGTTCACTTATTTTATTTTTTGTAAATGATTAAGGGGTTCATTAAGACTGCAAAAACAATACTAGTACAATAATGATATAAACCTTTAAATAAAATGATTTGGGGCGTTGAATGCATTAAATGATAGATGAATTGTTTCGTGTTTTTAATAGGGTAACAACATATGAAATAAAGGATGATGTTCAAGAGATTGGAGAATTGGACTACATTAATGGAGGTATGAATTGGAATATATCTTCATTCCATAGTTGAGCTTTGCTTTTGACTTCGATAACTCTTTTCTCTTAGCTGCACTCATTCGATGTTTTATAGCTGGAAACTTTCTAGGACTGCCAGGTGTGAGTGTTTATCTTCATTCCATAGTTGAGCTTTGCCTTTGTTTTAGTAATGCTTTTTATTTTTCTAGTGCAGGCTATTTATAAGGAAGATGCAAAATAGGATGTTTACAGTGTGTGCTTTTAAAACCGATATTGTTGGTAGAAAGAAGATTCCTCCAGCAATACTAGCTTGCTGAAACAAAACATATGATCACTGTAAACCTTTGAATAAAAAATAGATTTTGATGTACTAGCTTGTTGAAACATATGTACAAAAATAATATATCTATTTTGGGTTATTTGATGTTTTGATTTGGATGTCATTGTGTATGTTATAATTTTGAAATTTCATAGATGGTTACATTTTAAAGCTTTGCAAAGAATATAAATGTCTAAGAAATGGTAGCATATATAAATAGGTGGCAAAACAATGGCAAAGCGGTAGCAAAATAGTGACAAAATGATGGTAGCAAAAACGGTAGCAAAAAATAAAACGGTAGCAAAATGGTGACAAAAAAGCGGTAGCAAAATGGTGACAAAAAGCGGTAGCAAAACGGTGACAAAATTACGGTAGCAAAAGCCGCAAAAAATAAAGCGGTAGCAAATAGGTGGCAATAGGGCAATTGCTACGTGTGTATTTCTTACCGATTTTTTGGTAGCAAAACAGTAGCAATAGAGCAATTGCCACCGTTTTGCGACCGAAAACATGGTGGCAAAAACCCAATTTTCTAGTAGTGAGGGATGTCTTCAATCTTGGGCTTTGGTTCATCAATGGTTACCTGTGCTATATAAATGACACAACCTTTCCTCATACACCTTGATGCTTTAAGCAAGGACACTTGCTTAGGTAACCCGTACTGAGTATCTCCTTATATTGTTAACGACTCACCATAAGGAGTCTTGATAACCACTTGCTTCTTCTCACAAACAATCTGAGCTTGATTAGAAGAAAACCAATCCATGCCTATCACTATGTCGAATCCCGCCAATTTTAAAGGAAGCAAAGAAAGTGGAAAAAAGTGGTTCCTAATGGATATAAAACATCCATCTAACACGGTTGAAGCAGTCTCTATCGTGCCATCGGCCAATTCTACTTCATATTTTATACTTAGGGTTTTAACAGACAGATTTAATAACTTACAAAATTTATTGTCTACAAACGACTTATCTGCACCCGAATCAAACAATACCCTTGCATAAACATCATTGATAAGAAAGGTACCTGTTATCACATTGTCGTTCTTAACCGCTTCTTGAGCATTCATTTGGAAGACCTGTGCATTGGACTTTTTACCCTCTTCAGGTTTCTTTGCATACTTTGGGCAGTTGGACTTGATATGCCCCTTCTCGTTACAGTTGTAACAAGTCGCATCCTTTATCTTTTTACAATCCAACGTTTTATGCTCACTTGATTTGCAGATCCCACAAGCTCTAGGCTGCGATTGGGATTTTGATTCGAATCTGCACTTCCCTAGATGACGCTTCTTGCAGGTTTTACACTTGAGTTTTTCACCCATCTGCTGGCTATTCTTTTTAAACCCGGAAATTTTTTTGTGATCAGAGTTCCCCTTATGCTTCTTATCAGAACGGCGTGACTTCTCATCCTCACATTTCCTTTTTCCTTCATCGGAATTCTTAAGCGATCTCTGCCTGACCGCATCGAGAGTAAGAGATAACGACAAATCAGCCACCGACCTGAATGTGATAGGTCTAGATGCTTTCACACTTGCTTTAATTTCTGGAGCTAGACCTCCAATAAAACGAGCTATACGTTTCGGTTCTGGTGTGACCAAGTATGGAACCAATCGAGACATGGTGTTGAAACTGGTAAGGTATGCCTGACAATCCATGTTCTTCATGACCAAGGTCAAGAAGTCAGTCTCAATTTTCTCAACTTCATGTTGAGGACAGAAATTTTCTTTAATTAAAGCAACAAACTAATCCCAAGACATATTGTAAAGTGGGATCTTTCCTGTAGCTTTGATTAGGGACCTCCACCAAGCTAAAGCTTCGCCCTTAAAAGATTGTGAAACAAACTTCACGATGTCCTGCTCGGCACACCCACTAATATAAATCACTGTGTCCATCTCATCTAGCCACGTCATGCAATCAATGGCTCCTTTCTCCCCTGTGAAATCCCTGGACTTGCAGGAGACGAAATACTTGTAAGAACATGCCTTAACACGTGGCTCTTCATTGAGCACAACCTTCTTAGATGGAACACTCCTCTGATTCGATGAGTGATGAGATTCGTCCTTATGAGATACATGAGTCTTGGAGGGTGGTTTTGTATGTGGTATGGACTGAGTTCTGGCGCGAGTACCACTTGATTCATTAAACTGTCTGTCGAGAGCTCGAGTAACGGCATTATCTATTAATGCCTGCAGTTTCGCACCAGCTACATTAACTCTGGTAGTATCATTATTCTCCCTCGGGTGACTGTTAACCTCATCTGATTCGGCCATGTAGCTTGATTGCTACATAAAATATTAATAATGATTCATTCAGAAGTTTATTATGGAATTGTCATTTATGGCAATTCATTAACCATGGAAATCTTAAGCCATAATGGTTAATTTAATTAAATTTTTATTATATTTTATCCAGTTATAAACTATTAAGGATAACAGGGTGGCATACAAAAGGCGTACTCACAAGGACAATTTTAAATTATAAGCCATATAGGATCGAGGCATTAAGGCTTGAACATAGTTCATCACCTCTTCTTGACAAGGAGTCGTAGACTACAACTGTCTTTTTGTCTTATAGGACAATAAGTGTGGCCCGTAGGCACTTCATCACTAATGGATGTTCAATAATAAATAAAGAGAGGAATTGGAAGAATCCAATATAAGGATGACTTGTGTGATTTTATCGAATCACATTTGCCAGGAGTGTTAACATGTTTTCAGATGTTAACAAGGATTTGAATCTTAAAAAGGTTTTACCATCTGGGCCATGTCTAAAATGACATATAGGCTAGGTTATATCTTCAAGATTTTCTTTCAATGTTTATTGGTAGATTTAATTAAAAAGGAATGATATTTTTGATTTATTTCATATATTATATTTATACATATAATGACAAAATGAAAATTTAAATTTAAAACATTCCATAAATAAATGAAAAGAAGTACATAATTGCCCTAAACGGGACTTTTTAAATAAATAACTTGCCCATGCAAGGGCTAAACAAAAAAAGACAGGTCTATGCAGGGACCAAGGATAGAAAGACAAGTCCACGCAGGGACCAAGTACATAAATAAATGTCCACACAGGGACTTAATTGAAAATAAAAATTACAACACAAATAAATAAGGAATCTTCAAAAATCCCTCTTCTTCTTCCCTTTGATCAGATTCGCCAAACCCTTAAAAAAATCCCCGGTGGCTTCTACGCTCCTCTTGAACCTCTCGTTCCACCTGGCTCAACCTCTGAAGAATCTCCTGCTGTTGTGGTGGCTGGATCAGTGGCGGCCGCGACGGCTGCTGAAGTGGAGGTTGAGGAGGTGGCGGGTATTGATACCCATACGTTTGGTACCCTGATTGGTACAAAGCCGCGAAAGGTCCTTCTGGGTGAAGAGCTTTGCAGTTGGCTGCCTCGAGGTATGGGTCGACGGCAGGGGCATTGTAATAGTTGTAGCCAGGATAAGCTGGCTGCTCAAAAGGGTTATACGCCGCTGCACCGGCGTAGGAAGGAATTGGGTTATCATAACCCATTGGTGGTGGTGTGACTGGAGCTGAGTCAACCTCTGAAACTGGGTTTGAAGGCCCACCCATTTGCGGGTCTTCATAAAGTGGCGGGTAGTGGCTGCCACTGGAGTGTTGAAGGGTACTGAAGTGAAAATCCCCTCTTCGCACGGACATCCGTGTAACACCCCGTGTTTCGAAAGTCAAAGTCAAAGTCAAGATTGAAGTTAAAGGAAGAAAAGATTGCTAATTGCGATCTGTCTCTCCTTGCCCAATTCCTGTTTTGACTTCTCTGACTTGTAATTGCAATCGACCAGGTGGCCAGCCGATCGACCAGCTGTTCGATCGAGCTGCCGCTCGATCGGCCAGCCAATCGATCAGGCTGCCAACCGATCGACCAGCCCCTCTCCACCCCTTTCCTTTTTGGGAAACCCTATAAATACCCCATGTCACCATCATACTTTCCACTTTTGGCAACCTTCCTCCGACCAGCTCATCTTCCCCACTTTTCTTCAGATTTCTCGCGATTCCGATAAGATCTCATCCTAAATCTTGTACTTCCTTAATCTATACGCACTCCTACACCTTTTTATCTTTTGAATCTTAACTTTTAACCGTGAAATCATCAAGATTCAAAGTGTTTTAGGATGATGTCATCATGTGTTCTTGAGAACTTCATGTCTTGGCCTCAATCCACCAAGAACAACTTAGATCTAACCGATTTCCACATAAACAAACAAAGATCTTTCATAGATCTAAACATATTCACAATGAAAAGGATTGAAAGATGGTTTTCCAACTTTCTTTCAACTCTTCTACACTCAATGCATTCAAAACCGATAGAATCGGAGCTTGTGCCGACTTACTACTCATTCTTGTGGTTGTGTTGGTTCAAGATCTGGATTCTATCCACGAGACTACCGATTTCGGGTTAAACATGGAACACCGTTTCGAACAGTTAACTGGTCGGATTTGGGTGATTCCTGTCTGATCAGGGGTACCAAGTATTGACAAGGTTTCTGTTGCTTAATACGTTATCAAAACGTCTTGATAAAACGATAAACAATCAAAACAACCAAGTGTAAGATGAACAGGTCGACCAGGAAGGAGTGTCGTCCGATCGGACTGCTGTCCGATCGGACAGCCATCCGAACGACCGGTCATCCAATCGACTTGCACCTTGGCCCCACAATTAATTTTTCAAATCAACCCTCAAGAGTTTTGGGAACACCAAACGGATTGCCGTCCGATCGAGTTACCACTCGATCGACCGACCATCCGACTATGTGATGTTTCGAAACTTCAACACTTAAACAATTTTCAACATGTTCAATGCACAAGGGATGCCACCCGATTGAACAATCGTCCGATCGAGTGACAACCTGCTGTGAACTTGTTCTCGCTAAAGTGCCCAACCTATCGGACTGTCGCCCGATCGAACGGTCGTTCGATCGATCGACCTGAAAGGTAGAGATACTTCTATGTTTTCAAAATACTACAACGAAAACTTCAAAAGTCAAACCATCATACACAAACACATCCTTCCCAAAGGAAGAAACAATCCACTCGAAAGGTTACCCGACCGGATGACCATCCGAGCGGACTGGCAACCGAACAACCGGCTGTCCGATCGGACTACCATCCAATCGAACTGCTGTTCGACCAACTATCACTTGTTCCGTTTTACGTGTCGCTTATCGTTATGCTATCAATCTGTTCAGGCTAACCCTACTCTCTAGCGCTCCCTTCAATCCATCAATCGCTGTGAGTATACTCGATCCCTTTTTGCTTTACGCACTTTTGGGTGTTACGTACGTTATTTATACAAAATTACATCGAACACACTACGCAATACTTTAAATGCTAACCGTTACCGCATGTATACGTGACTTAATGAATGCTTGTTTGTTATGTTTACACATGGAATGATGTCTACCTGCCTTAGCAACGATAGTACTATAGTTTGGACTCAGCACCTGTTCACTCAGGGGTTGTTAAGGACAATTAGTTACATGGCTCACAGTGGTGAGTGTGTATCGTGAACTGCCTTGGGCAGTCAACCCGCAGTCATTGGTATCGATAGGTTCATGTCGATAACTAACATGCCTCATTTTACACTATGTACGTGCTGGTTATGCGTAACGATTTCGAACTCTATATGCTATTATCAAACTTGTATGCTCACCTTTACACTATGTGTATTGACTTTTACTTAACGTATGTGACGGGTGCTTAGGATGCTTATTTGCTTACTTTGCTGTGAAATCGAGGCTAGGAAAGACCTAGGTCAACAATAAACAATTGTCTGTAATGAAAATCTGAGTTGTCGGAACAAAAAAATTTGACTAGATCTTTTCTGTAATAATTGTATTATCATTTATGACATGGTATGGGACGTGTTGCTTTAAATATTTGGTAAATATAGTTGTTATGGAAACTTCTGGACAATCTGTTTCGCTCAGTGCCACGCCCCGATGTTTCCGCCATCGGTTGGGGTGTGACAATCCGTGCACCTGATCTTCTTCGCCTCGGTGGTTCAGGAGGCAGATGCGGTTCTGGCGGCGGCCGTGGCGGTGGCGTAACCGTCTGGAAACGCGAATCCTCAGAGGGATCCTGCTGCTGCTGAGGTGGGTTGAAAGGGGGAGTAAACTCCCAGTGGTAAGTGGCCCACCTTTCCTGGAAACTGTCTGGGCCTCGGTATGGTGAACCATGAAAAGATGACCCGTCTGAATCTCGATGGGATGCGTTGGCATCCCTGTTGGCATCTCGGCAGGTTCTGGATCTGGATCTTTGTCCATATCCATATCCTGAGCTTCAGGAAAATGGTCTTCTGGTCCCAATGGGTTATGGCCCATTGGTTCTTCGCTTACGTTCGCCGGATTAAACCGGCTCTGAAAGTAGGGGGTCGGGTCCTGAAAGGCACGGTGAGAACCCGAACGCTGCAACGGGAGGTAGGAGTGGTGCGAGTGGTCGGACTCGTTGTTCTGGTGGAGCCCGAATGAGTTGTGGTACGATGGAGATGAACTGAGAGAGACTGAACGCCTCGCCAGCTCCAGGTAAGTCCTCCAATCCTCGTGGGGGCTTGAGCTTAAAGTTGTTGATGGAGTTCGCCGGTGTGATGGCCCGGCCTCGTGATCATTTGGGGCTGTGATTGGCGCCTTGCCTCGTCCACCTCGTCCTCTGAATCGTGGCGGCATTTTCTTGTTCCTGTCAAAACAAACAAAAGAAGCCAAAAAGAAAACAATAAGATTAGGATTAGTCCTATGTTGTTAGCCTAGACTCGGAGGTCAAGGAATGTGCAAACTGTGTCATTGAGATTAAACACAAAAAGGCTAGTGTTTAATTAACTCAATGTTGGCTCTGATACCAACCTGTCACACCCCGGTATTTCCACGTGTTACCGGTGGGCCCGGTGGGGAGTATCGTGACGTAGTTGATATCATCATGGTCAATAATCACAGTTAAATGCACAGCGGAAGTCTAAAAGTAATATTTATACAAACCGATTCGAAAGTAACATAAAATTATTACAAACGGGTTGTAAGATGGATCCACAGGCGGATCTAAGATAAAAAGAAATATTGTTCAACAGATTTAAGCATCAAAAGCTTGCAAGACTCTTTATTTGATACTAGGAGAAGCCAGCCCATTTCGCTTAATACCAACACTTAACCTTTTTGGAAAATACGTCAGTTTACACTGGTAAATACAATTAACCGACACTTTTGAAAATATTTAAGAAAATTGATTTAAATGCACAAGGAACAAATATTCTTTTATAAATTGGGATAATTATTTAAAAATAATCTTGTAAAAGATTTATATGTTTGTTATACATTAGTAGCCCGGGTTAGAAGTACCGGGTTAAGGATTAAGAGACACACCACATAATATAAACCCACGGCGAGTTATTCTCAACAAGCGGGTATATCTTTTTACATACGCACCGGCAGGTGTATGCCTACACCCCGTGCTTAAGTCGTGGCCATTTCAATGAATGAGCCGAGGATATCCAGGACATGGTCATTAACCCCCCAAAGGCTTAAAACAAACAAAACAGATTAAACGGGTTATCTCAAAGATTTAACCATTATTCGATTAAAGATTCAATACCCGAACAAGCGGTATTATTAAATACCGTACCCCAAGCCCGTATAAGGGAAAACAAGTTAAAAGTATTTACCTGAGCAAAAATATAATTTTTATCCCAGCCGTATATCAATCAGCAAGTACAGATAGCTTTTATCGGGGTCCTAATCTGGAACAAAGGTTTTTAATAACCTATTAGATTCCTAACGGGTCTTATTTAAGCTATAACTTAGACCGGTTAGTTTTAAAGAAAGGTATACGGTTCAAAACGCAAGATTAAGCGAAGACCGGATTAGAATGTTTTTTAGACCCAACAAGTATAAGGACTTGTATAAAATGGGTAAACTAAGTACATTCTGGATTTTGAAGTAAAAATGATAAGGTTTGACCCGTTTCGGTTAATTTATGCAAACTAGTTATATAAACCGCACCGAACACGAAAATGCATAACGGGTAACCAAATGAGTCATATACAGGTTTCACAAGTTAATATGCTTAAAATATGTTATGATATCAGTAGGATGCCTTCCATTGTGCCCAAAACAAATTTAAAATCAAATTAAGCCCCGAAAGGGTATTTTGGTCATTTTAAAGTTTATAAAAGAGGTTAAATATTAATCTGAGGTTTTGGTATAAAATAATTAGTAAAAATATTTATTTTAATAAGTTATATCAGTAAGATATCATATATATGTGAAATTTATCTTTTATGACCAAACTATGCACCGAAGGGGCATTTTGGTCATTTCACATATGTTTTAAGGGTCAAGTTGTCACACCCCGATATTTCCACGCATTACCGGTGGGCCCGGTGGGGAGTATCGTGATGTAGTTGATATCATCATAGTCAAATAATCACAGTTCAATGCACAGCGGAAGTCTAAAGTAAATATATTACAAACCGATTCAAAAGTAACACTGAATATTACAAACGGATTGTAAGATGGATCCACAGGCGGATCTTAAAACAGAAATATAAACACTATTCAACAGACTTTAGAAGTTTAGAACTTGCAAGATTCCTTTATTAACGCCCTGAGCTCCCAGCCAATTTACGTATAGCACCTGTCACTTAACCTTTTTGGAAAATACGCCAGTTTACACTGGTAATTACAATTAACTGACTCTTTTGAAAATCTTTATAAAAATTGATTTAAATGCACAAGGCACAAATATTCTTTTATATCTTGGGACAATTATATTAATAACAATCTTGTATCAGATTTACATGTTTGTCCAACATTTAGGGCCAGTGATTAAACAAACCGATCAAGATTAATCGACACACCACAAATATAACTCACAAGAAGTTACCTCACGAGTGAGTATATCTTTTACATACGCAACAGGAGGTGTTATGCCTACACCTTGTGCTTAAGTTGTGGCCATTTACACTTTTTAAATGAGCCAAGGATATCCAGGACACGGTCATTAACCCCCAATGTTATTTGTTTTCAAGCAATACTAATTAAAACGGGATTATGCAATTTAATCATCTTCGATTAAAAGGTTTCTACACCCGACCAAGCGGTATTTTTATAATTCCGTATCCCAAGCCCGTATAACGGAAAAATAAGTTAAAAGTATTTACCTGAGCTTAAAATGCAATTTATACTCAACCGTATATTCTAATCAGCAAGCACAAGTACCTCTACTGGGGCTCTCAATCTGGAACGAAGGTTTTATTAACCTATTAGATTCCTAACGGGTCTTATTTAAGTTGTAACTTAGACCGGTTAGTTTTAAGGAAAAGTTTACGGTTCAAAACACAAGATTAAGCGAAGACCGGATTAGAGTGTGATTTAGACTCGACAAGTATGGAGGCTTGTATAATATGGGTAAACTAAACACATTCTGAATTTTGAAGTGAAAATGATAAGGTTTGACCCATTTCGGTTAATTTATGCAAACTAGTTACATAAACCGTACCGAACGCGAAAGATGCATAACGGGTAACCAATGAGTCATGAACATGTTTCACAAGTTGATATGCCTTAAATATGTTGTGATATCAGTAGGATACCTTCCATTATGCCCAAAACGAATTTAAAACCAATTTATGCCCCGTAGGGGTATTTTGGTCATTTTAATGTTTATAAAATAATAATCTGAGTTTCTGGTCTAAATAATCAGTAAAAATATTTATTTTATCAAGTTATATCAATAAGATATCTCACATATGTGAAATTTATCATTTATGGCCAAATTATACACCGTAGGGGCATTTTGGTCATTTCACATATGCTTTATGGGTTAATTTTGGAAATCTGAGTTTAAAACTCTTATTTACTGTTAAAGTATAAAATTTTATTCATAACATCAGTAGGTATCAAGCTTTAGGTGTCTAATATGGTTTTAAACCATACTATGCGCCTAAATCGCATAAAAGTCGGTATTTGACGGTATTCGGGTTAAATAAGGAAATCTGAGATTTTGATCAGCCTTTACTGTTTAAAATAACTTATGTAATATATAATATCAGTAGAAAAAGGTTTGATATATAAAGGATGTATAAAACTCATTTTATTAGCAAAAACGGCGTTATCGTCAATTACCGAGCCTATGCGAGAACTCTATGTTATGATCATGGTTGTAAAACAAGGTTTCCAAGGCCGAGTAGTCGCTACAAGGTAGGCTGCCAAGGCGACTTTCTCTAACTCCGCCTAATTACTCGGAATCGATCAAACGCGGTCAAACTCGACCAAAATCGGATCTAGTAGGTCAATTTGGGCCAAGTTTGACTTAAAAAATAATAAAAGATAATTTATATGACTATCATATTAAATAATGAATATCATTTTCATGTATTTTGTTATAAATATTAGTAAATTTATGTTATTAGACATATATTTAATTTTTGAAAACTAATTTCTTTATAAGTTAACATGTCCAAGTACTCCCCGAGTACTCTCCGCCTATGCCGAGTACTCTCAACTCCCTGGTTGACCGACCAGGGAGCGCCTAGCGACTTTTGCAACCATAACTTATGATCATTTTAAAATTTAATAAAAATTTCGAAAAATACCAAAATATTATATTTCATCAGTAGGTAAAAGGGTTGATGTCAAAATTTGAGTTTAAATAGGATGTATATCAAATATGCCGTTTAATTAATAAAAAGGCTTCAATCTACGATATTGAGCATAACTCCTAATTTAGACCACAAATTGATGTCAAATTTTTAGGACATGTTTATAAATCAGTAATAAAGGTTTTTGCCCTCTCATATTTTCAAAAATCTCGTTTTTACATCAAAAGGGCATAATGGTCAACTTTTAGGCAATTAACGGAAACATGCATTGAACTAGGATTTCTAAGGAACCAAGTTGTATAACCTTGGAGGGTTATACTAACATATAATACGGTCCTAAAGGAATCCTAAGGCATATCTAAACTAAGTTAAATCGGGTCAGAACTGAAAGTCAATGCAAAAGTCAACTCTTGCGACTTTCGGTTGCGAACCGAGCCTAAACTTAGAATTGTCGGGTTGAACATGCCTAGACATGTTCAATTAATATTTACCAAGTTATTAAAGTGACAAAACTAATTTTATTGCCTTTACATCATTAGTTATGAATTTTATTTAAAAACCGACTCGCTTGACTTTTATTTTGATTACTTTAACCCGACAATTAGCTAAGCAAACGTGGTAATTAGGAGGTGCCCTTTTGAGGGTTTAATACCTACCTAATTACGATCACGTAGCCATGTTCGTTGCGAACAATGGCTCGACCGTTTAAAAGTCAAAGCTTTTATCGCAAACGCTTGACTTTTCGGCTTTTAAGCCAAATAAAAATAACTAGCCATAAGAGGGCACTTACAAGGGGTCCAAGCAAGGATGATATTGATCTAGAATACTCAGGTATGAAGCATAAAGCTTCAACTTAGGGCAATTTAGATCAAGTGTAAGAAATGAGAGCAAAACTAGTGGGTATTTATAGGATTTCAAGAACCGTTAGGATCGTTCCTCGATAATTGAGCTTCGATCTGGACCTTACACATAAGGCACATGGTTTTGGAATACTAGGGTGTCCAAAACCATCACACGGTATTGAGAAAAGTTACACTTAGGCCCTTGAAATTCAACCTGGTTGCAAAAATGAAGTTTGTACCCAGATGAGGCTGTGGCGTCGCGCCATGGGAAAACCCTATAGTGGTGGCGCAGCGCCACCATGTGCCAGCTCCCAGAAAGTTTCAATAATTGACAGGTTTGGTCCCTGCAACACTTTTGAGCCATTTTTATGCGTTTAAACCCCGTTACCCCATTTCAAGGCTCTAAAATGATGCCTAAATATAGGGAACATAAAACATGCTCAAAAATATCTCGGATGTCGGTTTATTTGGCCGTACGGTTGCGTTGTTCGGCTAATTACGACGAAACACGAACGGACGCGAAAAACGATCCAAATTACACGACGAATGGAATTTTATCAGGCCAAACACTAAAATAAAATATTTTAATGATTACATAAATTTTTTGGATGTCCGGATATATTCAGAACGTAAGATATGCACGCAAATGCAAACTTATGCACTTTTTGACGCTTTTAGTCCATGTTGATCAAATAAGTTTATTTTTGCGCACCAAACACCTCAAAGCCTATTTCTAAGCTATATAAAGGATATTTAGGGCATGTTTAACTTATGATCATATTCCGGAAGGTTCGATACCATACGGATTGGTATACTTTTGAAGTTTGACGCAATTAGTCCCTCTAATGCGCAAACTTGAGTATATCATCGTTTAATAGCATCGAAGCCTTATCTAATCCATATTAGGCATTATTGAAATTATTATTAAACATCACGATGCTTCGGGTTCGTAAAAAGGTCATTCAGAGGTATAATTAAACATATTGACACTTTTAACCCCTTAAACTTGCAAAGTTGCGCTCAACGTCACTTAAAGGCATAAAAGCCTCAGACGGCCAATAACTGGCATTCCCGAGAGTATAATAAAACATCATGAAGCTCCCGGTTTGTTAAAAGGTCACTCAGATGTAAGAATTAACATGTTGATGCTTTTAACCCTTCATCGCACAAACTTTCAATTAAATACGTAAACGGCTACTCTTGATCAACGAGTGGCTCATTTGTGAATATGAATATCGTAAGAGGTTATTCAGAGACTTATTTTAATCATGTTAACACTTCCAGTCCTTCCATAATCAAAGTTTTTGATTTTTCTCAAGATTAGTCATTCATAGTCAACGTTTGACTTTATTAGGGTTTATTACACGTGTCAATACATCATTGGACGTGACTTTACGAGGTGTTACATCCTCATCCCCTTAAAAGAAATCTCGACCTCGAGATTTGCTAAAATAATGGATGTACTTTCTGTCGGATAATGGATTTAACTTCCACAACCTATTTGGGCCTCTAAGGGCATCCAAAATGACCTTTATAATAGGTTCATGTTTTCTTTCTTAGCTTCTAATCCTGCCGATCCTTATTTGATACTGGTTTCTCATCAAACCATAAATTTTCATTAATCTGCATATCATTATGTGATAATGCTTGTCGACTTATCGGCGAAACATATCCTTAAATCACTAGTGTGGGACACATTGATTTCCGTCAAGCTCCTTAGGTAAGTTTATAGGCTACCAATCTTGATATATTCGATTTCCTCGAATGATTCTATATATCAGAACTTAACTAGCCCGAAAAAAAAAAAATTCAGCACACCCTTCTCAGGGTGATACCTGCAATTGAACCTTATTCCTTATTAAGGACTTAAGAGGGTTGCGACTTTTATCAATCCTTGATTTTCTGCCGATTACTGGCAACTTTCAGACGATTACAAATTCGAATGATCTTATTCGTTGTTTCCAAGGTAGTTTCAGGTCCTTCTAATTCAGACTTACCAAACTTCTGTCCATCAAACGGACGCTCGATATTCTATCAATACAAGGTTTCTAAAGGAGCAGCCTTGATACTTATATAACAACTATTATAGAAAAACTTATTTAAGGTGAGATGGTTATTCTAACCACTGCTTAAAACCAATCTTAAGGAATAGCTAATCCTTACAGCTAGTCGAACAAATCGACGATCCTGGGCAGCTGATGGCGATTCTTAATTGTTGCCTAAATAGGGTTGCGGTAAACAATGCATAAGCATAATGAACCGTCTTTCTTAATTTATAATACCGAGATTCTCAAAATTTTGAATTAGGCTTTAAGAACCTTTATCTTAAAATACATTTGATTAGGGTTTCGATTCTTCCAATGATGGTACTAGTCGTCCTGGAGATTTCACAATAATGCAGCCCTATGCGGGATATAAATCTTAACTCTACTTGCCTTTCAGGAGGTAAACAGGGTAGTCTTTGGAGATGATAATCAAGACACAAGGAGGTTACAGAGATTTTCCAAATCTCAGGCTCCAGTTCATCTATCATTGCCTGTGTCAGATAAGTGACACATTTACTTTACGAGTCAACGGATTCCTTAATCAGAGACACTTACTTGGACAATTCCATTCTGGATATCTTCTTTAAATACCATTAGTCGACTTTAGTACAATATGACCATTGGGATATCTTAGTGGTTCCATACATTAAACCTCCATACTGATCAGGCATGGAAGCAATCTATGGAACATATTAAGATACACCAATCCTCATATGGCGCTTTATCATACAGTCTGGTATACGCAATTGATAGAAATTAAAGAGATATCAAACTAACATATACTGGTGTACATCATCTGGAGAGAGGGTACTTTAGAACTTTACGAATGAAGATTTCTGATAGGAACGGAAGAAATGGTTCCTACGATTTTCATCTGTAAGTTTTACCTTACACTTAATCTCTGGGGTTTTTATGGAAGATTTTAGAAGTTTGCTATACTTATAATTTATGAAGGATTTATTGGTACCCGAATCAAAACAGAACTCTTAGCATTTATATTACTGATAAATGATAAGGAATGTACCTGGTGTCACATTGTCATTCTGAATGAATTCCTGAGCATTCATTTGAAAGACCCGAGCATTGGTCTTCTTAGACTCTTCAGGCTTCTTCTGATTCTTAGGGTAGTTAGTCTTGATATGCCCCTTCTCGTTGCAACCATAACAGGTTGCATCTTTCAATTTCTTGCAATCCAAGGTTTTATGTTCCTTAGACTTGCAGATCCCACAAGGTAGAGGCTGAGATTCAAATCTGCATTTCCCGAGATGGTGCTTCTTGCAGGTCTTGCATACAGGTTTCTTGCAGACCTTTGTTTATTCTTATTGAACTCAAGCTTACCCTTTTTCTTAGAAGTCTGGGGAGTTATCTTCCTTCCTTTTCCTTTTTAGTTCATTCTTTGCATCCGAGGTATGAACAAGATCCTTCTCGTGAGTAAGGGAGTGTAGTATTAAATGGGATTTGGAGCAAGTAGCATTGGGCTCTTTGAACTTTTTCATGACCTTTCTCACAGCTTTTCCAATAGCTGCGTCTATCATAGCTTGGAGAACATCTTTATCAATTTTGAGGTTCACAGTTGTAGCATCATTAGCATGCGTCGCATCATCAATGGCGCGATTGACGGTTGTCTTATCCGAGTTTGTCATACTCGAGACTTGGTTCCTAACACCAAATGAAACAATTACTTAGTTGCAATCCAACAATATCTATTCATCATCCTGATGACCTAACATATACTAACCATGGTATCATTAAACCATACAGGCTAATGTAGTACGAACATTCTTAATGAATGTTATTTAGATATATATATATATATATATATATATATCAATTATACTTAGCCTAGGCCATAAAAAGACCATTAATGGCATTTAAGGTTTGGACCTAGTCCATCACCTTTTCGACAGGGGATCAAAATGTCACATCTGTCTTTATTATTGCTGATTTTAGATGGCTTGAAAGCTTGCCATAAGGATATTTGAGAAGAGTGATTCCTAATGGATATAAAGCATCCATCTAAGATTGTTGAAGCAGTCTCTGAAGTATCATCGGCCAATTTCTACCTCGCGTTATATATCTAGAGTCCTAATCAGGCGGAGACAATAGTTTACAACATTTATTGCCCAAAATAGACTTATCTGTGTCAGAATCAAACAAATTCCCGCATAAACATCATTGATAAGGAAAGGTACCTGGTATGATGTTATCATTCTGTACTGCCTCCTGGGTGTTCATCTGGAAGACTCACGCGTTTGTTTCCTTGGCCTTTCCAGGCTTCTTTATAAGTTTTGGGCAGTTGGTTTTGATGTGCCCTTCCTCGTTACAGTTGTAACAAGTCGCGTTCTTCAACTCCTTGCAATCTAAAGTCTTGTGACCCTTGGTCTTGCAAATTCCACATAGTTTAGCACGTGGGTCAATCGTACATTTTCCAGAATTTTACTTTCTGCAGTTACTGCATTTGGGTCTGTTAGTAGACTGGCTCGAGTTTTTCCTAAACTCAGAATCTTTCATGTGCTCAGAACTTCCTTTTTTCTTCTTGTTAGATTGATGAGAGCTTTCCTCTTCTCCTTTCCTTTTTCCCTCGCTAGAAGTCTTAACAGACTTATTCCTAATTGCATCTAAAGTGAGAGATAAGGATATGTCCACCACGGAACTATATGTGGTAGGCCTAGATGCCTTGACATTTCCCTTAATTTCTGGTGCTAGGCCTCCAATAAAACACGCTATGCGTTTAGGTTCAGGGGTGACTAAATAGGGAACTAGTCGGGACATAGTGTTGAAACTTGTCACATATGCCTGACAATCTAAATTCTTCATGACCAGAGTCAAGAAGTCTGTTTCTATCCTTTCTACCTCATGCTGAGGATAGAAGTTTTCCTTGATCAGTGCTATAAATTGATCCCAAGACAAGTTATAAAGTAGGATCTTCCCTGTGGCTTGGATCAATGATCTCCACCAAGCCAACGCTTCTCCTTTGAATGATTATGAAACAAACTTCACAATATCCTGCTCTGCACAACCACTGATGTCTACTACTGTGTCCATCTCATCCAGCCATGTCATACAATCGATGGTTCCCTTTTCTCCTGTGAAGTCCCTTGGTTTGCAAGAGACAAAGTATTTATAGGAGCAGGTCTTAACATGTGGCTCCTGATTGAGCACAATTTGTCTAGATGGAACACTTCTCTGATTTGAAGAATGATGAGAATCATTCTTATAATACGTATGTATCTTAGGAGGTGGTTTTGTGTGAGGCACAGATTGGGTCCCACTATGATCACCACTTGAATCTTTGAACTGCCTGTCAATGGCTTGAGTGACAGCTTTATCTATCATTGTCTGTAATTCTGCAGTCGTTACATTCATCCTTGTATTGTCACTCCTCATATTGGAATGACTGCTTACCTCATCTGATTCAGGCATGCTGAAGCTTGTTTTCTATAAAACAATAGTCAATAATTTTGCTTAGGAGTCTATTTTGGAATCATCATCTTTGATGATTTATTAACCATGGTATTAATAGACCGTATTTGGTTAATTTGATAATCAGGTTTATTTTAAATTTTCGTTATAATTAATCCAGCTATAAGCTATTAAGGATATTGAAATGGCACAAAAGGCCTTGTCACGAGGACAGTTTTGAATTTTGTAAGCCATGATCTTATAGGATAGAGGCGTTAAGGTTTGAACGTAGTTCATTACCTTTCTTGACAGAGAGTCAAAGACTACAACTGTCTTTTGTCTTTTAGGACAATAGATATAGCCCGTAGGCATTTCATCACTAAGGGATGTTTATGATATGATCATCTTATCTGATGATTTGAGCCATGATTTCTAAATCACTAGGCTGGATAAGAAATTGGAAGAATCCAATATAAAGATGACTATTGTGATTTTCTCGAACCACATTTGTCAAGAGTGTTAACACGTTCTTAGGTGTTAACAAGGATCTATTATCTTAAAAAGGCTTTACCATTTTAGCTATGTCGAAAATGACATATAAGCTAGGTTATACCTTTAAGATTTTCTTTGATATATAATGGCAGAGCAATCATAAATTGAAATGACGTTCTGATTTAGGACATAATACATACGTATACTGTTTAATACCAAAGTAAATTTCAAAAAGGAACTTTTCATAGAAAGTCCTAAAGAATCACAATAATTGCCCTAAATGGGTCTTTAAACAAGGAAATTTGCCCACGCAGGGACTTAAAAGATATATATGTCCTTATAGGGACTACTATAGAAATGAATTATAACAAGGAAGTTCCTTCTTCATCCTATTTCTGAAAGTTTTCTCCTTGGTTCTCTGAGTGCGGTAAGGGTACTGAAGGTTTTTGTGGGTAGTCAAAATCTTCTATATTAGGAAATATTTTCAAAAGTGGAATCCAAGGATTTTATGGTTAATGAATAATATTAGTCATGAATAAGGTCAGGACAGGTATAATCCAAGTTTGGGATTCCAAGACTTGGAGGTAAGAAATATGAGTCCTTTTGGGTCCATATGTATTATCTTTGGAGCGGGAGTTTCAGGGACAGCTGGTATGAACTCCTCCGATGTTGGCTTCTCACTTAAGGTTTCAAAAGTCTTGGGTACAAAATTTGAAATATGGTTAATGGGTTCAAAAGGTCCTTTATTCATACTGGTCATATGCTAATTCGAGCTGTAGTACGAAGCTTTACATTCTTAAACTTCGGATTTGGAGAGCCTCCACCAATGGCAGCTTTGCTCGGCGACACGGTCCTGAGATGCATAAATATCGAAAACAATGTATACATATATCAGGGATAAGATCATTCCTAGTTCATGTCTAGACTCGGAAGTTAAGGAATGTGCTATTGTGTCATTGAGATTAAACACAAAAGGCTAGTGTTTAATTCACTCAATGTTGGCTCTGATACCAACCTGTCACACCCCGATATTTCCACGCATTACCGGTGGGCCCGGTGGGGAGTATCGTGACGTAGTTGATATCATCATAGTCAAATAATCACAGTTCAATGCACAGCGGAAGTCTAAAGTAAATATATTGTTGGTGCACTGAATGTCTGCTGACTACGTCTTATAGAGTCTTATGTCTAGATAGGTTAAATGAGTGCACAATAGTGATTAAGTTAGGTTTTGGTCATAGTTTAGAAAGTCAGTCCGTTTGAGGATGACCTGTCCGTTTGAGGATGACCTGTCCGTTTGAGGATGACCTGTCCGTTTGAAGATGGCCTGTCCGTTTGAGGAGTGTTCCGTTTGAAGCAGGCTGTGTCACCTTCAAACGGAAGGGCAACTAGTATATATAGGTGTTGTGTAGGTTCATTTGAGACGGACATGTATGTGTGTGTGAGTCGAGGTGCTGCCAAAATTTCATCAGAATCATTTTAAAAGACTCAGGAAATCAGTAATAGAGTGAAATTGAAAGGAACAAGCTGTTGTGACTTTGTTTACTCTGATTCCACCTTTGTAAACGAAGATGAACTGCCTTTACTGACTGTTTAGGATCACGGAACCGATCCAACAAGTGGTATCAGAGCTCAGGACGAGGAGTTCATACCAAATTCAGCTTGATTACTTTGGATTCTCTCACTTCTACCTTTCTTTTCTGATTTGAACAAGTGTTTAAGGTTAAAATGGCCTGAAACTTTCACATTTCAAACGAAACACAGTGTTAACTAATCCTTGAAAATTTGAAACCAAAATTTGACCTAAAACTGATCGAAAACATCCATTCCGTTTGAAAATGTTCGTTAAATGCTGACGTCATCCGTTTGAAGCTTGACATTCCATTTGAAACTGGATTCAAGTTTGAAACTGGCTTCCGTTTGAAACTGGCTTCAAGTTTGAAACTGGCTTCCGTTTGAAACTGGCTTCAAGTTTAAAACTGGCTTCCGTTTGAAACTGGCTTCCGTTTGAAACTGGTTCCCGTTTAAAAGTGTCTAAAAAGTTTGAAAGTGGTCCATTTGAAAGTGGTCCGTTTGAAAGTGGTATGTTTGAGAGTTCACGTTTGAAAGTGGTTTCAATCGAACAACATTTGAACGAGTTCAAAAATCTTAGACACGAGTCTTAGATTGATTTCACAAACACACACTTTCACGTATTCAATTCGTTTGAACTGATTGCTTGTTTGTTTGTTTGTTTGCAGGTGATTCAAGGAGATAACATCATGGCTGAAATCAAAGAGAAAACCAGAGAAGAAATTCTGAGTGAGAAAACAGACAGAGAAAGAAGAATGGCTGCGAACAGAATGAATGATATGCAAAGAGAATATGAAGAGGCTGTCCGATACAAAAGATGGAATAAAATACGAGAGTGCTATGTTAACAACTATGGTGAACCTGTTGTTTCCAAAAAGGACATGGTTTATGATGATATTCTTTTAATAATTCCTCGAGTCGGCGAATTTTATTCAAATGCTGTAAAAGACAAAAATTATGAAGAAAAGCTGGAAAAACTCATAAGAGAAGTCATGATATCGAGTTTGAGGAAGAGAGATGAAGAAAGAATGGAGAAGAATATTGATAAGATGGTTGAAGATTTGAAGAAGAAAACTATTGAGGAAGTGAAAGTTGAAGAGGTGAAAGTTGTGATGAATGAAGAAGTTGTGAAGGAAGCTGTTGCTGAAAAACAGCAAGTTCTTGAAGAAGTAATTTCAAAGACTGAAGCATCTGAGAAAGATAAAACTTCAGGATCTGAATCAGTGTGCTCAAAATATGATAAATCTGAATCAGACAATGTCAAACTCTTGAAGGATGTGGAGAGTTTGACATTGGAAAACAAAGTTTTGAAAGAAAAAGAAAAAGAGTTTGAAAATGAAAAATTAAAAATTGAAAAAGATTTTCAAAGTCAAATGAAGGTTTTAGAAGATGAAAAATCTGTTATTTTTAAAAATAATCTTGAAAAACAAATTGAAATAAATTCTCATCTTCAGAAAATCATTCGGCTTGAAAATGAAGCTGAAATTGCTCGGAATAAAATTAATGAGCTTGAGAATAAATTGAAAGGTTTTGTGAATTCTACATCACATGTTTGTCCAAAACCTATCAATTCTGTTCCAATAAGTGACAAATTCACAAATTTTGACAAAGTCAAAATTGAAGATTGTGATGACAAAGCTGATGATGAAAAAGAAAAAGAAAAGAAAAGAAAAATATTTTTAGATTTACAAGAAAATTTTAAAAATACTGTTTTGCAATCTACTGAAACAGGTGAATGTTCTAAGCAAAAACCTGTAAAGAAGAGTGTAGAACAGAAACAAAAAGTTAAAAATTCGAAAAATTTTAAAAATGAAAATAAAAGCTCATCAGTTCAGTCATCCAATCATTATAAAAAATCACAAAATTTTAAAAACCAAAACTCACAAAATGTTGGTAATAAGTGGTGCAGGTTTGACCACAGTACTCAAAA
The DNA here is from genome assembly GCA_030545235.1 of Helianthus tuberosus. Taxonomy (NCBI): domain Eukaryota; kingdom Viridiplantae; phylum Streptophyta; class Magnoliopsida; order Asterales; family Asteraceae; genus Helianthus; species Helianthus tuberosus. Next base: position 116,217,252 of record CM060361.1, on the reverse strand, counting down.
GCCAAACCCAGCAAACAAGAGGAGACATGATTATCACCAAGCCAAACAGTGCTATGATTTGAATGTTTGGACCAAAGGTGGTAATTGGTACGATAACAGAGTGTGCTACACTTGTGGTGTTAGAGGACACATTGCTGTTAACTGCCAGAATTGGAATTATGAAACAAGAAGATGCTATAACTGTCAGATCAAAGGTCACATTGCTAGAGATTGCCCAAGGAGATCAATGAGAAGATCGAGGGTTGAATCTCAGAGAACGGTAAAGAAACCAGTCACTGTCAAGCCCAAAGAACAGAAAGTGGAAGATAAGAAAGTAAAGCTTTCACAGGGGCAGAGAGACAGACTGAGGAAGAAGAGGAAGAAGGCGAGAGAATACTTGGAGAAGATTTTGTCCTCGGGTACAACAAATAAGAGTGTTGATGAATTGTTTCACTCGACAACAAAGTCATGTAAACTGAATTCTTCAGATGCAAATCTGAGGACAAAAGAAGAGATAAAGAAGGTTGAAGTGGTTAGTGATGAATTTGTTTCTTTGGAAACAAAGGAGCTACGTGGTGGCGATGAATCTGGCTCATCCAAGTCAGACAAGCCAAGTTCAGGCAATGAATCTGATTCCACAAAATCAGAGGAGCCACAAGTTGAGGTAAAAAAGGAAGAGACAGTTCTGTTAATGAATGATGAGAACTTTCCACCATTACGAGCCGCAAACCTAAAATCAAAAGGTGTTGATACTGGAAAAATGTTTAATAGCAATGTTAAACTTATTTTTAGTAAGATGGTTGATGGAAAGGTAAAAGGGGTAAAAGAATTTTATGAAGCAAAAAGGAATGATCAAACCTCGAGTAAAACTGAAAAGGTTACACCCAAGACTGGTCAGGCTTGGGTACATAAATCTGTTGGTTGAATTCCTGACTTGCCGGAGCTTCCAGGTTGGTAAGCGTGAAGCAGGTATCGGCATCATTCTTGAGAAATTCACAGGATGGTAACTGTGATATTTCGTTTTACAAGTGGTTAATCAAGGACATTAAATTGTACTTGATTTTCTACAAGTGATAGTGGTATTTGACCTAATAATGTTAAATTTTCAAAATGGTTAAAAGAGAACAAGGTGATGTGATGACCCCGAACCTATAAGTGATGGGTAAACAAACTAATTTTTTCCGAAAAAACCATTCTGATTAAAACAAACTTAAGTGTTTTGAAATCATTATGGGAAAATAGTTTGTTGTAAGGGGGAGTGTTGATTGAATACGCCGAAACCCTCACGGCTGAACAAACATGATTAATTTCACAAGATTGAAAAACGGTTTTCAAACTGTAAATATCAATGTGTTGTAAATCATGGGGGTACATTATTTTTCTGCAAATCAGTGCATGAGAAGCAGAAAATGGATGGCGAGACAAAGATATCAGTATTGGTTGTCAAATTTTCTTTAAATGATTTTGCATTTTAGGGGGAGTAATATTGTTGGAAAATACAAAAACATTTGAAAATTTGAAAAAGTCAAAAACATGATAAAATTCAAAAATTGAGTTTTTGCGTAAAAAGAGGAAATGATAGTACATCAGTAGACAGTTACAGTACGCTAAAGAATTGGAAAGTCAAAATGTGTTAAACGATCTCACCGTGGATGTGTCGGTAGATTTTTATACATTTAGTAAACTTTTTCGGGATATAAACCTAAATTCAAACTTGCTTATTTCGTGGGGAACACTACTTGGATATATAGGTAACCCCTGAAATCTCGTTTGAAGGACCCCTCTTTCTGAGATACTAGGTCTTTATGCTTAGTGATATCTGGGGTATTATTCCGGGACTTCTGCTGAATGGAAGTTCTGACCTAGTCTCCGAATAATACTTTTCACATTGCTTGAAAAATAGCGCCGCCCTCAGCAAATTGATGAAACAATAAAATTGATAGTTATTGCTGTTGTAACAAAAGATCCTCTAAAAGGGACACACCAAAAGTCGAACCGTCATCTCTCTGCTGAACGGAAGTTCTGACCTGAGCTCTCACGGTTTCGTACTATAATTTATTCCCCTTACAGATATCATCTAGGTATACTCACCTGTAAGACTGAATATTGGGATCTGGATACGGGAGTATATTCAAGAGGTGGGACACATGAATGAGTTTAAGTTCTTAAAACACCTAATTCGTATCCTGAATCAGTTGAAATTTGTGTGAAAATTTAAGTGGATCAGTATATCGACAATCTAAGTGAATTGTTTAATTCTTAATACATAACTAAGCTCAACGGTACTTGTGATTTGTCAGAAACTGATATGATCCTCTGACGTATACTCAAACAAAAATATTGTCTGTAAATATGTTTGTACATATTTCTTTACTGCTTTATATTTTCAGAAAATACAAAAAGATTTTTGATTCTGCTTTATTTTCGACAACCGATGTCTGAGTGCCGAGTTTCAAAATCTAAGTAAGCTGATTGTGTTTCTGAAAATAAAACAATTTCATTAAATTGAAACTTGAATTAAAATCAAAAATCAAAAATCAAAACAGTTTGTGATATCTCCAAGGTCTTTAAGTTGGACTTGGATGATTAACTGTGGGCGATTTGGATGCTTATATTGTTATAGAGCAAGTTTCTGATTCGATTCGATGAAACTACCAAATTCATGAGAAGTGATTTAGAGAAGATTGAATTGCCAGGTTACTATTCCTGGTAGTCTAAAAAGTTGTTACTTATGAATGTATGAGTGATTGCAGGTAAAAGTCCAGACTACGATCCCAGAAGCTAAGTCTAAGGGGGAGTCTGAAGATAAGCTCAAAGCAAGGGGGAGTTTGTAAACCGAAAAGCAAGGTGACGATCCCTAAAGCACGGAAGCTTAACAAAAGGGGGAGCCTGAAGAAAGAGAGAGCCAGAGATAGATCCTGGTATAACATTTGAAGATAGAAGCTGATTGATCAGAGTGTCGCGCTCCGGTCAAAGATAATATTTATATGCCCTAATTACCCTTAACAAATAGCTAGTGGTAGTGAGGGGTCGAACCACGAAGAGTATGTGGTTTGTGTGTGGATTCGAATGAATTATAACAAATGTCACGATTTATGAAGCTTACTAGAATGTTTTTGTATTTTTGTTTAATTAAGAGATATGAGTTTAGACTAATTGAATTGATTAAATTGATAAACAACTAATAATTAACGATTACAAGAAAATGGTTACTAGAACAATAATAATAAAAAGGAATCACGCCCGGTTTCGGTAATTGTTAATCTAGGGTTTCTACAAGTTTTAGTTTCAACTCAAATGCATTCGATTAACGGATTTAGTGTACCGTGACTTAGGTGCTACTAGCTATCAACGCCCCGAAGAACGGACAAAAAGACACTTTGTAATCAACACAAGTAAATCCTAACAATGATAATGCACAATTACATATCACCGTTTCGCAAAGTCATAACTTTTAACATCGCTCGACAATTCACGAATTCGCAACAAATGTAATACTATTATCAAGAGTTTCAAAAACCAAACACAAATTGTCACTAAGATGAAACAAGAACAATTCGAAACACTAAAATCAACAACTACCTACACCGGGGTGAAACCGAGATGATTAGCCGCTCATGGTTGATGCAACTTGATCACCGGATGCTTGGAATGCGGATGGAGTCATCTTGAAGTCTTGAGAATGGTGAATGATGAGGTTTGGTGAAAGATGATGTTGGTGGAAGGGTTAGGGTTTGTGGATGATGGATTAATTGTGATGATGGTGATGATTCTTGATGATGATTTCGGTTGTAAAGATGAAGATGATGGAATTGGATGATGAATGGTAATTAGTTTAGGCTCCAAGATCAAGTTTAAAACCCAAAACAATGTGTAACCCCCGAATAATGATGACCATCCTCCTTTTGATTCGTTCCAAGACCAAGGAATTAAAAAAATTCGCGACATGCATATAGGGGAGCCGTCGCCGACGGCTTGATGTCCCGTCGGCGACGGTATGTAGATGTTCAAATTGACCCGACGGCTTAACACGCTGTCTACGGTCAAATCAGGCGACGGCACATTACACATACCGTCGGCGACGACCCTTATGGGCGTCGGCGACGGTGCCCAGATTCCCAACTTTCTGTTTTTTCCATTTCTCAAGTCCGGTTAACCCGTTTCGCGTCCCGGTGGTTCCGTTTTCGCTCCGGTGACCCGTAAAGCTCCCGAAAAGCTCCTTAAACTCTGCTAGACCTGCAAAACACATATCTAATCAAAAGTAGACCATTCGAAACAAAAACTTGTGCAAAAACATCAAATTAAGCAATTACGATCACCGGTTTTCGACCACGTATCACATCCCCACACTTGTCTTTTGCTTGTCCTCAAGCAAATCTGTTTTTCACTTTCACATGGGTCGGACAACGAATACACTCCCCATTCCCGAGACGAAGGTTAAGGTCCAATGTCATGCTAAAGTTCAAACTCTTTACAGTGTTCAATATATTTAACGATAAAATGATTTCACATACAAAAAATGGTTACCCAAGATTAACCCGCCCGTGAAACCAACAATTCATGCACATCCCTCACAATGTTCTCTCCACTCGGCTTATAAATTGGCTAATATTTATAATGTATTAGCACTACAAAGAATATTCACTCGAAACCGATTAGAACACATACCCGTATAAGCTTGCAACTCAATCATTCTCCACCATTGATCACGAATACTAAGCACAAGTCAAAAGGGCTTTGAAGGGTTGTAATGGGGCTAGGCGAAGGGTATGAATTAGGATATTTTAAAGTGGCTAAGGTGATGAAAATTCGGTTTTTTTATTACAAAAGATTATTCTAACAAAACTAACTATAACACCGAATATGAGGCAACAACATTCGCCTTTTATTCAACAACCACCAACACTTCTTTTTGTGTTTTTCTTCAACGATTTTCAATTCTTTTTCATAATTTTTTTTTTTACATCTATGCAAACAAACAAGAACAACTATACAAAAACGACTCCTATAATCGAATTTCCATCACACGGGTTAAAAAGAAAAAGGGTTAAGGGTTATGGGCTATAGGGTGGTCAAACAAAAGGTTTAGGCTCAAAATGGGCGACTAGAGGATTTGTTTGGGTAAGGATAGATAAATGGTTTTAAGAGAAAAGGTTTACCTAATGCCTTAATCATTCTCGTGCTTGTATTCGGTCTATAGTCTCAAACGTATCAAAAGTTGCAAGTTCTACAATATATGACTAATGGTCCACTCAAACAAAGAAACATAGGTATGTAATCTATGATATAAAAGTGGCTCAAAACCTCACATATCTAAAAGGGTATGGTATGTGACATGCATAAAAGACTAGTTTCTTAGGCGGATTATTCCCAAATAACCACCCGTTAAATACCCGTCATGCTATTAATTTGAACTTGACCATGACAATAGACCAAATGGTTCGTGACATCCCTCGTTGACTTAGTTACTTGTGCTTTAAGATCGCTTTTGAAACAAGATATTTTTGAAAAATTTTTGAAATTTTCCCCCATCCCCACACTTGAGGTAAACATTGTCCTCAATGTGTAGTATTTAAATGAACGGTTCAAAATCTAAAATTTTTACTACTCCCCCATCCCCACACTTGAGGTACATATTGTCCTCAATTTGTAAGAACTAGAGTATTAAACGCACAAAGGATGTGACACGGCTAATTCCCCCAAAATTTCACCCCGGAAAAATAATATACAAAATACACTCCACTCATTTGCTAATCTAAAGATCAAAAGTAAAAAGAAACGTATGCACCTGGTTTGTGAGCTCATTCTTCGTATGCTCCTCTCCTCTTCATGAAAGCGGTTGTCCCACGAACCAAATGTACCTACAAATCTTAACCCTTGTGTAGAAGCATGCTTCTCACAACCATTAAAATTTGTTAGTTACCTAGTTCTACCACTTTTATGAAAATATTACCAAGCTATACGTTATTTCACTTTGATTTATGTGGAAAATAAATTACAACAACAACAAACCTAACTCACTTTCGTAGGAATCACGGTTGCATTTAGCTTATGCAACAAGCCCTTTTAAACCCCCCAATAGCTTGGGAGGATGAGAGGTCTCGTGAGGGTTATATAGGGAACACACCCACAAAGTTCATTTAACTAGGCGAGAATTTAAATAACAAAATGAAAATAACAAAAAAAATAATAAAATAATATACAACAACAACAACAAAAGACATACCTCGCCTCTACCGCTGATATCTCTCATTAGGGTTCACTGGCGGGTTCGGCTGGTACGGATAACCAGTGAGGGCCTCAAGCATATCCCTATAGTTATCTAATGGGCTCGACTCTCCTTGTGGCGGCGGTTGGTACGGCATCTGAACAAAACTCGAGCCGACTGCCTCGGGCCAATGAGGGGTTGGATCAGATGGGCCTTGCGGATGAGGAAGATTGGGGTAATCGGTCCACCCCGAGTGTTCAACATATGGGAGACCGGCTTGATAATCTCTTTGATGGCGCTCTTGATCATGGAGCACCTTGAAGTTATTAATCGCCATTTGGTTAGAGAAAGCCAACGCTCCCCATCGGCGTTGGTCCAACTCTGTTTGTGCGGTTTGGCGCCTAGCCTCCTCTTCTTCCCATGCCCGTCTATGAGCCCTTTCTTCCTCTTGCAACTGTATCATGCGTTCCATTTGTGACTGTTGTAACACATGTTGCAATTGTTGTTCCTCCAACTGCTTTTCCACCCTCTCGCGGAAAGATGCTTGAAAACCCCATTGTTGCTGCGAGTACGCCCCTTGCGCCTCTTCCCATTCGCTCCTACTAGCATGGTATTCTCTTGCTTCACCAATACCTGCCGACACATTGTCGTAGACCGCTTGATTTCCACGGGTCCACAACCGGTATGACGGTATCTGCCTTTCGTTCACAAAGTCTGCCACATTGGCAGAAATCTCCCTATGCTTCCTCCTATATCTTTGCCTCGGTCCCCGTGGACCAGCAAGATCCGTCTCCTCCTCAACATCAGGCATCTCCTCATCGCCTTCTTCCTCTTCTTCGTCACCCTCTTCATCACCCTCCTTATCATTGAATCGGTAGCGATCTCCTTGTTCATCTTCAACCGTGAGCAAATGCCCAAAAGCTTTCACGGTTATTTTCCAATGCCGCCTCATAGTGGCAAAGTTGAACTGATCAATGGGCTTAGACACCCACAGTGAATCTTGAGGCAATGCATTCTGTTGGAGAATCATGGCGCTAATCAACCTTACATAGGGAATCATTTTTCGTTTAAACGATTCCCGAGTATCCCATGTGTTGATCATAACAATTTGACGCCACGAGAGCTTGGACGTCCCATATAACAATGCATGCAAAACCTGACAGTCGGGTGCCTTCACCTTTCCACGGTCTCCGAACCGTACCATAATGTTCTCTAACGAGATACCTTGGAGTATCTTTCCCATCAAAGACAAATCGCTTCTCGACTCTCCCGCACCCCCAGAACCTATCAATACGGATGCTAGCATTTGTGGCGGATCGGCTTCGTTTCTTTTATTATCCAAGAATTGATCATAACCATAGTAATCATAAGCGTCGACCCCAAGCGAGTCAAATATCGCAATAGCATTAATATGCTCAAACGACATGATCATTTGGTTTTTACCAATGTTTCCGATCAACTGCCACCTATGAGCCGGCCTATCAGAATGTTCAAAACGGAGAGTAGATAGCCATTCACAAACAGCACCCAAATATACTCGGGTGGTAATATCATCGCACCAGTCAATCACCCGCTCCCAACCAAGGTTTTCGAACTTTTTCATTATGCCGATCTTTCGAAACTCCTCGACATCTACTGTACGCTCACAAACTGCCCTTTCGGGTACGGATTTTGAAACACCCGTAACCATCTTCATCTTCCACATTTTCGCTTCCAATCTCTTGTTTCGGTATCGGGAAAGAGCCTTCAACTTCTCCTCTTTCCATACCGAAGCCGACTGACTATTCTTTGCTTCCTCCCAATCCCAATCTTGCCTAATAAGTTGCCCATCACCCTCTACTACATTACTTAGTTGTTCCCAACGTCTTTGATATACCCCGGACCCCGAACCGGCTCCCGAAGATGAACCTTGATCGGCGGTCTTTGCTTTCTTACTTCCTCGGAGCATGGCTACAATCACAAGACAAAGACAACAACAATTAGTACACTCCAAACCTTCAACAATCTCAAACTTTGAACATGGTATGCAATGTTGAACTTCAATTAAATTTTAGATGTAAAATCGCCTTTTTAAACTTTCAAAGTCGCTCATTTTATCATCTATATCAACTAAACATGTTTAATCCTAAGAATTTTCAAAAGAAAATCATGGTTTCAACAATGTTCAACATCACTACTATGTTCAATCATGCCAAAATTTTAGTGTAATCACATCACTAAAGCTAAAGCATGCTCAAATCCCACCCAAATCAAACAAACACCCTAAAATTTAGGCTAACACATCCTACATTATGATAAACAACCTACTCTTAAACAATATGCTTAAAATTTCGGAAGAAATCAACAATGTATATAATAATCATGCATAAATTTTACTGAAAGTTCATACCTTTTATGTTAGATAACAAGAAGAACTAATAACAAGTGCAAACAAGATACTTGGATGAACACTCTTCAAAACCCTAAAAACTCACGTCCAGAAATCGTGCAAGCGAGCAATATTTGATGGAAACCGTTATGGGGGTTTTGTTCCTCTCGAAAAACTACACAAGTTAGGCTCAAGAATCAATTGATTTGGTGTAGATTTGAGAAAGTTATGAGAAGGAGAAGGATTAGGGTTCTTGAGAAGTTTTGGAAGAAGATGGGTTGCAAGAGAGGGAATAGAACGTATGGATTTGCTAGCTGAAGTTAGGTGGGCATGTGATAAGGTTTTCAAGACTTTTGTATGGTTAAAACCCTGTTTGGAACGAGTTTTACGAGTATCAAAAGAGTTTGGGTTCGAACCTTGGTGTGAAGCATAAATCAGCGTCGGCTGATTATCTAGGGACCGTCGGCGACGGGGGTTAAGACCGTCGGCGACGGTAAGCGTATATGTTAAAAATAGGCGACGGCCTATGTTGCTGTCTACGGACAAACATGGGCGACGGAGGTTTTATAGAGGCCGTAGGCGACGAGAAGATTTTTTTTTTTTTTTTTTTTTTTTTGAAAAATAGGAGGATTTTTATGAACTTTTAATAAAGGGACTATGTACAATCAAAAATCCTAAAAATTATTAAAAATGTTTTTGTGAATTTTTATAAGTTAAAATTTTTAAACGCAACAACCGTCAACGGCCCTACCACCCCCCAAAAATCGTGTATTGTCCTCAATGCACATAACCAAGTCTAAAACATACCTTGTATCTTCGTGACCCGTTTGGAGTGCCCGAACTTCACACAATCAAGAAAGGTTAGTATGAAACGGAAACGATTAACATCCAAATACTCAAACAATTAAATAATTATACATAACTTTACACCAATTGTTACCGGTCCTTTTCATTCGACCTCATAAATCGGAAAGCTTGCCACGAAGCTCACCAATTCTTTGTTTTCATCTACCTTTTCGTTACCGTCGAGAAACGGTTTTAGCCGATGACCATTTACCGTTTGCCGTACCCCATCCTTCGGGTCCTCGATAGTAACATCACCCAATTGTCCGACCCGGGTGATCACATAAGGTCCCATCCATTTGCTCCGGAGCTTTCCGGGAAAGAACTTGAGCTTCGAATTGTAAAGCCATACCTTTTGGCCAACCTCGAACTCTTTCTTTCTCAACTTGGCATCATGCGCTTTCTTCATTCCATCCTTGTAGTTGGACGCGCATTCATATGCCATTTCCCGTAGCTCCTCCAACTCGCGTAGCTTAAGTTTCCTTTCCTTACCTGCATCGTCATATTGAACATTAACCTCTTTGATAGCCCATAACGATTTATGCACAAGTTCAACCGGTAAATGACAATTTTTACCGTAAACCAACCGGTAAGGTGTAGTGCCAATAGGTGTCTTATGTGCCGTACGATAGGCCCATAAAGCATCGTTCAATTTAATTGACCAATCCTTACGGTCCGCCCGCACGGTCTTTTGCAAAATCTCTTTGATTTGCCTATTTGACACCTCAACTTGCCCGCTTGTTTGCGGGTGATAGGGGGTCGCAATCCTATGATCAACACCAAACCGTTTAAGAAGTTTCCCAAACTGAAAATTTTTAAAATGAGATCCTCCATCACTTATGATGACCCGAGGAATCCCAAACCTTGAGAAAATATTGGTTTGAACAAAATTACACACTACGGAATGGTCATTCGTCTTGGTGGCTATTGCTTCGACCCACTTTGATACATAGTCAACGGCCACCAAGATATATAAATTGCCATAGGAATTTGGGAATGGGCCCATGAAATCAATTCCCCACACGTCAAAGATGTCGACTACAAGGATTGGTTGCATGGGCATCTCATCCCTTTTTGAAATACCCCCTAGTTTTTGACACTCTATGCAATTTTTGGCAAACTCATTTGCATCTTTGAAGATAGTAGGCCAAAAAAGACCACTATTTAACACTTTATGACCCGTTTTGTGACCACTAAAGTGACCACCACATGCAAATGAGTGTAGATGCTGCAACACGCTTGGAATCTCTTCGTCATCAATGCATCTTCTTATAACTTGATCCGCACACTCCTTCCACAAATGCGGTTCTTCCAACCGATAGTACTTGATTTGGGACATGAAGTGTTGCCTCTTCCGTCTATCCCAATGTGCCGGTAAGTCACCTGTAACAAGATAATTCACAATGTTAGCATACCAAGGCAACTTATCCAATTTCATAATATACTCATCGGGAAACGACTCATTGATCTCTAACGATTTAGGATCCTCATCAACCATCAACCGGGACAAATGGTCCGCTACCACATTCTCGGTACCCTTCTTGTCCCGTATCTCCAGATCGAACTCTTGGAGCAACAACACCCATCGGATTAACCTCAGTTTTGCATCTTTCTTCTCCATGAGGTACCTAACTGCAGTGTGATCAGAATAAATAATCACTTTACTACCCCATATATATGCCCGAAATTTATCCAATGCATATACCACCGCAAGTAGCTCTTTTTCGGTAGTAGTGTAATTCAATTGTGCATCCGAAAGAGTCTTACTCGCGTAGTATATGGCAACGGGTTTCTTATCGACCCGTTGTCCCAACACGGCCCCCACCGCATAATCACTCGCATCGCACATATTTTCAAAAGGAAAAGACCAATTTGGCGATTGCAAGATTGGAGCCTCAACCAACTTCTCTTTCAAATTGTTAAAAGCATTTTGACAATTTTCATTAAAATCAAACGGTTGATCTTTTAACAACAAGTTACATAAAGGCTTGGTTATGTCACTAAAACCCTTAATAAACCGCCGGTAAAAACCCGCATGACCTAGAAATGACCTAACACCTTTAACGGTCGTGGGATACGGTAAAGTAGATATGACTTGTACCTTTGCACGATCAACCTCTATCCCACGACTTGACACCACGTGTCCCAACACTATTCCCTCTTGAACCATAAAATGGCTCTTTTCCCAACTTAAAACCAAACTAGTTTCGACACACCTTCTTAACACTTTATCTAGTTGATCCAAACAAGTCTCAAAAGATGACCCAAAAATTGAGAAATCATCCATGAAGATTTCCAAAGACTTCCCCACCATATCTGAAAAGATACTCATCATACACCTTTGGAAGGTGGCGGGGGCGTTACATAATCCAAACGGCATTCGCCTAAATGCGAAAGTGCCGTAAGGACAAGTAAACGTGGTCTTTGCTTGGTCTTCTGGATGGATGGTGATTTGATTATAACCAGAATAGCCATCTAAGAAACAATAAAATTTTTGTCCCGACAATTTCTCAACTATTTGATCAATGAACGGTAAAGGGAAATGATCTTTGGAAGTTGCGGTATTCAACTTCCTATAATCAATACAAATTCGCCACCCAGTTACCGGCCGAGTGGCTACCTCTTCACCTGCGTCATTTTTGACGACTTGTATGCCCGCTTTCTTGGGAACCGTCTGTGTTGGGCTCACCCATTGGCTATCCGAGATCGGGTAAATGATACCCGCATCTAGCCATTTCAGCACTTCCTTCTTCACTACCTCCCGCATGTTCGGATTTAATCTCCGTTGTGCATCTCGAACGGGAGTCACATTCTCTTCCATGATGATTTTGTGCATCACCACCGAGGGACTAATACCCTTCAAATCAGCAATGGTCCATCCAATCGCCGCCCGATTAGTGACCAAAACACCCATCAATTTATCCTCTTGCTCCACGGTTAAGTTTGATGCAATAATAACCGGGAGCGTGTTGCCTTCACCAACATAAGCATATTTGAGATGCTTAGGCAACGCTTTCAATTCAACCTTCGGAGGCACTTCTAATGACGGCTTCAACTTGGTGTCGATGCTCTCCGGTAAACTCTCAACTTGGTGCGTCCATGTCGGTTTTCCCTCTCTAACCGCAAGCACCTCCAAACTCTTTACTTCCTCGTCGATGCTCTTATCCATCTCCACCTGTGACCTGTCAAACATATAACAATCCTCCATTGTGTTTTCCCCATCTACGACTGTGTCGCAAAGAGGTATACACGTGTCAACGACGTCCGCCATATAGCATTCATCATCAACTGGAGGGTTCATAAGTCCGGAAAAAACATGCAACCTCAACCTTCGGTTTCCAAATGTCATGTCAACCGTTCCCGTTTTGCAATCAATTTGAGAATTTGCGGTTGCTAAGAACGGTCGACCCAAAATTACCGTAGGTTGCTTGGTTGGGTCCTTGGCCACATAATTAAGTACTAGAAAGTCCACCGGATAGTAAAAATCCTCGATTTTTACTATCACATCCGAGACAATTCCACGGGGTAGTTTGGGTGTCAAATCAGCTAACACCACGGTGGTGTTTGACGATTGAAGTGGACCAAACTCGTATTGGTCATACAAACTACCCGGTAGAATGCTCACGCTAGCACCAAGATCTAGAAGTGCCCGGTTGATTTTAAAATCGCCTACTTGGATTGAAATGATAGGCGCACCCGGATCTTGGAGCTTAGGTGGAAGTGCACCCGAAAGAATCGAACTCACATTTTCGGTTAAATCTAATTTTTTTGGAAATTTGTGAGTGCGTTTTTGGGTACACAAATCTTTCAAGTACTTAGCATACGACGGTACTTGTTTAATTGCATCCAAAAGAGGTAAATTTATTTTGACTTGTTTAAAAATTTCCAACAACTCTTCTTGTTGTGGACCTCTTTTGTTTACAACTTTTTTCACGGGTCCCTTCAATGCTTCGGGATAAGGGGCGGTATTAGCCTCCACACCCTTTTCCTTAGCCTTGGGGACGGGGATGGTCACAACGGGGGTATCATTGTTCTCTTTCAAGTCATTTTTCTTTTGACCCGTTTGACCATTCTCATTCTCATCTTCACTAGCATCCTCCACCACCCCTTCAACAAACTGGGGTGATGGTGTTTTGACACCATTATCAACAACTCGACCTCTACGTAAAGTAATTTTATTAATTGGTACCTCACGTGTGTTCCTTGAGTTTGACCCTTGATGCTTAGGGTTCACCGCGGTGTCACTTGGGAGTCTTCCCGTGCTTCCTCTCATTTGAGCCATTTCTTCCGCGAGTTGGCCCACTTGCTTTGCCAATGCCTCATGTGCTTTATCCCTAATCTCGTTTGTCTTTTGAGATTCTTTTTGCATGTTCAACAAAGCATCCATTTTGGCACTCAAATCATCGTCACCGGTTTGATTGTTCGACCCGCCTCCATTACCGCCTTGATTATTGTAATTCCTTTGGTACCCACGTTGATAATTATTGTCTCTACCTTGGTACCCTTGATTGAAATTACGTTGATAACCCCCTTGGTTACCACTTTGACGGTTGTTGTACGATGATCCACCTTGATTACCTTGATTACCCGATTGAAAGTTCGGGTTCATTTGATTCGAAACGTTACCGTACCGGAAATTAGGGTGATTTCTCAACCCCGGATGGTAAGTGTTGGAGTTCATGTCATATTGCTTCCTATCTCCATACACTTGGTTGAATTCTTCAGTATAGCCACTCGACCCCGTTGGACATTGTTCCGCTCTATGTCCAATATCACCACAATCTTCACATACCTCGAATTGAACCGCATTTACCTCTTTTTTCTTCATTCGAGCCATTTCCCGTTCTAAGGTGGAAATCTGATCTTTAGAGTCAAGATCGGGAAGTGAACGGGAAATAGGATGTTTCTTGGCTCGATCGGCCGACTCTTTCTCTTTTGAACGTTTACTCATCCGTTCCAAGAATTCCCAATCATCGTCTTCATGGTTGCTCAAAAGAGTCCCGTTACTCGTTGATTCAAGTCGGTTCCATGTGTTGTCATCTAAACCCCGTACAAAACACTTAACCAACTCCCACTTCTCAATTTGATGATGTGGGCATCTCCGCATCATTTCTTTGAATCGAGTGAACGCCTCATGCAATGGCTCACCCGATAATTGGCGAAAAGACCTAATTTCATCACGAGCATCATCGGTCTTTGCCATAGAATAGTACTCATCTAAAAATGCTTGTTGCATTTCTCCCCATGTGCGGATGCTGTTGGCCGGGAGGGTAAGGAACCATTGCTTCGCTTTGTCTTTCAATGAGAATTGGAACAAACGAAGTTTAACCTCATCTAATGCAAAGTTATGCCCCCTGATAGTGCCGCAAATGGAAGAAAACTCTGTCAAATGTGTGTACGGTTCGTCATTAGATCTTCCATTAAAATGAGGAAGTATGTTGATGTAATGTGGTTTACAATCAAACATCCTCCTCTCACAAACGATTGGTGAATCATTCTCGGTGACAACCGGCCTGAAACGATCATTCACTCCCCGTGGAGGTCATTGATGACGATGAGGACCATTAACTTCTTGATCGACCGGTCTTCTATTATCCCGTCTTTCACCTCTTCGATCATCTCTTCTATCCTCTCTTCTATTATCCCTTGGGTTACCTCCTCCCACGAAACGAGGAATCCGGTTAGGGTTTGCATTGTTGTTGTTGTTATAAAACCCATCATTCCGGTTCCGTTGGTCATTGTTTCGTGGTTGACGGTTGTTCCCATAACCATCATTTCTTCCACCTCCGTAACCGTATTCGTCGTCCCCAACGTAATTAGCATTTTGGTAGCCAAATTCCTCATCATCATACCTTCTAGCGTTGTAGACGTTGCCTCTATTCACATAGCCCCAATCTTCATCATCATTAGCTCTATCATCATAGTATCCCCCGTCATCCGAATTTTCCGTATGAATGCTTACATGTTCCGGCAATTGATAACCGGGAACACTATACGGTTCATCATCGGGGATTGCGTTCCTCAAATCGTCGATGTTGAAGAATGGGTCTTCATTTGCGGGATTGCCGCGATCACGATTTCCCCGACGGTCGGAATTGACATTCCGGTCATCTAGGTTGATGGGTAAAGAGGTTTGTCTATGAAGGTTTTGTTGTTGAGGTGTTCTTTGATTGTTGTTGGGATTTTGGTTTTGGAAAGGTGGTGTAGGTGGTCCGGTATTGTTGTTATTACCACCCGATCGCTCGGGAGGTATAGGTTGCATATTTGGAGCGGGATTGAAGTTGCTTCGGTATTGGAATTGGTTCGAATTAAGGTTTTGGTTTGATTTTTGGTTCGCCATTGAATCGGTTTCAATGGATGGTGTATGTTGGGGTGTTTGGTTGGTTTGATTAGAAGCAAGTGTTGCTTCTAACCGGCTTGCTAGGTTTCTTCTTGCTACTCTTTCAATTTCCGGTTCGTAGACTAACGGTGAAGTCCTCCCGGAGTTTCGCGTATGCATACACTACCTGTAACCTGCACAAGTAACACACCCGCGTAACAAAGAAAAAGACAAAGTGCAAAAAGAAACTAAACAATTTAAACAGATAATCACACAAATTCAAACAATATCCAAACACAAAGCGCACGCACTCCCCGGCAGCGGCGCCAAAATTTGATCGGAGTGTTGCGCTCCGGTCAAAGATAATATTTATATGCCCTAATTACCCTTAACAAATAGCTAGTGGTAGTGAGGGGTCGAACCACGAAGAGTATGTGGTTTGTGTGTGGATTCGAATGAATTATAACAAATGTCACGATTTATGAAGCTTACTAGAATGTTTTTGTATTTTTGTTTAATTAAGAGATATGAGTTTAGACTAATTGAATTGATTAAATTGATAAACAACTAATAATTAACGATTACAAGAAAATGGTTACTAGAACAATAATAATAAAAAGGAATCACGCCCGGTTTCGGTAATTGTTAATCTAGGGTTTCTACAAGTTTTAGTTTCAACTCAAATGCATTCGATTAACGGATTTAGTGTACCGTGACTTAGGTGCTACTAGCTATCAACGCCCCGAAGAACGGACAAAAAGACACTTTGTAATCAACACAAGTAAATCCTAACAATGATAATGCACAATTACATATCACCGTTTCGCAAAGTCATAACTTTTAACATCGCTTGACAATTCACGAATTCGCAACAAATGTAATACTATTATCAAGAGTTTCAAAAACCAAACACAAATTGTCACTAAGATGAAACAAGAACAATTCGAAACACTAAAATCAACAACTACCTACACCGGGGTGAAACCGAGATGATTAGCCGCTCATGGTTGATGCAACTTGATCACCGGATGCTTGGAATGCGGATGGAGTCATCTTGAAGTCTTGAGAATGGTGAATGATGAGGTTTGGTGAAAGATGATGTTGGTGGAAGGGTTAGGGTTTGTGGATGATGGATTAATTGTGATGATGGTGATGATTCTTGATGATGATTTCGGTTGTAAAGATGAAGATGATGGAATTGGATGATGAATGGTAATTAGTTTAGGTTCCAAGATCAAGTTTAAAACCCAAAACAATGTGTAACCCCCGAATAATGATGACCATCCTCCTTTTGATTCGTTCCAAGACCAAGGAATTAAAAAAAATTGCGACATGCATATAGGGGAGCCGTCGCCGACGGCTTGATGTCCCGTCGGCGACGGTATGTAGATGTTCAAATTGACCCGACGGCTTAACACGCTGTCTACGGTCAAATCAGGCGACGGCACATTACACATACCGTCGGCGACGACCCTTATGGGCGTCGGCGACGGTGCCCAGATTCCCAACTTTCTGTTTTTTCCATTTCTCAAGTCCGGTTAACCCGTTTCGCGTCCCGGTGGTTCCGTTTTCGCTCCGGTGACCCGTAAAGCTCCCGAAAAGCTCCTTAAACTCTGCTAGACCTGCAAAACACATATCTAATCAAAAGTAGACCATTCGAAACTAAAACTTGTGCAAAAACATCAAATTAAGCAATTACGATCACCGGTTTTCGACCACGTATCACTGATCAAAGAAGATAAAGATTGATAGGATGCTTGCATTGTTAGACAAATTAGGAAAGAGACAAAGACTAAAGACTCGAAGCCAAAGACTTCGTCAACATCCAAGGGGGAGTCTGTTGGTGCACTGAATGCCTGCTGACTACGTCTTATAGAGTCTTATGTCTAGATAGGTTAAATGAGTGCACAATAGTGATTAAGTTAGGTTTTGGTCATGGTTTAGAAAGTCAGTCCGCTTGAGGATGACCTGTCCGTTTGAGGATGACCTGTCCGTTTGAGGATGACCTGTCCGTTTGAGGATGACCTGTCCGTTTGAAGATGGCCTGTCCGTTTGAGGAGTGTTCCGTTTGAAGCAGGCTGTGTCACCTTCAAACGGAAGGGCAACTAGTATATATAGGTGTTGTGTAGGTTCATTTGAAACAGACATGTATGTGTGTGTGAGTCGAGGTGCTGCCAAAATTTCATCAGAATCATTATAAAAGACTCAGGAAATCAGTAATATAGAGAAATTGAAAGGAACAAGCTGTTGTGACTTTGTTTACTCTGATTCCACCTTTGTAAACGAAGATGAACTGCCTTTACTGACTGTTTAGGGTCACGGAACCGATCCAACATATATTACAAACCGATTCAAAAGTAACATTGAATATTACAAACGGATTGTAAGATGGATCCACAGGCGGATCTTAAAAAAGAAATATAAACACTGTTCAACAGACTTTAGACGTTTAGAACTTGCAAGATTCCTTTATTAACGCCCTGAGCTCCCAGCCAATTTACGTATAGCACCTGTCACTTAACCTTTTTGGAAAATACGTCAGTTTACACTGGTAAATACAATTAACTGACTCTTTTGAAAATCTTTATGAAAATTGATTTAAATGCACAAGGCACAAATATTCTTTTATATCTTGGGACAATTATATTAATAACAATCTTGTATCAGATTTACATGTTTGTCCAACATTTAGGGCCGGTGATTAAACAAACCGATCAAGATTAATCGACACACCAAAAATATAACTCACAAGAAGTTACCTCACGAGTGAGTATATCTTTTACATACGCAACGGGAGGTGTTATGCCTACACCTTGTGCTTAAGTTGTGGCCATTTACACTTTTTAAATGAGGCAAGGATATCCAGGACACGGTCATTAACCCCCAATGTTATTTGTTATCAAGCAATACTAATTAAAACAGGATTACGCAATTTAATCTTCTCCGATTAAAAGGTTTCTACACCGACCAAGCGGTAATTTTATAATACTTTATCCCAAGCCCGTATAACGGAAAAATAAGTTAAAAGTATTTACCTGAGCTTAAAATGCAATTTATACTCAGCCGTATATTCTAATCAGCAAGCATAAGTACCTCTACTGGGGCTCTCAATCTGGACCGAGGGTTTTATTAACCTATTAGATTCCTAAAGGGTCTTATTTAAGTTGTAACTTAGACCGGTTAGTTTTAAGGAAAGGTTTATGGTTCAAAACGCAAGATTAAGCGAAGACCGGATTAGAGTGTGATTTAGACCCGACAAGTATAGAGGCTTGTATAATATGGGTAAACTAAACACATTCTGAATTTTGAAGTGAAAATGATAAGGTTTGACCCGTTTAGGTTAATTTATGCAAACTAGTTACATAAACCGTACCGAATGCGAAAGATGCATAACGGGTAACCAATGAGTCATGAACATGTTTCACAAGTTGATATGCCTTAAATATGTTGTGATATCAGTAGGATACCTTCCATTATGCCCAAAACGAATTTAAAACCAATTTATGCCCCGTAGGGGTATTTTGGTCATTTTAATGTTTATAAAATAATAATATGAGTTTCTGGTCTAAATAATCAGAAAAATATTTATTTTATCAAGTTATATCAGTAAGATATCTCACATATGTGAAATTTATCATTTATGGCCAAATTATACACTGTAGGGGCATTTTGGTCATTTCACATATGCTTTATGGGTTAATTTTGGAAATCTGAGTTCAAAACTCTTATTTACTGTTAAAGTATAAAATTTTATTTATAACATCAGTAGGTATCAAGCTTTAGGTGTCTAATATGGTTTTAAACCATACTATGCGCCTAAATCGCATAAAAGTCGGTATTTGACGGTATTCGGTTAAATAAGGAAATCTGAGATTTTGATCAGCCTTTAGTGTTTAAAATAACTTATGTAATATATAATATTAGTAGAAAAAGGTTTGATATGTTAAGGATGTATAAAACTCATTTTATTAGCAAAAAGGGCGTTATCGTCAATTACCGAGCCTATGCGAGAACTCTATGTTATGATCATTTTAAAATTTAATAAAAATTTCCATAAATCCCAAAATATTATATTAAATCAGTAGGTAAAAGGTTTGATGTCAAAATTTGAGTTTAAATAGGATTTATATCAAATATGCCGTTTAATTAATAAAAAGGCTTCAATTTACGATATTGAGCATAACTCCTAATTTAGACCACAAACTGATGTCAAATTTTTAGGACATGTTTATAAATCAGTAATAAAGGTTTTTGTCCTCTCATATTTTCAAAAATCTCGTTTTTACATCAAAAGGGCATAATGGTCAACTTTTAGGCAATTAACGGAAACATGCATTGAACTAGGATTTCTAAGGAACCAAGTTGTATAACCTAGGAGGGTTATACTAACATATAATACGGTCCTAAAGGAATCCCAAGGCATATCTAAACTAAGTTAAATCGGGTCAGAATTGAAAGTCAATGCAAAAGTCAACTCTTGCGACTTTCGGTTGCGAACCGAGCTTAAACTTAGAATGGTCGGGTTGAACATGCCTAGACATGTTCAATTAATATTTACCAAGTTATTAAAATGACAAAACTAATTTTATTTCCTTTACATCATTAGTTATGAATTTTATTTAAAAACCGACTCGCTTGACTTTTATTTTGATTACTTTGACCCGACAATTAGCTAAGCAAATGTGGTAATTAGGAGGTGCCCTTTTGAGGGTTTAATACCTACCTAATTACGATCACGTAGCCATGATCATTGCGAACAATGGCTCGACCATTTAAAAGTCAAAGCGTTTATCGCAAACGCTTGACTTTTCGGCTTTTAAGCCAAATAAAAATAACTAGCCATAAGAGGGCACTTACAAGGGGTCCAAGCAAGGATGATATTGATCTAGAATACTCATGTATGAAGCATAAAGCTTTAACTTAGAGCAATTTAGATCAAGTGTGAGAAATGAGAGCAAAACTAGTGGGTATTTATAGGATTTCAAGAACCGTTAGGATCGTTCCTCGATAATTGAGCTTCGATCTGGACCTTACACATAAGGCACATGGTTTTGGAATACTAGGGGTGTCCAAAACCATCACACGGTATAGAGAACAGTTACACTTAGGTCCTTGAAATTCAACCTGGTTGCAAAAATGAAGTTTCTGCCCAGATGAGGCCGTGGCGTCGCGCCACGGCAAAACCCTATAGTGGTGGCGCAGCGCCACCATGTGCAAGCTCCCAGAAAGTTTCAATAATTGACAGGTTTGGTCCCTCCAACACTTTTGAGCCATTTTTGATGCGTTTAAACCCCGTTAACCCCATTTCAAGGCTCTAAAATGATGCCTAAACATAGGGAACATAAAACATGCTCAAAAATATCTCGGATGTCGGTTTATTTTGTGACAACCGTCACTTTTTTGTACATTCCGTACACTAAATGAACAGTAATCTGTGCTTTAATAACTGTGCATGATCTAGTTTACAAGACAAATGAATTTTTTTATTACTGTTATATACATACAATGGCATTTCATGATACAAGACTTTATTCGTTGCTACATGCAACACGAGATAGTTCTAATGATACACATAACAGAATCGGAACCATTACCAGACAAGCTAAAAATGCTGACGAAGTTCAGTACATAGACAGACAGTATTTTGAGGCCCAGTATGAGACACAGACTACGTATTACACTAGTATAGTGTGTAGGGAAGTAAGGACCACAAAACTGCATTCCTAAGTGATAGATTAAGTGCCGGGAAGTGCCTAAAACCCACATAAAGTGCAGAATTCTGTATAATTTAGCAAAAATCAGCTTTTTAACAAGCTAGTAATGTGCAAAAATATGACAAAATGGTCCTGTATGCTTTCCTAGGTGTCGGGAATTAAAAGTGTCACAACAAGGTACTTAAAGAACATTAAACAGAATAACTTGACACTTTAACAAACCGGTATCAAATCGAACAACCGAACATTACCCGGAACACCAAAATATTGCTAGAAGCATTATTATTATTTTTCTGAGCTAGTTATAGTTCCCGAACACCCTAGCACCCACTAAAATATCTAGTAACTAATTAAACTAACTAAATACTTGAGTATGGATTTCATGGTAACTAATGGGTTAAAAATTACACATAACCCCCGCCCCCCCATATATAGGTGGACGGTCACCATGGCCCCACCATGATCCTCCAAGATCTTGTAAGATCTAAATAAATCTCCTCAAATCTTCCTAAAGATATGATTAGATGATGTATGTATGTACTAATGGAAGCGTGATACACAATGGGTAATACTCAAAATGGGGATTATAAGTAGACATGAAGAATCACAACTACACAACACCATTCACTCTCCTCCTCTCTTCTTCCATTCGGCCGTAGGTAGCCACCACCACCACCATTATCATTCAATCACAATCATCTAATCTAAGACTATCCAAGGGTGTAAGAAGGTGTTTAACGAAGCGTGGTGCATGTGGAACATGAAGGACCTCATCCGTTTGCTTATATCCACTCGATCTTCATCTTGTTCTTCCCTAGCTTGAAGCTAGTAGTAAGATTCTTGTTAACTCTTGTATACTTCATATATTTGGTGGATAAAAGATATAACATGTTGAAATAACAAGAACACTAAATGAACATGCACTTGAATCTTGAAACCTAAAGATGAAATATGATGAAATATTGTTAGTATGATGTGGTTTTGAATATGTTGATGTTTGCTTGATGATTACTAGAAATATTGATGTTGATTATTACATGGAACTTGCTAGATTATGATTAAAAACATGATTTAGCAAGATAAGGGATGATTATGTAACAACATGAAATAATCATCTCTTTGATTAAACATGAACTTGAAAGTAAAATGATTTTTCTTGAAAAGTAATAAACCAAGTGAACTAGTAAGCTTGTAGATCTAAGATTTGTGAATGATTTCTCTAAAAGAACCAAGTTTAAAAAGACGATTTTTGAAAGATCATGATTTCTCTTAAACCTACACTATTTTTAGTGACAAAATAAGTGTAGAAATACTCTTGAAACAAGAAGAAGTGATAAATAAACATTTTTGCAAAATGTGTTTACAAGTTGTAAACATCAAAAACCTTCAAGAATGGAGTTTACCAAGTAGTAAATATATTTTGGAGGGTAATAAAGGCTACTAAATACCTTACCAAGTTACTACACATTTTTGTGAAAACAATCAAGTTCATGTTATTATGTAAAATGTATAGCTTTTGCACTTGGTAAGTGTAATATGGTTTAGTGATTTGTTGTTGATTGTTTGAATGATTTTCGAAAAGAAAATGATATGCTAAATAGCATGGACACCTCCATTTACAAAGGAAACTATGGCGAAATTTTCTAAAATTCCAACACTTAGAAAATATTTTCTAACAAGTGTTTACAAGTGTATTTTTTACTATGATTTTCCACATAAACTTTGCCATAGATTTTTGTAACAAAAATACAAGTATTGGAGGTTGGTTTTTGTAAACAAAAATGGATAAATATGTATCTAGAATATATATTTACATTAAAATCATTGTGTGTGATTATGTGAAATAGTTATATTATTTTATGGAAAATAATATAACTTACAAACACCAAGAACTTACAAATCCAAAATAATACCAAAAATACCAGGAATAAATTATATAAATTACACACGTAAATATTGGCAAACCGAACAAGAACGTAACTTATAAAATATTCCAGAAAATACCATTACAAAGGTATTTTTGGCAAATATTGTTTTGGATACAAGAAATGAAAATACGGTTTTTGAAAATATTGCAAGAGTAATATTGTATTTTTGACCAAGAGAAAATCTATTATTTTTGGAAGTAAGAAATATATTTTCTTAGAATATTTAGAAGATATATGATTTTTGAGAAAAATATATATTTTCTTGGCAATACATTACTTTGGACAAAACAAGTCTATATATTTTCTAAAGTAAGACTTGAATATATATTAATTCGGAACTACAAATACAAGAATACGAAAATACACATGTATGGAATACTCCCATCCTTGGGAAGGAAATGCGAAAATAAATACTTGAGAAGTATTATAACTTCGGAAAATGTTAAAGACATAAAGGAAACGTAACTCAAAACATGAATACTAAGGCAAGGCGCCCGCTCGTCTAATAGACCCTAGCATTGTAGGTAGTCGTGTTTGCTGACGAGATTTGAGTTACGAGTACTGAAGACGCAAAACAGTGAGTTCATGCTCCCCCTTTTCTCTTAACTGTTTTTGGTTTTATAACTCTCGGGGGTGGAATACATGTTACGAATACTTAAAACGGTATGAATTGCCTATGAAAAGAAATACTAGATCATGTGAGCACAGACTTAATACAGAAATGCCATTAATACATAATTAGGGACGAGGGTTAGATCTAACGGGTACGGCTGAACCCCACTCATGGTCACAACTAGTACCTAGTAGTGCTTCGGAGTCCCAGTCGAGGTTAATCGACACAGTCGAGGGTAATCGACACAGTCGAGGGTAATCGACACAGTCAAGGGAAATTGACACGAACCCCACTCATGGTCACAACTAGTACCTAGTAGTGCTTCGGAGTCCCAGTCGAGGTTAATCGACACAGTCGAGGGTAATCGACACAGTCGAGGTTAATCGACACAGTCGAGGAAAATCGACAAGGGTATAAGCCATTACAAGTGCTCCCTAGGTCCTCACATGCCTTAAAGTCCTTGTAAAACATTCATGTTCATATACGCTTTTCATACCTGTTTATAAAGGAGTCTCTCAAAGATTTACAAGAATTACAGTACACAAACAGGACGCATGAACTCGCTCAACTTTTGTTGATGTTTTCCAAAATTACATGTATTTCAGGTGACAGGATGGATCTTGGGCGCGGGTGTCGTAACTAGAAGTAGACTTCAAGTTTAGATGTCATCCACTTTTGTTGAATTGTAACCTAGACGAAGGTTGTGTTTTAAAACTTAAATAACAAGTGCTTGTAATACTCAAATTTTATGAATGGATGAACATCGTTTTGATCATGTAGTTGTTTATTACGATTGAATGCAATGATATTAAACCAGTCACACATCATACGCTTCCGCAAATGTCAGGGTGTGACAGTTTGGTATCAGAGCTTCGATTGTAGTGAACTAGGATTCCTTCTCGAGTGTAGACTACAATCACTAGAGTTCTCTCACGAAAACATTTTACAAAAAGGTTTTCATTGCATTCACGTAAGCGTCAAGATCCACGAGTCAAACACTTTTCAAAAAGAGACAAGGCAAGGACATTAGTAGGGAATACCCTCAAGATAAGGTGCCAATTAAGGCATAGTCTACACGAGTTAGACTTGCCAAAGATAAAATACACTCTTGGTGATAACTAGTACCAAGTAGTGTTTTTGTGTCTCAGTCGTGAATCGACAACTAGAAAAATGACCCCCCCCCCAAAAAAAAAAACGAGAGTTATAAGTAAAATGATGCATCGAAATGCCTGTTTATGCTAAGTAACATATTTGTTTATCGATACATACATACGAATAAGTGTACGGAATAAATATTGACGTGAATACATACAAATAAATGTACGGAATGATTACTGACGTGAATACTTTCGACTCCGACTCCTATTATTAATCTTACTCGCACGATGAAGCTATCGACCTCGCGTTCATTGCAAGGCTCATAACTGGAGTGATAATCAAACAAGATTCTGAGCTTACTTCTGTAGGAGATGGCTGCTCTTCCCTTTTGATCGTGAAGATGCCTGACTACGGTAGTGACGACGAGGCAGAGGCGGCAACCTTGAGCAACTACTTAATAAGCAGGACGAGATCCCTGCGGCTCTTGTGAAACGAGATTGACGACATACTTGACCAGAAAAGGAAGATGAAA
This sequence comes from Helianthus tuberosus, assembly GCA_030545235.1. Taxonomy (NCBI): domain Eukaryota; kingdom Viridiplantae; phylum Streptophyta; class Magnoliopsida; order Asterales; family Asteraceae; genus Helianthus; species Helianthus tuberosus. Next base: position 116,191,650 of record CM060361.1, on the reverse strand, counting down.
TATTCATCTTGAAGGTGCCCCTCCAACTACTGGGAATTCTCTTTATTCCTATTTCATTTAATCATCGTGCCTATTCGCGCGTAACGATAACGAGTGTTAGCGCATGGACCACTGCAATGGTCCTCTCCATGACGGAGATATAAGGACAGTAGTGTCCCCTCCTTGATTGATCATCTGCTTGGACGAGAGAAAATTGGGGTAACTGTGCAAGACAATTTATTATTACGGGGGCCCACGTAATAACAACTTGTAGTGCATGGAAATCCTGGTGGACTCTGCGGGCCAAGCTAACGATCACTGCACAAAAATAAACTCTAGGTGTTCACACCTTCAAATGGTAGAACAATACCTAGATCAGTGCTTTAGCACTTTATAAAGTAGGAAACTTGTCTTGCCTACTTCGTGTCTACCCGAGTACGAGACGTCTGAGAAACGATACTTAAGCAAGAGAAGAGGAATAACATTCAGAAAGATTCAGTGACGTACGCACTACCACTTTATGAAACTTGTATGACCAAGGTGATGTAACCTCGGGTTCATTTTATTTTCCCTATTACAAACAATAATCCAAGTTGGCAAGCCTATGTGAAGGCTCAGTAATTGTTTCCTCGCTCATACATTGATTATATATACATGTGAAATTGGGTGATTACATGATGGCTTATGGTGCTATGTACCTCATAGACAATTATGGGATGTTGTCTAACTTACCTCATACCTCTTGACAGAAGAGAATGCCACCCAGACGTGACACAAACACCAGTACGTTACCAAGGACAGAAGCTGAGCTTCAAGAACGAATCTCACAGGCAATTGCACGACATGAAGCCCTCCGCTCTGAACACAGCTGTGGCACTACCGAAAATAACCCTTCAACTGGCTGCACCTATAAACAATTCCTGGACTGCAAGCCATTGAATTTTGATGTAACATTCCTATTTTTATATAAGAATTATAGGTTTGGTTAAATTTATTAACCATTAGTAACTAGTAACTAGTTTATTTTTAATATAAATGTTCAACCTAAATAGTTTTGAACACTATTTTATATAGTTGGTTGAAATATTATACTAATTAATTGGCCTGTATATGGGTAACCTTTCTAATAAAATAAAAGTCTATAAAAACTTATATTATTAGACAGGTATATTACGGGTAAGTCGACTGTTAGAAATATGAAGTAACTAGACGGGCCCATGAACCATTTAATAATTAAACTATAAAAATACATTATATTTGGACCTACTATATTTTTAATGAAACTTAGACCCAAATGTAGATAAGATTATTCTCGTTCTAAAGACATATTCATTATTTTCTAGAACGTTATATTTTACAAGTTATAAGCGTCAAATAAGTAAAGCAGTTAAATTAATATATATATATATATATATAATAAAAATAAAGTTTACAATTGAAAGTTTGTTTGAAATATATGTGGGTATGTCGAGATAATCAAAAGAATCAAAACAATAAAATAAAAAGAAAAAGGGAAATCTAGAAAATTTGGATATATCCAACATAGTTTAGAAATATCTGCTTTCAAGCATTACGTGTCCTATTTCAATTAAAATAATATTTAAATTTTTAATCTACAAAATTGATTGTTGGATAAGTGGCACTATACGTGTCCACTTAGGTATGCATTCTAAACTATATGCACATCATATAAATAGCAGTAGATCCCTCAGTATATCGTCGCCCTCTGTTTCTCAATTTCTAGCTTTTTATTATTTTTATTTCACTATAATAATAAGGCTCTGTTCTGTTTTAAGTATTTTAACTCCCGATCACCGCTACCCTTTCCGATTGATCTGGAACCCATAACGCATGTCAGGGCCCTGCCCGACTAAGTTATTGGGGTTCTGTCTCGGGACATCGGGATAAGGTTGAATGAGGGGTACTATACTTAACACAAGTGCATTATATATTTTTAATAGTCCAGAAGTTATACCCAAAATTTCTACCAGGAAGTTTTTTAGTTGAACCCTAAAGTTACAAAGTGGGTCCATTCTCTTTTCTCACCATTTTATTCCCTTTCTGTCCCAAACCATAACAACTCTCACCAAAACTATTATTTATTATTATATTTTGTTTACTAGGAAACCTTAGTTAAGACCCCTAAGTAATCCTACACAAACCCTAAAATTTTCATAACAATCAGAATCAGGATCAGGACCCCTAAAACTCGGGGGGGGGGGGGGGTATTCCCCATTGACGATTATCCTTATAAGTTGCTGTCAAAATCGAATTTAATCGATCTGTCGACTCACCAAGGCTTCATACACACGTGGCAACCCTATGCTAAAAGGGTCCCCCGTCGCGTGGCGCGACAGGGTGTCGCGTGGCGCGACCGCGCCATTTTTCAGATATAAATAGAGGGGTGTGGGACTTGATTTCTGGCATTCGTTCGACGTTAAAATTCGTTTTACACTTCGAGATATCACCTGATTACTACCAAACACACACTAGCTCGAATTCTGCTACGATACCGGGTATTAACTCGATCGCTGCTACGATTCAATGTCCGATCAATTGAAACTATCCGACCGGATGTTTAAGTGTTATCCTTTGTCAATAATCGTGATTCCGACAGGATGTTTGAGTGCCACCCGAACTCGGGGAGTACTCTGTCATTCGTTGCGAATCCGATGGATGTTTAAGTGATTACACTTTATTATTCGTTGTGAGGGTTTTAATCTTGTGAGTTATCGTAAATGCTGTATTAGTTATTTACCGAGTTCGTGTGCACTAGGTTACAAGGCTAACCAGTAGGCTAAGCTCTGCCCGTATAAATCTGCATGCTTATAATGTGAGTCATTCTCTTTTTATTAAAGTGCTTTATAAATTCTTAAATATTTTCAAAGTTATAATTACAGTGATTAAGTATATGTAATCACCAATTTACAGCCACTATGTGGGGTTTTGTATACATTACTTTATAATCGTCACCATTGGGGCAACCAATGGGGGATATGACCATAGTCACAGAAACGAGTCGAGTGACAAATACTGTGGGTAGTTGGTTGATATCAGAAACATTGTAATCTCTCTTAATACTGTAAATTATAACAAACGTGTTGTTTTAGTAAATAGAATGATTCACCAGTATTTCCTGCTGACAAAACCTTTTTAAAACGCGTTTCAGGTAATTACAGTAGATTGGAGTAAGAGATGGATACGGCACTGAAAGGCTTCAAGAAGTGGCTTATTTTATTAATTAAATCAAATTAAGAAATATTGTTTCATGTAATTGGGTTTATCCCTTATTAAAGCTACATTTGTAAAACATGGGTTTATCCCATCTATTTAATAAATAAAACCCAGTGTTTTCTAAACTCTGATATTTTTCCTAACTCACGGTCCTGATGAAATTTCCGCTGCAAAATTTTTAAAAATAATCACCGGTACCACTTGGCTGTTCACGGCTCCCGATTCCGTCCAGGGTGGGTCGGGGGTCGTGACATTTGATGGCACGGGAGGTGCCGTTGCATTTGTTCGTTGGGCAGAAAAGACTGACTCTGTTCTAAGAATGAGTAACTGTTCGCCCCAGCAGAGAGTTACCTTTATCTCAGGGTTATTTTTAGATGGCGCACTCTCCTGGTGTAACCTTCAGGTTCAAACCCTTGGTGCAGATGCTGCCTATGCACTGAGCTGGGACGAGCTCAAGGAAATGATGGAAAAGAAATACTGTTCTAGGGCTGAAATCCAGAAGCTTGAGGTGGAGTTCTGGAATTTGAAAATGGACGGATAGAAGATTCCTGAATATGTCCAGCAATTTCACGACTTGTCTAGGGTCGCCCCCTACTTAGTCAAACCGGAATTCAAGAGGGTTGAACGATTCATTTGGGGACTTGCACCTCAGATCAGGTGCATGGTTACTACCTCAAAGCCCTCAACCATTACAGAGGCTATCGACTTGAGTGTTACTCTTACTGAAGAAGCTCTATGCATGGGAAAATTTTCGGAATCTGAGGATAACAAGAAAGAGACTCATGTGGAGTCATCAGGCAACAAGAAGAGGAAGTCCTCAAACCTAAAGATAAGCACCCAAGTCAGCTATGAAAGCTCTAAGGCAAACAAGAGAAAGAAAGTGAAACCGCCACATGATAGGAAAGCTCATGGAACCACTGATAAGGTTGGAGGTAAGATTTACTCGGGGACTAAGCCGAGGTGCGGGGAATGCACTTTTCACCATGAAGGTCGATGTCTGAGGCCTAAGTGCGGAAAGTGTGGAAAAGAAGGGCACAGCAAGGACGCCTGTTGGGCAAAGGACCCAGATGGAAGAGATAAGAGAGTACCAGGTTGCTACAGATGTGGTGAAGCAGGGCACTTTAGGAAAGATTGCCCTAGGAAGAAACAAGCAAGGAAGGGTTTTCACGATCGGAGCTCATGAAGCATGCCAGGATCCAGATGCGGTTACGGGTACGTTCCCTATTAACCAACCTTATGCATCTATTTTTTATTTATACTGGCATCAACTTTAACCTTGCATGCTTAGAACTTAAGAAACTGCTTGGCCTAGTTTCGAGTAAAATAGACGTCCCGTATTCTTTAGAAATGGGCATATAGAAGGCTAGTTTTAGCAGTCGAAGCAATTAAGGATTATATTTTGGGGACTCAGAAGGCCGGAACCTTCTGTTACCATTGACTTAAGAAGTCATAATATGATAGTCAGCATGGATTGGATATCCAAGTATAGAGCCTTAGAACATCCCCGTGATGGAAGAAGCTTCAGAAGCCTTTTCTGAAGATTTGCCAGGAACGCCCCTCCACAACAACAAGAGGAGTTTAGGATAAACCTCGTGCCAGGAGCAACACCAGTGCCGAATGACACCTTACCGACTAGCTTCGTCCGCGAAGCATGAGCTTCCTGTATAACTGCAAGAGCTGCTAGACAGAAGGAATTAAGGACATGACATCCTTAGTTAAGGATACGAGGAGAAAGTTGACAGTTCCATTTTGCATAAATTCCAGAGAATTGAGAATCAGAATCCTTTGCCAAGGACTGATAACATGAACAGACAAATCGTCAGGTTATAGTTACCACTCAAAGATCAACTTGAGGACAAGATGTCCTCCACTGTGAATACAAGAAGGAAATATCCCTAAAATGACCTTTAGGACTCGCTTCGAGCATTACGAGTTCCTTTTCATACCATTTGGCTTAACACATGCATCGACAATATTCATGGACCTCATGAATCAAACGTGTAAGCCATACCTGGATAAATCATGATCATACTTATTGACTACATTCTTATATGGCCAACGACCAAGGAAGGTCGTGAGCAACAGCTGTAATTTACCTTGCAACTCTTAGAGAAAGAACAGTTATGCGCTATGATGACGAAAAGTGGATTTCGAATTCGCGAGGTAAGAACTTTAAGATACATGATGTATAAGAACGAGATTCATGCCAACCCTGCAACCAAGAGCTAAAATGTTAGAGTTGCAGTTATGTGACGCTTCTCGACAAAGTCTCGAATGCACGTCGACGCAACGAGACCACAACATTGCATACACGGCACATTGATTAAAGAATCATAAGAAGAAACCATGATCTAGATACAGTGATTGCGCGCCGCAAATTTGACAACATTACTTGTAAGAAAACACTGCACGACCTTTACAGAACACAAGGGTTGCAGCACACCTTTGATCGTAAAAACTTGAATATTAACATAGATGGACTAAGCTACTGAACGATGCAGACTGTATGAACACTATACGTGCTTGTGTGATAAACTTTGATAAAAAGTTGGAACACTCACTCGCCCTTAGTAGAGTTTTCCTACAACAGTATTTATCACACCGCCGTTTGAACCGCTTCGTGTGAAGCTTTAGATGGAACATAATAAGTCGATCCCCGTCGTGTGGATCAGAGACCGGGAACAAACAATCTACTGACCCGCATCGGTTCGGGAAAAACTAGAGGCAAACCGTTTAGATATGTGAACATATCAAGGCAGCCCGCGGAATACAGAAAGATTACGCCGATGAGCGGCGGAAATCGTAAGAATTTGAAATAAGAAGTATGGCTTTAATGAGAGCCTCGCCTAGAGAAGGCATGGTATGATTTGGAAAACGAAAAGGTTGAATCCCCGGTGTAGGGATCGGAACCACTGCTCACAAGATGAAACTTCTAGAAAAGATCCGTAGTGATCGCGACACATTCTATGTGTCTAGTCTTTAAAGGAGTCTGACTCAAGGAACAGTCGTAGTTCCCACAAATAAGATTCACGTCAATGACAAACGACAAAATTACTATAAAACCTGTTAAGGTTACGGACCAAGAGTCCACAATACTATAAAACCTGTTAAGGTTACGGACCAAGAGTCCACAAGACACAGAAAACACATAATTGATTTACTTGAGTACGATAGAATTCATAACATGACCCAGAGTTACATGGGAATATAAAGACAAATCATGAATCTAAGTGACCATATTTTATTCACAACTCCCCTGCGACCGATGGCATCGCTTGAATTTCGGGACGAAATTCTTTTAACGGGGGGAGACTGTGACAACCGTCACTTTTCCGTACATTCCGTACACTAAATGAACAATAATTTGTGCTTCAATAACTGTGCATGATCTAGTTTACAAGACAAATGAATTTTTAATTACTGTTATATACATACAATGGCATTTCATGATACAAGACTTTATTCGTTGCTACATGCAACACGAGATAGTTCTAATGATACACAGAACAGAATTGGCACCATTACCAGACAAGCTAAAAATGCTGACGAAGTTCAGTACATAGACAGACAGTATTTTGAGGCCCAGTATGAGACAGAGACTACGTATTACACTAGTATAGTGTGTAGGGAAGTAAGGACCACAAAACTGCATTCCTAAGTGATAGTTTAAGTGCCGGGAAGTGCCTAAAACCAACATAAAGTGCAGAATTCTGCATAATTCAGCAAAAATCAGCTTTTTAACAAGCTAGTAATGTGCAAAAATATGAAAAAATGGTCCTGTATGCTTTCCTAAGTGTCGGGAATTAAAAGTGTCACAAAAGGGTACTTAAAGAACATTAAACAGAATAACTTGACACTTTAACAAACCGGTATCAAACCGAACAACCGGACATTACCCGGAACACCAAAATATTGCTAGAAGCATTATTATTATTTTTCTGAGCTAGTTATAGTTCCCGAACACCCTAGCACCCACTAAAATATCTAGTAACTAATTAAACTAACTAAATACTTGAGTATGGATTTCATGGTAACTAATGGGTTAAAAATTACACATAACCCCCCCCCCCCCCCCCACATATATGGGTGGACGGTCACCATGGCCCCACCATGATCCTCCAAGATCTTGTAAGATCTAAATAAATCTCCTCAAATCTTCCTAAAGATATGATTAGATGATGTATGTATGTACTAATGGAAGCATGATACACAATGGGTAATACTCAAAATGGGGATTATAAGTAGACATGAAGAATCACAACTACACAACACCATTCACTCTCCTCCTCTCTTCTTCCATTCGGCCGTAGGTAGCCACCACCACCACCATTATCATTCAATCACATTCATCTAATCTAAAACCATCCAAGGGTGTAAGAAGGTGTTTAACGAAGCGTGGTGCTTGTGGAACTTGAAGGACCTCATCCGTTTGCTTTTATCCACTCGATCTTCATCTTGTTCTTCCCTAGCTTGAAGCTAGTAGTAAGATTCTTGTTAACTCTTGTTTACTTCATATTTTTGGTGGATAAAAGATATAACATGTTGAAATAACAAGAACACTAAAAGAACATGCACTTGAATCTTGAAACCTAAAGATGAAATATGATAAAATATTGTTAGTATGATGTTGTTTTGAATATGTTGATGTTTGCTTGATGATTACTAGAAATATTGATGTTGATTATTACATGGAACTTGCTAGATTATGATTAAAAACATGATTTAGCAAGATAAGGGATGATTATGTAACAACATGAAATAATCATCTCCTTAATTAAACATGAACTTGAAAGTAAAATGATTTTTCTTGAAAAGTAATAAACCAAGTGAACTAGTAAGCTTGTAGATCTAAGATTTGTGAATGATTTCTCTAAAAGAACAAAGTTTAAAAAGACGATTTTTGAAAGATCATGATTTCTATTAAACCTACACTATTTTTAGTGACAAAATAAGTGTAGAAATACTCTTGAAACAAGAAGAAGTGATAAATAAACATTTTTGCAAAATGTGTTTACAAGTTGTAAACATCAAAAACCTTCAAGAATGGAGTTTACCAAGTAGTAAATATATTTTGGAGGGTAACAAAGGCTACTAAATACCTTACCAAGTTACTTCACATTTTTGTGAAGAAAATCAAGTTCATGTTATTATGTAAAATGTATAGCTTTTGCACTTGGTAAGTGTAATATGGTTTAGTGATTTGTTGTTGATTGTTTGAATGATTTTCGAAAAGAAAATGATATGCTAAATAGCATGGACACCTCCATTTACAAAGGAAACTATGGCGAAATTTTCTAAAATTCCAACACTTAGAAAATATTTTCTAACAAGTGTTTACAAGTGTATTTTTGACTATGATTTTCCATATAAACTTTGCCATAGATTTTTGTAACAAAAATACAAGTATTGGAGGTTGGTTTTTGTAAACAAAAATGGATAAATATGTATCTAGAATATATATTTACATTAAAATCATTGTGTGTGATTATGTGAAATAGTTATATTATTTTAGGGAAAATAATATAACTTACAAACACCAAGAACTTACAAATCCAAAATAATACCAAAAATCACCAGGAATAAAGTATATAAGTTACACACTTAAATATTGGCAAACCGAACAAGAACGTAACTTATAAAATATTCCGGAAAATACCATTACAAAGGTATTTTTGGCAAATATTGTTTTGGATACAAGAAATGAAAATACATTTTTGAAAATATTACAAGAATAATATTGTATTTTCGACCAAGAGAAAATCTATTATTTTTGGAAGCAAGAAATATATTTTCTTAGAATATTTAGAAGATACATGATTTTTGAGAAAAATATATATTTTCATGGCAATACATTACTTTGGACAAAACAAGTCTATATATTTTCTAAAGTAAGACTTGAAAATATATTAATTCGGAACTACAAATACAAGAATACAAAAATACACGTATATGGAATACTCCCATCCTTGGGAAGGAAATGCGAAAATAAATACTTGAGAAGTATTATAACTTCGGAAAATGTTAAAGACATAAAGGAAACGTAACTCAAAACATGAATACTAAGGCAAGGCACGACCCGCTCGTCTAATAGACCCTAGCATTGTAGGTAGTCGTGTTTGCTGACGAGATTTGAGTTACGAGTACTGAAGACGCAAAACAGTGAGTTCATGCTCCCCCTTTTCTCTTAACTGTTTTTGGTTTTATAACTCTCGGGGGTGGAATACATGTTACGAATACTTAAAACGGTATGAATTGCCTATGAAAAGAAATACTAGATCATGTGAGCACAGACTTAATACAGAAATGCCATTAATACATAATTAGGGATGAGGGTTAGATCTAACGGGTACGGCCGAACCCCACTCATGGTCACAACTAGTACCTAGTAGTGCTTCGGAGTCGCAGTCGAGGTTAATCGACACAGTCGAGGGTAATCGACACAGTCGAGGGTAATCGACACAGTCAAGGGAATTGACATGAACCCCACTCATGGTCACAACTAGTACCTAGTAGTGCTTCGGAGTCCGATTCGAGGTTAATGGACACAGTCGAGGGTAATCGACACAGTCGAGGGTAATCGACACAGTCAAGGTAAATTGACACAGTCGAGGTTAATCGACACAGTCGAGGAAAATCGACAAGGGTATAAGCCATTACGAGTGCTCCCTATGTCCTCACATGCCTTAAAGTCCTTGTAAAACATTCATGTTCATATACGCTTTTCATACCTGTTTACAAAGGAGTCTCTCAAAGATTTACAAGAATTACAGTACACAAACAAGACGCATGAACTCACTCAACTTTTGTTGATGTTTTCCAAAATTACATGTATGTCAGGTGACAGGATGGATCTTGGGCGCGGGTGTGGTAACTAGAAGTTGACTTCAAGTTTAGATGTCATCCACTTTTGTTGAATTGTAACCTAGACGAAGGTTGTGTTTTAAAACTTAAATAACAAGTGTTTGTAATACTCAAATTTTATGAACGGATGAACATCGTTTTGATCATGTAGTTGTTTATTATGATTGAATGCAATGATATTAAACCAGTCACACATCATACGCTTCCGCAAAAGTCAGGGTGTGACATATTTGGCCGTACGTGTGACAACCCTCAAAATCCCATGTATTCCGTACAATTTATTATTGATAATGAAAGTGCTTGACGACTGTGTGGAATTACTTAACTGCTTTCTGATATCTGTGTTATATTTACATGCGCATGTTAACACACTAGTAATGTACAGAAAAGTTACTAAATAGTCCTGTGTGATTTCCTAAGTGTTAGAAATTAATTGTGTTTCAAAAATATATATAATAAACACTTTACGGAATAATTAAACAATTTAACGAAACGGTATTTAACCGGACAACCGGACATTACCCGGGACACTAAATTTTTGTCAAACACATTGTGTTATTATTTCTTGGCTAGTCGTGATCCCCGAACACCCTATCACCCACTAAAAAGCAACTAACTAACATATGGAAGTTTACTACTTGAAATCTAACTAGTCTTTACAATTTAGTTGCAAAGTTACCCTTAACCCCCCCCCCCCCCCAACCAAATTCGGTCCCATAGGACCCACCCAAATCTTTAACATATCTTACTAGATTTCACCTAAGATTTGATGGGATCCTTACTTGATTTTGTGCACAAGATATTTAGAGATCTTCTTTATATCTTCCTAGATCTTCACATAATATCACCTCCACCATTTCACTCAACCTCTCACTTCTCTCTCTCTCAAAATCGGCCAGACCTGGGCTGCCATCACCACCACCATATCACCCTCATCCTCCTCCATTTTGAAGCTTCATTCAAGCTTAGAAGGTGATTCTAGGAAGCTCGCAACTTGTGGAGCTTCAAAGGGCCTTGTTTCTTACTTTCTCATCATCATTTTCACCATCATCTTCAAAGTGTTCTTCCCTAGCTTGAAAGCTAGTTGTAAGATTCTGATTTACCCTTGTTCACTTCACATTTTAATGGTTACAAGTTGTTGTTTATCGATTCTCACTATAACACCTTTAATCATAAACAAAAATCATGTTCTTGAAACTTAAAATTTATGTAAACCTGTTGGATAGATGTTGTATAAAACATGCATGGCACTTGATCATTGTTTACTCGAAATTTATATTGTTATTCTGCTGTGCATATGTGGATTGTCGCTTATTATGATTATCGGAACAGAAATAACTCACTAAAGTTTGATAGAAAGCTGAAACAGAAGCTGTTTGATTTTTACAGCCAACTTCAGTTGGCTGTAACCGGAGTTTAACTCAGCGAAAAATGTATTTTCTGAAGTCTAAAACGTACCTTTTCGAAATACCGTTCCAACGGCTCTGGAATCATAATTTTTCGACATCGTTTACTATTTTAAATGGAATTTCTCGTAACAGCGTGCTGGGCTGTCTAGTTTCAGCTGAAAATGCAGGTCACGTTTTCTGTTATATCTAAGTGGTTATTGGGACTTAATTTACGAAATTTAAACTGGAGAAAATATGCGAGTAAACTGAAATTCTCCAACTGGAATCACCTCATTCGGAGACTCGGTGATTCTGGAATAAAAAAAACAATGGGCAGGGGTAAAATGGTAACAAATCAGACCACTGTTCATTGCTGGAATTTTTATGAAAAATCTGTAAACATTTAGACCTTGAAAATTTTACAGGAACATAACGAGACTTTTTCACATGTCATATATTTTTCTGGGAATTTATTGTGACCTGTAACTATTTTATTAAAATGTCCGAAAACAGCCCGGTTTTGAATATTTATGCTGAAATGACATAAGCTGTAACTTGCGTGTCTAAATGTCGAGTATGCTATCCGTGAATGATCTAACATGTTATATATGCTATGTGCATTATCGTATGTTTGATTTCGAGTGGGGAATGGATGGGAAACTTAGATGGGCATAAACCATTAAAACGATGCATGTTGTGTGATAGATACGTGTAGGAACTTTGTGTTCTATTTGAAAGCCGCTAAATGACTAACTGGTAAATCATACTAGGACGTGATTGACCGACCTTGACTGTTAGCTATATCTGAGAGTCTAACCGAGCAATCCGAGGTGAGTTCACACCCTTACTAAGGCATGGGATTCCCGGTGGTTGGGAATGGGATTGAATAACTACTCGTACTATCATTCTATTTATATTACCAACACTACTAGACTACCTACTACTGTCCTCGGATTGAGAAGGGCACGTACGTAAAACCTACGTACACTCACACTCACTACTTTCCTCGGATGAGAAGGGCACGTACGTAAAACCTACGTACACTCACACTTACTACTGTCCTCGGATGAGGAGGGCACGTACGTAAAACCTACGTACACTCACACTCACTGCTGTCCTCGGATGAGAAGGGCACGTACGTAAAACCTACGTACACTCATACTTAACACCGTCCTCGGATTGGGAAGGACACTTATGGATACGCCTAGTCTAGTAACATACATAATGGGAAGCCCCCACTAAATATCGTAAAGGTTTGGGAATCAAGGATAATGGGTAATACTTGGTTGTGAAACGAACTTCCGATTCCTGATACGAACTCATTAACTAAACAACCAAACGTGAACTCACTCAACTTTGTTGTTGACTAGTTGTTACATGCCTTGCAGGTCGTTAGATGCTGTGGAGCTTGCACATGGAGGTGGTCGTTGTGGAATGCGAACTAATATGTCCCGTACTTAATGAATAAACTTTATGAACTTATTTAACCTACGTTTTGGACTTGAAACTTATGAACTATGGACTTATGTTTTGGTTTAACGTCTTATGCTTCCGCTATTTAAATTGAACTTGGTTAACTTCCTTTTGGTCACCAATTGTATTGTGATTGGTTTTATTTACTAAAATACGTTGTTCGATATGATTGGTGGCTCGATCCTGGTCATGTCACGCCTCCAAGCGGTGGTACTCAGCATGGTGGATTTTGGGGGTGTGACAGATTGGTATCAGAGCCATTGGTTATAGTGAACTTGGTTTTAAAAAGGGGAAAAAGCTTTTTTTTTTATAAAACCAGACTATAACCTGTATAGTGCTCAACGATCCACAACGACGCTTCGCTCCACGTGCAAGACTCGACACCATAAGTGGTATGATTTATGTTATATTGTCGGTTAGATAGTTCTCACTGTGCATTAGATAATGTGATAATTGCTATTTGAACCTTGTGTGCTTACTCTCTAATGTCGTCCCACACACTTACACACTTTCGCGACACTTTCCTCACTTACGTTGCTTCATTATGAAGATCATGAGCGGACGCGGAGGACATATCAACCTCACTCAAGCCCAGTTGACGGCTTTGATCAACGAACGAGTTGCGGAGGCACTCGCAGCTAACCCTGCAGGAGGTATAACCTGCCATACCAACTCACCTTAGGACGTTTAGATCCTACCTTCTCAAACCAACCCTCGTGCTTAACCTTATCTTTTATTCTCGCGCAACAGGTCAACATGCTCAACCTCCTGTGTGCACGTTTAAGACGTTCATGGACTGCCGACCTACCACTTTCAGTGGCACCGAAGGAGCAGTGGGCCTTCTTCACTGGTTTGAAAAGCTTGAGACAGTTTTCTAGATGTGCGAATGCCCCGAAGACCGTAGGGTGAAATATGCTACCGGAACGCTTGAATGAGCTGCGTTAACCTGGTGGAAGGCACAGGTTCAACTACTAGGACTGGCAGTTGCTAATGCCACATCCTGGAATGGTTTCAAAGAGCTGATCAAGGAGGAGTACTGTAGTCAGGATCACATCCATAAGCTAGAGGTGGAATTTTACAATCTGAAGATGACGGGGTCTGAGATTGAGGCGTATACTAAGAGGTCAAACGAGCTGGCCATCCTGTGCCCTACGATGGTGAACCCTCCCATCAAACGTATTGAGCTGTACCTCAAGGGCCTTGTACCCGAGATTCAAAGTCACGTGACTTCAGCCAACTTGGGTACCATCCAGCAAATCATCAAACTGGCTCATCGCCTCACCGATCAAGCAGTTGAACAAAACAGACTACCCAAGCGTATTGGTGCTGCTACTTCTGATGCACCTACCGACAACAAGCAAAAATGGGATGGGAATTCCGGCAAAGGCTCTACCTCTGTTCAGTCACAGTCTCAGCAACGAAGGACTGAGGACCATAGGAGCCCTGGTCAGCACTCTTCTGGTAGTCAAGGGCAGGGTGGATATCGAGGAAACCACCCAAAGTGCAACAAATGCAACAGACACCACAGTGGTCAGTGCAACAAGGGACGCTGTCAGAGGTGTCTCAAGATGGGTCATGAAGCCAAGGATTGCAGGAGCCCACGGCCTACGAATCAGAATCGTCAGCAGCAACAGCAAGCACCGCAGAATCAGCAACAGCAACAGGGCAACAAGGGATGCTTTCAGTGTGGTGCTGAAGATCACTTCAAGAGACACTGCCCGCAGTTAAATCAGAATCAGAATCACAACCAAGGAAACGGGAACAATAATGGGGGTAACAATGGAGGAAACAATGATGGCAACGGTGCCAGGGGTCGTGTGTTCGTGATTGGTCAAGGTGATGCAAGGAACGATCCCAACGTTGTGATGGGTAAGTTTCTTCTGGACGACTTCTTTGTTACTGTTTTATTCGATTCGGGTGCCGATACTAGTTATGTCTCCTTAAAAGTTAGCCAAATGCTTAAGCGCACTCCAACACTCCTGAACACCAAACACATGGTAGAACTAGCTAACGGTAAAAGTCTTGAAGCCACACACGTAGTTAAAGGTTGTAACCTCGTCTTAGCTGGTCAGACTTTCTCTATCGATCTTATTCCTATCACACTTGGTAGTTTCGATGTCGTTATTGGGATGGATTGGCTATCTCATCATCAAGCGGAGATTGTTTGCAAGGAGAAAATCGTCCGCATTCCTCGTTCTGGTGAAGAACCTCTCATGATTCGTGGCGACAAGAGTGGTGATGTCGAAGGCATCATCTCTTTCCTTAAGGCCCAGAAGTGTTTGCGAAAGGGCCACACTGCCATTCTAGCACTCGTTGCCGACACATCAACGGAAGAGAAGAGAATTGAGGACACGCCTATTGTGCGCAATTTTCCCGAGGTATTTCCTGAGGAATTACCTGGTCTTCCGCCTCATCGCCAAGTCGAGTTTCAAATCGAGCTAGCTCCTGGAGCAGCACCAGTAGCTCGAGCACCATATCGTCTAGCCCCATCAGAACTCGAAGAACTGTCTACACAACTACAAGAACTCTTGGAAAAGGGTTTCATACGTCCTAGCTCTTCGCCCTGGGGAGCTCCAGTACTATTCGTGAAGAAGAAAGACGGTACCTTCAGAATGTGTATTGACTACCGCGAACTTAACAAGGTGACCGTGAAGAATCGTTATCCTCTCCCACGCATTGACGACTTGTTCGACCAGTTGCAAGGGTCGAGCTATTACTCCAAGATTGATTTAAGATCGGGATACCATCAGCTGAGAGTCCGAGATGAGGACGTCTCCAAAACAGCATTCAGAACTCGTTACGGCCATTACGAGTTTCTGGTTATGCCATTCGGACTGACGAATGCACCAGCGGTCTTCATGGATCTCATGAACTGAGTGTGCAAGCCTTACCTGGATAAGTTCGTTATTGTGTTCATCGACGACATCCTGATCTATTCCAAGAGTCAGGAGGAACACGAGCAGCACCTACGACTTATGCTGGAACTTCTTCGAAAAGAGCAGTTGTATGCCAAGTTTTCGAAATGTGACTTCTGGCTTCGCGAAGTCCATTTTCTAGACCATGTAGTAAACAAGGATGGGATTCATGTGGATCCATCTAAGGTTGAATCGATCAAGAACTTGCCTGCACCCCGTACACCAACAGAAATCCGCCAATTCTTGGGTTTGGCAGGATATTACAGAAGGTTTATCAAGGATTTCTCAAAAATTGCGCAACCTCTCACTTCACTGACTCAGAAGGGTGTCATCTATCGTTGGGGTGATGCACAAGAGTCCGCATTTCAACATCTAAAGGATAGACTCTGTAGCGCGCCTATCCTCTCATTGCCCGAAGGCACCGATGATTTCGTGGTTTACTGCGATGCTTCCATCCAAGGACTTGGTTGCGTGCTGATGCAACGTGACAAGGTCATTGCCTACGCATCACGCCAACTCAAGGTTCACGAAAGAAATTACACTACTCACGATCTGGAGCTGGGAGCAGTTGTATTCGCGCTTAAGATATGGAGACATTACCTGTACGGTACCAAGTGCACCATTTACACCGATCACAGGAGTCTCGAGCATATCTTCAAGCAAAAGGAGTTAAACATGCGACAACGCCGATGGGTCGAACTCTTGAATGATTACGAATATGCTATCAAGTATCATCCGGGCAAAGCCAATGTTGTGGCCGACGCCCTCAGTCGAAAGGATACCATACCTAGGCGTGTACGTGCTCTACAGCTTACCATCCAGTCTAACCTTCCCACTCAGATTCGCGATGCTCAGGTCGAAGCATTGAAAGCAGAAAACATCAGGGCTGAATCCTTACGAGGATCGAGGCAACGGCTAGAACAAAAGGAAGATGGCGCCTACTATGTAACAGGGCGTATTTGGGTTCCATTTTATGGCAACTTACGCGAGCTTGTGATGGATGAAGCACATAAGTCTCGTTATTCTGTACACCCTGGTTCGGACAAGATGTACCACGACCTCAAGACTACGTATTGGTGGCCTGGCATGAAAGCCCACATAGCAACCTACGTCAGTAAGTGCTTGACCTGTGCGAGAGTCAAGTCTGAATATCAGAAACCATCAGGCCTACTTCAACAACCGGAGATCCCGAAATGGAAATGGGAGCAAATTTCCATGGATTTCGTTACCGGCCTGCCTAGATCTCAACGCGGAAATGATACCATTTGGGTGATCGTAGATCGACTGACCAAGTCTGCACATTTTCTGTCTATCAAAGAAACGGATAAGTTTTCTACTCTTGCAGACATTTACCTAAAGGAAGTGGTATCAAGGCACGGAGTGCCAACCTCCATCATTTCTGATCGTGACGCACGTTTTACTTCAGAACTGTGGCAAGCAATGCACAAGTCCTTTGGCTCACGTTTAGATATGAGCACCGCTTATCACCCGCAGACGGATGGCCAATCTGAACGCACCATCCAAACCCTTGAAGACATGCTTAGGGCATGTGTAATCGATTTTGGTAATGGCTGGGAAAAGCACCTCCCGCTAGTGGAGTTTTCATATAACAACAGCTACAACACCAGCATCCAAGCCGCTCCGTTTGAGGCATTGTACGGACGCAAATGCCGATCACCTCTCTGTTGGGCAGAAGTTGGTGACAACCAAATCACTGGCCCAGAACATGTGGTAGATACCACCGAGAAAATTGCTCATATACGACAGCGAATGGTGGCAGCTCGTGACCGTCAGAAAAGCTATGCTGATAAGGGAAGAAAACCACTCGAGCTCCAGGTTGGGGATCGAGTGTTACTCAAAGTCTCACCTTGGAAAGGTGTAGTCCGCTTTGGCAAACGAGGCAAACTCAATCCGCGTTATATCGGACCATTCGAAGTCATTGAGAAAATTGGTACGGTAGCCTACAGGTTGAACCTACCCGAAAAACTCAGCGGAGTTCACAACGTATTCCACATGTCAAATCTGAAGAAGTGTCTGTCAGATGAGACCTTCATAGTTCCTCTCAAGGAACTCACAATCGACGACCAGCTGCGATTCGTCGAGGAACCAGTAGAGATTACGGATCGAGACGTTAAGATCCTCAAGCATACCAGGATACCTCTGGTCCGAGTTCGTTGGAATGCTCGTCGTGGCCCAGAGTATACCTGGGAACGAGAAGACCAAATGAAACTCAAGTATCCCCAGCTGTTTAAGAAAAACGCAACCACTACTGAGGCTGAAGCTACCGCAGAATTTCGGGACGAAATTCCAAATCAACGGGGGGATGATGTGACACCCCAGGAAAATCTGGAAAACAACGCAACTTAACTAGCTTCCTCAGTAACCACGCGCTAAATTTCGGGACGAAATTCTCTTAACAGGGGGAGAATGTGACAACCCTCAAAATCCCATGTATTCCGTACAATTTATTATTGATAATGAAAGTGCTTGACGACTGTGTGGAATTACTTAACTGCTTTCTGATATCTGTGTTATATTTACATGCGCCTGTTAACACACTAGTAATGTACAGAAAAGTTACTAAATAGTCCTGTGTGATTTCCTAAGTGTTAGAAATAAATTGTGTTTCAAAAATATATATAATAAACACTTTACGGAATAATTAAACACTTTAACGAAACGGTATTTAACCGGACAACCGGACATTACCCGGGACACTAAATTTTTGTCAAACACATTGTGTTATTATTTCTTGGCTAGTCGTGATCCCCGAACACCCTATCACCCACTAAAAAGCAACTAACTAACATATGGAAGTTTACTACTTGAAATCTAACTAGTCTTTACAATTTAGTTGCAAAGTTACCCTTAACCCCCCCCCCCCAACCAAATTCGGTCCCATAGGACCCACCCAAATCTTTAACATATCTTACTAGATTTCACCTAAGATTTGATGGGATCCTTACTTGATTTTGTGCACAAGATATTTAGAGATCTTCTTTATATCTTCCTAGATCTTCACATAATATCACCTCCACCATTTCACTCAACCTCTCACTTCTCTCTCTCTCAAAATCGGCCAGACCTGGGCTGCCATCACCACCACCATATCACCCTCATCCTCCTCCATTTTGAAGCTTCATTCAAGCTTAGAAGGTGATTCTAGGAAGCTCGCAACTTGTGGAGCTTCAAAGGGCCTTGTTTCTTACTTTCTCATCATCATTTTCACCATCATCTTCAAAGTGTTCTTCCCTAGCTTGAAAGCTAGTTGTAAGATTCTGATTTACCCTTGTTCACTTCACATTTTAATGGTTACAAGTTGTTGTTTATCGATTCTCACTATAACACCTTTAATCATAAACAAAAATCATGTTCTTGAAACTTAAAATTTATGTAAACCTGTTGGATAGATGTTGTATAAAACATGCATGGCACTTGATCATTGTTTACTCGAAATTTATATTGTTATTCTGCTGTGCATATGTGGATTGTCGCTTATTATGATTATCGGAACAGAAATAACTCACTAAAGTTTGATAGAAAGCTGAAACAGAAGCTGTTTGATTTTTACAGCCAACTTCAGTTGGCTGTAACCGGAGTTTAACTCAGCGAAAAATGTATTTTCTGAAGTCTAAAACGTACCTTTTCGAAATACCGTTCCAACGGCTCTGGAATCATAATTTTTCGACATCGTTTACTATTTTAAATGGAATTTCTCGTAACAGCGTGCTGGGCTGTCTAGTTTCAGCTGAAAATGCAGGTCACGTTTTCTGTTATATCTAAGTGGTTATTGGGACTTAATTTACGAAATTTAAACTGGAGAAAATATGCGAGTAAACTGAAATTCTCCAACTGGAATCACCTCATTCGGAGACTCGGTGATTCTGGAATAAAAAAAACAATGGGCAGGGGTAAAATGGTAACAAATCAGACCACTGTTCATTGCTGGAATTTTTATGAAAAATCTGTAAACATTTAGACCTTGAAAATTTTACAGGAACATAACGAGACTTTTTCACATGTCATATATTTTTCTGGGAATTTATTGTGACCTGTAACTATTTTATTAAAATGTCCGAAAACAGCCCGGTTTTGAATATTTATGCTGAAATGACATAAGCTGTAACTTGCGTGTCTAAATGTCGAGTATGCTATCCGTGAATGATCTAACATGTTATATATGCTATGTGCATTATCGTATGTTTGATTTCGAGTGGGGAATGGATGGGAAACTTAGATGGGCATAAACCATTAAAACGATGCATGTTGTGTGATAGATACGTGTAGGAACTTTGTGTTCTATTTGAAAGCCGCTAAATGACTAACTGGTAAATCATACTAGGACGTGATTGACCGACCTTGACTGTTAGCTATATCTGAGAGTCTAACCGAGCAATCCGAGGTGAGTTCACACCCTTACTAAGGCATGGGATTCCCGGTGGTTGGGAATGGGATTGAATAACTACTCGTACTATCATTCTATTTATATTACCAACACTACTAGACTACCTACTACTGTCCTCGGATTGAGAAGGGCACGTACGTAAAACCTACGTACACTCACACTCACTACTTTCCTCGGATGAGAAGGGCACGTACGTAAAACCTACGTACACTCACACTTACTACTGTCCTCGGATGAGGAGGGCACGTACGTAAAACCTACGTACACTCACACTCACTGCTGTCCTCGGATGAGAAGGGCACGTACGTAAAACCTACGTACACTCATACTTAACACCGTCCTCGGATTGGGAAGGACACTTATGGATACGCCTAGTCTAGTAACATACATAATGGGAAGCCCCCACTAAATATCGTAAAGGTTTGGGAATCAAGGATAATGGGTAATACTTGGTTGTGAAACGAACTTCCGATTCCTGATACGAACTCATTAACTAAACAACCAAACGTGAACTCACTCAACTTTGTTGTTGACTAGTTGTTACATGCCTTGCAGGTCGTTAGATGCTGTGGAGCTTGCACATGGAGGTGGTCGTTGTGGAATGCGAACTAATATGTCCCGTACTTAATGAATAAACTTTATGAACTTATTTAACCTACGTTTTGGACTTGAAACTTATGAACTATGGACTTATGTTTTGGTTTAACGTCTTATGCTTCCGCTATTTAAATTGAACTTGGTTAACTTCCTTTTGGTCACCAATTGTATTGTGATTGGTTTTATTTACTAAAATACGTTGTTCGATATGATTGGTGGCTCGATCCTGGTCATGTCACGCCTCCAAGCGGTGGTACTCAGCATGGTGGATTTTGGGGGTGTGACAGATTGGTATCAGAGCCATTGGTTATAGTGAACTTGGTTTTAAAAAGGGGAAAAAGCTTTTTTTTTTTATAAAACCAGACTATAACCTGTATAGTGCTCAACGATCCACAACGACGCTTCGCTCCACGTGCAAGACTCGACACCATAAGTGGTATGATTTATGTTATATTGTCGGTTAGATAGTTCTCACTGTGCATTAGATAATGTGATAATTGCTATTTGAACCTTGTGTGCTTACTCTCTAATGTCGTCCCACACACTTACACACTTTCGCGACACTTTCCTCACTTACGTTGCTTCATTATGAAGATCATGAGCGGACGCGGAGGACATATCAACCTCACTCAAGCCCAGTTGACGGCTTTGATCAACGAACGAGTTGCGGAGGCACTCGCAGCTAACCCTGCAGGAGGTATAACCTGCCATACCAACTCACCTTAGGACGTTTAGATCCTACCTTCTCAAACCAACCCTCGTGCTTAACCTTATCTTTTATTCTCGCGCAACAGGTCAACATGCTCAACCTCCTGTGTGCACGTTTAAGACGTTCATGGACTGCCGACCTACCACTTTCAGTGGCACCGAAGGAGCAGTGGGCCTTCTTCACTGGTTTGAAAAGCTTGAGACAGTTTTCTAGATGTGCGAATGCCCCGAAGACCGTAGGGTGAAATATGCTACCGGAACGCTTGAATGAGCTGCGTTAACCTGGTGGAAGGCACAGGTTCAACTACTAGGACTGGCAGTTGCTAATGCCACATCCTGGAATGGTTTCAAAGAGCTGATCAAGGAGGAGTACTGTAGTCAGGATCACATCCATAAGCTAGAGGTGGAATTTTACAATCTGAAGATGACGGGGTCTGAGATTGAGGCGTATACTAAGAGGTCAAACGAGCTGGCCATCCTGTGCCCTACGATGGTGAACCCTCCCATCAAACGTATTGAGCTGTACCTCAAGGGCCTTGTACCCGAGATTCAAAGTCACGTGACTTCAGCCAACTTGGGTACCATCCAGCAAATCATCAAACTGGCTCATCGCCTCACCGATCAAGCAGTTGAACAAAACAGACTACCCAAGCGTATTGGTGCTGCTACTTCTGATGCACCTACCGACAACAAGCAAAAATGGGATGGGAATTCCGGCAAAGGCTCTACCTCTGTTCAGTCACAGTCTCAGCAACGAAGGACTGAGGACCATAGGAGCCCTGGTCAGCACTCTTCTGGTAGTCAAGGGCAGGGTGGATATCGAGGAAACCACCCAAAGTGCAACAAATGCAACAGACACCACAGTGGTCAGTGCAACAAGGGACGCTGTCAGAGGTGTCTCAAGATGGGTCATGAAGCCAAGGATTGCAGGAGCCCACGGCCTACGAATCAGAATCGTCAGCAGCAACAGCAAGCACCGCAGAATCAGCAACAGCAACAGGGCAACAAGGGATGCTTTCAGTGTGGTGCTGAAGATCACTTCAAGAGACACTGCCCGCAGTTAAATCAGAATCAGAATCACAACCAAGGAAACGGGAACAATAATGGGGGTAACAATGGAGGAAACAATGATGGCAACGGTGCCAGGGGTCGTGTGTTCGTGATTGGTCAAGGTGATGCAAGGAACGATCCCAACGTTGTGATGGGTAAGTTTCTTCTGGACGACTTCTTTGTTACTGTTTTATTCGATTCGGGTGCCGATACTAGTTATGTCTCCTTAAAAGTTAGCCAAATGCTTAAGCGCACTCCAACACTCCTGAACACCAAACACATGGTAGAACTAGCTAACGGTAAAAGTCTTGAAGCCACACACGTAGTTAAAGGTTGTAACCTCGTCTTAGCTGGTCAGACTTTCTCTATCGATCTTATTCCTATCACACTTGGTAGTTTCGATGTCGTTATTGGGATGGATTGGCTATCTCATCATCAAGCGGAGATTGTTTGCAAGGAGAAAATCGTCTGCATTCCTCGTTCTGGTGAAGAACCTCTCATGATTCGTGGCGACAAGAGTGGTGATGTCGAAGGCATCATCTCTTTCCTTAAGGCCCAGAAGTGTTTGCGAAAGGGCCACACTGCCATTCTAGCACTCGTTGCCGACACATCAACGGAAGAGAAGAGAATTGAGGACACGCCTATTGTGCGCAATTTTCCCGAGGTATTTCCTGAGGAATTACCTGGTCTTCCGCCTCATCGCCAAGTCGAGTTTCAAATCGAGCTAGCTCCTGGAGCAGCACCAGTAGCTCGAGCACCATATCGTCTAGCCCCATCAGAACTCGAAGAACTGTCTACACAACTACAAGAACTCTTGGAAAAGGGTTTCATACGTCCTAGCTCTTCGCCCTGGGGAGCTCCAGTACTATTCGTGAAGAAGAAAGACGGTACCTTCAGAATGTGTATTGACTACCGCGAACTTAACAAGGTGACCGTGAAGAATCGTTATCCTCTCCCACGCATTGACGACTTGTTCGACCAGTTGCAAGGGTCGAGCTATTACTCCAAGATTGATTTAAGATCGGGATACCATCAGCTGAGAGTCCGAGATGAGGACGTCTCCAAAACAGCATTCAGAACTCGTTACGGCCATTACGAGTTTCTGGTTATGCCATTCGGACTGACGAATGCACCAGCGGTCTTCATGGATCTCATGAACTGAGTGTGCAAGCCTTACCTGGATAAGTTCGTTATTGTGTTCATCGACGACATCCTGATCTATTCCAAGAGTCAGGAGGAACACGAGCAGCACCTACGACTTATGCTGGAACTTCTTCGAAAAGAGCAGTTGTATGCCAAGTTTTCGAAATGTGACTTCTGGCTTCGCGAAGTCCATTTTCTAGACCATGTAGTAAACAA
The DNA here is from genome assembly GCA_030545235.1 of Helianthus tuberosus. Taxonomy (NCBI): domain Eukaryota; kingdom Viridiplantae; phylum Streptophyta; class Magnoliopsida; order Asterales; family Asteraceae; genus Helianthus; species Helianthus tuberosus. The sequence goes on along the minus strand of CM060361.1, from coordinate 116,167,681 downwards.
GGATGGGATTCATGTGGATCCATCTAAGGTTGAATCGATCAAGAACTTGCCTGCACCCCGTACACCAACAGAAATCCGCCAATTCTTGGGTTTGGCAGGATATTACAGAAGGTTTATCAAGGATTTCTCAAAAATTGCGCAACCTCTCACTTCACTGACTCAGAAGGGTGTCATCTATCGTTGGGGTGATGCACAAGAGTCCGCATTTCAACATCTAAAGGATAGACTCTGTAGCGCGCCTATCCTCTCATTGCCCGAAGGCACCGATGATTTCGTGGTTTACTGCGATGCTTCCATCCAAGGACTTGGTTGCGTGCTGATGCAACGTGACAAGGTCATTGCCTACGCATCACGCCAACTCAAGGTTCACGAAAGAAATTACACTACTCACGATCTGGAGCTGGGAGCAGTTGTATTCGCGCTTAAGATATGGAGACATTACCTGTACGGTACCAAGTGCACCATTTACACCGATCACAGGAGTCTCGAGCATATCTTCAAGCAAAAGGAGTTAAACATGCGACAACGCCGATGGGTCGAACTCTTGAATGATTACGAATATGCTATCAAGTATCATCCGGGCAAAGCCAATGTTGTGGCCGACGCCCTCAGTCGAAAGGATACCATACCTAGGCGTGTACGTGCTCTACAGCTTACCATCCAGTCTAACCTTCCCACTCAGATTCGCGATGCTCAGGTCGAAGCATTGAAAGCAGAAAACATCAGGGCTGAATCCTTACGAGGATCGAGGCAACGGCTAGAACAAAAGGAAGATGGCGCCTACTATGTAACAGGGCGTATTTGGGTTCCATTTTATGGCAACTTACGCGAGCTTGTGATGGATGAAGCACATAAGTCTCGTTATTCTGTACACCCTGGTTCGGACAAGATGTACCACGACCTCAAGACTACGTATTGGTGGCCTGGCATGAAAGCCCACATAGCAACCTACGTCAGTAAGTGCTTGACCTGTGCGAGAGTCAAGTCTGAATATCAGAAACCATCAGGCCTACTTCAACAACCGGAGATCCCGAAATGGAAATGGGAGCAAATTTCCATGGATTTCGTTACCGGCCTGCCTAGATCTCAACGCGGAAATGATACCATTTGGGTGATCGTAGATCGACTGACCAAGTCTGCACATTTTCTGGCTATCAAAGAAACGGATAAGTTTTCTACTCTTGCAGACATTTACCTAAAGGAAGTGGTATCAAGGCACGGAGTGCCAACCTCCATCATTTCTGATCGTGACGCACGTTTTACTTCAGAACTGTGGCAAGCAATGCACAAGTCCTTTGGCTCACGTTTAGATATGAGCACCGCTTATCACCCGCAGACGGATGGCCAATCTGAACGCACCATCCAAACCCTTGAAGACATGCTTAGGGCATGTGTAATCGATTTTGGTAATGGCTGGGAAAAGCACCTCCCGCTAGTGGAGTTTTCATATAACAACAGCTACAACACCAGCATCCAAGCCGCTCCGTTTGAGGCATTGTACGGACGCAAATGCCGATCACCTCTCTGTTGGGCAGAAGTTGGTGACAACCAAATCACTGGCCCAGAACATGTGGTAGATACCACCGAGAAAATTGCTCATATACGACAGCGAATGGTGGCAGCTCGTGACCGTCAGAAAAGCTATGCTGATAAGGGAAGAAAACCACTCGAGCTCCAGGTTGGGGATCGAGTGTTACTCAAAGTCTCACCTTGGAAAGGTGTAGTCCGCTTTGGCAAACGAGGCAAACTCAATCCGCGTTATATCGGACCATTCGAAGTCATTGAGAAAATTGGTACGGTAGCCTACAGGTTGAACCTACCCGAAAAACTCAGCGGAGTTCACAACGTATTCCACGTGTCAAATCTGAAGAAGTGTCTGTCAGATGAGACCTTCATAGTTCCTCTCAAGGAACTCATAATCGACGACCAGCTGCGATTCGTCGAGGAACCAGTAGAGATTACGGATCGAGACGTTAAGATCCTCAAGCATACCAGGATACCTCTGGTCCGAGTTCGTTGGAATGCTCGTCGTGGCCCAGAGTATACCTGGGAACGAGAAGACCAAATGAAACTCAAGTATCCCCAGCTGTTTAAGAAAAACGCAACCACTACTGAGGCTGAAGCTACCGCAGAATTTCGGGACGAAATTCCAAATCAACGGGGGGATGATGTGACACCCCAGGAAAATCTGGAAAACAACGCAACTTAACTAGCTTCCTCAGTAACCACGCGCTAAATTTCGGGACGAAATTCTCTTAACAGGGGGAGAATGTGACAACCCTCAAAATCCCATGTATTCCGTACAATTTATTATTGATAATGAAAGTGCTTGACGACTGTGTGGAATTACTTAACTGCTTTCTGATATCTGTGTTATATTTACATGCGCCTGTTAACACACTAGTAATGTACAGAAAAGTTACTAAATAGTCCTGTGTGATTTCCTAAGTGTTAGAAATAAATTGTGTTTCAAAAATATATATAATAAACACTTTACGGAATAATTAAACACTTTAACGAAACGGTATTTAACCGGACAACCGGACATTACCCGGGACACTAAATTTTTGTCAAACACATTGTGTTATTATTTCTTGGCTAGTCGTGATCCCCGAACACCCTATCACCCACTAAAAAGCAACTAACTAACATATGGAAGTTTACTACTTGAAATCTAACTAGTCTTTACAATTTAGTTGCAAAGTTACCCTTAACCCCCCCCCCCCCAACCAAATTCGGTCCCATAGGACCCACCCAAATCTTTAACATATCTTACTAGATTTCACCTAAGATTTGATGGGATCCTTACTTGATTTTGTGCACAAGATATTTAGAGATCTTCTTTATATCTTCCTAGATCTTCACATAATATCACCTCCACCATTTCACTCAACCTCTCACTTCTCTCTCTCTCAAAATCGGCCAGACCTGGGCTGCCATCACCACCACCATATCACCCTCATCCTCCTCCATTTTGAAGCTTCATTCAAGCTTAGAAGGTGATTCTAGGAAGCTCGCAACTTGTGGAGCTTCAAAGGGCCTTGTTTCTTACTTTCTCATCATCATTTTCACCATCATCTTCAAAGTGTTCTTCCCTAGCTTGAAAGCTAGTTGTAAGATTCTGATTTACCCTTGTTCACTTCACATTTTAATGGTTACAAGTTGTTGTTTATCGATTCTCACTATAACACCTTTAATCATAAACAAAAATCATGTTCTTGAAACTTAAAATTTATGTAAACCTGTTGGATAGATGTTGTATAAAACATGCATGGCACTTGATCATTGTTTACTCGAAATTTATATTGTTATTCTGCTGTGCATATGTGGATTGTCGCTTATTATGATTATCGGAACAGAAATAACTCACTAAAGTTTGATAGAAAGCTGAAACAGAAGCTGTTTGATTTTTACAGCCAACTTCAGTTGGCTGTAACCGGAGTTTAACTCAGCGAAAAATGTATTTTCTGAAGTCTAAAACGTACCTTTTCGAAATACCGTTCCAACGGCTCTGGAATCATAATTTTTCGACATCGTTTACTATTTTAAATGGAATTTCTCGTAACAGCGTGCTGGGCTGTCTAGTTTCAGCTGAAAATGCAGGTCACGTTTTCTGTTATATCTAAGTGGTTATTGGGACTTAATTTACGAAATTTAAACTGGAGAAAATATGCGAGTAAACTGAAATTCTCCAACTGGAATCACCTCATTCGGAGACTCGGTGATTCTGGAATAAAAAAAACAATGGGCAGGGGTAAAATGGTAACAAATCAGACCACTGTTCATTGCTGGAATTTTTATGAAAAATCTGTAAACATTTAGACCTTGAAAATTTTACAGGAACATAACGAGACTTTTTCACATGTCATATATTTTTCTGGGAATTTATTGTGACCTGTAACTATTTTATTAAAATGTCCGAAAACAGCCCGGTTTTGAATATTTATGCTGAAATGACATAAGCTGTAACTTGCGTGTCTAAATGTCGAGTATGCTATCCGTGAATGATCTAACATGTTATATATGCTATGTGCATTATCGTATGTTTGATTTCGAGTGGGGAATGGATGGGAAACTTAGATGGGCATAAACCATTAAAACGATGCATGTTGTGTGATAGATACGTGTAGGAACTTTGTGTTCTATTTGAAAGCCGCTAAATGACTAACTGGTAAATCATACTAGGACGTGATTGACCGACCTTGACTGTTAGCTATATCTGAGAGTCTAACCGAGCAATCCGAGGTGAGTTCACACCCTTACTAAGGCATGGGATTCCCGGTGGTTGGGAATGGGATTGAATAACTACTCGTACTATCATTCTATTTATATTACCAACACTACTAGACTACCTACTACTGTCCTCGGATTGAGAAGGGCACGTACGTAAAACCTACGTACACTCACACTCACTACTTTCCTCGGATGAGAAGGGCACGTACGTAAAACCTACGTACACTCACACTTACTACTGTCCTCGGATGAGGAGGGCACGTACGTAAAACCTACGTACACTCACACTCACTGCTGTCCTCGGATGAGAAGGGCACGTACGTAAAACCTACGTACACTCATACTTAACACCGTCCTCGGATTGGGAAGGACACTTATGGATACGCCTAGTCTAGTAACATACATAATGGGAAGCCCCCACTAAATATCGTAAAGGTTTGGGAATCAAGGATAATGGGTAATACTTGGTTGTGAAACGAACTTCCGATTCCTGATACGAACTCATTAACTAAACAACCAAACGTGAACTCACTCAACTTTGTTGTTGACTAGTTGTTACATGCCTTGCAGGTCGTTAGATGCTGTGGAGCTTGCACATGGAGGTGGTCGTTGTGGAATGCGAACTAATATGTCCCGTACTTAATGAATAAACTTTATGAACTTATTTAACCTACGTTTTGGACTTGAAACTTATGAACTATGGACTTATGTTTTGGTTTAACGTCTTATGCTTCCGCTATTTAAATTGAACTTGGTTAACTTCCTTTTGGTCACCAATTGTATTGTGATTGGTTTTATTTACTAAAATACGTTGTTCGATATGATTGGTGGCTCGATCCTGGTCATGTCACGCCTCCAAGCGGTGGTACTCAGCATGGTGGATTTTGGGGGTGTGACAGATTGGTATCAGAGCCATTGGTTATAGTGAACTTGGTTTTAAAAAGGGGAAAAAGCTTTTTTTTTTATAAAACCAGACTATAACCTGTATAGTGCTCAACGATCCACAACGACGCTTCGCTCCACGTGCAAGACTCGACACCATAAGTGGTATGATTTATGTTATATTGTCGGTTAGATAGTTCTCACTGTGCATTAGATAATGTGATAATTGCTATTTGAACCTTGTGTGCTTACTCTCTAATGTCGTCCCACACACTTACACACTTTCGCGACACTTTCCTCACTTACGTTGCTTCATTATGAAGAATCATGAGCGGACGCGGAGGACATATCAACCTCACTCAAGCCCAGTTGACGGCTTTGATCAACGAACGAGTTGCGGAGGCACTCGCAGCTAACCCTGCAGGAGGTATAACCTGCCATACCAACTCACCTTAGGACGTTTAGATCCTACCTTCTCAAACCAACCCTCGTGCTTAACCTTATCTTTTATTCTCGCGCAACAGGTCAACATGCTCAACCTCCTGTGTGCACGTTTAAGACGTTCATGGACTGCCGACCTACACTTTCAGTGGCACCGAAGGAGCAGTGGGCCTTCTTCACTGGTTTGAAAAGCTTGAGACAGTTTTCTAGATGTGCGAATGCCCCGAAGACCGTAGGGTGAAATATGCTACCGGAACGCTTGAATGAGCTGCGTTAACCTGGTGGAAGGCACAGGTTCAACTACTAGGACTGGCAGTTGCTAATGCCACATCCTGGAATGGTTTCAAAGAGCTGATCAAGGAGGAGTACTGTAGTCAGGATCACATCCATAAGCTAGAGGTGGAATTTTACAATCTGAAGATGACGGGGTCTGAGATTGAGGCGTATACTAAGAGGTCAAACGAGCTGGCCATCCTGTGCCCTACGATGGTGAACCCTCCATCAAACATATTGAGCTGTACCTCAAGGGCCTTGTACCCGAGATTCAAAGTCACGTGACTTCAGCCAACTTGGGTACCATCCAGCAAATCATCAAACTGGCTCATCGCCTCACCGATCAAGCAGTTGAACAAAACAGACTACCCAAGCGTATTGGTGCTGCTAACTTCTGATGCACCTACCGACAACAAGCAAAAATGGGATGGGAATTCCGGCAAAGGCTCTACCTCTGTTCAGTCACAGTCTCAGCAACGAAGGACTGAGGACCATAGGAGCCCTGGTCAGCACTCTTCTGGTAGTCAAGGGCAGGGTGGATATCGAGGAAACCACCAAAGTGCAAACAAATGCAACAGACACCACAGTGGTCAGTGCAACAAGGGACGCTGTCAGAGGTGTCTCAAGATGGGTCATGAAGCCAAGGATTGCAGGAGCCCACGGCCTACGAATCAGAATCGTCAGCAGCAACAGCAAGCACCGCAGAATCAGCAACAGCAACAGGGCAACAAGGGATTGCTTTCAGTGTGGTGCTGAAGATCACTTCAAGAGACACTGCCCGCAGTTAAATCAGAATCAGAATCACAACCAAGGAAACGGGAACAATAATGGGGGTAACAATGGAGGAAACAATGATGGCAACGGTGCCAGGGGTCGTGTGTTCGTGATTGGTCAAGGTGATGCAAGGAACGATCCCAACGTGTGATGGGTAAGTTTCTTCTGGACGACTTCTTTGTTACTGTTTTATTCGATTCGGGTGCGATACTAGTTATGTCTCCTTAAAAGTTAGCCAAATGCTTAAGCGCACTCCAACACTCCTGAACACCAAACACATGGTAGAACTAGCTAACGGTAAAAGTCTTGAAGCCACACACGTAGTTAAAGGTTGTAACCTCGTCTTAGCTGGTCAGACTTTCTCTATCGATCTTATTCCTATCACACTTGGTAGTTTCGATGTCGTTATTGGGATGGATTGGCTATCTCATCATCAAGCGGAGATTGTTTGCAAGGAGAAAATCGTCCGCATTCCTCGTCTGGTGAAGAACCTCTCATGATTCGTGGCGACAAGAGTGGTGATGTCGAAGGCATCATCTCTTCCTTAAGGCCCAGAAGTGTTTGCGAAAGGCCACACTGCCATTCTAGCACTCGTTGCCGACACATCAACGGAAGAGAAGAGAATTGAGGACACGCCTATTGTGCGCAATTTTCCCGAGGTATTTCCTGAGGAATTACCTGGTCTTCCGCCTCATCGCCAAGTCGAGTTTCAAATCGAGCTAGCTCCTGGAGCAGCACCAGTAGCTCGAGCACCATATCGTCTAGCCCCATCAGAACTCGAAGAACTGTCTACACAACTACAAGAACTCTTGGAAAAGGGTTTCATACGTCCTAGCTCTTCGCCCTGGGGAGCTCCAGTACTATTCGTGAAGAAGAAAGACGGTACCTTCAGAATGTGTATTGACTACCGCGAACTTAACAAGGTGACCGTGAAGAATCGTTATCCTCTCCCACGCATTGACGACTTGTTCGACCAGTTGCAAGGGTCGAGCTATTACTCCAAGATTGATTTAAGATCGGGATACCATCAGCTGAGAGTCCGAGATGAGGACGTCTCCAAAACAGCATTCAGAACTCGTTACGGCCATTACGAGTTTCTGGTTATGCCATTCGGACTGACGAATGCACCAGCGGTCTCATGGATCTCATGAACTGAGTGTGCAAGCCTTACCTGGATAAGTTCGTTATTGTGTTCATCGACGACATCCTGATCTATTCCAAGAGTCAGGAGGAACACGAGCAGCACCTACGACTTATGCTGGAACTTCTTCGAAAAGAGCAGTTGTATGCCAAGTTTTCGAAATGTGACTTCTGGCTTCGCGAAGTCCATTTCTACACCATGTAGTAAACAAGGATGGGATTCATGTGGATCCATCTAAGGTTGAATCGATCAAGAACTTGCTGCACCCCGTACACCAACAGAAATCCGCCAATTCTTGGGTTTGGCAGGATATTACAGAAGGTTTATCAAGGATTTCTCAAAGATTGCGCACCTCTCACTTCACTGACTCAGAGGGTGTCATCTATCGTTGGGGTGATGCACAAGAGTCCGCATTTCAACATCTAAAGGATAGACTCTGTAGCGCGCCTATCCTCTCATTGCCCGAAGCACCGATGATTTCGTGGTTTACTGCGATGCTTCCATCCAAGGACTTGGTTGCGTGCTGATGCAACGTGACAAGGTCATTGCCTACGCATCACGCCAACTCAAGGTTCACGAAAGAAATTACACTACTCACGATCTGAGCTGGGAGCAGTTGTATTCGCGCTTAAGATATGGAGACATTACCTGTACGGTACCAAGTGCACCATTTACAACCGATCACAGGAGTCTCGAGCATATCTTCAAGCAAAAAGGAGTTAAACATGCGACAACGCCGATGGGTCGAACTCTTGAATGATTACGAATATGCTATCAAGTATCATCCGGGCAAAGCCAATGGTTGTGGCCGACGCCCTCAGTCGAAAGGATACCATACCTAGGCGTGTACGTGCTCTACAGCTTACCATCAGTCTAACCTTCCCACTCAGATTCGCGATGCTCAGGTCGAAGCATTGAAAGCAGAAAACATCAGGGCTGAATCCTTACGAGGATCGAGGCAACGGCTAGAACAAAAGGAAGATGCGCCTACTATGTAACAGGCGTATTTGGGTTCCATTTTATGGCAACTTACGCGAGCTTGTGATGGATGAAGCACATAAGTCTCGTTATTCTGTACACCCTGGTTCGGACAAGATGTACCACGACCTCAAGACTACGTATTGGTGGCCTGGCATGAAAGCCCACATAGCAACCTACGTCAGTAAGTGCTTGACCTGTGCGAGAGTCAAGTCTGAATATCAGAACCATCAGGCCTACTTCAACAACCGAGATCCCGAAATGGAAATGGGAGCAAATTTCCATGGATTTCGTTACCGGCCTGCCTAGATCTCAACGCGGAAATGATACCATTTGGGTGATCGTAGATCGACTGACCAAGTCTGCTATTTTCTGGCTATCAAAGAAACGGATAAGTTTTCTACTCTTGCAGACATTTACCTAAAGGAAGTGGTATCAAGGCACGGAGTGCCAACCTCCATCATTTCTGATCGTGACGCGCGTTTTACTTCAGAACTGTGGCAAGCAATGCACAAGTCCTTTGGCTCACGTTTAGATATGAGCACCGCTTATCACCCCGCGAGACGGATGGCCAATCTGAACGCACCATCCAAACCCTTGAAGACATGCTTAGGGCATGTGTAATCGATTTTGGTAATTGGCTGGGAAAAGCACCTCCCGCTAGTGGAGTTTTCATATAACAACAGCTACAACACCAGCATCCAAGCCGCTCCGTTTGAGGCATTGTACGGACGCAAATGCCGATCACCTCTCTGTTGGGCAGAAGTTGGTGACAACCAAATCACTGGCCCAGAACATGTGGTAGATACACCGAGAAAATTGCTCAGATACGACAGCGAATGGTGGCAGCTCGTGACCGTCAGAAAAGCTATGCTGATAAGGGAAGAAAACCACTCGAGCTCCAGGTTGGGGATCGAGTGTTACTCAAAGTCTCACCTTGGAAAGGTGTAGTCCGCTTTGGCAAACGAGGCAAAACTCAATCCGCGTTATATCGGACCATTCGAAGTCATTGAGAAAATTGGTACGGTAGCCTACAGGTTGAACCTACCCGAAAAACTCAGCGGAGTTCACAACGTATTCCACGTGTCAATCTGAAGAAGTGTCTGTCAGATGAGACCTTCATAGTTCTCTCAAGGAACTCACAATCGACGACCAGCTGCGATTCGTCGAGGAACCAGTAGAGATTACGGATCGAGACGTTAAGATCCTCAAGCATACCAGGATACCTCTGGTCCGAGTTCGTTGGAATGCTCGTCGTGGCCCAGAGTATACCTGGGAACGAGAAGACCAAATGAAACTCAAGTATCCCCAGCTGTTTAAGAAAAACGCAACCACTACTGAGGCTGAAGCTACCGCAGAATTTCGGGACGAAATTCCAAATCAACGGGGGATGATGTGACACCCAGGAAAATCTGGAAAACAACGCAACTTAACTAGCTTCCTCAGTAACCACGCGCTAAATTTCGGGACGAAATTCTCTTAACAGGGGGAGAATGTGACAACCCTCAAAATCCCATGTATTCCGTACAATTTATTATTGATAATGAAAGTGCTTGACGACTGTGTGGAATTACTTAACTGCTTTCTGATATCTGTGTTATATTTACATGCGCCTGTTAACACACTAGTAATGTACAGAAAAGTTACTAAATAGTCCCTGTGTGATTCCTAAGTGTTAGAAATAAATTGTGTTTCAAAAATATATATAATAAACACTTTACGGAATAATTAAACACTTTAACGAAACGGTATTTAACC